>CM061551.1:71430984-73882234 GCA_030864225.1 Capsicum baccatum var. pendulum
GATTTCTTCCATGTTTCATCAACTCTTTTTTTAAAGGGAAAAAAATTATACTTCTATATATTGAGCTTTCCTTCTTTCCGATAAACAATAGAATAACATTCACAATTTAATTGTTAAGGAGTATGTTCAATAGAAGGTTAGTTTTATGTTCTTTAATATTAGTTTTTAATTTGTAGGTTAACAATATTAAATATTATGCATATTTTATTTTCATTTTTTTCACATGAAATTTTAATTGTTGGCTTTCGCATGATGTGCAGGTAAAGAAAAATAATGTGAGTGTGTGAGTGAGACTTCGTGTCGATTAAGAGAGCATTTGAAGGTATTTTTTTTTAAAAAGAATTATTTCTCATTCATATTAGTACGATTTATGTTGTTAAGGCGTTGATTAGAAGTGCACGTTCTGCTCTTTGATTCGTTTCTATCAAATTTCAATTCAATTCTTTGATTTACAATTTTAAAAAGTAGACATTGAACATCAAATCGAACTATTTCAGTTTGGTTTGTTTTCTTTCAACTTCGTTTCTATTTGATTCGGTGTTTATAATTATTTAAACTTTTTGTCCTTCGTTAAAAGTGTCTGCTTGAGACAAAAATTATTTTTTTAATATTTAAGAATTAAAAATTTATTAAATATTTTAATGAAATATATGTTATGTTTGCACTATTTTATTAAAGTGTGAAGGATCTTTGAGAAGTGATTTGAATTTTTTGCACTTCATTAAAATTTTTGCAATAGACAAAATCATCTAATTTTAAATAATCAAATGTTACACGTGCGAGGCACATAAGATTTAACTAGTATATATATATATATATATATATATTTGCATTTGATGATGTACATTGGATTGTCTAGTTTTAAATATTATTCATGGCGATATTTTATCCCTTATCCCTGAGTTACATGCTAGTGCTCAATCTACTAACCGTCTCCGAATGTTGTATCCCCACACGATATAGGCACCAAAGATACTTCTACTTTTACTGTACAAAGTTAGGTGGAATGGCTCGGTTCGTCGGTCGTTGGTGGTCAAGTGGTGAGCTTCCATTATCCGAAAGACTTGATCATTTCATCAGTTTCCCTTTTATAGAATAGAATTGAAGAGTTCACATTATCATTATCATTAACATTTTCATTGTAATTGTCAGGGTTGGGGGAATGTCCCAACTTAGATTGGTTTCTAATTTTGTTACAGGCTTTATGGATATTGTTGTGCTTGAGTATTGTTGGCTGATATTTCATAAACTTTAACTTTTTATCTATTTTATCTTGTAATATTTTCAAAATTCAACCATTATTAGGTGTATTATATTTCCGTTGGCTAGGCAAAAAGGGGGTGGCCTCTGGTCCTTGGTGGACTTGATATACCCTTCACGACCAGACCCTGGTTCGGATCGTGACACCAGTCCAGTCTATTCATGTAGCCAACATTCAAAGGATTTAGCAAATTAGACTATTTTATGTAGTCATTAAGCTACCACGACTTTCTGCTTCTCCAGATTCCACTATACATTGCAAATTCCACCATACAAACAGTTTAAAAAGTTAA
The DNA here is from genome assembly GCA_030864225.1 of Capsicum baccatum var. pendulum. Taxonomy (NCBI): domain Eukaryota; kingdom Viridiplantae; phylum Streptophyta; class Magnoliopsida; order Solanales; family Solanaceae; genus Capsicum; species Capsicum baccatum. The sequence goes on from CM061551.1 coordinate 71,432,538, forward strand.
ACCAGCATTAACCTTATGATTATCACATTGAAAAATTTTAAACTTATGCAATGGTGAAAAGTTTTGTGATAGATTTTAGAGTTAACATGAAAGAATGAATAATGTCAAATGCAATTCGATTGTGAAAATTTCCTTCAATTTGAAATCTCAATAAACTTTTAACAAGTTTTGTTAAAAAATGAATTCGTAACAGATTTTTTTTTTGGAAAAAATGATTGTGCACTCGGAGGTAATTGAAAAATCTTTTTGGTTGTGGAGGGTTGGTGGGGATGAGTAGGTGGGGAGAGGAGATGACACAATAGTGGGCATTGGAGAAGATGACTAAGGGTAGGGGAGCAGGCGGGGGGTGGGCTGGAGAAGACAAATTTTGTGGGGGTAGGGGTAATTATAATCCCTTTTTAATTATTATGTAGGTTAAAAAATTTTGCTGGTATTTTTTGTTTCAATTTATTTTAGATTAGTTCCTTGGAAGAAATAAAAAGCATACCATATTCGATACCAGATTAAATTAATGAATGACATCTGTTTTATTTACATGAGTCAATTTTTATAAATTATATGACTAGTTATTATTCAATTTTAGATCCAATTTTATAAATTATATTTCTTGTTAAATCAATTTTATAAATTATATGACTAGTCAAATCTTTATTTTAGATTCAATTTGGTTATTATTCATCCAACTAAACTAATTAAATTGAATATTATTTACAAACCCGATTCATATGAAGGAGGACGAACCCCTAAATGTGTATCTTATTTTAGATCTCTCCTAATATTTTTCACCGTTAAATAAGTTTAAGATTGGTAAAAATGATGGATAAAAATGAAGAAGAATGTATAAATTAATGGGGTGAGTTAATATATTGCTTGTGGGTCAACTTAAACGCCATATCAACCAAAAAAAAAAAATACTTTCCTCCGGCCTTTAGGCAAGTGTAGTAAAGAACCATTTCTGATGTGCCAAAGATGCCAAAATGACACAGTTGGACGTCAGTTGAGGTGCTTAAAATGAACAACATCGACTTTAGGTGCTAAGGTGAAAGATCATGCCAAGTTGAAGTGTCTGTCGATAAGTTTGACTTATGTTTTTTAATAATTTTTTGTTTGGCCCATAAGTCTGCCCAACCTGTATTGCTCAAGTTTCATAGTCCAACGGACTTATATGAGCCGGGCTAAAAACCCCCTTTTTTAAGCAATCTGTAAAAATCATAGCCTAGCCCTATCGAATACTAGGCTGGGGCAGGCCAGCCCAATTGACCCATATTAATGGCTCTAAGTTTAGTGCATCGGGCTACACATTGATATAGGAAAAAGAATTAAAAATACCCCTCTACTTTTATTTATTAGCTAAAATTTGTCCCTTGTTATACTATCAAGCAAAATATACCCCTGTTGTTATGTTATAGAGCTAAATATATGCACACCGCTAGCAAACTTAAAAAGATAAACCCCTCAATCGGATGAATTTCCCTAAATCAACCAAAATTATCCAATTTGAATTAAAATTACCTGGTTTTCTCTTTTAACCTGAACCCGGCCCTCTAAACTTAAAAAACCCATCTCTCCAATCTTCTTGACCTCCTCCTCCATTAAAACCATACAAAGTCATTGTTTCCAAGCAGAAAACAAGTACCCGCATTAGAGACATCATCATGTGTGGTCACATCTGAAACGATCTGTTGATCGAAAATATTATTAGAGAGACCGTCTGATGAGACCATTATAACCAGTGAAAAGAACATACATAGTGACGGACAAAAAACACTTAAATTAGTAGCCAAATATAACATTACGAAATTTATGTGGTGAAGAGGCAGATAAGACCCCCTAGGACATGCAAGAGTATTGGACATTGAGTAACAAGATTTCTAATGATACCAAAATGCACATTAGAGAAAATGATATTTCTCCATCAAATGGTCATAAAAAGAGAAAAATTATATAATCAGTTATTCCTTTATTTAATAAGAGAAAATTGTTCATTTATTGGTATTTTCTCGAACGTTGCTATGGTACTGCATTAGTAGTATGGTGGCGTGGTTATTTCTAATTTGGTGAGAATGGTGTTCCTTAGGAATTGGTGGATCGCATGCAGGTAACGGTTTTAATGGAGGAGGGAGATCAATAAAATTGGAGAGACATCGGGTAATTTCACTTCAAGTTGGATAATTTTGATTGATTTGGGGGAAATTATCCAATTGAGGGGTATATTTGTTAAGTTTGATAACAACCTAGGTACATTTAGCTCCATAGTATAACAGTGGGGTATATTTATCTGGATAGTGTAACGAGGGGTAAATTTTAACTAATAAATGAAAGTAGAGGGATATTTTTGATCCTTTTTCCATAATTAAAATTTTTTGTCACTTGATCTTTATACCAAATTAATGAAAGATAAACCACACACAAAGGGAAAGCGTGAAAATTCCCTTTTAGATGTTGTGAGAAAGTACAACGAATCGAACGACAAATTGATAAAAGTTATAACTAATGTTGTAAAGCATGACGTAACTAATAGTCGAATATCACCTACAAGAATTATCTCATACTCAATTTCATTGTTAGTCAACGGAAGGAAATTTATGGCATGTCTTAATGTTTATTCTTATAGAATGTCATGGCTTAATTTTTCCTGTTATAGATTGTTAAAAACAAATGCTCATCCTGGTCTCCATCCGTAAATAAGTTATAAACATCCGGTGGGCCTCCAGAATCCAGAATCACTTTTTTCTCCACTTGGAGCATCAGTCTCAGCTTGACAGCTACAAAGTTGTAACACTCCGAACTTTCGACTAGCATTCGAACTATTTTTTGTATGCATATAGGCCCTCAAACTCGGTGATCAACATTTGAATATAAGTGCAAATACCAATTTTATAGTGTGGTGAGTGATTTTGATGTGAATCATGGTTATAAGAAAATCTAGCATAATGTTAAATTGAGAGTTCTTTGATCAATTGAGTTTCAGTAATTTTTTTTCATGGGTCAAATTCAAATGAGCATTTCTCCTAAAATATAAAGAGTTATATGGCTCATTACATATCAAGTTAAATGTCTTTGAGTCTTCTTTCCAACTCCACAAATAGTTTGCAAATCAGAGTTCGAAGTAAAAAGATATGAGCTTCCCAATGAGGATCGATGATTGGTCTATGGCACAAAACTTAGACTCCACGGTATCACCTTGCCACGAAGCTTGGCCTTGTAATTTTAGCGTGGCATAGAGATGATGTTCAACAACGAATAGAGAGTTTGAGAGAGAATTTGGGAGTATTTAATCCATTCAAGTATTGAATCAATTCCCTAAAAGTGTTTTATGGACATGGGTCTAAAGGGTTTTAAGTGGGAAATGTCAAAAGTGTCCCAAATTTAAAGGCTGGAAAAGCATCGTCTTTGGTTACGAGTCAACCCCTTGACTAATCATACCCACACCTTACGACTAGTAACCATGACAGTCTCTAGGACCCCACACTGTTGTCCCTACGACTTAACCTACCATTCATAACATGACCCTATGAATCGTAGGGTTCTACTCGTGAGCGAAACAGAACCCAAATAAATTGAACATTGGACATCCTACTATTTGATCCTACGATTCGTAACATATCCTCACGGATCATAGTGAGCCACTCGTACTCAGAGCAAAATCAAGCTTTAAATTCACTGGTTTGGGTACGACTCAGCCCAACGAGTTATCAAGACACCCTATGACTCCAGAGGCCCAATCATATCCAAGGTAGTCAACACAAAGCTTAAGATATTTCAAGGGCCAAAAATCCGAGGTGTTTCAATTCTACCTCACTTGGATCTTTCGTCCGCGAATGATGGGACAAAGCAATTGCTAGCACAATTTGACTCTATATTCCCTTACTTTTACCTCAACAAACTCATAAAATAAATATGCCAAGGAAATCAATCTTTCCTTTAAAAAAGTCAAAAAAAAAAGATATTCAGAATAACACATACCTAACGCACGATTATCATGGATGGGAAAAAAGAATGGGTACTTGGACTTCATGTCCTCTTCGGCTTCCCAATTATGCTCTTCAACCTTGTGGTTCCTCCATAGAACCTTTACCGAAGCTACGTCCTTCGTTCGCAACCAATGAATTTGCTGATTCAAAATCTTAACCGGGACCTTCTTATACGATAAGAAGTCCTAAATACCAATATCCTTGATAGGCTAAATCAACAACGGTTCACCCACACATATTCTCAACATTAAAAAATGAAACACCGGATGAACAAAGCTCAAACTAGGAGGTAACTCCAACTCATACACAACCTTGCCAACCCTCTTTAAAACCACATACAGGACGATATACTAGAGACTGAGCTTCCCCTTTTTCCCAAACCGCATCAATCCTTTCATGGGAGATGCCTTCAATAACCCAATCGTAAACCTCTAAACCTAACTCGCTACGCCTCACATCCATATAAGACTTTTGGCAACTTTGGGTGTCTTTAAGTCTATCCCGAATTACCTTGACCTTCTCTATTGTTTTCTGAACCAAATCCGGGCCAAATATCTCCGCCTCACCAACCTCAAACCACCCAAAGGGAGATCTACACCTCCTACTATAAAATGCCTAAAATAGAGCCATCCAAATACTTGAGTGGTAGCTATTATTGTATGCAAACTATACAACAGGCAAGTGGTCGACCCAACTACCACCACAGCCAATCATGCAGGCTCGAAACATATTTTCCAATGTCAGAATAGTGTTTTTCATTTTCCCATCCGACTGTGGGTGGAATGTAGTACAAAGGATCCTTTTATTTCCTAAACCTCTCTGAAACAAATGCCAAAAATATGGTTAGAACTGAGTATCGCAATTTAAAATGATGGAAACAGGCTCCTCATGCAACTTCATAATATCTTGGAGGAACAACCTCGCATAATCTTTTGTCGAACAATTAGTCCTCACTGCCAAGAAGTGAGCAGACTTAGTCATCCTATCCACGATGACCCAAATTAAATCAAATTAATTCCAAGACTAAGAAAGATAGGTAAGGAAATCCATATTAATCACTTCCCACTTGCACACATATAGCTCAATCTCTAGAGTCAACCCACCGGGCCCCAAGTGCTCAACCTTCCCTTGCTGACACATCATGCATTTTCCCACAAAATTGGCCACATCTTGCTTTATTTTGTTCCACCAATAATTTTATTTAAGAACATGATACAACATCGTCGAACTGGGATGAATAACATAACGCGACTCTGAGCCTCAACCAAGACCCTCTCTCTCAACCCATCTACATCGAGAACACATAATCTGCCTTGGTACCTTAGGATACCATTACTACCAATCTCAAAAGTTGCATTATTTTGTTGACCGATATCTCACTTAATCTTCATCAAGATAGGATCCAGTACCTGCTTCTCCTTTATCTCAGCAATAAGAGATAACTTTGCCTCCTTTTGGACAAACACAACACAATTCTCAGAGTTCAAGAGAAAAACTCCAAGGTTAGCTAAATAGTGAATATCTTTTACCAACTCACGCTTATCATAAGCCATTTGAGCTAGACTCCCCATAAATAGCCTGTTAAGAGCATCAACAACAATATTAGCTTTACCTGGGTGATAATAGAGACACATGTAGTAGTCTTACAGAAACTCAAGCCACCTTCTCTACTGATTTTCAATTCCTTCTAGGTAAACACATATTGCAGACTCTTATGATAAAAAAGATATCTATATAGACTCCATACAAATAGTGACACCAAATCATCAATGCGAACACCACAACCAACAACTTTAAGTCATGAGTCGGGTAATTCTTCTCATGAACTTTCAACTGCCAAGAAGCACAGGCCACCACTGCACTATACTGTATTAACACATAACCAAGTCCCACAAAGGATGCATCACAATAAACAACAAACACATTAGTACCTTTAGGCAGCATAAAAACTGGAGCCGATGTTAACTTATCTATCAGCTTCTCAAAACTACCCTGACAAGCATCAGACAATAAAAACTTTACCTTCTTCTAAGTCAACATAGTCAATGGGGCAGTTATAGTCAAGAAACTCACCATAAATCTCCTGTAGTAATAAGCTAAACCCAAGAAGCTTTGAATATCGATTGGAGTGGTGGGCCTAGGCCACTTCTGAACTACTACAACTTTTTGCGCATCCATCATAACCCCTTCACTAGAAATGACATCACCCATAAAAGTAATAACTTTTAACTAAAATTCAAACTTTTAAAACTTAACATATAAATGCTGATCTTTTGAGGTTTGTAATATGATACGAAGGTGATCGACATGATCTATATCGCTCTTGGAATGCACCACAATATCATATATAAACACGATGATGAACAAATCTAAAAACTGATGGAAGACCCTATTAATCAAGTCAATTAATGTCATCGAGGCATTAGTCAACACGAAATACATGACTAAGAACTCATAATGAACATACCACATCTGAAAGGCAATCTTAGAGATATCCACTTCCCTAATATTTAACTAATGATACCTAGATCAAAGATCAATCTTGGAGAAGAACTTAGCACCCTGAAGTTGGTCAAAAAAATCATTAATCTGAGAAAGAGGATACTTTTTCTTCACCATAACCTTATTTAATTGAAGGTAGTTGATGCACATTCAAAGGGAACCATCCTTCTTACATACGAACAAAATAGGAGATCCCCAGTGAGACACTCTAGGATGGATAAAACCCTTGTCAATGAGGTCTTTCAACTGCTTCTTAAGCTCTTTCAACTCAGCCGAAGCTATTCTATAAGAAGGGATGTAGATAGGATAAGTGTTAAAAATAAGGTCAATCTTAAAATCAATATTCTTTTTGGAAGGGACACCAGGAAGATCATTAGGAAAAATATCAGGAATTTCAGTAACCACGAGAATGGACTGCAACGATGGATCATCCAAGTTAGGATCTTTAGCCCGGACCAAATGATAAAGACATACCTTGTAAATCAACTTTTGAGCCCTAAGATATGATATGCAACTTCTCTTAGGCACTAAAGAACCCTCTTTTCACTCGATGACCAGCTCATTAGGGAATTTAAATGTGACTTACGGGTTCGAAATTCTAAGAAGGCATAGCATGAGTGCAACCAATCTATCCCTAATATGATATCAAAATCAACCATGTCTAACTCTATCATATATACAAGAATTTCTCTATCACCAACAGATACCACACAATCTATAAAAACTCTTCTAATAACCACTGAGTTACCCATCAGGGTTGAAATAGAAAAGGGATCAGGGATACAGTCGCGATTGAAACCAAAATACACAACCATAAATGGCGTCATATAAAAGATAGTAGACCACAAATAAAGCAAGAAATACGCATCACAAAAAAGTGTCGTAACATACCAGTAACGGCATCGGGAGATGCCTCAGAGTCCTGGCGAGTAGCAAGGGCATACAAGTGATTTTGGCCAGTACCGGTACCAGAAGTAGAAGCAGTGCCCTTTGGTGCAGGAGATAATGTAGTGGCGACAGGGATATTATTTTCCTCCAAAGAAAACTTAAAAGGACAATCCCTTTGTAAGTGACCACTCTGACCACGTTTGAAACACCTGTTTGTCACTTCTTCACAAAACTGATGGTGCACCTTCTCGTATAATCTATAGGGAGGATATGATGGAGCATACTGAGCCCCACCAGCCTGAGATTGGGCACCTTGTGCTGTATACCTACTATCATGCTTAGAACAACAGTCACCTGATAACTTTAGATAAGGAGCACTAGCTGCGGAGTAGGAACCAAAACTCCTCCACTTCTTCTTAAACCACTTCTACCATCTCTACCACCCTATTGCTAACCTCTGCCCTAATCAAAAAATCTAAAATTCTTATTTCGCCTCTCCCCAATTTTAATCTATTTCTTCTTCTCTTCCTTGACTTGTTGCATATACACAACAAATCTCGAGATATCCATGTCCTTAAATAAGGTAGCCTTACTCACTAGAATAAAATCATTGGAAAACCCAAAAGCAAACTTTCTCATTCTAGCCCTTATGCTAGACACTAATTTGAGAGCATATCGGGATAACTGATAGAATTTCAAGGCATACAACTTGACCGTTATCCTACCTTGCTTCAGATTAACAAAATCTTCTAATTTTTCCTTTCTCAACTCTTGAAGAAAGAAGCAGTCCAGAAAAGCACTAGAGAAATCATCCCATAGAGCGAATTCAACATTATCTCCCCTAGACTGTTCCCATTTCTCATACCATTGGTATGTTACATTCCTCATACCCCTCCACCCACAAGTTCAAAACCATAATTAAAGCATGAATAATCATATTTAAGACATGATAAACATTGTTCAATCAATAAGCATTCAAAACCCTCAACCCTTATTTCAAAACAAACATCAATATCTTATGAACAACATATTAAATCACATGCTTTTACAAAATTAATAATTTGGGAAAGTAACATGCCTGAAATTTCCAAGTTTATGGAGAGAACTCCACTCTTAAAACCATAGGTGATCTACCTCTTAGAAACCCTACATATGGCTTCTTGAGAGACTTGAGAGATTTTTGGAAGTGTTTGATTACATTATGAATGAGAAGTAATCCCTATATGTTCTTTATGAACGTGGGGCTTTAATTGGGTAAGAAGGGAATTATCCAAAGTGTCCTCAAGTTAAAAATTAAAATTTAGTCATCACTGACTATGGGTTACTATACGACTCATAGGTTTCATACAACTCATCACCATGAGTCGTAGCTAAGTCAGTATCCAAGGCACCCACACATTGTTGACCCTACAACTTATAATGGGACCCTATGACTCGTAGAGTCCTGTTGTAGTCAACACAGAACCTATTTGGGGTAAACATTAGATATCCTACGATTTGCGCTTAATGACTCATAACGAGTCCTTATGACTCTTAGTAAACCACTCGTGCTCAAAGCAGAACTTAGTCACATACATACTATTTAGGCTACGATTGGGTTCTTAGAACCCCTCAATACTCCCTATGACTCATAAGGGTAATTCGTAGTCAAGGCAGTGAGGATAAAATTAAAAAAATTTTACAAGGACAAAAAACCCGAGGTGTTATAGAAATATTCTTAAATTTCTTTTAGCCTCCTTCTTATTAGTTGGTGCACTACACACCAATAAAAGGACTGTACTCAACACCATTTTATGGACACCTAATGACCCTAAAGAGTTCATTAATACCAAGCTTGTCACAACCCAAACAAGACCGAGATGAGTATCTCAAGCCCACTATGGAACGGAGACCACCCCACCACCTAACCTCGTTAGAATAAAATAATAATAATGAAAAAGATAATTAAACAATAATTAGAAGATGAATAGATAACTAAAAGAAGCTAAGATTTAAAAATAATAACCGACCCATACTTTTCCATAATAGCCTCTAAAACCAGAATAACATCTAGGTCGGTACATGCCCCCGACTATGACAGAAAAGAATCCAAAAGTACCGAATTAATAAATAAAGAATAATGGAATGATATGGCCTTGCAAAGGATGGACGATCATGACTTCACAACAACTCTATAGACATGCTAATCCACTTAACGTTGCATAATAGCAACAAAAAAGTCTTTGGACCCTACATCATAAAATGATGCAGCGTCCTAGGAAGGATAGTAGGATAAGTATTTCATGTAACTAAGGGAAAGTTATGACATAATTCCATGACCAAAATAAGTCAAATCACATGCATAAATTAATGTATACATATATAAGATGCTAAGATAGGGAATGGTTTATGAATATGAGAGTTTTAAAACCATTAACCTGGGCTGTGTAGCTCGATTCGTCCTAAGGGCACCTATGGGCTATGTGGGTTAAACTCCCCCTACTGAAAGGGATCCAGTATGTGTTAGCCATATCAACTAAGGAAAAATTGAGGGAAAACTAAATCCACCATAGGCAATATCCATCTCAAAAATATGTATCAAGTGTGTCTCAAGAACACAGCCATATAGACCCCTAACGCCGGCAAACATGATTTCCAGTGTTTGTCTCCCTGGGACATACACCTTTATAGTAAGATACACAACCCCCATTAAGTCCAAATTATAAATAACTTTGCATATAATTCAAACCATATGGAGAATAAGGATGACAGTCCTAGATTGATTAGATGGGTACTATTGATGCAAGAGTGACTTTAAGTTTAATAACTGAAAGGGCATACAAATTAGGTTGTAGACCATCTATCCTACCTATAAAAAGTGGTGATACTTAAAATAGGGGATGAGATTGATAGTGATGATACTTTTCAAGTTGATCATGTCTTGGTGTGATCACAAATCTTATTCCCCTATTTGCTGACTCTGCTAATTTTTTGACAAGTGACCTCATCCCAAAAGATATGTCATTTCAACAGCAAAAATAATTTATACATGTGGTACAAAAGTTCTTTTGGAATAAGAAGAACTTCTTTTAGTTATATGGATGTTTTGATTTATTTATTGATTCCCGATGTTAAGATGATGAGTATCTTAGAGTTCTGTCATACATCTCTAATTGGGGGTCACCATGGAGGTACTCGTATTGCCTAAAAAAATTTTCAATGTGGTTATTATCGACTAAAAATTTTTAAAGATGCATATGACTATGCTCGGTCTTGTGACCAATTCCAAAGTCGGGGTTGTATCTCACAAAAGAATAAGCTCCCTATGATACCTATTATTTATCTTGAGCCATTTGATATGTAGGCTATTGACTTTATAGGTCCATTCATAAGTTCTCTTGGTATGAAATATAGATTAGTGGCATTAACTATGTGCCTAAGTAGGTGGAAGTAGTAGTGCTTCCTAATAATAAAGGTTGAGGTATCATAGCATTTTTGAAAAAAACATTTTCTCTCAATTTGATACCTACGAGCTATCATTAGTGATGGTGGATCCAATTTTTTCAATTGTCTATTCAAGGCCCTAATTGTGATATAAGGTGTGAAACATAAGGTGGCATCACCTTACCATCCATAGAAAAGTGGGCAAGTTAAGGTCTGCAATCATGAGATCAAGTCCATTTTACCGAAGACTGAATATCTAATGGACTGATTGGTCAAGAAAGTTAGGTGACACACTTTGGGCCTATCGAACAACTTACAAAACTCCCATAAGTTCCTTACATTACCAGATTATATGCGGAAAGGCATGACACTTGCCGGTTAAACTTGAGTAAAAGGAACTATAGGCATTGAATAAGCTTAATTTTGAGTAAAGTGATGCCACACACTTGTGAATGGATAATATAAATGATTTAGATGAGTTACGCCTCCATTCTTATGAATGTTCAGCCTTGTAAAAGGAGAAAATGAAGTTATTCCATGAGAAGAAGATTGACAAGAAGGTATTCCAACATGATAATATGGTCTTGTTGTATAATTTGAGACTTTGCTTGTTTTCTAGAAAGCTGAAGTCTAGGTTTTCTAGATTATCCACCATGGTATGAGTGTTTCTATGCGGTGAAATTAAGCTTATAAGAGATGGAGATTCCCCATAAAAGGTGAACTAGCATTGTATTAAGAATTACTTGGGAAGCATGAAAGAGTTAAGAGTGTGTGAGAATACTAGCCTTAGAAAGTCTGAGTAGCCTAGGAAGCTGAGTCACACTGCGAAGATAAATCGAGTTTTGTATGAGAGGCCACCCATGTTTTGTACTCTATTAAGTTATAGAGTAGTATATTTGTAAAAATGTGCAGGGCCAAAAAAAGAAGGAAACACTCAGAAAATTCTAGAACGCAGGTCCTCAAGAGGGATACTATAAGTCGTAGGGAAACCCTATGACTCATCACCTGAATTGTTAGAGAATACTAATTCTAAGTCCTTCAAGTAAGGGTCTCTATAGTCCCTACGACCCTTAAAATAAGTCATAGTCTGTGACTATGACTCTTCACCTTAAGTTGTAAATACTAGGGACCCAAGTAAGTTCTATATACTAAACTAGGAAAGGCAACGACTCATAGCCACTGACTACGAGTGCAACGAGTTAATTTTTTGCAATTTTTATGAATTATTCATCTCTATATGGTCTAACCTTTTTACCCCTTCTCGTGGTTGCTTTGTGATTTTATTGAGCTATGTGGATGATTAGCACAGTTCCTAATGCATTTTGGTGGGATTTGTGCGAGTTTGTGGTTTTTGGTGGTTAAAAAGGCTTATTAGTTGACCTTGATCAACATTTATTGTTCTGTACATTGAATTACAAAACAAATTGTGCTAACAGATCTGAAACATCGATTTTAGGTCGGTAACATGGTATGCATGGTTTTACGACTTTTGTATCTCATTTCAACCCTCATTTTAGAAAGTTTTAAAATTGGGTCTCAGGAGTTAATTTTGTGAAAACAATATTTTTTGAAAAACTAATATCACCATTGAGTCCAGAGCATCAAATTTTATAAGGCAGCATAGTTCATTTGCATTCATAAGCTTCTAGATGTATCCCGAAAGGTGCACGAAGACTTGAAATTCTCTAAGTATCCAGTTCATGCACTACTCAGCTGGTTTATCTACATAGGTGACTCATTTTTAGACTAAGTTGAGGCTACTTAAGTGGCCAGCTAGTCAATTAATCAACTTGGCTTAACCTGCGAGTATCACTTAAGTGGTCTTGGTTTCGCTTAATTGAGTGTCGTTTAAGAGACACTTGGTCTGAATTTTTTGCTTATGTTCTTGGTATATTAGTTGGATTTGAAAATTATCATTTTGTTTGGTTGTAATCATTACATACTCATATCATATACATTTATGAAACATTGGTACCACCATGAAAATACTAACTTTTTGGATAGAAAATATGACATCTTTGAAAACACTCTACCGATGAATCTGTTAGAGAGGAGTTATGGATATTGGATTGGTATTGGTTGTTGGATTGTATATAGGTCGGCAAACCCCCCATGGGTCCTACCTTAGGAGCATAGATTGGTATGTGTATACAGAGGTAGTGCGACAACCTTGTGTTTTATTTTTATTCTTGACTTGAAATCCATCTGTTTATGTTTCTTTTTGGTACTTGTATTTGGTTAATGTGTATATTATAGAACTATTGGTGGAGAAAATGTGGGCTACCATTTGGGACATTTTCTGAATGTAAGTGATGTACCCGAAGTGTGTATTTTATATACTTTATTTGTTTCTTTGCTCAGTCAGCCTATGATACCTACTACGTACAAGTATACTATACTCACCCTTACTGCACCCTTTCAGTGCAGATCTAGGTACGAGTGCATCATATGATAACTGATTCAGGTGGTGTTTCTAGTATTTTTGAGGTAGCGATCGGTCTATCTTGCACTATGACACCAGATTTTGGGGTGATTTATGGTATTGTTGTTATGCGTTTTTTGCTATTATTGTATTTGTGTGGTTTGACTTTATTCTAGAAGCCTTGCCTTGGGATTTGATGTTTTTTTTCCATTTCATATTAATTTGGGTGAGAGGGTTACTTGTCAAGGCTTACTACTACAAGGGCCATCATAACCCTTAGTTTTGGGGTCGTGACAAATTAGTATCAGAGTAACCATATTCATTAATCTCATTTGTTTAAGAATAGGATGTCTAGTAGAGTCTCGTAGATCAATACGTAGACATCCATATCTAATTTCGAGAGGCTCTGAGATATCTCTAGGAAACTTTCCTTATTTTATTCCTTATTGTGTGGATTTTTCCATACCCTATAATCCAAATTAAATTTTACTCTTTTTTACACAAATGGTGAGGACTAGATCTTCTGAGGCTAGAGATACAGAGCCATTATTCGAGGAGAGATCCCAGTCTTGGGTATGATTGAGAGTCATGGATGGTCTTGAGGTAGAGGATGGGCACGAGGATATACCTTATCTAGATAAACTACGTGGGACCCTTCCTTGAGTATCGGGTTGAGCATATGGGAGATGTAGGAACTACTCTATTCCTATAGAGTTTTTCTATCCCGATCTGGGTGTGGATATTGATTCATCTGCTTTCGCATTGGGAGGGTGCTACTTTAAGTGTACCTAGTTTTCCTCCAGTTCTGAGTATTATACCCTCGTTTGTGCCAGATTCTACCCATTGTGTTCCTGCAGTTTCAAGTATGGATCCTTCAGTGATACTGATATCTGGTTATTGTACTCCATAGACATTGAGTGTTGTTTCTCTTTTATAACAGTATTTGAGTATGGTATTTAGAGATCAAGGGTTTATCCATCATCTATATTACCTCTTCAGGTGGGATCTTAGCTATCTAGATTCACTATGCCCTTTACTATATGAGCATAGTTGTGTGTTCTGAGGATTAAAAAAGGTTTGAGAGATTCACTCATTTGGATCCACCCAGATTCAGTGGTACTCTGGGTGAGGATGCCTATGATTTCTTGATTGATTATCAGAAAAGTTTCATAATCATGGATCGCTCGGGTCGCATAGGTTTGCGTACACTACTTATAAGATAAAAGATGCAACCAAGGATTGGTGGAGGTCACTTGTTAGTTACAGACCTCTTGGTTTGCCAAAGATGACTTGGGATCAATTTGCTGAGGCCTTTTTGGATATGATTATGCCATTCAGATTGGGAGATCAAATGAGAGATGAGTTTGATCACTTGTAGAAAGGATCCATAGCTATTGTGGAGTAAGAGGCATTTTCTATGCCTTGTCTAGATATTATTATATTAGTATTACCATCAAGTCTTAGAAGATTCAATAGTTTGTGAAGGGGGTGGATATTTCTCTTCATCTAGATACTACTTAGATGATCATGTCAAGAGCATCATATCAGAGTGTAATAGATCATGCAAAGATGACTAAGTCTATTCTTTGAGTTTCTAAGGGAGGTACCAAAAATGTGTGCTATCAGGGAAAGTTTAGACGTCACACTCCTAGATGTAGAGATTCTAAAAGTTTCTGGAGGTATCATGACAGACCTATCCAGGCAACATTACTGGTTTCAAGTATTGGATCTTTTGATTTAGCAGTTATGGATGATCGTTCTAGCTCAGTCGTTCCCCCTATTGACTTGGGCCACAAGATATGCTTTGTGTATGATGAGGTTGTCTATTTAGCCACGGACTGTCCCCACCATATTTTTTGGCCTTCTCATATATCAATAGTTAGAGGTGAAGGTTTTACTAGAGGTGTCAAAGGTAGAGGTAGTGGTATCGATGATGGTGGTTGTGGGCTACTCAGTTAAGTAGTGGCAATGGATAGTGCTATGTTATACCCACCAGACTAAAGGCATAGGCTTCTAACATTGTTATCATAGACATCGTCTCTATTTTTTTCTGATCTACATCTGTGTTATTTGATCCAGGGTTGACTTTCCCCGATGTGTCTATAAATTTTGCTTTAAGTTTTTATTTTACTACTGATCTATTTTTCTTTATATTAGTGTATCTACACTCAGAGACTATTTAATGGTGGATTGGGTGCACCGATCCTATGTTATGACTTTCATGGGCTATGAGACTTGAGTACGTCTGATTATTCTAGATGTGGTAAATTTCCATGTTATCTTGGATATGGATTTGTTAGGTCCCTATAATGCTATCCTAGATTGTTATGCTAAGACCATGAATTTAGCCCCGTTGAGTATACCAAGGATAGCTTGGAAGGGTGTATTTTATTTGGGTCCCAAGAGAGTTATATCCTTTCTTCGGGCTCGTTGTTTGGTAAAGAGAGGGTGCTTATCTTATTTGGCTCATATTTGTGATATTAGTGTTTCTTTACCTTCTTCTTTCAATTTTGTTCATATTGTATGTAAGTTCATGGATATTTTCCTAATGGATTTTCATGGTATGCCTTAGGATCGTGATATTGACTTCTCTATTGATGTTGAGTTGGGCACCAAGACCATTTCTATTACTCCTTATAGGATGGCCCTAGCAGAGTTGATGGAATTGAAGAATCAATTGCAGGAGTTGTTAGATAAAGGATTAATCCAACCTATTATTTCACCTTGGGGTTCCCCTATATTTTTTGTGAGAAAAAGATCGGTCTATGTGCATGAGTATTGATTATCGGTAGTTGAACAAGGTGACATTTAAGAATGAGTATCCTCTTCCTCATATTGATGATTTATTTTATCAACTATGAGGTGATCCAACATTTTTGAAGATTGATTTGAGGTTTGGGTGTCACCATTACATGACCCGAACCAAGGCCTAGTCGTGTCGGTCGTCTCAAGTCTGACCCGAATCGGAGACCGCCCCAAGACCCAACCATAATCGCCCTACAACCTATGTCGTATGAATTTTGAAAATATAACAAGATATAACAAAACCAATTGAAAGATATTTAAAGGAGTACATAACCATAACCAACCTAATATCCAATCAAATATCCAACCAATGTCAGCGCCAATGCCCATACCAATACCAAGGCTGACACCAATATCGATACCGTTCATGACCATGGTTGTATGACAAACCCTCTATCTAGAATTAATAACATTTGGTTAGGACATGTGATGTTCCAGTTTTTCATGGAACATTTTAGGCCTTTTTATTAGGATAATTATGTGTTTTCAAGAAACTATTGTTGTATTTAACATGGTATTTTAGTGTTTTCAGGTTAAGAACTGAGTGTGAAGAATAACTTAGACAAACTGAGAAAAACAATGGAAAAATGATCAGCAACGACTTAGGCGATGGACCATCGACACTGCGATGAACCGTCGGCTTAAACCGTCGCCAAGAAATAGAATGAGAAAACACTAGGATTCATGCGATGGAACTTTGGCCCTGCGATGAACTGTTGCCCTACCCGTCGACCATAATCAGAAAATGGAATCACTGGAGGTCTATCGACGGTCTAGGTGATGTACCATTCGCCCTGCGATGAACCGTCACTTGACCCGTCGACCATGAAGCAGAAAACCTGAGTGTCAATTTTAAAACACCAATTCTGGAATCATATAAGTACTAAGTATTAGGGTTTATTCCATATCTTTGGTCATTAGTTTCATACTTTCTCCTCTATTGAAAGTTGTGTAATACTTTTCATTGAGATTGGAATCTAGACCTTGATATTTAATTATTAGTTTTTATATTTTCCATTGAAGATTGAGAAGAACAATATTGTGACTTTTGTAAGTACTCTCTTGAAGCTATTTATGAACATCAACATATCTTTGATTTCTTATATGGAGATGAGTAGCTAAACTCCCATAATTAAGGTTAAGGGAGTCTTGATGTAGAGAATTAATTGGGGTTGTAAATCGGTTTGATTTCTAACATCTATCGAAATTGCATGAATCTTTCTTCATTATAATGACATCTCTTGGTTGCAAACATGACAAGTGAGCCCATGAACACCACTTTTCTGACAAGAAAGTGGATGTTGGGAAAACATGTGATTCACATGAGATCCATAGGTTTACCCTTTGGGTTAATGGGTTGATGCCTTAACAGGATTAACCTTCATGATAGTGTTATTTAATAAAGCATGAATCCTTAAAGTTTGAGAGAAGTAAATGTTGAAACACCCATTAGGTTGAGAAACATGTGGGTAATTCTTAAAATTCAATAATTCTTGCAATTGAATACATAAGTTAGAATTCGAGCACAAATTCACAACCCTAAGTGTTTGAACATCTTGTGAGCATAACTTTAGTTAATTTATTCTCACTAAAATTATATCTACATTAAATCTCATTAGCTGAACTTTTGTGTGATACAAATATGAAAGAATATTGTTAACATGTCAAACCCCTATTTACTCAGGAATCTTGGATCAATAATCTAATAACAGTCACAATACTTAGTGAACACTGTATTCCTTGTGGGATTCAACACCCAATCCAATTGGGATCTATATTTGACAGTGACCGCTTACTCTTTTATAAGAGAGATGTAATTTAGGCGTATCAAATTTTGGCGTCGTTGCCTGGTAATACGGTTGTCAATTAAGTTTGTGCTTGTTAATTGACCTTTGATCAAGTTTCTCAAATTTTACCTTTAGTTGTTGTTTTTGTTTTATGTAGGGTAGTTATTGTGTATGCCAAGTACAAGGAGATCGGGTGAACCATTATTACCAATACATCCAGAACTATATTTAATTGGCAGAATGGCAGATCCCCAAGATGCTGAAAAAATAGACGCTTTGTCTAGAGCTCAACAAAATCAACAGAATGACGGCCAACAGGCACGTCATCCTAATACTGATGATGATGATTTAGGGGATTTCGTCTTATTAGATCCTGTTAACCTATGGCATGCAGAAAATGTGGCTACACTAGTGAATTGGAATATAAACAGAAATTGCCCCTTTAGGTCACTGCAAGAGCATCAACCAGTGTAGTTTGATTTGAACGACGATGAAGATGGAATGGATGGAGTAGGTGCAACTGGAGCTATTATTCCTCTACCTCTTGCACTAGGAGCTAAATTTAATATTACCAGTTTGATGATTCAAATCCTTCATCTTAAGGGGTGGTTCGGTGGTATTCCTGGAGATGATCCAAACATGCATTTAGTGAATTTTGTCACCATTTACAAGTCTTTTGATAATCCACGAGTGGGTCAGAATGATATCCGCCTGCATTTATTTCCATGTCTCTGTTTAGAAAGTCGACACTGTGGTTAAATGAACTGGCTCCCGACTCTATAACCGATTGGAGGCAGTTGAAAGAGGCATTCGTAGAAAGGTTCTTTCTATCCTTTAGAAGGGTACAGTTGAGGGATGAAATCAGTAACTTCCGATAGCTTCCCATTGAATCTCTTTGTGAGACCTGGGAGAGGTTTAAAAAGAAGCTGATGCAATGCGCGCAACATACCATTACTAATATGCATTTGATGGAGACTCTTTATCAGGCTTTGAATTCTATTACGAAGCCAGTCATGGATAATACTGCAGGAGTGTCATTTATTAACCTTACTTTTCCAGAGGCCTAAGAGATGCTTGATTGGATTACCAAATAGAGTAGAGCTTGGCATACTAGGGATTTTGTTTTAGCAAGCCCTACTGTGTCTGGTAGTATAAATACAGAGCAACACAAGAAGGAGGAAGAACATGACCAAGATATTGCACATTTAAAGACACAGATGGATTTATTGACAAAGAATCTATTGTCTGAAAAAATGGAGAAGGTGAAAGTTGTTTCATCCCAGGGAAGAGCTGATTCTAATTTGGAAAAAGAGGCGAACTATCTAAATAATCAGAGGGGTTTTCGAGGAAGTAGCCAAGGAAATCAAGGTCAAAACTATTACGATAAAGATGGTTACAAGGATAGAGATCAAGGGAACTGGTAAAGAAAAAATAATAGGAGTGGACTGTATGTACCTCCTGGAAACAGAGATAATGCTACAACTAGATCTAGAAAGATGTCCATGAAGGACATGATTGAGAAATTATTAAAGGGAGTTGAGACAACCAAATCTGGCGTGACTACTATGAAGAGTTATTTGTCTTCCATGAGTCAGGTGGTAAACTCACACTCTACTTCTATCAAGAAGTTGGAGCAGCAGATGAGCCAACTCTCAACAGCATTAAATTAAAGGAAGAGTGGAACTTTACCAAGTGATACAGTTCAGAATCCTCGAAATGATGGCTCCTGCATGGCAATTACCACATAGAGTTGTAAGATTTTACCAGGCCCATCTATGGGCAAAGCTGTGATTGCAGAGGATATTGAGCATGAAGAAACTTATCAAGTGGAGTCTAAGAAATTGGATAAAGTTATTGATCGTACACCATCCAACCATCTGCAGGTTGATAAGTTAGAGAAGATCAAGGGAAAGGAGACCGAAGTGGTGGTTACTATAATCCCAAAACCACCTCCTCTATTTTCCCATCAATTGATAAAAAGGTTGACAATGCAAAGTTTGGCAAGTTTATGGCCATGCTTAAGCAATTGACAATCAACTTACCATTGGTGGAAGCATTGGAGTAAATGCCTGTGTACGCAAAATTTATGAAACACCTTGTTACGAAGAAGCAACAGTTAGTTTTGAGACGGCGAACAATATCCATCATTGTGGTGCTTTTCCACAAGGTCATTGGTGCAGAAAAAGGCAGACTCGGGAGCATTTACTATCTCGTACACTATTGGGCCTCTTGATTTTGCAAAATCTCTATGTGATTCGGGGGCCAGTATAAACTTGATACCGCTTGTTGTGTATAAGAAATTATGTTTGGGGGATCCTACTCCCACAAACTTGAGATTAGTTATGGTAGATAGATCTGTGAAGTGGCCCGTGGGGATTCTATATGACGTATTAGTTAAGGTGTCCAGTTTCCTATTTCCAGCAGATTTTGTCATTCTCGATTGCAAGGTGGACTTCGAGGTGCCCATAATCTTAGGTAGACCTTTCCTCGCAATTGGGAGTGTGCTTATTGATTTAAAGGCAATGAACTACTATTTAGGCTGAATAATGAAGTAGTTTGATTCTATGTGTGCCAGTCCATGAAATAGCATAAAGGTTTGAGCGTATTTTCTATTATGGATGTGTATATGAGGAGGAGCAGGAACTACCAATAGTGGAAAAATTTTCTGTAGAGACTTTAGCTGTCATATTAATGAATTTTGATCAAGACAGTGTTGAATATTATGAGTAGACTGTATGTGACATAACATGCATGGGGTCTTATTCTTATGTACCCAAAAAGCTGGATCTAGACTTGAAAAATCATCCAAATCCACTAGAAAAGTCATCTATTGAAGAGCCACCTACTTTGGATATAAAAGAGTTTCCTGGTCATTTGAGGTATGTGTTCCTGGGCAGCGGGAATACGCTACTTGTTATTATTGAAGATGACTTAGGTAAACAATAGGTGGAAGCCCTCATTTCTATTCTTAAGAGATATAAGAGGGATATTGGTTGGACGATTGCAAAAATTATCCACATTCCTCTTGGTATATGCATACATAAAATCCAGCTAGAGGAGGATTGCATCCTGACTATTAAGCATCAGCATTGTCTAAACCCACCTATGCAAGAGGTGGTGAAGAAATAAATCATCAAGTGGTTAGATGCAGGAGTGGTATATCCCATCTCAGATAGTAAGTGGGTAATTCCTATTCAGTTTGTGCCCAAGAAAGGGGGCATGGCCGTTATGGATAATTAGAAGAATGAGTTGATCCCGCTCAGGCCTGTTACTGGGTGGAGGGTGTGCATGAATTACAGAAAACTCAACTCGTGGACACTAAAGGATCACTTCTCCATGTCTTTCTTGGATCAGACGCTTGATTAGTTAGTGGGAAGAGGTTAGTACTGCTTCTTAGACGGGTATTCTGGTTATAACCAGATTTCTATTGCTCCTGAAGATCAGGAGAAGATGACATTTACGTACCTATATGGCACATTTTCTTTCAAGAGGACACCTTTCAGGTAGTATAATGCACCTGCTATTTTTTAGCAGTGCATGATGTCGATATTCTTTGATATAGTTGAACACACCTTAGAGGTGCTTATGGATAATTTCTTGGTTATCGGTGATTCTTTTGACCTCTGCTTGCTGAATCTTAGTAGGGCCTTGCAGCGGTGTGAGGAGTTCAATCTCATGCTTAATTGGGAGAAATGCCACTTTATGGTGAAGGAGGGCATTGTTCTCAGACATAAAATTTCAGCAAAAGGGATTGAAGTTGATCGAGCTAAAGTTGAGGTTATAGAGAAGCTTCCACTTCCTATGTTAGTGAAGGGGCTACGAAGTTTCCTTGGTCATGCTGGCTTCTATAGGAGGTTCATAAAAGACTTCTCAAAGATTGCAAACCCCCTTTGCAAACTTTTGGAGAAGGAAGTAAAATTCTCCTTTGCACCGGATTGGTCAAAGCCATTTGAGATCATGTGTAATGCAAGCGGTGTTTCCCTTGGAGCTATGCTGGGATAAAAGAAACACAAATTATTTCATCCAATTTATTATGCCGGCAAAGCGCTAAATGGAGCTCAAAAGAACTATACCTTCACAGAACAGGAACTTCTTGCAGTAGTCTATGATTTTGAGAAGTTCCGGGCTTATTTTCTAGGAACCAAGGTGGTGGTCCACACTGACCACACAACCTTGAGATATTTTATGGAGAAAAAGTATTTAAAACCAAGGTTGATCATATGGGTACTGCTACTTCAAGAATTTGACTTTGAAGTCAAAGATAGAAAGGGTTGCGAAAACCAAGTTGCGGATCATCTATCCAGGCTGGAAAGTGAACATGTAGTTAAAGGTGAATTTGAGATCAATGATGCATTTCCAGATGAGGAAATCTTGGCTACTGTTATAGATAAAATACCTTGGTATGCTGATTTTGCAAATTATGTGGTAAGTGAGGTGATACCAGAGAATCTTTTCTTTCATCAAAGGAAAACGTTTCTCCATGATGTGACCAATTACTTCTGGAATGAGTCGTATCTTTTTTGGAGATGTGCAGATGGTATTATTAGACGGTCCATCCCAGAAGTAGATATGTTAAATATAATGGAAGCGAGCGATTCTTCCCTTACCATGTAGGGGATCGGACTGTAAGAAAAGTGTTTCAGAGTGGCTACTATTGGCCCTCTTTGTTCAAAGATGCCTACGAGTTTGTGAAGAGGTGTGACCAATGTCAAAGCCAAGGATCCATTTTAAAGCACCACGAAATACCAATGCCTAAAATATTGGAGGCAGAATTATTTGCCGTTTGGGGCATTGATTTTCTAGGGCCCTTCGTGAGCTCATTTGGGATGAAGTATATATTAGTTATTGTTGACTAAATGTAAAAATTGGTTGAGGCCATGGCTCTGGCGGATAATGAAGGAAAGAGGGTTTTTTCATTCTTAAAGAAAAATATCTTCTCTCGTTTTGGGGTACCACGTACCATCATAAGCGATGGAGGATCGCACTTTTGCAATAAGATATTCAGAGCCACCTTGGTAAAATATGGAGTCAAACATCATAAGGTGTCTACCCCATTCCACCCACAGACCAATGGGTAGGTAGAGATCTCTAATTGGGAAATTAAAGCTATCCTTTCAAAGACTGTAAATGCTAGAAGGAAAGATTGGTCTAGGAAGTTGGATGATGACTTATGGGAATATCGAACGGCTTTCAAGACACCAATTGGCATGTCAACATACCAATTGGCTTATGGCAAGGCGTGTCATTTGCCGATTAAAATGGAGCATAAGGCATTGTAGGTACTAAAGCGGCTTAATATGAACTGGAATATGGCAGTGGATATGAGGCTGGGGCAGCTGAATGAGATGGATGAGTTCTGTCATGGAGCTTATGAAAGAGCTGACTTGTACAAAGAAAGAATAAAGAAATACCATGTCCGTAGAATTGAAAAGCGAGATTTTCAGAAAGGTGACTTGGTACTCCTCTTCAACTCCCGACTCAAGATTTTTCTAGGTAAGCTCAAATCCAAATGGTCTGGCCCATTTAGAGTTAACCAAGACTACTCATCTAGGGTAGTAGAACTCGAAAATGAAGACGGAAGTGTCTTCAAGGTCAACGGACAATGAGTCAAACTATAAATCGATCCAGTGGACTGGGTAAGAAGTATTGATAATATCTATATCGATGAAGTCTGAGTTATCGAGATAACTGAGTCGTGCCGCTATGATAAATCAGGCACTATTGGGAGGCAACCCACAGTGCATTGTTGTAAAGCATTATTTTAAGTTATTTTGTTATCTTGTGCAAGCTGAAGGGTTTGAGTAAGTGTGTAGATCTAACAGTATAGGAAAACAAAAGCTTAAAAAGTTTGGGGGTGATCAACGAGTTACATGACGGATCGTCGATGACTCAACGGACCGTTGTGGTAGCCGTCGCAGTAAAGTCTAGAAACAAGGTTACTGAGAGAGTAGCGATGGTTTGAATGAAGGACCATTTCATACTCGATGGATCATCAACTTAACTATTGCCTGTATGTCTCCAGGTATGTTCATTGGAAAGGGATGATGGTTTGACCGATGGACCGTCGCTTGAATCATCGTATGAACTCTATTTCAGTGGGTTGGGTCAAATTAGTTTAAATAGTCAGATTTTTTCATTCTTATCCGACCTAAACGGTTTTAAGTTGATAATTTAAGGCGGTAGAATAACGCCCCAACTGTTCAAGTACCCAAGACTATTTAGTCTCCCTGCATTCAAAGATTCTAAGATATTTCATTACCTCCTTAAACTTCTCAAGTTCCCTTCCCCCCATCTATTTAAACTTCATCTCCTCTTTATTCTTTCAAACATAAATAATAAGAACTCTTCTTAAAAGCAAAAGTGTGAACTTGTGTCTAGTGTTTAAAGAGCAAGGGAGGATATTGTTCTAGTATTGCAATACTTAGGTATGATCATTTTCTTGTCTACATTTTATTCATCTCTAAGAACAAAGAAACCATGTGAAGTCTATGAATATTGAAATACTTCTTTTGATTTTAATTTAGTTCTGTGAGTGGCGTGAGCTAAGTTGACACTTAGCAAACATTATCCTGGGTGATGTCTGAGTAACCCATGGACCAAAGATGGCAAAATATGGTGATATACTATTGATAAAAATACCATAAAAATCATCCTTAATGGAAGTGTATGCAAGGTTTTTGATAAAATACCGAAATGAGGCCTGAAAGTGAAAATGGCAGGCGGCGGTCAAAGCGGCAGAACGTTCGATACTCGATGACCCATCGCCTGAAACCATCGCCACTTTCTCAGAATTAGTCTTACTGGAATGACCCCGATGGTTTGGATGGATGGACCGTTGCAAGATCGACGGACCATTGCCCTAACCATCGCTAGTTAATAATTTTTCATGTTTTCTGGTTTAAGTCTGCGAACTAATAAATATTTAGCCTGCAGGTATCACGGAAAACAAATTACCACAAACCAAAAGTAGAGGTAGAGTCCAAACGGCTAGACAAGAGCTATCATAAGATGTGGACGCACCGGCCTGCAGCACCCGGTGACATCGCCAGGTAATTTCTTCATCCTCCTAGTCTGAAGAGGAGGGTAAAAGCAGTAGCAGCAGCAACTCAAGTTCTATTCCAGTTGAGGCAGGGGTTGAAGTGTCTAACCCCATCCAAGAGGAGAGTCTAGAACAAGGGGACCCAAATTTGGTTAGACGCCAGGATCCATAAGTGCAAGAAGCATAAGATGGCAGGTTAACAGTTCTCGAGAGCATTTTGACAAAGGGTTGGCACCAACAGACATGGTATCCATAAAGAGGTCTATTTTTGAAGCACATCAGATTGTAAAAACAAACTTACATGAGTCCCTAGAACTTGAATGTTGATTCAATGAATATGAGTTGGCATGGATGAGCAGACCACTTGGATCGTATAAACCAAACTTGGTACGTGAGGTTTTAACTAATTACTTGGCTTTACTGGAGAAGAATTTCCCCCCAGGCAGGTCAGCTGCTGACATTAACAACCTGGGCACAATTCCTGTTCGTGGAGTTTGCATAGACATCTCTGAGCGCACGTTAAACAGATTCTTATTCGGGCTGAATATCAAATACTAACTGCAGTACCAGACTTGGAGCATTGGTTGTTCATGAAAACTCAACAAAAGTTGTGGTTATCCATACTATTTATAGAGGGAGGAGAGCCTGCATGGATACACAACCCCCACGAAAAGATATCTAAGTCGTCCCTAAGCTGTACGACCAAGTTCTTGTGGGCAATTATGAGGCTGAGGTTGATGCCAACAGTCGGTTATGACCGCCTAGAACTCACTAGAGTCGTGGTTATTGCTTCTTTGATTGAAGGGATGATAGTGGATTTTGGCCACATCATTGCTAACAAGTTGTTTTACCGTGCTCATAGGACTTAGACTACACTGCCATTTCTATGCCTTATCACAGAATTATGCAAGCAGGTGAAGGTACCTTTGACCAGCGGAATAAATAATGAGATCCAGGCAATACATAAGAAGAATATTGAAAAGAGTAGGGATAACTCAAATTTTGACATGTGAGTCAGCAGACCCGCAGCTCAGCAAAATCAGTCGGCACTAATTCTTGAGTCATCAAAAGTCCCTTCAGATATGCCATTACCTTTTGTTACGTATATGCCTCTGACCATATCTGAAGGTTCATCTTCGATGCTAATGGGTGGGACCACTGATTCTGCATCAGTTCCACCCTAAAATGTTGAGTATAGGCTGAACCAAGAGAACTTTTCAAAGATAGTTCGAGCACAGAAGAGGTTTGAAAAACAGTTGGCTATATGGGGGAAGACTTCAAACCCTTCATTGAAAGAATTATGGAGGAAGCAGTGAGGCCTTTCAGGAACATACAGCTAAGAATGGACTACATGGAAAAGCAAATCAGTAAGAAGATGGATGCCATGTCTATTTTGGATTTTGTAAAATTGATTGAGGAAGTTAGTCAAATGAGGGATGATGTAGACAAGATGAATCAGTAGCCACAATATCCTATATTTGATCCAATCTAGATCGAAAGTGATGAAGATGAAGGTCTTGTTGACTTAATGGGGTGACCCATTAAAGATAAGGGTAAGAAAGTAGTGGAGACTGATGAAAAAGTTGCACGAAAAGCTGTTAAAAGAAAAAGACTTAAAGCCATGTTGCCAGAGGAGCAAGAGCAACATGACATGAAGAAAGTAAGAAGAAAATTGAGGAAAAATGAAGATATAAGAAGGAGAAGAGTAGAGGACAAAATAGCTGGAGTGTCTACCAGTTCAGCCCCAGCTAGGAGGCAACCTATAGATCCGGCTAAAGATGTGGTACCTTCGATTTTGGAGGGAGAGATTGTTAGAACTCCCACAACCATAGGGGTTAACATTGCACCTGGTGAGGACACTAGAGCCTCACCATACTTCACAGATGCCTCAAATGAATAAGAAGCACTACAAGTATTTCCCGTCATTTGTAATTAAAGTATATACATTAAGGACAAATCATTATTCTATGGGGGTGGGATGTGCTTTTACCATGGGGGGTTGTGTTGTCAATATTCTTATCTTCCCATATGCTATCTAGGAGAATCGGGATGTCTAGGTTGTTATTAAGTTATTGCATTTTCATTTCTTGTCTAGGATTAACTGTAGATTTAAAATTTATCTTTCCTAAGTCATGTTCTATTGGTAATGTTGTTCCATTAAATAAAAGTGACGTTTATGTTAGCATCAATTTGTATATATGAATGATAAGTGATTGTGGCAAAGTTTTTGTATACATTTGTTATATAATTAATTCTTCTTTTCCTGTTGGTAAAATTTGTTGTGTGACCATCTGTGACTATGAAACTGGCATACGAATGTAAGTGATTATAGCCACATGTTACGAATCACAAGAGTTAGTAGAATATAAATTAACTTAGTGCTCGTGTGTGTGAGTGTTTGTATAGTTCTTACATATATACTACACCCAAAACTTGCCCAGTTCATTTGTTGTTGTTTTATCTTAGACTCAATAAGCTAGAATAGTAGGCCTCCTTGTTTTTGGTCTATTTAGCCAAAATGACCCACTAAAAATGTTTTGTTTCCATTGCAACCCTGTTGAGCCTTGTTAATGTTTGTTCTACCCAAATAACTAGTGGTTCACTCTCTAGAAGGCTTTAGCACTTACTTTGGCCCTGGTCTAATTTTGGACACTAAACACTTTAACTTAGGCAAATTTCCTAAGTTGAGGGTGACTATTGTTGGATTGTTGGCAGCCTGGGAGGTTGAGTTAAAATTGATTTGCGAGGTAGCATCCGACCCTGGTCTAGTTAGCTATCTAAATAGATAATGTGCACTTAAAAAATTTAGGTTATGACAAGGGCTCGGATAGATAATATTGATTGTGAATGAGTAAAAGGGACTTTAATTCTGGTGAGTAGCTACCGAAAAGGGTAAAGGGAGTGAAGTTTTGTACTTTAAGTCACTTATCCAAATGAATAACCCTCAAAGATCCTAAAACCTTAGTAGAAACCTTAGCAAGTCCTACATGATCTTGGCGAGTCAATCATGAGGGAATATTAGATGATATGGGCAAGCCTATAGGTATGCACTATGTTTGTAACTTCTGTTCTGAGAGCGAGAGTATTAGTTTTGTCCATAAATTGATTATATATAATGAAAGGTGGACTTCATTAGATGTAAGGGCATGAAAGTTATCCGTAGACTGTTGATTCCTATGGGTTATTGTATATGTGGCTATAAATATGTTGAGTAGTAGTTGATGCTAGTTATAGATCCTTATGTGTTAGAGCACTTAGCTGAATGGGTAGTTGAATGATTGTATAGCTGTGTTGATATGATTGTTGAGTGCCCATCATGATGTTGTTCATATATGCATCTTGGTGTTGAGTTGCTTGAGGACAAACAATTGCTTTAAGCTAAGGGTGTTGATGTTCCAAATTTTCACGAAACATTTTAGGCCCTTTTCTTAGGATAATTGCGTGTTTTAAGGCAACTATTGTTATATTTAACATGGTAATTTAGTGTTTTCAGGTTAAGAACTGAGTGTGAAGAATAAATTGGACAAACTAAGAAAAACAAAGGAAAAATAATTAGCGACGGCTTAGGCGACAGACCATCAACTCCGCAATGAACCGTTGCCAAAAAATAGAAGATAGAGTTCCTGGACATCTTACGATGGTCCAGGCAATGAACCGTTGAATCTGCGATGAATCGTAAGATTAAATCATCGCCAAGAGACATAATGAGAAAACACTGGGAGTCATGCGATGGTACAGGAAATGAACTATCGGCCCTATGATGAACCGTCACCCTACACGTTGACAAGAATCAAAAAATGGAATCACTAGAGGTCCATCGACGATTTAGGCGATGGACCATCGGCCCTGCGACAAACCGTCACTTGACCCATTGACCATGAAGCGGAAAATCTGAGTTTGAATTTTTAAACCCCAGTTATGGAATCATATAAATACCAAGAGTTAGGTTTAATTCCATATCTTTTGGTCATTAGTTTCATACTTTCTCCTCTATTGAAAGTTGTGTAACACTTTTCATTGAGATTGGAATCTAGAGATTGAGATCTGATTATTAGTTTTTAGATTTTCCATTGAAGATTATGAAAAACAATATTGCGAATTTTGTAATTACTCTCTTAAAGCTATTTATGAACATCAATTTATCTTTGATTTTTGATATAGAGATGAGTAGCTAAACTCCCATAACTAGGGTTGTGGGAGCTTTGATGTATAGAATCATTTGGGGTTGTAAATCGGTTTGATTTCTAACATCTATCGAAATTGCATGAAACTTTCTTCATTATAATGACATCTCTTGGTTGCAAACATGACAAGTGAGCCCATGAACACCACTTGTCTGACAAGAAAGTGGATGTTGGGAAAACATGTGATTCACATAAGATCCATAGGTTTACCCTTTGGGTTAATGGGTTGATGCCTTAACACAATTAACCCTCATGAGAGTGTTATTGAATAATGCATGAATCATTTAAGTTCGAGGGAAGTAAAGGGTGAAACACCCATTAGTTTGAGATACACGTGGGTAATTCTTACAATTTACTAATTCTTCCAATTGAATATATAAGTTAGAATTTGAGCACAAATTCACAACCCTAACTGTTTAAACATCTTGGTGAGCATAACTCTAGTGAATTCATTCTCACTGAAATTACATCTACATTAACACTCTTTAGCTGGAACTTTGTGTGATACAAATATGAAAGAATATTGTGAACATGTCAAACCTCCTTTTACTCAGGAACCTTAGATCAACAGTCTAATAACAGTCACAATACTTAGTGGACACAGTATTCCCTATGGGATTCGACACCCAATCTAGTTAGGTTGTATATTTGACAGCGACCGTTTACTCTCTCATAAGAGAGGTGTAATTTGGGTGTATCAACATGCCCTCGACCATAGCCTAAACCAAACCAAGGAAATAACAAAAGAAAAATAATTCCAGAGCATCAAATGGAGCCTTTCGGATTATGGAAGCTTACCACTTTAGTCTAACTCAAAGTTGTCCCTGAATCCTAGTCACTGAGCAAGAGGAACAGTAGTATGGCCAGTTCCTGCATCGCGTAGGGATACATTGCCCGAAGATGGTTAGAGGAGTGAATTCTAGAATGTACTCAGGTATAATATAAAACAATGCTAGTAAGTCAAAACCAAAGTAAATAACCATATGCAATCACATAGATACACATATATCATGTTGGGAAAGGGAACCGAGTTTAGCATGCATTGAAAACCCTAACCTGGATAGTGTAGCTTGGTCATCCTAAAACCACCCATGGACTATATGAGTTTAGCTCCCCCTACTGAAGGGGCCCCAGTGTGTGTTAACTGCATGACCGGAGAATAGAAACCTGGGATGACTAGTACATCCCCCAAAATATAAAGTGTAACATAATGCACATAGTCACCAAGACCACCCTCACATCGGCAAATGTGAGTGTCTAATCATGATACCCTCGGGACCCCTACCATCCACAAATTTTCTACTCAAACCCCTTTAAGCCCAATTAAAATTGTTCTTCACATAATCAAACCAATTACTAAGGAGTCTTTTCATTAGGCATTAACCATTGGTATTGTCATACAAAAATTAGAGCTTGCAAGTCTATCCTTTTATGCCTTACCAAAACCATTAACCAAATTGACTTTCAAGTTTCCAACTAAACCAAAACCATGTCCATCAAGGCCTCTCCAAACCATTTAAACCAACCAAACCATTTTAAGTTCCACTACGATATTATGCAATGCAAAGATTTCAAGAATAGACAAACTATGTGACAAAGTCATTCTCATTGGCATTTTAATAAACATGTTGAGGGAATATAGTTTCCAAAACCAAAAACTAAGCACCAATTGACCATTCCTATGTAACCACATGTTAAAACCATAATTTAACATGAAAACCATAAGAAAAGCTTGGAAAAACATTATCCAACCATAAACAACCAAATCCTCCTACATCTATTTCAAAACAAAGACAATACCACAATAATACCATGAAAATCATTCTTGAAATATGCTTCTAGTTGAACTAACAATGAGGGAGGAGTAACATTCCTTGGAGACCAAAGAAGACAAAGAGATTCACCCATGAAATCCCCTATTTGATTACCTTGTTGAAACCCTAGCCTTTTCTTGAACCAGGAGATTAAGAGAGATTTTAAGAGTTTTTGAATGAGAATAATAGGTTAATATAGCCCAAAAAGTTGTTTTATATCATGGGGTCAAAAGGAGTTAAGAGGGGAAATGTCCAGAATACCCCCAACTTAAAACTGTAGAAAACTTGTAGGAGGGTATGAGTTGACCCTCCAACTTGTCAAAGCATTATACAAATAGTACCATCAAGTTGTAACTTGAACAGAAAGTTGTACATCCATACACTATCCACCATACGACTCGATTTCCCTAACTCATGACCAGACCGTATGACTAGTATAGTCTAGAAGTACACAAGATAGAATTCAAAGGGATTGACACTGGAAAACATACGACTATACCTTACCACTCGTACCTTATCCTCATGGATCTTATTGAGCTACTCATACTTAGATCCAAGTCAAGATACTAAGTTACTAATTTGATTAAGGGACCAAGTCGAACGAATCTACACCACCCCTAATGACCCATACCCACCAAATTTTATTCACAATAGAAACCCCATCACTATTATCTGGAAGCCTAACGACTAAGAACCCTTGATCGTATTAACACCATA
Organism: Capsicum baccatum var. pendulum; assembly: GCA_030864225.1. Lineage (NCBI taxonomy): Eukaryota > Viridiplantae > Streptophyta > Magnoliopsida > Solanales > Solanaceae > Capsicum > Capsicum baccatum. The sequence goes on from CM061551.1 coordinate 71,464,093, forward strand.
CAACTCATATGGTGAGTTGTCACCAGGACAACGGGCTTAAAGATTAGGAATTTTCTAAGGGACAAAACCCAGGGTGTTTTAATTCTCCCCTGCTTGGATCATTCATCCCCTAATGATGTATCGTGGCAGTGTATGCATGATTTGGTTCCCCCACACCTCTACTCTTACCATTAACTAAGTTAGAAAACAAAGATACCAAGGAAATAAATCTTTCAATTAACAAAGTATGAAAACAAAGATGATAAGATCAACACATACTTTACGCACTAATTCTTTAGCAAAAAACGGGAATGGATACTTGGATATCATGTTCTTTTCAGTTACCATGTAGCCTCTTCCACCTTGTGGTTCCTCCATAGAACCTTTACGGAAGCTACATCCTTGGTCCGCAACCGACGAACCTGCCAATCCAAGATTTCAATTGAAACCATCTCATATGACAGAGAATCTAAAATACCAATATCCTTTATAGCCATAATTTAAGATGACCCACACACCTTATCAACATAGAAATATAGAATACCAGGTGAATGGAGCTCAAGATAGAAGGTAACTCCAACTTATACATAGAATTGCCAACTCTTCTCAAAATAAAGAATAGACCAACATATCGGGGATTGAGCTTTCCCTTCTTCCCAAGCTCATCACTCCCTTCATGGGGGACACCTTCAAGAACATCCTATACACTACCTCAAAATCTAACTTCTTATGCCACACATCCACATAGATATTTATGTGACTTTGGGTGGCTTTAAGACTATCTCGAATCACCTTCACCTTCTCCATAGATTCGTAAACCAAATTTGTGCCAAACATCTCTCCCATATCAACCTCAAACTACCCACTAAGAGATCTACACACCCTACCATACAATGCCTAAAAAGAGCTATTCCAAATTTAGAATGGTAGCTATTGTTGTACTTAAACTCTAAAAAAGGCAAATGCTCAACCCAACTACCATTATTTTCAATCATGCAAGAATGTAGAATATCTTCTTATGTCTGAGTAGTCCTTTCTCCTTCCCACCTGAATGCAGGTGGAAAATAATACTAAGACTCTCTTTGGTCCCAAAAATTTTTAAAAATAACCGCAAAAATTAAGACGCAAGTTGCATACTGTGATCCGAGATGATAGAAACAGGTGCCCTATGCAACTTTACAATCTCATGGAGATACAACCTTGCATAGTCCTTAGCCTAGAAATTAGTCCTTACTGGAATGAAATAAGCATACTTCACTATCCTATCCATGATGACCTACACCAAATTAAACTGGTTCTGATATCAAGGAAGACTGGTAATGAAATTCATGTTGATCACTTCCCACTTCCACCCTAGCAACTCAATTTCTTAATACAATCTTATGGGATTTATGTTCTTAACTTTTAATTGTTGGCACACCTTGTACTTAGCTACAAAAGTAGCCATATCCCACTTCATTTTGTTCTACCAGTACATCTATGATACATTTTTGTGAAACTAGGATGAACAACATAGTGTGACTAATGCTCTTCAGATAAGATCCTTCCTCCCAAGACAACAACATCGAGAACACATAATCTCTCTTGGTACCATAAGGTACCATCACCGCTAATCTCGAAGGCGATCACCTTCTACCCACCTATATCATCCTTGATCCTCAATAAGATAGGATCTAACATATGTTTCTCCTTAATTTGAACACCAAGAGATGACTGTGCCACCTTTTGCACAAACATACCACCATCCTCAGAGTCCAATAGACAAACTCTAAGGTTAGGAAAATTATGAATATCTTTCACCAAATCCTAGTTTCCTTCATCTACATGAGCTAGACTTCCCATGGATAAACTACTAAGAGCATCAATAACCACATTAGCTTTACCTGGATAGTAGTGAAGACTCATGTCATAGTTCTTTAGCAGCTCAAACCATCTTATTTGTTAAAGGTTTAGCTCTTTCTGAGTAAATGATAACGCTCAATCTACAGCTCTCGTAGGAGTGTAAAGTGGTCGCTGTCAAATATATAACCCAACTGGGTTGGGTATCGATCCCACAGGGAATAGCTTGGTCAACAAGTAAGCAAAAATTACTAGACTTTTAGTGTAAGTCTCGTAAAAAGGGGGAGTTTTGTCGTGCAAGTAATGTAACCAGAATATTAAAGTAAAAACGAAAAATAGCAAAGTAAAAAGAAAGAATGTTTGGTAAGATATAAAACAATGAGAGTTGAGAAGTTGGGGTTATGTCCACCTTATGAGTTATACGTCTCTATTGGCTATGAGTTATACGGAATTCAGACATGCATGTACTTATAGAGAATTGTATTCGATGGTAAATCCAAGCGTCTTTCGACCTAAACAAGGACTATTTTACTGTAACTCTTTCGAGCTTACAGCGTATCTAATGGTACAAATTCTCCAAGAGGTTAATCCAGTTACGACACTAACTTTTTAATAGGGGATGGGGCCCTATTACCTTGACATTATCTCTTTTCCAGACATATAACTTTTCTTTCGAACAAGTTAATGCTATACTGGCGTTATTCTATGCGTCTGCAGCCACAAGAATTTGCATTAAGATGAAGAGAATAATGATATAAGCAGCATACGTGTTACGAATTCACAAACTCATAGCAAAAGATAGTATCTCATAAGGCTTCCATAACCCCAACAAAGAAGTTTAGCTATTCATGAGTGCGATGGAAATCACAATAGACATTATTATTATACCAAAATAAAGATCTCACGTGTAGTGTTGTTTGGTAGTGCTTGTGGCGTGATTTCCTTTTAGAATAACGTTTCTCTTATTATGGAAATTAAGAATCGAATAGATGAAGAGAAAGTAATTAAGAATTAATTGAAAGCAAATTGTTTTGTGTTGTAGATGAGTGGATGGATAGGTGGATGGACGGGTGGATGGATGAATGGGTGAATGAATGAAAATCTCTAGCAAAATAGGGTATTTATAATACCCATGTCCTATTCCTACTAAGATAATGCATTAGTTAACCCAATCCTACTAGGTTAATGTATTATTATCCTAATCCTAATAAGTTACTGCTAGTCCCCAAAGTCTTCAGAATTGCTGTTTTTGCCTGAGACAGATTTTCCATACGCCACTTTTGGTCCTTGGCGTCCAAGATTCCCCTTCCGTCCTTCGTGAAGCTTTTTTTGGCGTCAAGTTATCCATGAAATGCTGAATTCTGCATCATTTATACTTGAAAACTTGCTAATAATGTTCGTTAGCTCACTTACAGGAAAAAGGACTAAAAGTGCATGAATTATATAATTTGTCCTCAAAACTTAGCTAAAATATGGGTGAAATATAGTACTTTAGGCGTGTAAATTCTCCTATCATCAACACCCCTCACTTAAAGCTTTGTTCGTCCTCGAACAAACTATCATGTCCATCTAATCATCTACTTAGGGTTTCACAGTAACAATACAAAATATTCATCAAGACAGGCATAGCAATCACTAACAAAGAGTAGTTTTCTGATCATTAGTAGAAACAATTTAACCTCTAACATAGACTCTTGATGGTGGTCAACTCATATTCAAAAGTCAAGGCACAAAGAATCATACACAACTATCCAAAACTCATCAACCATGTGTGTCTCACCATATATTACCCATAATCACTCACAAGTATTGTATATATTTCGAACATGGGCATAGGATTATCCTTGCTCTCACTCTCACAAAGAATTCATATGTTGCAACTGATGACCATAGGCTTGCCCTTAGTGTAATGCTCCACTAAATATCAGAATGCTAAGCTTAGGATCAAATAGGTCTTCTACAGGTTGTAATGTAGGCTAAGGGGCGGGTAGGACTATTTTGGCCATAAATAGTGACTATGTTCCTAAGCGCTTTAATACATCACATTATGCCATTAATACTTTCTTTTCAAACAACGTTTCTTCTTTCTTTTATTCTACCACCCTTTTTCTCCTCTTTTGTTTTTCAATTTTAAACATAACACACTTTTTAGTTTTCCTTTCCTTTTTCTTTTCATAACACACCTCTTATGATAGGAATTCTTTTTCATAACAAATTCAAGTACCAATACATTCTAAGGCATCATACTCATCCAATTTCCTCTTATTTTGTCACATGACTCTTTCAATTTAAAGCACTTAGGAATTTGGATCAAATTATGGTCTTAAAAAAATGGATTAGGCTTACATATAAGGCTGTCAAAGAAAATAGGCTTAAAGGCTCAAAAGGGGTTAACTAGGATAATGTCCATGGGTAGGTAAAATGAAGGTACACAAGTATAGGTTGTCAAAGAAATGCCTAAATCATCTCCTAAACTCCCATTCTTTATTTTCACTTCACACACACACCAAGCAAGTTCTAGCATCAGCCACAAACATAGAATATACTATTATCTCACACACACAAGGCACATGGTCGACTTTATTGGGAGTAGTATAGACTCTTGTCCCAATAGTTGAAAGAATTAAACCATATAAATATCACATAGTGAGTCACAATTAGAGCCTAAACGTCTCAATAGTAATGATTTTATCACAGACTCTTGTCACAATACCATGCTGCCTATCAGAATTATTTCATGCAAAGTTAAAAAAAAAATTATCTAAGAAAAAAAGTTAACTACTAAAAAATTTAACTACTACTAAAAAAAATTTACTACTAAAATAAAACAAACAAACATAAATAAATGCAAATGTAGATAGAGAAGTATAGCATGCAAATACCAGCGCACCCTACACTTAGATGGGACACACTGCCCTCAGTGGAAAATAAATAAGAAGAACCTGGTTAGTCGGACTCCTCCTCTATGTCTGGGGTCATACCCCCTGCATCGGAATCATCATCAGAGTCGTCATCCTCAGAAGTTCCTCATAAGTACCCCACTTGATTCCAAGAGTGCGTCGAGGTATTTGCAGTACGGAGGATTCAGCTTGCTCTTTTCTTCCCTTTTTCTGACCTTTTTGTGAAGTGGTTGCTTTTCTTGTCTTTTGGTGCCATTGTACCTGAGATCTCAATAGAGTCATGTTAGATTCATCTCGGAAGATTCAATCAACAAACAGACAATAGTGACACCACCCCACACTTAATTTGTTGACACAAACTAATTAAGTGAATGTTGTCGATTACTCAGACTTCATCGACATACATACATTTAGGTGATATGTTCCAACCATATGTTCAGCGCAGTCATACTTTCATGTCATCTTACTAGCCTTTTCGATTCTATTGCATGTAATCTTGACTTATGTTTTCATGTCTTGGACTAATGCATCAAAAACTACTACATAGATATTGTATCAGTTTATGGCATAGAAATAATCACAACATCTTATGTTTGTAGTTAACCCTGATTTTCATCTCAATGAACAAGTCATTCAACGTATGCAATCTTTCAAGTTACAAGATTATGCAATTATCTTGACCATGTTGATTCTGTAAAAGTAGGACAGTGTATAGAAATTAAATACAAGTTGGAAACAAGTCAAGATCATCCTTACATTTTGTTCACTCACTTAGTTGTATCACAACAAATCAACCACATTCAAATCACTACTACTATTTCAAGATTTAACAATTCATTATAGGTGTAGTAGTGTAGTACTTACGGAGTATAAATGAAGAACAAAGAAGTACTTACTTGGTTGATGGCCTTGGAAGATGTTCTTTTAAAGTAAAGAGAACAAAAGGAAAATTTTTGATAGAATTTGGAGAGGTAGGCGATGTTTAGGTATGATTTGCAATGTGTTTTTTTGTCTAAGACTAAGGTTCTTATTTATAGGGCAAGCTTGGGTCGGGTTTTGACCCATTTGGAATCAGATTTGGAGACCAAAAGTGACCATAGGCGGTGCCTAATGCTTTACCTAGTTGAGCAGAATGCTTTTGCGTAGGCGGCGCCTATGCTATGGCATTGTTGAGCATAGGCGGCGCCTTTTGCAAAGCATTGTTGAGCATAGGCGGCGCCTATGCTGTGGCACTCTAGAATTCGAGAGCTTATGCCATAGCATAGGCCTTGCCTTGTTCGTGGCCTAGATAGGCCTTGCCTTGTTCTTTGCCTATGTTTTCATAGGCAATGCCTAACCTATAGCCTTTTGATTCTTCATTCCTAACTTACCACCTTCAACATGCAATTCTTCCAAATCAAAATTTGCAACCAATCTCCTCTTTTACACCTCTTGTACCTACATTCACTCAAAAACAACAAAAACGATTAGAACGATGGGTTGCCTACCATCAAGCGCCTTAGTTTTGGTCGTGGCTCGACAAAATCCTAAGAAAACAAAAACAATAAGAACATTTAAAAATGATTGGTTGCCTCCCACCAAGCACTTGATTTATTATCGCGGCACGACATAGCTATCTCGATTACTTAGTCTTCATCGAGATAGATGGGGCATCGTTTTCTGAATGGATTCAGACGACGCTGATACTTACTTGTATACATGCAATCTTCTTCGATATGACTCTTGTGCATACATACCTCAGGAGAGATACTAATTATATCATCGATAGTCCAACCCATAGCTCTTTTGTTTCTCGTCAGAGCAGAGATTAGCGCCTCTACGTGCTGTTCACTGAAATCATCCGCCACACTTACCGGTAGTGTATTTCCACTTCCCACGTATGCATACTTTAAATAATTGGGGAGCTCTTTTGATTTTAGCACTGGTGGCTCTTCAATGGAAGTCTTCACTATTGATGACGGTTGATTCTTAAGATCAAGGTCCGGCTGTTTAGGAGTATGAGAACACACATAGTTTCTTTATAATCTTCATCGTCCTCATGCTCAACATTCAGTAGCGCAGCAGACAATGGCTCAACAGTAAGCTGTTTCTTTATAGATAATGCTTTCTTATCCTCATAAGCTACGAATAACACATCCATATCGCTGGGCTGCTTCATTGCTTTGCATATATCAAAGCGGACCACTTCGTCATTTAACCGAAATAAAAGCTCATTAGCTCTCATGTCAATAAGCACACTTCCTGTTGCAAGGAAAGGACGTCCCAAGATTATGGGAACTTCAGAATCCACCTCACAATCCATAATAACGAAGTCTGCAGGAAAGATGAATGAAGAAACCTCCACCAACACATCATTCAAGATACCAACAGGTCGTTTTACTGACCTATCAACCATCACGAGCCTCATATTAGTTGGTGTCGGATTGCCTAACCCCAACTTCCTGTAGACGGATAGTGGCATCAAATTGATGCTAGCACCCAGATCGCAAATGCCTTGGAAAAATTCAAAGATCCAACAGTGCAAGGAATAGTGAAGGCACCAGGGTTGGCCTTTTTCTGAACTAGCGATCTTGTAGCGATTGCACTGCAATGGTGAACATTATCTGCTGGCTCATAGCTTACCGCCCATTTCTTTGTCAAAAGATCCTTCATAAATTTTGCATACCTAGGCATTTGTTCTAGTGCCTCCACCAACGAAACATTAATAGTCAGCTGTTTTAACTTCGTCATGAATTTGCTGAACCTTGTATCATCCGCCTGCTTCTTTAGTCTTTGAGGAAATGGTGGTGGTGGATATGGAATTGTTTTCTCCACGACTCTCTTCTCCTCTTGCTTTCAAATTTTGGTAGTTTCAGGCTGCAACCTACTAGGGGTGACGTCATGGACGTCTTGGTCAGCTTCTATGGCGTCATAATCTTCCTTATTTTTGGCCACTTGCTTTCTTTGGGATGAATTTTCCAGCACCTTACCACTCCTGGTAGTAATAGCCATGCATGATCCGTCGTTCCTTGGATTTTGCACAGTGTCGCTAGGTAAAGTGCTAGCCTTTCTTTGATTGAGTGCTGCTGAAAGTTGGCTCAATTGCTGCTTTATTTGTTTTATTGAAGTGAAATGTGAGTCAACCAATTGCTTCTTCGAGGACAAATCATGTATTACCTCTGTTACTCCCGCGCTGGTTGCCTCCACTCATTTCAATAGTTTAGCCATCATATCTTCCATACTTTCGGAACCAGATGCAGTGGCGTCACGTCTTCCTGGAGGAACGTACAGACCACTCCTGTCAGTCTTATCCTTCCAACTACCTTGATCACGGTCCTTGATTCCAGATCTATCATAATAGTTCCAACCTTGGTTTCCTTTGGCATTGCCTCGGAAACCCCCCTGATTGTTCAAGTAGTTGGATTCTTCTTATGAATCAGATTCGTTTCTTCCTTTTGACGCAACAGCTTTGACTTTTTCGGTCTTCCCTGATAATAGATGCTTTGTAAGAAGATCCACTTGTGTTTTCATGTGTGCCATATCTTGGTCGCGTTCTTCTTCTCTTCTCCTTTGGTCTGCAGTCATGCCAATAGATAAAGTGGGGCTTGCTACCTCAGAGTCCCTGGTATGCCAAGCTCTACTTTGCTTCGTCATCTGATCTAGCATATTGCTTGCCTGACCAAAGGTGAGGTCCATGAATGATCCTCCAGCCGCATTATCAACCACTCGCTTAGTCACCGAATTCAAAACTCTATATAATATCTCCATCAAGTGAACATTGGTCATGTGATGGTTTAGGCACCTCATAAGCTTCGTCTTGAACCTCTCCCATGTTTCATGGAGAGCTTCGGTTGGAAGCTGCCAAAAGTTGCTGATTTCATCTCTTAATTGTGCTCTTTTGGATGGCGGAAAGAATCTTTCTAGGAAAGCGTCTTTCAATTGTCTCTAATTTGTAATGGAATCAGGAGTCAGCCCATTTAACCATATAGTTGCCTCCCCAGACAGAGACAATGGAAATAGCCGTAATCGAATTGCATTCTGCCCAACGCCAGGATTGTCAAACGACTTGCATGTAGAAATAAAGTTGATCAGATGCATATTCGGATCATCGCCTGCTAGTTCACCAAATAATCCCTTAAGTTGAAAAAGCTGAATCATGGTGCTAGTGATATTGAACTTTTCTCCAGGTGCCAAGGGTGGCAGAATAATGGCTCCTGTGGCACCAGCTTCATCCAAATCATCATCATCGTCATCAAAAGGAATCTGCACAGCTCGGCGATCCGGCCTCAATCGTGCTTGACGATTTCTTGTCTGCATGGGTGCCTCCACCTCAGTAGTATGCCATGGGTTTAGTTGCTCCTCATCGCCCAGGTCCTCATCATCAGGATTTATTGCCCGACCTGGATTATCAATATTCTGTTGATGCACTTGAGCAGCCATCCTTTCAATTTCACGTTGTGCATCCATTGATGCACTGAACAAACCTGAATAAAACAAAAACAACAACTAAAAGTAAAAGTACGAGAATCTTTGACCAAAGGGTCTAGTAACTAACACAAACTTAGTTGACACTCGTATTCCCCGGCAACGGCGCCAATTTTTGATAACGCTCAATCTACAGCTCTCGTAGGAGTGTAAAGCGGTCGCTGTCAAATATATAACCCAACTGGGTTGGGTATCGATCCCACAGGGAATAGCTTGGTCAACAAGTAAGCAAATATTACTAGACTTTTAGTGTAAGTCTCGTAAAATGGGGGAGTTTTGTCGTGCAAATAATGTAACCAGAATATTAAAGTAAAAACAAAAAATAGCAAAGTAAAAAGAAAGAATGTTTGGTAAGATGTAAAACAATGAGAATTGAGAAGTTGGGGTTATGTCCACCTTATGAGTTGTACGTCTCTATTGGCTATGAGTTATGCGGAATTCAGACATGCATGTACTTATAGAGAATTGTATTCGATGGTAAATCCAAGCGTCTTTCGACCTAAACAAGGACTATTTCACTGTAACTCTTTTGAGCTTATAGCGTATCTAACGGTACAAATTCTCCAAGAGGTCAATCCAGTTACGGCACTAACTTTTTAATAGGGGATGGGACCCTATTACCTTGACATTATCTCTTTTCCAGACATATAACTTTTCTTTCAAATAAGTTAATGCTATACTGGCGTTATTCTATGCGTCTGCAGCCACAAGAATTTGCATTAAGATGAAGAGAATAATGATATAAGCAGCATACGTGTTACGAATTCACAAACTCATAGCAATAAATAGTATCTCATAAGGCTTCCATAACCCCAACAGAGAAGTTTAGCTATTCATGAGTGCGATGGAAATCACAATAGACATTATTATTATACCAAAATAAAGATCTCACGTGTAGTGTTGTTTGGTAGTGCTTGTGGCGTGATTTCCTTTTAGAATAGCGTTTCTCTTGTTGTGGAAATTAAGAATCGAATAGATGAAGAGAAAGTAATTAAGAATTAATTGAAAGCAAATTGTTTTGAGTTGTAGATGAGTGGATGGATAGGTGGATGGATGGGTGGATGGATGGGTGGATGGATGAATGGGTGAATGAATGAAAATCTCTAGCAAAATAGGGTATTTATAATACCCATGTCCTATTCCTACTACGCTAATGCATTACTTAACCCAATCCTACTAGGTTAATGTCTTATTATGCTAATCCTAATAAGTTACTGCTAGTCCCCAAAGTCTTTAGAATTGCTGTTTTTGCCCGAGACAGATTTTTTATGCGCCACTTTTGGTCCTTGGCGTCCAAGATTCCCCTTCCGTCCTTCGTGAAGCTTTCTTTGGCGTCAAGTTATCCATGAAATGCTGAATTCTGCATCATTTATACTTGAAAACTTGCTAATCATGTTCGTTAGCTCACTTACAGGAAAAAGGACTAAAAGTGCATGAATTATATAATTTGTTCTCAAAACTTAGCTAAAATATGGGTGAAATATAGTACTTTTGGCGTGTAAATTCTCCTATCATCAGTAAACACATACTGTAGGACCTTATGATCAGAAAAGATATCTACCTGCACACCATAAAGATAGTGACACTAGATCTTCTATGTGATTACCACAACAAACAATTCCAAGTCATGGGTTGGATAATTCTTCTCATGCACCTTCAACTATCTATAAGCATAAGCTATCACCTTTATATGTTGTATAAAGATGAAACCAAGCCCCATATGGGACGTATTAAAATATACTACAAATCCATTTGTGCCTTCGAGTAAGGTCAAGACTGAAGCCAAATTTAACTTATACTTCATCTTTTCAAAACTATCCTTACAAGTATTAAACTATAATAACTTTACCTTCTTCTGAGTCAACTAAGTCAATGGGGCAGCTATAGAAGAAAAAATGTCCACAAAACTTCTATAGTAACCACTTGAAACCAAGAAGCTCTGAATATCGGTTGGAGTCGTGGGTTTCGACCACCTCATAACCACTGCCACTTTCTGCGAATCCACTATTATCCCTTCACAAGAAATGACGTAACCCAAAAAACTGATAACGTTCAACTAGAACTCACATTTTAAGAATTCGACATATAATTACTGATCTTTTAGGGTCTACAACACTATAGAAGGTAATTATCATGATCCACCTCACACTTTGAGTACACCATAAGATCATCTACAAAAGTAATGATGAATAAATCTAGAAACTGATGAAAGACCCTATTCATCTAATCCATAAATGCCGCTAGGCATTAGTCAACCCAAAAGACATAACCAAAAACTCAAAATTTGCATATGGTCTGAAAATCAGTCTTAGGGATATCCACCTCCCTAATCTTTAACTAATGATACCCAAATCGAAGATCAATTTTAGAAAATAGTGTAGCACCCAAAAGCTGACCAAACAAATCATCTATACTCAAGGTACTTATTCTTTACCGTCACCTTATTCAACTATCGGTAATCAATACATATTTGGAGGAAACTACTCTTCTTAAATATGAACAACATCGGTGCACCCCATTGGTATGCATTAGGATGGATGAAACCCTTGTTTAAAAGATCCCTTAGTTTTTCTTAAGATGTTTTAACTTAGCTGGAGCTATTTTATATAGGGAATAAAAATTGGATGAGTATCCTGAACCACATTCATCCCAAAATCGATCTCCCTATTAGGAGGAACACCAGGAAGGTCATTAAGAAAGACCTTAGGAAAATACTAATGAGTTTTATAGGCTAGAGAATCATAACATGAGTGCAACCAATCCATCCACAATATATCATCAAAATCAACCATATCTAATTCAAAAAGATCCACCAAAGTCTCCTGACCACCAAAAAATACCACACAACCCCTATAGATACTTCTCACCACCATAGAGTCACCAACCTGAGAAGAAATAGAAAATATCCAAAACACACTTGGGACCAAAACCAAAATAAACAGCCACAAATGAGGTCACATAAAAAATAATGGACTCCAGATCAAGTAAATAATACACATCATGGGAAAAGAGTTTCAGCATACCAGTAACAACATCAGGCGATGCCTCAGACTCTTGATGAGTAGTGAGAGCATAAAGTCGGTTCTAATGGGTGCTGAAACTAGATGGTGTACCCTTCGGTATTGAAATTGAAGATTAGGCAACAAGAACCTTATTTTCCCTAGAAGAAACCTTACCAACAAGACAATATCTAATCATATTCCCAGGCTGACCGCAGCTGAAATACTTATAGTTTCACTTACCACAGTAACCCCAGTACAATTGACTACAAAATCTGTAAAGAGGATATGTCAAAGATGATTGGGACCTGATAGCATGATATTAGAAACCTTGTGTCCTATAATTATCGACACTCTAAAAACACTGATCACCCAGTGGCTTTGGGTAGGAATCACTAGCCATTGAGTAAGACCAAGAATTTTCCCTCTTCTTCTTGGGACACTACCTACTATCCCCGCCACTCTATTGTTGGCCACCACTCTGCTAAAAAAATATAAACTTCTTACTCTGTCTCTCCTTAATCTCTAACTACTTCTTATTCTCTTTTGGGCCCTTTTGCATGTACAAACCAATCTAGAAATATCTATGTCCTTGTTCAACAAGGCATCCTTACTCTTTAGAATCAAGTCTCAGTCAAACCCAGGAGTGAACTCTAGACCTCATGCTTGAAACTAACTCTAGAGCATACTAAGATAACTGGTGAAACTTCAAGACATACTCTTTGACTGATATCTTGCCTTGTTTTAGATTAAAAACATCCTCTGCTTTACTTTCCTCAACTCCTGAGGAAAAAACCAGTCCAGAAAAGCCCTAGAGAAATCATCCCACAAGGCTGACTCAACATCATCACCCCTACTTTGTTTCGATTCCTCATACCATTAGTTTACTACATCTTTCAGTTGATAGGTAGCAAATTCCACACCATCCATGTTGGTGGCATACATGACATAAAAAATCATTTCATTTCATGCAGGAAATCTTAAGGATCCCCCTCAACCATAAAACTAGTGAACACAAGAGTGTTCAACCTTATGAATTAGTCAACTCTTATGGACTTAGAAGATAGAGTAACAAAAGTACCATGATCAGCCTGAGAAGTTACCAATTGTGCCAACATATGTATAGACTAACAAAACTCAGCATTTATCACATCAGCCTGAGAAGCTCGAGAAGGGATAGAGGGAACTAGTGGAACTCTAGGAGGATAATAAGGAACTGGACCCCTAGACTTGGTCTGTACCCTATAAGTAGAATGGGTCTCATCAACATAGTCCTCGAGTAGGATAGAAGAGTTTTCATGAGTTTTAGATTGCCTGAGAGGCATGATCTTGAAAAACAACAAACAGGTATCAGAGAAGATTTAAGGACCTTATACTCTACAGCTTGACAGCTGAACAAAAGAAAGAGAAACATTTCTAAATGCCTTGTAGCCTCTCCCTTATGAGTATGGTATGCTACACATCCTTAAAAGAGACTCTACTCAACATGGCTTTGTCGGACACACAATTAACTATAAACCTTAGGCTTTGATACCAATCTGACACAACCAGAAGTAGGGCCTAGTCATATTGGGAATTTCAAGATCGACACAGACCAGGGACCGCCCCCTAGACCAAACCATAACCGCCCCACACCCTAAGTCAGATGAATTTTAATTATATAATAAGATATAACAAAATAAATTGAAAGATATTTGAAGGAGTACATAACCATAACCATCTTAATATATAATAAAATATCCAACCGGTGTAAGCCCTGATACCAATAATAATACCAAGGATGACCCCAATACCGACACTGTACATACCATAGTTTTCTGATAAAGCCTCTATCCAGAATCAATAACATCCAGTCGGGAGATTCCCCCGACCATAGCCTAAACAAAACTAAGGAAATGATAAAACAAAAGAAGTTTATAGCATTAAATGAAACCTGTCAGAGTATGAAGCTCATCACTTCAGTCTGACTCAAAGCTATTACTGAATCTAAGTCACTGAGCAGGAGAAATGGAAGTATAGTTGGTTTCTGCATCACATGGGGAGAAAGTTCCCAAAGACGATTAGTGGAGTAAAAATTAGCATGTAATCTTGGATAAGATAAAATAATGCATGTAATTCAAAACCAAAGTAAATAACCATATTCAATCACTTAGATATAGATATATCATGTCGCGAAAGGGAACCAGGTTTAGCATGCATTTGAAACCTTAATCTAGGTTGTGTAGCTTGGCCATCCTAAAACCAGCCATGGGCTATATGGGTTCAAATCCCCCTACTGAAAGGACCTCAGTGTGCGTTAGCCGCATGACTAGAGAATAGAAATATAGGATGACTAGTACATCCCTAAAATATAAACTGTAACATATGGCACAAGGTAAATAAGACCACCCTCACATCGGCAAATATTAGTTTCCAATGGTTATCCCTTAGGACCCCACCTACTACGACTTTGCAACTCAACCCCCGTTAAGCTCGAATAAACCTTTTTTTCATATAACCAAACAAATTACCGAGGAATTATTTCATTAGGCATTAACCATTGGTATCATCATACCTAAATTAGAGTTTGCAAGTCTATCCTTTTATGCCAGACCAAAACCATTAACTAAGTGGATTCCCAAGTTTCCAATTAAACCAAAACCATATCTATCAATGACTTCATAAACATTTAAAACCAACCAAACCATTTTAAGTTCCATTACTATATTATGCAATGCAAATATTTTAAGAATAGTTAAACTATGTGACAAAGTAATTCTTATTGGAATTTTAACAAACATGTTGAGGGCATATTATTTATAAAACCAAAAACTAAGCACCAATTAACTATTCCTATGTAACCACATGTTCAAATCATAATTATAACATGAAAACCAGTAAAACGCATGGAAAAACATTATTCAACCATAAACAACCAAAACCCCCAATATATATTTCAAAACCAAAACAATACCATAATAATACCATGAAAATAATTTATTAAAACATGCATTTAGTTGAACTACCAATGAGGGAGGAGTAATATGCCTTAGACACCAAGGAAAATAGAGAAATTCACTCTTGAAAGTCCTTAATTAATTGTCTTAGAAACCCTAGCCTTTTCTTGAACCAAGAACTTGAGATATATTTTAAGAGAGTTTTAATAAGAATAATAGGTTAATATATTCCTTAAGGGTGTAATATAATGTGGGGTAAAAAGGACTTAAGAGGGGAAATATCCAGAATACCCCTAACGTAGAAACTATAGAAAACTCGCAAGTGGGTATGAGTTGACCCTCTAACTCATCACCACATCATACGATTGGTACCATTAATTCATACCCAAAATGAAAAGTTGGATGTCCACACACTTTCCATCTATAACTTTATTTCCCCAACTAGTGACCAGACCATTTGACTAGTATGGTCCAGTCGTACCTAAGACAGAATCCAAAGGGATTGACACTGGACAACA
The DNA here is from genome assembly GCA_030864225.1 of Capsicum baccatum var. pendulum. NCBI lineage: Eukaryota > Viridiplantae > Streptophyta > Magnoliopsida > Solanales > Solanaceae > Capsicum > Capsicum baccatum. Next base: position 71,479,728 of record CM061551.1, read on the forward strand.
TACGACTATACCTTACCACATGTACCCTATCCTCATGGCTCTTAGTTATCCACTCATACTCAGAGCCAAGTCAAGTTACTAAGTTACTAATTTGATGAATAAACATACCCAAACGAATTGTCACAACCCCTAATGACCCGTACCCAGCAAATTATATCCATAATAGAAACTAACCACTATTCTCTAGAATCCTAATGACTAGGATACCTTGATCTTACCCATACCATATGACTCATATAATGAGTCATTACAAGGATAATGAGCTCAAAGCTCATGAATTTTTCAAGGGCCAAAACCTAGGATATTTCACACCTGCTTAGCATTAGTGCTTTGGATATTTTAAATATTGCTTTTCAAACTCATTACTGTCATTATGGGTTCTAGGGAATGTCATTTGGGTTAACTAATGCCCTATTCACATTCATGGATTTGATGAAATGAGTATTTTAGTTGTATCTCAACTCCTTTGTTATTCTATATATAGATGATAATTGTTCTGTTCCAGGAGTAATACCAATATTGGGGAGCATTTGTGGATTATACTTTAGAGGTTAAAGGAGGATAAGTAGTATTCTAAGTTTTCCATTATGAGTTTTAGTTGGAGTCTTTTCTTTGAGTCATAGGTTACCAAGGATAGTTTTATCATCGATTTGACCAATATTTGGATGGTTCTTGATTGGCAAATGACAGCTTCTCTATGGATATTAAGAATTTTATTTGTTTGTAGGTTACTACTGGTGCTTTGTTGTGGGTTTTTCATATGTTTTGTATCTATTGACGAAGTTGACTTGTAATAATATTTATTTTTAATGGTATAATGATTTTGAGGAGAGCTTTTAAAAGCTTATGGATTTCTTAACATCATCTCCTATTTTGACTTTGCCCAATGAGGGTGTGGGTTTTATTGTCTTTTGTAATACTACAAGTATTAGGTTAGGTATGGTGTTGATGCTTATAGGTAAGGTGATCGCATATTCTTCTCATTAGTTGAAGAACCATGGGAGGAATTAAACTACCCATGATTTTGAATTATGCATAATTGTTTTTGCTTTGAGGTTATGAAGGCACTAGTTGTGTAGATTCTATTGTGAGATATTCTCAAATCATCATAGCCTTTAGAATTTTAGAGAGATCTTAATAGGCAACAATGTCATTGGATTTAGTTTCTTAAGGATTATGAATTCTTTATTCTCAATCAATCATGCAAGGCTAATATGGTTATAGATGCGTTAAGCCTAAAATTGACTAGCATAGGAATCTTGGCGAATTATTTGACCCTAAAGAGGCCTTTGGACTTGGAGGTTTAGTTGTTAGCTAACAAGATGGTTAGACTTGATATTTTAACACTTGGGTATGTTTTGGCTCTCTTATGGCTAGATCTTCTTTAATCGAGCATATTTGGGCTTATTAGTTTGATGATATTTGGCTGAGAGTGATTCAAGATAAGGTGATGGGTAGGGAAGATAAGAAACCTCACTTAATTTAGGTGGTAGTTTGAGGAATAAAGGCCAAGGCTGTGGGTCAAAAATAGGTGACTGGGTGTCATTAATTTTGGGAGAGGCTCATTGTTCTAGGTATTTCATCCATTCAAGAGTGAATGAAATGTGTTGTAAATTGAGACAATATTAATATAGGATGGTATGAGTAAGGACATAGCAGAATTTTTATATCATTGCCTATGTTGCCAGTAGGGGAAAACCGCTCATTTAAGGTATAGTGGTTTACTTCAGAGGTTACCAATTCGTGATTGGAAATGAGAAGGGATCATTGTGGAATTTATGACCAGGTTGCCTCATACTTATCATGGTTTTGATATTGTTTTGTTCTCCATGGATCGATTGATCAAATCTGCTTGTTTTATTCCAGTTAGAGTTTTTTCCTGTGCTAAGAAGTTGGACTATATCTATATCCATTATATAGTTTATCTCCGTGGTGTATTAATGTCTATTATCTTATATAGAGGTTCTGTGTTCATATCTAACATTTGGAAGACTTTTCAGTGGAGTTAGGTACCCGAGTTGATCTTAGCATACAATTTCACCCAGACTGACGATCAATTAGAATAGATTATACAAGTTTTAGAAAATATAGTTTGGTCTTGTGTTATGGATTTTGGAGATTAGTGGGAGCAATATCTAGCTAGGTAGAGTTTGCATATAATAATAGTTACCATTCTAGTATTGAGATGGCTCCTTTTGAGATATTTTATGGTAGGCATTGTCGCTTTGCAGTTTCTTGGTTTGAGGTTTTTGATGTTAGACCTCGAGGTATTGACTTGCTTTGCAAGTCCCTAGAAAAAGTTTGAGTTATTCAGGATAGAGTTTGAGCTACTCAAACTAGGTAGATATTTTATGCAGGTCATATACTTCATGCCTTGAGATTTAGTATTGGTGATTTAGTCTTCCTTCATGTTTTGCCTTTGAAGGGTGTGATGGGGTTTAGGAACAGGGGCAGTATTAACTCTAGGTATTTTAGACCATTTGATATTCATTGAACTATAGGGGTATGGCTTATGAGTTAGCATTGCCCCTAAATTTATCAGTTGTTTATCTAGTTTTTCTTATTTCCGTGCTTCAGTGTTACATTCTGGATGAGACTTATTTTATTTGTTAAGATTCAATGCAGTTAGATGAGTGGTTTTCTTTTGTTGAGGATCCCATCTCCATTCTAGCCAGAGATGTTAGGTGATTGCTTTTTAGAGATATCCTGCTGGTTAAGGTCCAGTGGGGACATAGGCCTATATATGAGGCTACTTGGGAGGTTGAGTCGGATATGCGTGGTAGTTATCCTTAACTTTTCACAAATTCAAGTATTTTTAATTCCTTTAGTTCAAGGACAAACTAGATTTTTATTGGTGGATGATGTAACAGCTTGATTTGTTGTTGTTTTTGTGAATTGTTCATTCCTTTGTGATTTTACCATAGTACCCCCTCTTTGTGGTAGCTTTATGGTATTTCTAGGGTATGGGAATGATTAGCACAGTTTCCAATACATTTTGGTGTGATTTGTGTATGTTTGTGATTCTTGGTAGCTTGAAAGACTTTTTAGTTGACTTTGGTAAACATATATTATTCTATTTGTTGGATGTCAAAATAAATTGTGCCGACATATCTGGGACGTTGATTTTAGGATGATAACATAGTTGGTGTGATTTTTTAGATTTTGTATCTCATTTCGACCCTTAATTTGGGAAGTTGTAAATTTGAGTCTCGGGGGTCAATTTTTTAAAAATGATGTTTTTTTAAAAAACAAGTATCACTATTGAGTTTTGAAGTTTCAAATTTTATAGGGTAGTATAGTTCGTTTGCATTCACGGGATTTTGGATGAATTCAGAGGGGTCTTTGGAGACTTAGAATCTCCTATTCTCCAGCTGATGTACCACTCAACTGGTGCATCTGTTTAAGTGATAGTTAGGTCACTTAAACGACCTGGCTTAACCAGTGAGTGTCGTTTAAGCAGCCTTAGGTTTGCTTAAGTGAGTGTAACTTAAGCGACACTTAATTTTCTTAAGCGACATGTGCAACCTTGGTGGATGTCTCTTAAGTAGTACTTGGCTGCTTAAGAGATGGCCATTTACATGACCCAGTGTCCTCTTAAACAATGCCTGGGTGTTTTAATACCCCCTTTTCTCAATTTTCATCATTTTCGAGACTTGGAGAATTGAGTCTTAGAGTTTTTGGGTGATTTCTTCAATTTTCATGCTTGGGTAAGTTTGAAATCCCTATTTTAAATATTTTATTCAATTCTTGTTGTTTCAAACTTTATAAAAACTCAATTTCAAATGTGGAATTTGGGGATTTTGCTTAGAAGGCCTAAACTAGTAATTCTTTGATTTTAAACCCTATTTCAACTTGTTTTAACTTGGGTTTTTATAATCCTGGGGAATATATTTATTAACTAAAATTCTAGTTTTACTTTTTTTTTTAAAACACCATTTTGGGGCTCCATTTTAACCCTAACTGGAAAAGTTATAATACGTGAATTATTGGCTTCTTTTTGACGCGTAGATTCTATATTTGTATATTTTAGAATTTGGTGAGGCCGTTTGTGTGTGGAAAAATTTGTGATTGGAGGGTTTTTAACTGGGTTTTCTTTATTCGAGGTAGGTTATGGCTTAACTTTGTTCAGACTAGGCTAGGTAGTTAATACTGATATTAAAACATGTTATGGGTGCGGGAACTAATCATAAGAATGGTTTTATTACTTTTTGTACCTATATGGGGTGTTGTATTGTTGTTATTTGGAGGTTTTGAGGCATTATTTTCTATGTGTGACCGTGTGTTATCTTAAATCATGTTATCGTCCTGGTATTTATGTAATTAGTTATCTACTTCCTAGTGGAAATTATCTCAATTGAGAATTATGTGCTATTATATGGTATATTATGGTATATCTTACAACATTGATATGTATATGATATTGGATCATGGATGGTTGGCTTATTAGGTGGATTTTTGGCTTACGTTCTTGGTATATTGGTTGGATTTGTAAATTTTTTCCTTCTAAGTGGTTTGGAGTATTATATCTTTATATCATGTACTTTCATGAAACATTGGTACCATTGTGGAAGTACTGCTTTTCTAGCAAAAAATATGTCATCTTTAAAAACCCTCTGTCGATGTATATGATGGAGAAGAGTTATGGATAATAGATTAGTAATGGTTATTAGATTATTGCTTTGCCTTTTGGTGGTTATTGTTGTGGTTCACTAGTTGCTAGGCTGATTACTATACTTTGTGTGTGCCTTCTCCTACTATTTTCATATTGTTGCTTTGTTCATTTGTCTATCGATTTGAGGCTCTATTTTTAGGTTTTTTGAGTAGTGGTTAGAGGAGTTGATGGTGGAATTGGGTTATATTCGAGGGGGTTGGGGTGAGGGCTATTTAAGGAGGGGGTGAGGAGGGGGTGGCAGATAGGTTGGGTTTTTGGGTAGTTTCGGTAAGGGGTGTTAGAGGTAGGTGAGAGGTGAGAAAAGATAGGTAGAGGGTAGGGTCTTAGAACATTGGGACCCTCAAGGGAAATTCTGTAGTGCTGGTGAAGATTCTTAAGAAGTGGAGGATTAATATCACGTGTGTTTAGGAGACTAGGTGGGTAGGTTCTATGGCTAGGGATGTGGATGGTTCAAGCTGTGCTACTCAAGGAGTGAGAAGCGTCAGAATGGAGTGGGCATCTTATTGGATGAGGAGCTTAGAAGATTGGTTATGAAGGTTAAGTGGGTCATTGATAGGTTGATAGAGATTAAGTTGGTCATTGGTTGTTTTATGTTGCATATGTGTAGTATGTATGCACCACAGGTGGGCTTGGAAGAGGAGTTGAAAGCGAGATTCTGGGAGGATTTGGATAAGGTGGTGAGAAGCGTTCCTAGCTCGGAGAAGATTATCTTATCAAGGGACTTCAATGAGCACATTAGGGTCTTATCGAGAGGATATGATAACGTCCATGGAGGTTTTAGTTTCGGTGATAAAAAGGGTTAAGGAGCTACTCTGTTGGATTTTGTAAGGGCCTTTGGGCTTGTGGTAGTGAATTTGAGTTTTTCGAAGAAGGAAGAGCACCTGGTTACCTTCCGAAGAGTGATAGACAAGACTTAGATTGACTTTCTACTGCTTAGGAAGCTGGATAGGATATTGTGTAAGGACTGTAAAGTTATTTTGAGTGAGCATCTTTTGACCCAACATAGGCTTCTAGTGATGGACTTGTCTATCAGAAGGGCAAGAAGAGATGGGTTGGGGACGGTTGACCTAGAATTAAATGGTATGGCTTAATGCCAGTTAGTGCCTTGGAGACAGGGGAAAAGATGGTGGGAGCAAAAGTGCGAGAGTGTAGGAGGGACATGGATGTTATATGGGAAAGGGCTGCCAGCTGTATCATGGGACTCCTATTGAAGTGTTGGGTGTTTTAAGGGGTCGAGTAGGATGTCATAATGGGGACTCGTGGTAAAATAAAGAGGTGAAGAAGAAAGTAGAGATTAAGAAGGAGGCATATGTTAAGTTGATTAAGAGTAAAGATAAAGCGGAGAAGTGGGTGAATAGGGTGGTTTACAAAGAAACAAGGAAGGAGGCTAAGTTAGCAGTTACGGATGCTAAGTCAGCAGTATTCGATAGCTTGTATGTGAGGTTAGAAGAGAAAAATGGGGATAAGAGGTTGTATAGGCTTGCTAAGGCTAGGGAGCGGAAGGTTCGTGACCTCGATCAAGTGAAGTGCCTTAAGGGGGAGAATGGTAGTATTTTGGTAGAGGATGTTCACATTAAGAAGAAATGAAAGGAATACTTTCATAGCCTTCTGAACGAGGAAGGGGACAAAAGTATTAATTTAGGGGAGATAGAGCACTCAGATGAGAGCCTTGATTTCATTTACTATAGGCATGTAAGGTTGAGAAGGTCAGAGAGGCTATTCGTAGGATGCGGAGGGGTAGGGTGACAGGTCCTGAAGAGATTATGGTAGATATTTGGAAGTATGCTGGTGGGGCAGGTTTAAGGTGGTTGACGGATTTGTTTAACGACATTTTCAAAACTGTGAGAATGCCTGAGACTTGGAGATAGAGTACAATGATTTTGTTATATAAAAACAAGTGTGACAATAAGAGTTGCAACAACTATAGGGGTATTAAGCTGTTGAGTCACACTATAAAGATTTGGGAGAGAATGGTTGAGCGGAGAATGAGAAGGATCATGTCCATTATGGAAAATTAGTTTGGATTTATGCCTGGTCGCTCAACGACAGAGGCAATCCACCTGGTGAGGAGATTGGTGGAGCAATATAGAGAGATTGATAAGGATGTTCTAAACGTATTAGAGCAGGTAGGATGAAGTGGAGTCTCACCTTAGAAGTGTTGTGTGATAAGAAGGTACCCCTTAACCTTAAAGGCATATTCTATAGAGTGATAGTCCGCCTGGCCATGTTGTATGGAGCAGAGTGTTAGCCGGTTAAGCGCTCCCACATCTAAAGATTGAAGGTGGCGGAAATAAGAATGTTACGTTGGATGTATGGGCTCACTAGAGATGTCATAGTTATGAATGTGGTTACCCGGGAGAAGGTGGGAGTGGCTTCTGTGGAGGACAAGATACAGGAGAGAAGGCTGAGATGGTTTGCGCATGTAATGAGGAGGGGCGCGGATGCCCCAGTTCGTAGGTGTGAGAGGCTAGCTTTGGATGATTTCAACAAGAGTAGGTAGGCCAAAGAAATATTGGAGGGAGGTGATTAGGCATTACATGGAGTAGCTTCAGCTTACTGAGGACATGCCCCTAGATAGAAAGATATGGAGGTCGTGGATAAAGGGAGAAGGCTAGTGTGAGTGTGTGGGTTATAGCAGGCAGTTAGGAGAGATCTTGTGTAGCCAGTTTCATAACCCTAGGACTGTGTACGTAGGTGTCGTTGGTATGTGAGGGTATGTTATTACTAGGTAGAGGGCCTATTTCTTATTCTTTTAGTTCCTATTTTCTTATTTAGTGTTGCCTTTATTTCTCATATTTTTTTCTCTGGTTTTATTTCTATTTTTTCTTATTCCTATTTTTTATTGTGTCATCCATCCTCCTTGTTTATTAGTCTTTATCTTGAGCCGGGGGTCTATCGGAAATAGCCTCTCTACTTCTTCAGAGGTAGCGGTATGGATTGCGTACATCTTACCCTCCCAGACCCCACTTTGTGGGAATACACTGGGTTTATTGTTGTTTGTTGTTGTTATTGACGATCCCCCCTTCCATAGGTCCTACCTCATGTATCACACCATCATCGTTATCATTGTCTTCATTGTATTCCATATATGGTGCATATTATGTGTTGTATTTCCATTCTTCACTTGATATCTATCAATTTGTGTTTCTTTCTTGTACTTTTATTTAGTTTATGCATATATTGTCGATCTATAAGTGGAGATGGTATGGGCTACCATTTGGAACATTTTCTGATTGTAGGTGATGTGCCCATAGTGTGTTTTTAATATACTTTATTTTCTACTTTTCTTAGTCAGCCTATGATAGCTATTAAGTACAAGTGGACCATACTCACCATTAATCTGCCCTTTCGATGCAGATCCAAGTACAAGTGCACTGCATGGTAGCTGATTCAGGCGGGTTTTGGAGTATTTTCGAGGTAGTTGTCGGTATATGCTTCCAAAGTTGATCTACTAGCTCCTCTTATTTAGTATATGTCTTGTTTTCATATTTCAAGACAAATTTTGTTGCTTTTTGACTATCAATTGTATATTTTGACTTTGAGATAGATGGTTCTTAAACAATTACACTGGATTTTGGGGTGATTTATGGTATTGTTGTTACGTATTTCTGTAATTATTTTATTTGTATTGTTAAGATTTATTCTAGAAGCCTTGCCTTAGGATTTGGTATTGTTTTCTCATTTATATTAGTTTGGACGATTGGCTTACTTTACAGCGCTTGCCACGACAAGTTCCATCATGACCCTTATTTTTTGGGTTGTGGCAATGAGCCATGGCTCGAGTCATGGTCAGTGGTATGTGTCGCAGATCTAGTGTGATGTCCCGACCCAATTCACATATAATAAAAGGGAAATTAAAACTTAAATGATCCCCTTTCCTTTTCTGAACGTACATAACTCCCTCCATCTTCCATAAACATCTCTCCCACTCCCAGTACACTTCTCAACCCCATATATCACCCTATTTAGATTCACCACTACTCCTAACTACTCTCATCTCATCAAGAAATAAGGTTAAGAAAAGCATAGTATACAAGCATTTTCTTATTTAAAGTAAGTACGATAATATTGTTTGTTATATTCTAAGTCATCCTTGATTTGTTACGTAAATTTTGCTTTGCTCTTGTCTTAAACTCACCTAGGGGTAAGATTAACCACTAAAATGATAAGTAATCATGGTATTCACAGATAGGGGCAGTAGAAACAAAGTGGACAATGATTTAAGGTATGGGTTGTGTATAGAAATCTAAGGGGAAGTCTAAGAACCCTTGGGAATATGATTTACCATTAACCCTTTATGTTTACAGTCACGATGCACCATGTTGCGAATTATAGTATTACCTAATAATTCATTGTATGCATCGTAGTAACTGTCAACCTAGTTGGGTGAGGGAGATTGTTCTCTGGTCACCCTATGACTCACCCTATGAGTCGTTGTCTCACACTATGACTTGTAGTTTGACTCATAGTGACTAGCGATCCATGCTAAAATTGGAATATTATTTTTGGTCACCCTACAACTCACCCTATGAGACGTATAGTGACCTTATGACTCATTGGGTGGACTAGTAAGGTAACTAATAACCCCTCCTGGCATGGCCTCACACTATATGAATGTCAGAATTACTCATAGCTTGCGATGACGAGTTGTATCCTGACTCATAGGGGTGGCCTACAACCTTATGATTTTTAGTTTTTCTTTGATTTTGTTAATATTTCTGGTGTCAGCTAATAGTATGCTTTCCTCAGGTACAATGGTACAAAAGAGCAACACCACTAAAGGGGAAAAGAAAACCCTGAAAAAGCAAGCTCGTCCCAGCCATCAACTTAGGGACATGCCAACTGATGATGAATCAAAAAGTTCTTTAGAATAATATACCATCACGGGGCTAATGCAACTAAGAGAAGCTAACCTCGGGGCCAGAAGGCTAAGCCCAAAATAAAGAATCCTATCCAATCACCTTCACATTCTAATCCCCTGCTTTAAGAGGGGTAGGAGTCAGATTCAAGCCCCAAGGGTAAGGAAGCAGAAGAAGAAAATTCCTCCAAAAGAACAGACAATGCTACCTCTAACAATGAATCAGGAAGTGAAGGTTCTTAGTCTGGTTCCAAGGATGCCGAAGGTAGTAAGTGGAAGAAAAAACTGGTAGTACACCAGTGGAGATTCCTCCCCCTCCATAAGTCCAGCCCTTATTACAGCTTGAGTCTTACCCCTTGCCTATTTTCAAATAATGGGGGTACCTAAGGATACAGAATCTACTTAAGCGAGATAGTGCCACTGTCCAAAACATAGAGAAACTAAAGAGAGGGTTCTACCTTTAACCTAAGGTGCTAATAGGTGGAATGCATGCAATGCCTGAGTTTGAGGCTCGGTTCAAAAAGTATCATTTTTATTAGATGACAAGATCCTTAAGTTGATATAGCTCAGCCCTAGCTTAGGAATTTAATATTGCGTACCAAATGGAACTGAGGCGGATGTATCCAAAATGTTTGTCATAAAAGTGATCCATTGTATTCTCTGATGATTCAGGGTGTTCAGATGAATATTTCTGTGAAAACTATTTCATGATTATCTTATGAAGCAGTGTTAGAGATTCTCACCAATACTCCAGTATTAATTATCGAATTAATGAGATAAAAAAGGTAAAAACTACAAAGATTTGGTTAGAAGATAAATGCATACACTTGAGGTGGATTGCAGGTATAATTGATACTGCAAAAGAGAATGCACTTGGGTTCTAGGCCCATTCTCACAAATCACAAAGTCTAGTTTTAGCTTTGATGCAAAGGCTTGGTGGACAGTGTTCGCCATCTATCGAGCCCGACAATGGGAGATTAAATTTTGAGCCCTGACAGGGCTGCTTTAGTAGTTTGTATCATTAAGGGCTTTGAGATCTACATTGCAAAGATTATTATACAGGATATCCAAGATAGAGTTTTAAATATAAATACCAACCTAGCTTTCTTGTGCCTATTAACGTAGATATGTTTGGACAAGAGAGTGTTTGTGCTTTCGAATGTTAATTATTTTGGGAAATCAATAGGACAACTGATTTAGGACCAGGCCCACCAAATTATTAAGGCCAAGGTACACTACTACATAAACTTTTTGGTCTAATTTGCACATGGATATCAATATTTTGGATTTTGCTGACCTTAGAGACACTCTGATTGTTACTGGATGATCAGAGTTGAAGGCTTTCATTAATGAACTAGGTTTAATAAATGTTAGGGCCCTATAGGCCCATACTTCTCCTTCCTCATGACCATCCACTTCAAGTAGCTATGTTTTGGTCTCGCAGGAATTTTTGACTGATGTACTGAAATGGCTAGGCACCCTCGAGTAGAAAGTGACAAAAATCGTGGAGGGATACAACCTTAGGTAAAAAAGGAAATTAAGAGTGAGATGCAGGGAATGCAAATATAATTGATAGTTTTGGACTGGGAATTAATCAGAAGCTTGAGGACGTACGGGATTAATGAGAAGTCTATTTTATGATCCTTTATAAAGGACATTGCTGCATGGATATTCAAAACTTTTCCGACTCCCATAATTCCTATCAATGAGTAGATACAGGTTGAGGAAGTGTCTGACATTTGGGGAACAAAAAGTAAAGAGAAAAAAGTTGAAAAAGGAGGTAAACAAGCAAGGAAGAGCAGAAAGGGGAGGCATGAGAGAGATAAAATACGAGCAACTAGACAACAGGCATTACTGGACCGCTTGACCAAGGTCCGTGAGATAGTAGTAGGGGATATTAGCTCCCGAATGACTGAAATAATGTCTGCATCTAAAGGTGATAGTAGTGGGAGAAAATTTTTGCCTCCTGATATTCTTCCACCATTGAATGCATCGAAAACTGTTGATGCTAATGTTTATTTGAGTGCCCCGATCACCACTGGGTCCATTATTGCTAAGAGTTGGCCCAATCTAAGGCCCCTGCTATAGATATGTCATGATTCAATGCCTAGGGCACACTGGTATGTATCCACTACTGTGCTTTGGTATTTTAGATATGCACTGGGGATAGTAGATTGTCTTTCGTTGGGGGAGTACCATAACTGAGGGTTTTTATTATCGTGTTTCTTTTCCCATTTTTTGCATTATATTAGTAAGAACTGATATGTTTAGGTTTTATATTTGTTTTTGTTTGAAGTTTGTGTTTTCATAAGTTACTATGTTGTATCTAACACATAGTAAAATAAAAGAACTTGGTTCAACGTGATTTGTATACCAATGCTTACCCAATTTTTATTGAGAATGTAAAATGATACCCCTCCAATTTTTTTTTGTTATGATGTAGTGTGTGCATATAGTGAGTTTTAACCAATGTAGCATCTAGAAATAGCAGTAAAACTTGTGATAAATATCTTGGATGATCTAACATGAAATAAATAGGTAGCAATTTAGATAAAAACCTTGAGCCATGAGCGAAAAAGGTACTCTACCTATTCAGTGTGTTACGCAATCTAAAACTTTCCTAGTTAATCTCGTGATAATTTGTAGGGTAGGAGATTTGGAAAGAATCATATACCATATTAGACTTAGTCCACTTCAGCCTAAAAAGCCAACTACAGGAAACAAGTATCCCTTGATCCTAAAAATTTGAGCCTTTCATCGACCATTCTTTTCTCTTAACACAATTCAACTTCCCATGTCAAATAAAATGAACCTATTTTGGCCTTGGTTGCTCATTAGACACTATGTACATCAACTCAGGAAAATCACCTAAGTTGAGGGTTACTATCATAGGGGTGCGTAGCTGAATACGGGTATGACAAAGAAAGTTAAGAAAAAATGATAAAAAGGCTTGGGTAAAAAAAATAATTTTATATTTATATGATAAAAAATTTGAGGTGGAAAATAAACTTACCCAAACCTCAAAAAGAAAAGAAAGGGATAAATCAAGAAGGATCTAATTAAGTGGAGCCAAAAGCAGCACAGTTCAAGGAGGAATAAGTCACTAAATCTAAAAAGTATCTACCTATCTCTAAGCGTATGTTACAAGCCTAATAAAGGCCTATAGTGATCCTATCTTAACTATCTGAAAGTTGACACATAGAAATAAGGGAAAGCTTATGGTATCTAATACACACAGCCTGACTTCTTTGTGAGAGTAAGGGATTTGACACACCCCTCATGTTTGATAGTAATATTGCAAGTAATGAGTAAGATGGTACTTCTTGACATGGTGTTGAAGGGGTTGTAGTCTGATTATTGTTTGATTGGGTAGTGGAATGATTACTGTGTTAGGGTGTCTATTTATAATATAATTCCATATCCTTATCCCATTGTATTGTATTACTCATTTTGCATATGCTCTGTTGTGTGTTTATTTTGTTTTACAAAAATAGGAGGGTGTAGAATACCTTGATAGTTTTCATGGGTAGTGTGAATGAGTTTTAAAAGAACAGGGGTTGCCTAAGCAATTTTATTTTTTCTCTAGAGATAAGCATCTTGGTTAAAATAGGAGTGTTGATTGCTTGAGGACACACAAACATTCTAAGTTGATGATGTGGATATGTCGTTGAACTATGATAGCTAAGATACTTACAAAGAATTCTTGCAAAGCCAAAGGTATTTTTATAAAGAGATGACGTGTTTTGTTGAGTTTTTTTAGGAAAACAAGGTCGGAGGTTAGTGAAATGTAACAAAGAAGACAAATGGATCAAATAGCATACGGCGACATGGACAATGAGTCATTGGGTGACACTATGTCCCATCGTCCGAGTCATAGCCAGACCAATGAATATTCAGAAGAAAAATATAAAGTACATACTGACTATGACTCATATGGTTAAAATACAAGTTGGAGTGTGAGACATTCTGCGAAAAAAAGAACAAAGTCCTAAAAGGTGAGTTTAGATAGTAGCGAAGATAAAAGTTAGTGATGAGTCATAGGGTCAGGCTATAACTCATTGTGACCTTTGTTTTGAGCATATGGAGGAAAAATTATGAATTTTGAAATTTTAGTTAAGGTCCCTACAAGTTAGGCAATGACTCATATAGTTACCTCACGAGTCGTAATCAGCCACTGGGAACATAGACAATGAAGGCTGACAATGCGTCATCATCTGTCTAGACGACTTGTTGCTTGAGGCATCGTCACTATGACCTTTATTTTCCTGTTTTGTTTAGGAAAAATGTGATGTCACTATAAATACCCCTTTGATGTTTTATTACTATTTTATACTCAATTTATACACTTATTACATTTTTTTGAGTTCTGAGATACTTTCTTGATCTTGGAACCATTGTTCTTTGTTTTTAGGGTTTGGAATTAATTTGAGATTTCAGTTTTAATTCTTATTAGTTGTGGGATCTTTGTATGCTTTAATCTTTGAATTCTATATGTGTTCTTACAATATGAGCAGCTAAACCCCATAACTAGGGTCGTGGAAACCCTGATGGATTAACAAAGTAAAGGAAATGCAAAGTTATTCTGGATTAGTGTTGTTGAATATATTGGAGTTTCCTTTACTTTGATTGCTTTCTTAATGATTATAAATGTTAGAAACTCGTTTGTATTTGATACTTCTTAAGAGAGAGGTAGAGATTTGAAAAAGGAGATCACAATAGAAATTTAAAGCTACCAACATTCATATAATAAACTTGAAACTGAGAGGAGATAGTTATCTGAGATAAAAAAAATAAAGGTTAATAATGTGGCACTCTATGATTAAGAGAAGATGACTGAAATTCACAAAAACTAAGGTCAAGATATGGTTAAGTGATACATAACTTGTTAGATTTTGTATGCAAGGCACCAAGATAGTTTGATGAGCACGATAAGTCTGTGGAGTTAAGAAGTCAGGGGAAACACAATCTTAGAGATTGTCTTATATTGATAACAACCCTAACTGTTCAAGCATTGTTGTTGTTACTATTTTTCTCACAACCCCTCATTTACTTTCTATATTTTCCAATTACATCAGCAATAATATGATATATTTTTGATCTATTCCTCATGGGATGGACCACAGCCTGGTTGGGCTCTATATTTCCTAAGTGACCATTTTATACCTACTTGGAGGTATAATTTGAGTGACACCAATAGGCAATGTGGATCCCAGAATGAACGCAAAGTATAATCCATACTACTATAACTAATACAAGTGAAATAACATAACCCAGTGTATACACCTCTAGAAGCTTAATGGCTAGCAAAGGCAGGACTTACGATGACCTCTCTTCTCTTGTACAATGGCTCAAAAAAAAGGGCCCTTAGGGGGTTCGAAAGTACCCTTATACACTGACTTGGTCCCAATCCAGGATTTGTAATCATCATTATCTTCATCAATCTACTCAATCTGGTACCAGATAGACATATGTATATATATAGAGATGCATAGACTTGAACCATGGCTAAACGATTGAAAATCTATAAATCCATTATCTGAGAGAAGTTCTGGGGCTAAACCATCATAAAAGTATGGAAAGGATCAAAATCTCTCCCGACTGAGTTTAATAGTAGAAGTAAAAAATCGTGGACCAAAATCTATCTTGGTCAGATCTTGAAAACTAATTTTAGTGTCAAATGCTCATAAATCAGTCAATGAAGTAGTACAATTTCCGTTATGAAAGAATCCATTTTAAAGGTGAAAAGTGGGATAAATCCCTTTCTAGGAAAATAGTAGTAAAGCCATATTTTTAGTTGGAATCATACCATTTACTATATAGTGAGCATGAATACACTGAATCAATGCATGCCATCACCAGTATCCAAACAATACATTAATAATCATATAAATGTCTATAAATACAACCACATTTTTTACAATGATAAATCACTTTTCAAAATCCAAAGTATATCATAATCACGTCCTTGGGCCCAATAATATATATAACCGGCATAACCAAATCATAATCTGATGTATCAAGTACTAAACCTCATAATAAAGAATTATTAGCCTTAACTATATCTAACATGCTAGCTACCTGGGGTAATAGGATTCTAGAAGTATAACAAGTATCTCATCTTAAGGGTCGATTCACCTTTATAATCCTTGAACTCATAATTTTGGCCAAGTCATGGTGCTCAACTTAATATCACATCCGAAAATCCCTATCTAACATGCAACAAAGATAATACACAATATCGTGAAAAAGATTAGATAGAAGCCTACCTCGATGCTGAACTACAAGTCCTCAAATAATTCGCAAATTATCCATTTTTGCTCCATGATCTCAAAATACCGCTACACTATAAAAATAGTAATCTATTTATCATTAGGTATAAAATATGACCTATATTGCTATATTAGAGTTTAGGTCAAATATTGAGTCAAGAACTTGCCCTAGGGACTGCAAATAGAATCCAAAATTGAATCTGTTATGAGGTCCCTCAAAGGAAAAGAAATGTGTGCTCAAAATTTGAGAACAAACAGAGCGTAAATCAGGTCTCAAATCAACCCTTAATGTTTTGGAATTTCAAGAATAAAATCTAAGAATTTACCATGAATTAGGGTGGAAATTGATGAAAAAATTAATGGAAAATAACTAATGAGTTTTAGGTTTGCTTACCTTAGCTTCAATAAATGATTCCTCATTTCTTCCTCTCTTTGAGATCTCAAATTGGTGTGAAAATAGTGAAAAATAGGGTGCAAAAAGTGAGAATAAAAAGGCACCAGGTGTGGCTTAAGAGGTCACCAAGTCGCTTAAGTGGCAACCGCTTAAGCGACACTTCGATTGCTTAAGCGATCAGGTACAGTGGGCCTGGGTATTTCTTAAGCAATGCATAGGCTACTTAAACAGACATTGTTTGCTTATGTTGACCTTGTCAAAAATGGACAAGGTTGCTAAAGTGACCCTATGTCACATAAGCGAAGACCGCTTAAGCTGTTGCCTCATCTCTTAAGCAGATGCATCAATAACCTGACTGTGTGCTCGAGATTCATTTGAAACTTCGTGTGCATAAATAAACTATGCTACTATCAAAAATTTTATCCAAGATTATTTCAATTAATTGTTGGGCCCACACCTATGGTTTCATTTTTTTTTATAGAATTCGCCTAATAGCCCAAAACGAGTTTGAAAGCCTCGGGGCCTAAATCAGGGATCTGTCTAACTTATATGAATCAATGTTCTAGAGCTGATGACACTATCAAAATTCTTAACCGAGGTTATCTACTAGGTGTTTTGGTTCGATAATAAATCCTAAATAACAAAAGCACCAAAACAAAAAAATGAGCCTAAAATTCAAATGAACTGTCAGATAACCAACAGTTCTGGCAAGTCATAACTGGCCTAAGCTACTTTAGGAATGCTCAAACTGCCAAAAATGCATGCAATTCGTGAAAATGGCCTAGAGGGTCATTACAATTTTAATTGTGTTTGACTTTTTGAATTTAGAAAATAGTATAAAATATTTCATTTTTTAATTTGGGGAAAAGGTTAATATGATCTTTATACATTTGTGGTCATTTTATGGCCAAAAAATTATGGCCATGTAAAATATCACAACAAAAAATATGCGGCATAAAAGACTGGACTAGACACTAAAAAATTATTTAAAAATTTAGCAGAAATTACACCTCAAAAAATTGTACCAAACTTTGGAAATAACAAAACCCATAAAAAAACATCCACTACTGAAAACAAATGGATGAAAAATCAAGAGACGCTATTGGAAAGTCAATAACATTCTAAAATTTATTTTACTAAGATTGATGGACGATTTGTCTATTAGTTTTGAGCAAGAATATGCAAAAATTGTAAATTATTTAAAGAAAAAATCGAAAGACATTTCTTGATTAATTTCAAGCAAAAATGCACAAAATTATAATTAGTGATTATTATTTAGAAGAAAATAGAGGTAGTCTATCTTTTTTTTATAAAGCTCAATAGACGAAAATTGATTTTTAAATCACAAAATTATAGTTGAAGAATGTGAATAAAATAATTAAAATATTTTTATATTTGGATCGATTTTCAATTAAAATCGAGATTAGTTGTATTTTACCTAGTCGATGATTTTCCTCAATTGTGTTTCCAAACATTATTTTTCGACTTTGTGAAGTCTGTCGCTTTTATGTCAATTTTGTCCCTCACTATTTATCCTTTTGTAAGATTGTATCTCTTAATTTGAGCTTTCACTAATTTTTTTCCATTATTTCATTAAATTAAACTAATAGAGTTCGACAAGTATAATTTTCTTGAAGACTGAATATGGTAAATTTTGACAAATATAAAGTAACATGCATACTTAAAAAATTATATTTGTTATGAAAAACCTTAAAAATTATTAACTGCATATTTAAGGAACTATTTTATGTTTACCCTCAAACATAAAGGACCAGTTTTGTCATTTTCTCTAGCAAGATCTTTCAAGCACATAATATTTGCTGTTTACTAATATTTTACATGTCCTTTAGGAGAGGTATTTAAATATTTAACAATACAAGAGGTATTCTATCCAGAATTACCTGTAACCGCCACTAACCATTTTTTCCATCACCATCATTGTCAACCACCATCCATTACTATCAATCATTGATGTAGTATGGATTTATAGCACTTTCAATGCTTAAAACAATGAAAAGATGCAAGTTTCTTAGGTTGTTTTGTGAGATATGATGTGTTTTTGGTATATTTTGTAGGAAATCAGATTTTGGATGCTAAACTAAAGAAAAAGATAATAGTTAAAGTTTTTGGCTACTTACCTGGGCAATTCTAGGCGTATGTACTACTTACCAGACATAGGTGATCAAACTAGGTGTCAGAACTTGAAGTCCAAAGGCTTAAAGTAGGAAAAAAACATTATCTCTTATTAAGGGCACATACGATCTCTATGTGGTACATACGTTCCATATGTGACTAAAGTATGTGACAGAGGTCCAAGTCTAGAGAGTTGCAGGAGCTGTGCAGGAGGTCTGTGCAATGCCCCTTCTGGTTATTATCCATATTTCTTCTTATTTCAATCGTTTAAGCTTCTCCAAAACTGTCCCAAGTCATTTGTGACTTACTGGGACTGACAGTTCAGTTACCGGGCAATTCATTTAATTTTTAGAGCCAATTTTCTATTTAGAAGTCTTCGCTGGTTCCAAATAGACACTAGGTGAAAACTTTAGTGAAACAATCTCGAATGTAAATTTTGACTATGCCAACAAATCCGGAGTATCGATTTTAGGCTGGGTAGACCTTTGGTATGGGATCCGATATACCCGAGCTTATTTTGACCTATTGATCGGAAAGTTGAAAATTTGAAAGTTTAGGTGTGGGACCCACATTTGGTCGAAACAACCTCGGATTAAAAATTCAACTTTCCCAATGCATCGGGAGCATCAAATTTTGTGTGGTTACATAGCTCGTTTGCAAAAATTGGATTTCAAATGAATTCAGAGGCATTGTTGGAAACTTGAAAAATTTCCAAATTATGCCGGTTCTGTTGCGACAGCGATCGCGGCAAGGAGGATGGAAATTGAGGCATCGCATTTTCATCTTCTATCTTGGTGATCGTGACATCTCTTCACCTGGGAGTCTATTTATAGACCCCATAGTCGCAAATTAGGTCATTTGCTCTTCACCCTTGAGAGCTTAAAACCCTAAATGGGTATAATAACTTAAAATTGATCATGGTGGGTGACTTAGGAGCTTATTTATCATCTATTATCATGAATATCTTTGAATTTAAGGTAAGAATTCTTTGAATTCATGGTTTAATTTCTTATTTTGGACTGAAAACCCCAAATTCACTTAGGGTTTGATTTTAGCCAAAATTTAGCATTGTCTGAACCCATTTGTTAGGAGTTATGATTCCATGTTAATATATAAATATTGGGTTGACCTGAAAAATGTATCTTCTGCACGTGGGATCCACTTGGGATTTTGGGTGTCATTTGTGGACCCATCACAATGGTGCAATATGGGTAATGTTAGACTCATATTAATGAGTAGGTTATGATTTTGATAGTGTAATGTCATTTTAGGATTGTCAATTGAAGATCGACGTTGGTGAATGATGTGAGGTTTCACGGTTTGGCTTTGAGGTAGGTGTCTGTCTACTCTTCTTTATAGATGATGTGACATATATTGTGTGTGAATGTGAATATTAAGATTTGTTATAGATAGAACGACTTATTATTTAATATTGAATTTTGGGGATTAGATGGGGATTTGACCCATAAATTAAATTTCTTAATATCTTTATAAATTCCGATTGCCTTCTCCCTGAATTGAACTAATTTGTAGCATGAATATGATATAATGATAGGTTAGGAATGTGGTTTAATAGTTGGAATCATGGTTAGTCGGATTAACCTTAATCGGGCTATTCTTGTGATCTTGAAACCGTAATTCGGGTTGAATTGGCATAAATATCGTTGTTTCTAGGTGAAGTTCCTATCTTAGGATTGGTTATGACTTCCTTGACATCTAGATATGTAACTAGATACCTTAGCCTAATTGGGGCATAGTTTTTTCCTAAATATGGAAATTGAGGATTTGAAGTGGTGTTGCTCGTGCCCACTTAGTCCAAGACTTTTGTTAACCTTGTGGGTTCTGTTGGAAATGTTAGACAAAGTTGAGACCTATAAACCTTAGTATAAGGTTACTTTGTGACTTGGTAAATTGTGATGATGTTCCTCGGATTGTGACTAATGAGTTATGGTTTTGTTAATCCTTATAGAAATAATATTTGGCCTTTAGAGATGCTATTTTATCTTAGACGTTATTTTGTGCCTTTAGAGATGTTGTTTTCTCATAGACTTGATATTTGTCCCATAGAGGCATTAATCCTTCAAAGACATGATGTTGGGTCCTTAAAGATGTTATTCCCTTTTTATATGTTATCCAGACCCTCATAGATGTTATTTCTTCTTCAATGTAATTATTGAGCCTATAGAGATGATATCCCTCTAAGATACGATAAATGGCCTTTAGTGGTGATACTTCTCATAGTCATGATATACAACCTATAGACATGAGATCTCTTATAGATGTTAACGACCTTATAGTTATGAGTTATGTTTTATCAATATATTATGCCTTCTAGATGTGAGATGTCTCCTAGATGTGAGATGATTATAGATATGCTACGGCTTATAAATATGAGTATCGATATGAGTTCTGAATATGTATATGGACCTAAGGTTCTGATTACGATATTGTGATTATTCTGAACATATGGTTGGGACAAGGGCCGTGTTATGATATTAGTTGGATATCCGAGAAGTATTTATCCTTGTAAAGGACACGATTGTAGAATATGGATGCGCATATATTTATGTTGCTTACGATTTCATTGAGTGAATACTAGTGATGGCATGCATAGATTTAGTACATTCATTATTATATATTAATATTGATGTGATCCTAGCTGAAATACGACCTTATCACTATTTTTCCAAAATAAAGATTAAAAACCAACTTTTTATTTTAATAGTGAATTGCTTTGCTATAATAACTGCTAACTAAATGGAATATTCATATATATAAAAGAGGTTACAAATATTATTTTAAATATTGAGAAAGCCAAATTTTGGTCCATGAGTTGACACTATTACTTACTCTACTCATGAGATATTTTAACCCTTTCTACACTTTTACAATAATTTAGTTCAAACGATTATTTCGGGCAATAGACTTACAGATTTTACACTTCTTTTAGCCACGGCTTAAGTCTGTGCACCTATGATATGTCTATACATATATGTGTATTGATTTTTATGATTATATTGATAGTTGGCAAAGCCGGAGGATACTATTGTGATAGTATATTGATACCCAGTTCGAGTTCAGAGGATACTATTATGATAATATATTAATACCCAATTTGAGTTTGGAGGATACTATTGTGATAGTATATTGAAACCCATTCTATGTCCAGAAGATACTGTTGTGATGATATATTGATACCCAGTTCGAGTCTGGAGGTTTATTATGATGATGATGATGGTTATAATAATGAGATTATGACGTTGATTGTGTACCTTAGATTTATTATCGCATGTGCATTGCCTATCACCAGTATGTGCCTATCTGTATTAGCTGGTATAAGATGGTTGCATAGATATGGGTGAGGAATATGTATTGTGTTTTTTGTATGTTCATTGAATATTTCAGGCCTGGGTGGTGGGGTATGCATAAGCTCAGCTAGGTTTTTTGTTTTTTCTTGAGTTGTCGATTATTTGCATCATTATTGATATTGTTACTATTATTACTATGATCATTTTTATGGCTAGCTTATGACAGATTGGTCATTGCTCCAATATCAACATTTTAGGTATATTTTGGCCTCTTCTATCTTATGATTGTATTATTATGCACAATTATTTCATGTCTATCCATGTAGATTAGAAACCTTGAGTATAATACAACTGGATCCTAATAGGATTATAATGAGGTCTTAGAACGAGGATATGATGATTTATGTTATGCTTTAAGGAAACCTCATGTTTATTTGTATATATATATATATATAGCTATATAGAGATATAGTATTGCCATATCTCCTTTCCTTTATTTGTTCATATGGTATATTCATTTCTTAGCCTTGTACTTTATTATATATTCTTTTTCCCTCTTTATTAGTATATTGGCTAGGGATATACGGTATAGTGTTGAGATTTCTAAGTATATCTAGAATAAAATAGTACACCCTTGTTACTTACTTAGCCTTATTATATTGGTCTATTGGACATGTACATTATAGTTGTCCCTTATTGGCTTGTTATATAATTTCTGAACTCTTGGGTGTAGTTTCCATCTTGTTTATATGTTATATATATCTGTTTTATCTTTGGAGCTTAATTAGAAGTTGTCTACTGAGCATTGATTGATTGGTACTCATACTATAATTCTACAATCTACATATCACAATACGAGTTATCGCCATTGATGTGTGCATCGTGTGGAGTAGCCATGGTTCAGAGACTTAGTGTAAGCGTCTGACGTTTGAAACATTACTTATATCCTCCTTAGGTATTAGATTAGTCACTATATTGTATTTAGAGATAAGTTGTATTAGTGTAATTTCTTTGATATTTCACTTTTGCACTCCTACTATATAAGAAACTTGTGTACTGATACCACTAGGTTTTGGAATTTTATTATGTATTGATCGTTATTCTATTTATTCTGTAACCTTTTTCCTATATTATGAATATGCTACTAGCCATTTCGAACTATAGGTTAGCTTGTCTATTGGTGGGTTATGGTACGACCATTAATACTTGAGAAATCAGGTCATGATTAATTGGTATTAGAGCCTAGATTTCATAGGTGTATTAGTACAAGGGTTAAGTGTTAGTAGAGGACTACAGATCAGTGCGGAGACATTTGTAACCTATCTTTGGGAGGCTATAGTGACATGTTAGAAAAATCACTTCTTGATTCCTTTTCGTGCGTCCTCATTTCTTTGAACCTCAAACACATTCTTTGACTATACTTTGTCCCTAATGAACGATGTAAGATGGGCAATGATGTTGACAGATGTGAATGATACTTCTGATGATAGGCGGATTTACACGCCTATATCAATATATTTTGCCCATATTTTAGCCTAGTTTTGAGAACTAATTATCTATTTCATGTACTTTTAGTCCTTTTTCCTGTAAATGAGCTAACAAACATGATTAGGAAAGTTTCAGGTATAAATGATGCAAAATACAGCATTTTATGGCTTACTTGACGCAAAAGAAAGCTCACAAACGAAGTAGAAGGGAGCTGGACGCCTAAGGACCAAATCTGCTGCATGGAAAATCTGTCCCGGGCTAAAACAACATTTCTGAAGACTTTGGGGACTTACAGACACAAAGCTGGATTTTTACAAAGATACATTAACCTAATACAATTAGGTTATGTATTTCACTATTCTATTTGGATTATGATATTGTAACCTTACCCTAGTACATTTGGGTCAAGGATTTCATTAGTATAGTAGGATTTGGCTATTTATTTCATTAGCTTAGTAGGAGTAGGATAGGAGTATTATAAATACCCTATCATGTTAGAGATTTTAATGCATTCTTCACTTAATTCAACAATTAATTTTCTTCCATCCCTCTCATCTTCCACCACAAACACTTCTAATCTACTTTTCTATTCTTAAATTCCACAACAAGAGAATCGTTACTTGCTAGGGAATCACCAAAACCACACGCCTATCACCTACTTCTCACGCCATCAACCATGCAAATCGTGATATCCTTCGCATTCATGGGTAACTAAACCTCTTAGTTGGGGTTATGGAAGCCGAATGAGTTACTATCTATTGCTGTGAGTTTGTGAGTACAAGACACGTATATTGCTTATATCATTATTCTCTTCATCTTAATCTACATTCTTTGCGGTTGCAAACGCAAGAATACACCAGTCTAACATTTAACTTGTTCGCGAGAAAGGTTATTTGTCTGGAAAAGAGATAATGTCAAGGTAGTAGGACACCCTTTCCTATTAAAAAGCTAGTGCCGTAACTGGACTAACCTCTTGGAGAATTCGTACCGTTAGACACACTTTAAGCTCGCGAGAGTTAAAGTGAAATAGTCCTTGTTTAGGTCGCGAGACGCTTGGATTTACCATCGACTACAATTATCTGTAAGCAATTGCATGTCAAGACTCTACACACTCATAGCCGATAGAGACGTATACCTCAGAAGGTGGACATAACCCCAACGCTTCAATTCTCATTGTTTACAACTTACGTGACAATCTTTCTCTTTTACTTTGCTATTTTCAGCTTTTATTTCATTACTTTTGTTACATATTACAATTCCCCCCTTCTTACGAGACTTGCACCAAAAGTCTATTAATTTGGCTTACTTGTTGACCAAGCTATTCCCTGTGGGATTGACACCCAACCCAGGTTGGGTTCTATATTTGCTATCGACCGCTTTACACTCCTACGAGAGCTGTAGATTGAGCGTTATCAAAAATTGGCGCCGTTGCCGGGGAATACGAGTGTCAATCAAGTTCGTGATAATTACTAGACCCTTTGGTCAAAGATTCTCATACTTTTACGTTTAGTTTTTGTTTTTGTTTCTTGCAGGTTTTTACTTTAGTGCATGCCCCATACTAGAAGTTCTGGTCAACCGTTATTACCAATCAATCCTGAACCACAACGAATTAGAAGAATGGAAGCACAAGCTGAAATCGACAGGATGGCTGCTCAACACGAGCAAGCAAGATTAGCTGCTCTTGCCGCTGCCCAAGTACACCAGCAAAACATTGATAATACTGGGCGAGCAACAAACCCTGACGATGAGGATTTAGGAGATGACGAGTTGATAAACCCAAGGCATGGCGCTGAAATTGCAACACCTGCCAACAGAAGAGGTCGACAAGCTCGGTATAGATATGATCGCCAACCTGTGCAGCCAACTTTCGATGATGATGATGATGATCTTGATGGTGCCGGAGCCACTGGAGCTATAATTCCACCACCATTAGCGCCCGGAGCCAAGTTCAACATCACTAGCACCATGATTCAGTTATTGCAACTCAAGGGGTTATTTGGTGGACTAGCAGGCGATGATCCGAATATGCATCTCATCAACTTTATTTCTACATGCAAGTCTTTTGACAATCCTGGTGTTGGTCAGAATGCTATTCGATTACGTCTATTTCTATTGTCTCTGTCTGGGGAGGCAACACTATGGTTGAATGGGCTGACTCCTGATTCAATTACAAATTGGAGGCAATTGAGAGACGCTTTCCTAGAAAGATTCTTTCTGCCATCAAAAAGGGCTCAATTGAGAGAGGAAATCAACAACTTTCGTCAGCTTCCCTTTGAAGCTCTTCATGAAACATGGGAGAGGTTCAAGACAAAGCTAGCGAGATGCCCAAACCATCACATGACTAATGTTCACCTCATGGAGATCTTGTATAGAGCCTTGAATTCAATAACTAAACCAGTGGTGGACAACGCAGCTGGAGGTTCTTTCATGGACCTCACCTTTGGTTAAGCAAGCAATATGCTAGATCGCATGACAAAAAAAAGTAGAGCTTGGCATACCAGGGATTCAGAGGTAGCAAGCACCACTTTATCTATTGGCATGTCTGCAGACCAAAGAAGAAGAGAAGAAGAACGTGAGCAAGACATGGCGCACATGAAAACACAATTGGATCTTCTGACAAAGCACTTATTATCAGGGAAGACCGAAAAAGTGAAAGCTGTGGCGCTGAAAGGAAGAGACGAATCTGATTCGGAAGAGGAGGCCAACTACTTGAACAATCAGGGGGGTTTCCGTGGGAATGCCCAAGGAAACCAAGGTCGGAACTATTATGATAAATCTGGAAGCAAAGACCAAGGTAGTTGGAAGAAAAATAATGAAAAGAGTGGTTTGTACGTTCCCCCTGGTAAACGTGACACCACCACATCTAACTCTATGGAAGACATGATGGCTAAGTTATTGAAAGGAGTGGAAGCAACGAGCGTGGGAGTTAAGGAGGTAATTGACGATTTGGCCTCCATGAAGCAATTAGTTGATTCTCATTCCACTTCTATTAAGCAAATAGAGCAGCAATTGAGCCAACTTTCAGCAGCATTCAATCAAAGAAAGGCTGGCACCTTACCGAGCGATACTGTGCAAAACCCAAGGAATGATGGGTCATGCATGGCCATCACTACCAGAAGTGATAAGGTGCTGGAAACTTCAGCAAAAGACAAGCAAGTGGTTGACGTAGCAGCAGACATTGACGCCACACCTAGTGACGTTACAAGAGAAGAAGCCGCAACAACTACTTCAAACGTCAAGGATGTTTTACCTAGTGACGTGCAACCTGAAAAAAATGATAAACGGAAACAAGAGGAGAAGAAATCCAAGGAGAGAACACTTCCATACCCACCATCGCCTTTTCCACAAAGATTGAAGAAGGTGACCGATGACACTAAGTTCAGCAAATTTATGACCATGTTGAAGCAGCTGACCATTAATGTCCCATTGGTAGAGGCACTTGAACAAATGCCTGGGTATGCAAAGTTTATGAAATATCTTTTGACTAAGAAGAGGGCAGCAAGTTATGAGCTGAAAGATGATGTGCATCATTGTAGTGCAATTGCTACTCGATCGATAGTTCAGAAGAAGGCCGACCCCGGAGCTTTCACGATTCCTTGCACCGTCGGATCTTTGGACTTTGCTAAAGCATTGTGTGACTTAGGAGCCAGCATCAACTTGATGCCATTATCGATCTACAAGAAGTTGGGGTTAGGAGATCCTACACCAACTAATATGAGGCTTGTTATGGCGGATAGGTCAGTAAAACGACCGGTTGGTATTCTATGCGATGTCTTGGTGAAGGTATCTTCATTCATATTCCCAGCAGACTTTGTCATCTTGGATTGTGAAGCAGATTCAGAGGTTCCCATAATCTTGGGACGCCCTTTCCTTGCTACGGGAAGTGTGCTCATAGATCTGAGAGCTAATGAACTTTCATTCCGAATCAATGACGAAGTGGTTCATTTTGATGTTTGTAAATCAATGAAGCAACCCAAAGATCTGAGTGTATTTTTGGTGGCTGATGTTGTCTTTGATGACGAGAAAGAGTTACTTGATGAAGAGCGAATTCTTGATGATCCTTTGGAGGTTTTGCTCATGAAAGGAGAGAATGATGATGCTGAAATTTCTGATGAAGATATTTGTGCTCTATCGGGATTAGGGACATATCGTTATACTCCCAAGAAGCTGGATCTTGATCTCAAAAATCGACCCACACCACCAGCTAAGCCATCTATTGAAGAGCCACCCACGTTAGAATTAAAGGAGCTGCCAAGCCATTTGAAGTATGCATTCTTAGGAAGCGGAAACACTCTTCCAGTCATTGTAGCAGCCGATTTGGGTGAGCAACAAGTTGCATCTCTTATTGCAATCTTACGCAAGTATATTAGAGCTATTGGATGGACCATTGCGGATATCATTGGTATTCCACCTGGGATTTGCACTCATAAAATTCAGCTTCAAGAAAAGTGCACACCCACCATTGAACATCAAAGACGTCTAAACCCACCAATGCAAGAAGTGGTGAAGAAGGAGATTATCAAGTGGTTAGACGCAGGAGTCGTGTATCCTATTTCTGATAGTACATAGGTAAGCCCAGTATGTGTTCCCAAGAAAGGAGGAATGACGGTGGTTGCGAATGCAAAGAATGAGCTTATTCCACTCAGGCCCGTTACTGGATGGAGAGTATGCATGGACTACCGCAAGCTGAATTCTTGGACGCTCAAGGATCACTTCCCCATGCCATTTATGGACCAAATGCTAGATCGATTAGCGGGGAAAGGATGGTTTTGCCTCTTGGATGGTTATTCAGGTTACAATCAGATTTGTATTTCCCCCGAAGACCAAGAGAAGACAACGTTCACATGCCCATATGGTACGTTTGCCTTCAAACGTATGCCATTCGGGTTATGTAACGCACCAGCCACCTTTCAATGTTGTATGATGTCTATTTTCTCTGATATGGTAGAAGACACTTTGGAGGTATTTATGGACGACTTTTCAGTTGTTGGTGAGTCTTTTGAAGCGTGTTTGGCAAACTTGAGCATGGCATTGCAAAGATATCTAGAGTTCAACCTTGTGCTGAATTGGGAGAAGTGCCACTTCATGGTAAAAGAAGGAATCGTTCTTGGGCACAAGATCTCCGAAAGAGGAATAGAGGTTGATCGCGCCAAAATCGAGGTAATAGAGAAGCTACCGCCTCCAATTTCGGTGAAGGGAGTTCGTAGTTTTCTTGGCCATGCTGGGTTTTATCGTAGATTCATCAAAGACTTCTCCAAAATTTCTAGTCCATTGTGCAAACTATTGGAGAAGGATGCGAAGTTTGACTTTAATGATGACTGCTTAAAGGCATTCGAATGCCTTAAAGGAAAACTCATTGAAGCCCCTATCATGGTAGCACCAGATTGGACGCTCCCGTTTGAAGTCATGTGTGATGCTAGTGGTGTAGCCATTGGTGCTGTTCTTGGACAAAGAAAGAAGAAACTATTTCATCCTATCTACTATGCGAGTAAGGTCCTAAATAAAGCCCAAAGGAACTACACTGTTACTGAACAAGAGCTCCTAGCAGTTGTATATGCGTTTGAGAAGTTTTGCGCCTATCTTTTGGGTACTAAGGTGATCGTTCATACAGACCATGCAGCTCTTAGGTATCTAATGACGAAGAAGGATGCAAAACCAAGGCTGATTCGATGGGTATTGCTGCTGCAAGAGTTTGATTTCAAAGTCAAAGATAGAAGGGGTTGCGAGAACCAAGTGGCTGATCACCTATCTAGACTTGAGAATGAGTATGTGGCACAACCAGAAAATCAGATTGATGATGCATTCCCTGACGAGGAGATACTAGCGACATCAATGGAGAAATTACCATGGTATGCCGACTTTGCAAATTTCGTGGTGAGTAATGTGTTACCTTCCAATTTATCTTACCACCAGAGGAGGAAGTTTATGCATGACGTTCAGCACTACTATTGGGATGAGCCTTATTTGTTTCGAAGATGCGCGGATGGTATCATTCGACGATGTATATCCCATGAAGAAGTGCCTAATATATTGGAAGCATGCCACACTTCGCAAGTTGGAGGACATCATGCAGGGAATCGAACGGCAAGGAAAGTCTTGCAAAGCAGTTATTATTGGCCTACAATATTCAGAGATGCATACGACTATGTGCGAAGGTATGACCAATGCCAACGTCAAGGTGCTATTTCAAAACACCATGAAATGCCCATGTCCAAAATTCTGGAGGTAGAACTCTTTGATGTGTGGGGTATTGATTTCATGGGTCCATTCATAAATTCGTTTGGAATGAAGTAAATCTTGGTTGCTGTGGATTATGTATCGAAATGGGTGGAAGCTGTAGCATTGGCCGACAACGAAGGAAAGCGTGTTGTAGCGTTTTTAAAGAAGAATATCTTCTCTCGCTTTGGAGTACCTCGTACTATCATAAGTGATGGAGGATCTCACTTTTGCAACAAGCTATTCAAATCTGTATTGGCCAGGTATGGAGTCAAGCAACACAAGGTAGCTACACCTTATCATCCCCAAACCAGTGGACAAGTTGAGGTTTCCAACCGCGAGATCAAGCAAATCCTTGCCAAGACGGTTAATGCGAATAGGAAGGACTGGTCTCGGAAGCTAGATGATGCACTATGGGCGTATAGGACTGCATTCAAGACACCCATTGGCATGTCACCTTATCAGCTAGTTTATGGGAAGGCTTGTCATCTCCCCATCGAGCTTGAATACAAGGCATTGTGGGCATTGAAGCACTTGAATCTGAATTGGGATGATGTGAAGAACCTGAGGTTGGAGCAGCTGAACGAACTAGATGAATTTCGTCTCCATGCATATGAAAGATCAGATTTATACAAGGAGCGGATGAAGAAGTATCATGATCAGCGGATTGTTCGACAAAACTTCCAAAAAGGTGACATGGTACTGCTCTTTAACTCCAGACTCAAGCTCTTCCCAGGTAAGTTAAAATCAAAGTGGTCTGGTCCATTTAAAGTCATCCAAGTCTACTCATCTGGAGTAGTCGAATTGGAAGACAATGACGGTGTTGTCTTCAAAGTGAATGGCCAACGTGTTAAGCCATATATCGGTCCTCTTGACTCGATGAATGACATGGCCATCGCTTATCTCGACGAAGTTTAAGTACTCGAGATTACTACGTCGAGCCACGACAATAAATAAGGTGCTAGATGGGAGGCAACCCATCGTTTTGTCATTTTATTGTTTTATCATTTTATCGTTTCGTCGTTTTAGTATTTTTTCTTTTTGATAAATGAAAATCCAAAAATAAGAGTCGTGCCACGACCAAAACTAAGGCGCTTGGTGGGAGGCAACCCATCGTACTAATCGTGTTCATTTGTTTTGAGCTAATATAGGTGCAAGAAGTATGCAATGAGGAGATTGATTTCAATTGACGATTTGGTCGCATTGTATGGTAAAGTCGGTAAGTTAGGAATGGTGATGCATAAGGCTATGAATTGAGCCTTTCTCACGTCATAATAGGCTTCGAGGAAGGCTAGGCCTTGGTAAAAATAGGCCACGAACGATGCATAACCTATTCTATAGCCTAAGGACTCGGAATCTAGTGTGCTATACACTATGCGCCGCCTATTCCTAGGTATGCTTTTGACTATGCGCCGCCTATGCTATGGCATTTGAGATACTGAGACCAAATACCATAGACTATGCGGCGCATATGTCTAGAAATGCCATAGACTATGCGGCGCATATGTCCCATTATGCCATGGACAATGCGCCGCATATGTCATTGATATGCCGAGAAATATGCGCCGCATATGTGGTGATTTTGTCCCCAAATACGATTGTAAATGGGTCATAACCCGACCCATACTCTTCCTATATAAAGGGGACTTGGTTTTATAACACAACCACATTAGGTACAACCCTAAAGGCGCCGCATATCACTCCAAATCCTCTCAAAATTTTCTTCCTTTGTTCTTCCAATTCATAACAACTTCTCCACAATCTTCAAGCAAGTACGTACTCTCTTATTCTTCATCTATTTATCGTAAGTACGACGTTGCTATGCTTATTATATTTTGCTAAATCATGTGAGATTGGTGGTAATGTTGATGTGTTTGGATAGTTGTTGCAATATCGTGTGATTGAATATATACGTAGGGAATTCTTGACTTGTTTCCGACTTGAATTTTGTTTCGATAGCATTGTTATGATAATTGCTGAATTGATATGGCTATGAATATTGCTTAAGATGGTTGTTTGGATACTTACATGATAAAATATCCCGGTCATCGGGATAAGGTTATAGTACCTATCGACTTAGGAGATTGTACTTGTTGTAAGAATTACGATTCCATGTGGTAACCCCTATGTTGTAGTGTTGCTATATCTACCATGAAAGTAGGCCAATGGTTGCAAATAAGTAATGTAATGCTGATTTTCTTGTAGGAATACAATCCTAAAACGTATGTCGACGAAATCTGAGTACTCGACCACTTTCACTTCACTGATTTGTGCTAACAAGATTAAGTGTGGGGTGGTACCCCTAGTGCTTGCATATAGATTGTATAAAGTGAGATTGTGCTGCAACTTACGTTATTTCTAGTCTCAGCTACAATGGCACCTAAGGCAAGGCAAGGCAAGGAAATGGCTACCACGTCCCAAAAGGGCAAAAAGAGAAGTCAAAAAGACCAAGGAGAATCATCCTCAGCGCACCTACCACGCAGAATGTTCGGAATAAAATGGGTTCTTGAGGAAGAAGACAAAGCATGGTACAGCAGCAACAAAGAAAAGAAATATGTGCACGTCGACTTGATCAACAAGGAGACCTTAGCAAAGAAGGAGCCGCAAATGTTGGCTAAAATAATGGCTTTGAAGCTAGATTTCATCTTCTGCGACATGGGAGAGTGCAATCTTGACTTGACAAGAGAATTTTATGCCAACTGGTCGCCAAACACAACAGGCAACGAAGTCAAAATTCGGGGCCAAGTGTTACAGCTTACAGCGGATTGG
Source organism: Capsicum baccatum var. pendulum (assembly GCA_030864225.1). NCBI lineage: Eukaryota > Viridiplantae > Streptophyta > Magnoliopsida > Solanales > Solanaceae > Capsicum > Capsicum baccatum. The sequence continues at coordinate 71,511,835 of CM061551.1, forward strand.
ATCAACTCTTTTCTTGGCCTACCTTCGGTCGACCCTGCACCATACAAAGAGCTGTACAGCAGGCCTCCTTACAGAGCGATAAGACACACGCTTTGTGGAAGCAGATCGATGGCAAGATGGGGCAGACATAAGGAAACAGTCCATCACAACACCTTCCCCTATGCTCCACTAAATAGGGAAGCAAGAATCTGGATGCGCATTGTCAACTCATGCCTTATTCCTGGGACACAATACACCAAGATATCGAGAGATAGAGTGTGTTTGGTTTATGCATTGATGACGAATGTCCCTATCAACTTTGGGGAAATCATTCGATCTACCATGAGGAAGGCCAGACTCCACCGAAGGTCCCATTTCACATTCGGCAATTTGTTGACAGCAATGTTGCGGAAGGAGGATATAGAAGAGGAACCAGCTGACCACAAACTCCCACATAACCCAAAGAAGGTTGACCTCACAAAGGTCAAAGATGCTGAAACAACTCATGGAGTCAACCTTACTACTGCGGAGAGACATGCTCGTGATGAGAGTTTCTTCCGTTATCTCTATGGCATGACACGATTCACTATGATGAGTGGTGGATGTATTCCAACTGCTGAAGAGCTCCAACAGCTGGACCACGACTACCCAATGAACAGGCATGCCCGGGAGATGTGTGGAGTGGGCGTATATTTTGAGGAACCTATGGACGATGACGTGCCAACTGATGATGATAGACGCTTGCCTGATTCTGATGATGAGGAGAACTCTGACGATGACTCTTATGATGATTCAGACGAAGGGGGTATGACCCCCGACATTGATGAAGAGTCTGACTAACCAGGTTCTTTGCATTTATTTTCCACTGAGGACAGTGTCCCGTCTAAGTGTGGGGTGGCAGAATCCGCATGCTATACTTCCTTGTTTGCACCTATGTTTGCTTGTTTACTTTTTTTTTTTTTTGAGTCCATCCATTTTTTTGTTTTTTTTTTGTTTAAACGTTTTTTAATTTTTTAGGAGTCAAATTTTTCTAGCTACGCATGAAATTATTTTGATAGGCAGCATGAGATTAGAACAAGAGTATGTGCTACAATTGTGACTATTGAGACGTTTAGGCTCTAGTTGTGACTTATTATGTGATATTGTGTGATTCAATTCCTTCAATTGTTGGGACAAGAGTCTATATTACTTCCAATCAAGTCGACCATGTGCCTTGTGTGTGCGAGATAATAGTATATTCTATGCTTGTGGCTGATGCTAGAACTTGCCTGATATGTATGCAAAGCGAAAATAAGGAATGTAAGTTTAGGATATGATTTAGGCATTTCTTTGGCAACCTATATTTATTAACCTTCAGTTTTTCCTACCCATGTAAATCATCCTAGTTAAACCCTTTTGAGCCTTTAGCCTATTTCTTTGACAACCTTGTATATAAGCCTAATCCATTTTTTTCAAGACCGTAATTTCATCCAAATTCCTAAGTGCTTTAAAGTGAAAAAGTCATGTGACAACAAAAGAGGAAATTGGGTGAGTATGATGCTTTAAATTGTAATGGTGCTTGAATGTGTTATGAAAAAGAAAGTGCTATCATAAGAGGTATGTTGTGAAAAGAAAAAGGAAAAGAAAGCTGAAAAGTGAGTTGTGCTTAAAATTGAAAAACAAAAGAGGAGAACAAGGGTGGTAGAATAAAAGAAAGAAGAAAGGTTGAAAGAAAAAAAGTGTCAATGATACAATGTGATGTATTAAAGCGCTTAGGATCTTAGTCACTATTCCTGGCCAAAATAGTCCTACCCGTCCCTTAGCCTACATTACAACCATCAAATGACCTACTTGATCCTAATCTTAACATTCCAACATTTAGTAGAGTACTACATTAAAGGCAAGCCTATGGTCATTAGTTGCTACATATGAATTTTTTGTGAGAGCGAGAGCAAGGACACTTTGATACCCATGTTTGAAAAATATGCTATACTTGTGAGTGATTATGGGTAATATATGGTGAGACACACATGGTTGATGAGTTTTGGATAGTTGTGTATGATTCTATGCACTCTAACGTTTGCATGCGAGTTGTTCACCATCACGAGTCTATACTTGAGGTTAAATTGTTTCTACTTATAATCGGAAAGCTACTCTTTGTTGATAATTGTTGTGCTTGTCTTGATAAATGTTTTGTGTTGTTGTTGTAAAAACCCTAAGTTGATGTTTAGAAGGACATGATATGTTGTTCGAGGACGAACAAAGCTCTAAGTGTGGGGTGTTGATGATAGGCGGATTTCCACGCCTATATCAATATATTTTGCCCATATTTTAGCCTAGTTTTGAGAACTAATTATCTATTTCATGCAATTTTAGTCCTTTTTCCTGTAAATGAGCTAACAAACATGATTAGGAAAGCTTCAGGTATAAATGATGCAAAATACAGCATTTTATGGCTTACTTGACGCAAAAGAAAGCTCACAAATGAAGTAGAAGGGAGCTGGACGCCTAAGGACCAAATCTGCTGCATGGAAAATCTGTCCCGGGCTAAAACAACATTTCTGAAGACTTTGGTGACTTACAGACACAAAGCTGGATTTTTACAAAGATACATTAACCTAATACAATTAGGTTATGTATTTCACTATTCTATTTGGATTATGATATTGTAACCTTACCCTAGTACATTTGGGTCAAGGATTTCATTAGTATAGTAGGATTTGGCTATTTATTTCATTAGCTTAGTAGGAGTAGGATAGGAGTATTATAAATACCCTATCATGTTAGAGATTTTAATGCATTCTTCACTTAATTCAACAATTAATTTTCTTCCATCCCTCTCATCTTCCACCACAAACACTTCTAATCTACTTTTCTATTCTTAAATTCCACAACAAGAGAATCGTTACTTGCTAGGGAATCACCAAAACCACACGCCTATCACCTACTTCTCACGCCATCAACCATGCAAATCGTGATATCCTTCGCATTCATGGGTAACTAAACCTCTTAGTTGGGGTTATGGAAGCCGAATGAGTTACTATCTATTGCTGTGAGTTTGTGAGTACAAGACACGTATATTGCTTATATCATTATTCTCTTCATCTTAATCTACATTCTTTGTGGTTGCAAACGCAAGAATACGCCAGTCTAACATTTAACTTGTTCGCGAGAAAGGTTATTTGTCTGGAAAAGAGATAATGTCAAGGTAGTAGGACACCCTTTCCTATTAAAAAGCTAGTGCCGTAACTGGACTAACCTCTTGGAGAATTCGTACCGTTAGACACACTTTAAGCTCGCGAGAGTTAAAGTGAAATAATCCTTGTTTAGGTCGCGAGACGCTTGGATTTACCATCGACTACAATTCTCTGTAAGCAATTGCATGTCAAGACTCTACACACTCATAGCCGATAGAGATGTATACCTCAGAAGGTGGACATAACCCCAATGCTTCAATTCTCATTGTTTACAACTTACGTGACAATCTTTCTCTTTTACTTTGCTATTTTCAGCTTTTATTTCATTACTTTGGTTACATATTACAATTCCCCCCTTCTTACGAGACTTGCACCAAAAGTCTATTAATTTAGCTTACTTGTTGACCAAGCTATTCCCTGTGGGATCAACACCCAACCGAGGTTGGGTTCTATATTTGCTATCGACCGCTTTACACTCCCACGAGAGCTGTAGATTGAGCGTTATCAACTTCAGCACACATTTCTCCAGTTTTAGCATAGTGTCGAACCAATGTGTATGTGATGGATATCAAAGAACTTCAGTATCAGCCAAAGGATTTTAGCTCTCGCTTAAGCTCTAGTTAATCTTATGACTACTTCTGCACTTGAAGGTTCACATTGGGAATCGGAGTAATGTTGCAAATTCCTTCTAGCCATGTATGATATTCATTTCATCGAACAGTTCTTTGACCAGATATAGGTCTATTACTGTTTATCATTGTTCTTTACTAGTTTTGACTATGAGATTGGATTTCTTATGTGGTCTAGAATTATTCCTAAGTTATATCCTTCTAAGATAGTCAATGGTGTATAGATATGTTAGAGGACAAATATTGTCACTTTGCTTGGTGTCGGAGCATATGATAGTAGCTGAGTCTTCGTTCCCTCAGGTTGTTGATTTTTAAAGTACCATAGAGAGCATGAGTATTGAGACTTATTGAAATGGCAGAAAGAGATATGCCATTAGTATAGAGTTATTGGTATTTTATTCGAGAGTGTGGATTCTTTCGATAGAGTTCAGCTTCACCTTCATCCCATCGGCTCAACACAGATAATATTCTATACTATGAGTAGTTCTTAGATTAGTCATGATGATTATAATAGGCAGAGTCCCCATTAGATTTGTGGAGTATGGCATAGTTCTTTGGGACATGGAGACCATTATGGATTATGAGGTACAATATCTCCAAGTATTTTAGGATCTTGGTTTTATTGTGTCAACATAAGACACTGGTTCAAAGAATTACCCATATATGAGTTAGTTGATTAGCCAGGGTTGGCATGTATTTTCCCTACCACCCTAGAGTTTCTAAGACCGGCTATGATTGTAGAAGAATGGACATAATTCTAGAGACTTCTCTCAGCGTCAGCTAGCCAATTATTTAGGCTGAATTTGTGTCTTTCCATGTTGGTGTTTCGGAAGTTTGCTCTGACTAGAGAAAGATCGACTAATAGTCTAGAAAGTGTCCTCAGTATGGGATTTCTAGTCATTCATCTCATTCAGATCTTCTCATGATGTTATGATATCTTCAGTTAGAGATAGTGTGCATCGCACCTCGATTGATAATTCAGTCAGTCGGTCTGAGTTGGACCTATTCAGATTTATTTTTCCTATGTTTGTTAGGAATGTGATGGCAGGTATCACCACTATTGGTGTGCTTCTATTTCCTACATTTATCTTTTATTATATTTTATTGAGGGTTTTCATACTCATTGATGATTATATGCCTTGATGAATTGATATCGGTTATTATGTGACTTATTATTAAATTCATGACTATATCACTACTCCATGTCTTATTTCTTTTAGTAGTGGATGGGGTAGATCTGTGTTTATATTTTTCCTTTATAGGTGTAGCTTTTGGGTTTGAGCCCCTTTTTCCTTGTCACATTGGCCTTATTGTGGCCCTTGAGTGGTATATGATATTGATGTTCCTTTTGGTACCACCTATTTATTCATCATATTGATGTTGATATTATTATTGTTATTACTATCACTGCTTGAGGTTATTGATATTACTCGACATTATTACTTGATGAAATTGATCCTCGTTAGGTAACTATATAGACAAATGTTATCTAGTTAGACTTTCATTTTCGTGTGATATTACATGGTGACTTGAGTAGATATAGTCTGATTCAATAATTCTTTCCCCAAGCGCGGTGAGGTTGATTGTGCTCCCTTTTGGTTAGTTGTATTAGATTGATTTTGGGATGTATTATGATATCAAAGGAAAGTTGAACTTTTATGTTGGTGATATCATTCTAGGGTTGGTTATTTAGTTGTATCTCCCATTCTTGAGTTTGAGACTCTTAAATTTGCCTCATGTTTTGTGAAGGTTTTTGCTTTAGCTATCCCTTTCTACATAGCCAATGTATAAGATTGACTAATTTGAGGTCCATTCTTTGGTTGTGGCTATTTCATCGTTTGATCGTGATTTTGAGATTAAGATGTCGTGGATTCATCTCTTAGATTTCTAGGGTTCATTTCCTTGTGATGGATTTCCCTTGTTATTAGTGTGGATATTGGATGCTCTTTTCTTGATATGATATGGTTTTATCTAGTGGAGCTGGAAATTTAGAGATAGGAGGCCTTTCTTGTATTTGTTTCTTAATTTGTTGATTTTTCTTTATTACGGACTTGACTTTAACCTTAATTTTTAGATTGGTATTTCTCCTTCGATGATATAATTCTTGGGAGGATTCAAGAAATCCCTATTTCAGAGTTCGTTGGGTCTAATGAGGCTTGGTAGAGTGATTCTCCTCGATGATATGTCTCTATGCCTATTCTTTGCCTAGATTGAGTATTGGATTGATTAGTTTTCAGCGTTAGTTGCATTTATCTAAGGTTCTAGAGATTTTTCCTTCACTGGTGCGGTTTGAAACCTTGGGAAGTTCTTGAATATGTTTTGATAGTTCATAACCTCCAGCGGATTTGGAGTAGGTTAATTTTATTTTTAAGTAGTGATTTATCCTATTTTATAGCTATATTTTGTACCCTCTAGCTATTATAGATTTGGTTGCTAACATTTTCAGTCAATGGCTATTCCTGTGATGATTTTTGTTCTTCAGATATATTCCGACTATGGCTGAGTATTAATTATCTCAGATTTGTCAAATTTGGATACTAGAGTAAATTTGAGATAACAGACATTAATACAACCTTATTAGCTCAGTTTTATTTGACACCTTGGAATGGGGATTTGGAAATACAATGAATTTGGGTATTAGTGCCTATTCATTTTTATTTTTGGTTTAGGTAGTTGAGATCGAGTGATTCAGCCTTGGTATTGAGATTTTATCTTGGTGTTGTAGAACTTGTGTGAAGCCTTCATTTTACACTTGTCCTTGTTCACATTTCATTTATAGGTTGATTAAGCCTACTCCGTGGTTGCCTACTTGATCTTCTTGATTGCGGATGGATTATAGGCTATAAGTGTTCAGATAATAGCCCATGGACCCGGTATTGGTTCTTTTAACTTTGACCTCGAGTCTTTAGTTTTCTTTGGAAATATTTGATAATATACTCAGTAAGAGTAATATACACGATATGGATTCAGTAAGGTTTCATTCTCGATTGATGGGCTATCCTGGAGCGAATTATTTAGTGATGAGTAGTTATACCTTGCACTATGGAATTTTAGTTTGATTTTCATCAAAACTAGTTGCAGCATTGGCATGCATTGCATTCCTTGATTATCCCCATTTATGTGCCCAGATAGCGCCTTATGATCTTATTATCATGGTTTTCATTTGGATATCCAGAGGATTAGCTTCAGTTTTTTAATTTCTTTATGATAAGATTGTGTGAACCGGACTCATGTGATTTTTCTCCTGGCTTGGAGTAGATAGCTAGTATGCATGGGGGAAACAAAGTTATATTAGGGTTTATAGTCAATGATATGACTCATGTCGTAGTTTGTTTTGGCTAGGAAAATACTTTGTTTGATTATGCTTATAGAGATGGTATCAATGTATTGTGGTTTAGTTTCTGTACATCACACTTTTTAGTTTAGTTGGATGCCAGTTAGTGGTCGGAGTTGAATTTTTGCTATTTGGAAGTAAAGTGAGGGTGCTGGTCAAAAAAGGGATACTTATGGCAAAATCAGTTAAAAGCATTTTCTCTTCATTGAGCTTATCTGGGAAAGTCCTGTTTGGAGCATACGGGCCTAGTGCTTAATCCTTTCGAGCTTTTAACATTCCTTATATTTGTTGACTTTTGGGGATGAAAGTCCTTCTAGTAGTGGATATTGAATGATCCTTCTGGTCATTTTCCATATTTTGCTTATTTCTGTTGTTTGAATTTCTCCATAGCTGCTCCAAGTCATTTATGACTTTCTAGGACTGACGGTTCAATTATCGAATAGTTCATTTGGTTTTTAAAGATAATTACTTGTTTAGAAGTCTTCGTCAGTTCCAAATGGCCACTAGGCAAAAACTTTAGTGAAATAATCTAATATGTGAATTCCGGCTGTGCCAGTAGATCCATAATATCAATTTTTGGCTAGGTAGACCTTTGGTTTGGGTCCCAATGCACCCTAGCTCATTTCAACCTATCAATTGGGAAGTTAAAAATTAGAAAGTTTAGATGTGGGACCCTCATTTGGTCAAAACAACCTTGGATTGACAATTTGACTTTGCCAATACGTTCAGAGCATCGAATTTAGTATGGTTATAAAGTTTATTTGCCAAAATATTAAATCCCAAGGCATAGTTGGAAACTTGGAAATTTTTCAAATTATGTTGGTTTTGGTGCGATGGCGATCGTGGCAAGGAGTACGGTGTTAGTGACATCACTATAGCAGCCCAGATCTTGGTGATCACGACATCTCTTCACTGTGGGAGTCTATTTATAAACCTCATGGTCGTAAATTGGGTCATTTTCTCTTCAGTCGTGAGTACTTAAAACCCTAAATAGGTATAATAACTCAAAATTAATCATTGTAGGTGACTTGAGAGTTTGTTTATCATCTACTATTGCAAATATCTCTGAATTTAAGGTATGAATCCTTCAAATTCATGGTTGAATTTCTTAGTTTTGATCCAAAACCACAAAGTCATTTAGGGTTTGATTTTAGCCCAAATTAAGCTTTGTTTGCATCCATTTCTTAGGAGTTATGATTCCTTGTTCATGTATGAACATTGGGTTGACCTTGGAAATGCATTTTCTGGGTGTGGGACCCACTTGGGGGTTTTGGTGTCATTTTTGAGCCCAACGCACAATGGTTCATTATGGGCATTGTTTGACTTGTATTGTTGAGTAGGTTATGATTTTGATGGTGTGATGGCATTTTGGGATTGTGAAGTGAAGATGGACGTGGGTTAATAATGAGAGGTTTTGCGGTTCGACTTTGAGGTAGGCTTCTGTCTACTCTTATTTATAGATAATGCATGATATATATATATATCAAGTGAATGTGAATGTTAAGATTGATTATGGATAGAATAATTTATTATTTAATATTGAATTTTGGGGATTAGATGGGGGTTTGACTGGTAAGTCGAATTGCTTAATACATTTTTGAACCCAACTGCCTTCTTCATAGATTGAACTAAATTATAGCATGGATATGATATAATGTTAGGGTGGGAATAGTTTTTATGCATTGGAATCATGGTTAGTATGATAAACCTTAATCAGGCTATTCTTGTGATCCTGAAATCATGATTTTGGTAGAATTTCATAAATTCCCTTGTTTCAAAATGAAGTTCCCATCTTAGGATTGGTTATGGCTTTCTTGACATCTAGAAGTTGAACTAGATACCTTATCCTAGTTAGGAAAGTGTTTGCCTAAATATGAAAATTGAGGATTAGAAGTGGGGTTGCCTGGCCCACATAGGCCAAGACTTATGTCAGCCTTGTGGGTTCAGTTCCGAATGTTAGACATAGTTGAGACCAGTAAACCTTAGCATAAGGTTACTTCGTGACTTGGTAAATTGTGATGATGTTCCTCGGATTGTGACTAATGAGTTATGGCTATGTTAATCCTTTTAAAAACGATATAGGGCCTTTAGAGATACTATTTCCTCTTAGGCATTATTTTGGACCTTTAGAGATGTTGTTTTCTCATAGACTTGATATTTGGCCCATGGAGGCGCTATTTCCTCATAAACATGACATTGGATCCTTAGAGATGTTATTTCATTTTTATAAGTTATTTGGACTCTTATAGATATTATTTCTTCTCAAATGTGATTATTGATCCTATAGAGATGATATCACTCTTAGATATGATAAATGGCCTTTAGTGGTGATATTCCTCATAGTCATGATATACGACCTATAGATATAAGATATCTTATAGATGTAAAAAGTCATATAGTTATTAGAGATGTTTTATCGATATATTATGCCTCCTAGAAGTGAGATGCCTCTTAGATGTGAGATGATTATAGTTATGATACGTCTTATAAATATGATTATCGATATGAGTTTCAAATATGTATATGGGCCTAAGGTCATGATTATGATGTAGTGATTATTCCGGACATATTATTGGACAAAGAATCATGTTATGATATTAGGTTGATATCCGGGAAGTATTCATTGTTATAAAGGATATGATTGTATAATATGCATACACATATGTTTATGTTGATTACAGTTTCATTGACTGAATACTGGTGATGACAATCATAGATTCAGTACATTAATGATTATTATATCGGTATTGATATGATCCTAGCTGAAATATGACCTTATCACTATTTTTCCTAAATAAAGGTTAAAAACCCACTTTTCACCTTAATAGTAAATTTCTTTGCTATAATAATTGCTAACTAAGTGAAATATTCATACATATAAAAGAGGTTACAAATATTGTTTTAACGATTGACCGAGGCGGATGTCAATCAATTATTTACACTATTACTTACTCCGGTCATGAGATATTTCGACCCTTTCTACACTTTTATAATGATTTAGTCCCAAAGATTATTCTAGGAAATAAATTTATAGATTTTACACTCTTTTTATCCACGACTTGAGCCCGTGCACCTGTTATATATCTATATATGTATATATTTGTATTGATATTTATAATTATATTGATACTGGCAAGGCTAAGTATACTATTGTGATAATATATCAATTCGAATCCGAAGGATACTACTATGATAATATATTGATACCCGATTCGAGTTTGGAGTACTATTTTGATGATATATTGATACCTGGTTCAAGTCTGGAGGTTTAGTATGATGATGATGAAGGTTGTGATGATAAGATTAGGTTGTTGATTGTGTACCTTACATTTATTCTATCATGTGCATCGCGTATCACTAGTATGCGCCTATGTATATTAACTGGTAAAGGACGGTTGCATAGATATGGGTGAGGAATATGTCTTGTGTTGTTGTATTTTGATTGAACCTTTCGAGCCTGGGTTGGTGGGGTACGCATAAGCTCAGCTAAGTTTTTGGTTTTTCTAGAGTTGTCGGTTATTTGTGTCATTATTGATATTGTTACTATCATTGTTATGATTATTTTTATTGCTAGCTTATGACAGATTGGTCATTGATTCGGTATCAAGATTTGAGGTATGTTTCAGCCTCTTCTATCTTACAATTGTATTATTATGCATGATTATTTCATGTCTAACCATGTGGATTAGAAACCCTGAGTATGATAGAATTGAATCCTGACAGGATTAAAATGAGGTCTTAGAATAAGGATATGATGATCAAGGTTATGCATTGAGGCAACCTCAGTTTTATATGTATATACGTGTATATATATATATATGCAAATTTATATATATACATATAGATATATGTAGCTATGGAACAACTGTATTTCCCTTCCTTTATTTGTTCATATGGTGTATCGATCCTTGGCTTGTATATTATTATATATTCCTCTTTCCCTCTTTATTCGTATATTGGCCAGAGATAAATGGTATAGTGTTGAGATTCCTAAGTATGGAGGGAATAAGATAGTGCACCCTTTTTACATACTTGGCCTTGTTATGTTGGTCGATTGGACATGTATAGGATAGCTGTCCCTTATTGTCTCATTGGCTTGTTAGATGATTTCTGGACTCTTGTGTGTAGTTTACATTCTATTTCTATGTTGTACATATTTTCTTTATCTTTGGAGCTCAGTTGACAGCTGCCTACTGAGTACAATTCATTTTGTACTCATACTACACTTTTGTAGACTGCAAATCATAGTATGGGTTATCATCGTTGATGTGTGCATTATACGGAGCAGCCATGGTTCAGAGACATAGAGTAAGTTCCTGACATTCAGAGTATTACTTATCTCTCTCTTAGGTATTAGAATAGTCAATATATTGTATTCGGAGATAAGTTGTATCAGTGTAATTTCTTCAATATTTCACTTTTGTACTCCTACTATTCAGTATCATCTATGTAAGATAGTTTTCTATCATCTAATAACTTGAGACTCAAAAGGTTATAGTTAATTGGGATCTAGGATAAGGGTTAGTAATGCGACATCATGACACTCAAAAGTTAAAGAGTGAAATCTGCCACTAAGTCCACAAGATAGTTGATGGTACATAACTTATCAAATTTTGCATTCAAGGTACCGGGTTGGTTAAATAAAGCCCGATAAGACTACTGAGTCGAGAAGATTGGGGAAACACAATCCTAATGTTCATCAGCGACTAATTACAATCAAAGTTGAGATTTTTCTACTTCTTTGAGAATACAATAATGACCCCTTGTAAGGTCCCGCAAAGTTCCCTCGTAGTTTGAGTCATAGGGCATGTCGAGTGAGGCATGATTCCGGCCCTAAAAGATTAAGCTTTCCATCGATATAAGATTTTCCCAAATCGGACACTCGGGTAAGAAGTTATGGCCAATTTAAGCCTTTATCATAAAACTACATCGTTTGAAAGTCTAGCACGTCGTGAAGAGGTTGCATTTAGCAATAGTCAATTTTCAGTGAGACTCCATGATTGTGGCACGTCGCAGAGGAGTACCAGGTCCCAACCAGTTGGAAATTGCAATGGCTCTGCATTGTGGAGGATGCCAATTTCCCAATTGTCAAATTCCAGTAAGCCAGCGCGATTAGTGGCGCATCGCCAAGGTCAGCAAAATTGTGTTCCAGTTCAATTTTACCAATTTCGCACAAATATTTAAAAGGGTGTTTTGTACTTTTTCCAAGCCTATAAAATCGTGGAAACACTAAATCAAGGCCATTTGCAAGCATCCTATAAGGGTTATATCAAGTTTTCTCTCAATAAGAACCCTAGATACTCAAAATCTCTTCCAAGAATCTCAAAAATCCACCATGGATTTTCTAATTTGTGTCAAGATTCAAGGTTTCCAAGTCAAGGACCTCAAGAACCCTCATTCTAGAGCAAGAATATAGTTCCAAAAGTGAGAGGTCATCCAAAGCTTCTAACTCAAGGTATGTGGGGTTTTTGAACAAGGGTAGCCGTTTCACCCTTGTTCCCAAAAGGCTATTTACATCATGAAATTCTTGAAATATATAAGGTTTTTACATGAATTGAATTGGATTTTTCACCCATTATGATTGAATGCATTATTTTGATATTTCCCATGATTTATAAGTCAAATGACATGATTTCTACGTGTTTTATTGAGAAATTGCAGCTGGGTATAAACCCATGATTTTACTCCTTGAGAAGCTAATATTTGCAATGTTTGAAATGTTGAAGCATATGACTATATTGAGATTTTGAGATGAAATGGCTGAAATTCCCATATTTTCATATGATTTATGACTTTATATGCTATATATATTGCTTTTGATAAGCATTAACTTGAGATTGAACTATGGGTTAGTAAGCCTTATTTGAGACTTGTGAAATTATGAACTCTTGTGCTATGAGCACCCATGATTTGAGTATTTTGAGATGATTGAGAAATGAATTGACCTAATGGTCCTTGAGCTTTGAAATCCACTTCACTATATGATATTATCAATTTGATTATTGGGTTCGTGGTGAACCATGTGATTGTTCTAAAAGTAGATTTTTATGAGATTAGCACAAATAATCTAAAGGGAGTAGTATTTGGCACCGAGCAGGTATGTTACCAAAGTTTCTTACCCTAAAACTATATGCCACCATAGGTTGGGCCTGAGACCTAGTTTATGATGATTATGATTGGGCCCGAGGCCGAGTTTCATTTAGTGATCACTAGACCTAGGTTATACTCCTTGGCAAAAGTATGACTCTCCTCCCCAACATGGGGTCTCTTCCTTAGGAGGACAAAACGTTGGACTCCATGTAGCTTGCATGGTTTATGTCGGTTACGAGAACCTCCCTTGACATTTAGACTTCGAGATCAAATACTTATTTTCCTTCCTTATAAGCTATTTTCCTAAATGGTTGAATTGCAAAGATGTTTCCCAAACTAAAGTATTTTCTTGATCTGAGTTATTTCCTAAATGAAAGTATCTTCCCTTGTTATAGTACTTTTTATTAAAATCCTTGAGATAAGTTGTTTCCATAAACTAAAATGCCTTTCCATTTGAGATGGAGTGATTTCCCTAAAGCTTGAGATGAGATATTTTCCTAAAGTGAATGAAATGCCTTCAAGTATGTTTTCAAGTTATATGATTCCGAATTACAAGTATATGAGTTCCAAATAGTTATGAAATGTCAAGCATTGAAGAAGTTTTACTCTCCATGAGACTTATGCATGAGTTCAAAGTATTGTTTAAAGTCCCTTAGCCTTTGCGTATTGAGAACAAGCGAAGATTTTGAATTTTGAGATTAAACAATGATAACTTACGAGATTTGTGTTACATGCTCCATTCTACATGACTTATGAGAATTACATCTTGTACTTTCTCAAGCGATGCATACATGATTTGACTAAAGAAGATTGTTACTATTTTATTCATATGCATTAACCCCCACATACTCAGTACATTCCAAGTACTGATCCACATATATGTCTATGTGCTACATTGTGTCATAATATAGGTTCAGGTGCTCAGTCCCAGCCTCGCCCGTGATTCTTCTAGTACCTTGCCTACGTTTTCTACAGTGGTGAGCCCTCCTGGTTCGAGGACCGATCTATAGATGTCTTAGTGTTTGAGAGACTATATTTTATCTTCAGTTCATTTTGAGTCAGTTGGGGACTTGTCCTAATATCTCTCTAGATTTTTATTTGTAGAGGCTTTGTCAAACAAGTGTCAGACTTGTGATGTGTCTAGGGTTCGAGATTATGGTTTTATTAAGATTTCTCTATATTGTGGTTTTATGGACCGAGTATCTTTTCCATATTTCTTTTCATGTGATATGACTATGCTAGTGTTGAGTCCATTCTTATATTGAATTGAGTGTCATTGGTGGAAACCGGCTCTAAGGGTTAGCTTGGGGCACTCGTAACCTTAGCCACTGTGTGACCTCCTCGGAGACGATTTTGGGTAGTTACAAAATTTGTATAAGAGCCTAAGGTTTCTAAGGAATCCTAAGGAGTATGACAAGCCGCGTTGAGTAGAATCTTGATCATCGGTGTGTAGTGTGCCACACCTTTGAGCAAGAGCCTACGAGACGTTTCAGGAAAAAGTTATTTCATCTTTCAGATTCTATCATGCCTATAGTTGCCCCTCTTATCTAATGATCTGTGCTCTTCTATTTTCTAAAAATGCCTCCTCGAAGAGAGAATGTCCATGGAAACAATGATGAGCAACCCTCACCTGTTGATCCTTTAAATGAGATGGTGTCCCATGCAGAGTTTAGGGAGGCCTTTCAGGCATTAGCCAAAGCGGTCACCGCAAATGTTTGGGCCAATAACCAGGCACCCGTTGCTAACCAGCAGGGTGGTGATATAGCTGCGGCTAGGATTTATGACTTTATGCACATAAACCCGCCTGAGTTCTATGGGTCAAACATAGATGAGGACCTACAGTTGTACTTATAGGAGGTGAGGAAGATCACAAACGTGATGCATATTTCATAAGAAGAAAGTGTTGAGTTGGCATCCTACAGACTGAAGGACATTGCTTATGATTGGGTTGTGTCGTGCAGGAAGGGTAGAGGTGAGAATGCCACTCCTATGACTTGGCAAGTTTCCCAAGATGCCTTCTTGGATCAGTTCTTTCCACTTAAGATGAGGGAGACAAATATTAAGGAGTTTATGAACTTGAGACAGGGCTCCATAACTGTTAAGGAGTATTATTTTGAAGTTCAATCAGTTGGCCAAGTAAACTTCTGATTTGATTTCTGACACCCAGGCTAGTATGAGTAAGTTTGTGACCGGTGTTTCTGGGATGGTACTGAAGGAGTGTAGGGCTGTGGTGTTGCATAAAGATATGGATCTAGCTAGGTTGATGATGCATGCCTAACGGATAGATGCGGATAAGCTTAGAGAAAGAGATAGAATGAGGGGTAGCAAGAGGGCGAGATCTGATCAGCATGAATTTAGCCATCCTAGGTTCCATAGAGGGAACCATCCCAAGTTTTAGAGACGTCCGTCTATTCCAGTTCCTTCTTCACCTAGTGTTCCCGCTCCTAGAGCTAAGCCGGAGCCAGGGAGCAGGTCTTTCATGTCTGGGTCATAGAACAGTGTTGGTAACAGGCCCCGTTATCCTTCTTGTGCTAAATCTGGTAGGAATCACCTTGGGGAGTGTTTTGGAGATATGAGGGGTTGTTTTGGTTATGGCAAGCAGGGCCACAGACTTAGAGATTGCCCCCATGCTAGACAGGGGAATAGAGATGCCCAAACTTAGGCATAGGCTGCTAGTTCACCGGTTCTGGTACCTCGTCCTGCCCTTACTCAGGGTACTTCTTATAGCACCATTGGCGGTCAGCACCATAACAAGTTATATGCTTTGCCACCCCATCGGGAGTATGAGGACTCTCCTAATATTTTTACTGGTATGCTCCGTGTCTTTTGTCTTGTGTTTATGTATTGTCGGACCCCTAGTCAAATCTCTCTTATGTGACCCCACTTGTGTCTATGACTTTCAAAATGAGTCCCAAAATGATTTCAGAGCCTTTCCTAATTTCTACACTATTTAGAGAATCTGTTGTTGCTAAACAAGTGTATAGGAATTGCCTTGTTACTGTGCTTCATAAAGTCATACTTGCGGATTTGATAGAGTTAGACATAATAGATTTTGACCTTATTCTGTGTTTGGATTGACTTCATTCTTGCAATGCATCTATTGATTGTCGTAACCATGTGGTCAATTTTTAGTTTCCTGATGAACCAGTTTTGAGTGGTCCGAGAGTTTGGTATCTTGCAAGAGTCATTTTATCTCCTATATCAAAGTCAGAAAGCGTATATCGAAAGGTTGCATCTACCACCTAGTTAGGGTGAAGGATACTAAGTCTAAGACTTCAACCATCTAGTCGGTTGATGTTGTTAATGAGTTCCCCGATGTCTTTCCTTAAGATCTCCCAGGGGTACCTCCCAATAGAGAGATAGAGTTTGGAACTGACGTTCTTCCCAACACTCAGCCTATTTCTATTCTGCCATATCGTATGGCACCTACTGAGCTTAAGGAGTTAAAGGAGCAACTCAAAGATCTCTTAGACAAAGGTTTCATTAGACCCAGTATTTCTCCTTAGGGCGCACCTGTTTTGTTCGTGCAGAAGAAAGACGGATCTTTGCGTATGTGCATTGACTACCATCAACTGAACAAGGTCACAGCCAAAAATAAGTATCCTCTTTTGAGAATTGATGACCTATTTGATCAGTTGCAAGGTGCAAGTTAATTTCCAAGATAGACCTTAGATCTGGCTATCATCAACCTAAAGTGAGGGAATGTGATATTCCAAAGACAGCCTTCTAAACCCGTTATGATCTCTTTGAGTTTCTAGTCATGTCTTTCGGGCTAAACAATGCCCCAGTAACCTTTATGGACCTCATGAATCGAGTGTTCAAGCAATACCTTGATACGTTTGTCATTGTCTTCATAGATGACATCCTTGTGTACTCTCGTGATGAGAATGACCATGCAACTCATCTTAGAATTGTCTTACAAGCTCTTAGAGATCACCTGTTGTTTGCCAAATTCAGTAAGTGTCATATTTGGATAAGCTCTGTAGCCTTTCTAGGTCATGTTGTTTCAGCTGAGGGTATTACAGTTGATCCCCAAAAGACAGAAGCTGTGAGAAAACTGGCCTAGACCCATCTCTCCATCTGACATTAGGAGTTTCTTAGGTCTAGTGGGCTATTACCATTATTTCTTTTTGGGTTTCTCTTCCATTGCGTCTCCTATGACCCGATTGACCCAAAACAAGGTTAAATTCCATTGGTCTGATTCCTGTGAGAAGAGTTTTTAGGAGTTGAATACTCGACTCACTTCATCCCCTGTGTTGACTTTGCCTGATGGTACTGATTGTTTTGTGGTGTATTGTGATGTTTCTAGAGTTGGTTTGAAATGTGTGTTGATGCAAAGGGTAAGGTTATATCCTATACCTCTAGACAATTGAAGCCGCATGAAAAGAACTACCCGACCTATGATCTTGAGTTAGCTGTTGTGGTTTTTGCTTTGAAAATTTTGAGAGACCATCTTTATGGTGTCCATGTTGATGTGTTTACTGATCATAAAATCCTGCAGTACGTGTTTACCTAGAAGGAGTTAAATATTAGGCAGATGAGGTGGTTAGAGTTATTGAAAGATTTTGATATGAGTGTGTTGTATCACTCTGGCAAGGCCAATGTGGTGGCGGATGCCCTTAGCAGATTGTCCATGGGTAGTGTTGTGCATATTGAGGAAGGTAAGAGACAGTTAACTCATGATGTTCATTGTCTGGCTAGGTTGGGTGTTAGACTGCTTGATTCAGCGGAGGGGAGTACACTGGTGTAGAGTAGTTACGAATCTTCTTTAGTTTCAGAAGTGAAGGAGAAACAGGATAGGGATCCTAGTTTGGTCAAACTGAAGGAGTCAGTTAAGGACCAAAAGGTTGAGGTTTTCTTCCAAGGGGGAGATGGTGTGTTGAGGGTGCATGGTAGGTTGTGTGTTCCATGTGTTGATAATTTGAGGCGGAGGATTATAGGTCAAGTGGATGGCGCACGTTATTCCATTCATCTCGGTACTACCAAAATGTATTGCAACTTACGGGAAATCTACTGGTGGAACGGCATGAAGAAAGACATCGCCAATTTTATAGCAAAGTATGTGACGTGTCAACAGGTTAAGGTAGAGCACCAAAGATCGGATGGTGTGATGCAAGAGTTTAGTATAGCCACTTGGAAGTAAGAGATGGTGAATATGGACTTCGTGACTTGGTTGCCTCTTGTGCGTCGTCATCATGATTCTATTTGGGTTGTTGTGCATAGGTTTACTAAGTCTGTACATTTGTTACCCATGCATACATCTTATATGGTTGAGGATTATGCTAGATTGTATATTCGGGAGTTGGTCAGACTACATGATGTTCCTTTGTCTATCATTTCGGATAGGGGTACTCAATTTACTTCTCAGTTTTAGAGGGCATTTCAGCAAGGTCTTGGCACCCAAGTTCTTTTGAGTTCATCTTTTTACCCACAGATAGATAATCAGGTTGAGAGGAACACTCAGACCCTAGAGGATATGTTGAGGGTGTGCGCTCTTGATATCAAAGGAAGTTGGGATGAGCATTTGCCATTGATAGAGTTTGCCTATAACAATAGTTTCCATGCTTGAATTGAGATGACACCATTTAAGGCTTTCTATGGTAGGAGGTGTACATCACCCATAGGTTGGTTTGAAGTGGGCGAAGCTTCCACGTATGGGCCTGATTCAGTGTTCGAAGCTATGGAGAAAGTTAAGTTGATTAGAGAAAGGTTGAAGACCGCTTAGAGTCATCAAAAGTATTACGCTGATGTGAGAAGGAGAGATCTTACATTTAAGGTAGGTGATTTGTTGTACTTGAAGATTTCACCCATGAAAGGGGTAAAAAGATTTGGTAGGAAGGGTAAGCTTAGTCCCCGTTATGTTGGCCTATATAGAGTCTTGAGCCGTGTTGGTAAAGTGGCTTATGAGGTTAAATTGCCCTCGGAGTTGTCCACCGTTCATCCTATCTTTCATGTCTCCATGCTTAAGAATCATATTGGTGATTCCATTGTGGTTGATCCTTCAGAGAGTGTTGATATTCAGTATAGCCTTTCCTTCGATGAGATTCCTGTGGAGATCCTTGATTTTCAGATCCGTAGACTAAGGCACAAATAAGTTCCCTTGGTCAAAGTTTTATGGCGGAACCAGTCCGTTGAGGGTGCTACTTGGGAGGCGGAATCTGACATGCGAACAATATACCCTTACCTTTTTTCTGCAAGTTCAGATCAATCCGAAGGTACCAGTCTTCCTTGATTCAGCTTTTATAATCTAAAGTTCAGCTATGCATCTATCTTTGTATAAGTTATTGCGATATCCGGAGTGGTCATGAGTTTAGGAAGATCTTCACCCGTTTAGTAATTTTTTCGGCTGTGTGTACTCAGTTTTTCTGTATTCCGATCCTAGCTAGTGATATTCGAGGATGAACGTTCCCAAGAAGGAGATATTGTAAGGCCCCGCAAAGTTCCCTCGTAGTTTAAGTCATAGGGTATGTCGAGTGAGGCGTGATTCTGGCCCTAAAAGATTGAGAAATTACTTCCTAAGTGATTAATGTGTTAACCATATAGAATTTCCCTAATCTGATAAGCTTTCCATCGATATAAGATTTGCCCTAATCGGATACTCGGGTAAGAAGTTATGGCCAATTTAAGCCTTCGTCGTAAAACTGCATTATTTGAGAGCCTACTGCATTGCGGAGAGAGTGCATTTATCAATTGTCAATTTCTAGTGGGACTCCGAGAGTCTAGCGCGTTATAGAGGAGACTCAGGTCCCAACCATTTGGAAATTGCAATGGCTCCGCGTCGCGGAGGATGCCATTTTCCTAATTGTCAAATTCCAGTGAGCCAGTGCGATTAGTGGCGTGTCACGGAGGCCAGCAAAATCGGGTTCCAGTTCAATTTTTCCAGTTTTGCACAGATGTTTAAAAGGGCGTTTTGGACTTTTTCCAAGCCTATAAAATCGTGGAAAGTCTAAATCAAAGCCATTTGCAAGCATCCAATAAGGTTTATATCAAGTTTTCTCTCAACAAGAACCCTAAATACTCAAAACCTCTTCAAAGAATCTCATGAATCCACCATGGATTTTCTAAATTGAGTCAAGATTCAAGGTTTACAAGTCAAGGACCTGAATAACCCTCATTTTAGAGCAAGAATAGAGTTCCAAAAGTGAGAGTTCATTCAAAGCTTCTAACTCAAGGTATGTGGGGGTTTTGAACAAGGGTAACCCTTTCACCCTTGTCCCCAAAAGGTTATTTACATCATGAAATTCTTTAAAGATATGAGGTTTTTACATTAATTTGAATTAGGTTTTTCACCCATTATGATTGAATGCATTATTTTGATATTTCCTATGATTTATGAGTCAAATGGCATGATTTCTACATGTATTATTGAGAAATTGTAGCTGGGTATAAACCCATGATTTTACTCCTTAAGAAGCTAATATTTGTAATGTTTGAAATGTTGAACCATATGATTATATTGAGATTTTGAGATAAAATGGCTGAAATTTCTAGATTTTCATATGATTTATGACTCTATATGCTATATATATTGCTTTTGATAAGCATTAACTTGAGATTGAACTATGGGTTAGTAAGCCCTATTTGAGACTTGTGAAATTATGAACTCTTGTGCTATGAGCGCCCATGATTTGAGTATTTTGAGATGATTGAGAAATGAATTGACCTAATGGTCCTTGAGCTTTGAAATCCACTTCACTATATGATATTATCGATTTGATTATTGGGTTCGTGGTGAATCATGTGATTGTTCTAAAAGTGGATTTTTATGAGATAAGCACAGATAATCTAAAGGGAGTAGTATTAAGCACCGAGCGGGTAAGTTACTACGATTTCTTATCCTAAAACTACATGCCACCGAAGGTTAGGCCTGAGCCCGAGTTTATGATGATTATGCTTAGGCCCGAGGCTGAGTTTCAGTTAGTGATCACTAGACCAAGGTTGTACTCCTTGGAAAGATTATGACACTCCTCCCCAACATGGGGTCTCTTCTTTAGGAGGATAAAATGTTTGAATCCATGTAGCTCGCATGGTTATGTCAGTTACGAGAACTACCCTTGATATTTAGACTTCGAGATCAAATACTTATTTTCCTTCCTTATAAGCTAGTTTTGTAATGGTGGAATTGCAAAGATATTTCCCCAACTAAAGTATTTTCTTGATCTGAGTTATTTCCTAAATGAAAGTATCTTCCCTTGTTATAGTACTTTTTATAAAAAGCCTTGAGATAAGTCGTTTCCATAAACTAGAATGCCTTTCCATTTGAGATGCATTGATTTCCCTAAAGCTTGAGATGAGATATTTTCCTAAAGTGAATGAAATGCCTTTAAGTATGTTTTCGAGTTATATGATTCCTAATTCCAAGTATATGAGTTCCAAATAGTTATGAAATGTCGAGCATTGAAGAAGTTTTACTCTCCATGAGACTTATGAATGAGTTGAAAGTATTGTTTAAAGTTCCTTAGCCTTTGGGTATTGAGAACAAGAAAAGATTTTGAATTTTCAGATTAAACAATGATGACTCATGAGATTTGTGTTACATGCTCCATTCTACATGACTTATGATCTTTACATCTTATACTTGCTCAATCCATGTGAGTCATCTCATAATGCATACATGATTTGATTAAAGAAGATTGTTACTATTTTATTCATATGCATTCACCCTCGCATACTCAATACATTCCAAGTACTGATCCACATATATGTCTATGTGCTACATTGTGTCATAATGTAGGTTCAAGTGCTTAGTCCCATCCTCGCTTGTGATTCTTCGAGTACCTTTCCTACGTTTTCTACAGTGGTGAGTCCTCTTGGTTCGAGGATTAATCTACATATGTCTCAGTGTTTGAGAGACTATGTTTTATCTTCAGTTCATTTTGAGTCAGTTGGGGACTTGTCCCAATGGCTCTTTAGATTTTGATTTGTAGAGGCTTTGTCAGACTAGTGTCAGACTTGTGATGTCTCGAGGGTTTGGTATTATGTTTTTGTTGAGATTTCTCTATATTGTGGTCTTATGGACTGAGTATCTTTTCCATATTTCCTTTGATGTGATATGACTATGCTAGTATTGAGTCCATTCTTGTCTTGAATTGAGTGTCATTGGTGGAAACCGGCTCTAAGGCTTATCTTGGGGCTACTCATAGCCTTAGGCACCGTTTGACATCCCGGGAGATAATTTTGGGTCGTTACACCCCTCCCCCTATTTACTTTTAGTTTTACCCATTAAGTTCAGCAAACTAGATATACAAATTTGCATCGTCCATGTTGGTTCGACCCCAACCTAGTTGGGTAACAATATTTGATAGCAGGTGCTTTATCCTTCAGTTGGAGGTGTAGTTTGGGCGTTGGTCAACATTTTGGCGTTGTTGTTATGGAAGATGGTGTACTTGTTGATTGATGTTTGTTGGTGTTTTTGGGCCATTACTTTTTTTTGTTCTTAGTTGGGTATACGCCGGTATAAGCCTAACACCAGGATTCAAGGCAATACCTTTTTCCCACCACATCCTAACCCAGAGAGAATCTAACAGCCTAATCATATGATGGCAGAACTAGTACGTCAAGGGCAGATTAAAGGGGTTCAGGATGATCTGAATGTTTTACCTCCCCTGCTCAAGGTGATCCATAGAACATTGTTGATAGACAAAAGGAGTAGATATTAGTAGAGGCAGCTAACCAAAGAAGGAAGGCTAATAAGGCCTGGTTTGCTTAGTAGGAAGAGCAAGCCAGGCTAAGACCGGCAGTTGATCATCGAGTAGTACTTGACGGTAATCGATATAGAGTCCAAGGTTCTCGGGCTCAAGAGATCCCAGCATTCTAGTACTTTTAGTTGTATAATATTGAGGAGGATATAGGATACATTAAGACAACAGAAAAAAGAACTATAATTCCTCTTGCACTGCTCCTCTATGTGAAATTTGACATAACTAGTACCACGATCTAGCTTCTAAATTTGAAAGGTGTATTTTTTAGCTCAGCTACAGATAACTCAAACATACATCTTGCTAATTTTATAGGGATATGCATTTTTTATACTATTGTAGGGGTAGCATAGGAGGCACTTAGATTAAGGTTGCTCCCCTTCTCGTTGACTGGAGAAGGTTTTTTAAGGTTATAAGTACTTCCAAAAGGATCGATCACCACACGAAATGAGTTGTGCAGAAAATTCTTGAACCATTTCTTTCCTATGGCTAGGATGGTGCATATTAATGATGAGATATTCAATTTTAGATAACTCTATAGAAGTTTATGGTTTAAGAAGAAGTTGAGCATGGTGCCCAATCATCGTATTTCAGGGATGAACTTGTTGGAGATACTCTATAGAGCCCTAAACATCAATTCCAAAGCAATGGCAGATACAATCACTAGAGAAAAATTTATGAGATTACATTAGGAAGAAGCTTCTGAGGTTCTAGACCAAATTTCTCTCACAAATAGAAGGTGGCATAGTCAGGAAGCTAAGAGGGGTGCTGGAACTTATGCTATTGGAGCTTTTGGTGACCATAGAGTAATGGATGAGTTTGTGGCACAAGAGATTACACAGTTGAGGGCTAATATTGTGTTACTGACTAAGCAATTTGAAAAGTAAATTTTGAGAAGGTAAATGCAGTAGGTGCATAGGGTTCAGCCTCCAGAGCTTATAAGTCTGAGTTAAAAGAGGAGTCTAAGTATCTTGATCACAAATTAGTGGGTTTTTGAGCCAGAGGGAAAGGAAACAAAGGTTTGAACTATTATGGTGATAGATATAAAGATCGTAGTAAGGATCATGATGGTGGCAGAAGATGAAAACATGACTACAAAGAGAAGAGAGATAGGTATGTTCCACTGAACAATCATGATATTAAATCAAGAATGGAGGTGATGTTGACCAAAATGGTAAAAGGGAAAGAGAGGTCGAGAGGAAGACCTGCAGGATCACAACATTCCATTTAACAAGGCCCTAAAATGGGTAAGACATGATTTATATAAGAATGCAATGACTGACAGGCAGAGGCATGTCGAGTTATCTATGGGTGCATCATCTAGAAGAGCACCACCACTGCCACTTCCTTCACCAATTAATATGCCCCTAAATGAAAAAATTATGCCATAGATTCTTAATGCATCCCAAGTATATCCTTATTCCCTTTGCTTTACATTATTTTAGTATATTGGGAATAATAGATAATCTTTTAGTTGGGGTAGGGTATACCATAGTCGCCGTAGGTTTTTATTGCCATTGCTTCTTTTTCAATCAACTGTGGTATGACTGTAGAATCGGCATGTCTAGGTTAAATTTTGTGTCGTGATGTTTTTCGTTTTGTATTGTTTTGGTTTTTGTGTAATTAGGAGATTTTTGAGAATTTAGGGAAGTTGACATGCTTTTGTTGATTTTTGAGAAGAAGTGATCTCATTTAAAAATTTTGTTTTTAGGGTTGTGTAAATACATATATGTGTTTTCATTGTGTATATTGTTATGTCATTATATTAGGGACATGATAATCATAGTGAACTTATGCATGAACCGGATAAGTAGTAGCTTGTGATGTAAAATTGTGCCTTGTGTGTGTGAGATGGTACTTAGTTTCTTTTGTGTATTAAATCCAGAACTTGCACAGCTAGTCTTGCTTACATTGTAGGAAATTTGGTTGGAAAAGATCGTAGGCTTTTTTTATTTAGTCTTCTAGTAACCTCAATGACCTTTCATGTGTGAATAAAAATCCCTTGATCCCGATTTTTGAGAGTATAACCTAATTTTCTAGATACACCTTTCACCTTCCTATTTGCGTTGCAATAAACTTGGTTTGGCCCTGGTCCTCTATGGACATTATGCATCTCAACTCAAGCAAATTGCCTAGGTTGAGGGTGGCTATCATAAGGGTATGTGATGTAAAGTGGGTAAGAAGAAGGTTAAAATAAGAGAAACGTTAGTAAGGATGGGTAAGGTATAAAAATAAAACAAAAATGTGAACTAGCAAAAAAATGAATTAAAGAGACCACATCTGGACTAAATGTCCAATAAAGAATAAAAGAGAGAAATAAAGGTGGAACAAAAGGAAATTTGTTAAAGTTTGGATACCAAAGTTAGTATGGTGCCAAGGAGGCTTTATCACTTGATATATCTATAGGTACCTTACCAGCCCCCTAAGCCTTTATTTCAAGCCGAATAAAGTCCTATAGTGACCCTAACTTGACTGTCTGAAAGCTAAAGTAAATAAAATAAGGGCAAGCCTAGGGTATTTGATGTACAATGGTTGAGCTTCTCTCATGAGTGTGTGTGTCCCTTGACCGTCCCCGCATTAACATACATTATTCCATATAAGTGAGTAGGAATTTTTTGTTGTGAGGGAACATAGGTTGTATTGCTAGCTGTTTACTTTCTAGGGAGTGTAACTTGTATATATGCATGTTTTTCTGTTGCGGATATAATTTATATATCTTGATTCCTTTGTGTCACATTGGTGTGCTACATTTTTACGCACAGTTGGTAATGAATTTTTCTATGGGAGGGGGTAATGTGTTTGAGTTTAAAGTGATGATTGACTGCCTTAGATAGCTTAGATTCTCCTAGTTAAGCATAGTGTTTTTGTTTTATTCTGTTATTTTTCTTGAGGACTTGCTAATGTTCTAAGTTGAGGGTATCGGTATGCTATTGATTTATAGCACTTTCCGCACTTAAAATAATAAAAATATTGAAGTTTCTTAGCTTGTTTTGTGAGATATGATGTGTTTTGGGTATGTTTGATAGGAAATCAGATTTTGGATTCTAAACTGAAGAGAAAGATGAAAACTAAAGTTTTTGACTACTTACCGAAGTAGGGGTATGTGCTACTTACCAGGTGTAGGTGATTAAAGTAGGTGTCGGAATTTAAAGTCCAGAAAAGCAGGAAAAAAGACTCTCTCACTTACTAAGGGCATATACGGTACGTTCCATATGTAACCAAAGTATGTGATAGAGGTCCAAGTCCAGAGAGTTGCAGGAGATGTACAAAGGTTTGGCACTTACTTAGGACCACATACAATCCGCATATGGTACATACGGTCTGTATATGTCCCAAGTAAGTGGACACCAACCTCAGTTTTCCTTTTTTATTCAGTTTTGATTTTTAGGGTTTCCTTTATCCTATATACATCTTTTTGATGTTTTGTAGTTAGGATACGCATTCTTAACTCTTACAAACTTATATTTGATTCCAAGATTTGATTTTGATCTTGGGATTGCTTTTGTATATAATTCAGTTGTTGGCTTTGGGTTTTATTTTTTGATCATTGTGATGTCGTTTAATGCTTTTCATTATGAATTTCTTTGATTATTTCACAAACATGAGCAGCTAAAGCCCTTATCTAGGGTTGTAGGAACCCTGTCATACTTACAAAGTAGGTGAAATGCTAAGTTATTCTAAACCAGTATCTTTGTATGTATTGTATTATCTTTGATTCGATAGATGTCTTAGTTGTTACTAGTGGTAAGATCCCACCTAGAATATCACTACTTACTCCATAAGAGGAGTAGTTACTAGGAAAAGATTATTACAATAGTAAGTTGAAGATTAACTATCGATCTAGGCTAATCAATAACATCTATATAAGATGGTTATCTATCCTCTAATAACTTGAAACTCAAAAGTTAATAGTTAACTGGGATCTAGGATAATGGTTAGTAATGCACCATCCTGAGACTTAAAAGGTAAAGAATGAAATCCATCAATGACTCCACAAGACAGTTGATTTTTGTTAGATTTAATTAGTTAATTATTTAAATTTCTTTAATTATTAAATTAATATTTTTTTAAGATTTAATTAGTTAATTATTTAAATTATATATTTATTATGTTTACAGATAAATAAGTTATGCACATTAAGATGCAGAAAAACAAATATTCTTGATAATTCAATGTTCAGATCTAGAGACAACGTCTTAATCATTCAAATGTGAACTCAAATCGGATGTCTTAATCTTAATAAAAACATGCGTCCTTAGTTTATAGCAGCTAATTGTTTCTTATAAAACATCAAATTTTTATAAGAAATTTAATTTTCCAAAATAGTTACTTTCTGTTGTTGAATATAAAATCTGTACTAATCAATAAGAACTTCAAACACATGTTCAAAAAACTTATAAACTATCAATTAATGTTCTTGAACTTCAAGAACAAGTTCAAATAATTTATGAACTATCAAAATAAAGTTCAAACTATTTTTCTAGAAAACTGTAAAACCAACATTTACAATGATATGAAAAAAGAAAGAATCAAGTCCACCGTATTCACAATGTGTCCTTAAAAAATTTATTCCCCTCAAGAACTTAAGTTTATTGGAATGTACCCTCTCAAGATAAAATGATTCACTTCAACAAATAGTGGCACATCAAATTTCTTGAACTATGAACTAACTCAATGATCACACTTGAGTTTTCTCAAAAAGAAGAGTGTTTTTTACTTAAAATTTTAGTGCTTTTACCTGAGAAAAAAATCAGGTATTTATTGCCAAAGGGTGGTGCTTCATAAAAAAAGAAATGGTTCATAAAGAGTCATACTATTTTAGACCGAGGGACCACCTGCTCCCGTAGATGGCCCACCTATATCCGTTGGTCGGCTTTTGTCAAAAATAAAAAACTTTCTCTTGACCTGCGTTGTCCACCTATAGCTGCTGCTGATGGTCAACTACACATATAGATCATCATTTCCATCTTTAAATTGTGCATCGAAGGGTTGCATCCCTTCGAGGAGCATCATGACATCCATCCGCACATGCTCAGGTGTATCCACAAATAGAAAAAAAAATTCTATCATAATTTTGGATAACAATATCACTAATTTTTAAGTTTCAATAGAATTTTATCAAAAAATACAATCGACCATTTTCCAAATTCAAATTCAAATCTAAATCCAAATCCAAAGACGAGCCGAGCGAGCGATGACGACAATGTAAGAATTGTCCTTTTCTTGCCTCACTATCCACATAAAGGAATGCTTCTATACTTAAGCATAAGAATTTTTCTTTTTGTCACCAATGTGGGAGAACATTCCTTTTATAAAGTGAATACACACTTTAGTTTTCCCTCCATTGTCTATTCACGTTCAGTTGGAACCCAAAATCCCCCACATAAATAGGGAATGCCTATTTCATCAAAAATATATGGACAAGTATGTGATCTATAAGCAAACACTAATTGTATCTAGATAAGTAGGTTTTGCTTTGAACTTTTCATAGTAAACTTGCATCAAATGCGCTTGGTCAATCGGTAGATGTAATATCTTTAAACTGTTAAACTTTAATGTACACCTAGATAACATAAGCGCACAACCAGCCTTTTACTATTTTTGGTTCTCATGGTTTTATTCTTTTTAGCCATGAACACAACCTGGTTTCATGAAAGCTTAGAGAATAGGCCTTTACTATTATTCTCCTTGAAGCGGCTCCACTTAACCCTTACTTAGGTGATTTCTAATTGTTTAATCCTATAGATCAAACTATTTGGTCAAATCTACCAAACTAAGAAACCATGAAAAAGCTTCAAACAATAAGCTTTATCCTTGTTTCCTAGCATAATCTTCATCGTGAGAATGGGTTGAGTTAATTAACAATGTTGAACCACCAATCACAACTTTTTTTGATCTCCTTGAACCTAGATCTTGGGATCATCAGTCTTCTAGATAGAGTTACCATCGTGATGATTTGTCCTAGGACATTAACCCATTTCCTTCGATGATCTCTCAACTCCCTCTCTAGAAAAACCTTTTGTAAGTAGATTCAATATGTTATCCTCTGAATTTACATAGCAAATCATGATAATTCCATAAGAAATTAGTTTTCTAATAGTATTATGTCTCTATCTTATATGATGAGATTACCCATTATACATCATGCATCCTACCCTACCATTGTTGCATGACTATCATAATTAATGCATACTAGTGTTAAAGAATAGGTCCAATAAGGACTATCTTCCCAAAAATTCCTAAGTCATTCATCTTTTTCATCGACTTTATTTATAAGGAATTACTTCTGTAATTTATTATTTTTATCTATTTTGACCATTTTACCCCTCCTCATAATTATTATGTCATGTTCTTGGGTGTAGGGAGGATTAGCAAGATTTTCAATGTGATTCAAATAATCTATTTGAGATTGTGGTTTTTGGATGATAAAAAGTCCTTATAGCAGACCTTGGTCAACATTTAGTGTTGTATGTGTTAGATGGAAAAATGAATAGTTTAAGCAAATTTGAAATGTCTATTTTACGTTGTAGCATATTTGGTGCGATTTTATGGCTTTTGGATCACAATTTGATCCTCAGTTTGGAAAATTATCAAATTGAGTCTCAAGGGTTAATTTTGTGAAAGCACCTTTTTTGAAAATATGATATCGCCATTGAGTTTGAAATGTCAAACATAGTTTTGTAGCATATTTTGTTTACCTGCAGCAGATTTCAAATAAATCTCGAGGACTTGATCCCCAACTTAGCAATTTTAGCAAAGTTGTTGGTGCACCAATTATCTGGTGCAGCCTCTTTAGAGGCCATGGGACCGCTAAAGTGATAACCACTTTAGCATACCAGGCGCTGCTAAAGCAGAGCCCAACTGGTATCTAGGTACAGCTAAAGTAGGCCTTAGGAGCTTTAGCAATATAGAAATTGCTTTAACGGTCAACCCTTGTTGGGACGAACCACTTTAGTGGTCGACCTGCACTATAATGGTAACTACTTAAGCGGTTATTTGACCATTTTTGCAGTCAGTATTGAGTAACTTTAAATATGCTTTCTTGATTTTTCTCCTATTTTTGAGACTTGGAGATTTACGTTAAGAGATTTTTAGATTATTTCTTCTATTTTCAAGCTAGGGTAAGATCCAAATAACAATTTAAATTATTTTACTTAGATTCTTTTCATCTAAAACCCTTTGATTTATGATTTCTAAAATGAAATTTTGGGATTTTGGCCTGGAAGGCCTAAAATAGGTTTTCTTTAATTTAAACCCTATTTTAAATCAGTTTTCACTTGGATTTCTTCAATGGCTTCCTTTAATCATGGGTAAGACATTTATAAATTAAAATTTTGATTGTACCCTTTCTTTTCGAAAACTATTTAAGGGGTCCATTTTGACCCCAATTTCAAAATCAACAATATGGATACCATTGGCTTCCTTTTGACGCGTAGATTCAATATTTGTGTGTTTTTGTTGATTTTGACGCCACTCATTAGGGAAAAATCTCCATGTAAAGGGTTTTAGACTTGGATTTTTGCGTCATGAGGTAATGGCTTAACTTTCTTCAAACTAAACTGGTATTTAATGTTTATTTAAAACCATGCTATGGGTATAGGTAATAATCATGAAAATTATATTGTTACTGTCATGTGCCTATGTGGGACCTCATGTTATTATTATTGGTAATTTGAAATGATAATTGATATGTATGGCCCATATGGAGGTCTTATCTAATATTATTGGCCTTGTCCTTGTGTATATATTTATTTATTGTCTTTATGATAGAAATGCCTAAGTTGGGGTTAATGTGATATTAATGATATCTTACTTGCATATTTCTCTCTAATGGTACATGTCTTATATTAAGTCATGGATAGTTAACTTATTGAGTGGATTTTTAGCTCGCATATTTGTATATTGAATGGATTTGGAATCCTCATACTGGTTTGGTTATGAGAATAACATCCCTATATCATCCATACATTCAAGAGACATTGGTGACATTGTGGAAACACTGATTTTTGACAAAAGTGAGACATTTAATAAAACCTTCTATCATAGCCCATGATTCGGAGAGGAGATAATCATATTGAGATAGGGATTGAGTATTAAGATAGTATATGTGTTGGGATCCCCCCCCCCTATTGTTCCTACTTGAAGTTGCTGAGGCTTGGTAGGTGCATACAGAGGTTATGTAATAACTTCGATCATATCACGTCATCATCATTATCATCCTCATTACATTTCATCTATTTATGCATCTTCAGTCTTATGTTTCAATATTTTTTTTATGTATGTGTATTCCATTTTTGTATATACATGTTTCTTGCCTATGTGCTATATTTAAAATTATTAGTAGAGATGGTATGAGCTACCATTTGAAACATTTTCTGCTTGCAGCTAACATGCTCGTAGTGTGCATTAATATACCTTATTTTATACTTTGCTCAGTTGGCCTATGAAATCTATTGAGTACAAGTGAACCGTACTCATCCCTACTATTCCCTTTCGGTGCAGATCAAGGTAGGAGTGTGTTGCATAAAAGCTGAGTTTGGGAGGTGATTTGATACATTCAAGGTAGTGACTGCCCTATGATATCAGAGTCAACTTCTAACCTCATCCTATCTAGTTATGTCATATTTGTGTTCAGAGACAGACTTGTAGCTTCTATTTGGATTTTCAATTGTATTTTCAGACTTTAAATTGTATGTAGATTGTTCTTTTATTGTGACACCAGGTTTTGGGTGGTTTATGTTATTATTTTGATTTAGACTCCTACTACTATTATGAAGGCATTATTTGACTATATTCTAAAAGTCTCACCTTGGGATTTGTGTTATGATTTTTATTTTATATATATATATATATAATAAGCTTCGATGATTGTCTTACTTATCAAGGCTTAGTCGTGATAAGTGACATTATGACTAAGATTTTTGGGTCGTGACAAAATGGTATTAGCGCACTAGGATCATAGGTCTCATCAGTGTAAGAACATGGTGTCTAGTAGAGTCTCATGGATCGGTATGTAGACATCCATATACTATCTTCGAGAGGCTATAAGATATCTTTAGGAACTTTCCTTTATTTTGTTCCTTATCGTGCGGGTTTTTGGTATCGTCGTGTTTCACTCTTTTTCCCGTAGATGTTGAGGACTAGATCTAGTGAGACTAGGGATGTTGGGCTGGCATCCAAGAAGGGATCCCAGTCTAATGGATGAGGCAGAGGTTGCGGATAGGCTTGAGGTAAAGGACGGGCATGAGGATCTGCCTTTTCTAAAGGTAGTACTACAGGGAATCTCCCCTTAGCTCATGGTTAAGCATGCTAGGGATACGGGGCCTACTCAGGTTCCACAAAGTACTATTACCTTATACTACCTTAATCTTAGAGGGTTTATTAATTCACTAGATATTCAAGGCCCATGCTAGCATGGGCTCAATAAAAGTTATTTTTTTCTCAAATTATGTGACACAAATAATATTTAAATAATTAATTATATTTTTTGATATGTTAAACCATTAGCTATAGTAATTTATAATACCCTTTTGATTTAGTAATTTACTATTTTAAGTTGTTAGGTATTGTAAGTTATAATACTCTCCTTGTCTAAACTTTTGTGGCATTCCAATTATATTTTAAAAATAATTTAATTTTTTAATTATTGTGATTTAATATATTTTTCTTCTATTCCAATTTAAGTGACACTGATATAATTTTAAAAGTCAACTAAATATCACGATTGAAGTAGGAAAGCAGACATGTCTTAAATGACTTATAATAACGACTAGAAGTGATATAAAAAAATTGCTATAGAACTTGAGAAAAAAAAATTAATTGGGCATCATATAAGATTTCAAGTTAACTTAAAATATCAAGAGTTAATTTATTATTTTATATTAATTTTTTATTTTTGATTAAATATTATTATTTTTTAATACTTAGATGACTTATAATAATGAATTAGGGGTGATATAATAAAATTATCATTGAAGCAGCTGAAGCAGACATGTCATAAATGTCTATTTTATTTTCTTAATTAAACATGATTAATTGTCTAATACGTAAGAATTAATCAAATATCACTATTGAAGTAGCAAAACTGACATATATTAAATGACTCATAATAACTAATTAGAAGTGATATAACAAAACTGCTATAAAATTACTTGTGAAAAAATTTAAGTGGAGCTCATATAAGGTGTCAAGTTAATTTAGAACATTAAGAGTTAATCAATCATTTCATATCTATTTTATTTTTTAATTAAATATTACTATTATTTTCTAATACTTAGAAGACTTATAATAATTAATTAGGGGAGATATAGTAAAATTACGGTTAAAACAACTAAAGTAGACATGTCATAAATATCAAATTTTTTTATTAAATATTATTAATTTTCTAATATATAAATGACATATAATAATTAATTAGGGCTAATAAAGTAAAATCACGAAGGAAGCAAGCACGTCGATGAAAAGGTGCTTTTTTATGCGATACAAATTATATTTTAAGTTGCAGTAACTTCTGATATTTCTTATGGAATTTTTAAATAATTTATGTTATTCTCCTTGTCCAATATTTTGCGGCATTGATAGTTTATTATATTTTTAAAATAATTTAAGTTTTTAATCATCCTAATCTGTAATACTTTTAATCTATTTCAATCTAAGTGATAGTGATATAACTTCGAGAGTCAGCCAAATATTTTATATCTTTTAAAGTTTTTAAATTCTTAATTATTTTGATTTATAATATTTTTTGAAATACATAGCAGATTAATTTTTTTTAGGTATTTCAAATTGTTACCTATTGTTATTTATAATACTTTTTATGTAATTTTCAATATATATTATTCTCTTTCTCCAAAATTTTGTGGCATTGATATGGGGGCTTTCCCCTACTCTTTCTTTATCGGTTTATAATGATTTTTGTGGTTTTTTGGATTCTTTCTCTAATTATATTTTAAAAATAATTTAAGTTTTAAATTATTCAAAATATTTTTTATTCTATTTCAATTTATGTGGCACAATGCATAGATGACCATACTAATTAATCAAAGATAATATAGTAAAATCACGATTGAAGCAGCAAAGTAAAAAATGACTTATAATAACTAATTAGAAGTGATATAATAAAATTACTATAGTAAAAATACTTGTGAAAAAAACTAAGTGATTATACAGGACATCAAATTAATTTAGAACATCAAGAGTTAATTTATTATTTTATATCTATTTTACCTTTTTTATTAAATATTATTAATTTCTTAATTTTTAGATGACTTATAATAACTAATTAGGGATGATATAGTAAAATTATGGTTGAAACAACTGAAGCACACATGCCATGAATGTCTTTTTTATTTTTTATTTAATATTATTAATTTTGAAATAAATAGATAATAACTTGTAATAATTAATTAAGGGTAATATAGTAAAATGACGGTTGTCATAAATGTCTATTTTATTTTTTTATTAAATATTATTAATTTTTTAATATATAAATGACTTATAATAATTAATTAGGGATAAATAAGAATAATCTTTAACAATATATAATTTCAATCAATTGATATGAAAAATAACAATATGTAATTTCAATCAATTGCATGGTAAATGCAAACTTTAGTTAACATTCTAATGAAGAGAAACCAAAGAAAAAAAAAAGAAAAAAAATGGGGCCCACACGACAGAAAAGGTAAGTAAAGTTGTTGGTTGACCCAAGTAGTAATAAATAGAATACGCTCTATTTTTTTTGTTTGAAATTGAAAAAGAACAATCACATAAAGAAAAGTTGTACAATATCTTTAAAATATCAATACTAATAAAATGACAAAAATATTCATACCAAATAGAAGAATGCCAAGAAGCACACATGTTTACGAACTCTTGTGTGCTTCTTCACTCTTCTAAATAGTAGTAATTTTCTTAGTCATTTGGAGGGCGTTCCATTAACTGCACATATTATTCCTCTAGCACTAAGTGTTGTACCTACATCTATGCCGGAGTTTGCTTATCAAGTTCATCTGATTCTAAAGGTGATTTTTTCATCGATACCGATATTTACTTATGGTGTTATGTAGGCTCTGAGTACTATTTCTTCTTTTGCGCCAGTATTAAAGCATCGAATTCCAAGTCTAGGGGCTCAACCTTCATCTATGTTGCCTCCTTAAGTGAGGACATAGCCAGCCAGATACATTATATCTCCTATTACTTCTAGTCCTATTATGTCTTCTTAGGATCAGAAGGGGTTTGAGTGATTTGCTCACTTGGTTATGCCTAAGTTTACTGGTGTTGTAGGTGAGGATGCCTATGAGTTCTTGATTCATTTCCGAGGGACGTTGTATAATCTTGGATCGCTCAAGTCGCATAGAGCTGATTACACTACCTACCATCTTGGAGATATAGCCAAAGATTAATGGTCACTTGTCAGTTGCAAACCTCTTGGTTTGCCAATAATAACTTGGGATCAGTTTTATAAGGCCTTTTTGAATAGATTTTTACCATATAGATTGGGGAATCAGATGAGAGATGAGTTCGATCACTTGGAGTAGGGCTCTATAATCATTACCCGGTATGAGGCATACTTTCATGCCTTATCTAGATATTCTATTGCCAGTATTGCCCCTGAGTTTGAGAAGATTTAAAAGTTTGGGAGGGAATTGGATAATGTATTTTAGTCAGATACTTCTCAGATGGTGGTGTTAGGGGAGTCATTTCAGAGTTTTTTGGATCATGCAAAGATCACTGGGGCTATTCTTCAATCTACTCAAGGAGGCTCCAAAATGGTGCATCGTCCGAGTGTGTTTAGTGGTCACACTGCTCAAGAAAGATATTTTAGAGGTTTTCATGGGTGCCATGGTAGACGAGTGCAGGCAACCTTACAAGGTTCAGGTAGTAGGTCTTCTGATTTAGTAGCTTCGGCTATACAAACATCTTTCCAGGGTGGTCATTCTAGCTTAGTTGCACCTCCTTAGATTGAGTCAGCCACAGAGGTTTCTATGTGTGTGATAAGTTTGTCCATGTGGCCAAAGATTTTCACCGTCGTATTTTCAAGCCTACTCCTATATCGACAATGAGAGGTGGCCCTCTGGATGGTCGAGGTACTACTACAGTTGCGTGAGCTAGAGATGGTAGTGATGGCAGTGGGGCAACTAAGTCCAATAGCAGACATAGACAAGGCTATCCTATACCTGTCAGACCAAAGGTAGAGGCTTTTGATACTGTTATTAGGTGATCTTGTGTTGTGACCTTTGCAGGCTGAAGGACTTAGGTAGATTTGATTATCCTAGACATGGTAGATTTTGATGTCATCTTGGGTATGGATTGGTTAGCTCCCCCTCATGATTTTTTAGAGTATTATACTAATATCATGACTTTTGTTTCATCGAATGTGCAAAGGATAGCTTGGAAGGGTATACTTCATTCAGGTCCTAAGAGAGGCCTTTTCTTTGGGCTCATCGCTTGGTATAGAGGGGATGTTTTCCCAATTTTGGTTGTGATATAAGTGTTGATTTATGACCTTCTTTGGATTTTTCTTGTATTATCTGTGATTCATGGTTATTTGTCCTACTGATTTGCCTAGTATGCGTCCGAATCATGATATTACTTTGCCATTGATATTGAGTCAGGCACCAAGACTAGTGTTGTTCCTTATTATAGGATGGCCCCAGCCAAACTGAAGAAGTTGAAGGGTTATAGCAGGAATTGATGCATAAGCGATTTATTCGATCTAGTATATCACTGTGGGGTGTACTTATCTTTTTCTAAATAAAAAAGATAGGTCTATGCGTATGTGTATTGATTGTCGATAATTGAAAAAGGTGAAGATTAAGAATAAGAATCCTTTTTCTCATATTAATTATTTGTTAGACCACTTTCAGGGTGCTTCAGTGTTTTTGAAGATTGATTTGAGGTTCTGGTATCACCATTTGAGGGTTAGATCTTCAGATATTCCAAAGACATATTTTCAGACTTGATATAGTCATTATGTGTTTTTGGACAAGTCCTTTTGGGTTGACCAATGATTCAACCGTGTTCATGAAGTTTTTGAACTTTGTGCTTTGATTGAATCTCAACTCTTTTTCATTGTATTTAGGGATGATATATTGGTTTACTATAAGAGTGAGCCTAACCATGAGGAGCATTTGAGGATTGTACTTCAAAGGTTGAGTGTTGAGAAGTTGTATGCTGAGTTCTCTAAGTACAACTTTTGGTTAGATTCTATTTTTTGCTTGGGTTATGTCATGACCAAGGATGGTATCATTCTCTATCCGACTAAGATTATAGTGGTTCATAATTGGGATAGACCAACTTCTCCTATCAATATTTGGATTTTTGCTAGTTTAGCAGGCTACTATCGGCCTTTGTTGAGGGTTTTTCATCTATTGCGGCTTCGCTGACCAAGTTGACTTTGAAGAAGATTCTCTTTCAATGGTCTGGTGCTTCTAAGGTGAGCTTTTAAAAGCTCAAGTATTTATGGACCTCATCTTGTAATACCCTGTATTACTCTTAGCTCAATTCAGCCCATAGCGCATGCATAAGAGGCTTAGAACCTAAAAATTTAGCTAAGTGTTCGGGAATTTGTCTTATTTTTACCCTCTAAACTTTGATGATTTTAAAGTGGCCTTCCTGACCCCGAGACATAAGTTTTTGAGTTAATTCATGTTCAGGGGTGTAAATAGCATGTCTCGAGGAAGTTTTGGCTTTTTCGGATGAAGTTTGGGACGTATTTGGATTTCAATTCCAGTAGCGCAACGTGATTGCACCGCATCACGGTGGAGGAGCGATGGCATCACTGGCGCATTGTGGTAATGGCCTAATCAAATTCCCAATTACGAATTTAAATTGCCAAAGGGCAGTCATGTCTTTTCCCATCGCCCTAATCTGTATTAAAATGGGATTTGGCTTCAGATAAGGCATATTATGCCCAAAATCCCTAATTTTACTCTAAATAAACCCTAATCTCTTCCCTAGTTCATCAAATTAAACTCCTTTCCTTTTAAGAAAAATCAAAAAACAAGTTCCCGAATTCTAGAATTTCTAAGGAAGCTTAAGGAATTGTGTTTCTTTATGAGGATTAAAGCTTTTAAGGTATGTTAGATGTTCATTCATGGGTCCTTTTTACCTATAGAGTCCAAGAACCCATTTTCAAGATTAAAGTTATGATGTTTACTTGTTATTGGGAGTTAACTTCATGAAGCTATTATGAACTTGGATTTTAAATTATGTTTATCATGCGGTTTCTTGGGAATTAGCCTTGACACAGTTGAATGGTGCTTGTTCGCTTGCTAAATCTCAATCCATGATTTTAGAATTGTAATTATGCTATTATTACATGTTTAAACTATTCCCATGCTTAAGCCCATGAATTCCAAGTGCTTGATGAAATGCCTAAATGATTTGAGTCTGAACTATGACTACTTATTATGGTTTTTCAAAGCTTTAGTATGTCCTATTGTTATTTTTATCAGGTCCTGGGGGTTATGAATACCCAAAATTTTGTTATTTACAATGTTTTTGGTATCTATAGAATGATTTCAGTCATATTATAAGTAATATCATTCCGTCAGTTATGGGTTCAGTTAAGCTTAGTCAAGTCTAGTGTTCAATGTCAGTTCAGTTGGGAGTACGATTTAGCACGGAGTGAATACAGGGATAGGTTATTTCCTACCAGATTAGGGTGTGACCCTTAGAAGCAATCCCTAAGTTACAAAAGTATGTAGCCGCCGTAGGTTGAGATGTCTTTCTATTAGTTTAGGGTTGACTCGAATCTCATGAGTACTCCTGCTAGATTAGGGTGACTCTTTAATACTTTGGGACATCAGTTTAGTGGATCCATATATCCATTGTTCGTACCTGTAGCACGGTACTGACACCCTTCTAACTGAAGTTATAGGTTGGACCCCGATTAACTTAGATTGGGACATGTCAGTTTGATGATACCTCCCACAGTCTCAGTCCAGTATTTAGTACTATTCAATTAAATTTTTCATTGACCTTAGCATACAGTTATCAAATATTCAGTTAACAGGATTCAATATTTCCGTTTATAGACTATTTTAGAATCTTGTTATATGCTTGGTCATGTATTCTCAGATTTTATAGCATTTATGCATTAATATCAGTTATTCAGTCACACCATGCTATTTAGTTAGTCCGTTATTACTCATGCACATAACCCATGCATATCATTCTAACCTCATATAGCGTACCAGTACATTCAAAGTACTGACCACATACTCAATTTTTGCGCTATGATATCTCATATCATAGGTTCAGAAGCTCAGGTTCCAAACCGCACTTAGACATTCCAGCGCATTAGCAGCAATGGCAGTGGTTAGTCCTCATATTTTGCGGACTAATTATATTTTTCAAGTGTTTTCTGTTTTGTAGTCAGTTAGAATTAGTTGGGGCCTTTCCTATCAACTTTTATTTAGTCAGTTTTAGAGTCTTTTGGACACTTCAGATAGTCAGTTAGTTTTTCATTACTTTTATCAGTTTTCAGACAAATGTTTTCCGTTAGTTATTTTCAGAATTATGATTTAGAAATGTTTTAGTATTTAAAATATTATGGTGTATTCAGTTATTCCGCACATGTATATTTTATTATTACTATTTAGTACTCACAGCAGGTGCCAACTCATGGGTTAGCTTGTGGTCTTTTGGGATTGTAAGTATCATTTTTGTGACTAAGCGGTAGCCTTTGGTCAGGAGAAAACTTGAAAATGTGTCCTAGGTAGTCTGAAAGCCGCGTTGAGTAGAGTCTTGTGCATTGGTGTAAAGAGTGCCACACTTATTAATGAGGGGCTACAAGAGGTTTTAGGAAAAGTTTCCTTTCTTTAAGTATTCATGTCGTGTGAATAAGCATTATCTCTATTTAAACTCTCTTTCTAATTCAATCTTCCTTCCATTTACAGAACATGCCTAGCAGAAAGACTAATGGAAGAAGAAAGATCCCCTAAATGAGCATGTCTCTCATGTCGAGTTCAGAACTTCATTACCCACTTTGTCTCACCTTTTTAGTAGCTCAAAATAATTAGGAATCCATTTTCTTATCCATTCTAGTGGTTAATACCAATACAGCTAGGATTTAGGACTTCACCCAAATGAATCCTCATTTGTTTTCGGGATCCAAGTCTGATAAGGATCTGCAAGAGTTCCTTGATGTGGTGCAGAAGGTGCCAGATATCATAGGTGTCACATCTAGAGAGAGTTGAGAGTTGGATGCTTTCCAGTTGCAGGATGTAGCTCACACCTAGTTTAAGTAGTGAAAGGAGGACAGGGGCGCATATGCAGGGCCTCTTGAATATGAGTAGTTTGCTACAACCTTTTTAGGTAGATTATTTCCCATAGAGTTAAGGTATGCTAAGGTGCTAGGGTTTATTAATTTAAAGCATGGTAGTATGAGTCTTAAGGAGTATTATCTTAAGTTTACTCACCTGGCAAGGTATGCTCCTCATGTGGTGGCTGATAACAGGTCTACGATGAGCAAGTTTATGTATGGTGTATCCAATAGTGTGGTAAAGGAGTGTAGGACCGCAATATTGATTAAGGATATGGAATTGTGTAGGCTTTTGTTCCATGCTCAGCAGATTGAGGAGGAGAAGGTTAAGGAGAAAGAAAGAGAGAACAAAAGGGCTAGAACAGGAAGTTTCAACTTTGCTCAGCCAAGGTCGGAGGATGGTAATCTTCCTTAGTTCTGTCAAAAATCTTCATCTTCAACTCCAGCTCCATATTCATCTAGTGTGTCTGTACCAAAGTTCAAAAGTGACAATCGAGATAGGGTTCCAGGCTAAAAATCCCAGGGCAGCGTAAATAGTAGTCATACAAATCCCCTTTATTGGAAATATGGTAGAAATAATCTAAGTATATGTAGGGCTGGTAGTGATGTATGTTTTGGGTAGGGAAATCCAGGCTACAGAATCAGGAAATGTCCCAAGGTGGGTCTATAAAGTCAGCACAATTGTCCTTCAACTCTAGCCGATCGCCTGACTCAGTAGGGTGCCGCATCTAGTGAAACCAGTGGGTAGCTCCCAAACCAACTGTATATATTTCAGTCCCAATAGGATCAGGAAATTTCTCCTGATATGGTTACGGGTACGTTACAGGTCTTTCATTTACATGTTTATGCTTTTTTAGATCCCGGATCTTCTCTTTCTTTTGTAACCTCCTATATAGTTGTCAATTTCAAAGTCAATCCCAAAACCTTAATAGATCATTTCTCAGTGTCTACCTAGTGGGTAAGTCTATCATAGTCTAGCGGGTATACAGAAACTACCTGATTATAGTATCCCAAAAATTCACTTCAATAGACCTTATAGAGTTAGAGATGATGAATTTTGATGTCATTCTCGGCATGGATTGGCTCCACTCATGATATGCTTTGGTTTCTTGTAGAAACAGAGTTGTTTATTTTAAGTTTCCAAATGAACCATTCCTTGAATGGAGAGGTAGTACCTCATCCCTTAGGGGTTAGCTTATTTCGTACCTTAGAGCGAGAAAAATGATATCCAAGAGGTATGTTTACCATCTTGTTTGAGTAAAAGACTCCAGTTCAGAAACTCCCAGTCTTGAGTCAGTGTCAATAGTAAGGGAATTTTGAGATGTGTTCCCTGAAGATCTTCCCGGAGTTTATCCTATAGGGAGATTCACTTCAGAATAGACCTTTTTCTAAATACCCAGCCTATCTCTATTTTGCCCTATAAAATGGATCCAGCTGAGCTTAATGAATTAAAGGAACAGTTCAAAGATCTCCTAGATAAAAGTTTCATCAAACCCAGTGTCTCCCCTTTGTAATACCCTGTATATATTTCTAATCTACAAAATGAACCATTGTTCCTACGTATGAAACCTCCTATACTGTGATTTATGTTTGAGTACATGAATTAGGATGAGTATCCTAGTGATAATAGAGGTTATGATGTGTTAAGCATGTTCATAAGAGTCACTTAGAGTAAGCCAAGCTAAGAACTTTTTAATCCACCAAATTTTCGTTTGTGATTTCACGTAGGTCATTTTTAATGAGAATAACTTGGTTTACAGGTGGTATTTTGGCAGATTCATACCCTCCAAATTGTAGACAATTGAATAAGCTTTCCGTCAATACCAAATTCACCTAAAACAAACACCCGGTGAAGAAATTATGGAAATTTAAATTTTCAGCAGTGTCATTTCAGTCAGTGGCGCATCGCACCATAAGCAAAAATGACGTTTGTCAATTTCCAGTGTCTCTCCGTGATTCCACCGTGATGCAGTGAGTTTCCAGGTCATAAACAAGTGGCAACGCGATGTCTCCACGTCATGACAGAGGTCCAAATTGGGAAATTTTTATAGAAATTAAAAGACGCATCTAGATAGGTATTTGGGTCATCTTCCCACCCCTATTTAAGCTTCCAAACATGGAATTAATCCATTATTTCATGAAAACATATTGTTTTTCATCAAAATCCTCTCAAGAACACATTAGGGTTTCTATTGGGGGATTCAAGTTCAAGCAAATTCTATCATCAAATTCCAAGAATCTCTCTGTCAATCTTTACTAAATCAAGAAATAAGGTATGCGTGTGTTCATTCATGGACTCCTTTCATCCATGAAGTCCAAGAACCCTATTTTAAAATACATGCCATGATTTTTTTATGTTTTGATTTGATTGTTGATCTTGTTTATGTGTTGAATGATGTCAAGATATAATCTTTATGGGTTTGTATGAAACTAGGATGGATTGTTGGTTGAAATATATGAACTTTGGGTGATTTGGGTGGTTGAATTCATGAATAAACCTATGCCCAAAGTGGTGCATGCAAGGTGTTTGATAAAATGCCTAAGAAACCAGAAATCATGTATTTTAGCTAAATAGAACTTAAAAGACAAGCCCATGCTCTATCCCTTATGAGTCAACATGAATTCCATGCAAATTGTTATGTATTGTTGTTGTACTATGGAATGCTCATGTAATTAGAACCAAGCAATTATGTACATGTTATATGTAGTATCTTCCATGTTCAAGAATATGATAACCATCTGTAGTATGAAATCCCCTATTTATGGTATTAAGAATTGTGAATGTTATTCTTACGATCAAAGAAGTTATGTGTGTCAGTTTCTTTCCATTGAGTCCCGAAGGTACTTGTACCCGAAAAATATAGTTGTATGCCTAGAGCCATGTCATGTTTTCACGATACTCTCATTCAAGCCATGATCTATAGAAATCAGTTAGTCATGTGACTTAGGAAAACCCAGTAATCTCAGTGCTCAGTAACCTCAGCAACCTTAGTATTCACAGTTAATCTCAATAACTTCAGTACTCTCAATCAGTCCTCAGAACTCAGTACATTTTGTCGGTCATCGAATTCCAGTAAACTCAGTTTAGATCCGCTAAATAA
Organism: Capsicum baccatum var. pendulum; assembly: GCA_030864225.1. Classification (NCBI taxonomy): domain Eukaryota; kingdom Viridiplantae; phylum Streptophyta; class Magnoliopsida; order Solanales; family Solanaceae; genus Capsicum; species Capsicum baccatum. The sequence goes on from CM061551.1 coordinate 71,555,111, forward strand.
TCCCACTAACATCAGTTCAGTTTAGCAAATCAGTTCAGTGTCTTTTAGTTGGGAATAGATTCAGCACCGAGTGAACCCAAGGATTGGGACTCACCTGCCACAGTCAGAGGGTATGATTCCTAGAAGTAGTCCTAGCATTCCAGAACTACGTATCCAACGTAGGTTGAGATATCCCTACCCATCGGACTAATGCATCTCTTTTGAGTTAACCTGATATTATGGCAGACAAAATGAGCTCCCAAAAATAGGATAGGGTTACTCATATATTGTATTTACATGTGGCATGATATTGACACCCTTCCAATCAAGGAAAAGATTGAACCCCAACTAGTTCAATTCTGGGGTATGTCGGTTAGATGATTACCTCTCACAGTCTTAGTTTCAGTCTCAATCTCAGTTTCAGTAATAAACTCAGATAGTTCTTCAGAATATCAGGATTGTCAAATACAATCAAATCAGATACAATATGGAACTCAGCTAGTTCCCCCATATTCAAGACTATAAGATACAATTACTCATGTGATCATTATTACCAGTTCTCTGAACTCATATTACCAGTATCCATCTTCATGACTGTCAGATATGGTCAAGCATATCAGTTTCTCATATTCATGGCTACCAAATACAATCAATCAGATTAATACTTCATAATTAGACTATCAGATACAGTTGACCAGACCAGTCCTTCATAATCAGGACTGTCATACACAGTTATTCATGTATCAGTAACATAGCACTAGTCCCTCAGTATTTAGTAATAGAGTGTTAGTTCTTCACTTATTAGTGATTATTAGTAAAGTCATGGTGTCAGTATTCAGACTCAGTAGTCAGTATCATCACGAGTTCAGTTATAGTTTCTCATGTGTGTATGTATTCTCACGTTCATATCAGTCAGCATTGTTCATTTAGTCTACCTCACTCATATACTCAGTACATTTAGTCATAATGACGCATTTGTGATATGGTGTTTTATCTTATGTTGCACCATACGTTCAGAGGCACGAGCTCCATATCAGCAGTGGATTTCAGTATCAGCAGTCAAAGTTAGAAGTAAGTCCTCATATTTCAATGACATGATGATTTCATTGCTATTGCAGTTTTCAGTTTATTTTAGTAGTTGGAGTTAGTTGGGGACATGTCCCATCAACTCCTTATTCAGACAATTAGAGGCTTTCCAGACAATAGCATGTCAGACATCTATTTCAGATTTGGTTTCGTATTATTATACTATTTTCAGATATTGTTCTTATCAGATATTTATTCAGTTGAACCTTAGGGACATTCAGTATATATTTCTACATTTTTATGTTATATTATGCAGTATACAGGTACAGATATAAGTCATGGGTTAGCTGGTGGTCCTTTGGGGTCATAAGCACCGTGTAGCATTCTGATTTAGAAAATTAGGGTGTTACAAACTTGGTATCAGAGCCTAAGGTTCAACAGTGTCCTAGGAAGTCTGAAAAGCCGCATCTAGTAGAGTCTTGTACATGCATATGTTGTGCACCATACTTATGTGCAGGAGGCTATGAGATGTTTTAGAAATAGTTTCCCTTTTTTCATGTCTCAGATCGTGCTATAGAAAAGTTTTCTAAGAAAACTCATAAAGATTCTCATCATGCTCCATGCATGTTAACTCCACTTTACTTTCAAGGTAACAGAAATAGTGAAGCTTAAAGTTCTAGAGATAGAGTTTCCTCAACCAGTCCCAGCATACAGTTATGGGATTACCCACAAACTCCGAAATAGCCTATAAATCCTGTTATGTTCCAAGTCGTACAGATTTAATTCATAACTATGAGAACTCTTTCATGAACTCAATTTTAGATATGCCATCAGATCTTTTCTCAGAATCCTATTACAGCATAGACCAAGAATTTTCAAGCATAAACTCAAGAGTTAACAATGGTATAGTTGGGATAGTATTATTCTATTTGATCAAATTATGTATTCATGGGGATAGTTGTACTAGAGTAAATTCGTAGTCTTGAACAGTGTAAGCTAGAATTTAAGTTTATTGATTTGAATTAAGTATGAAGGTGTGGATATAATATTAGTAGTATATGAAGCAACAGAAGCAGCTAATGGGCTTAGTAAGGCAAGTATGTGTTTGACAGAGTGTAAGTATGTGATTATGATTAAAGTTCAGTTTAGAGCATAGTCAAGTATTCACAGAAATAAGATGACGGGTTAAGGTCAAGGAGGAGATGATAGATCAAGTAACCAAGTTAGGTTCTCAGAGTTCCAGTAGTAGTGCTAGTATGTATAGAAAGATCAGTAAGGGACGACGATTCCCGATCCATCCTTATCTTCGTACAAATTTTGTACTTCAATCAGCATGATGCCTACACATGTTTCATAACTCAGTTCCATGAACACATCTTATTTTTACATGTTTCTCATAGACTCTTGTGCACTCCCAGTTCCACGCATAAGGAGTTTTAGCTCCCTCAGTGTTACGAATCATGTCCCACAAATTTAGAAATTTCAGACTCAGGTCATGCAGCTCATGACTCATGTACACATGTCATTCCTAACAGTATATTCAGTTTCCATGACTCATTCTATGCCGCTACAGATAAGAAAAATTTTTACTATGTCAAGCATATCCTCAATTCAGACCTTTTTGTTAAATCTATGCTGTTGACATTCTATTCCTCAGGTTTCAGTCATGTGTCAAGTTCAGTTAGTGCCAACTTATGTTTTAGGTTCTCCTGATGTGATCCTTCAGTAAGATTTCCTTATGGAACATTGTAGTGATAAGCAGTTGCTTAGATGGAAGATAGAAAGTGTTTCATGTTAAGAGAAAATTGTGGTTACCAAGATAGACTTAAATACCATGTTAGTGTGCAAGTAAGTGGTTATCATAAGGTTGTACTTAGAAGATGGGAAAGTACAGATTATGAATGTTTATTTAGATCCTTGACGTATGTCAATCCCCATCGCGTACTATGGAAACTCAGTGCCATCTTAGTTATAATTTTAGTATTCAGTACCCAGTAATTAGTGTTTAGTTCTAGAATTTACTATTTCAATATCAGCCTAAACTTCAGTCATCAATATTAAGTTATCAAAGCCTAGCATTTAGTTCCAGTAAGAATCTCAGTTACAGTTTTAGTTTTAGTGCCAACTTCAGTTTAGTAATCAGATTAGAAACTCAGTTCAGTTCTAGAATTGCTTTACCCATGCTACAACTATCAGTTACTAAGTCAGCAGTATTTTAGTACCTCAGTCTATAGGATGTTTCCAAATCATGTTATACACCTAGCCTTACATTCTTGAGGTGATACAGTTTTGCTCATTCATGCTCAGTTACCTCATGTTATCCAATCAATCATTAACCCCTATGCTTAATATTCTACATCCTTAGTCCTCTTTTTGAACTAAGTACAGATAAGTCTCACATACCCAGTATTCATCTATCAGTTATTCAATTAATCAGATAAGTTAGTATAATCATACAGCCGTGCTCATCACCTCACAAATCTTTCAGTTGTCTTAGTTGCAGTGCATGAAGTTTAGTTGTTTTATCTTAGATCATGCATTAGGCTTCAAGTTTTAGATCTCAGATAATCAGTCATGATTTAGTTCCTAGGTGCCTTGCACATCGCCTCAGTTTCCCTCAGTAGCTCAGTCAAGACAGTATTCCTAGAGGGACCTAGTGTCCTAAGGGGGTAATATTCTATGATCCCCCAAACTTTCATAACATAAGCATCCCATTCTCTTCTCACGTAATGAATTTAGTTTGGAGTATGGATACTCATAAGTTGACCCTCTTGCTCAAAATCTCAATCATAACCTTGTACTCAACAGCTCAATTTAGTCTACGATAAGATAATCTTCCATGTCATGCATTACAGAATCAGTTCAGTTTATGTATCATGTTCCAGACTCAGTTATGTTCTTATGTTTTCGCTCATACATATTGAGTAATTAATCTTAGACTCATCAGTATGTTTGGTTCAAGGTAACAGTCTTCTTTGAGCTTACTTGTTCTCATGTTTAGATTTTAATACCAAACTTAGTATTCTGTTCCATGCTCAGATTTAATTCAAACTTAGTGTCTTTACCATTGCATATTAAGTCACATGTTCATGAGCCAGTTTAGTCATGTACTCACGCATCAGATATGCGTGATCAACTTATTAGTACTTTCAGTCATGCATTTATGTATTATGTCAGTCATATAATTATGTATCAGATATGCATGGATTCATCTTATCAATATCTACATCAGATATACATTCTCATTCTGAGAAACTTAGTTCATTAGAACACTCAGTCCTTCATTCATAAATCAACTACCCATGTTCAGTCAATCATGAGATCGTGTTTCAATCATTCATGTTTAGTTCATGTTCAGCTTATTATTTCCTCTCTCAGTCATTCTCATTTGAGGATAATGTTCCTAAGGGGGAGATATTGTAATACCCCGTATATTTCTAAGCTAGAAAATAAACTGTTATTCCTATGCATGAAACCTCCTATCCTGTAATTCATGTTTGAGTACATGAATTAGGATAAGTATCCTAGTGATAATAGAGCTTATGATGTGTTAAGCATGTTCTTAAGAATCACTTAGATTAAGCCAAGCTAAGAACTTTTGAATCCACCAAATTTTTGTGTGTGATTTCACATAGGTCATCTTTGAATGAGCATAACTTAGTTTATAGGTTATATTTTGGCAGATTCATACCCTTATTTTTGTATAGAATTGAATAAGCTTTCCGTCGATACCAAATTTTCCAAAAATGGACACCCGGTGAAGAAGTTATGGCGACTTAAAGTTTCAGCAATGCCATTTCAGTCAGTGGCGCATCACGCCAGAAGCAAAATGACGTTTGTTAATTTCCAGTGTCTCTCCGTGATTCCACTGTATCACAGTGAGTTTTCAGGTCATAAACAAGTGGCAACGTAATGTGTCTGTGTCACGCCAGGGGACCAAATCAAGAAATTTTTACAAAAATTAAAAGACGCATCTAGCGAGGTATTTGGGTCAACTTCCCACCCCTATATAAGCTCCCAGACACGGAATTAAGTCGTTATTTCACCAAAACATACTCTTTTTCATCAAAATCCTCTACAAAACACATTAGGGTTTCAATTGGGGGATTCAAGTTCAAGCAAATTCTACCATCAAATTCCAAGAATCTCTCTGTCAATCTTCACTAAATCTAGAACTAAGGTATGCATGTGTTTATTTATGGACTCCTTTCGCCATGAAGTCTAAGAACCCTATTTTAAATTATATTCCATGATTTTTTTATGTTTTGATTTTATTGTTAATCTTGTTTACGTGTTGAATGATGTTAAGTTATAATCTTTATGGGTTTGTATGAAACTAGAATGACATGTTAGATGAAATATATGAACTTTGGGTAATTTGTGTGGTTGAATTCATGAATAAACCTATGCCCAAAGTGGTGCATTCAAGGTGTTTGATAAAATACCTAAGAGACTAGAACTCATGTATTTTAGCTAAATAGAACTTAAAAGGCAAGCTCATGCTCTATCCCTCATGACTCAACATGAATTCCATACAAATTTTCATGTATTGTTGTTGTACTACGGAATGCTCATGAAATTATAACCATTCAAGTATGTACATGTTATATGCAGTATCTTCCATGTTCAAGAATATGATAACTATGTGTAGTATGAAATCCCCTATTTATGGTATTATGAATTATGAATGTTATTCTTATGATCAAGCCAGTCATGTGTGTCAGTTTCTTTCCATCGAGTCCTGGGGGTACTTGTACCCCATAAATATAGTTGTATTCCTAGAGCTATGTCATGTTTTCATGATACTCTCATTCAAGCCATGATCTATAGAAATCAGTCAGTCATGTGACTCAGGAAAACCTAGAAATCTTAATAATCTCAGTGCTCAGTAACCTCAGCAACCTCAGTATTCACAGTTAATCTAAGTAACTTTAGTACTCTCAATCAGTCCTCAGAACTCAGTATATTCCGTTAGTCATCAAAATCCAGTAAACTCAATTTAGCTCCGCTAAACAATCCCACTAACATCAGTTCAACTAATCAGTTGAGTATCTTTTAGTTGGTAGTAGGATTCAGCACCGAGTGAACCCAAGGATGGGGACTCACTCTCCACAGTCAGAGGGTGAAATTACTAGAAGCAATCCTTGTGTTCCAAAACTACGTAGCCAGCGTAGGTTAAGATGTCCCTACTCATAGGGCTAACACATCTCTTTTGAGTTTACCTAATAGCAAGGCAAACAAAATGAGCTCCCAAAAAAAGGATAGGGTTACTTACATATTGTCTCGACCCATGGCACGGTATTAACACCCTTCTAATCAGGGAAAAGATTGGACCCCAACTAGTTCAGTTTTGGTGTATGTCGGTTAGATAATTACCTCCCACAGTCTCATTCTCAGTCTTAGTTTCAGTAATAGACTCAGATAGTTCTTTAGAATATCAGGACTATCCGTTATAGTCAACTCAGATACAATATGGAACTCAGCTAGTTCCACTATATTCAAGACTGTTAGATACAGTGACTAATGTTATCATTATTACCAGTTCTCTGAACTCATATTACTAGTATCCATCTTTATGACTATCAGATACGGTCAAGGATATTGGCTCTTCATATTCATGGTTGACAGATAAAGTCAATAAAATTAATACTTTATAACTTGACTATCAGATACAGTCAACCAGACCAGTCCTTCATAATTAGGACTGTCATACATAGTTATTTATGTATCAGTAACATAGCACTAGTTCCTCAGTATTTAGTAATACAGTGTTAGTTCCTCACTTATTAGTGACTGTCAGTAAAGTCATGATGTCAGTATTCACATTCAGTAGTCAGTATCATCATGAGTTTAGTTATAGTTTCTCATGTATGTTGCATTCTCACGTTCATATCAGTCAACATTGTTTATGCATATAACCCTTTATATTTAGCCTACGTCACTCGTATACTCAGTACATTTAGTTGTACTAATGCATTTGCACTATGGTGCTTTCTCTTATGTTACACCATAGGTTCAGAGGCACGAGCTCTAGATCAGTAGTAGATTCCGGTATCAGTAGTCAGAGTTAGAAGTAAGTCCTCATATTTTAAGGACACGGTGATTACATTGCTATTGTAGTTCTCAATTTATTTCAGTAGTTGGAGTTAGTTGGGGACATATCCCTTAAACTCCTTATTCAAAAAATTAGAGGATTTCCAAACTATAGCATGTCAGATAGTTATTTCAGATTTGGTTTCATATTGTTATGCCATTTTCAGATATTGTTCTTATCAAATGTTTATTCAGTTTAACCTTATGGCCATTCAGTATATGTTTCCACATTTTTATGTTATATTATGCATTATACTGGTACAAATATCAGTCATGGGTTAGCTTATGGTCCTTTGGGGTCATAAGCACCGTGTAGTATTTTGGTTTAGAAAATCGAGGTATTACTCCCTTAGTGCGCTCCAATCCTTTTTGTGCAAAAGATAGATGGCTTCGTTATAATATGTATCGACTACCATCAGTTAAACAAAGTTACAATCAATAATAAGTATCCACTCCTTAGAATTAATGACTTATTTGACCAACTTTGGGGTGCCAGTTATTTCTCTAAATAGACCTCAGATCCGGCTATCATCAGCTTAGAGTCAGAGAATGTGACATTCCAAAACAACTTTCCAAACTCGTTGTGGTGACTTTGAGTTTCTAGTTATGTTCTTTGGTCTAATAAATTCCCCAAAAACTTTTATGGACTTGATGAACTGAGTGTTCAAGCAGTACTTGGATATGTTCGTCATAGTCTTCATTGATGATAATCTTCTTTATTCTTGTAATGAAAATGATTATGCAAACCACCTCAGAATTGTATTATAAACTCTTAGAGCCCATCAATTGTTCTCCTAATTCAGTACGTGCTATTTTGGCTAAGATCAGTAGGTTTCTTAGGCTACATTATTTTTGGTGATGGCATTAGAGTTGACCCTCAAAAGAATAAAACAGTGAGAAACTATCCCAAACCTATCTCTCCATCAGATATTAGGCGTTTCTTGGGTTTAGCTGGCTATTACTGATGGTTTATTGAAGGATTTTTATTTATTACATCCCCTATTTCTAGATTGACACAGAAGAAAGCCAAGTTTTAGTGGTTAGATTCTTGTGAAAAGAGTTTTCAAGAGTTGAAGACTCGATTCACCTTAGACCCAGTATTGACCTTGCCAGATGATTTAGATGGGATTATTGTTTACTGTGATGCTTCTAAAGTTGGTTTGGGTTGTTCTTTGATGTAGAGAGGTAAGGTCATAGCCTACATCTTTAGACAACTTAAAACCTATGAAAAGAATTATCTTACCCATAATCTTGAGTTAGCATCTATTGTTTTTTCCTTAAAAATTTGGAGGCACTGTCTTTATGGGGTTCATATTGATGTGCTCACAGATCACAAAAGCTTGCAGTAGGTGTTTTCGTAGAAAGATTTAAATTTTTGTCAGAGAAGGTGGTTAAAATTATTGAAATATTATGATATGAGTGTTTGTAGTTGCAGATGCCCGTATTAGACTGTCTATGGGTAGTGTTACTTCTATATAAGATGACAAGAAGAAGTTAGTTAGTGAAGTTCATTAGCTTCCTCGATTAGGTGTTCAGTTGGTGGATTTAGCTGAGGACAGTGTATGGGTTCATAATAGTTCAGAATCTTCTTTGGTTCCCGAAATAAAGAAGAAGCAAGATAGGAATTCCAGTCTGGTTACATTGAAGGAATCAGTTAGAGATCAGAAGGTAGAGGTTTTCTCCCAAGGGGAACATGGTGTATTGCAGTGTCAGAGTAGGCTATGTGTACCATGTGTTGATAGGTTGAGACAACAAATCCTTGCAGAAGCACATGGTACACGTACAATATTCATCAAGGGGCCATAAAAATGTAACATGATTTTAGGTAAATCTATTAGTGGAGTGGAATGAAGAGGGATATTGCAGAGCTCGTAGATAAGTGCTCAAATTGTCAACAAGTTAATTTTGAACACCAAAATCCTAGTGGCACTTTATAGAAGTTCAGCAATCTCACTTGGAAATGGGAAGAGGTGATCATGGATTTTGTGACAAGGTTGCCTCATTCGCATCGTCAGCATGACTTGATATGGGTTATTATATATAGAATGACCAAATCAACCCATTTTTTGCCAGTTCATACTTTTTATACAGCTGAGGATTATGCCAAGATTTATATTGGAGAGTTGGTTAGGTTACATGGAGTCTTGCTCTCTATCATTTTAGGTAGAGGTACTCAGTTTACCTCACACTTTTGAAAAGTTTTGCAGAAGGGTCTTGGTACCAAATTTTATCTCTTTATAGCCTTTCACCCTCAGACAGATAGTCAGGCAGAGAGGACCATTTATACCCTAGAGGACATATTAAGATCATGTGTTATCTACTTTAAGGTTAGTTGGGATGATCACTTTCTATTGATTGAGTTTTCCAACAATAATAGTTATTACTTCAGTATTTAGATGGCTCCGTTTGAGGATCTCTATTGGAGGATATTTAGATCTCTTATTGGTTGGTTTGAGGTAGGTGAGACTGCATTGATAGGGACAAATTCAATGTCTGATGCCTTCGAGAAAGTTTAGTTGATCAGGGAGGGGCTTAAGATAGCTCAAAGCCGACAGAAATCATATGCAGATATAAGGAGAAGAGATCTTGAGTTTGAGGTTAGAGATTTGGTATATTTAAAGATTTCTCCTATGAAGGGAGTGAAGAAATTTTGCCAAAAGGGGAAGCTTAGTCCTCCTTACGTAGGCCTTCAAAGGATCTTGAGTTTTTTTGGAAAGGTAGACTACAAGCTTGGTCAAGTTCTTTGGAAGAATTAGTCCGTTGAGGAAGCAATTTAGGAATTAGAAGCAGACATGCGTACCAAGTACCCTCATCTTTTCTCCACAAACTCAGACACAGTTTAAGGTAACAGTGTTCCTTAGATTATCTCTTTTCCATCCTCAGTTCCAATGATATAATCATCTTCCTTCCATTGCAGACATTCATAAATTAGTTCAGTCATGTATCATGTTTCAGGCTCAGTCATGTAACCATGTTTTTAGTTATGCATGTTCTATATTTGATTTTAGTTTCCTATGTATTCTCAACTTAATTAGACTCATTTGAGGATGAATGTTCCCAAGAGGGAGATATTGTAATACCCCATATTAGTCTTACCTCAGTTCAGCCCACAACGCATACATAAGAGGCTCAGAACATAAAAATTTAGCTAAGTATTGGGGACTTAGTTTTATTTTTAGCCTATTAACTTTGATGATTTTTAAAGTGTCCTTTCCAAACTTGAGACGTAAGTTTTTCAGTTAATTCATGTTTAAGTATGTAAGGAGCATGTCCCGAGGAAGTTTTGGATTTTTTGGATAAAGTTTGGGACATTTTTAGATTATAATTCTAGTAGCTCAACGCGATTGGACCGCGTCACGATGGAATAGCAATGGCATCACTGGCGCATCGCAGTGATGGCCTAATCGGCGTCCCAGTTTTGATTTTAAATTGTATAAGGGCAGTCTTGTATTTTCCTATTGCATTAATCTATATTAACATGGGATTTGGCTTCAGATAAGTCATATTATGCCCAAAGTCCCCAATTTTACTCTTAAATAAACCCTAAGCGCTTCCCTGGTTCATCAAATTCAACTCATTTCCTTTCAAGAAAAATAAAAATACAAGTTTTCGAATTCAAAAATTTCTAAGGAAGCTTAAGAAATTGTGTTTATTTTCAAGGATTCAAGCTTTTAAGGTGTGTTAGATGTTCATTCATGGGTCCTTTTCACCCATGGAGTCCAAGAACCCATTTTAAAGATTAAAGTTATGATTTGTAATTGTTATTGCGAGTTATCTTCATGAAACTATTATGAACTTGGATTTCAAATTATGTTTATCATGTGGTTTCATTTGAATTAGCATTGACACAAATGAATGGTGCTTATTCACTTGTTAAATCTTAATCCATGATTTTTAGTATTGCAATCATGCTATTATTACATGTTTAAACTATTCCCATGCTTAAGCCCATGAATTTTAAGTGTTTGATGAAATGCCTAAATTATTGAGTTTGAACAATGACTACTTATTATGGTTTTTCAAAGATTTAGTATGTCCTATTGTTATTGTTATTAGGTCTTGGTGTTATGAATACCTAAAATTTAGATGTTTACAAATTTTTTAGTATCTATAGAATAATTTCAGTCATTTTATGAGCAATATCATTCAGTTAGTTAATACAGTCAGTTATGGGTTCAGTTAAGCTTAGTCAAGTCAAGTGTTCAGTGTCATTTTAGTTGGGAGTAGGATTCAGCACCGAGCGAACCCAGGGATGGGATCATTCCTGCCAGGTTAGGGTGTGAACCTTAGAAGCAATCCCTAAGTTATAGAACTGTGTAACCACTGTAGGTTGAGGTATCTTTCTTCCAATTTAGGGTTAACTCGAATCTTTTGAGTACTCCTGCCAAATTAGAGTGACACTTTACTCCTTTGGGAACCCAGTTTAGTGGATCCATAAATCCATTGTTCGTACCCGTGGCACGGTACTGACACTCTTCTAACTAAAGTTATAGGTTAGATTGGGGCATGTCAGTTACATGATACCTCCCAAAGTCTCAGACTATTATTCAATATGATTCAATTCAGGTTTGCATTGACCTTATCATACAGTTATCAGATATTTAGTTAATAGGTTTTACTATTTAAGTTTACAGACTATTTTAGAATTATGTTAAATTCTTGGTCATGCATTTTCAGATTTTACAGCATTTATGCATTAATATCAATTATTCAGTTACCTCATGCTATTTATTCAGTCAGTTATTACTCATGCACATAAACCTTGCAAATCAGCCTAACATAATCTAGAATACCAGTACATTCAAAGTACTGACCACATACTTATTTTTTTAGCTATGATGTCTCATATCAAAGGTTCGGACGCGCAGGTTCTTGACTGTACTTAGACATTTCAGCGCATCAGCAACAACAACATTGGTGAGTCCTCATATTTTGAGGACCAATTATATTTATTTAAGTGTTTTTAGTTTAGTATACATTTGGAGTTAGTTGGTGCCATCCCATCAACTCTTATTCAGTCTATTTTAGAGGCTTTTGGACACTTTAGATAGTCAATCAATTTGTCATTACTTTTATCTTTTTTTAGACAATTTTTTTCTGCAGTTGTTTGTAAAATTATGTCTGAAATGTTTTAGTATTTAAAACCTTATGGTGTATTCAGTTATTTTTCACATATGTATTTTATTATTATTATTCAGTGCTCACAGTAGGTACCATCTCATTGGTTAGCTTGTGGTCTTTCAGGATCGTAAGCACCATTGTCACGACTACGAGGTAGCCTAGGTTCGTGATACAACTCCTATCTTGACTTTGCCTAGGAAGGGCATGAGATTTACTATCTTTTGTAATGCTTTTGGTGATTGGATAGGTGTCGTGTTGATTCATAAGCGCAAGATTATTTTGTATACTTCTCGTCATTTGAAGCTCCATGAGAAGAATTACCCTACCATATTTTAGAATTATGTGCGGTTGTATTTGCTTTGATGTTGTGGAGGAATTATTTGTATTGAGTACATTGTGAGATCTTCTTAGATCTCTGTAGCCTTCAATATTTCTTCACCAAGCGAGATTTTAATATGAGGCAGCTTTATCTTGAGTTGCTCATGGATTATGACCATACTAGTCTCTATCATTCGAGCAAGGCTAATGTGGTTGTGGATGCCTTGAGCTGAAAGTCATCTAGTATGGGTATCTTGTTGTATATTTTGACCCAGTAGAGGCCTTCATCCTTAGAGGTTCAGTCTTTGGCTAACCAGATAGTTAGACTTGATGTTTTGATACCTAGGTGTGGTTTGGCATTTGTGAAGGCTATATCTTCCTTGATGGATAAAGTTTAGGCTCATTAGTTTAAGGATGCTAGTTTGAGTGTTATTCTTGATAGGGTGTTTAGTGGTGAGGCAAAGAAAGCCTCCCTTGACTCCAATGGTATTTTAAGGATTCTAGGCCGAGTCTATATGATGAGAATAGGTGATCAAATGAGGCTGATTTTAGATGAGGCTCATTATTATAGGTATTTTATTCATAAGAGAGTGACCAAGATGTATCGTGATTTGAGATAACACTACTATTAGGGTGGTATAAGTAGGGATGTAGTAGATTTTATAGCTCATCGCCTATGTTGCCAATTGATAAAAATCGAGCATTTGAGACCTGTTGGATTACTTTAGAGGTTACCCATTATTGAATGGAAGTGGGAATAGATTATTGTGGACTTCATGACTAGGTTTCCTTGTACTTCTCGTAGTTCTGAAAATATTTGGATCATCATGGATTAATTGACTAAATCTGCTCATTTCATCCCTATCAGGTTTCCTTCGGTGCTTAGAGGTTGACCTATATCTATATGCATGATATAGTTCGTCTTCATGATGTACCAATATTAATTGTCTTCAATAGAGGTTCATTGTTCACTTCTCACTTTTGAAAAACATTTTTGGAGGAGTTGGACACCTGAGTTGATTTTAGCAAAACTTTTTAACCCCAGGCTGATAGTCAGTTGGAGCAGATTATTCTGGTTTTATAGGGCATGCTCCATATTTTTGTTATGCACTTTGGAGGTCAGTAGGAGCAGTATTTAGCTTTAGAAGAGTTTGCGTATACTCATAGCTACCATTCTAGGTTTGAGATGGCGCCCTTCGAGGTTTTATATAGTATCATTGTTGCTCTTTAATTGGTCGGTTTATGGTTTTTAAGATTAGACATCGAGGTACAAACTTTCTTTTTATGTATCTGGATAGAGTTTGGGCTATTTAAGATAGACTTCGAGGGGCTCGGAGTAGGCAAAAGTGCTATGCAGATCATAGACTTTATCCTTTGAGATTTAGTATTGGTGATCAAGTCTTCCTTTGTATTTTACCCATGAAGGGCGTGATGAGGTTTGGGAAGAGGGGAAAGCTTAGCCCTATATTTATAGGGTCAGTTGAGATTCTTTGAAATATGAGGGATGTAGCTTATGAGTTAGTATTCCCCCAGATTTATCCTTTTTCATTCGATTTTTCATGTAGTTATGCTACAATATTATATTTCATAGGAGTCTCATGTCACTCGTTAGGACGCAGTGTAGTTAGATGAGAGGTTGTCCTTAGTTGAGGATCCCGTCTTAATTTTAACCCGGGGTGTTAGGCAGTTGAATTCTAGGAATATTTTGATAATTAATGTCCAGTGGAGACACTGTCTTATAGATAAGGCTACTTGGGAGGTCGAGTCCGACATGTGCAGTGGGTATCTCCAGTTTTTCTCTAATTCAGGTATTTACCTTGTCTTTAGTTCAAGGACGAACTAGACTTTTAATGGTGGATATTGTAAGGACTTGATTTTGTGAATTTTTAATTTTTATATGTTTTGACTCTTTTACCCCTATACGTGATTGCTATGTGATGTTGTTAGAGTGTGGGAATGATTGGCATAATTCCCGAAGCAATTCAAAATGATTAGTGTGAGATTATGGTTTTTAGATGGTAAAGTGGTCATGTAGTTGACTTTGGTCAATATTTATTGTTCTTTGTGTCAGATGGCAAAATGAACTACGCTAGTGGATTTGGAACATTGATTTTGGGTTGGTAGAGTGGTTTGTGTTATCTTATGGTTTGGATCTCATTTTGACCATCAGTTTGGAAAATTCTAAAATTGGATCTTAAGGGTTAATTTTGGGGAAACAACCTTTTCTCAAAAATATGATGACACCATTGAATTCGAAACATCAAAATTTCTAAATGTCAATTTAGTCCAGTAGCATATTTTGATTATATGCAACGAATTTCGAACAAATCTTGAGGTCTCAATCCATAACCTTACATTTTTTAGAAAAGTTGTTGGTGCACCAATTACTTGGTGCAACTAGTTTAGCAGCCACAGAACAGCTAACGAGAAGCCCAGTTGGTATCTAGGTACCGCTTTAGCGGTATGGAAACTTCTTTAGCAGTCAACCCTAGTAGGGTCAGACCGCTTGACCGGTCAACCTATGCTAATGAAGTGAGTGTTTAATCGGTGGACTTGTGCTAAAGTGGTGACCGCTTAAGCAATTATTTAACTGCTTTAGCAGTCTACATTAGGTCACTTTAACTAGTGATTTCTCGACTTCTCTTCCAATTTTGAGACTTAAAGCTGTGGGTTAGGAGATATTTGGATGATTTCTTTCATTTTAAAGCTTGGATAAGCTCCATATAATTATTTTTCTTTGATTCTTGTCATCTAAAACCCGTTAATTCGTGATTTTAAAAGTTGAATTTGTGAATTTTGGCCTAAACTCCTAAAATATTTTTCTTTAACTTAACATCCAATTTTAATTCATTTTCACTTGGGTTTTTGGCTTTCTTTAATCATAAGTAATGTTTATAAGCTAAAATTTCGATTATACCCTTGCATTTTGAAAATCTATTTTGGGAATTTGTTTTGACTTTGATTTAAAATTAGGCAATATGGGTATCGTTGGCGTTCTTTTGATGTGTAAATTCTATATTTGTATTCTTTACTTGATTTTGAGGCAGTTTGATAGGGGTATAGCTCCACATGAAGGGTTTTAGACTTGGATTTTGGTTTTACGAGGTAGGTTATGGCTTAACTTTCTTCAGAATGGATGGATTGTTAATATTTATATAAAAGCAAGCTATGGTATGGCTAATAATCATGGAAATAATGTTATTATTGCCATGTTCCCCTGTGGGGGATTATGTTGTTATTATTGGTAATCTAAGAAGATAATTGTTATGTGTGGCCCATGTGGGGGTCTTATCCAATATTGTTATCTTTGTGTATACATTTGGTTTCTTTCTTCATGATAGAAATACCTAAGTTTAGGTTAATGTGATATTAATGATGTCTTAATTGCATATTTCACTATAATGATACATGGATTATAGTGAATCATGGATAGTTATCTTATTGAGTGGATTTTTAGCTCATGTGCACATATACTTAATGGATTTTGAATCCTCATAGTGGTTTGGTTGTGAGCATTACATCCTTATATCATCCATACATTCATGAGACATTGGTGACATTGTGGAAATAGTTATTTTTGATAGAAAATAGACATTTTACAAAATCCTCTATCATAGCCCATGAGTCAGAGAGTAGATATGGATATTGAGATTAGGATTAAATATTGAGATAGTATATGGATTATAAATCTCCCGTGGATCCTACTTAGAAGCATTGAGGCTCGATAGGTGTATACGGAGGTTATCTGATAGCCTCAATCATATCACATCATCATCATTATCATCCTTATTACATTACATCAATTTATGCATCTTCTGTTTTGTTTTTCCATATTTCATACGATCCATCCTTATTCTATTTCTTTTACGTACCTGTTTTCTACATGTTTTCTATATATGAAGCTGTTTGTGGAGATGATGTGAGATAGAGTTTGGAACATTTTTTGCTTGCAGGTGATGTGTTCATAGTGTGTATTTATAACATTATTTTATATTTTGCTTAGTCGGCCTTAATACCTACTAGTTTTAAGTGGACCATACTCATCTCTAATATATTATTTTGATATAGATCCAGGTATGAGTGTGTACCGCGACATCTGAGTTCGGGCGGTGATTTGAAACATTCAAGGTAGTGAACCGCTCTATGCTATCGGAGTCAAATGCCGACTTCATCCTATCTTGTTAGGCCATATTTGTGTTTATTAACAGACTTATGGCTTCGTTTTGGATTATCAATTATATATTCAAACTTCGAGTTGTATGTAGATTGTTCTTACATTTTGACACCAGGTTTTGGGATGGTTTATGGTATTATTGGGATTTAGACTCCTTTTATCATTATGCATGCATGGTTTGACTTCTTTCTTAAAGTCTTGCCTTACAATTTGCATTGTGTTTTTTATTTACATATCAGCCTGGGTAATTGACTTTATTGTCAAGGCTTAGTTGAGATAAGCATCATCATGACCTGAGTTTTTGCGTTGTGATATTATCCAATGAGACAAATTAAGATTTCACTATAGAGTGGGTAATACATGTTTGTTTGGATGTATTTCAAGCGACTGCTCTTTCACCAAGAGTATATACATATCCACTCATGGATTTTACTTCATTTGATTCGGTAATCTAATTTGTATCATTATATCCTTCAATTACCATTGGATATTTGTTAGAATGCTAAGCATAGTGTGTTTTAGACACCTCAAAACTCTTTTCATTTTCATTTAATAAGTTTGATTAGGATTACTCCTGTACCGACTCAATTTACTAATAGTGCATACTATATTTGGTCACGTGCAATTCATGATATACATCAAACTTCCCAACACTTGTGTAGTTCAATTTTGAGTCACTTTCAGTTTTATTCTTTTGGAGTGTAAAACTCACATCATCTTGGCAATATTAAAATCCGAATACCTAAACTTGTCAAGTACCTTTTTCAATGTAATGAAACTGTGAAAATGTCAAACCCCTATGGAGTTCTATGAATTCTTATCTCTAAGATCACATCAGAAACTTCAAGGTCCTTCACATAAAATTTTCTGTCAAGCCTTTTTTTCATAACATTAATGTAAGAAATGTCTTTACTGATGATCAACATGTTATCCACATACAAATAGACAATGACTTTGTGATTTGAAGTGTCTTTAATGTAAACACACTTATCACATTTATTTGTTTTGAATTTGTTTTCTAAGATGGTTTGTTCAATTTTGCATGGCACTATTTCGGTGCTTGTTTTAGTCCATAAAGTGACATAACATGATTGCATACTTTTTTCTCTTTACCAAAAACGACAAAATCGTCGGATTGTTCCATATAAATTTCTTCTTCCAGTTCCCCATTCAAGAATGTTGTTTTCACATCCATTTGATGGATTTCATGATCATATACTACCACTAAAGCAACCAAAATTCAAATGGACATTATCCATGTTACTGGCGAGTATGTATTGAAATAATTAAGACCTTTTTATCTAAAGTCTTTCACAACAAGTCTTGGCTTGTATTTGTCAATAATACCATTAACTTTCATTTTTCTTTTGAAGAACCATTTATAAACTAAGGGTTTATTTCTTGGAGGAAGATCAGCCAACACCCAAGTATGATTTCTCATGATTGAATCAATCTCACTATTGACTGCCTCTTCTCAAAAGGATGAGTCTGCATACGACATCGCTTTTTTAAACCTTTGAGGCTCAGTTTGAAGAAGAAATGTCATAAAATTTGATCCGAAGAAAGTCAACATTCTTTACTACCTACTACGTCTTGGATTTTCTACATTAAGTACATTAATTCTCCTTTGGTTCATCCCTAGGCCGTTTCGACCCTTCACTAAACAGCTCATGTCTTGTCTTATACAGATAATTTCTTCAAAGTACTATGTATTATCTAATTCAATTACCAGAATCAGAAAAGTTTCATTATCTGATTCAATGTCTTCAAAGAACTTTGTATTTTATTCATCATGAAAAGTTCTTATAATCTTACAAATGTGATATGGTATGTTTAAGACTACATAAGTTTAAAAGTTTAATAGTCACATAGATATTATGAAATGTTAAGATTAGATATTCTCTTTTTAAATTTCATATTAATTTAGACTCTACTGCATAAATCGAGAAATAGTAGTAATATATACGACTAGAGGAGAGGTAGAAGTAGAGATAAAACAAATCAAATCAAATAAAACTAATCCATGTTAACCATTAATCTATCGTTCTTCAATTTGGAGAACGGTGTTATCTAACAATTTGTTGAGAACAAAATTTGATAAGGTCATGCTTCCTTGAAAAATCATGTCATGTGGAAGTATTTAGGTGTATATATGAAATAAGGTTATGTTAGGGACGTCATTTACAATCAGTTGTTGTAGTGTATAGATGAGGTTGCTTCTCTCTTACTTAGAAATTTCGATTTTGAGTTCTGGATACGAAAAAGGAATTTGATAGGGAGAGGTTTCTCCAAATGGATCATACGTGGTGTGAATGTATTTAAATCGAACATCATTACAAATATCCGCACCAAATGAAATTTTTTTAAAAAAGGGACATATGTTCACATTTCAGTGGCAATCAATTAGTTATCTATATCTCCAGTAAGCTACATTGACTAAATAATTGCAGTCTGATGTAGATATTCACATAGCAGCACAAGTGGCTCATCAGAAATTAAGATGAGGGAAAAATTTTGTTACATATAGTTGACTCTTATAAAGCAGACATTGACACAACTAAGAAAAAAGTATTTCTGTCAAAATCACGGCGAAGTCTTGTATAATTCAAAATGAAAATATAAAGGGCAACCTTAACTGCACCAAAATAATTATTATTGATTGACAAGAAAATAAGGATAATTACCTTAAGATCTAATTGTCATTTTCTTCCAAGGAAAAAAATAATGTAGTCGTAGTGCAAAGATTGTAATACAATGAGCATTAACTATTGATTTATTTATTGATGCAGTGATGGAACTGCTCCACCCTTAACCAGAAGTCTCGGGTTTGAACCCTAGGTATGGAGAAAATTTTGTTCGGGCACTACTTCCTTAATGGACCCTGCAACGCGTGATTCGAATTAGTCGGGGCTCCAATATTGGTACTGAACACCGGATTGAAAATCAAAAAAAAAAACATTGATTTATTTAACAGATAAAAATTGCTTCATTGCATTAAAAGTAGAATATTCAGTGTATAGTAAAAAGTTTATGATTTTGTCCTTATTCATAAAGTAAATTATACAAAAATGAAATCAAAATGTTTTTGAGGTGCTTTGTCTTTGTAAATCTAATCCTCGTATAAATTATCTCACATTGGATATGGTATAGGTAATATCAAACTATAGTATTAAATTAAATTATATTGATATTACTCATAAGATAATCAAGTATGAACAGAGGAAATGAGATTTCTTACCTTTTCACAATTTGAATAGAAGAAAATGGTCATGTTAGATCTCTTATATATAAATTGAATATCTTCTATGTGTAAAAATGAAGATGTTTGGTAAAAAGGCATTAAACTTAAAAACAATTATAAAAGACTAAAAAAAAACATTTATTCCGAATCAATCAGATATTCTATAAAATCGTCTTCGCCCTATCAAACTCCTCCGTACTCTTTAAACAATAGTTATACTCCCTCTTCCTAATTAATATTTTAAAATGCCTATTGTACCATTTCATCAACTTTTTTCTTGTTTTTTTTTTTTAACTTCTTCAAAGTCATGATATCTTCATTTTCTAAATCCATGTGAAAAAAATTTCATAAAGCATAAACATTAACTTCGGGGGGAAAAGTAAAAAATACTAATTAAGTATATGAGCTATGATGTTCTATAATGAAGTAAATCATCATAATTAGAATATTAGTTTAATTAATAATAACCAAAACTTTAATACTTATATTTACAAATGACAATAACAGGTAATAATAATTTTATAAATATATTTCAATTCAAAAAGCTTTAATATGGTTGTCTTTTTTTTTTGTTCTCTTATCCGGTGTCCGCTACCCACATTAAAGACCCACTAAATTTGAATTCATGCCGGAAAGTCTCATATTAGTGGAGGGGGGGGGGGGGGGGGGGGAGACGGTGTGGGGTTTAAAAGACACTCCCTATTAAAGGCAACTTTGTACCTAGTAGGGGTGTTCATCAGTTAGTTCCATTTGATTTTATGTATTGTCGGTTTGGTTTGTTGATTCTTAATTTTTAAATGTACTAAACAAATAATCAAATCAATAAAATATTTTTTATTGATTTTTATTTTATTAATTTTTAATCCTTAATGGTTCGATTTTGATTTACTGATAAGAAAATATTCATAAAATAAAAATAGTAGCAACTAACATGAAAAAAGATTGATTCTTAGTTGCAATCAAAACCCTACATGTTGTGTTTTAATTTACTAGAATCTTCAAATTTTAACTGAATTTCACTTCGAAAAAATTGAATAGGTTTGTTAGTTGAGAAAAGGGTCAGAAATACTCTTCAAGTATTAAAATTGATTAAAAAATACCCTCTGTTTATCTATTGAGCCAAAGATACCCCTCCATCTATCTTTATGACTCAAATATACTCTTACACAACTAGAGACTCCTTTTTAAATCATAACTAATTTTTTTTTTGTTACGTGTCAGCTTTCGATTGATTATAAGTTAAATTAAATGTTATTATCTTATAACAAATTAAGATACAACTAAAACTATCCGATCCAAATACGACAATCACCCCCACCCCCCTCCTCCCCAAGAAAAACCAGTTAAACAAAGAACAATCTAGCTATGGGTTGGGTATTTTTACGGCTGCTCACAAATTTACTATATAGTATACATATTCTCTTTTACTGCTCTTTTGGTTTTGTGTGCAATATTGATATTCCAACAAAAATGACTTATTTGTAGTAAAAGTGTAAAACATTACACTCGTGTTGGGGGTTTCTGTTGCTTTTATGGCTAAATCATACATGCAACTTGCAGCACCTTGTGTATAGTGAATATCATTATTTTTGTCTTGTTTCTATTACATCAATCACCTGAAGAGAAGAAAATATAGGGTGAGGTGTGGGAGGAGGGGGTTTGGGTTGGGTTGGGTAGTTTTGTTTGGGTCCGAATTTGGTTATAATATAATCACATTTTACTTAATTTAATTTTGCAACGATAGAAAGTTGACACATAATATATAAAAATTTTAAGTATGATTTAGAATTATAAGGGTACATTTGAGTCATAAAGGTGAATGGAGGGATATTTTTGGCCCAATAGATAAATGGGGAGTATTTTTTAACCAATTCCAATACTTGAAGGATATTTTTGGTAGTTTGTGGAAATTAAAGAGAAATTAATATATATATATATATATATATATATATATATATATATATATATATATATATATATATAAATATATAAGTTGGGGTAAAGTAACAATTTAGTATATTCTTATTCGGTTATCGGTTCACCCAGTAACATAATAAAGAAAAAATCAAAATTGAATCAATAATCCAATAAAAGAAAAATCATAAAATTGTTAAAAAATCATTAACTCAATAAACCAATAACAATAAACTAATAGCATTTTTGTCAATTTGGTTTACTGGTTGGTTCGATTTTCGTACACCTCTAGTGCCTAGGGAGACTCAAATCCAAGACCTCTAGTTAAAGATGAAGGAGTATTTTTCACTCCACCACAATTCTTGTTGGTATGATTGTGTTATGTCAACAAGGGTCAAATAATATGAAATAGATGAAGTAAGACAGTGATAAATCACGAAATATACGCACATGCATGTAATAGACATATATACATTTAATAGATATAATATTAAATAACAGTTTAAAAATAACAGTAAATTTCGTGACAAATTCATAAAAGTATTATTTTACTTATAATATTAGTGAACTTAAGTAAAATGCTATAAATACCTCGATTATAAAATTTATATTATAATAATATAAAGAGGTATTAAAAAAAATAGGATCGAAATTATAAGGATAAAATGGATATTGCATATGATAAAGTGCGGAGTGGGGAGAGGAAGAGGGAAGGGACTTGATTTTTAAAGTAAAATTGAGGGGTGAAATGATTTTCACCCTATGTAAAATCATACCATATCTTAAATCATTAGGGGGGGGGGGGGTCTAAATATACAATATTGGATTGTTTATTGCAAGTCATAAAAATATTTCTTAAATTGCATTACATAACAATACGTTTTTCACAAAGTCTAATAAAATAAATAAAAAGAAAAATTAATTTTTATTATATGTATGTCACAATCAAAATTAACGGATAGGGAGGGAACCTATTCTAATCCACCTAGATAGGAGAATCGTTTACCACCCTTTAAGAAGATATGCAGAGGTGTTTATTAAATGGCAATAACCAAACTTTACCACAACTATTTTATTACAAATATTAAATACAAAAGTCAAAACTACCCAAAGACCTAGTCTAAACAAGTACAAGAGCATTCTAATCAAATAAAATATTAAAATAGAACACAACTTCCACTATAGAATGAGAGGAGTAAAAGCTAATGGAGATCACTATCCATGTCATCTGAGAAACCTCAACTAATCCTGCAACTAGACTATACACGAAAAAGGTATAGCTAGAGTAGTATTAGTACAAGTAACACATATTAGTAAGCATCATCGATCGATCCAAATTAGATCACATAAATATTAAAAAGAGCATGCATCTCAACATACACATCACCGAACTTTGTTATATCCTTATGTTCCCCAATGTTGGCATTATACACTACTAAACTACTACAACTCCTCTCATAACTCCGTAACCCTTTCCCTTCAACCAACTGCTACAACTCTTTGAGTTTCTAAATTATCCACCCTCATTGTTTGATATTTAATAATCATCTAATAGTACCTTTGCTATTTTTAAACCTATCCAACT
Source organism: Capsicum baccatum var. pendulum (assembly GCA_030864225.1). Classification (NCBI taxonomy): domain Eukaryota; kingdom Viridiplantae; phylum Streptophyta; class Magnoliopsida; order Solanales; family Solanaceae; genus Capsicum; species Capsicum baccatum. The sequence continues at coordinate 71,578,562 of CM061551.1, forward strand.
ACTTCCTTCTATGCCTTCTGATTATAAATACCAAGATACCACTCCTACCCTCACGACATCACTACTCTGGACCCGTAATAAGATAACCCTACCAAAAGTGTGACCTTACCCCATAACAAGACTATAATAAATCCCTACCTAAACATCTCTCAGAAAAACCTTTCTAGTCAACTAACCTAGTAAAAAGACCTCTAGTTAGCCACCAAGGATTTAATAACCACATTATTAAGTTAATAACATTAGTAATATGAAAAACTTAACAACAAGTCACTAAGACTCAACAAAGAAAATTAGTTAAGATACTAAATAAAATTAAGCAGTCAAAACAATTAAGCCAATAAACAAGACTGAAGTCAACCATACTTATAGATCTTGGATCACGTATGAAACCATCAAATTCACTAGAACATTGTACATACACGCTAAGGGTCTTATGATAGTCCATTAGTCTTGACCTGCATGGGACAAGCTCCGTCCATGTATTGAATCCTGAACACAAGTGTTTGACAACCTTATTCTAAAAATATTATGTGGGAGTGTCAAGATATTGAAATTTCAAATAAATAAACAATGGACTATAACAACAATCACAATCACATAACACATTAATGTCAGCCAACACTTGTAATATCCATAAGCTTTGCATATAAGTTCAACGAAATATGAAACACTTGTAGAATTCAACAATTCTTAACTCCGTTTTAATTACTTAACCACATGCATTTACGAGAAGCACTAGAAATAGTTATTATGCACATATAACACAAGTGAGATTAACTACATAACCATAACCTATGTTACCAGCTAGAACCCCATCACCATAATCATCCCTCCTTGTCAGAGCAACACTTGTCATTTTATTCCTAATTACCATCCTAGATTCTTTAGAATTCACTATCTCCCACACACTAACCTTACATACTTTAAGGATTTAGACTATTGACCAGTAATATACCTTCTCAATTACAGCTACCTTCCCTCACATTAACCCTATTAAATCAATTTTAGCCATTCAAAACATCATCTTAAAGGCCTACTCATAAGATCTCTCATTCATCTACGTTAAGCTCATGCTTTCTAAACTAGGTCAACACTACTTGATTAATCTTAGATTATCTAGATTCAAAACAATTGCTACAAATTCATAAATGGAAATTTTGGCTCTACGCAAGCTAATGCAGAGGTGAAATCCATGATATTTTTATTTGATTTACCCTATTTGAGCCTATTCTCCCTTCTTTATGGCTTCATTTCTTAGAGAAAACCTTAGAGAGTTTTTTAGAGCCTATTCCTATCTTATATTAAACTGAGGAGGAGGAAATAAACAAATGTGTCTCCTGGAGTTTTTAGTCGTGTACATTAATGTAGTGACATGCACGCCTCTATAGATGGATAAATCCTACTATAGCTAGCTAACATTAGCCTGACCCTTACATATTTAAATGCTAAAAATTTAACTTATGTTACCCTACATAATTTTTCAAATATAATATCAATAATCCATGTTTCCCTATCAAGGTTGTTCCCAGTAATGAAGGATTAGGTTATTTCAAGGATCTAATAGACTAGGAAAAATATGCCTTTTTTAAAATGAGACCCGGTTATAGTGAAATGGTCCCCTGATAGCAACATTGCTATAGTGAAAAGTATTTTTCAAGAGTGAAAAGTAACCATTTTAAGAGAGATAAAATGGGTTCATTGCCTATTTCTCTCCTTTTACTCAAAAGACCTCCCCCCATCTCCTAATTATTTTTCTCTCGTCATTAGAGAAAGGTAATAATTGACTCTCTTTGCTATTTATTACTTCCTTATGCGTAACTTGCATTTTTATGCTTAATTTTAATAGAATTGGATGGGTTTGGGGTTGAGTTTTTAGTTTATGAAATTGGGTTTATAAATTTTGAAGCATGGATGCTTTTCTAACATTTAAAAATCTTTCGTAGCATTTTGGGTATAATAACTTCAGAATTCAAGGTTGAAATGAGATCAAAAAGTAGAAGAATGCTGATAATTTTTATTGAACTAGTGTTGGCGATTTGGGAATGATTTAGGAGTTATCATTCCCAAATATTTGTAAAATTAGTTCTAGGATACCTTTAGGGAACTAATTTGGAGCCGAAATAAAAAATAGGGGGTTTTGGTCCAAGAGGTGCCATTGTTTCGCCTCTTTACTACTAAAAAAGATGGTCGATATAGTAACATAACTGTTGCTATAGCAGGAGTCCGCAAGAAGTAGCCTCCCAGCTAAAAGATGAAGTTCACCTTTTCTAAATTCAATTCTTCTTAACACTCTCATGATTTCTGACGGATCTCTTTACTATAATTTGCATGCCAACCATCCCTAATAGTTGAAAACCAAGGAAATGCTCCGACCACAAAAGATTTCCTGATGAAGCTAGTTAGGAAAGATACTACTGGTATAGATAGATTAAGTTTTGTTATGAGAGGGAATTTACTATAAAATGGTAAAAGGAAATAAGCCGGATTTTTATAATCAGCTTTAGGAGTTTTGTTGGGGTCTGTTAGTGGTGGATCCTTCGAATGGGGTCATGGGTTATGTCAGATATTCTATTATATACTCCCTATTGTGCTTAGGACAACCTCCTTCCCGCCATTGTCATCTAGGTATGGATGTTCTGGAAAATATTCATTTTATCAATGAAGCGCTCTGGATGTCACACATCTCCAACACTAAATATTTGTCTAAGTCATATGAGATGGACATGAAATAGTTGCGGGAAACTATTGTCCCAGGGGATTTTAGAGAGCAGGCATACTGGCCCACTACTGAGGGCATTACTAGTACCTACTTTTTACTAGTACCTACTTTTTACCTGGTGCTCAAAGGTGGCTGAAACTAGGGTCCAGGAGGATGCACCCATCTGTAAAAGCTTCCAACATGACTTACCCTCAATCTCTATGGGTCTCTTGTGCTATTTATGGCATCAAGATGAATGTGGGGTCCCATATTATGATAAAGTAGAAGGACCTCTATTCCCTATCTTTCTAGTCTAGTATCTGCACTAACCCAACGTGCTGGGGTGATAGAGGAGACTGGGGATTTAAAGGTGCATATGGACATTCCTTTTCACCCTCTTAAAGTGAAAGTGCTCAAATTCAAGAAAAGAAAAAAAAGGAAGGCAAGTGAGGCAAAGAGCAGCAGAGCAATGGAACAAGTCTTTGATATTGATAATAATGATGATGATACCCCTTCTTTCTAGTACCATCGCCTAATCCTCAGTAGCCAAGAGGAGTCAGACATGGCTGCATATAGGAGGTATATACAGTAGGCCCCCTCAAGTTCCATCACCCAGGACATTTTAGCGCTCTACAAAGAGTTTGATGAGGAGAAGAACAAAGATACTCTGGGGACCACTTACTAGCTCAAATGTGGAATACGATAAAGGTGTTGTTCGGGTATGTAGATCCTGACCAAGCTCTTCCCTAGTTGGAGCTAGAGGACTTGAAGAAGATTTCCTTCGTCAGTGATGTAGAAGGAGACGACCCTACCCCAACACCCCGCGATTGACAAGTTGCCCATCTAGGTCCTTCCTCTTTTATATACATTTATATCTTGGATTGCCCCTATTTAGGGTATGTATTAGACGATGCAATCCTATTATTCCTTTTATTTATGCATATGGATGTTATTTTTCCTATCCACATTACAAGTAAATCATGATTTTACATTACGTAAGTAATTTCCATATCCATTCAATGTTTCATACTCAAAATGTCAAATAAAACAAGATGAAAATAAACAGAAAAAATAGGGGAGAATATGGAAAGGAATCTTCCTCGCTCGTGTCACTATAGTAACATCGCTATAACAGAAATATTCCAGCTATATCGGTATTGTCACTATAGAAACACCTCGTGTCCATATGGTGGCTCAAATCAGAAGCTGCCTAAAAATTTTATTCCAACAATTTATGATTCCCAAACCATTTAATTCAAATAATGCTATCAAAAAAATGTTAACGCCTTAATATACCCCCATGAACAAACCCAGTCGTGTTGAGTCTAGCACGTAATACCATATTATATTTACTTATACTTTAAGAAGTAATAATTTACAAGTCCAACCTCATTTTAAACAACCCCCACCATTGCAAATTTTCTAGCCCTCCTTTTCATAATTCTACACCACTAATACATAAGCAAGTGTATGTCATTATGCAATCACAATATTCACAATATGTCAACCAATTATGATTTACATAAGCATCAAGCTCCATTAATCTTAAGTGCCCATTTAAACCTTTATGCTACTACCAACAAGACAAACAACAATCATAGTCAAATTTCTTCAAACACAACACAACACATAGCAACTTGAAATATTCACCTATCACCGATTCTGAATTAATAAAGCAACTATAAATCATATCCTGTCACGACCCAAAAACTAAAGGTCATGATGGCACTTATCGTGGCTAAGCCTTGAGTAGTAAGCCTATCACCCAAACTGATATATAATAATAAAACCTAACACAATTCCAAGGCGAGATTTCTAGAGTGAAGTCAAACAATACATGTACAATAATAGCGAAAGTCTAAATAATAAAGATGTCATAAACCATTCCAAAACCTAGTTTCATAGTGTAAGAACAATATAAATACAACTCAAAATCTGAAAATATAATTAAAAATCCAAAAATGTACAAGTTTATCTCTTAATAAAAAAACAAGATATAAACTAGATAGGAGGAGGTATAAGGTCTACTTTGAAGGCATAGAGCGGCCAATACCTTAAAGTGTCAAGGATTACCTCACGATCTCAGCTACCACATGATGCATTATACCTAGATTTGCATTGAAAGGGCATAGTATGGATGAGTACGGTTCACTTCTACTCAGTAAGTATCATAGGCCGACTAAGCAAAGTAGAAAATAAGATACATAAATACATACTATGAGCACATCACCTGCAATCAGAAAATATCTCAAATGGTAGCTCACATTATCTCTACTAACAGTTCAAAATATAACACTTAAATAATGAAATAGATATGATATGAAAATAGATTGTATATGCAATGAATAACACAGAGAATCACAATAAGAAAATACATAATATGTGAAATGCAATAATGATGATGATCATGATGTGATATGATTAAGGTTATCACATAATCTTCGTATACACCTATCGAGCCTCAGTGCTTTCGGGTAGGACCCATGGGGAGTTCGCAATCCATATGTATTCTCAATACTCAATTCCAAATTCAATATCCATATCTTCTCTCCGACTCAGGGGCTATGGCAGAGGATTTTGTAAAAGTGTCTTATTGCTGTCAAAATTAGTATTTCGACAATAGTACCAATATCTCATAAATGTATGTATGATATGAGGATATAATGCTCACAACCAAATCAATAGGGAAAACTCAAACTCATTCAATGTACATGTATGTGAACTCAGAATCCACTCAATATGTCAACCATAAATGATTCAATATAAGCAATGTATCATTGAAATAAATATGCATGCAAGGCATCATTAATATCACATTAACCCCAACTTGTGTATTTCTATTATGAAGAAAGCAACCAATGCATATATAAGGCCAATAATATCAAAATAATCCCCCACATGGGCACACAATAGTAATAACATTATTTTTATGATTATTATCCATATCCATGGCATGTTTTTATATAATTATTAACCACACAGTCCAGTCTAAAGAAAGTTAAGTCATAACCTACCTCATGACAACAAAATACAGGCCTAATGTCATGATTTAAATTCTTCAGGTCATGATGGTGCCAATTATTATCCACCAGTAGGCAAGACTCGTAGCCCTAAAAGGCTAGTAACGGACTACCTAAATAGATAATGAAATAATGCGGAATAAATGTAATAAACTATCAAATACATTATATAGTCCAAAAACCTAGTGGTATCAGTACAAGAGCTTTTAATATAATAGGAGTACAAGAATAAAATACCAAGGGAATTTCACTGTTACAACTCATCTCTAAATACAACATAAAGACTAGACTAGTACATAAAAGGGGTGAAAGTAATGCTCCAAACGTTAGTAGTTTATTTTGTGTTCCGCACGATGAACACATCAATAGAAATAACCAATATTATGATCTGCAGACTGCAGAAGTGTAGTAAGAGTATGAAACACGTGGTATTCAGTAGGCAACTGTCGACTGAGCTCTAAATGCAATGCAAATATATAAAACATATAAACAGAATGGAATCTACACCCAAATATTCAGCATCCACACAATAAAGCTAGTGAGATAACAAGGATAAACTATTTTATTCTATCGATGCTCAAAAATCTCAACACTGTATCGTATATCACCAGCCAATATACAAAATAAAGGCAAAAGAAGGATATATAACAGTATACAAGGTCAAGGACTAAATATACAATCTGAACAAATGAGGGAAACAAGGCATATATGGTAATACCATAGCTACATATAACTAGATTTACATATATATATATACACACACACAACAAGGTCTACACAAAGTATAGCCTAAATCAACATATATTTATTTTAAGACCTCGCAAAACTAGAATGATTTAGTACTAACATACTTAAGTTTTTTAGTCCATCCGTCTTATTATGAGATAATTATGCATAAAGATATGCTCGTAAAGTGAAGGGGGCCATAAGCATACCTCAAATCTCAATACTAGATCAGTAACTAAGCTTCCACAAACTAGCCATAAAAATAATCATCACATTAATAATAACAATATCAATGACAACGTAAGTAACCAGCTAGTCTGGACAAACAATAACTACTCGATCCTTTTATATACCCTCATAACCACATGCTCAAAGGTTCAATCAGCATACAAACATTATAGCATATTAATCACCAATACCTATGCAATACCTCATAAGGTTGATGGACATTGGCGCATACTAGTTATAGGCAATGCACATGCATAAATGAATGTCCAAAATAAAATTCGTAAAACAATAAGAAACCCAATCCATTGCACAACCTCTATAATAAATATATGATACAAGAGGTCATTGCACAACCCTCGAGTATCATACATCCTCAATAAATAAAAATGTATGATACAAGAGGTCGTTGCATAACCCTCATTCCCATCGTACAACCTTAATAATAATGATGTGATACATAAGGTCATCGCATAACCTTAATAAATAAAAAAATATGCTATGATTGGTCATCGTACAACCCTTGAGACCATCATACAACTTCAATAAATAAATTATATGATATAAGAGTTCTTTGTACAACCCCCTAGACCGTTATGCTTCCTCAATAAATAAAAATATGTGATAAAAGAGGTCACCGTACAACCCTCGAGACCATCGCACAACCTCAATAAATTATGATCAAAAGTCCATTAATCGGGGTACATTTCAGGATTAAATCAATATAATAGTGTAGAAAGGGTTAGAATCTCTCATGATCGGAGTAACAAGTAGTATAAAAATCATAGACCAGACTCTATATTGGCCAAATCTTTAAAACACGATTTTCAATCTTAATGCACATAAATCACCCATCAAGGTGGTATGATTAACACAATGAATAAATTGTTTTAAAAGGAAAAAAGTGGTATTTTATCCCTTTTTAGGAAAAATAGTAGTGATATTGGGTGTATTTATGCATTCTAGCATCACTATTCTAGCTTTTTTAGCCTTGGTTTGAGGATAATTCTAAAATATATGGGTCGATAATGAGATAAATATTTATAGAAGTGTTAAAACATGTGTTTGTGATGTCCAAAGAGAGTTTCAAACAATTTTGTACTTCAAATATTCATTTAGAGTTCAACCCAGAAAACTAGCATTACTAGCTTGAGCTAGGTGCTTGTCTAGTTGATTCCATTAGATTATATTGTGTTTAATGTGTTCCCAATGGTTTTATTGTGTAATTATGAGTGAAATAACTTTTGGGTAGTGAGAAAAGTTCAATTTTATGAGTGTACGCCTAGAACAATAAGTGAAAGATCAATGCGAACTAGCCTAGCTTAGCTCTTGTTTTGATTCGTCGTTATAGATGTAGTGTTATGTTTTTCTACTAATTCGTGTGGTATGAGTTTGTAGGATGATTTGGGAGCTGAATATGATGATATTTGGATGACCAAAAGGCTTGAAATCCATGGAAAAGACACCACAAGACAAGGAACTAAGAGGGGATACTCAACACTTAACAAAAATTTGAAGAGCAACTTCCAGAGCCCCAAGGCGATATTGAGGTTCCGTCCAACCTGGAGTAGTGCTATGGTCAGGGTGCAGCCTTGACTTGAGATTCTTTCAAGACATGGATCAGCCTCACCTGGAGTGGTTCTGTAGCTAGGCAATGCCCCACCCAGTCCCGGGATTAAAAACTGACAGTTTCCTTGTCCAACACGGAATTGGCTTGCTCCTATACTTTAAATACATGTTATATCACATTTTTACATATCTTTGGACATATTTTGGAGATCAAGGGGCTGCTACAATTTCTTCTTTAGGTTTTTATCATTTTAATTTAGTTTATTCATATTTTTAGTCGTTAATTACCACTTTGTGATTACGATTATGACTATGTGTGGCTAAACGCCCTTTTCGAAGTTAAAACCAAGGACATGAAACAACAACATACCCAGTGTATTCCCACCTAGTGGGGTCTGTAGAGGGTAGAGTGTATGCAGACGATACCAAGGACATGAGTATTATTATTTTGAATTAAGTTTGATTTGCTTATCATTATTGGTTGTTTTTATCCTTTTTATAACTATTTTAAGAATTTGCGACCCTTAGAATAAATCTTTTGTCAATCTTGTGAACTCGAGAGAGGGAATAGGAAGATAGAACATGGAAATAAACAAAGTTTGAGTTTATATTCTCTTATGAAATAAAGAATTGAACTTAGCACCTAGGGCAAGGATGTTCTTAGGAGCCAAACTTGATTCAAACGTAGGATGATAACTTAATACACTTAAGTAGACTATTACTTCCCCTCTCAATGATGTAGTTGTAAGGTTCAACTTAGGTAAAGAATTAGATGTTGGAAAACCATAATCATGTAATTAACCCTACGAATCAACAACCAAGATAAGCAAGTTAACAAATGAAATTCAATATATATTAGGATTGTTTAAAATACTTTAACCCTAGGTTTTCTCATATTGATTGTTCCAAGATCATTACTTTACGCATTGTTTATTTTACTTGCAATTACAATTTCCAACTTCTATTTCTGGTTACATTTGCATCAATTGAATCTAAACTGTGAACTAAAATTGAATCGTGGCTGAATCAAGTCTTTGTGGAATCGATGCTTGGCTTTTTGTATGCCACGTTACTATTTCATAAGACCACGTACACTTGCATGTGCTTTGTCAAGTAGTAAAATCATATTTTAGTCTAAATTTTACCATTTACCATTTTTAAAAATCATGAATATACCGAATCTATGCATGCCATCAAAAGTATTCACACAATGAAATCATAAATATCAACATGTCTATAAATTATGGCCACATCCTTCACAAGGATAAAACACTTCTCGCAATCCAACCAATATCATCCCACAACATTCGGCCTAATAATATGTCCGGAATAATTACAACATCATAATCACTACTTTAGGCTCAAATAAATATCCAAAACACATCTCAATAGTCATATCCATAAGCCATAACATATTAATCAGGAAAAACATATCTACACGCCATATACCATAATCTAGGAAAAACCATCACCATTCAACAAGTCATGAAGTAAACTGATATTACTCAAGGGATAACATAAGTCTTGGTCTGAAGTGGGCCAGAGGAACCCTCTTCTAATCCTCAAAACTTTAATAAACAATACTAAGTCACGGTGTTCTACCTATAATCAATCATAACATTCACATTTACATGCAATATATGAAGTACATTATCGTATGAAGAAGAGTAGACAGAAGCACACCTTAAAGCCAAACCAAAAATCCTAGAATCATCCACCAAACATCCATCTTCACTCTATGGTCTCAAAAATGCTACCACGATATCAAAATCATAATCTACGCATCATTAGGAGTCAAATGAGATCCATATTTCTATATTAAGGGTCGGATCGAAATTAGGGTCAAGATAAAACCTGTAGCCATAAACGAAATCCAAAAATTGAAATTATTACAGGGTCCCATAGAGGACAAAGAAGTTGTGCTCAAAAATTGAGGACAAATGGAGCGCAATTCGAGTCTCAAATCAGCCCTCAAAGTTTAAAAATTCAAATCCCTAATTTCTAAGAATTTATAAATAAATTGAAGGAAACTTACCATGAATTCAAAGAAAAATCATGGAATAAGGTATAACCAAGCTCCCTCAAAGCATCTACAAGCTTAATCCTAAGTTTTGCTTATCTTTTAGGGTTTTTGGCTCTAAGACATGAATGGAAATTGGAAAATTTGCAGACTAAGGGGTCCTTTTATACCCTCTCCAGGTACTCATATGTTGCATTCACAACATTCAGGTTTACAATCGCACTACATGGCATCAGGAGCAGGCGTTGTGATTGCAACAACCCTTAGTGAGATTATACTATCTGCTCTGCCAAGGGTACTGTTATGGTGGCCCTTGTTGTGCGATCGACAGCCTATCAGAACCATCGTATATGCAAATGAACTATGTAACCATACTAAATTTGAAGTTTTGGATGCAATGGCAATGTCAGATAGTTGGATTATCTTGCTTTTGGTATTATTGGATATGTTAATTTCAATTTTATTTTGTTCTATTACTATTCCTTATCTTATCTTAGATTGCTTTATTTTGAGCCGGGGGTCTATCGAAAATAACCTCTCTTTCTCACATTTAAGATAGTGGTATGACTGCATACACTTACCCTCCCTAGACCCCACTTGGTGGGAATGTACCCTTAATGGTCAAGTACCACAATGCTTAAGTGGCCGCTTTAGCACTCTAACCTAAAAGTAACTGTCCACTTAAGCGTTGCACTACTGCTAAAGCAGAGACCATTAAAGTAGTCACATGTCTACTTTAGTGGTACTTGCCCAGATTGGCAGGTTCTGCTAAAGTGGTCACATATCCACTTTAACATCACTTGCCTGACTGGCAAGGTCTACTAAAGCGATGCTTAGGTGGCTAATGCAAAACTTTGGCCTCTAAAGCGGTTTCACCAGATATCAATTGGATCAGCAGCTTTACTGAGTTATAAAGTTGTCGATCAACCCCTTTGAATTCATTCAGAATCCTCTAAAGATAAACAAAATATGTTGCCAGACTAAATTCGACATTCCAAACTCAATGGCGGCATCAGGTTTTGAAAAGAGGTTGTTTTTACAAAATTGAACCCCCAATCACTAATTTTACTATTTTTGTAACCAAGGTTCAAAATGATATCCAGAAGCCATAAAACCAAAACAACCATGCTGCCAAACTAAAATTAACATTCCCGATCTGTTGGAGCAGTCTGTTTTGCCATCCAACACACAGAACAACAAATGTTGACCAAAGCCAACTACAAGGCCTTTTAAACCTCTAAACACTATGAACTTCCACAAATCATTTTGGATCCCATCTGGAACCATGTCAACCATCCCCACACCAAAGAAACAATACATAGAAACAATGAGGAGGGAAAAATGGTCAAAACACTTAAAAAGGGAAAGTTTAAAGAATCAATTCCTTACAATATCCACTACTAAGAATCTTGTTTGTCCTGAAACTAAATGCAAGGGAAATAGAAGAATCAACAAAAAACTATGGATAACTACTACGCATGTAAGACTCGACATCCCTAGTAACCTTTTATATGGAATGGTGTCCTCACTGAACTTTAACTACTAGAATATCCTGAAAATACAATTATCTAATATCTTGAGCTAAAATAGAGACTGGCTCCTAAATGAAGGACAACCTCTCATCTAACAACGTTGTGTCCCAATAAATTACAAGATACTCATTTGAGAATATAATTCTAAAGTATAAATACATGAAAAACTAGATGAACGTCTAAAAGATCAGCAGGTAATGCTAACTCATAAGCTAGATACCTAATAGTTCAAAGAAGCTCAAATGGCCTAATATACCTAGGGCTAAGATTGCCCCTCTTCCTAAACCCCATCATACCCTTCATTGGAGAAACACAAACGAAGACTCAATCGCTAACACTAAATCTTAAGGCACGAAGTATATGCTCTGCATAGAACTTCTGCCTAATTTGAGCCACTCGAAGTCTATCCTAAATGACCCAAACTCTATCTAAAGACTCGTAAAGCAAGTCAATAACGTCTAATCTTAAAAACCTCAAACTAACCAACTGGAGAGTGAAAATGGTACCATAAAAAGCCTTAAAAGGTGCCATATTACTACTAAAATAGCAGTTATTACTTGCTAAGGATAAATACTGCTCCTACTGACATTCAAAATCTATAACACAAGTGTGATGCAATCCGTCAAAACCTGAGTAGTCCGCTTTGATTAACTATCGGTATGGGGGTGAAAGGCGGTGCTAAGATAAACCCGAGTACCCAATGTTTTATAAAATGCCCTATGGAAGTAAGAAGTGAAAATTGAACCTCTATCTGACATAATAGGCACTGGTATACCATGGAGATGAACTATGTCACAAACATAGGTATTGGCTAATATTTCAGCACTGAAAAAAACTAAATAGGAATAAAATGAGTAGATTTGGTCAATCAATCCACGATGAACCAAACATTATTTGAACCATGATAACCTATCAGACTTGTGATAAGTCGTCATACAGGTCGTCAGACAGATAAAGAGGACCTGACGACATTCTCTGATAACTTATCAGATTTGTGATAAAAATTCTGAATTCTAAATTTCAAATTTCTGTTAAGTCACGGATATAAAAAACAGCTTTAAGGGTTCATTTATCCGCTTCATCTTGGACATCTTGAAATGGCTGGAACTCATTCCAAAGGCCAGTTTACCTCTCTTTGGTTCTCTTAACATAGAATTTAATTTTTTCAACTGTTTGATTTGGTTGTGGGAATTTTCTCTTGAACTTAGAAGAGAATCAACTTCAGACTTCATCTTTTGTAAGTTTAATTACTTTGAATGATGAATATAATTGTTGCTATCTCTTTCTTTCTCATGTGGAACTAAAAGCCACAACTAGGATTGTGGGATCTATGATTATTCCTCCATGGATTTAATATTTGGTTAGGGTTCAAGTGATTGTGGAACATCTTGATAATTCTTTTGTATTAATTATTTTCCGTTGGTTGCAAACAATAGGCCTAGCTTACTATTGATTTGCTTGAGATAAGAAATCAACCATAGTAACAAGTGAATTATAAACGAAGATTTGGGAAGGTTAAGTTCTCATCTAATGATTAATGTTGTCAAAAGATTGATCAACTCGAGATAAAATCAGTATGAATAGAATGTTTTCCTAAGTTGGAGAGAATTAGGGAGTTCAACATCTAGGTAGGTTGAGAAACACTTAGATGGACTATCGAAACTGATAATTTGGTGTTTCCCATAAGTCATAAGAATTCAATACTACAACTATTATTCAATGGAGGATTACTAATCATAGTGATCACAACTTTAGTTTCTCTATATCATTGATTTGAAATATTGCAGTTTAAGATTTGATCTCTGAAGCAAATTAAACTTTAACATTTGTTTGATCATTGTAAATCCCCATTTTATTTTTTTGTATCATTTGTTTGAATTTAACTTGTAGCTTTAGTTTCAAACTAGTTTAATCGCCACTCACATTGTTCCCTGTGGATTCGACCCCGACTCCAAAGTTGGGTAAATATATTGACAACGACCGCCTTGCACTTAATTGACATGTAAGTTGAGCGTTATCATTAACCATAATATCATCCTTGGTCACCACCTGACTTAAGAAAGTGACATACTCCAACAAAAACTCGCACTTGGAGAACTTGTTATACAACTTCTCATCTCTCAATCTCTGAAGTACAATTTGTAAATGCTCTTCATAGCTAGCCTCACTATTGGAGTAAATCCATGAACTCGTGGACAGTACAGACAAAATCAAAAAAGGTAGTGAATCAACACTAATATCATGAATATATTCCAAATAAGAAAAACATCCTCTCACTACCATATGACAAGTCCATGGAAAGGATATAACTCTTTTTGGACCCAAATGAAGCGTACCCTTCCAAGATATTCTTGGCACAACCAGTGAAGCTAAAGTCACAGTCTTAGCATAAGAATATAGAATAACATAATTGGGAGATAACTAATCCATACCCAAGATGACATCAAATTCTATCATATCTTGGATAATTAGAACTACCTAAGTATCACAGCCCAAGAGGACATAACACAAGATCGATGTACCCGATCCAATACTAAAGAGTCTTTTATAGGGATAGATAAATGGATAGGCAAGGAAAGATACTCCCTAATTGAATCCAAATGCAAATTAAAATATCCAGACATATAGAAAAAATTTGATCCCAGATCAAATAACACAAATGCAGATTTGAAACATACGGGGATAATACATGTGATAACAATATTAGAAGCATCTTTCTCAGGTCTGGCAAGTATAGCATAGCATTTTCCACATCCTTTACCAAACTGAGTAGCTCCGTTACCACCACCACGGGTGCCACTACCTATGCCTTACGCATCTTTAGTAGCATCTCTACCACCATTAGGGTCACCTCTGACTATTGATACTAGAGTAGATCTGAAAACACGGTGGGAGTAATCCTTAGATGCATGGTAAAACTCATCTGACATATTGAAACCTTTGTGGCCCACCTCAATCTAAAGAGGTACAACAGATCTAGAACTACTGTCCTAGGAAATTGCTTTATTACTTATAGCTGATGAACCAAAAGACCTACTACCTGAACCTTGCAAAGCTGCCTAAACTGGTCTACCATGGTACATATGAGAACCTCTAAAATTTTTGCCTCGAGAGGTGTGTCCACTAAACTCGCCCTGACAGAGCACTCTTTTGGTGCCTTAATGATCAGATCAAGGAATAGTCTTAGTCATATTTTCATGATCCACCACACTCTAAAATAACACCCCTGACACTACCATCTGGGTAGAAGCCAACTGAAAAGTAGTATCCAAACCCCTCATGAACTTCTAAATCTTCCCAAATTCAGTGGCAATAGAATATCTATATGAGGCATAGAAACATGTCTTATACTCGACAATAGTCATGGAGCCTTGTTCTAAGTGATCAAATTTATCTCTCATCTAATCCCTAAAATTTTATTGCACAAACCTATCCAAAAAGCCTCAACAAACTAATCGCAAGTCATCTCTAGAAAGCAAAGAGGTTGTAACTAACAACTGACCTCCACAAATCTCTAGCTACATCTCTCAATTGGTAGGTAGTTTAAGCAACTCTATATGACTTGAGCAATCCAAGGCTATAAAACTTCTCTCGGCAATCAATCAAGAACTCGTAGGATTCCACTACCACAAAATCACTACACCTGGGTACATCCAAGTGTGTAAATCTCTCAAACCTCTTCTAACCTCAGAAGGCATAATAGGACCCAAAGCAATATGAGACATAGTGAATCTAACAGGCTGCGATCTTAACTAAAGAGGTAACACAGATGAAGGTTGAACCCATAAACTTGGAATATTATACTTAAATATTGTCATAAATGAAGGAACAACACTCAGAGCCTGTGGAATACCCAGTAGATATTGGTAATGATGAAGAAAAGACACTCAGAATTAGAGAGACATCATAAGCAAACTCTGGCTCAGATGAAGGTATAACACTTAGAGTTAATGAAATACGAGGTGCACTCAAACAAATACCCTCTAAATGAGTCAACAAATTAGTCAATAAACCCTCAAAGACTGAAGTAGTTATAATTTGGGGAACCTAAGTAGGACCCATATCTCTTTCATGTTCAACCTCGAGCTCAAGGGAGATCTCTCTAGTACTACCTCCAAAAGGTTCAAATCCTCGTGTCCATCCTCTACCTCGAGCCCATCTACAACCCCTAACTCATTCCCTAGGCTGGGGTCTCTCTTTAGATTCTAGCTCTGCATCTCTATCCTCATGAGATTTTGTCCTCATCATCTTCATATGAAAGAGTGAAACTTAATTTAGAATATAGGGTATTAAAAATTTCACATGATAAGGAAAAAAAAGTTTCCTAAAGATATCTTATATTCTCTCAAAGATAGGTATGGACGTGTATGTATCAATTTGTGAGACTCTACCAGATACCATATTTTTACATCGATGCTACTAAATGAACATAGATGCTCTAATACCAATTTGTCATAACCCAAAAACTAACGGTCATAATGGCATTTATCTCAGCTAATCCTTGACATCTAAGCCTATAACTTAAACTGATATGTAATAAAACTATATAACACAATTTTAAAGGCGAGAGTTTTAGAGCAAAGTCGAACCATACATATACAATAATAGTGGAAGTCTAAATTATAAATATGTCATAAACCATCCCAAAACCTAGCATCTCATTGTAAGAACAATATAAATAGAACTCAAAATTTGAGAATACAACTCAAAATATTAAGAATTGCAAGTCTATAAATACAAAATAAGATATAAACTAGATAGGAGAAGGTCTAAGGTCGACTCTTAAGGCATGGAGTGGTTAATACCTTAAGGTGTTAAAAATCATCTCACAATCTCAACTTTTGCGCGATTCACTCATACCTATATCTACATGAAAAAGGCATAGTACAAAGAAGTATGGTCCACTTTTACTCAATAGGTATCATAGGCCAACTGAGCAAAGTAAAAAATAAGATACATAAATTCATATAATGAACACATCACCTGCAATAAGAAAATATCCTAAATCGTAGCTCTCATTATCTCCACTAACAGATCTACATATAGCACATAAATAATGAAATAGACACGTAAAAGAAAAAAGATCATACATGTAATGAATGACACACAAAATCATAACACAGAAGATACACATTATGTGAAATGCAACGATCATGACAATCATGATGAGATATGATTGAGGTTATCGGATAACCTTCGTATACACCTACCAAGCTTTATCGCTTTCAGGTAGGATCCATGGGGGGTTTACAACCCATATACTTTCTTAATACTTAACCCTAATCTCAATATTGATATCTTTTCTCTAACTCATGGGTTACGGTAGAGGGTTTTGTAATATTGCCTTATTTCTATCAAAATCAGTGCTCCCACAATAGTACAAATATCTCATGAATGTATGCATTATATGAGGATTTAATGCTCATAACCAAACTAGTCTGAATATCTCAAATCCATTCAATATACATGCACGTGAGATCAGAATCCACTTAATATGTCAACAATCAATGATTCAATATAAGAATGTACCATTGGAATAAATATGCATGCAAGGCATCATTAATATCGCATTAACTGTAACTTGGGTATTTCTATAATGAAGGAAGAAACCAATGTATTTATAAAGCCAATAACATTATAATAAGCTCCCATACAGGCACACAACAATAATAACATTATTTCCCTTATTGTTACCCATATATATAGCATGATTTTATATAAATATTAACTACCCAGCCTAGTCTAAAGAAAGTTAATCCATAAACTACCTCATGATGACACAATCAAGGCCTAAAATACTTCAACACAGAGCTTTCCTCTCTCAAACAACGTCAAAATCAACTAAAATATACAAATATAGAATGTACGCATCAAAAGAAAGCCAACGATATCTATATTACCCATTTTCAAGTCAGGGTCAAAATGAACCACCAAAATGGGGTTTTACAAAAAATGAGTAAAACTAAAATTTTAGTTCATAAAAACCTTACCCATGATTACAGGAAACCATAGGAGAAAGACAAAGTTAAAATGGGTTAAAAGAGGACTTAAATAGAAGAAACCCCATTATTAGACCTCCCGAGGCAAAGTCCCCAAATTTTCCTTTAGAAATCACAATAATAATTGAAATAGTGAGTTTTATCTTACCCAAGATAGAAAATAGAAGAAATTATCTAAAACTCTCTCAACCCAAAGCTCAAAGTTTCAAAATGGATAAAAATTGAGAAAAAAAGCTTTTAAATATCCCAGCCATACTACTTTAGTGGTCCAACCCAAAAGCATTGGGCCACTTAAGCAGTACCCTACCGCTAAAACAGAGACTACTAAAGTAATTATATGGTCTCTTTAGCAGTACTTGCCATGACTGGCAGGGTTTGCTAAAGCGGTCACTGGTCTATTTTGTTGGTAGTTTCCTTGTTGACAAAGTCTACTAAAGTTGTTCCTAGGTCGCTAAAGCAATTATAACTTTAGTACTCAAACCGCTAGAGCAGTTGCACCAGATATCAGCAAGATCAACATCTTTGCTAAGTAGCAAAGTTGTCGATCCACTCCTCAGGATTTATTTAGAATACCCTAAAGGTAAACGAAATATGCTACTAGACTATATATTATGTAATGGAATCAATGGTTACATCACATTTTCTAAATGAGGTTGTTTTCACAAAATTGACCCTAATATCCAATTTCACAATTTCCAAACCAAGAAACAAAATGAGATACAAAAGCCAAAAAATCAAACCAACCATGCTACCAAACCAAAATTAATGTTCCAGGTCTGCTGATGCAATATGTTTTACCATCTGACAGATAGAATAACAAATATTTACCAAAGTTAACTATAAGGCCTTTCTAACCTCTAAAAATCACAAACTCACACAAATCAGTTCAAATTGCATTGAAAACCATTCCAACCATCCCTATACCCTAGAACAATGCATAAAAACCATCGGGAGGGATAAAATAGTCAAAACATATAAAAAGGTAAAGTTCACATAATCAAATCCTTACAAAGCCACATGAATTCAGAGGAATCAAAATCAATAAATCATTAACATTATTTTTACTCACATAAAGGATAACTCTGAGTTGGTCATCTAACATGTTATACATAGCCCTTACATCCAGATATCAATTAGAACCTTCTAGATTTTACTTTTCACTATGTGTATCCTTCATAGCAGAGTCGAGTGAT
This sequence comes from Capsicum baccatum var. pendulum, assembly GCA_030864225.1. Classification (NCBI taxonomy): domain Eukaryota; kingdom Viridiplantae; phylum Streptophyta; class Magnoliopsida; order Solanales; family Solanaceae; genus Capsicum; species Capsicum baccatum. The sequence continues at coordinate 71,597,544 of CM061551.1, forward strand.
ATTGACTTATCTAGTTGAGAAACCAATTGGAATCAAGAGATACCAATTAGACTCAACTCATACAACAATCAAGCATCCACATGAGAGAAAATAAGAAGAGAAAAAAATTCCTAAAAGGTCTAATAGAACACTAAAGATTAGATTAGATGTTTACATACCAATCCACAAGGCTCTACTTGACATTTTTTGTTGTACTTGGATAGAGGTAAGCTAGGCTCTCATACCAAATTATCATGATCTAAAATACCAGATCATGAGGGAACCTATTCTAATCTACATAGACCCCTACCACCCCTATATACATAAAAGTCTTTATTAAATAACAATAACTAAATTTTACCACAACTGTTGTATTAAAAATATTAAATAAAAAAGTCAAAACTGGCAGAGGATCTATTCTAAATAAGTATACATGAGCATTCTAATCAAATGAAATATAAAAATAGGATACAACTTCCACAATAGAATAAGAGGAATAGAAGCTGATGCAAATCACAATCCATATTACCTATGAAATATCAACTGATTCTGCACCCATACTATACCCTGGAAAAGGGTATAGAAAGAGTAGTATTTTTACAAAATACACATATGAGTAATCACATTGGTCAATTCGAATTAGGTTAGATAAATATTACAGAGAGCATGTATATCAATATTCACATTATTGAACCACATTATCATTTTCATATGCTAACTTTACAAGTTTTTATATTATTTCCATAAATATAAGAATAAATCATTTGTATATAACATCTTCTTATTCAGTTTCGTACATTGAAACAACAAAAATTCAATAATATCATTTGAAGTAGGTCATCACAAGTTTATTTAAATTTGACTAGTTATATAATACCAAATACCAAATCCAATACAAAATTCATACACTGTCATGACCCAAAAAATGAGGTCATGATGGCACTTGTCGAGGTCCAACCTTAACAAGTAAGTCAATTGCCCAAAAAGGAATGAAATTCTCAACATAACAATTATAATAAGACAACACTTCTCGAACAAAGTCAGGACAACTCAAAACATAAATAAAGAAAAAGACTGAAAGAAATTGCATAAAATACCCAAAATCTGGTGTCATATTATATGAGCATCTAAAAATACATAACTAAATCTGAAATATAAAGTCTATCTCTAAAAGAAATAAAGACAATTAAAGATGGATGATGCCCGAATCAGCCCTAAACTCTTGAGCACATCCGTACCTTAAAGAATTCAGAAAATCTTCTCAAGGATTAGCCAACAAAGGTGGTACTCGAACTAGGATCTATACAGAAAGGGCATAGTAGGAGTGAGTTTGGTCCACTTGTACTTAGTAGGTATCATAGACCGACTAAGAAATGTAAAAAATAATAAAAGTAAAGAAAACTATGAGCACGTCATGTGCAAATAGAAAAGTTCTCAAATGGTAGCTCGCATCATCTTCTCTAATAGTTATAATATAAATACTTGAATAAAACAACACAAATATACATAAGAAGTAAACAAAAATCTAACAAATGTCAAGGGAAACAAAAGAAATCATGGAACATGCATATGTAATGTAATACAATGACGATGGGAAGAATTATGAAAGTCATTGTATGACTTTCTATATACTCCTACCGAGATCGCAGCTTTCAATATAGGATCTATGAAAGATTATGTCATGACCAAAAACAAGAGTCATGATGGAATTTATTGCGGTAAACTTTGACAAGTAAGTTAATCACCTAAACTGATACACAAAGGAAAAAACACAATAATAATCCCAAGGTAAGGTATGTAGAATAAATCCGAACTCAACAATATTACAAATGTGGAAAGAAATAAATCAAAATATCATACATTCTCAAAACCAGGTGTCATTATTGCAAGGACTACCAATACAACTTGAATTCAAATAAAATACATAAGATGTCCAAAAAACAAGAGAAACTATGTCTTTAAAATAAAAGTAAAGGCATAGTCTATAGCAAAAGGTAGTAGAAGACATCCGGATGCCTAAAAATCATCCACTACCTTGAAAGCTCCAATAGTCGCCCGAATCAACCAAGTTGGGGAACACTCATACTAGGATATGCATCATAAGGCGTAGTAGGAATAAGTGCGGTCCACTTGAATTCAGTAGGTATCATAGAACAATCGAAAAACATATAAAATACACACAAAGGAAAAGTCACTTGCAATCAGAATATGTCCTACAATGGTAGCTCACACCGCGTGAACTAATATTTCTATAATATCCACAAATAATATAACAAAGCACTAAACAAGCATACTGGCATACATTTATACCACATATAAGCGAAGGAATAAGGAGAACAACATATACAAAAGTATCAAGTACAAGTAAGTGAAGATAGAACAATGTATAGGTATCAATTCAAAATAGAATATACAATCATATCACAAGCATAATGAAGTACAGTTAATATGATGATGGTGCACGAGGTCGACATACAACCTCCGAGATAGTCACACAGCCTCCATATACATCTACAAAGCTAAATCTTCCTGATGCAAGATCCATGAGGGGGTCATCAACCCATATACAATCGATATATCATATATCCTCCCCAGAACATCCCTCGAGAAGGGTTTTATAAGATTTCATAATATCTTCTCCCATGCACATCCCTTGGTAAGGGTTTTATGTAAAGGTATTGCTAGTATTTCTCAGTATTTCCATGGTGCTACCATTTGTTTCATGAATGCGAATGATATGAGGATTTAATGCTCACAATCAACCACAATGAGTATTTTCAAACCAACCACATGAGTATTTCCATAACCAACAAATATGACAATCACGTGAGCTGAATATCCTCTTAATATTTCAACCATTCATGAACTTCCATGTGATTCATATGCCAATAAAGTATGAATACATCACAGTACACATTTGTTACCACAATATGCTTTTCATCAATAAAAAATAATTATTCTCATATATATAGGCTATCAACATTACATAAAAACCCACGCGGTCATACGTAGCATATAATATATCAACTCAACCACATAATTTCACCTACAGACCCCCACTCGAGCACAACATAATAAGATATCTAATTTTCATACTTAGTTCCCACACCCTTAACAAGCATTTTGTTTACAAATTAACCACCCAGGCTAATCTGAAAGATTTAAGTCATAACCTACCTCGAATATCGAACAAATTTTCTATACAACAAACCTAAGCCTAGCTCCTTATGAACGAACTAGAAATCAACTAAAACATCAAAATATAGAATTTATGCATCAAAAATAAACCAACGACACTTATATTACCTAGTTTCAAGTCGGGGTCAAAATGGATCGCCGCAGTGGGTTTTCAAAAGAGAAGGGACAAATCGTAACTTTGTCTCAAAAATATGTTCCTCGTATTTTTAGGAGTCCACATCTGAAAACCCAAGCATAAAAGATTAGAAACAAGGTCCAAATCAAGGAAAAGCTATTTTTGAACATTATCAGGTAAAGTCTTTAAAATCCTTTTAAAAGTCAAGAATCAAAATTGTATTGAAGATGAAATTGTGAAAAAATTATTAATTATAGTATTAAAATATTATTCAAGTGAAAGGTGTTGAATTGCGGCTTAATTCGAAGAAATATAATTTTGGGCCTTCAGGGTCAAAATCCCCAATTTCCACTTTCAAATTCAAATTAAAATGGGAATCTAATGTTAGAGATGGAAGAAATAAGTTGAAATAGGTGTAATGGAGCTTACCCTTGCTTAGAAAAGGAGAAAGTTGCTCAATACCACAAAATCCTAAGCTCCAAGTCTCAAAAATGGTAAAAAATAACTAAATCAGGTATATATATGTAATATCCTAGGAAATTTATCATTCAAATTTTCTGCATAAACATGTTATGTTTTATCTTCTAGAATGAATTATAAATTTTCCGTGTGAAATGTCTTAGATTATGATCCACCATTGCGTAGAGTATTGAATAAGATTTCCAACGATATATGGATCATCCATAACATACACCCGAGCGACGAGTTATGAACATTCCAATCGAACCGTGAATAGTAGTGAACAGTAAAACGTGCAGGAAAAAGTACTAAGGCCTAGCGTATTTTTTTTCCAACTTTAAATGATCATAGATCCTTGTACATTATGATCTGGGTGATCTACGTTATATCAAAGAAAAGCTATGCGAGTCCTCTTTCCAATGAAATTGGTTTCATCCAATTTTCCTATCGAAGCAAAAAGTTATTGTCGATCTACTTCAGCCTATCAAAAGTAAATTTTTGGATCAACTTCAAACGATCATAATTTGAATACTATATATCAACGGAAAGATATGAGAGTCCTCTTTCTAATGAAATTGGTTTCATCCAATTTGAATATCGGAGTAAAATGTTATGGTTGATCTACTTTAGACTATCAAAACAGTCCACCAAAGGACAGATTCGACAATGTTTTTCATTTTTAGGGGCGTTTTGGTCATTCCACCTTACCAAAAATCTGTCCAAACCCTATATTAAAGCCTATTAGAAGCATTATATGTTATATTTCAGCAAATTCCCTAAAAAAGAAAAACCTAAGCTCTTATATCCAACTTCAAGAACCTCCAAAGTTCACCATTAATTCTTCAAATTTATTCAAGATTCCAAGTTCCTAGTTCAAGAACTCCAAGAACCATCATTCAAAGGCACTATTAACCTCTCAAAAATGAGTATCAATCTAAAGTTCATCATTCAAGGTATGTGGGGTTTTTCAACAAGAACTCTCTTTCGTTCTTTTGCCCAAAAGTAATTTTCTTTACAAAGGCATAATTTTTATTTGATTTTTATGAATTTGAAGTATGAACCCATATCTTGTGATGATTATTATGAAATATTGATGTTTATAATTTTGAAAGATGAATTTACATGTGTGGTGATATAAAGCATGAATCTTGAACGATATTTATCATGATTTTGATATTTGGGTCGTGAATCCCCATTGAAAATTATATTTTTTTAGAAAGTGTGCATTATAAGCATGTTGATGTTGAGTATTTGAGATATTTTGAATGATTTGACCTTTTGGTCTTAATGGAGTTGTTTTGAACTCGAGTGTGAAAGAAATCCACAACGTGGTTGATTTTGATAGAGGGGAAGCATGATGGCTCTCGATGTATATTTATGTATTACTAAAATTGTTTTTTTGTGGATTGTCTTTGAAATAATTTGAGCTAAGTTCGGCAGAAATATTTAGCATCAAGTGGGAGGTATAAATCAACCTTACTTCCTTAGAAATACGTGCCTTCGTAGGAGTAAGCCTGAGGCTGATTTATATAGTGATCACTAGTTTGTGTGGATTTGATATCGATAGTCCTACTCTGATGGATAGGATAGGACGGCTCTCCCCAACGTGGATTGTACATTGGACTCCATGTATCTCACATGGTTTATGTCGGTTATAGGATCTCCCAGTGTGTGTGTGTTTCCTTGTGTCTATGGTGAATGGTGTATTAAAAGTAGAATTGTGAAAGTTATTCTTTTGAAAGATTTAAATGATATTTACATTATGAGAATTGATATTCTTGATAAGCTGAAAGTGATTGACAACTTATATCATGAGTCACATGTGTTATTGTACTTATTTCATCCTCTCATGATTATGATAATTTTCTTCAGGCTAGGTAAGTTTTTCATACATTCTGCATATTTCTTATAAATATTTAGGATGATGATGTTTATATAACTGCATACACCCCCATATACTCGGTTCCTTTCCATGGTATTGACCCACATCTTCAGATGTGGGCTGTATTTTCTCAAAATGTAGGTTCAGGTGCTCAGTTCCAGGTTCGATAGTGATTCTGTGGGCACGCTATTCTACATCCTCTTTTTTGGTGAGTCCTTATGTTCTGAGAACGTTATGTCTGATGTTGGTTTCACGAAATTGTTTACATTTGATAACTGAGTATGAGTTAGTTGAGGCATGTCTCAATGGCTCACTGGTTTTATTGATTTTCTTAGAGTCTTGTCAGACTAGTATAGATGTTGGGAGTTGACTAATAAATCATATTTTGTTATCTTTCTGAAATTCTTTATTCTTGGATGATGATTACTCTATTAATATTTGAGGGTTATTTATGGAAACCTCGTTGATTTGTGTTGAACTGAATGAAAATGGATAAAAGGGTTAGCTTGGGGCTACTCGTAGCCTCAAGCACCATGTAATTCTCCGGGACTCATTTTTTGGGGTATTAGAAACTTGGTATCAGAGCCTAAGTTTTTAAGGTATCGTAGGGAGTCTAACAAGCCACGTTAAGTAGAGTCTTGATCATCGGTGTGTAGTGCACCACATCTATGAGCAAGAGGCTACAATACGTTTTAGGAAAAAATGTAATTCTTTCTTTCAGAAGTCTATCGTGCTTAAAGTGTCTCTCTCTGCTATTGATTCGTGCTCTCTTTTTTCAAAAAAATGCCTCCACATCGAGTGAGAAGAAATAATGATGGTCAGCAACCTCAACCCGCTGATCCATTGAATGAAAATGTATCTCATGCTGAATTTCAGACAACCTTTCAAGCGTTGGCCCAAGTTGTTACTGCAAATATTCAGGCCAACACGTCCCCAACTCCACAATAGCAGGGAGGTGATTCAGCTGCTGCTAGGATCTATGATTTCATGTAGATGAATCCACTGGAATTCTATGGGTCCAGGTTTGATGAGGATCCACGATTGTTTCTAGAGGAGGTGCAGAAGATTACTCAGGTGATGCATGTATCTGAGGAACATAGTGTGGAGTTGGCTGCGTATAGGTTGAAAGACCTTGCCTATGACTGGGTTGTTGCTTGGAGGAATGGTAGAGGCGAGGGAGCTGTCCCTACAACTTGGCAAGAGTTCCAGGATGCATTCCTGGATAAGCTTTTCCCTTTGGAGATGAGAGAGGCGAAGGTGGAAAAGTTTATAAACCTGCGACAGGGCTAGATTGATTGTTAGGGATTACTGTCTAAAGTTCAATCAGTTGGCCCAGTATATTCCTGACTTACTGGCTGATAATCGAGCTAGTATGAGTAAGTTTGTGACTGGAGTGTCTAGTTATGTTGCAAAGGAGATTAGGTCTGCTATGCTGAATAGTGAGATAAATCTTTCTAGACTAATGACTCATGCCCAACAAATTGAGGCAGACAATATTAAGGAAAGAGATAGAATGAGAAGGAATAAGAGAGCTAGGTCCGAGCAGTACGGACAGGGCCAGACTAAATCATAGCAAGGGAGTCGCCCTCAGTGTCAAGATTATTTTTCTATGCCAGCACAGTCATCTGCTAGTGCTCCCGTGCCTAGAGGTAGGCAGGAGCAAGGTAGCAGGTCATATCTATCCAGGTCCCAGTACAGTACTGGCAGTAAGTCAAATTGTCCCCTGTGTCCTAAGTGTGGTAGGGATCATTCGGGTGAGTGTTGGGGTAAAAAGAAGGACTGTTTCAAGTGTGGTGACATAGGTCACAGAGTTAGAGATTGTCCACAGGATGGACAAAGGCGTCGTGACTATCGCCCTCAGACCCAGACTCATACTGTTAGTGCTCCAGTTCCAATGACTCACCCAGCCCCAACTCAGGGCGCCTCTTCTAGCAATGCTGACGGGCAGCGCCATAATAGATTCTATGCTTTACCGTCCTGCCAGGAATAGAAGGACTCTCCTAATATTGTTACTAGTATGCTTCGTATATTTTAGTTTGATGTGTATGCTTTGTTTGATCTTGGATCTAGTTTCTTATATGTTACACATTTGAATGCTATGAATTTTAAAATGAGTCCTGAGATTATTCCTGAGCCTATCCTAGTTTGTACCCCAGCAGGTGATTCAATTGTTGCCCAGAAAGTGTATAAAAAGTTTCTTGTTATCATTTTTCATAGAGTCTTATTGGCTGATCTGATTGAGTTAGACATGGTAGGTTTTGATGTGATTCTAGGTATAGAATAGCTGTATTCTTTTTATGCCTCTATTGGTTGTCGGACCCGAGTGGTCAAGTTTTAGTTTCTGGGTGCATCCGTATTTGAGTGGTCTGGGAATTCTGTGTCACCTAAGAGTCATTTTATCTCTTACCTCAAAGATATAAAGCTTATTTCCAAGGGGTGTATTTACAATTTGGTTAGAGTCAAAGACACTAAGTCTGAGACTCTAACTCTCCAGTCTATTAACGTCATCAATGAGTTTTCTGATGTCTTTTCAGATGATCTCCTAGTGATACCTCCTGATAGAGAGATAGAGTTTGGGATTGATCTTCTTCCCGATACTCAGCCTATTTCTATTCCTCCTTACCGTATGGCCCCTGCAGAACTTAATGAATTGAAAGAGCAACTCAAAGATCTACTAGATAAGGGTTTCATAAGGCCCAGTGTTTCTCCTTGGGGTGCTCCTGTGTTGTTTCTGAGAAATAAAGATGGCTCTTTGCGTATGTGCATTGATTACCGCCAACTGAATAATGTCTCCGTAAAAAATAAGTACCCCCTTTCGAGAATAGATGATTTGTTTGACCAATTGCAAGGTGCAAGTTATTTCTCCCAAGGGGGAGATGGTGTGTTCAGATTATAGGGTAGATTTTGTGTCCCGAATGTTAATGATCTGAGACAGAGGATTATGGCTGAAGCGCACGGGGCACGATATTCTATTCATCTTGGTGCCACCAAAATGTACCGAGATATGCAGGAAATCTATTGGTTGAGTGGCATGAAGAAAGATATAACAGCATTTTTAGTTAAGTGTGCAACATGCCAACAGGTTACGGTTGAACACCAAAGACCTGGTGGTATGATGCAAGAGTTTAGTATTCCCACCTGAAAGTGGGAAGAGATAAATATGGACTTCATGACTGGTTTACCTCCTTCCCGATGCCATCATGATTCCATTCGGGTTATGGTTGATAGGTGGACTAAGTCTGCTTATTTCTTGCCTGTTCATACTTCATATAATGCTGAGGATTACACTAGATTGCATATTCGAGAGCTAGTCAGACTGCATGGAGTTCCCTTGTCTATCATTTTGGATAGGGTTACTTTAGTTTACTTCGCAATTTTGGAAAGCTTTTCAGAAGGGTCTTGGTACCCAAGTGCTTTTGAGTTTTGATTTTCATCCGCAGACCAATGGTCAGGCTGAGCAGACCATCCAAACCTTAGAGGATATGTTGAGAGCTTGTGTACTTGACTTTAAGGGAAGTTGGGATGATCACTTACCGTTGATAGAGTTTGCTTACAAGAACAGTTTCTACTTTAGTATTGGTATGGCTCCGTTTGAAGCCTTATATGAGAGGAAGTATAGATCACCCATAGGTTGGTTTGAGGTGGGTGAAGCAGCTGTGAGTGGTCCGGATTTGGTATTTGGGGATATGGAAAAAGTTAAGTTGATTAGGAAAAGGTTAAAAACTGCGCAGAGTCGTCAGAAGTCATATGCGGATGTTAGAAGGAGAGACCTTGATTTTGAAGTTGGTGACCTAGTGTATCTGAAAATTTCACCCATGAGGGGGGTGAAGAGATTTGGAAAGAAGGGGAAGCTTAGTCCCCATTATGTTGGTCCTTATAAAATTCTTAGCCGTGTTGGTAAGGTAGCTTATGAGGTCGAGTTGCTTTCCGAGTTGTCCTCTGTTCATCCAATATTCCATGTCTCCATGCTTAGAAAGCATCTTAACGATGTTGTGGTAATGAATTCCTCTGTGAGTGCTGACATTCAAGAAAATCTTTCTTTTGATGAGATTCGTGTTGAGATTCTTGATTTTAGTGTCTGAAGACTAAGGAACAAAGAAGTTCCCTTGGTCAAGGTGTTGTGGCGAAACCAATCTGTTGAGAGTGCAACTTGGGAAGCTGAGGTGGATATGCGATCAAAGTAATCGCACCTATTTTCTGTGAACTCCGATCAAGCTAAAGGTACCATTCTTTCCTAAATCATGCACTTTTGATAAAAGATGCAGCGGGTCAGCTGTCATTTATTATGTGTTCAGCTGTAGTTTCATGAATTTATGCATTCTATGTTGCATTTGGAGTGAGAAACGATGTGGTGATGAGCCTAACGAATGGTTTCAAATGTATGCTCTATTCCCTATCTAATCTTGTCATGTCTAGCGTTATTCTAGGATGAATGTTTCCAAGGGGGGATGAGGTAACACCCTGGGTTCTATCTTCTAGAATGAATTATAAATTTTTCGTATAAAATGTCTTAGATTATAACCCACCATTACGTAGAGTATCGAATAATATTTCCAATGATATATGGATCATCCAAAACAGACACCCGAGAGACGAGTTATGAATATTTCGATCGAACCGTGAATAGTAGTGAACAGTAAAACGTGCAGGAAAAAGTACTGAGGCCTGGCGTATTTTTGCTCCAACTTTAAACAATCTTAACTCCTTGTACATAATGATCTGGGTGATCTAATATATATCAATGGAAAGCTCTGCGAGTCTTCTTTCCAATGAAATAAGTTTCTTCCAATTTGTCTATCGGAGCAAAAAAGTTATGGTCAATCTACTTCAGCCAAGCAAAAGTGAATTTTTTGGTCAATTTCAAACAATCATTACTCCTCGTACACAATGATTTGGGTGACATACTATATATCAACGGAAAGATATCAGAGTCCTCTTTCTAATGAAATTTGTTTCATCCAATTTGAATATCGGAGTAAAACGTTATGATTAATCTACTTCACACTATCAAAACAGTCCACCAAAGGACAGATTCTAGAATTTTTTTTATTTTTAGGGGTGTTTTAGTCATTTTCCTTCATCCAAAATCCGTCCAAACCCTATATTAAAACCTATTAGAAGCATTATATGTTATATTTCATCAAATTCCCTCTAAAAGAAAACCCTAAGCTCCTACATCCAACTCCAAGACCCTCCAAAGTTCACCATTAATTCTGCAAATATATTGAAGATTCCAAGTTCCTAGTTCAAGAACTCCAAGAACCATCATTCAAAGGCACGATTAACATCTCAAAAATGAGTATCGATCTAATGTTCATCATTCAAGGTATGTGGGGGTTTTCAACAAGAACTCTCTTTCGATCTTGTGCTCAAAAGTAACTTTCTTTACAAAGGCATGATTTTTATTTGATTTTTATGAATTTGAAGCATGAACCCATATCTTATGATGATTATTATGAAATCTTGATGTTTATAATTTTGAAAGATGAATTTACATGTGTGGTGATATAAAGCATGAATCTTGTACGATGTTTATCATGATTTTGATATTTGGATCATGAATCCCCATTGGAAATTGTATTTTTTTAGAAAGTGTGTGTTATAAGCACGTTGATGTTGAATATTTGAGATATTTTGAATGATTTAACCTTTTGGTCTTAATGGAGTTGTTTTGAACTCCAGTGTGAAAGAAATCCACAACGTGGTTGATTTTGATAGATAGGAAGCATGATGCCTCCTGATATATATTTAAGTATTAATCAAATTGTTTTGTTATAGATTGTCTTTGAAATGATCTAAACTAAGTTTGGGAGAAATCTTTAGCACCGAGTGAGAGGTATAAAATGACCTTACTTCCCTAAAACTACGTGCCCCGTAGGAGTGAGCCTAAGGCTAATTTATATACTGATCATTAGTTTGTGTGGATTTGTTATCGATAGTCCTACTCTGATGGAAAGGATTGAACGGATCTCCCCAACGTGGGTTGTACGTTGGACTCCATGTAGCTCACATGGATTATGTCAGTTATAGGATCTCCCAATGTGTGTGTGTTTCCATGTGTCTATGGTGAATGGTGAAGTGATTTGAAAGTAGAATTGTGAAAGTTATTCTTTCGAAAGATATAAATGATATTTACATTATGAGAATTGATATTCTTGATGAACTGAAAGTGATTGACAAATTAGATGATGACTCACATGTGTTATTGTACTTATTTCATCCTCTCATGATTATGATGATTTTCTTTGGGCTATGTGAGTCTTTCATACATCCTGCATATTTCTTATAAATATTTATGATGATGATTTTTATATAACTGAATACACCCCCATATACTCGGTTCCTTTCTATGGTATTGACCCATATCTTCGGATGTGGGCTACATTTTCTCAAAATGTAGGTTCAGGTGCTCAGTTCCAAGTTCGACAGTGATTCTTTGGGCATGCTATTCTACATCCTCTGTTGTGGTGAGTCCTCATGTTCTGAGGATGTGATGTCTGATGTTAGTTTCACAGAATTGTTTACATCTGATAACTGAGTATGATTCAGTTGGGGCATGTCTCAATGGCTCGCTGGTTTTATTGATTTTCTTAGAGTCTTGTCAGACTACTATCGATGTTGGGAGTTGACTAATAAGTCGTATTTTGTTATCTTTCTAAAAAAAATTATTCTTGGATGATGATTACTCTGTTGATATTTGAGGATAATTTATAGAAACCCCGTTGATTTGTGTTGAACTAAATAAAAATGGCTCAAAGGGTTAGCTTGGGGCTACTCATAGCCTCAAGCACCGTGTGATGCTTCGGGACCCAATTTCCGGGGCATTACAAACTTGGTATCAGAGCCTAAGGTTTTAAGGTGTCCTAGGTAGTCTGACAAGCCGAATTAAGTAGAGTCTTGATCATCGGTGTGTACCGCACCACATATATGAGCAAGAGGCTACAAGATGTTTTAGGAAAAAATATAATTCTTTCTTTCAGAAGTCTATCTTGCTTAAAGTGTCTCTCTCTGCTATTGATTCGTGCTCTCCTCTTTCAGAAATATGCCTCCATGTCGAGTGAGAAGAAATAATGATGGTTAGCAACCTCAACCCACTGACCCATTGAATGAAAACATGTGTCATGCTGAATTTTGGGCAGCCTTTTAGGCGCTGGCCCAAGCTGTTACTGCAAATGTTCAGGCCAACCCGGCCCCAGCTCCATAACAGCAGGGAGGTGATTCAGCTGCTGCCAGTATCTGTGATTTCATGCAGATGAATCCACCAGAATTCTATGAGGATCCACGGTTGTTTTTAGAGGAGGTGAGGAAGATTACTCAGGTGATGCATGTATCTGAGGAACATAGTATAGAGTTGGTTGTGTATAGGTTTAAAGACCTTGCTTATGACTAGGTTGTTTCTTGGGGAAAGGTAGAGGCGAGGGAGCTATCCCTACAACTTGGCAAGAGTTCCAGGATGTATTCCTAGATAAGTTTTTCCCTTTGAAGATGTGGGAGGCGAAGGTGGAAGAGTTTATGAACCTGCGACAGGGCTCTATGACTGTTAGGGAGTACTGTCTAAAGTTCAATCAGTTGGCCAAGTATGCTCCTGACTTAGTGGCTGATAATCGAGCTAGTATGAGTATATTTGTAACTGGAGTATCTAGTTATGCGGTTAAGGAGTGTAGGTCTGCTATGCTGACTAGTGAGATAAATATTTCTAAGCTGATGACTTATGCCCAATAGATTGAGGCAGACAAGATTAAGGAGAGAGATAGAATGAGAAGGAATAAGAGAGCTAGGTCTAAGTAGCACGGATAGGGTCAGACTAAATTGCAGGAAGGGAGTCACCCTCAGTATCAGGATCGTTCATCTGTGCCAGCATCGTCATCTGCTAGTGCTCCTGTGCCCAGAGGTAGGCTGGAGCAAGTTAGCCGGTCCTATGCATCTAGGTCCCAGTACAGTGCTGGCAGTAAGCCAAATCATCCTGTGTGTCCTAAGTGTGGTAGGGATTATTCGGGTGAGCGTTGGGGTGAGAAGGGGGGTTGTTTTCAGTGTGGTGACATGGGTCACAGAGTTAGAGATTGTCCACAGGATGGACAAGGGCATCGTGACTATCGCTCTCAGACTCAGACTCAGACTGTTAGTGCTCCAGTTTCAGCGACTCGACCAGCCCCAGCTCAGGGCGCCTCTTCTAGCAGTGCTGGCGGGCAACACCAGAATATATTCTATGCTTTACCATCCCTCCAGGAATAGGAGAACTCTCCCGATGTTGTTACTGGTATGCTTCATATATTTTAGTTTGATGTGTATGCTTTGTTTGATCCTGGATCTGGTTTCTCATATGTTACACATTTGATTTCTGTGAATTTTGAAATGAGTCCTGAGATTATTCCTGAGCCTATCCTAGTTTCTACCCCAGTGGGTGATTCGATTGTTGCCCATAAAGTGTATAAAAAGTTTCTTGTTATCGTTCTTCATAGAGTATTGTTGGCTGATCTGATTGAGTTAGACATGGTAGATTTTGAAGTGATTCTAGGTATGGAATGGTTGTACTCTTCTTATGCCTCTATTGATTGCCGGATCCGAGTGGTCAAGTTTCCGTTTTCAGGTGCATCCGTGTTTGAGTGGTCTGGGAATTCTGTGTCACCTAAGAGTCATTTTATCTCTTACCTTAAATCTAGAAATTTTATTTCCAAGGGGTGTATTTACCATTTGGTTAGAGTCAAAGACACTAAGTTTGAGACTCCAACTCTCCAGTCTATTAACGTCGTCAATGAGTTTTCTGATGTCTTTTCGGATGATCTCCCAGGGATACCTCCTGATAGAGAGAGAGAGTTTGGGATTGATCTTCTTCCCGATACTCAGCCCATTTCTATTCCTCTTTACCGTATGACCCCTGTAGAACTTAAGGATTTGAAAGAGCAACTCAAAGATCTACTAGATAAGGGTTTCATAAGGTCCAGTGTTTCTCCTTGGGGTGCTCTTGTGTTGTTTCTGAGAAAGAAAGATGGCTCTTTGCGTATGTGCATTGATTACCGCCAACAAAATAAAGTCACCATAAAAAATAAGTACCCCCTTCCGAGAATAGATGATTTATTTGACCAATTTAAAGGTGCAAGTTATTTCTCAAAGATAGACCTTCATTTTGGCTATCATCAACTCAAAGTTAGGGAGTGTGACATCCCGAAAACCGCTTTCCGAACTTGTTATGGCCATTTTGAGTTTCTTGTTATGTCTTTCGGGTCAACTAATGCCCCAGCAGCTTTCACGGACCTCATAAATCGAGTGTTCAGATCATATCTGGATATGTTTGTCATAGTGTTCATCGATGATATACTGGTGTACTCCCGTAGTAAGGATGAACATTCTAATCATCTCCGAACTATCTTGCAAACCCTTAGAGATCACAAGTTGTTTGCCAAGTTCAGCAACTGTGAGTTTTGGCTAAGGTCAGTTGCTTTTCTGGGTCATACCATTTCTTCTGAGGGTATTAGAATTGATCCCCAAAAGACTGAAGCTGTTAGAAATTGGCCTAGACCTATTTCTCCGATTGATATCCAAAGTTTCTTGGGTTTAGCTAGCTATTACCACCATTTTGTTGAGGGTTTCTCCACTATAGCATCTTCTATGACTCGGTTGACCCAAAATAAAGTGAAGTTCTTGTGGTCCGAATCTTGTGAGAAGAGTTTTCAGGAGTCGAAGACTCAACTCATTTCAGCCCTTGTTTTGACATTACTTGATGGTTTTATGGTGTACTGTGATGCTTCGAGAGTTGGGTTGGGTTGTGTATTGATGTAGAAGTGTAAGCTGATAGCTGATGCTTCTACACAGTTGAAACCCCATGAGAAAAATTACCCCACCCATGACCTTGAGTTGGCTGCTGTTGTGTTTGCTTTGAAAATCTGGAGACACTATTTGTATGGTGTCCATGTTGATGTTTTCACTGATCATAAGAGTCTGCAGTGTGTGTTTACCCTGAGAGAATTGAATCTTAGGCAGAGACGATGGTTAGAATTGTTAAAGGACTATGATATGAGTGTGTTGTACCATCCGGGCAAGGCCAATATTGTGGCGGATGCCCTAAGTAGAGTGTCCATGGGTAGTGTTTCGCATGTGGTAGAAGGTAAGAAAGATTTGGCTCGTGATGTACATCGTTTAGCTAGATTGGGGATTAGGTTATTTGACTCTGCTGAAGGTAGTATAGGGGTTCAGAGTAGTTCCGAATCCTCCTTGGTTTCAGAAGTGAAGGAAAAGCAATACTTAGATGCTAGCTTGGTCAGACTGAAGGAGTCAGTCAAGGACCAAAGAGTAGAGGTTTTCTCCCAAAGAGGAGATGGTGTGTCGAGATTTCAGGGTAGATGTGTGTCCCGAATGTTGATGATCTGAGACAAAGTATTATGGCTGAAGCGCACGGGTCGCGATATTCTATTCATCCTGGTGCCACCAAGATGTACCGAGACTTGCGAAAAATCTATTGGTGGAGTGGCATGAAGAAAGATATAGTAATATTTTTAGCTAAGTGGGCAACATGCCAATAGGTTATGGTTGAACACCAAAGACCTGGTGGTATGATGCAAGAGTTTAGTATTCCCACCTGGAAGTGGGAAGAGATAAATATGGACTTTGTGATTGGTTTACCTCCTTCCTGACGCCATCATGATTCCATTTGGGTTGTGGTTGATAGGTTGACTAAGTCTGTTTATTCCTTGCCTGGTTATACTTCATATACTACTGAGGATTACACTAGATTGTATATTCGAGAGCTAGTCAGACTACATGGAGTTCCCTTTCTATCATTTCGGATAGGGGTACTCAGTTCACTTCGCAATTTTGGAAAGCTTTTCAGAAGGGTCTTGGTACCCAAGTGCTTTTGAGTTTTGATTTTCATCCGCAAACCGATGGTCAGGCTGAGCGGACCATCCAGACCTTAGAGGATATGTTGAGAGCTTGTGCACTTGACTTTAAGGGAAGTTGGGATGATCACTTATCGTTGATAGAGTTTGCTTACAATAACAGTTTCCACTCTAGTATTGGCATGGCTCCATTTGAAGCCTTATATGGGAGGAAGTGTAGATCACCCATAGGTTAGTTTGAGGTGGGTGAAGTGGCTGTGAGTGGTCCTGATTTGGTATTTAAGGCTATGGAAAAAGTTAAGTTGATTAAGAAAAGGTTGAAAATTATGCAGAGTCGTCAGAAGTCATATGCAGATGTTAGAAGGAGAGACCTTGAGTTTGAAGTTGGTGACCTAGTGTATTTGAAAATTTCACCCATGAGGTGGGTGAAGATATTGGGAAAGAAGGGGAAGCTTAGTCCCCGTTATGTTGGTCCTTACAAAATTCTTTGGATGTGCGCTGTATTTTCTCGAAATGTAGGTTCAGGCGCTCAGTTCCAGGTTCGACAGTGATTCTTCGGGCACGCTGTTCTATATCCTCTGTTGTGGTGAGTCCTCATGTTTTGAGGATGTGATGTCTGATGTTGGTTTGACGGAATTGTTTACATTTAATAACTGAGTATGAGTCAGTTGGGGCATGTCTCATTGGCTCACAGGTTTTATTGATTTTCTTAGAGGCTTGTCAGACTAGTATAGATGTTGGGAGTTGACTAATAAGTCGTATTTTGTTATCTTTCTGAATTTTTTTAATTCTTGGATGATGATTACTCTGTTGATATTTGAGGGTTATTTATGGAAACCCCATTTATTTGTGTTGAACTGAATGAAAATGTCTCAAAGGGTTAGCTTGGGGCTACTCTTATCCTCAAGCACCGTGTGACGCTCCGGGACTCATTTTCCGGGGCGTTACAATATATACACAAGTTCCATGATCACAAACCTCATGTTGCAATCGCAGTACCCTGACAAATAGATGTATTGTGATCGAGGACTAGGGTCACGATCCCAGCACCACCTTTACTCGCCCAGTCATGGCCGGAGCACCTAGTTTATGATCGTGGGTGCACCAGATAGGAACTTGCTATAATTTCAAGTCTCTGCAGTCTCGTCGGGATTCATCTGAAATCCCATGAATGCAAATGAAATGTTCTCCCCTATCAAATTCAACGCTTCAGACTCAATTGTGATATCAAATTTTCAAAAAGTCGTAGTTCTTACAAAGATGACCC
This sequence comes from Capsicum baccatum var. pendulum, assembly GCA_030864225.1. Lineage (NCBI taxonomy): Eukaryota > Viridiplantae > Streptophyta > Magnoliopsida > Solanales > Solanaceae > Capsicum > Capsicum baccatum. Next base: position 71,615,276 of record CM061551.1, read on the forward strand.
TCGAAACCCAAAATCATAACTTTTCAAATCAAGGATCAAAATGAGATTTAAAAGTTATAAAATCACACCAAACATGTTACCACCCTAAATTGATGTTTTCGATCTACAAGTGTCATCTATTTTGCCATTTATTGGACAAGTCAAAGAATATTGACTGAAATCAATTATAAGGCACTCGAATCCACTAAAAATCACAATATCGGATAAATGACACCAAAATACATTAGAAACTATGTAAATCACCCCCACACCCCAGAAATACCATAATGAAACAATGGGGAGGGTTAAAATAGTCAAATCACACAAAAATACATATTTCACATATTTCATCAAAATATAGGTCTTTACATCATCCACCACTAAAAATCAAGTACAAAAGAATTACCTGAATCATATAAAAGTTGGAGATAAGAACTATGAATATCTGAATCGACTTCCTAAGTAGCCTCATCTAAAGGTCGATATCGCCACTAGACCTTAACTACAAAGATAACTCTAAAACATAATTGTCTAACTTCCTAAGCCAAGATGGAATCGGCTCCTCAAAAAAACACAACCTTTCATCAAATTAGACTAACTCCCAATGAATGATAAGATACTTATCCAAAATATAATGGCGAAGCATGGAAACATGAAAAACAGGATTAGTAGCTAATAAATCAAGGGGCAACGCTAACTTATAAGCCACATCACCAACAGTCTAAAGAATTAATGTGTGAGCAGATGCTAACATATTTGAGGCTTTTAACTGAGAATAATTTCAAAGTCTTAAGCAATTTTTATCATTTTTTATTATTTTCTCTTTGATATTGCAGTAACAGTTAAGATACAAGAGAAACAGCAATAATAGAGGTAAAAGAGTTGATTTCTGAGTAAGTAGACAGTGTGAGAAAGTTGGAACAGAAGTATGATGACATCTCTGATAAGTCATCACAATTCTGATAAGCAATCGAGAATGCCGTCAGCCTAAGGTAGTATATGAGATTTGAAGTGAAGAGGTGATGACATTGTCTGATATGTTGTTAAAGTCCTGATAAATCACTAAAGTCATCGTCAGCCTTAGGCAGTGTATGAGATTTAGCTGGAACAAGTAACGATAATCTGTGATAGGCTGTCAGAGTTGTGATAAGTCGTCAGGCTCATCGTTATGCTTAGGCAGTTCTTGAGAACTTGAAGTGAAAAAGCGACGACGATTCTGATAAGTCATCACATGTATGATAAGACATCAGGCTTCATCGTCAGCTGTAGACAGAACTTGTTCAAATATGAAGAGAAGCTGACGACATTCCTGATAAATCGTCAGACTCCTGATGAGGAGTAATACATCATCATCACCTGTGCGAGAAAAGATATGTACTTTATGATTTGTTTCCATAATTAGGATAAAGTATTTAAAAAATATGTTAGGGTTTTCTAATCATATGGGGTGGAACATTTGGAACTTATTCAAAGGGAGTTTACTTTTCTTTTTGGCTCTGTTTACATAGAATTCAATTTTCTAACTCTTTGATTTGGTTGTGGGAATTTTCTACTGAATTTAGAAGAGAATCAACTTCAAACTTCATCTTTTGTAAGTTTAATTACTTTGAATGATGATTATAATTATTGCTATCTCTTTCTTTCTCATGTGGAACTAAAACCCACAACTATGGTTGTGGGATCTATGATTATTCCCCCATGGATTTAATAGTTAGTTAGGGTTTGAGTGATAGTGGGGATATCTTGATAATTCCTTTGTTATGATTGATATTTAATGGTTGCAAATAATAAATCCCTCCTTATGTTGATTGCTCTTAACTGAGAAATAAACTAAAGGTAGCAAATTATCAACAAGGATTTGGAAAGTTTAAGTTCCCATATAATGAGTAATGCTATAACAAGATTGATCAACTTGATATAAAATCAGTATGAATAGAATGATTTCCTAAGTTCGAGAGAATTAAGGAGTTCAACATCTAAGTAGGTTGATAAACACTTAGATGGATTGTCGAAACTAATAGTTTGGTGTTTCCCACAAGTCACGAGAACCTAATACTACAGCTACTATTTAATGGGGATTAATAATCATAGTGATCAGAACCCTAGTTTTTCTTTATAATTGATTTGAACTATTAAAATTTTGGCTTTGAGTTCTGAAGCAAGTTACAACCTTAACATTTGTTTGACAATTGAAAACCCCCATTTTATCTTTTTGTATCATTTGTTTGAATTTAATGTATATCTTTAATTTCAAATTAGTTTAATTGCCACTCATATTATTCCTTGTGGATTCGACCCCAACTCTAAAGTTGGGTAAATATATTGACAACGATCGCCTTATACTTAATTGACGTGTAAGTTGAGAGATATCAAAAATGGCGCCATTGCTGGGGAACAATTTGGCGTAATTAGTTGGTTTGGAATTTTAGCCTACTTGCTTGAATTCAAATTTGTAAATATTTATTTTTAGTTTTCTTTTATTTCTTGTGTTAGGTAGATTTTTATTTTAGTTTACTTATTACTATGGCCTCGTGGAATGAACATGAGCTTGGTGGTCGGAAATCTTATCTTGATGATCCATGTCCATGTTGTGATGGACCTCACTTTAGGAAAGATTATAGATACGCTCCCCAGAGAGAGATATGTGCACTATCTCTATCCTACTGGTGGTATGATTATTCTTTATATGGTGGTCAAGATGGACATTGGAGTGATTGCCTAGATGCCCCCTCCCCCTATTGCGCTAACCCAAATTCTGGTTCTTTTTATGAGTTTGATTGATCTTATAGTCAAGAAAAAAAAGAACGAAGTACTGGTAAGAGTGGCATTGAAGTTATATTTCAATGAATGTTGGATCTCCAGAAAAAAAACATATGATATCATATGTGATATGCTTCAAGACATAAAGCCAATAATTCATGAGGAGATATATATAGAGGTCAATCATTCAAAGCATTCTTCTATATTATGTTTAGATGATATCTTATCTATGGAATCATTTAAAATAATGGAAGAGTGTGAAGATGAGGAGCAAGAACCCTAGATTGATGTTGAGCTTGATGATGAGAAACCCTAGATTGATGTTGAGCTTGAGGATGAGAAACCCTCGGTGATTTCCAAACCAATCAAACCAACCATTAGAGATGATGCCATGATTAAGGAAATGGTGCTAGAGGCAAAAGAAGAAACCAAGTCAATCTCTTTTAAAGACTCTAGTCTAATTCGGGGTGATGAGGTCGAGAAGGATGCAACTCCAAAATTAGGGAGAATACCTCACTCAAATCACTTTTCAACATTATGCATGGTGGATGTATTGAAAGTCGAATCACCCAACGTAATGATAAATTTTGGAAATGGGGAGGAAAATTCCTATATTTTGAAGTTTTTCATACCAAAAGGGTATAATACAACCCTAATCTTGAAGGCCAAGAAGCTTAAAGGTGGATGTCCATTTAGTGGCTTTTTAAGATTCTCACCGTTGCCAAATGAGCCCACATAAAAGTTCGGTGAAAAATTGGGCAAGCGGTTCAAGTCTTTGAAGTGTCATGATAGAACTTTCCTTATCATACTCTCACATTTTCCCAATGCACCTAAAAGATGTAAAGATTGAAAGATGGGCCAACGATTCAAATCGTCTATGTGAAGGGATAAGGAATGAAGCAATTTTAAGGTATCTTGACGAATTCTGAGTAGTCAAGTTAACCTAGTTGTGCCACATTATTAAATCAGCCGCTGCTTGGGAGGTAACCCAAGGTATTTTGTTGTTTGTATTCAAATTATGTGATTGACATCAGATCTTTGTACCCATGGTGCCACAGGTATGTTTTTAACTCTCTTGTTTTAGTTTGACACATTATGGATATTGCATGATTTTAAGTTGAGGGTGGGGCTACTTGTGGTGTTGATGTCCTCTTAGGGTTTTTGTTATCGTGCCTCTTTTCTCTGGAGTCTTTTTCCTAGTAAAACCAGCATGTTTAGACGTATTGTGATTTGTTGTAAAATATTATAGTTGACTAGGAGAAATACAAGTACCTTAGGCAGTTAACATGATTTTGTTATTTTTCAACACCTCTCCATTGGTCTGTTTTATAACTTTGTGATATGCATTTATGTGTGACCATTGTGCATCTTGATAAGGCATTACTACTAGTGACATGATAACCATTTATAAACAATTCCATGAACCGAATGAGTAGTAGCTTGTGATGTACCTTTGTGCCATGTGTGTGTGAGATACTACCTAGTTCCCATTGTGTGTTAAATCCAAAACTTTCCCAGTTGGTATTGCCTTTGTTGTAGGATAGCGGTTAGGAAAGGATCATAGGCCATTGTTGATATTAGTCCACTTTTAGCCTAAATGACCATCCATGTGTGAATAATATCCCTTGATCCTAATTTTGAGCCTGAATGCCTATTCTTTTTATTATACCTATCACCTTCCCATTTGTATCACAATGAACCTGTTTTGGCCCTGGTCCTCCTTGGACATTGTTTACTTTGACTTAGGCAAATAACCTAAGTTGAGGGTGGCTATCATAGGGGTGCATGATGTAAATTGAGTATGAAGAAAGGTAGAATAAAAGAAAAGAATAAAAAACTGGGTGCAATGGAAAAGATTAAGAAAAGAAAAGTGGTGAAAAAAAAGAAGTGATTGTAGAAAAGACCGCACCTATCCTGAATATGTGTGATCAAGAAAAGAGAATAATAGAAAAAGGTTAATAAGTGAGACCCCAGAAACTAATGTAGTGTCAACGAGTCTTAGTCTCTTTAAATATCATCGAATATCATACCATCCCCTAGCCTACATTACAAGCCATATAGAAAACCTATAGTGATCCTAGCTGACCTGTCTGTAGATCTTGGTAATGAAAATAAGGGCAAGCCTATGGTATTTGGCATACATTGATTGGAACTTCATTCTGAGAGTGGGCTTCTTTTGATTGTCCCTATGGTTACATATTTGATGTTTGATAAAAGTGAAGTGGGACTAATTTGTAGTGAGGGAACACTGGTTACGTTGCTAGTTCCTAACTTGTTTGGATAGTGTAATCTTGGTACATGCATGTTTGTTGTTGCTGAATTGATACTATATCTTGATTCATGGGTGTCGCATTGTTGTTCTTCAATAATATACATAGTTGTTTTTAATTTGATTGACCTTGGAGATGGTGAAGATATTTTGAGATAATATGGATGGTTGACTGTTGAATGCACTTTGTATCCTCTGTTTTAATTGCTTGAGGACAAGCAATTGTTTTAAGTTGAGGGTGTTGATGTGTGAGAAGATGCTAACATGTTTGAGACTTTTAACTAAGAATAATTGCAAAGTCTTAAGCAACTTTTTTCGTTTTTATTTGTTTTCTCTTTGATATTGCAGTAATAGTCAAGATGCAAGAGAACCAGCAACAACAGAGGTAAAAGAGTTGATTTTTTAGTAAGTAGAAAGTGTGAGGAAATTGGAGCAGAAGTGTGACGACATCTCTAATAAGTCATCACAATTCTGATAAGCCGTCGAGAATGTCGTCAGCCTAAGGCAGTACATGAGATTTGAAGTGAAGAAGTGATGACATTGTCTGATATGTCGTCAAAGTCTTGATAAGTCATCAAAGTCATCATCATCCTTAAGCAGTGTATGAGATTCAGCTGGAAGAAGTTACGACAGCCTATGATAGGCGGTCAGAGTTGTGATAAGTCATCAGGCTCGTTGCCAGGCTTAGGCAGTTCTTGAGAACTTGAAGTACAGAAGTGATGACAATTCTGATAAGTCATCACATGTCTATCAGGCTTCATCGTCAGCTGAAGACAGAACTTGTTCAAATGTGAAGAGGAGATGAAAACATTCCTGATAAGTCATCAGACTCCTGATGAGGCATCACACTTTGTCATCACCTGTACGAGAAAATATCTGTAATTTGTAATTTGTTTCCATAATTAGGCTAAAGTATTTAAAGCATACGTTAGGGTTTTCTAATCATAAGGGGCGGAACATTTGGAACTAATTCGAAGGGAGTTTACTTTTCTATTTGGCTCTCTTAACTTGGAATTTAATTTTCCAACTCAGTGATTTGGTTGTGGGAATTTTCTCTTGAATTTAGAAGAGAATCAACTTCGGACTTCATCTTTTGTAAGTTTAATTACTTTGAATGATAATTATAATTTTTATCACTTTGTTTCTTATGTGGAACTAAAACCCACAACTAAGTTTATGGGATCTATGATTATTCCCCCATGGATTTACTAGTTGGTTAGAGTTTGAGTGATTGTGGGGACATCTTGATAATTCCTTTGTTATGATTGTTATTTATTGGTTGCAAACAATAAATCCCGCCTTATGTTGATTTACTCGAACTGAGAAATAAACTAAAGGTAGGGAATTATCAACAAGGATTTGGGAAGGTTAAGCTCCCATCTAATGATTAATGCTATAACAAGATTGATCTACTTGAGATAAAATCAGTATGAATAGAATGATTTCCTAAGTTCGGGAGAATTAGGGAGTTTAATATCTAAGTAGGTTGAGAAACACCTAGATGGATTGTCGAAACTGTTAGTTTGGTGTTTCCCACAAGTCATGAGAATCTAACACTACAGCTACTGTTTAATGGGGATTAATAATCATAGTGATCACAACCCGAGTTTTTCTTTATCATTGATTTGAACTATTAAAATTTTGGCTTTGAGTTCTGACGCAAGTTACAACCTTAACATTTGTTTGATCATTCAAAATCCTCATTTTATCTTTTTGTATCATTTGTTTGAATTTAACTTATAGATTTAGTTTCAATGAACTGAGGTCACTGAGTACTGAACTGATTACTGACTGAATTCTATGAACTGACTGAGTCTACTGTGTTCTGAACTGAATACTGAACTGAGACTGATTACTGAGTACTATTGAAACATTCTATAACTACTATAGCTCTAGTAAATATCTAGGTTTTCGGGTATTAAATACCCCCAGGACTCGATAGTATGAAAAAAATAAGTTATAACATAAACTTGAAAGGAATAACCATATGCACCTGGTCATAACTTATTCATGGAGACATTCTATCAAACACTTTCATGATATAACTTGCACATAAGCTAACATGACATGATTTTGTTCCTTTCCTTTGTTCACATAAGCAATTTATCAAACACTTTGAGAATATAATCCGTTCACATGACACTAAACAACACATAGGCATTATAATTCAAATCCCAATTTACAATTTTAAGGGTTTAGCATGGAGTCACATGATTCTATACATATATCAAAGAACTCCACATGAAACTTGAAACAAAACATGGATTAGAAACCCAATTAATTTTTATAATCATGAATATAATCAAACCCAACATGAAATTCATGAAATCAATACACTTGAAATTTTAAAAATAGATTCTTGGGTGGAAGGGACCCTTGGATGAAAACTTGACATACCTTAACAATTAAATTCTGAAAGATTGATGGTAAGTTCTTGAGCCTTGAATTGAATTTAAAATCTTCTAAGGTTTGTTCTTGAGGGCAACTTGTGAATAATGAATAGTTATTGCACTTAAAAGGGTTTAGTTTCGTGTTTTTGGGCTGATAGACATGGGAAAAAGACCCAAATATCCGTGAGGATGAGGCTTTTTAATGAGTAAAAACTGACTTAGCGATGCGCAGACCGATGCGCTACATCGATGCTATGGTCAATACCCTGTGTAATTTCCACATCGGTTCACTGGAATTTGCATTGGGAGTTAGAGAAAAATATTCATCGATGCGATGGGTGATGCGGCGCGTCGAGATAGCATCGATTCACTGGTTTGAGCTATTCAATATGTTTCAAACGAAGTCTGAAAAATTTAAAACTTTTCCGAGAATACCAACTAACATTCTTAATCATGATTCAACCTAAAATTCATTACTTCAAGGTCATGAGGGTCGTGAAGTATAGTCGCCAACCTACGAAGGCTAAAATAACACTAAATCTAAATACTCAGCTAAAATTTTCTAAGTATGGGACCCCATAACAAGATTTAAAGGACTGAGTTAAGCTTAGGAATTTGTGAGGTTTTATAATATCTCCCCCTTGGGAACATTCATCCTCGAATGATGCTGACTGAGCTGAGAATACTGATAGACTGAGCTTATACACTGAACATGTATATCTGATGCATGGAATGCCTGACTGAAAATACTGATAAGATGAGTTTTTCAAACTGAACATGCATATCTGATGCATGAGTACATGACTAAACTGGTTTCGAATGCATGACTGTAACACCACAAAATCTTATTTCCGGGGCACCACACGGTGCTCCGAACTACAAGTAGTCTTAAGCTAACCCTGGAAGCCTTTTAAAAATTTGAATATCAAAATAAGGAAACTATAAATGAAAAATCATAATAAATGCGAAAAACTGTCTGAATAAGCAAATACTAAAAATATGACTACTGTAACTGAAATCTAAAACTAGATCTAGTAGTCTGACAAGCCTCTACTAACTGAATCTAGAGAGTCACTGGGACAGGCCCCCAGATGACTTATACTATTTGAAATAAATAATGAAACATCTACTAATAAACTGTAAATCTAAATAGCTAAGTCCCCAAACTATGAGGACTCACCAACTGCAGGGATGTAGATGAGATGCTCAAAAATCACTCACGCTGTTGAGACCGAGCACCCGAACCTATATTATGAGACACTATAGAACATAAGTGTATATGTGAATTAGTACTTTGATGATGTACTAAGTATATGAGGGTAAATTCAATAAGTAAGAAATATCATCATAATATATAAAATCATGCATGCTAAATGTAAATGAGTCACATAGGATTGAGTAATCTGAAATCTGAAGATCATAAATCATGAACAGTAAAGAACATAATATAAATCTTATGAGCCATTACACTTAGTTTTGAAATTTGTATTCTGTTCTTATTCTCAAATCATATAGGCTAAGTGAAATCTGAAAACTCATTCTGCATGAAAAAATACTTTAACTGAAGGGAAATCTTTCAAAGCTTTTCTTTACTAGTGGGGAAATACTCAGAACTTTTTATTTATATTTACTAGCAGGGAGGTTCTCTTAACCGACATAAACCATGTGAGAATTCATGGATTCCAACGTTCTTGTTCCCCTAAGGATGAATTCTCACATTGGGGAGAGAAGTCATACTCTTGCCAAGGAGTATAACCTACTTTCCATGTGATCGACGACAAGCTAAATCTTTTATCCATATAGAAATAGGAATAATCTCATAATTCATACATATATTGGCTACATAGTTCTGTGGAAGATAGGGTACGCTAATCTCACACTTCCCGCTCGGTGCTAAATACTACTCTCTTTTTAATCTTTATGCTCATTCTATTGGAAATACACCTTAAACTAGTATAATAATTCATTATGAAACCAAAAATGCTTTTATCTGAGTAAATCTGTAAATACTGTTGATCTAAATTCTGTAAAGTGGATTCCATAGATAAATCGATGATCAAAAGATCAAAGCTTTTTTTGAATACTGAAAAATAATCTGCTCATAAGATGTTTAAAGCATCATCTTTCATGAAGTAATACTATTCAATCTTGGGATAATACTCCATGCATAAATCTCATGTTAAAACATCAAATTGCTAATGCTTGATAATGTAAACATTGAGCAATTAATTGAAAATCTGGAAATTTCTGCATTATGTATGAAGATATGAACATAATCATGTGATTCAACTCCTAAATCATTGGAAACATCATAATCTTGTAAATAATAATGATGGGTATAAACCCTAACTTCAATTTCATGGAAAATCACATAAAATTCAGTAAACTTGTAATTAAAATAAATTTTGGGCACTAGGAAGAAAGGATTGTACTTATTGAAGAACCCCAAATACCTTAATTGATGATCTATGATGAAAATCTTGAATCTTGGATTCCTATTGACGCTTTGGAATCTTAGAGTTCTTGTATTGGGAATCCTTAATCTTTAATTTCCTTGGAGAATAAATGGAGAAATTTGGATTTCTTGAAAGAAAGTTTGTGAGCTAGGGTTTTCTTTTGAGAGAAAAGTGATGAAATAAGCATAAAGTATTTGGTGTATGCTTAATGATGTGTTTTGGACGGATTAGGGGCTGGGTAGTTTACCAAAATACCCTTTTTAAACTCCTAAATGGAACTGGAAAAATGACCAAAATTCCTGATTTACTAGGCCACCGCGATGCGCCACTATCGCGGTGGCTCACTAGAAAAGGACGAGCGAGAATTGGGTGTTCACCGCAATGCGTCACAATCATGGTGCCCCCTTGGACTTCCATTTTGGCCCTTGGCGCGACGCGCCAGCATCACATAGTCTCACTGGAAAATGCCAAATATGAATTAGGACATCACCACAATGCGGGGCTTTCGCAGAGGGCCACTAAAAGTTGACAAATGTCATTTAAACTATCTCCACGACGCGCTAGTGGCCGAAATATCAGTGTTTTACGACTAGAACTTAAGATAGCCATAACTTCTCACTCGGTTATCGAATTTGGGCAAATCTTATACTGTTGGAAATCTAATTTAATTTTCTACATAATGGGATATCTAAATCTGAAAAATTCTATATGAAAAATTATATTATCTGTCTTGGAAGCTATCCTTTAACCTTCTAAGAATGAATTCAAGCAAAGAAAAGTAAGGGGTATTACAATGACTGAATATTCAATGGTAACAGATACCAAGTTGATAACTGTAACTGAACATAGAAGTAAGTCAATCTAAGAAAGACTGTTACCTTAAGTTGAGAATACTGATGAACCTGAGATCATTTACTAAACATGCATGAATAGGAACATGAGAACATAATTGAGCCTGAACATGGTACATGAACTAAATTGAGCCCTTGAATACATGGCTCATGGCTGAGATTGGAACTTGAGGGTCTACCTATGAGTTCCTACTACTCAAAACTGGATTCGTTACAAAGAGAAGATGAAATTTTTAGGTCATGAAAGCTTGGGGGAATTATAGTGCATCTCCCCCTTCGGACGTTATGTCCCCTGCAGAATGCTGACTTAGCTAAGATACTGAGGAAAAGCTAAGACGATGCACAAGAAACCTATGAACTGAATTGTGACTGCATATCGGGGATCTGAAATTGAGGCATGACACCTGAACTGAGTTGAACTAACAACCACATGGTTGCTTGATCTTGGAATAGTTACATTCAAGAGACTTCAGATAGTGTGACTGGATGGAAGGATGGGAAACCCAATCATACGAACATTGTCTGCCTAACTGCTAAACTGAATTGTTGGTATTGCGGACTAACTTATCTTGAAAACTTATATTCGACTGGATCTTTTCTTTGACACTCTTTCTATAGAGTTCTAGTGGCTTTAGGGAGCAAGGAGTCTTAGCATGGCTGAATAAAATAGTTGAATAAGAAAATCATATCCTGGCTAAAATTTTGTAATATGAGTTGGGGCCTATGAAACATCATCTAAGATGAAGTTACTAAACCTTATGCACTGCAACTACAAATTTTCCCGCTTAGACATATTTCTTGAATACTCTCTCAACCATACCCTTCACCTTAGTACAATATTTCACCTGAGACTACTAAAAATATTCACATAAGCACTGAGCACGAATGTTTAAACATACTAATTTATTTGATTAACTGGATAAATGATAGCTGAATGTTGGTCATGTAAGACAAAATTATACTTAGTCTGAATAAATGGACTGAACTATAGAGTATTATGCATATGAGGTAAGGACTGGCTGATTAACATGAGGTAACTGAGCATGAATTTGTGAAAACTGTATTATTTGAGAATGAAATACCAAGCGCATAACATGATTCTAAAATAGTTTGTAAACTGAGGTACTGAAATACTAATAACTAAATAACTGATAGTTTTACACTATGGTCAAGCAAACTTGAAATTGAACTGACTTACTGATCTGATTATCGGACTGAGTCTATGACTGAGACTGTAACTAAGACTATAATTGAGACTGTACTAGAACTGAATATTGGGTTCTGATAACTCTACCTACTGAGATATGATCTGGACTGAATTTTCCAACTATGTTCAAGCCTACTCAAATCTCCATAATGCATTTAGCCACTTACACATCAATATGACATTCAAGCCTATCTTCATAACTACAGTCTCATGTAAAACTAGCATTAAAACATGAGGACCTAAAGTATAAATGACACTATACCAAACTCGACACTTAACTGAGGCCTGAGGAATAGGACATTAATATCCTAGATTTTTATCAAGAAATCTAAAATGAGGATTTACATGATGAAATCTAAATTTAGCTAATCATTAAGAGTATAGCATAAGTCATGTAAACTAAGCATACTATAAAGCATGACATGAGTACATGAGTAATGAGTTGCATAACCTGAGTTGGGAGTTTCAGTATTCATGGAACGTGATTTGTAACGCTGAGTAAATTGGAACTCCTTATACTAGGAATTATAAGCGTACACGATTTTTGATCAATGTTCACGAATATGAGCTATGATCATAAAGCTAACATGTAAGACATGGGTAGTTACCATGACAATTGAAGTACAAAACATTGCATTGAGGTAAGGACGGGTTGGGCATCAACCTCTCCCATTGTTTTTCTACATATGCTGATATTACTACTAAAATCTGAAGGCCTAACTTTTTAAGATATCATAACTGGATAGTTCCTGTCTACCCACTTGGCTATGATAGACTGACCCACTGGGGTGGAAACTGAGAAAGGTTTTGTTAAAGTTTCCGGTCTGACTTTGAAATTGACTGATTCGTAAGAAGATATAAAAGATAGAGAACCTCCTAAAAATAATAAGACAGAATATATAAATTGAAGATCTGTAACGTACCAGTGACCACACCAGGAGAATTTTCCTGATCTCATCTGGACTAAAGTGTATATAGCCTGTTTTAGCGTTGCCCACTAGTTGAACTGGAAGTGGCACCCTGCTGATTCGGGTGATCGGACTGAGCTGAAGGACAGTTGAACTGACCCGGTGAACCTGAATGAAGACAATCTCTGACTCTATGGCCTTACTTGCCACACCCAAAACAAACATCACTGTCAGATCTACACACTATCTTATGGTTCTTACCATATTGTCCACAAAGCGGGTTAGTACGAACACCCTTCCCACTACTGTGTGACTTAGAGCCTGGTGCTCCATCTCGACTGTCATTCTTAGACTTAGGCACTGGCACTCTTACTAAAGGCAGAACTGGGGCTAAGAATCTCTGACGGAATTGGGAAAGGTTACTACCCCCTGATCTTGGCTTAAACCTTCTTGTTCTTACCCTCTTGTTCTTTTTCTCCTTCTTCCTACGCTTTTCCTTCTCATTCGGCTGGTCGTGAAGCAAAAGTCTAGATAGGACAATAGTCTGTAGGTTGTTCTGAGAAACTACTGAATTTGATAAAGTAGTGAACGTAGCTCTAAATTCTACGTTAAAGACATGCTCATCCAGGGGATCTGCCTGAGTGGACTAAGGTGCTGACTGATTTCTAGTTCTCCTATCATTAGTATTTTTGGTAGACATGTTCTGTAACCGGAAGGAAGAAAAGGATTAGACTAAGAATTTAGCTTGACATCGTGCTCGTTCGCATGACATGAATACAGAAAGAGGAGACACTTTTCCTAAAACATCTCGTAGCCTCCTGTCCATAAGTGTGGCGCGCTACACACCCATGCACAAAACTCTACTAGATGTGGATTTCAGACTTCCTAGGACTCTATTGAACCTTAGGCTCTAATACCAAGTTTGTAACGCCCTGAGTCTATACCCCGGATGCTACACGATGCTCATAATCTTGGAGGACCACAAGCTAACTCATGACTGGTACCTACTGCAATAATTGAGTAATAATACTGCGATAATGCAAAAATTTGATGGAAACTTTCCATAAGTTTCAAAACTGAAAATAAATACTGAATACTGAAATATCTATCTGAAATACTCTAGTCTAAAAAGCCTCTACTGTTTGAACAAGGAGTTGATGGGACAAGGCCCCAACTAACTCCGACTGCTGAAATAAACAGAATACTGAAATACAGAAATAATAATTATTTCCTCAAACTATAAGAACTCACCACTAAGTCTGTTGCCGAAAGATCAGGTTGCTAAGTATAATCTAGAGCCCGTGCATCTGAACCTATGTTATAAGACATCATATCACAAAAGAAAGGTATGCATCATTACTTTGAATGTACTGGTATGCTAAGGAAGGTATACTGAGATGCACGGGTTCATATGCCTGAACAATACTAACTGAATGACATAAGTATAACTGAATAAAAGTACATACATGAATACGTAAACTATAACTGAGATCATGATAACACTGGATACTGAGTTCTAAATTATTGATTTACTGATATCTGAATTTACTGATACTATATATCTGATAACTGAGTGACTGTATCTGACAGTCCAAATTCTGAAGAACTACTCTAAATTCTATACTAAGTTGAGCGACTGTACCTGACAGTCCTGAATCTATAGAACTGAACTGAGTTCTATACTAAGACTGAATCTGAAACCGAGACTATGGAAGATAACCATCTAAACGACATTCCCAAAATAAGATAACTGAGTTGGGGTCCAATCTGTAACCCCAATTGGAAGGGTGTCAGTACCGCACCACGGGTAAAGACAACTGGCTGTAGGATCAGTCCTAGTCTATCGGGTGACCCCAGAGATCAGTCCAAACTAGCGAGTGATCCCTGAATATGTCAGTCCTATCTAATGGGTGACATCTTATAACCTACACTAGCTACGTAGTTCTGGAACATAAGGATTTCTTTTATGGACCTAGTCCTAGCTAACGGGAGAGCCCCCATTCCTAGGCTCGCTCAGTGCTGAATCCTACTCCCAGCTGAAAGACACTGAACTAATTTCTAAACTATTCTAGGCCTGACTGAACTGTTACTGATCGTGTTGTTGGACTAAACTGAACTGAGGTCACTGAGTACTGAACTGATTACTGACTGAATTTTGTGAACTAACAGAGTCTACTATGTTCTAAACTGAATAATCAACTGAGATTGATTATTGAGTACTACTGAAACTATTCTGTAACTACTATATCTCTAGTAAACAACTAGGTTTTTTGGGTATTAAATACCCCCAGGACTCGATAGCTGATGATAGGCAAAATTACGCGCCTATATCAATATATTTTGCCCATATTTTAGCCTAGTTTTGAGAACAAATTATATATTTCATGCACTTTTAGTCCTTTTTCCTATAAATGAGCTAACGAATATGATTAGTAAAGTTTCAGGTATAAATGATGCAAAATTCAGCATTTTATGGCTTACTTGACGCAAAAGAAAGCTCACGAAGGAAGGAAAGGGAGTTTACACGCTTAAGGACCAAAACTGCTGCATGAAAACTCTGTCCCGGGCTAAAACAGCATTTCTGAAGACTCTGGGGACCTGGACCAAAACTGCTGGATGGAAAATCTGTCCCGGGCTAAAACAGCATTTCTGAAGACTTTGGGGACTTACAGACACAAAGCTGGATTTTGACAATGATACATTAACCTAGTACAATTGGGTTATGTATTTCATTAGTTTATTTGGATTAGGAGAATGTTACATTAACCTAGTACAAATGGGTTAAGTATTTCCTTAGTTTAGTAGGATTTGGTTATTTATTTCATTAGCATAGTAGGAGTAGGATAGGAGTATTATAAATACCCTATCATGCTAGAGATTTTAATCAAGTCCTCCTTTAGTGGAGGCAACTCCTCTCTAAATTCAAGAAATTCATTCTTAAACTATTAATTTTCTTCCATCTCTCTCATCTTCCACCACAAACATTCAACTCTTAAATTCCACAACAAGAGAATCGTTACTTGCTACGGAATCACTAAAATCACACGCCAAACACCTACTATTCACGCCATCCACCATGCAAAACGTGATATCCTTCGCATTCATGGGTAACTAAACCTCTTAGTTGGGGTTATGGAAGCCGAATGAGTTACTATCTACAGCTATGAGTTTGTGAGTTCAAGACAAGTATATTGCTTATATCATTATTCTCTTCATCTTAAATCTACATCCTTTGCGGTTCAAACACAAGAACACGCCATTCTAACATCTAACATGTTCGAGAGAAAGGTTATTTGTCTAGAAAAGAAGACGCATAGACCAACGCCAGTCTAACATTTAACTTGTTCGAGAGAAAGGTTATTTGTCTGGAAAAGAGATAATGTCAAGGTAGTAGGACACCCTGTCCTATTAAAAAGCTAGTGCCGTAACTGGACTAACCTCTTGGAGAATTCGTACCGTTAGACACGCTTTAAGCTCGAGAGAGTTAAAGTGAAATAGTCCTTGTTTAGGTCGAGAGACGCTTGGATTTACCATCGACTACAATTCTCTATAAGCAATTGCATGTCAAGACTCTACACACTCATAGCCAATAGAGACGTATACCTCAGAAGGTGGACATAACCCCAACGCCTCAATTCTCATTGTTTCACAACCTACGAAATACTCTCTTTTTACTTTATTATTTTCAGCTTTTATTTCATTACTTTGGTTACTTATTACAATCCCCCCTTCTTACGAGACTTGCACCAAAAGTCTATTAATTTTGCTTACTTGTTGACCAAGCTATTCCCTGTGGGATCGATACCCAA
The DNA here is from genome assembly GCA_030864225.1 of Capsicum baccatum var. pendulum. Lineage (NCBI taxonomy): Eukaryota > Viridiplantae > Streptophyta > Magnoliopsida > Solanales > Solanaceae > Capsicum > Capsicum baccatum. Next base: position 71,631,905 of record CM061551.1, read on the forward strand.
CCCAGGTTGGGTTCTATATTTGCTAACGACCGCTTTACACTCCCACGAGAGCTGTAGATTGAGCGTTATCAAAAATTGGCGCCGTTGCCGGGGAATACTAGTGTCAATCAAGTTCGTGATAATTACTAGACCCTTTGGTCAAAGATTCTCGTACTTTTACTTTTAGTTGTTGTTTTTGTTTTATTTAGGTTTATTCAGTGCATCAATGGAGGCACAACGTGAAAGGATGGCTTCTCAAGTGCATCAACAGAATATTGATAATCGTAGGCGAGCAACAAATCCTGACGATGAGGATCTGGGCGATGAAGAGCTACTAAACCCACGACATACTGCTGAGATGGCGGCACCCTTACAGAGGAGAGATCGTCAAGCGCGATTGAGGCCTGATTGCCGAGTTATGCAAATTCCTTTTGATGATGAAGAGGACGATCTAGATGGACCTGGTGCCACCGGAGCTATTATTCTTCCGCCATTAGCACCTGGAGCAAAGTTCAATATCACTAGCGCCATGATTCAGCTTTTACAACTCAAGGGATTATTTGGTGGACTAGCAGGCGATGATCCGAACATGCATCTGATCAACTTTATTTCTACATGCAAGTCATTCGACAATCCTGGAGTTGGACAGAATGCAATTCGATTACGTCTATTTCCATTGTCTTTGTCTGGGGAGGCAACTATGTGGTTGAATGGGCTGACTCCTGATTCTATTACTCATTGGAGGCAATTGAAAGACGCTTTCCTAGAAAGATTCTTTCCGCCATCCAAAAAAGCACAATTGAGAGATGAAATCAGCAACTTTCGTCAGCTTCCCTCTGAAGCTCTCCACGAAACATGGGAGAGGTTCAAGACGAAGCTAATGCGATGCCCAAACCATCATATGACCAATGTCCACTTGATGGAGATATTATACAGAGCTTTGAATTCGGTGACTAAGCCAGTGGTTGATAATGCGGTAGGTGGATCATTTATGAACCTCACCTTTGTGCAGGCAAGCAATATGCTAGATCGGATGACGAAGCAAAGTAGAGCTTGGCATACCAGGGATTCTGAGGTAGCAAGCTCTACTGTATCTTTTGGCATGACTGCAGAGCAGAGGCGAAGACAAGAAGATCGTGACCAAGACATGGCTCACATGAAAATGCAGATGGATCTTCTTACCAAGCACTTATTATCAGGGAAGACCGAAAAAGTGAAAGCTGTAGCGCTAAAAGGAAGAGACGAGTCTGATTCTAAAGAGGAGGCCAACTACTTGAACAATCAGAGGGGTTTCCGTGGGAATGCCCAAGGAAACCAAGGTCGGAACCATTATGATAAATCTGGAAACAAAGACCAAGGTAGTTGGAAGAAATATAATGAAAAGAGTGGTTTGTACGTTCCCCTTGGTAGACGTGATACCACCACATCTAATTCTGGGAGTATGGAAGACATGATGGCTAAGTTATTGAAAGGAGTGGAAGCAACGAGCGCAGGAGTTAAGGAGGTGATTGATGATTTGTCCTCCATGAAGCAACTAGTTGATTCTCATTCTACTTCTATCAAGCAAATAGAGCAGCAATTGAGCCAAATTTCAGCAGCATTTAATCAAAGAAAGGCTGGCACCTTACCAAGCGATACTGTGCAGAACCCAAAAAATGATGGGTCATGCATGGCCATCACTACCAGAAGTGGTAAGGTGCTGGAAACTTCAGCAAAAGGCAAGCAAGTGGTTGACGAAGTGGTACGGTTTGATATATGCAAAACAATGAAGCAGCCCAGCGATATGAATGAGTCATCTGTAGCTGATGTTCATTATGAGGATACGAAAGCATTATCTATAGAGAAACAACCTACTGTTGAGCCATTGTCTGCTGCGCCACTGAATGTTGAGCATGAGGATAATGAAGATTATGAAGAACTTATGGGTGATCTAACAGAAATAGAGTCTTATACTCCTAAGAAACCGGATTGTGATCTCAAGAATCAACCAACAACGAAGACTCACTTTGACGAGCCACCAATGCTAGAATCGCAAGAGCTCCCCGATTATCTAAGGTATGTGTTCTTGGAAAGTAGAAATATACTTCCAGAGAGAGCAGATGATTTAAGTGAACAGCACGTAGAAGCTCTCATCTCTGCTCTGAGGAGATACAAGAGAGCTATGGGTTGGACTATTGATGATATAATTGGTGACTCTCCGGAGAAACGTATGAGCCAGCTCGAAAAAGATCGCGTGACCACAGGTAAGCCTCATTGTCGTCTAAAGCCTTTCAGAAAACGATCCATCACTTACCTCGACGAAGTCTGAGTACTCGAGGTAACTACGTCGAGCCACGACAATAAATAAGGCGCTAGATGGGAGGCAACCCATCGTTTCATTATTTTTTCGTTTTCTTTCATTCTAGTACTTGTTCTGTTTTATGAAAAATCCAAAAATAAGAGTCGTGCCACGACCAAAACTAAGGCGCTAGGTGGGAGGCAACCCATCGTACTAATCATTTTCATTTGCTTTTGAGCAAAAATAGGTGCAAGAAGTATGCAACGAGGAGATTGATTTCAATTGACGATTTGGTCGCATTGTATGGTAAAGTCGGTAAGTTAGGAATGGTGATGCATAAGGCTATGAATTGAGCCTTTCTCACGTCATAATAGGCTTCGAGGAAGGCTAGGCCTTGGTAAAAATAGGCCACGAACGATGCACAACCTATTCTACAGCCTAAGGACTCGGAATCTAGTGTGTTATACACTATGCGCCGCCTATTCCTAGGTGTGCTTTTGACTATGCGCCGCCTATGCTATGGCATTTGAGATACTGAGACCAAATGCCATAGACTATGCGGCGCATATGTCTAGAAATGGCATAGGATATGCGGCGCATATGTCCCATTATGCCATGGACAATGCGCCGCATATGTCATTGATATGCCAAGAGATATGCGCCGCATATGTGGTGATTTTGTCCCCAAATCCAATTGTAAATGGGTCATAACCCGACCCATACTCTTCCTATATAAAGGGGACATAGTTTTACAACACAACCACATTAGAAAACACCCTAAAGGCGCCACATAACCTTCCAAATCTTCTCAAAATTTTCTTCTTTTGCTCTTCTAATTCACAACACCGTCTCCACAAGCTTCAAGCAAGTAAGTACTCTCTTATTCTTCATTTATTTATCGTAAGTACTACGTTGCTATGCTTATTGCTAAATCATATAAGATTGTTGGTGATGTTCATGTGTTTGAATTGTTGTTACATAATCATGTGAGTAAACATATACGTAGGGAATTCTTGACTTATTTCCGACTTGAATTTGGTTTCAATAGCATTGTTATGATATTTGCTGAATAGATATGGCTATGAATATTGCTTAAGAGTGTTGTTTGGATGCTTACATGTTAGACTATCCCGGCCATCGGGATAAGATTATAGTGCCTATCGACTTAGGAGGTTGTGCTTGTTGTAAGAATATCGATTCCATGTGGTAACCCCTATGTAGTAGTGTTGCTATATCTACCATGAAAGTAGTCCAATGGCTGCAAATAAGTGATACAATGCTGATTTTCTTGATTGGAATACAATCCTAAAACGTATGTTGACGAAATCTGAGTAAATCGACTACGTCCACCTCGCAGATTTGTGCAACAAAACTAAGTGTGGGGTGGTACCCCTAGTACTTGCTTATAGATTGTATCAAGTGAGATTGTGCTGCAACTAACACTATTTCTAGTCTCAGGTACAATGGCACCTAAAGCGAGACAAGGCAAGGAGAAGGCTACCACCTCCCAAAAGGGCAAAAAGAGGCCGCAAGGAGCAAGGAGAACCCTCCTCACTGCAAACACCTCGACTCACGCTTGGAATTAAGTGGGATACTTATGCGGAACTTATAAGGATGATGACTCTTATGATGATCCCAACGCAAGGGGTATGACCCCAGACATAGAGGAGGAGTCCGACTGACCAGGTTCCTCGTATTTATTTTCCACTGAGGACAGTGTCCCGTCTAAGCGTGGGGTGGCATTGCATGCTATACTTCTCTGTTTGCACCTATGTTTGTTTGTTTACTTTGTTTATTTGAGTTCGTTTCTTTTTGTTTTTTTTCGTTTGACGTTTTTTTTTTAGTTTTTTTTAGTAGTTAAAATTTTTCTAGCTTCGCATGAAATTATTTTGATAGGCAGCATGAGATTATAACAAGAGTATGTATTACAATTGTGACTATTGAGACGTTTAGGCTCTAGTTGTGACTCATTATGTGATATTGTGTGATTCAATTCCTTCACTTGTTGGGTCAAGAGTCTATATTACTTCCAATCAAGTCGACCATGTGCCTTGTGTGTGTGAGATAATAGTATATTCTATGTGTGTGGCTGATGCTAGAACTTGCCTGGTATGTATGCAAAGCGAAAATAAGGAGTGTAAGTTTAGGATATGATTTAGGCATTTCTTTGGCAACCTATATTTGTTTACCTTCAGTTTTACCTACCCATGGACATCATCCTAGTTAAACCCTTTTGAGCCTTTAGCCTATTTCTTTGACAACCTTGTATGTAAGCCTAATCCATTTTTTTTCAAGACCGTAATTTGATCCAAATTCCTAAGTGCTTTAAAGTGAAAAAGTCATGTGACAACATAAGAGGAAATTGGTTGAGTAGGATGCTTTAAATTGTAATGGTGCTTGAATATGTTATGAAAAAGAAAGGGCTATCATAAGAGGTATGTTGTGAAAAGAAAAAGGACAAGAAAGCTGGAAAGTGAGTTGTGCTTAAAATTGAAAAACAAAAAATGATAACAAGGGTGGAAAAATAAAATAAAGAAAGGTTGAAAGAAAAAAGTGTCAATGATACAATGTGATGTATTAAAGTGCCTAGGAACTTAGTCACTATTTCTGGCCAAAATAGCTGATCCTACCCGTCCCTTAGCCTACATTACAACCATCAAAAGACCTACTTGATCCTAAGCTTAGCATTCTGACATTTAGTAGAGTACTACATTAAGGGCAAGCCTATGGTCATTAGTTGCTACATATGAATTTTTTGTGAGAGCGAGAGCAAGGACATTTTGATACCCATGTTTGAAAAATATGCTATACATGTGAGTGATTATGGGTACTATATTGTGAGACACACATGGTTGATGAGTCTTGGATAGTTGTACATGATTCTATGCACCTTAACGTTTGCATGCGAGTTGATCACCATCACGAGTCTATGCTTGAGGTTAAATTGTTTCTACTTATAATCGGAAAGCTACTCTTCGTTGATAATTGTTGTGCTTGTCTTGAAGAATGTTTTGTGTTGTTGCTGTAAAACCCTAAGTTGATGTTTAGAAGGACATAATATTTTGTTCGAGGACGAACAAAGCTTCAAGTGTGGGGTGTTGATGATAGGCAAAATTACGCGCCTATATCAATATATTTTGCCCATATTTTAGCCTAGTTTTGAGAACAAATTATATATTTCATGCACTTTTAGTCCTTTTTCCTATAAATGAGCTAACGAACATGATTAGTAAAGTTTCAGGTATAAATGATGCAAAATTCAGCATTTTATGGCTTACTTGACGCAAAAGAAAGCTCACGAAGGAAGGAAAGGGAGTTTACACGCCTAAGGACCAAAACCGCTGCATGAAAACTCTGTCCCGGGCTAAAACAGCATTTCTGAAGACTCTGGGGACCTGGACCAAAACTGCTGGATGGAAAATCTGTCCCGGGCTAAAACAGCATTTCTGAAGACTTTGGGGACTTACAGACACAAAGCTGGATTTTGACAATGATACATTAACCTAGTACAATTGGGTTATGTATTTCATTAGTTTATTTGGATTAGGAGAATGTTACATTAACCTAGTACAAATGGGTTAAGTATTTCCTTAGTTTTGTAGGATTTGGTTATTTATTTCATTAGCATAGTAGGAGTAGGATAGGAGTATTATAAATACCCTATCATGCTAGAGATTTTAATCAAGTCCTCCCTTAGTGGAGGCAACTCCTCTCTAAATTCAAGAAATTCATTCTTAAACTATTAATTTTCTTCCATCTCTCTCTTCTTCCACCACAAACATTCAACTCTTAAATTCCACAACAAGAGAATCGTTACTTGCTACGGAATCACTAAAATCACACGCCAAACACCTACTATTCACGCCATCCACCATGCAAAACGTGATATCCTTCGCATTCATGGGTAACTAAACCTCTTAGTTGGGGTTATGGAAGCCGAATGAGTTACTATCTACAGCTATGAGTTTGTGAGTTCAAGACAAGTATATTGCTTATATCATTATTCTCTTCATCTTAAATCTACATCCTTTGCGGTTCAAACACAAGAACACGTCATTCTAACATCTAACCTGTTCGAGAGAAAGGTTATTTGTCTAGAAAAGAAGACGCATAGACCAACGCCAGTCTAACATTTAACTTGTTCGAGAGAAAGGTTATTTGTCTGGAAAAGAGATAATGTCAAGGTAGTAGGACACCCTGTCCTATTAAAAAGCTAGTGCCGTAACTGGACTAACCTCTTGGAGAATTCGTACCGTTAGACACGTTTTAAGCTCGAGAGAGTTAAAGTGAAATAGTCCTTGTTTAGGTCGAGAGACGCTTGGATTTACCATCGACTACAATTCTCTATAAGCAATTGCATGTCAAGACTCTACACACTCATAGCCAATAGAGACGTATACCTCAGAAGGTGGACATAACCCCAACGCCTCAATTCTCATTGTTTCACAACCTACGAAATACTCTCTTTTTACTTTATTATTTTCAGCTTTTATTTCATTACTTTGGTTACTTATTACAATCCCCCCTTCTTACGAGACTTGCACCAAAAGTCTATTAATTTTGCTTACTTGTTGACCAAGCTATTCCCTGTGGGATCGATACCCAACCCAGGTTGGGTTCTATATTTGCTAACGACCGCTTTACACTCCCACGAGAGCTGTAGATTGAGCGTTATCAATAGCATGAAAAAAGATAAGTCATAGAATAAAATTGAAAGGAATAACCATATGCACTTGGTCATAACTCATTCATAGAGACATTCTATCAAACACTTGCATTATATAACTTGCACATAAGCTAACATGACATGATTTTGTTCCTTTTCTTTGTTCACATGAGCTATTTATCAAACACTTAGAGAACCTAATCTATGCACATGACACTAAACAACACATAGGCATCATAATTCAAATCCCCATTTACAATTTTAGGGGTTTACCATGTGGATTAACATGATTCTTGACATATATCAAATAACTCCACATAATCATGACTATAATCAAACCCAACATGAAATTCATGGAATCAATACACTTGAAGTTTTAAAAATAGATTCTTAAACTCCAAGGGTGGAAGGGACCTTTGGATGAACACTTGACATACTTTAACAATTAAATTCTAAAAGATTGATGGTAAGTTCTTAACCCTTGAATTAAATTTATGAGCAACTTGTGAAAAATGAATAGTTTTTGCTCTTAGAAGGGTTTAATTTCGTGTCATGGGGCTAATAGATGTGGGAAAAAGACCCAAATACCCCTAAGGATGAGACTTTTTAATGACTAAAAACTGACCTAGCGACGCACAGACCAACATGCCGCACTGTTGGCATTGACGCAATGGTCAATGCACCTCTTCGAGTCCGCATTGGTTCACTGGAATTTGCACTGGGAGCTGGAGAAAAATATTCATCGACGTGATGGGCAACGTGGCATTTTGAAATCGCATCGATCCACTGGTTTGAGCTTTCAAATATGTTTCAAATGAAGTCCAAAAAATCCAAAACATATCCGGGAAACCCCCACTGACACTCCTGATCATGATTCAACCTAAAAATCATTATTTTAAGGTCATAAGGGTGGTGAAGTAGAGTCTCCAACCTACGAAGGCTAAAATAACACTAAGTCTGAATACTTAGCTAAAATTTTCTAAGTCTGGGACCCCCTAACAAGCTTTAAAGGACTGAGTTAAGCTTAGGATTTTGCGGGGTCTTACAAACGCCTATCATACAATTCCTCAAAAGGAGTCATATCAATACTAGAATGATAGCTATTTTTTAAGCAAACTCCGTGAACTCCAAATATTTCTCCCACTTTCCACCAAAATCCATCACATACGTGGAGCATATCCTCCAAAACCTGCGTACCCAACTCATCCTAAAAAGTCTTCTAGAAGTGCGAAGTGAACACAGAACCCTGATCTAAAATGATAGACCCCGACACACTATGTAATCCCATAATGTTACAAATATAGATACGGGACATCCTCTCAGCACTGAAGGAGATCTGCATCAGAGGGAAATGCACAGACTTGGTCAACCGATCTACGATGGCCCAAACACTATCAGATCCATGGTAAGTGTAAGGCAACCTGATTACAAAATTCATAGTGATCCGTTCCCACTTCCACTTGGGGATGGGTAATCTATGAAGAAATCCACTAGGTCTTAAATGCTCGGGCTTCAATGCTAACAACAAAAGTATAGAGCAACAAAACCTGCTACATCCTTCCTCATACCACCCTACCAATAATGCTGCCTTAAATTACGATACATATTAGTCACTCTCAGATGGACAACATACATGGAACAGTGGGCCTCCTCTAAAATCAACCTAATCTAGTCTCCCACTTTAGGCATAAAAACTCGGCCCCCAATCCTTAAAATTCCATCGAAATTAAGTAAAGCTTTCTTAGCCTCACCACTTAATACCTGAAGCATCACAAAAGCCGATAAAACCCATACCCTCCTTAGGTAAAGTAAAGATAGGAGCTAAAGTCAACAAATCCTTTAAATTTTAAAAGCTCACCTCATAAGCATCATACCACTGAAAGAAAATCTTTTTCTGATTCAACATGGTCAACGAAGCTGCAATAGATGAAAAACACTCAACAAAATGTTGATAGTAACCTACCAAGCCAATAAAACTCCAAATCTCAATGGGTGAAGTAGGTATAGACCAATCACATCTTGGTTGGATCAACCATAAACCCCTCCTTAGACACTACATAACTCAAAAAAGAAAGAAACTTCAACCAAAACTCACACTTTGGAGAACTTGGCATACAATTTCTCATCCCTCAATCTCTGAAGCACAATCTGTAAATGCTTCTCATGATCAACCTTACTCAATGAATAAACCAAGATATCATCTATAACTACAATAACAAAGGAGACAAGATACGATCGAAACACCCGGTTTATCAATTCCATGAATGTGGCTGGGGCATTGGTCAACCCAAAAGACATGACTAAGAACTCATAATGACCATAACGAGTCCAAAAAGTTGTCTTCAAAATATCCAAATCTATAATCCTTAACTTGTGATACCCGAACCTTAAGTCAATATTTGAAAATATAGCGGGACCCTAAAACTGATCGAACAAAGTATTAGTAGAAGGTAGAGGAAACATATTCTTAATTGTCACCTTATTCAACTACTGATTCTCAATATACATATGTATAGACCCATCCACCTTGTTCATAAACAATACTGGCATATTCCAAAGCGATACACTAGGTCAGATACATACCTTATCCAACAACTCTTGCAACTTATCCTTCAACTCAGCTGGGGCCACCCTATAAAGAGGAATAGAAATAGGGTTAATGCTCAGAGCAACATAAATAGAAAAGTAAATATCATGATTCAGAGGCATACCAGGAAAATCCATAAAGAACACATCTATGAACTCATGAGCCACACAAACAGAATCAAGAAAAAGGGGTGAAATAACACTAGTATCACTAATATGAGCCAAGTAAGATAAACATCCCCTCTCAACCAATCTATGAGCCTGAACATAATAAATAATCCTCTTAGGACCTTACCGAAGCACACCTATCTAAGAATCCTCGGTACACCTGGCAAAGCTAAAGTCACAGTCTTAGCCAAACAATCTAGGATAGCATGATACGGAGACAACCAATCCATATCCAAAATAACATTGAAATCAACCATATCTAAGACAAGTAAATCTACCCAAGTCTGACGCCCAGAAAAAGTCATAGCACAAGATCGGTACACTCAACTCACCACTAAAGAATCTCCTATTGGTGTAGATACATATATAGGCATATTAAGAGGATCACTAATAGAATCAAAACCTAGAGAAAAATATCCAGAGATATTGGAGCAAGTCAACCTAGAATCAAACAACACAGATGTAGATTTGAAATAAACATGGAAGATACCTGTGATTACAGCATCAGAAGCCTCAACCTCAGGTATGGCTAGTATAGCATATCACTGTCCACGTCCACCAACTGGCTAAGTGGCCCCACGATCACCTCCATAGGCTTTACTATATTATCCCATCGCACCTCTAGTAGAATTGTTATCTCTCGCAGTTGAATATTAGAGTAGCCCTAATTATACGATAGCGAAAAACTCACATATATGGCGAATTTTATCACATACAAGGAAAACTCTATAGCTCAACTCAACTGGAGAAGGTACCACTGAGCCTAGATGACCACCATAAACCGCTAGATCAAAAGACCCACTACCCAAAATCTACAAGGCTACTTGTACTAGTCTACCTTAATAACTATTAGAATCTCTAAATTCTCTGCCTCGAGAAACCTGACCTCTAAACTCACCAAAATGGTATACTCTTTGGTGCTTCACTGAGATGCTCAAAGAATACCCTCGATAATCTTAATATGATCCACTATACTCCAAAATAAAGCTCCAAATAGAATCATCTGAGATGTATCAAACAGAAGGGAAATATCCAAACCCTTCACAATCTTCTGAATCTTCTCAGACTCGGTAGAAATTCTAGCATTGGAATATCTTAACAAGGCATGAAATCATTCCTCATACTCTGCAACAATCATAGAGCTCTACTCTAGGCGATCAAACTCATCTCTCATTTGATCCCTCTGCCTGTAAGGCTTAAATCTCTCTAAAAAAGCATAGGCAAACTGATCTAACGTCATCTCAGGAGATCAAGAGGTTCAAACCAACAATGATCTCCATCAATCTCTATTAGTATCTCTTAATTGATAAGTAGTATAAGCAACTCCATATGACTCAAGTGAACCTAAATTATGCAACTTCTCACGATAATCAATCAGGAACTCATAGGCATCCTTATCCATAACACCACTAAATCTAGGAGGACCTAAATGATTAAATCTCTTAAACCTCTTTTAATCCTCAAAATACATAATAGTACTTACATCAAGAGAAGGCATGATGAATCTAGCTAGCTGAGATCCCATCTGAGGAGGTAATATAGATAAAGGATGAACTCGTAAACTTGAAATACTAATCTTAAATGTTGGCGCTGATAGAGAAATAATACTCGAGGTCTGAAGAGTACCCCAAATAGAAATATGTGCAACTGGGAAATCAATACTCAAAACTAGAGGGACACCCAGAATAACTAAAAGAGAACCCTCTAAATGGGTCAGCAAATGCACAAACAACCCCTTTAAGACTGGGACAAATAAACTCTGAGGAACTGGAGCTAAACTTATGCCTCTAATATGTTTAACCTGAGGCTTAAGCGAGATTCCTCTAGAACTCCTCCTAGATGGGGTTAATCCACGAGTCCGTCTACTCCCTCGAGTCTATCCACAATATATGGTTCGCCCTTTAGGTGAAGGATCCACATCTTTACTCTTGTGGGACCTAGTCAACACCATCTGCGTAGAAAGAGTGAAACATAACTCACAACACAAGGTATGAAAGAAATTAGCACGATAAGGAAAAAAGGAGAAAAAATTTCCTAAAGACATCCTATATCATCTCAAACATAGATATGGACAACTATAAATCGATCTATAAGACTCTTTTAGACATTCCATTCTTACACCATTTCGACCAAGGATACCTAGCTCTTATACCAATATGTCACGACCCAAAAATAAGGGTCATGATGGCACTTATCACGATGAACCTTGAAAAGTAAGCCCATCACCCTAGCTAATACATGAGAGAGGAAAAGACAATAATAACCCCAAGGTAAGGCTTCTAGAATGAATCCAAACTCAACAATTACATATATGCAGAAAAAAATAAACCAAAATATCATACATTGAAAAATCTAGTGCCATTAATGTAAGAACTACTAATACAACTCCAATCCAAATGAAAAATAAAAGACATCTAAAATACAAGAGAAACTCTGTCTTTGAAATGAAAGAAAAGACATAGTCTATAGAAAAAAGGTAGTAGAAGACATTCAGATGTCTATAATAACCCACTACCTTGAAAGCTTCAAAGTCGCCCGAATCAACCAAGTTGGGGCGCACTCGTACTAGGACCTGCTCTGAAAGGTCATAGTATGTGTAAGTATAGTCCACTTATACTCAGTAGGCATAATAAGCCAACTAAGCATAGTAGATAATAAAATATACAAAATACATAAAAAAGGCACACCACCTGCAGTTATAAAATATTCCACAATGGAAGACCACACTACTTACACGAACAGGTTAATAATATCCACAAATAATACAACAAAGCACCAAATAATAAAATGAGCATACGTTTAAACCATATATAAGAAAAGGAATAAGAAGAACAAAATATATGAAAGCAATCATGTACAAGTAAGCGAAGATAGAATAATGCATTGCTAATGAGTCAAAAAATATTATACAATCACATCACAAGCTTAATAAAGTAAACACAATAAATATGATGATAATGGTGATACACGAGGTCATCGCATTACCTCTAAGACTTTCATACAACCTCTGTATACAACTATGAAGCTAAAGCTTCCAGACGTAGGACCCATGAGGGGTTCGCCAACCCATATACAATCCATATATCATATCTCCTCCCTGGCACATCCCTTGGGGGGGTTAAAAGGGTGTTGCTAGTGTTTTTCAATATTTCCATGGTGGTACTATTTGTTTTATATGTGTATGATATAAGGATGTAATGCTCACTACCAACCACAATGAGTACTTCCACAACAAACCACATGAGTATTTTCAGAACCAAGCAATATACCAATAATGTGAGCCAAATATCCACTTAATATTTCCAACCATTCATTAATTTCCACATGATTCATATGCCAATAAAGTATGAATATAACACAGTACACATTTGATACCACAATATGCTTATCATCAATAAAAAATAATTATTCTCATGTATATAGGATATCAACATCACATGGGACCCCACATAACACATAATATACTAAATCCACCACATAATATCACCTACAAGCCCCTACATGGGACCAACACAATAAGATAAATATTTTTCATGCTTTGTTCCCATACTCTTAACATGCATTCTGTATAAAAATTAACTACCCAGCCTAGTTTGAAAGAGTTAAGCCATAACATACATTAAATGCCTAAACAAGTCTACTACACTTCAAACCTAAGATGCACACCTCATAAATGGACCCAAAATCAACTAAAACATCAAAATATAAATTCTACACATCAAAAAGAAACCAACGACACTCATATTGACTAGTTTTGAGTTAGGGTCAAAACGTACGCCCGAAATAAGTTTTCATAAAAGAATGGAAAAATTATCACTTTGTTTCAAGAATATCTTTCCCATGTTTGTAGGAGTCTGCAGATGATAATCTAAGCTAAAACGAGTGTGAAATGAGGTCCAAATCGAAGAAAAACCATTTTTAAACTTTACCGGGCAAACTCTTTGAAATTTATTTAAAAATCAAGAACCGAAGTTGGTTTGAAGATGAGATTGAGGAAAAACTATTAATTATAGGATTATGAAGATTATTCTTGTGAAAAGTTTTTGAATTGGGGCTTAATTCGAAGAAGTATAATTTTGGGCTTTCGAGACCAAAATCCCTAATTTCCACTATCAAATTCAAATTAAAATAGGAATCTAATGTTAACGATAAAGAAATTAGTTGAAATGGGTATAATGGAGCTTACCCAAACATAGAAATAGAGAAAGTTGCTTGAAGCTCCAAATCTCAAAAATGGTGAAAAATGACAAAATCAGGTATTCCTTTTCCTCCAAATCAATGAAGAAGGGAGACGTAAGTTGATTCTTCCAAAGAACCAGAAGCGAAACGCTATGCCCGGGCGGGTGGACAGAAAAAAAACCGGCTCCGAAGAAAAAAAATTGGGGTTCCCAATGTGTATACCCAGGTTCTGTGATCGCAGACCTCGAGTCGCAATCGTAGTGCCCTAAAAAACTAAAGTATTGTAATAACAGACAAGGGTCGCGATCATAGCATCACCTCTACTAGCCCAGTCGCGATTAGAGCACCTAGTTTGCAATCGCAGGTGTACCAAAAAATAGGTGCACCAGGTGGAGACTTGTTATAATTTCAAGTCTCTACGGGGCCCTCAAAATTCATCTGGAATACTATGAATGCAAAAGATATATGTTACCATATCAAATTCGATGCTTCAGACTCAATGGAGATATCATATTTTCAAAAAGATACCATTATCATAAAGTTGACTCCCAAAATCCAAAGAAACAACTTTCAAAATCGAGGGTCAAAATAAGATTAAAAAGCCATAAAAACATATCAAACATGTCACCACCCTTAAATCGATGTTCCAGATTTACTGGTGCAGTCTGCTTTGCCTTCTATTGCACGGATCAAAAGATATCTACTGAGATCAATCATAAGGCTCTTGAAGCCACCAAAAAGCATAATATCATACAAATAGTACCAAAAACCATTGGGAACCATGCCAATCACCCCCATATCCCAAAAATACCACACAAAAACTATGGGGAGGGGTAAAATAGTCAAATCATACAAAAACACACATTTTACATATTTCATCTAAATTTAAGTCTTACATCATCCAACACTAAAATCTCGTTCCTCCTCAAACTAAAGGCAAAAGAAATACCTTAATCATCAAAGATATGGGGGATAAAGACTACGCATATCAAACTAGACCTCCCAAGTAGCCTCATATATAGGTCAATGTCACCACTAGACCTTAACCACAAGAATAACTCTAGAATGCAACAGTCTAACATCCCTAGCCTAAATGGGGACCGGCTCCTCAATAAAAGACAACCTCTCATCTAACTGAACCTACTTCAACGAATAACATGAGACTCATTCAAAATGTAATGATAAAGCATGGAAACACAAGCCCCCACTCGGGTACACAAAAGTAATAATCTTAAAAGTAACCACCATAGATATTTTTTTCAATCCATTGCATGTTTTACTTATTTATTAATTACCCAGCTCTATCTGAAAGAAGTTAAGCTATAACCTACATCAAAATAGTCAAATTCAAACTTAGAGTTCTTCAAAAAAAAACTTTTCTCTTTTGAGAGGCCTCGAAATCAACTGTGAAATTCAAATATAGTATCTACATTTTAAAAGAAAGTTAATGATACTTTTATTGCCCACATTTGAGACTGGTCTAAAATGGATTCAAAAGTTAAAAAACAATTATCAAATTTTGTTGTAGAAATACATTTTCCAAAGTTATTGGAATCAACTATTAAAACTCATTCAAAAATGAGTTTAAAACACGGTCCAAATTAAAGAAAAATTATATTTAATATTTTTTTAAAAATCCCTCAAAATTCCATGTTAAAACCAATATTAAACAGTGTTTTGATTATATAAATTAATAAAAAGTAATGGAATTAATGTTTTGGAGTTTACCCAAGCTCAAATGGTGATGAAAACCCTAAATATTACCCAAATCCAAAGCTCAAAGTCCAAAAGTATTGAAAATACATCTTGGGGTTGTCTCTTAAGCGGCTGCACCAGATTTCAGCAAATGTTGATTGTGGTGCAAGCCTACCAAGCTCCAAATGGACCCACAAAATTTGAATGAGACTCACAAAGATAAAATATATATGTTATCAGGCTAATTTCGAAATTTAGGATGCAATGGTAATGTTGAATTTTTTAAAAAAAGAATCATTTTTAATAAATTAACCTCTGAGACCCCTTTATGGCCTATTTCACTAGTTTTTCGAACAGAAGATCAAAATACAAACTAAAGGCTCTGAAATCCAACCAAGCAAGTTTTACATTTCAAACGTAGTGAGACTATCTAAATTGTCATTTGACACTCAGAACATCATATGTTGACCAAAGTCAACTCTATGACTTTTAAAGCTTCTAACCAAAAACTCGCCTAAATTATTTTTGATCCCATAGTAAATCGTACCAACCATCTCCCCATCCCAAAATCAATATGTAGCAACCACAGGAAAGGAAAAAATAGTCAAAACACATTAAAAAAATAAGATTTTACACTTAAGGTCATTACATACACTAAAAAAAGTTATTAATAAGGAACATTGGCGGGGAATCAATTTCATCTGATACTTCAACTCAAAAAATAATTGTAACTCAAAACCTACATCAAAAACACTAAATAAGGGAAACTAAATTACTATGTACTATTTAAAATAAATAAATTTTTTGAAGTGCCTCAACAAAAGTCTTTACATAATAGGGTATGGAGTGTAGAATAGCAGATATCTCTATCTCTAAAAATCTTAGGCTCTTACATATGGGAGTAGAATCTAATCTGCTCTTACATATTAGAGTAGAATAAAATTTAGGACTTAAAGGCATGATTCTTTCGATATAAATCTAGCGGGAAAATCCACAATTAAAAATCACTCCACTCACAATATTTGGTGGAGCTTGCACTTAAATGTGTATTCTTGTAATGAGATGGTGTAAAAAAAAGGAAAATTGAGTAAAAAGAGTATAGATGAAATAAAACAAGCAGATGAAGATAATAAAGTAAATGAAAGTGATAGTGAAGGTCTGATTTCCTTTACCTTTAGCAACATGTAGTATTAATTTTTTATATTTTTTGTCCACATTTTACTCTGGCAATAAATACTCTACACACTAATTTAGGAGGAAGAAAATAAAACCATTAACACAATAATAAAATAAAAATATTAAGTAAAATTTATCAAAATTGTTGTAACATGTAACTAAAAACTTAAATTTATAGTTTTGAAAAACTAGTGTTATAACCTGCCATAAACCTTATTAAAAGTATACTGATAAGTGACAAATTTTCCACACATATACATCCAAATTTATGCACAGTACGATGAATTAACTGTGTCCATGAGGCAAATTCTCAATTTAAATGCATTAATATAAAGTTTTTAGTGATCTTTTAGGAAATTTGATAAAAGTGAGTTAAGATAAAGCTGGAAGAGAAGGAAAGCAGGAAAGAGGAGCAAAAGTCAAAGATTAGACAACCCTTAGGTACTACGATCGTAACCTGTGGGTCACGATTACAGTCAATTAGAAGAAGATAGCATGTGGTAATCACATAAAAATATGATGCAATCGCAGAATTACGATTGTGACCAGGAGATGGCAATCGCAACTAATCGAGGAATCTAAGGGGTAGATTTGGAATTTCACAAAGTTGAGACCCAAAATACAAAATTAAAAACCCTCAATGTATTTCAGCATCTATTACCTAATTTTCTAGATTGGAGAGAGAAAACACTTTATTTTGAGTTAGAGAACAATTGTTAATTTGTTTCAAAGAGAGATTTAATTGTAATTTTGAAATTGAAGTTTGGGTTTACACTTTTTTGGATTATGATTGTTCAATTGCATGCCAACTTGGGTATAATTCTTCTCTTTAATTTCGTGAGTAACCAGTCTTACTATCTTGGGGTTATGTTTTATTAGGTAGTGAATAATGTGTGGATGTTGATTGTTAGTCCAAATAGTTGGTTAATTATGAGGGGTTTTGCCCTTACTCTATGGTTGCATTGAGAATTGTGGGTGAAAAACTCATTTGCCTTGGATCTCGTAGAGAGATATGGGTGAAGAGTAATTACAAACAACATCTTGAAATAGCTTCTTTGTTAGCACTATCTTAGAAATAAGGGTGTCAGTTGAATTAGTTATGTTCATAAGAATCGTATTAGAAATAAGGATGCTAAGTTTGAAGTAACATATTGGTAAACTTATCACGATCATGAGGTATTTAAAAGAATTCATTTGTGAAATTTAGTGTTTTATAGAAAGGTTGATACTAAGATCCTAAATATAGCCTACCCAAAACCCATAGCCAAAGCTTGAACTAACTCTTGATTACACATGCATAAACACTACCTATGAGAGCATAACCCCAAGATCTCTCTAAATTCAATAAACTTAACAATTCTTTAATCTCATATTAGTGAGATTTGGTGACTGTGTTCAACAAAGTTCAACATTCAAACCCCCCAATTTACTTTCATATCTTGTTGTAGTTTTTAACACATAGTTAACTCTCCACACACATAGGTGTTGAAATCTAGCTATCACTCCTCGAAGATTTGACCCCGACTAATGTTGGATATATTAACAACATTCACCTTACACTTAATTTGACGTGTAAGTTGAGCATTACCAAAAATAGTGTTGTTGTTAGGGAATGAAGCTTAGTTTTCACTATTGAGGTATTGTTAGTGAACTTGGGTTAGTCGTAGTGCTTTTTTGTTGTTTTTGTATTCTTAAGTGAGGATCATAGCCAACACAATATCATGAGCCACAATGGGAGAAATGATATCTTATTTGATGGACACCTTGAGGATGAGGATCATCTTCATGATATGGGGTGTGCGAGTGCCATCCACATTCCATCGGCCGAGGGAAATGGAGTATTCCATGTCACTACTGTGAAGCTCCATATATTTCAAATAAAAGGTCTATTCAAGGTCCAAGCACACAAATATGCAAACCTATATTTAAAAAACTTCATTGAGGTGTGTGCCCCATTTATTATTACCCATATCACCCAAGAGTGTATTTAGTTAAGGCTTTTCCCATTCTCTTTGATAGGGGGAAGCGATTTTGTGGTTGAGATCTCTACCTGTCAGGTCTATTACATCTTGGGATGAACTTATAGAGGCCTTTTTGGATAGATAATTCCATCCATTTAGGATTCTACAACTAAGAGACAAAATCATAAATTTCCATCAACTTAGTGGTGAGCCCCTATACAAAGTGTGGCAAAAGTTCAATAACAAGATCTTGAAATGCCTAAACCATAAAGTGTCAGAGAAGATGATTCTCCAAATTTTTTATTTGGCATTTTAATAAAACCGTTATTGGTAATGCATTCAGAGGGTTTCTTATCAAATTATTTTATGGTACTGCATCTACTTTGCTTGACGAAGTTACAAAACAAAATAGAGGGTGGGATACCTAAGACTTCAAAGTAGCCATAGGGTCCCCCGCCGCATCTTATGTCAAGAAAGAACAAAGAAAGAGACAAAAAATAGCCAAGGTGATGACCTAATTAGATCTCCTCACTAAACAAATGATAGGAGCACCTACGAAAGCTATCGATGTTGTTGCCTCTCAAGGTACCAAAAATTATGATAAGGATAAAGATAAGGCAAACAATGAAGAGATAATATTCTTATCAAACCATCTAGGGGGTTCTCTCCCCTCCTATCAAAGGTAAGGTGGGAATCAAGGTTGATAGAGATCGAGATCATGATTGGCACGATAGAAAGAGATATAGAGACCGAGATTGGAGGGATAATAAGAGAAGATATGATAGATATGTGCCCCCTCGTGATTGTGTTAAGGACAAGGAAACAATCTTTGTAGACCCCAAAAAATTTAAAACTAAGGATGTCCTTACCTGAATTTTCATGTGTGTTGAAGGTACCAATAAAATGGTAAGGGAGATAAAGAGTGACTTTTCTAAATTAAACCAAATGGTCACATCTCATTCGGCCTCCATCAAGTAATTGGAGACACAAGTGGTCCAAATTGCAACCCAACTAAATCTTAGGCAAAAAGGTGGTCTACCTAGTGACACAGTGGTTAACCCTTAGAACGATGCCCATGTTATGGCAATCGTCACTAGAAGTGGTAGAAATATTGATAAAAATCTGGTTGAGGTTGATGAAAAGCATTTTGATGAACAATAAAGTGTAAAGAGTAAGCGATCCGAAAAACCAAGTGATAGTGATCCAAAGTCTTATGAAGTAGGTGATGAGGAACCAATGATAGTAGAAACAAAGGGCGATATGGAGGAAACTCCTAATGAGATTAATAATGATGAGAAAACTGTAAATGAACCTCAAAGTGTTCCATTTCCCCCAATGAAAATTCCTCCTCCCTTTAGACCAAGGTTAAAGAAGAAATATGGAAATGCCAAGTTAAAAAATTCCTTGCAAAACTTAACAACCTCTCGATTAATATTCCATTGTTAGAAGTTCTTCAAGAGATTTTAGTGTATGCTAAGTTAATGTAGAACATAATATTAAAATAGTGAATTGTGGAATGTGAAACTATTAGACTTAATTATTGTTGTAGTGCCATCATATCAAATGCCATGGCGTAGAAAAAGAAAGACTCGATTGCATTTACAATTTCTTGCACCATTGGGATGCACAAATTTAAAAAGGCATTGTGTGGCCTTAGAGCTAGTATTAACTTGATTCCATATGTTGTGTATCAAAGGGTAGGGTTGGTTGCTCCTACACCCACCACCATGAGACTCGTAATAGCGGATTATTCAATTGAAAAACTGATGTGAATATTGTATGATGTGTTGGTTAAAGTTGATTGGTTTATCCTTCTAGTGGATTTTTTAGTCCTCGATTGTAAAAATAAATCATGAGATACCAATCATAATTAGGAAATCATTTTTTTCAACCAGAAAAGCTCTAATTTATAAGGAGTATGGAGAGATGATGTTTGGAGTGCATGAAGATGAAATCTCTTTACGTATGTGCTAATCCAAAAAGCAAATAATGGAGTTACAAGTGGTGTCTATGATTGACGTTGCGGATAAGGAAGTGCATCTTGGGTCTCCTCACCCCAAGGATCCAAATTGATGATAGCTAGATGCTGTGTCACGATGTTAAATTGGGTGCTGGATGGGAGGCAACCCATCGTTTGGATGAATTTGGCCCATATCCTTTGTATTCTAATTATTAGAATAGTTTTTGTGTTTATTTTTCTTAATCCATGAAATTGTGGAAATCTAAAGGTGCATTTGAGAAATTCAAAGGTAATAGGTATAGTGGAATTGAGTGGAGGTGGACCATCTAAAAAATAAGGGATGTGAACCTAGTCTTAGATGTCGCAATTGTGACAATCAGATCATGATTGTGATCAGATAATCATGTCTGCACAATATAAGATTCAACTTCCATGATCACGTAAGTTGATCGTTATTTTAGTCCCAATCTGATCGCGATCACAGTGGCTGAATTGTGATCGCTTTTATGGCCGTTATTAAATGAGAAACGTCTTTAAAACGATTCCTACACTCAAATCCCTTTAAATATCCAAAAATCTTTAACTTTCTTCATTGTGAAGCATTTCTAAGGTTCTAGGCTTTCCTATTTTCTTTCAAGTATCCGGTATGTCCTTCTCATCTCTTTTTTACACTTAAATATGAGCCTTTGAATGTATGTTTAGGACAATGGCCTAGATTTGTGAATTGGGTTCTTAATTAGTGTCTAATTGATGTTGTGTTTTGGTAGCTATTGTTTTTTGTGTGCACATCATTGAGGAAGTCTTAAGAACCCAAAATTTCTTTGAAATTAGGATGAAATGTTGGTACATACCAAGTGTTTGGTAAAATTCCCAAATGAACTTCTTGATAGTTTTTCTTTGTTTAAAGGGTATGATTGAGTGTTCAGGAATTATATTTCATGTTTTTAGTGTCATTTACATTTTATGAACAAAAATTGGTAGTGAAACTAGAAATTTTGGTATTGATCAAGCCCAAGCCTATAGGCTAAACTACTACGATCATGGTTGCCAGGCTGCGATGTTGATCTAGCATCCAGTGATCGAAAGACCTAAGGCCCATTAGAAAGGCCCCTCAGGTATCGCGATTGTGGCCCAAGTGTAGTATGATGCGATATGTGAGACCTATCTGATTGGCCTATCCAAACTCCTGAAGCCTTATTTTAAGCGCAAATTTGACCCAACAACCATTTCTTTTGCTTAAGAAGTCACATAGCATTGCTTTCACATAATGATATTGATTGTTAATGCTTTGTTTTCTTTTTTAGGTTTTTAAGCTGAAGATGGGAACATATGATCAAACTCGATTCTTGGATGCTAAGTGTCAGACTATGTGCAATGAGGACCTCACTAGGATGAAGTTACTCCTTAAGAGGCCAAATCCATAGAGCAAGTGCTTGAAAATCTCCCGATTTCTTATGAGAGGTTGGTTGCCGAATGCTGATATGAGAGAGTATGAGACAAAATATTGTACCCCAGGGAGTTGGTTTATTGAAATTTGTGATCGAGAAGAGAAATCTCATGGCCCACTACAAAGTCAGGGATAACATTGAAGGAGTTCACGGCTAAATCTCAAATTTGGCTTACCATCATTTATAGTTGTATCTCACTGACCACCAATTTGACTCAAGTATTAGTTTTGCGAGCCCAGATAGTAGCTTGCCTTTTGGACAACATTCTTTTGAATGTTGGCCATTTTGTGCTCTTATGGATCCAGTATTTCAATAATAAAGTTGTCCCCATGCTCTTATTTTCATCCTTGATCACTGAATTATGCAAGAGGGTTATGATTAAGGAGTACCTAAGGGACAACTGGATATCCCTAAAGACACCCATTTACCCATTGAAGATACATGGTGAGGGAGCCCTTCAATGGAAAAAAAGAGGAAGATCAACTTGTGTAAGCCAGTTGATAATGATATCAAATCTTGAAAGCCATCTGCAACAGGGCAATTTAAGCAGTTCTCGAGTGAAATGAGAGTAGTCCGGGAGATTTTGTATAGATTTCCCAAAGGGCCAAGAGGGACATCCACCACTCCCCACTCCTACATTTCGTAGATTGACAGTGAAAGGTTTCTGGCAGATCAGAAAGAGTAGAGGGCCACCATCTCCAGACTTGAGAGGGCATACTCGTCCTTTGCACGATCGCATCGGGAGATATGGGATTCTCATGACAAGATATCATGACCCAAACCATGGCCTGGCCGTGACGGGCATCTTAATTCTACCAAGGACCTAAGGCCACCCCCTTTTACCCTAGCTAACCAGAACATAATACAACTAGAAATGGATGAATTCTGAATAGATAACAAGATAGAGTTGAGTTCCGAGCATATAAAAAGATAGTTAAGAAACTAGCTCAGAAAAAAATATAATAACTTTAACCTCCATCCCAATCCACAGTAATCGACATAGCCTTTCATAACCAAGAACATCCTGAGTCAGAACATGCCCCTATCTATAGCAAAAAAATCCACTGAAATAGTCTAAGATATGAACAAAGGCAAGACCATAAAATGAGGGGCTTCCAGAGAATGGAAGCTCATAACTTCAAGATGACTCTCGGACAATCCAGAAACCACCTATCACTACACAGGAAAAGTAGAAATACCTTCAGAACTTGCTCACATGTGGATACAGTGTTTGAGGATGGTTAGCGGGCTGAGCGCTAACATGTGGCTGGGGGATAATGGAAGAAAATAATGCCACCATTCGAAACCAATCCAAAATTAGTGCACATGTTCACATACACGCATATACATGCATATATATATAATGATGAGATAGGTAACAAGGCTTAGCATGAGAGTTAAAAATTTAATCTGGACTTTACAGCTCAGCACTCATAAAAATACTCATAGGCTATATGGGTCCAGCTCCCTCCACTGAAAGTGCCACAATACGTGTAGCCGCATGAACCAGAGATATCCTAGAAGCTAAGGAATCCACGACCCTACGCTATCCAAGATACAAATATATATATATATATATATATATATATATATATATATATATATATATATATATATATATATATATATATATATATATATATATATATATTTATATCATGTGACATATGCGCGTGGTCATCAAGACCCCCACACTGGCAAATGTGGCTAGTTTTTGGTCCTCTTGGGACCTCTACTTTCACGGTGAGATACACAACCCCCTTTAAGCCCAATTAAAACATATAGCATAAAACCCATCCATTTAATTAAGGAGTATA
The DNA here is from genome assembly GCA_030864225.1 of Capsicum baccatum var. pendulum. Lineage (NCBI taxonomy): Eukaryota > Viridiplantae > Streptophyta > Magnoliopsida > Solanales > Solanaceae > Capsicum > Capsicum baccatum. The sequence goes on from CM061551.1 coordinate 71,655,818, forward strand.
TCATTTAGGAAATTATCAAGTGGTATTGTCATACCACTAAAGCTTGCAAGCGTATGTCATTATGACATCACTCGGGAAATCCACGATCCTAAACTCCATTATTCATTAACTTGGGGGAATCCACGATCCCCAAGGTTTTTAGATATAATTTTTGTTTATTTTTTAATTTATGAAATCCATTAGGGATAGGCAAAACCCCATGAAAATTCAAACTTCAAAACCAATTATGACAGAGGGTTGGGGTTCGTATCAATTTCAATACCAAAACTCCAATTATTTGGGGAAATGCATGACCGTTGTCATTTATTAAATCAATTTGGGGGAATTCACGACCCGATTTCCATCACCACACCCAAGCACACCAATGAGTTTCAACTAAATCATCAAAGCTTAAGCAATTTCATATAAACCATGGGAATAATAATTTAATCAATAGTCATCAGAACTCTCAACCCATCATTCAAAACCCAATATCAAAACCTTGTGAAAATAAAACAAACTCATGCTTTAAAAAACACACACAAGTTTAGGGAGATATAAATACATGTCTTAATCACCAAGAAATTTGGAGAAGAAATCACCCTTGATCACCTGGATGACCAACTCTTGAAATCCTAGCTTTGTGTTTTCGTTGAGGAACTTGAGCTAAGAGAAGTGTATTTGATTTCTATTGTAGTGATAATAAGACCCTAAATTATTTTAAGTTGTGGCTCATGACTGAGTAAAGAGGGAAATGACCAAAGTTCCACCAATGAAAACACAAGAAAACTGTCGCCAATGACTATGAGTTAGTCATAACTCGTGACACTCGGTTATAAGTCATTGTCAAGACTTGTAGTCTGGGAAAAGACATGGGACCTCTTCACTACTAACCCTACAATTCTTACTGTGCAACTCATACACATACCATTGGACTCATACGGTCCTAGTTATAACCACAATAGTGAAGTTGCGCACCTACTCTGGTTTGGCAACATAAAGCACCCCAACAAACCGTAAAGAGTCATTACGACTCATGTCATCCCAGTCATAGTCATAATAGAAAAATGGGCAGCCATCACTGGTCACCCGATGACTCCAGTCCTGCAACACATAAGGAGACTTTACGACTCATTAGGTGAGCCGTAGTCTAAGAAGTAAGAACGAAACTCAAGGAATTTTCATAAGTAAAAAATCTAAGCTGTTACATTACCCCCCCCCCCCACACACACACACAGATCATTCATCCCCGAATGAGGAATCAAGGCATCCATTAGCATAATTGTAAAATAGATACACAACCACAATTCCTTTAATAAAGCCAGAAAACAAAGATAGTAGGAAAACGCATACCATAAGCATGATTATCCAACTCGGGGAACAAGAATAGATATTTGGACTTCATTTTCTCTTCGGCTTCCTAAGTGCTTCTTACACCTTATGGATATTCCAAAGGATTCATCGAAGCCACATCCTTTGTCCTCAAATGATGGACTTGCCTATCCAAAATCTCAATAGGAACCTTCTCATAAAACATGGAATCCAAAATACCAACACTCTTAATAGGTACAATCAAAGAAGCATCACCCACACAACTTTTCAACATAAAAAATGGAAAATCGGATAAATGGAACCCAAACTCGAAGGAAATTCTAACTCATAAAAAACATTTCCAACTCTATTCAAAATCTAATATGGACCAATATAACAGGGACTTAGCTGTCCTTTCTTCTTAAATTGCATCATTCGCTTTATAGAAGACACTTTCAAATACATCCACTCATCTACCTCAAACTCGAAGTCTCTTCGCCTCACATCTACACAGAAATTTTGGTGAATTTGTCTAGTTTTAAGCCTATCCTGAATTATCTCCACTTTCTCCATGTCTTGGTGAACCAAATCGGGACCAAATTACCTACTTTCACCAACCTTAAACCACCTAATAGGAGTCTACATATCCTAATATATGGAGCCTTAAAAGGAGACATCTAAACACTCGAATGATAACTATTATTGTATTTGAATTTGATGAGAGGAAAATGGTCTACCCAACTACCTTCAAAATTAGTTACACATGCCCTTACTATATCCTCCAAAGTCAGAATAATATTTTTTTCTTGATCATCCATTTGAGGATGAAAAGTGGTGCTAAGGTTCACCTAGTCCTCAAACCCTTTTGAAATGAACACCAGAAATAGGATGGAAATTATGTACCTCAATCCAAAATAATACACACCGGCAGACCATGTAATCTAAAAATATCCTCAATGTACTAATTGGCATAATCCTTACCGAAGTAAGTTATCCTAAAAGACAAGAAATAAGAGGACATAGTCATCCTATCCATGATGACCCTAATTGAATCATGCTGATTCTAAAACCATGGAAGGCCGATAACAAAATCCATGTTAATCTTATCCCATGTTGACACAGGTAACTCAATCTCTTGGGACAAACAACCTGACCTCAAATGCTCAACCTTTACTTGTTGGCAAACCATACACTCAACAGCAAAATTTTCCATATCCATCCTTATATTATTCCACCAGCCTAGTTCCACATGTGATGTATCATAGTAAACAACAAAACCATTAGTACCCTCGGGCAGGGTCAAGATTGAAGCTAAAGTTAATTTATCCTTCAACTTCTCGAAGCTATACTTACAAGTATCAGACCATACAAACTTCACCTTTTTCTGAGTGAACCTAGTCAATGGTACAGTGATAAAAGAAAAACTCACCATAAACCTCCTATAATACCCAGATAAACCAAAGAAGCTCTGAATATCGGTTAGAGTCTTAGTCTAGGCAACTTTGTAACCGCCCCAACATTTTGTGGATCTACCACGATCCCCTCACGAGACACAACACGACCAAGAAAATTCATAAAATCCAGCCAAAACTCAGACCTAGAGAATTTTAGGTATAAACATAATCCTTAAGAGTTTACAACACTATATAGAGGTGTTTGGCATAATTCTCCTCACTCTTAGAATACACCAAGATATCATCAATAAAAAAATAAAAATCAAATCCATTAAGTGTCTGAAAACCTAATTCGTGAGGTCTATAAATGCATTCAAAGAATTGGTCAACCCAAAAAACATGACTAGAAACTCATAGTGACCATATTGGGTATGAAAAGCAGTCTTAGGAATATCCAACTCCTGAATCTCAAACTAATGATAACCCAATTGATGATCAATCTTACAAAATCACCTAGCACCCTGATGTTGGTCAAAAAGGTCATCAATCTATGGGAAAGGGTACTTGGTCTTCTCCATAACCTTATTTAATTATTCATCGTCTATACACATCTAAAGAGGCCCATATTTCTTACACACAAAAAGGATAAGAGCACCTTATAGAGAAATATTAGGGAAGATGAAACCCTTATTAAAAAGGTCTTATTACTACTCCATAAGTTCTTTTAACTCTGTCAGAGTCATTTTTTATGAAGGGATAAAGGTAGGACAGGTGTAATACCCCGTATTTCCCTAACTTAATTTAAGTCTTAGTACATAAGTAATCCCTTATAAAATTTGTGAAATGCTCAGTATTTTTTAGTTTAGATCCTGAAATTGCCTAGGAAATTCAATTAGCTTTCCAATGCTATAAAATTGGTCCAAATCCAATACTCGGATGAAGAGTTAGAGCCATTTTTGTAAGACAGTGTTCCAATGTGATTCTGCCGCATCGCGCTGAGTCCAAAATTCAGAATCAAAGGGGCACCACAATTCCACCATGTTGCGCCAGGCCCCCAGATCCCAATTATCATTTTTCAATGACACGAAATGATAGCACCACATCACGCAAGGGCCGAAAATCTGGTTTTTCAGTGATAAATTTTTCTTTATTACCAAGGGTAGTTTTGTATTTTTTTCATGGACCTAATCAATATAAACATGAAATTAAACCTCTAAAAAACCTATTGCCTCATTATTTCCTCACTTTCTCTCAAGAATAAAACATTCTATCTCAAAGAGGCAAAAGCCCTAGATCAAGAAAATCAAAAAAAATCCTAAGAATTCCTCCAAGAACCTTCAAGAAAAAATCTTCTAAGGTATGTTATGTGTTCATATATGGGTTTATTTCACCCGTAGATTCCATGAATCTATTTTTCTAAAACTACAAGATTGTTGAATTATGAACTTCCATCTTTGAATTAAATTCATGTTCATGATATTAGTTGGGTTTTAAATCCATGATTTAAGTACAAGTTCATAAAATTTAATAGCATGTGTGATGAATATATGATTATCTTGGTAAAACCTTGAATTTGAAAAGTGATTAATGTGTCTATGATGTTAATTGGGTTTAATCTATGATTATTATAAGATTCAAAAAATTCGATTAGTATTTTATGGGGAATTATATGAATTGCTTGCTAAACCCATGAAAATGTAATTTTGGGTAGTGTAGTTGCCATGTTTATTTGTTATCCATGATTATGTACATGAAGTTGTGCTCCCCAAGTGGTTGATAGAATGTCCATGTGAATAAAGTGATGAAATCATAACATGTTAGTATATGTACAAGCCTATGCCCTATAAGTGTTTGATAAAATATCTCTATAGATGAAATATGAATATGTGTACATTGTTATGCTTTGCAAGATCATGTAATGCTTTACTTTTCATTCAATCGAGTCTAGAAGGGCATTTAATACCCGATAATTTAATTTTTTACCTAGAGCCAGTGTCAGTTATAGAATAGTATCAGTTATGTCACGACCAGTATTCCTCTCTGTTAGTTACAGAACTCAATAGAACTTAGTCAATTACAGAAATCAAGAAAACTCAATAAACTCGATATCAGTCCAGTCCAGTTCAATATAATCAGTTCATTGTCTTTTAGTTAGGAGTAGGATTCAGCACCGAGCAAGCCTAGGGATGGGGACATATCTGTTAGTTAGGAATGGGTCCCTAGAAGCAATCCCTAAGTTCTAGAACTACATAGACAGTGTAGGTTATAAGATATCACTCGTTAGATTGGACTGACATACTTATGGAACGCCCTCTAGTTTAGGACTGATCTTAGGGGTCACCCGTTAGTTAGGACTAACTCCACAATAGTTATTAGTACTCATGGCATGGTGATAATACCCTTCCAATCGGGGGTTATAGGTTGGACCCTAATCAATTCAGCGAAGGGCATGTCAGTTAGATGATTACCTCCTATAGTTTTAGTTTCAATTTCAGTCTCAGTTTAGAATTTAGTTTAGTTTGATAGAATTGGAACTATCAGACATAGTCAATCAGTATCAGTAAATTAGTTATCAGTAACTTCAAATATTAGTTACCCAGTTATCAGAACTCAGTACTTAGCTTCAGAAAAATTGAGATACAGTATATATTTATGTATGTCCATAGTATTGCATGCTTAGTGATTTCAGCAGTCATGGGATTGCCACATGCTCAAAATTATCCCATCAGTTCCACTATATTCCAAAGTTTTAAAGATTTTATTCATTATCATGAAAACTTGTGCACTAACCCAAACTAAATTATTCCCTCAGATCCTTTCTCAATATTTTAGGATAGAATATGACCTAGAGTTAGAAGCATTAAACCAGGAGTTTAGCAATAGTAGTGGAGTTGGGATAGTATTATTTGAATTTGACTAGATTATATTTCATAGGTCTAGTTGTATAAAAGGTGAATTAGCAGTCTTGAAGCAGTGTATGCAAGAACTTAAGTTTATTGATTGAAACGTATGTTGTAGATGTGATATTTGTAGGCTATGATAAAGTAGTATGGTTATTAAAGATTTGGGGATATCCACGTTATGTGTTAGAATCTAAGTTTGAATCTTTAAAGGTTAAGCTAATAGAAAGAAGAGTTGAAAATTCTAAGTTAGTCAGCGTTTAAGTTATTGTATGATAAATATTGGGGCTATAGAAAGTTAAGAGTTCTATCTCAGAAGAAAGTACTAGTAGCGGGTTTTACACTATCAGGTGTAATTTTTTAGGGTGAGTTCATCATTTATGCATATTGTTACACCCAAAATTCTAAGGTAAAGTGGTGATAATTCAATTTAGAGTTATTTATTAAGTGGTTCACAAACTTAGAATGATGACTTTAAGCTAAGAGAGAGATGATAGAACAAGTAACCAAGTCAGGCTTTTAGATTTTAGTAGTAATGTCAGTATATGTAGAAAAGCAATGGGAGAGGATGATGCCCAACCCGTCTTTACCTCAGTGCAAAGTTTTGTAGTTTATCTATCACGATATCTACTCATGCCTTATATGTCAGCTCTATGATCCTAGCTTATATTCGGGCACGTGTTCAAAAATCAAGTACGCTTACAGTTCCCAATGTAAGGAGTTCCAGTTCATTCAATATAACGAATCATATTCCATGAATATAGAAAATCCAACTCAGGTCATGCAGCTCATGACTCAGGTACTCATAACTTACAGTATACTCAGTTCCTATGACTCACGCTATACTCCTAATGATCAGTTAAATTCAGACTATGTCATGTATATCTTAAGTTTAGACCTCTTGGTAAATCCGTAATGTAAATATTCCATTCCTCAGACCTCGGTAGGTAGGGTTATCAGTACCCATATTAAAGAAATTTTGTCCATGTTATGGTTTCTTATTCAGATGTCTTATTCAGACTATGCCAAGATTCTTTACCCCCCCCCCCCAAAGTCATTAGAACCTTATAGGAAGAGTGTCAAAGAAATGCTTCAGTTATGTATAAGTTTTTAGTATGAGTTAGTCGATAAATCCAGCAGTCCAGTTTAGCAGTAAGGTGGATAAATTCAGATAGTTTCCAATCTTTCCTTCTAGTTGTCCTATCCCAAAATAGAACATCCTGGTAGTTGCAAATTCAGCTCAGTTCATGTATCATGCCTCAGTTTTAGATCTCATATATTCAGTCATGATTTAGTCTATAGGTGCCTCATGCATCATCCTAAATTTTCCTTAGTATCTTAGCCAAGTCAACTGTAATACCCCACAAAGTTCTCTTCCAGTCTGAGCCTTAGAGCGTATTTAGTAAAGCAGAAATCTGAGTGTAAATTTTAAGAAATATATTCCTAAGTATAAAATACTTTTAATCGTGTGGAATTTCCCTAATTTTTACTATTTTTTCATTTAGATAATCGAATAAGCTTTCCATCGATACCAAATTCGCCCAAATTGGATACTTTGGTGAAGAGTCAGAGCCATTTTAGTGAGACAGTGTGCCACCTGGCACCTTAGCGTGTCGCGAAGCCAGCCAAAATGGAAAATTTCAAATTCCAGTGTAACTCCGTGATTCCACCACGTCGCGACATAGTTTCAATTCGTAACCAAGAGGGAAATATGATTTCCACCGCGTCGCGCTGTCGTGCAGTTTCCCAATTGTCCAAATTCAAGTGAGCTGGCGCGATTATGGCACGTCGTGCCAGCATATAAAATCAGGATTTTTCAGTTTAATTCCAAGGGTGAAAAGGGGCTTTTCCCAACCCCTATATATACTCTCTTACACTGGAGTTGGCCTCATTTTCTCTGCTTCCACTCCAAAAACTAGGGTTTCCAAAATCAAAACCCTCTTTTTTTCTTCAACAAAAATCAAGAGAGAATCAAGAGAAATCAAGAAATATTTCCAAGAACCTTCAAGAAAAGAGTTTCCCTAGGTATGTACATGTTGATTCTTGGATCCCTTTCAACCAAGAAGCTCAAGTACCCTTTATTAAAACTTAAAGATTTTATGTTTATGAGTGGTTAATGATTCATGTGAATTGAAATTGATGTTCCATCTATTGTTGAGTTTTGATTCATGTTTGTTTACAAGATTTATGAGCTTTGACCCTAGTAGGTGGAGTTTATATGATGTTTATGATGAGCCCTCTTGAAGTGGTTTCTATGTGATGTGTTCATGTCATTTGGGTGTAGAAATGATTGAATAAGCAAAGTATGTTCCCCATAAGTTTGATAAAAAGCTTAGGTAAAGCATAAGGGTCACTACAGTATGTGGATTCGAAAACCCTAAAGTATGAGAAAGTCTATGCATGCCTAGTGTTTGATAAAATACCCAAGTGAATGAATTATTCCATGATAGTAGAAAATCCCCAAATAAGTGTGAACCCATGCATGCCTAGTGTTTGTTAAAAGGCCTTAGTGAACAAGTTGAGACATGATAGTAATAAATTTCCCAATAACGTGCTCTTTGATACACGCTAAGCCTTTAATACGTGCCAAATACTTGACGAGTAAGTTGTGACATGATAGTATAAAGTTTTCACAAATTATGTGTTATCCAATACATGCCAAGACTGATATACATGCAAAGTATTTGATGCAAGACCTTGTTGAATGAAGTATGATCTAGTAGCATGTTTCCCCTATGCTATTATATGTTTATGATTCTGAAATAGTTAAAGTGACCCCTTAGTGATTGTGAGGATGAACATATGATATGATTTCTAATTACTTGAGGAGATGCTTTAATGATAATGATGATGAATGAATGATTGTGATGATGATGATGAATGAATGGTTGTGATGATGGAGAAATGATTATGCTTTATTTTATGTTATCAAGTCCTGGGGGTATTTATACCCAAAAATTTAGCTATTGTTTAGAGTCCGTGTCAGTTTTACTACAATTCTAGTTGAGCAATGATTATCAGAACTCAGTGAGCTATAGAACTCTGTATCCCCAGATAATTGATGAACATAAGAAAGCTCAAAAATCTCAGTAATCTCTATAATCTCCATATCGCTAGTAATCTAGCCTCAGCTATATACTTAGCTCAGATCTAATAGTATACAAGTGTTCAATTCTCATCTCGGTAGTGACCAAATAATTTACTCAAGCTCTATATCATCAGTCAGATACCGTGATTCAGTACCATTTTTGTCAGATACAGAACTAAGTGATCTCAGCATAACTCGGTCAGATCTTTTGAGAAACATGATCAGCATCAGATTCAGTTCAGTTATGTTCAGTTAAGAATTTAGTCAGAGTCTTTTAGTTGGGATTAGAAACTAGCACGGAGCGAGGAAAGGGATAGCAGTTTCTCTCATCAGCGAGAGAGAGGCCGAAGTCATTATTAGAAATCCCTGATCTCTAGAACTATATAGACAGCATAGGATACAGAAGTCCCCATCAGAAAAAGGTTGTTACCTCCAGAGAGAGAGTATTTGACTATTATATTGCCTTAGGTCGACTTTCTGGTAAGGGTCATCCATCAGAGAGGGTTGACCAAAAAGAGGTCTTTACCCGTGGCATGATATTGACACCCTTCCAATTGGGGTTATAGGTTGGACCCACACCTGTGGTAGGTTAGGAAATGTTGGTTAAGTAACTACTTCCCACAGTTTTAGTTTTAGTTTTATATTCAGTCTCAGTCTCAGTATCAATCTTCAGAAATTAGGTTTGTCAGATACAGTCATCTATTTTTATGAGGAACTCATATAGTTCCATTGATTCATGGACCATCCGTCAGATAGGCTTGGTCTCATATAAAGTTATTTGATATCATATTCAGAGATTTTCCACCAAACAAGCTTGATCACAGTCTTAGATTCTATTGAGTATTCTTGCTATCAGATTCTGATATGATAATTTCCTTACCATTGAAAATAGCTTCTGTAATCATCCGTTAGAGAGGTTGATCTTTAATCTTGTCAGTCGAGAGCAGTAAGCTTAGAATTTAGTCATCGATATAAGTACATCTAGTTTTTCTGTTATCAGTATCAGATAAGTTAGTGTCTCAGTATCTCATTATCAGTAGTAAGTTCAGTCTGCAATAAGGGAGTATCCGAGTTTCAGTATATAGAGTAGTGATAATTGTGACTATGGTCTATGCATTCTTATTTGTGTAAATGTTCTCGTGCAGCATTTTCATGATTATTCAGTTTAGATATTATGCATGCATGAGCCCTTGTATTTAACCTACCTCATCTACATACTCGGTACATTCCAGTACTAACATATTTGAGCAATGGTTTTCTATTTGACACCATAGGTTCAGAGGCACAGGATCCAGAGTTTTCTCAGTAGTTAAAACCCAGACAGCAGTAGTAGCCATAGCCGTGAGTCCTTCTCTTTCGAGGATGAATCTCAGGGTACTATTATTGCATTAGACTTTATGTATTTGTCAGTTGATGGAGTTAGTTGGGGACATGTCCCATCAACTACACAGTTCAGACAGTTTAGAGGCTTTTCAAACGGATGTATTAGTATTCAATTTTCTATTTTGAGTATGTATAGATGTGTTGAAACTTATGGCTAGTTTTCTGCATTTATTTCAGATATTATATAGTGCACAGGTACAAATATCAGTAAATGGTTAGCTTTTGGTCCTTCTAGGTCATAAGAACCATGTGATGTCTCGGGATGGGATCTCAGGGTGTTACACCAATATTCTTTGAGGGACATAATGACCTAAGGGGGACATGCACTATAATCCCCGAGCTTTTATGTCCTAAACCTTCCAGTTTCTCTTCACGTAACGAATCTAGTTTGGAGTAGTGGGTACTTATAAGTTGACCCTCATGTTCTAATATCAGTCGTATGACATGTATCCATGAAATCAATTTAGTTCATGATATTCAATTCATATATATCATGTTTAAGACTCAGTAATGCTCTTATGTTCCCGTTAATACATGTCCAGTAAATGATTTTAGGTTCATCAATATTAGAAGCCTAAGATAACAGTCTTTCTTAGATTTACTCAGTTCCATGTTCAGTTACAATAACGAATTTTGTATTCTTTACTGTTGCATGTTCAATCAATCATTCATGAATCAGTTCAATCATGTATTCCATGCATCAGATATGCATGTTTAGTATGAAAACTCAGCTAATCAATAGCTTCAGTCATGTATTCCATGCATCGGATATGCATGTTCAGTATGGAAACTCAGTTTTTCAGTAGTTCAATCATGTATTCAAGTTTAGTTGAGCATGTTTATCATGTAAACTCAGTCTAACAGTGTTTCTCGGCTTAATCAGTCTCATTCGAGGATGAATGTTCCCAGGAGGGAGATATTGTAATACCCCATATTTTCCTAGCTTAATTTAAGTCTTAGTAAATGAGTAATATCATATAAAATCATTGAAATACTCAGTATTTCTTACTTTAGAGCCTATCATAGTGTAGGAAATTCAATTAGGTTTCCAACGATATAAAATTCGCCCAAATTTGATACCCGGGTGAATAGTTAGAGTCATTTTTGTAAGACAGAGTTCCAATGCGATTCTACCGCGTCACGCTGTGTCCAAAATTCATAATAAAAGGGGAAATGTGATTCAACCGCATCACGCCATGCCCCAGTTCCTAACTGTCATTTTCCAGTGTCATGGTGTGATAGCGTCGTGTCGCGCCAGGGCCCAAAATCATGTTTTTCAGTGATAAATTTTCCTTTATTCCCAGGAGTAGTTTGGTATTTTTCCTAATCAGTCTAAACATGAAATTAAACCTGTAAATAACCTATTTCCTCACTTTTTCTCAATAATAAAACATTCTCTTTCAAAGAGGCAAAAATCCTAGATCAAGAAAATCAAGAACAAGCCTAAGAATTCTTCCAAGAACCTTCAAGAAAAAATCTTCTAAGGTATGTTAGGTGTTCATCTATGGATTCCTTTCACCCATAGAGTCCACGAATCCATTGTTCTAAAACTACAAGATTGTTGAATTATGAACTTCCATCTTTAAATTGGATTTATGTTCATGATATTTGTTGGGTTTTAAATCCATGATTTAAGTACAAGATTTGAAATTGAATAGCATGTGTGATGAATATGTGATTATCTTGATAAACCCTTGAATATACAAAGTGATTAATATGTCTATGATGTTAATTAGGTTTAATCCATGATTATTATAAGATTCACGAAATTAGATTAGTATTTTATGGGGAATCATATGAATTGCTTGCTAAACCCATGAAATTGTTAGTTTAGCAAGTGGAGTTGCCATGTTTATATGTTATCTATGATAATATGGATGAAATTGTGCTCCCCAAGTGGTTGATAGAATGTCCATATGAATAAAGAGATGAAATCATGACATGGTAGTATATGTACAAGCTTATGCCCTACAAGTATTTGATAAAATATCTCTATAGATGAAATTTGAACATGTGTACATTGTTATGCTTTGCAAGATCATATGGTGCTTTACGTTTCATGTTATCGAGTCCTACGGGTATTTAATACCCGATAATTTAGTTGTTTACCAAGAGCCAGTTTCAGTTATAGAATAGTATCAATCATGTCATGACCATCATACTCTCAGTCAATTACAAAACTCAGTAGAACTCAGTCAGTTATAGAACTCGGAAAAACTCAGTATCAGTCCAGTCCAATTTAGTATAATCATTTCAGTGTCTTTCAGTTGGGAGTAGGATTCAGCACCAAGTGAGCCTAGGGATGGGGACTTATCCGTTAGTTAGGATTGGGTCCCTAGAAGCAATACCTAAATTCCAGAACTACGTAGCCAGTATAGGTTATGAGATGTCATCCATTAGATAGGACTGACATACTCAGGGACCACCCGCTTATTTAAGACTGATCTCAGGGGTCACCCATTAGTTAGAACTGACTCTACAGCAGTTTTTAGTACCCGTGGAATGGAGAAAACACCCTTCTAACTGGGGTTATAGGCTGGACCATAATCAGTTCAGAGAGGGGCATGTCAGTTATATGATTACCTCGTACAGTTTTAGTTTTAGTCTTAGTTTTGAATTTAGTTCAATTTTACAGAATCAGGACTGTCAGACACAGTCAATCAGTATCAGTAAATCAGTTGTCAGTAACTTCAGCTATTAGTTACCCAATTATCAGAACTCAGAACTTAGCTTCCAAAAAGCTTAGATACAGTATTTATTTTTGTATGTCCATAGTATTACATACTCAGCGATTTCAGTAGTATCAGTTACTCACATACTCTTACATTCAGTTACTCTTTATCATTCAGTCAGTTACTACTTTTGCATATGAACCCTTGAATTTAGCCTTACCTTATCTAGCATACCAGTACATTCCACGTACTGACCGCATACTTTTTCTTTGCACTATGATGTCTTATATCATCGGTTTGGATGCTTAGGTTCCTGACCATACTAAGAAAGATCCTGTCAGCGGTTGCAGATTTAGTAGTGAATCCTCACATATTGAGTGTATGCTTTTTTAGTATTCCAATTTATCAGTAGATCAGTTGTCGAAGTTAGTTGGGGGCTTATCCCATCAACTCCATATTTAGATAGTTCAGTTAGATGCTTTCAGACTATACCAGTTCAGATAGTGTTTAGTTTTTAGATGTTTTTACCAGATGTTATTATTTAAAAGTATTTAGATTTTCAACCATATAGCGATTATTCTTCATTTATTGTAGTTTTATTATTTAGTGCTCACAGCAGATATCAGTCATGGGTTTGTTTATGGTCCTTCGAGATCATAAGAACCGTGTAATGTTTGGGATACAAACTCGGGGCATTACAACAGGTATCTAGTTAAAGATCAATCCCAAAGTATATTTCCCTATCGAGAGGAATACTACGAAGGTCCTCGATAAAAATCTCAAGAAATTCATTAGCCACGGAAATAGATTATAAAGAAGGACCCTTCGAGTTAGAATCTTTAAGCCAGACCAAATTTTAAATATACTCCTTAGATATCAACTTTCGGACTCTAAGATAAGAAATAAACCTCCCTTTGTGCTTCAAGGAAATCTCTTCTTATTCTACAACCGGTTTATTCAAGAATCAGAAACTGACCTTACGGGTTCGATAATCTAGAGAAACATAGTACGAATGGAGTCAATCCATCCCCAGTATTATGTCAAAGTTTACCATATCCAACTCTGTTAAATCCATCAATGTTTCCCTACAAAAGATGGACACTACACAGCCTCTATAGACTTTTCTAGACATAATAGAATCACCCACTTGGGTAGACACAGAGAAAGGCTCATAAATACATTCGGGACTAAAACCAAAGTGCACAACTTCATAAGAGGTCACAAATGAAAGAGTAAACTTTTGGGCATGTAAGCAATACACATCATGGTAAAAGAGATTTAATGTACCAATAACTACATCAGTATATGCCTCAGACTCCTGATGGAGGAAAGAGCATTAAGGTAATTTCAACCAATGCTTAAACTAGAAGTAGCACCCTTTGGTATAGGAGCTGATAAAGTAGCAACCAGAACCTTATTAGCTCCTGTAGAAATCTTAGGTTATGGGCAGTAGTGTTACATATGCTTCAGCTAACAACAATTATAATGATTTCTCCTCTCATCATATTGACCATGATGCATCTGACCTTAAAATCAGCAAGCAGGATAAGGTGGGGCTAAAAGCGCTCGACTAGACTAAGACTAGTGATGTGTGAGAAGACGCTAACACATTTAAGGCTTTTAACTAAGAATAATTGCAAGGTCTTAAGCAACTTTTGTCATTTTTGATTGTTTTATCTTTGATTTTACAATAGAAGCCAAGATGCAAGAGAACCAACAGGGATGAAAGCAAAAGAGTTAAAATCTGAAGCAAATAGAAGAGAAGTGTGGCTGACGACATTCCTGATAAGTCGTCAGCCCTGAGATAAATAATCATATATATCGTTAGCCTTAGACAGGGAATGGACCTTAGCTGAAAGTTGTAATGACATTTATTGATAAGTCATCAAAGAGTTGATAAGTTATCAGAGGTGGAGAAGTAACAACATTGTCTGATAGTCTATTTAATTCTAAAGGTAATAGGACTCCTTGATAATTTTGAGATTTTAATTATTGTCTATTGGTTGCAAAAGATAGATAGCACTTGCTTTGATTTTCTTGAGATAAGAAATCAAATATAGTAGGAAGTGAATTATTGACAGGGACTTGGACATACTAAACTTCCATTTAATAATCAGCGTCGTAACAAGGTTGATCAACTTGAGGTAAAGTATGGTTAGTAAACATAAATTCCCTAAGTTCAAGAGGATTAGGTAATTAAATGCTTAAGTATGTCGAGATTCATTTAGGCATAACTTCGATAGAGATAATTTGTTGTCCTACCTACTGTGAGAATCTTGAATCACTATTAGAATCAGTCAAGTACTAAAACCCATAGTGAACATAATTCTAGTTTTCCATAAACTCTTGATTACAAACACTAAAACTAAAGTGACCAACAATTATTTGCTTATCTCCAAAAACCCCATTCCAGGAAACATCCAACTATCAGTTGATTAAATCGCAAACAACTTAAGTTCACACCATATTCCATGTAGGATTCGACCCCAACCTAGTTCGGTTATATATTGACAATGATCGCTTACTTTCTCATTAGAGAGGTGTAGTTTGAGCATTATCAAAAATGGCGCCGTTGTCGGGGAATACGGTTATAAATTGAAGTTTGTGTGTGCTAATTGATTGTTAGTCAAGTTTCCTAGTTTTACGTTTATTTGTTATTTTTGTTTATTGCAGGACCTTTGTATTGTATGTCAAGAACCAGAAGTTCCGAAGAACTATTATTACCATTTAACCTGAAACCATAATGAATTAGAAGCATGGCAGACCAGCAGGAGGCTGACAGGTTAGCAGCCTCTGCTAGAGCTCAGGTGAATGTGTAGAATATTGGTCAACAAGTATGACATCCAAATCTTGAAGATGAAGATTTGGGAAATGAGGAGTTGTTAAACCCTGGTAATCTAAGGCGTGCAGCGTAAGTAGTTGCACCAGTACATCGTAACGCTAAAAGGAATCGCTCGTTTCAAGGAAGGCAAGATTAACAGCCGGTCCAGTATGACCTCTATGATGATGATGATGGAATGGATGGAGTAGGTGCAACGGATGCAATTATTCCTCCAACGTTGGAACCTGGGGAAAAATTCAACATTACTAGTACTATGATTCAACTCCTTAATCTGAAGGAGTTATTTGGTGGCCTTCCTGGGGATGACCCCAACTTGCATCTAGTGAACTTTGTCACCATCTATAAATATTTTGATAACCCAAGAGTGGGTCAGAATGCTATCCAATTGAGATTTTTTCCGTTGTCTCTGTATGGGGAGGCAACAATGTGACCTAATAAGATGATACCCGATTCTATAACCAATTGGAGGCAGTTGAAAGGAGCTTTCCTAGAAAGGTTCTTTCGCCTTCCAAGATGGTACAGTTGAGGGATGAGATCAGCAACTTTAGGCAACTCCCAACTGAATCCTTGCATGAAACCTGGGAAAGATTCAAAAAGAAGCTGGCACAGTGTCTGAACCACAATATGACGGACATACACTTGATGGAGACTTTGTACAGGGCTCTTAACACTGGAATAAAACCAATTATAGATGATGATGTTGGTGGTTGTTTTGTTGATCTTACATTCCTAGAGGCTTCAGAAATGCTAGAGAGAATGACCAAACAGAGTCGATCATGGCATACCAGAGACTCTGTGGTACAAAGCCCCACTATTTCTGTGGGTATGACTGTGGAACAACGCAGAAGAGATGAGGAGCATGACCAAGGCATGGCTCACCTAAAAATGCAGATGGACCTTCTAACCAAGCACTTGCTATTAGGCAAGACTGATAAGGTAAAAGCTGTGGGATCTCAAGATAGAGTTGATACTGATAAAGAAGAAGAGGCAAACTATGCTAATAATCAGGGGGGTTTCCGAGGCAATAGCCAAGGGAATCAAGGTCAGAACTATTATGATAAGCTTGTTTATAAAGATAGTGAGCAGGGAAACTAGAGAAGAAATAGTGATAGTACCGGGCTATATGTCCCTCCTGGAAATCGTAAGGCTGCTACAACAAGTTTTGAAAAGATGTCAATGGAGGAGCAACTTGTTGTCGAGCCTTTAGCCGCAATTTTGATGAATTTTGATCATAAAGGAATTGAATAGTAGGAAGAGACTGTTTGTGCTTTGTCAGGAATGGATTCATATCCTTACGCTCCTAAGAGGCTAGACTTAGATCTTGCTAATCAACTGACACCACCGGCTAAGCCATCCATTGAAGAGCTACCGGTGTTGGAATTGAAAGAACTTCCTGGGCACTTAAGGTACGTGTTTTTGGGAAACGGAAATAAGCTAACCATTATTATTGTGGTTTATTTGGGTGAGCAACCGGTGGAAGCACTTATTTTAGTACTTTAGAGGTACAAGAGAGCAATAGGATAAACCATCGCAGATATTATTAGCATCCCTCCTGGCATCTGCACGCATAAAATATAACTTAAGGAAGATTGTATTCCAACCATTGAGAACCAGTGTTGTCTTAACCCACCAATGCAACAGGTGGTTAAGAAGGAAACTATTAAGTGGTTGTATGCAGGAGTGGTTTACCCTATTTCTAACAGTAAATGGGTGAGCCTAGTTCAATGCGTGCCCAAAAAAGGGGGCATGACTGTGGTTAAAAATGAAAGAAATGAGTTGATTCCACTCAAACCTTTGACGGGGTGGAGAGTTTGCATGGACTACCGCAAACTAAATTCATGAACTTTGAAATATCATTTCTCAATACCCTTTATGGACCAAATGCATAATCGATTGGCCGGAAGGGGATGGTATTGCTACTTGGATGGTTATTTTGGATATAACAAAATCTGTATTAATCTTGAAGACCAAGAGAAGACGATATTCACACGTCCATATGGAACCTTTTCATTTAATAGGATCTCGTTTAGGCTATGCAATGCACCCGCTACTTTTAATGGTACATGATGTAAATCTTCTCAAATATGGTGGAGGACACCATAAAGGTATTCATGGATTACTTCTCTGTAGTGGGAGATTCATTTGAGATGTGTTTTAAAAACTTGAGTATAGCCTTGAAACGATATATTGAATTCAATTTGGTTCTTAATTGGGAGAAATGCCACTTTATATTAAAGAAGGACAGCGTTCTCAGGCATAAAATTTTAGCAAAAAGATAGAAGTTGATAAAGCCAAGGTTGAAGTTATTGAGAAACTACAACCTCCCATTTTAATGAAGGGAGTGCGTAGTTTCCTTTGATGATGATTTATTGAAGGCATTTGAATGCCTTAAAAAGAAGTTGGTTGAGGGCCCTATCATTGTTGCACCAGACTGGTCAAAACCATTTGAGATCATGTGCGATGCAAGCGATGTTGCCCTTGGAGCTGTATTGGAAAAAAACAAGGACAAATTGTTTCATCCAATATACTATGCCAGCAAAGAACTGAATGGAGCACAAAAGAACTGCACTATCACTGAATAGGAACTCCTGGCTGTAGTGTATGATTTTGAGAAATTCAGGCCTTACCTGCTTGGGACCAAGGTGGTGGTCCACACTGAGCATGCATCCTTGAGGTATTTAATGGCTAAGAATGATGTAAAACTAAGACTGAATAAATGGGTGTTGCTGCTACAAGAATTTGACTTTGAAGTCTAAGATAGAAAAGGTTGTGAAAACCAGGTTGCGGATCATTTGTCTGGAATGGAAGATGAGCAGATAATTAGTGATGAAATGGAGATAGATGATGCATTTCTTGATGAGGAGATCTTGGCTACTGTTGTAGAGAAAATTCCTTGGTACGCTGGTTTTCCAAATTATGTTGTAAGTGAGGTCATTCCATAAAATCTTTCTTTCCATCAAAGAAAGAAATTCCTGTATAATATGACATGGTACTTCTAGGATGAGCCATATCTTTTTTGGTGATGTGCTGATAATATTATACGGAGATGTGTACCAGAAGTGGATGTATTGTGCATATTCGAAGCATGTCATGCTTCCCCAGTTGGAGGTCAACATGCAAGTGATCGAATGGCTAAGAAGGTATTGTAGAGCGGCTACTATTGGCCAATATTTTTCAAGGATGCCCATGAGGTTATGCTAAAATATGACCAATGTCAGAGACAAGGGTCAATCTCCAAAAGATATGAGATGCCTTAGACTAAGATGCTTGAAGTGGAATTGTTTGACGTCTGGGGCATCGATTTCATGGGTCCTTTTGTAATCTTGTATGGGATGAAGTATATTTTAGTTATTGTTGACTATGTCTCGAAATGGGTCGAAGATGTTACCTTGTCTGATAATGAAGGAAAAAGGGTTGTTTCTTTTTTCAAGAAGAACATCTTCTCTTGCTTTAGAGTACCACATACCATTATAAGCGATGAAGGATCTCTTTTTTGCAACAAAGTGTTTCGAGCATCTTTAGCAAAATATGGGATGAAATAGCATAGAGTAGCCACTCCATATCACCCACAAACTAGTGAAAAAGTGGAGGTGTCAAATCGAGAGATTAAAGCCATCCTAGTCAAAACGGTGAATGTTAGTCGGAAAGACTTGTCTCGAAAGCTCGATGATTCCTTATGGGCATATCGGACTGCTTTCAAGACACCTATTGGCATGTTACCATTTTAGTTGGTCTATGGAAAGGCATGCCACTTACCAATGAGCTAGAGCTCAAGGCCATATGGGCACTCAAAAGGTTGAATTTGAGTTGGAAAGGGACAACAGAGCTGAGACTGAGAAAACTGAATAAGATGGATGAATTCCATCTCAGGGAAAATAAATGAGCAGACCTATACAAAGAAAATATGAAAAAGTATCATGGTTGGAGGATAGAGAAATGAGACTTCCAAAAAGGTGACTTAGTGCTTCTGTTCAATTCCAGACTTAAACTACTCCTAGGTAAGCTTAAATCCAAGTGGTCAGGCCTGTTTAGAGTTAGTCAAGTCTACTCATCTGGAGTAGTAGAACTTGAAAATAAAAATGGCAGTACCTTCAAGGTAAATGGTCAATGAGTCAAACTTTATATTGCTCCAAAAAACTCGATGAACAGTATTGTTACTATCTATCTCGATAAAGTCTAAAGTAATTAAAATGCCTGAGTCATGCCGTGATGTTAAATTAGATGCTACATGAGAGGAAAGCCATGATCCCCGTGCTTGATCTACTCTAGGTATACCCTAACCCTTAGTTCAGTTTTTCTGTGATTTTAAGTTGAGAGCGTAGGGTAAATTATTGTTGTAAACTTTTGTAACTAACTTGGAGAAATATAAGTTACTAAGGCGATTAACTTATTTTTTTCATTTTCGAGCACCTCTCCAATGGCCAAATGGTTTAAATGTGTGATTTGCATCTAATTATTACCATTCTGTATCTTTGTATGGCATTAGCTCTAGTAACGCAATAATCATTGCTAAATAGCTGCATGAACTGGATAAGTAGTAACTAGTGATATACTGGTGTACCATATACGTGTGAGATTTTATTTAGTTCCCTCTGTATGTTGGATTCAGAACTTTTCCGATTAGTCTTACCTAGGTTGAAGGATGGGGGTTAGGAAAGGATAATAGGCCATTTTGATATTAGCCCACTTTTAGCCTAAACGACCTTCCCTGTATGTAGAATATCCCTTGATCCCTTCTTTGATACTGCTTAGACTATTTCTTCTGATGACACCTGTCACCTTCCCGTTTATATCATAATGAACCTGTTTTAGCCCTGGTCCTCCTTGAACACTATGCACCTTGACTTAGGCAAATGGCCTAAGTTGAGGATGGCTATCATAGGGGTGCGTGATACAAAATGAGTATGAAGAAAGGTAGAATAAAAAAAAGAATAAAAAGCAAGGTTCGGTGGAAAAGAGCAAGAAAAAGAAAAGTTGTGAAAAAGAATAAGTGATTGTGGAAAAGACCGCACCCATCCTAAATAAGTGTGATCAAGAAAAGAGAAGAAAAGAAAAAGGTTAATGAGAGAAACCCAAATATCTATGTAGTGTCAAGGAGGGTTAGTCACTTTAATAATCATTAAGTATCATACCAGCCTATAGCCTGCATTACAAGACAAAGAGAAGACCTATAGTAATCTTAGCTAACTTGTCTGAAGATCTTGGTAATGAAAATAAGGGTAAACCTATGGTATTCGGCATATATTGATTGGAACTTCATTCTAAGAGTGAGTGTTTCTTTACTTTCCCCATAGTTACATATATGATTACTAATATGAGAAAAGAGCGATTTCTTTGCAGTGAGGGCAGACCAAATATGTTGCTAGTTGCTAACTTTTTTGGATAGTGTAATACTGGTCTATGCATGGCCATTATAGCTGAAGTAATGTCGTATCTTGATTCCTGTGTGTTGCATTTTTATTATTCAATAATATACACAGTTGTTCTTGAATTGACTAACGTTGGAGATGGTGAATATGTTTTGAGATATTAAGGATAATTGACTACCGAACGTACTTTGTATCCTCTTAGTTGTGTTCGAGTTGCTTGCGGACAAACAATTATTTTAAGTTGAGGGTGTTGATGTGTGAGCAGATGCTAACACATTTGAGGCTTTTAATTGAGAATAATTTCAAGGTCTTAAGCAACTTTTGTCGTTTTTGATTGTTTTATCTTTGACTTTGTAGTAGAAGCCAAGATGCAAGAAAACCAACAAGAATGGAAGCAAAAGAATAGAAATATAAAGCAAATAAAAGAGAAGTGTGGCTAACGAAACTCTTGATAAGCCATCATCCTTGTGATAAGTTATCAGATATACCATCAGCTTTAGACAGAGAAGGGACCTCAGGTGAATTTTGTGATGACATTTCCTGATAAGTCATCAAAGAGTTGATAAGTCATCAGAGTCGCCGCCAGCCTTAGGCAGAATATGTGAGTTGAGGTGGAGAAGTGAAGACATTGTATGATATGTCATCACATTGCTAATAAGTCATCAGGATTCATCATCAGCCTTAAGTAGAAAGTGCTAAAACTGAAGAGAAAGCTGACGAAATTTATGATAAGTTGTCAGACTCCTGATAAGGTGTCACGAATGTCGTCGCCTAATTCAAGGAATTATTAAACTCTGTGGTTTTGTTTCCTTATTTAGGTTGAACTATAAAAAGTATTTTTTAGGGTTTTCTAAAGGAGTTCTGAACATAATTTTGGAACACACGTATTATTATTTTTCTCTCTAGTTTCTTGGCTTGAAAAAAAATTAACTTTGAAAAAATTTTCATCAATATTTTGGGATTTCTATTGTGATCTAATCTGAGAATCACTAGTCATTAGTCATCTAGTGGTAAGTTCATCTTTCAAATTATGAATACGTCTAGTTGTTTCATTTATTACATTATGATTGGCTAAATCCCTTTGACCCGAATTATGGGATCTATGGGTTAAGTCTTGGTAAGATGCTATGTGTTTTCAATTCCAAAGGTAATAGGGCTCGTTGATAATTTTGAGATTTTAATTATTGTCTATTGGTTATAAACGATAGATAGAACCTGCTTTGATTTGCTTGAGATAAGAAACCAAATATAGTAGGAAGTGAATTATTGACAGGGACTTGGAAACACTAAACTTCTATTTAATAATCGACGCTGTAACAAGGCTGATTAACCTGAGGTAAAGTCTGGTTATTAAACAAAAATTCCCTAAGACCGAGAGGATTGGGTAATTAAATGCTTAAGTAGGTCGAGAGACATTTAGGCATAACTTCGATAGAGATAATCTGTTGTCCTACCTAGTGTGAGAATCTTGAATCACTATTAGCATCTGTCAAGTACTAAATCCCATAGTGAACATAATTCTTGTTTTCCATAAACTCTTGATTGCAAACACTGAAACTAAAGTGACCAACAATTATTTGCTAATCTCCAAAACCCCCATTCCAGGAAACATCCAACTATCAGTTGATTAAATCACAAACAACTGGCACCTTGTGCCTTGAACCCACTATTAATCTAAAAGTGACGATCGCCAGATGGCTTAGGATATGGGGTACTAGCCATAGAATACGAACCATAACTCCCCAATACTTCTGGTCGGACCACTACCTACCATCTCTTCCCCTATTCTCCTGACCTCCACCCTACTCAGAATATCTGAACTTCTTGTTCTGTCTTTCCCTATCTTTGCTTGCTTCTTTTTTTCATCCTCTATTTGTTGTATATAAACCGTTAGTCTAGAGATATCCATATCATTATTTAGCATTGCAGCCTTACACTCCAAAACCCAGTCCCAAGACAAACGTGAAATGAAATTTCTCATCCTAGCCCTTATGCTAGACACAAATTCTGGAGCATAGTAAGACAACTAATAAAATTCAGGGCATACTCCTTCATACTCATCCAACCCTATTTCAAATTCACAAACTCCTCTAATTTAGCCCCCCTCAACTCTTAAGGAAAGAAACAATCAATAAAGGTACACAAAATCTCATTCCACAATGCTAACTCTTCATCATCACCCCTCGACTTCTCTCACTTATCATACCACTAGTATTGCATATCCTTTAAATAATATGCAGCAAAACCCACACCCTACAGATCAATAGTATCTATCACCCTGAATATATTCTTTATCTTATACACAAAACCCGAAGGATCCTTCTCAACCTTAGAATCAGTAAAGGTCGAAGGATTCAACCTCATAAACTAGCCAACTATAGTAATCTTAGAAGATGGAGTAACAAAGCCAATACAGCCAGGCTGATGACACTAAAAAGTCACTAACTGTTTCAGCAAATAAATATATAGATAAAATTCATCATTAGAAATATCTTATTAGGGTAATGGGGCATGATAAAAGTCAGCTCGATAAACCCAAGGAGGACTAGAAGGGACCAGTGGAACTCTACGAGGGGGAGTACAATCATGAGTTGGGACCTTAGACCAGGTTTGTACTTCATAAGTAGGACGAGTTCCATCCAAATTGTCCTTAGGAGGGATAAGGGAGTTTACATGAGCATCAGATCTTTCGGGGGGCATGATCTAAAATATGAACAAATGAAATTAGAGGAGATTTGAAAACCTTACACTCTACAACCCAAAAAATAGATCATAAGAAAGAGACAATTTCTTAAATACCTTGTAGCCATTCCCTTATAAATGTGGTATGATACACACTGATAAAAGAGACTCAACTTGACAAGAATTTGAGGACATCCAATGACCATGAACCTAGACTCTAATACCAACCTATCATGACACAAACTAGGTCACTGCCGTGAGGGGTATCTCAAGTACATCGAGGACCGAAAACCACGCCCTTTTTTACCCTATCCAACAAGAATGCAATATATCTAGCAACGGGTGAATTGTAAAATTGTAACAAGATAGAGCTGAGTTCAAAGCATATAACAAGATAGTAAAGCTACTATCTCAGAAAGATATCTAAAAACTTTAACCTTCATCCTAATCCACAGTAATCCATAAAGCCTCAAATAACCAAGAACATCCTAAGTCGGGATATGCCTCAAACCATAGCCAAAAATCCAAAAAAATAATCTAGATTAACAAAGACAAGACCATAAAATAAGGGTCTTCATAGAATAGAAGCTCACCACTTCAATATGACTCTCAAACAATCCAAAAACCACCTGTCACAGTGCAGTAAAAGTAGAAGTACCTTCGGACCCTATACAACGTGGGGATACAATGTATGGGGATGGTTAGAATGGTGAGAACTAGCATGTAAATCGGGGATAACGGAATAAAATAATGCCACTACTCAAAACCAATCCAAAATCAGTGCACATGTTCTTATACATACATATATATATATGTGTGTATATATATATATATATATAAAAATAATGAGATAGGGAACAAGTCATAGCATGAGAGTAAGAACTTTAATCTGGATTGTATATCTCAGTTTTCATAAAAATGTCCACGGGCTATATGGGTCTGGCTCTCCCACCGGATGGGCCCTAATACCTGAAGCCGTACAAACCAAAGATATCTGGAAGATAGGGAATCCACAACCCTACGCAATCCAGGATAAACATATATATATATATATATATATATATATATATATATATATATATATATATATATATATATTGTTTTTGTGACACATACACATGTCATCAATCTTCCCACGCCAATAAATATGGTTTCCATTTTTTGATCCCCTCGAGATCTCCACCTTCAAGGAAAGCTACACAACCCTCTTTAAGCATAATTAAAATATTTAGCACATAACCCATCCATTTAATCAAGGAGTTTTAATTAAGGCATTATCAAGTGGTATAGCCATACCACTAAAGCTTGCAAGCGCATGTCATTATACCATCACTCGAGGAATCCACGACCCTAAAGTCCATTATTTATAAACTAGGGGGAATCCATGACCCCCAAGGTTTTAAAAAATCATTCTTGTCCATTTATCCATTTATGCAATGCATTAGGAATAGGCAAAGCCCTATGAGAATTCATATTTCAAAACTAATTATGTAAGTGGGTTAGGGTTCTCATCAGTTTCAATACCAAAACTCCAATTATTTGGGAAAATCCATGACCCCTGTCATTTATTAAATCAATTTAGGGGAATCCACAATCCTCATTCCATCACCACACGCATTCACCGCAATGAGTTTTAAATCCATCATCAAAGCATGAATAATTTTATATAAATTATACGAATAATAATTTAATCAATAGTCATCAAAACCCTTCACCCATCATTCAAAATCCAATATGAAAACCATATAAAAATTGAACCATTCCATCCTTTAACACATACACACAAGTTTATAGAGAGAGATACATGCCTTAATCACCAATAAATTTGGAGAAGATATCACCCTTTATCCCCTAGACAACCAACTCTTAAAACCCTAGATTTGTCTTTGCTTTGAGGAATTTGAGAAAAGAGAAGTGTATTTTAATTTCTACTGGAGTGATTATTAATACCCTAAAGTGTTTATAAGTTAGGGATCACAACTGGGGAAAGAGGTAAATGAATAAAGTGCCCCCAATTAAAAAATAAGAAAACTATCGCTAGTGACTATGAGTCACGTCATGATTCGTGATGTCAGGTTATGAGTCATTGTCAAGACTTGTCTGGGTATAGACATGGGGCCTCTTCACTATTAATCCTATGAGTCATACCCTATGACTCATACATGGGCCTTTCGACTCGTAAGGTCCTAGTCGTAACCACAATAGTCACATTGGGCACCTACTCTGGTTTGTCTATAGAAAGCATCTTACGACCCATAAAGAGCTATTATGACTCACTGTATCCCAGACGTTGGTCATAATAGAAATATGGATAGCCATCAATGGTCACCTTACAATTCGAGTCCTACGACTCATTGGGTGAGTCATAGTCTAAGTAGTAAGCTCAAAACTCAAAAAAAAAAAATGGAGGCAAAAAATCTAGGGTGTTACACAAGATGAGAATAAGGGAGAATAAATGAGATAACTTTTTCACCCGCATATGGAAAGGAGTGAAGGGCTTGTAGAAAGTCTTAAATCCCAAAGAGAGACTTACTTCCCTGAGATCAGATTCTGATAATGAAGCCCTAGCTACATGGTTAGATGATAATAAGCCAAAGTCTAATGATGTTGAGGAGGAGACGGAGAGTGATCACAGTACTTTTTATGGATGATTTGACTTGGGTTATAATATTGGCATTCTAGTGGTGCCTATGATTTATTGATTAATCAATTTTGTTTTTCACTTTTTTTTGTTTTTCTTAGTGGATATTGATGTTGGATGAGCCATTTCCTATAATAGACTGAGTGAAGACATTATTAAGGAAATATCATTATGTTTAGGGTGTTAATTCTTAGATGCAGGGGAAGTTTGAGTACCCATAGCATTATAGTTTTGGGATTGCCATTATTCCCGTAGTGAAATCTTACTAGCCATATGGTTTGCCCTTGTGAGAGCCAAACTATGATATGATGTCTTTATTTGGTACCAATAATAGTTAATCTAGTGTGGTAAAATGCAAAGCAAGCATCCCCCTCCATCCGTATTTAGTTTTGATTCTTGGGTCTGTATTATTGAGATGCTTATTTGGCTGCTTTGTGTTTTATTTGGATAATTTGTTTTTAATTTGTTATGGATGTTTTGACTTGGGATGAAATATTAGGCATTCTGACGGTGCCTATGTTTTTTGGACTAATCACTTTTATTTTCGTTTCTAGTTCTTGTTTTCTTTGTGGATATTGATGTTGGATGAGTTATTCCTATGATAGACTGAGTAATGATATTCTTAAGGTAAAATCATCGTGTTTTGGGTTAAGTATTAGATACAGAGGAAGTCTGAGTACCCATATCATTATAGTTTTAGGATTACCATGATTTCTTTGGTGAAATCTAATTAGCCATATGGTTTTCCCTTACATAGCCAAAATATGAGATGACGACTTGATTTGGTACCAACAATAGTTAATCTAGCATGGTGAAATGTGAAGCAAGCATCCCCATCCATCCAAAACTTTTTGTTAAAATTAAGGGCATGAAAGTGAATGATTTTAGAAAATCACTTTACCTCTCTTTGTGACTCCAAATTCTTTAGTACGTAGAGTGTCGTAATTAGTTCCTTTTTTATCGAATTGGGAATGCAATTGATCCTCCTATAAATGTTTACATTCTATGTGTGGTGAGCTTAGTTGATTGATTCTCATGCTTACTTGTCTCATCTAGAACTTCCCCCATTGGTCTTTCAAAGCTAATCCTAATTACACGTGGTTGTAGGAATGATCTTAGGCCTTCTTTGGGATGATGGAAATCTAATTTAGCCAAAAAAATCTTACTCGTGTAGGAAAGTCATTCCTACTCACCCCTTTTGAGCCTTTGAACCTTTCTTGGGTAACCGCATTTGTAATTCCCCAGATGTCACACAGTGCTCAAGACTACGAGTAGTCCCAAGATAACCCTTTAAGCCTTCTAATAAAATTGGAACTCATAGAAAAGGTAAACTTAGCATATGAAATTTTCAAATACCTGAATTAATATCTTAAATGAAAGCCTTGAACTTGGAAATCTTGAAAACAACTACTTTTGAATCTAAAATGGAAACCAATCGGACAACCTCTACTTCTAATTAGAGAGCGACTAGGACAAGCCCCAGCTGACTCGAACTTAACAAAAATCAAATGGCTAAAATACATCATCAATATCAAAGTCTGATAAAATGTGTCCTGAACTATAAGGACTCACCAAATATTGGGATGTAGGTGGGGATACTGGTAATCAATCATGCTGCTAGAACTGAGCACCAGTACCTACATTATAAGACAATGTAGCACAAAAACAAATATGTGAATTAGTAATTCTAGAATGTACTGAGCATGTGGGGGTGAATGCAGAAGTAAAACAATAACTCAATGTGCACTTAGATTTTCAAGTAATGCATGTAAGTGTAAGCAACTCACCTTGAGCTTCAATTAAACCAAATCTACAAAATAATAAACATGAATAATAAAGCATAATGATAAACTTTGTGAGCCATAACACATAGTTCTAAAGCTTTACTTTTTATCTTTCTTAGGGAAGTTCTTCTAACCGACATAAACCATGTGAGCTATTATGAATTCCAACGTCTTACCCATGTTGGGGAGAGTTGTTCTACCCTTTCCATCAGAATATAACCTTAACTTAAGTGATCATTACACTTAACCCATATTGGGAGTCAAACTACAGTGGCACGTAGTTCTAGGGCTACAACCTTGGACTCATACCCAACTCGGTGCTAAATACTACTGCATTATTACTTATATGCTCATACTTTAGGAAATCCACCTTTAAATAGCATTAGGGTTTATATATGTTTCTCTTTGCTTTAAATTATAATCAAGATAAGCAAATGTGGATTCCATATCTTAGCTTAGGATCAAAAGTTCAATTCTTTCTTTAAATCTTGGTATAAACTTATTAAAGAAAACTTAAGATCATAATCTTCTTGAAATCTCAACACTTAAACTAAGGCCTAAACTTCATGGTTTAAATTCATGATAATTCACAAAAAAACTTCACACTCAATAGAGTATAGATTAGTGTTGCTTGAGGACAAAAAAAGTATTAAGTTAGGGGGTGTTGATGAGTGACAAATTTTCCACTCATATACATCCAAATTCAAGGATACTATGATGAATTAATTGTGTACATGAGGTAAATTCTCTATTTAAATGCATTAATATCTAGTTTTTATTGATCTTATAGGAAATCTGATGAAAGTCCATTGAGATAAAGCTAGAATATAAGAAAAGTAAGCAATAGGAGCAGAAGTTGAAGATCAGACTACCCTTAGGTACTGTGATAGCAACATGGGGGTCGCGATCATGGTCAGTCAGAAGAAATCAACATATGGTGATTGCCTAAAGATACCACACAATAGTAGAATCACGATCATGACTAGTAATAGTGATCGCGACTGACTGAGAAATCTGAGAGGTATATTTAGAATTTCACTGAGTTAAATCCCAAAATACAAAAGTCAAAACCCTCAATGTTTTCCATCATCTTTTATCCAATTTTCCAATTTGGAGAGCAAAAACACTCTATCTTGAGTTGGGAGATTAATTGTTAATTTGATTCTAAGAGAGATTTGGTAGTAATTTTGAAATGTAGGTTGGTGTTTGCACTTGTTTGGATTAAGATGGATCAATTGCGTGCCAACATGGGTATAATTCTTATCTTTAATTTCATGAGTAACTAGGCTTATATCTTGGGGTTATGTTTGATTAGGTAGTAAATAATATGTGGTTGTTTATTGTTAGTCCAAATAGTTGGTTAATTGTGATGGGTTTTGCTTTTACTGTATGGTTGCACTGAGAATTATGGGTAAAAACACCAATTTCCTTGGACCTCTTGTCATCCTTGAAAGAGGTATGTGAGTGAAAAGTAATTATGAACTAACACCTTACTTTAGCTTCTTTGTCAACACTATCTTAGAAATAAGGATGTTAATTGAATTAGTTATGTTCATAAGTATCATCTTAGAAATAAGGATGCTAAGTTTGAGGTAATGGATTGGTAAACTTATCACGCTCATGATGTATTTGAATAATCCATAAGTGAAACTTAGTATTTTATCGAAAGATTAACATAACGACCCTAAATCTATCATACCCAAAACTTAGACTAACTCTTGATTTCCCATGCATGAATACTACCTATGAGAGCATAACCCCAAGATCTCTCTAAATTCGGTAAACATAAAAATTGTTTAATCTCATATTAGTGTGATTTGGTGATATTTTCAACAAAGTTCCACATTCAAACCCCTAATTTATTTTCATGTTTTTTTGTAGTTTCATATTACGGGTTAGCATATAGTTAACTCTCAACACAAGTAGGTGTTGAAAGCTAACTCATGCTCCTCAAGAATTCGACCCTGACTCATGTTTAGTATATATTGACAACGTCTACCTTGCACTTAATTTCATGCGTAAGTTGAGTGTTATCATATACCTAATATACTTTTCAATAAATCTTATACGTGGAACCGGTACTAAGTAGTCACTTATAGGATTTTGTTCAAATTTTAGATTCAATATTTGTAACTTCTTAAATTTTCAAACACAACTTAAAAAATAGATGTATATTGATTCTTTTCATCTGTGCTTCCAAAAACTTCAGGACAATTAGTTTTTTAGTTTATCAGTTAGGACATTATGAACTCTAGGTGGATGGATTAGCTAATGGCACATATGTAGAAAATATGACAGATCAGACGTGATTCAACAGAAGTTAACATTAAGAATATTGCTATCAAATATTGGTATTACAACTATAGGTCATGTGGTTCTAGAAATACGATATCGAACATCAAATAATGACCAGTGAAATATTGATTACGAGTCCACTCGTGTTATAAAAAGATCTTAGATTTTCTGCAGACATTATATAATTGAAACATCATAATTAAATAGGACATTTATAAGGTGCATTTCACATATGATTCTCCCTAGAGTTTATATTTAAATATATCTTTACTTTTTGTTTGTGGGAGATCTGGAATTCGTTTATTCCCTAGAATTACACTAAAGTTTTGTACTCAATGTATCTTTGAAGCTCTGAAATACAATTGTTGGCATTTTCGTGATGTGGCAGAACAACTTGGTCAGAATGCAAGATCAATAATTAATACATGATCTATTTTCTTGATTGAAATAATTTTGATTTTACTCAACTTTTTATTTTTCTTGTCTCCAATTCATACTCCCTCTTGTTATAAGCTAAGAATTGAACAACCAAGACCTTCATCCATGCAATCAGAATCATGGAGTACTCATTGGGCAAAAGAGAAATGCAAGAAAGAGAAAGAAAAAGAGGAATTGGGAAAACTGTAGAGATGATAACTCTACTAGTGTATATTATTCATCTTAATCTTCAATGTACAATGTAATCTGATCTATATAGTGTAGAAATTAGATTGTACTTACCAAAAAATGAGAGTGATTAATAACTAGGCTAACCACTTTAACTAACTTTAGGACTTTATGATTATAGTTAATTAACTAACCAACTTAACTAATTGTAATATTCTTTCTTGTTACTCAACACTCTCCCAAAATCTTGGAGATATTGATCTTCTAGATTTGATTCTCTCATCAGTCTTCCAACTCTGTTTGACTTTTAGATGGTATAAATAAGAGAAGAACTCCATATCTTGGATCGTAATCTTTATTTTGAACTTTTCCCAAGCCTTTGGTTACTATGTCAGCTTGTTTATCTTTGTTAGCAATGTACTGAATCTTGATCATCTCTTGTTGTATATATTCTTACAAACTGACAAACAATATCTATATGTTTGATCCTTACATAGAATATAAGATTGGCTATAATTTCCATTGCTACTTTACTAATACTGTATATAGTTGTAGATTGAATTATCTACATTTCAATTTAGTATGATCAATTTTTTCACTAAAAATATCTATCATAAGGATTTATGAATCTCATTTTTCATCAATGTTAGGATTAATTCATTAGTACAGGAGTGCATTTGATATATACTAAGGTCATACAATATGCTTAGCACAAAGTTAAGTTGAAAGTGTCCTTACCTATTTAGTCTTGGGCTATGATTGAACTAGGATCAACTTCAAACTAGCATTTCTCCTAGAATACAATAAGTTTGGGGGGACAATACCCACCAAATTAAATATCTCCTAGTCTTCTTTACAATACAACTATTTGTTTGTTAATTTACTTCTTGAGTAAGAAGTTAATAACCATTTTACTAAAGAATGTCCGTGCTGAAAAGCTGAGAGCAACATAGCAGGTTCAGGTTTCTACAGAAACATAACAATAGTTAGTAACCTTATTTTGGTGGGCTTCAGCCCCCAAACTCTAAAATTTCATTCCTAAGACCTGAAGAGGCAATTTTCTCTTAGTTTGGGTAGAAATTCTTTGTTGAGGTAAGAGAGAAATTCTTTGTTAAGGTAAGACTTTTACTTATTTTTAAAATTTAGTAATCTATTTATCTTCTAGAATCAATAGAATGAAGAATCTGTGGTGAAATTTTGGTGATTTATAATTCTAGGTTCATGAAATTATGGCAAAAACCCCATGGCTATACGTATATTAACCTAGAATTGATTTTAGTTTATGAAGTAACTCTTTTTAGTATGAAATTATGGTTCTAAAATATGAAAATTGATAGATGAGGACCTTGAATTCCATAAAAGTGGGACCTTTATCTTTAAAACTCTATCAATTGAGTTGAGTTGAGGTAAAAGGTATAATGATTTATGACTAAAGCTAGATTTTAAGTTGAATAGAGTTGAATGATTGTTTAATGGAGTAGGATCTTGAATCTAGTAATGACATATATATAAGGGTGCCTAGATAGTAGTAAAATCTCTAATTTTTGTATGAATATAGGGGTATTGGATTAATGAACAAATAACAAGATTTTAGACTCCATTTTGGTTGAACTTATGCTTCTAAAATGACTACTTAAATTTAATGAATATGGCTGGCTACTTGAATAACACAAGGATTGATCTTTGTACATGTTATAATTGACTAAACCAATGACATCTACTTATTATTGAGTGTGTTAAAATATGATTATTGTTTACATGAATTGATTAGCATGAATTGACCAAGTATTTAGGTGGTTTTCTACTGTTGCAATGGATAATTAAAGAATTTAATTGCTAAATAATATCCTAAGTGCTAGTAACATATGATGAGGTTATATTAAAGGTTTGTTGACTATACAAGTATGATTGCTTATACTCATTGTTGTTGTAATTATTGTGATACCGGTTCTTATTGTGGGATGAACCAATATTTGGAAATCTTTATGGGATTTGTTGATATGATTCATTGGTTGGCTCAGGTACCATACTAGTACAGTATATATATAAGAGCTCATCTCATGTAGTTCATAGTTAGTGGATAACTATAAGACCCTTAGTATGTGTGTACATGGTATTTATGAGTGTGATGATTTATTGAGTGGGTCGGGTTTATGATTATTGTTATTGTTGCTATTTTTATTGGTTTTATGAGTCATTTGGGTTTATGTTCTTAACTTCTAAAAGTGGCTTCCCGAGTAAATTTTTAATGTATGTTGATTCCCATTATTATTTACTTATGGATTGTTGAGTTGATCCATATTTGATTGATAAATGCTTACCATATTTTTTATTGCTATTCCTATATTTGAAAATAGGTATGAATATTATTAGAGTCATTATGGTTGACTTAGATATTGTTGTTGAGTCATGATTGTACTTGTTACAAGGTTATTGCTATTATACTTATTTAATGTGAAGAGTGATGTATGATTAGTGAGATTAAGTGAGAAATATATAATGTAAATATCAATGGTATATATTGACTACAAGCAATGAATTATATATAACTAAGAGAGCAATAACAAGAATAGTGTACTCTTAGGTAACAGAAGTGGATGAAAGTGATGTGGATTGAATGGTATATAAGTTTCCATGCTTCCGTTATGTGACTTTTATATTTTGTAAGTGATCTAACCCTAGTGGGCAGATGATACCTACCAATATGCATTTTTTGTACTATTACTACTCTTGTTACCTTTTTTGGGGTATAGTAAGGCTGCAAGATTAGTTGGTGTTTATCAGGTGATAAGGACAATGATCTCCAGCACCTTTCACTCTTTTCATTTATGGTAGAAGTTGTGTCCAATCATATATTTTTAATTTAAGAACTCTTTTACCTATTTACACTTGGCCCTCATGCAGTTTTATTCCACATTTATATAGGTTATAAAATCTATAAGCACTTGGGTATTTTCTTACTTATTTTAAGACTTTTCATATTTTGTTAAATAGGTGGTAAGGGTTTCCTTTCTAGGTGTATTAGACTTGGTGTCTTCATGATTCAGTAATTTGGATTGGGAAAATTTAGTATCAGAGCCTAGGTTACCGATCTCTCAATACAAGATCAAATATCGAGTTGAGTCATGGATTATTGTGTTGACCTCCACATCTAATCTTCTTAGAGATATAAGGCATCAAATAAAATTATCTCACTTTTTTTTCTCGTGTGGTTTGTATAGTTGCTTGTATGGGTTGAATCTAATTGTTATCTCTTAATTTCAATTGGTATCTCTACAATCATAATTAGAATCTAGTTGATTCCAGTTGGTATCTTAAGGTGTTTGCTATTAGAACCTTATGATTTCTAATTGGTATCTATCAATAAGGATTGGAACTTATGTCATATGAATCATGATGAAATTGGTTGGTTTTAACTTTGGGTGTGTAATATAAGATATAATTTTGCTTTTAAGTTGTTTAGTTAAATTTGAATCGTGATAGGCAAGAAATGCATGTTGTTGTGCATTTTATGGCGTGTAAAGGAATTTGAGTAGGTCTACTAGTTGTCTATTAGGTAGTATCATAAAGTTTTGATTTGATGTTAAAGTTGACAAAGTTGATGCTTATAGTAGTTGCGGTTGATTGACTTGTGTAATTTGTGGAAATTGTAAAAGGCGGTAACTTGGTTATGTCTTGATTGTTAAAGTAAATTACTTGCTATGTGGTTTAATGGAAACTATATTCTAAATACTTAGCATAGTTTTTTCATTAGCAAAAATGAAAAGGAAAACATGGTTTATGAATGTGGAAAACTCTTATTTTAGGACAGTCGGAATTTTGTGAAGAGACATGAAAAGAGAGGGTATTGTTGCATGATAGCAGGACTTGTTGTAATAAGAGGTTCTTTTTGTGATTCAAAACTAATTTAGAGTAATGAGTTGTTATTTCATGAATTACTAGATTTTGTATTGAATTATAATGTGACTAATAAGATATGATATATTGATAAGTTAAATGTTTGATGTGGGTGTTGTTGTCTATTTGAAGTGACTTACATATTTA
This sequence comes from Capsicum baccatum var. pendulum, assembly GCA_030864225.1. Lineage (NCBI taxonomy): Eukaryota > Viridiplantae > Streptophyta > Magnoliopsida > Solanales > Solanaceae > Capsicum > Capsicum baccatum. The sequence goes on from CM061551.1 coordinate 71,690,808, forward strand.
AATGTCAGAATTTATTTGCCTTAGTGTTTTTTACTGTTGATTGAGTAACTACTTTCACTGTGATGATAATGCATAGTTGATGAGAAATCATGAGATTATCGTGGGACCAAGTTTCCTTGTAATTGGGAATATATATTATAGTTGTTTGTTGGTGTAAATAGTCACCCGTGTATTGATTAATAAAATGACTTTCCATTGGTAGATTATTATTTGACATTACTCATATGCTTATTATATGACAATAATTGTTTGTTAATAATATTCCTTGGAAATAGTATAATTGAGTAGCTAGAATCCTTGTAGTGGGATAACTTGATTATGATTGATGATTCTTAATTATGGGGTCGGGTGACAGAATGGGTTATTAAATGTATTCTTTAATATTCATATCCTTTTTATTGATCATAATGATACTTGATTGTCTGACTAGTTGTAATCTAGTCGTAAGGCTAAATAAGTATAGCTTGTCTTTGGGCAATAACTAAAAACCTAGTTTTTTAATAAATGATTGATTACTTAGGGTTGAATAGATAACTAAAAAGATGGTTGTTTATAAACGACTAATTGAAGGGGATTGAATAGACTAATGTAAGTTGTGGTGGAGAATTTATATGTTAATGTAACCCATATTTGTGTTCTGGTTAGTGGTTGTAGTCTAGATGATTTATTCTTATGCATTGATCATGAATAGGTGAAGAGGTTCATAAGGTAAATGTTCTAAGGGAAAAATATGGTGTAGTATTTGGTGATGTAGAATTAGTTATAGTATTGATTAGGGTGTAATTGCTCGGGTAAATTTTTTCCTATGATGAGTGTTGATAAAATGTCAGGCTAGGGTGGGTTGCAATAAAAATTCAGTATTGTATGGTTTAGAGATTTTTTTATCTCAAGGTGTAATGATTGATGAAATTAAGGTTATATCATTATATAAGAGGGATATAGTGTCCAATAAAAACTTTAGGAATGGAGTTCAAGTTGGTAGAACTCCGAGCATAGCGTTTAAGATAAAAGGGTTAGTTCAGGATATAAGACAATTGGGAAGATTCTTGAGTTTCTACTTCACCTATGCTGCTATAGCAATGTGCATATTGCTATGGCAGGATTGAATCGCTATAGCGGGATTGATATAGAAATTATTCAATTTTCTTCAAGTTTAGATGTTTCCTCATCAAAAATTCTCAAGGCTTAATTCTTAGATCGATGAGGGAAAAAACTAGTTTGTGCTTCTCTTCACCTAATGCCCATTTAAGGATGAACTGCTAATAAATTGGTACATGTTGTAACGACCAAGATCATTTTTACTTAAAATCTTTGTGGTTAAATTATATGAATCTCATTTATCATATGTTTTAGGATCAATTCCTTAGTATGGAAGTGCATTAATATGTACTAAGATCATACAATATCTCTAACACAAAGTTAAGTTGAAAGTGTCCTTATCGATTTTGTTTTAAACTATGTTTAAGCTACGGTCAACTTCAAATGAGCATTTCTCCTAGAATATAAAGATTTAGGGGTCCCAATGCCCACCAAATTAAATATCTCTAAGTCTTGTTTCCAACACAACCAACCATTCGTTAATCTATTTTTGGAGATACAAATTATAACCATATTACTGAATATTGTCAGTGTTGAAATGTTGAGGGCACTGTAGCGGGATCAGGTCATTATTTCAACCACTTTATAGTGATATGTACATCACTATAGCAACATAGAAATAGTGTATAACCTTATTTTGATGGGTTCATCCCCCAAACTCCAAACTTTTATTTCTAAGCCTAAGAGGGGGAATTTTCTCTTAATTTGGGTGGAAATATTTCGTTGAGGTAAGATTTTTTCTTTATTTTATCATTTGATTAATCCTTTTATCTTCTAGAATTACTATAATTGAATAGAAATGATTTTAGTTTACGAATTAACTCTTTTATGTATGAAATTGTTGTTCTAAAATATGAAAGTCGATAGTTAGGGATCTTGAATTCAAAAAAGGTGAATCTCTAGCTTAAAACTCCATTAATGGAGTTGGGTTAAGCTTGATAGAATAAATTTAATGATTAATTGATCCTTTGTAAAAGTTATAGGCCGTGAATAAGGGTATTTAGTTTGAAGACTAGTTTATTAATTACTCTTTTCGTTATTGTTTATTAGATGATTAGCCTTTGGAAAAGTGAAGACGAAGGAAGATTGTGCATGGTATAGCTAATTTTTTGCAGCAGTTTGGCGCTCATGTAGTTTATGGTTTATGAGTTGTTCACTGTGGTTAGTAATCATATCCATTATATATAATCATGCTTAGTCTTATGGGAAATAGAGTTTGGATGCATAAACCATGGATCTAATAAAATAAAGATCTAAATATCTCTAATTATGTCAATGTATGAATCCTTGATAGTTGTTTTGTGTTTGTATGTTGCCATGTAGGATTGCAATGTGAATAATGTGAATATAAATCATGATAAGGAGATTACGGGAGCATAAAATCAATGACTCATATTTAATACCTTGAAAGGGTGAACTTGGCATTATGTGTGGTTAAAATATAGGATAATTTTGCTTAAAGTAAGCAATGAGGACTAATTATGGTATAAAGAGCAGGTAAAATAACTTAAGATCCAAAAGTCAAGTTAGGCTATGGGTTAGAAGGTAAATGGTATAAAAGTGTATCATTAAATTGAGATTGTAAGTCAAATAGAGTTGAATCTTTTATTAATGTAGTACCATCCTAAGTATAGTAATGACTTTAATGTAAACTTTGCTAGATAATAGAAAAATCCCCAATTTTGATATGAATAAAGAAAGATTGGGTTAATGAAAGAATTATGATATCTTAGACTATATTACGTTGAACATGTGCTTCTAAACTGACTACTTGAATTCAATGAATATGGCTGGTAATGCTTACTTGAATAAGTCGGGGATTGGTTTCGTATTTTCTATAATTAATGAAACCAAAGATTGATATCTACTTGTGTTTTAGTATATTAAAGTATGATTGTTGTTTACAAGAATTGATTAACTCGAGTTGACCAAGTATTTGGGTGGTTTTCTATTGTTTTAATGAATACTTAAGGATTATAATTGTAAAATGATATCCTATGTGTTAATCACATATAATGAGGTTATATTAAAGGCTTGTTGACTGTACAAGTATGATTGCTTATTCTTATTAAAGTTGCAATTGTTGTGATATCGGTTATTATTGTGAGATGTATTAGTATTTGGACATCATCACAAGATTAGTTGATATAATTTGTAGGTTGGCTTGAGTACCAAATAGTATAGTACATGAATAACAGCTCATCCCCTGAAGGTCATATCTAATGGGCAACCATATAACCTTTAGCATATGTGTACAAGGTATTATGAGTGTGATTGTTCCTTAAGTGGACCGGGTTTATGATTGCTATTATTGTTGTTGTTTAAATTAGTTCCATGAGTTAAACAGATCTATGTGCTTAATTGATAAACATGATTTCTTATGTAAATCCAAAATGTATGTTGATTATTATTGTTTATTTATGGATTCTTGAGTTGATCTGGGTTAATCTGACAAATGCTTAGCATATTTGTTGTTGCTATTCTAATATTTGAACTGAGGTATGAATATTCTTCGAATCATGGATTTTTGACTTAGATATTGTTGTTGAGTCATAGTTGTACTTGCTACAAGGCTATGATTATCGTGTTGATTTAATTTGAAGGGTGATGTATGATTAGTAAGATTAAGTGTGAAATGAATAAGGAGAATATAAATTGTATATATTGACTATTAGCAATGGATTAGATATAACTAAGTTAGCAGGAATAAGAATGGTATACTGTTAGTAACCCAAGTAAATGAAAGTGATGTGGATTGAACCGTATATAAGTTTTTGTGCTTTCTTTATATGATTTCTATATTTTGTTTGTGTGATCTAACCTAGTCAGTTGTATGTGTTATTTGTACTAACACTAATCTTGCTATACCCGCTTTGCGGTATAGTCTAGTTGTTAGACCAGTTGACGTATATAATGATCTCCAACAACTTCTACTCTTCTTATTCATGGTGGAAGTTGTGTCCAGTATTATCTTTCATAATTTAGAAGCTTTTGTACATATTTAGACTAAGAACTTGGTTAGTTTCATTTCTCTATTATAAATATTGTAAAATTTGTTATACTAAGGACTTGGGGTATATTGTTACTAATTTTTAGACTTCTGCATAATATGTTTGAAGGGTGGTAAGGGGTTATCCTATCTAGATGGATTAGACTAGGTGACTCATGATCTAATAATTTGGGTTGTGATAATATCTCCTTAAATAGACCAAGTAACCAAGTTAACTCTACATTAGTTATAGCAAGGGTTTTCTATTCTGTTTCAACAGAAATTATAGACACCACAGTTTTTTATTTCCTTGACATAAGTATTGAGTCATCAATCTTAATCATGAACCTTGTTATAGACCTTTATGCTTGACAGTGCAACCTTCAAATATGATACCTTAGGTTGCTGTAGAAATTGACGTAAGGTTTGTACAACAAGTGAGATGTCTGGCCTTATAACTATCAAATATAATAGTTTCCAATAAGTCTTTGATAAGCAACCTGATCAACTTGATTATCTTGTTCACTCATATTTACTATGTCATCATATTTTTTGGAAGTAAGTTTCTCATTTGTGTAAAATAGACTAATAGTTGGTTTAGCACCTGCTAAAACAGTATCAGATATAAGTTCTAATGAATAGTTTCTGTAATGCATCATTATCCCTTAAACTGACCTGGCAAACCCAATGCCTAAGAAATACCTTTGCTGTAATACCCCAAAGTTTCCTAACTAATTTTGTCCCAAGAATGTCAAGTACTATCTTCTAAGTTGATTGATGTTTATTTCATGGGGAATTTTTAAGATTTTTACTTTTTTTCATGTGGAAAATTCAATAAGTTTTCCATCGATATAAGATTCGCCTAAATCCAATCACCGGGTAAGAAGTTATGACTATTTCAAGTTCCCGCCGCAAACAAGTGCCATATTAGAAAGTGGCACACCGCGCCACAAGAGAAAATGGAATTTGTTAAATTCCAGTAAGGGTCTGCAATAGTGGCGCGTTGCGCCAAACTTTTGGGTCGCAAATGAAGTGGCAACGCGAAGGCTCTGCATCGCGCCATCCCTTAATTTCCCAGTTGTCAAATTCTAGAGACAGCACCGCATTGCACCAGAGGTCTAGGTCGGGAAATTTTCACCAATTTTAAAAGACGCATTCAGGGTTAAAAGGGTCAATTTCCACCCCTATTTAAACCTATTAACACGTGATTTAGCCATTCTTTACCCAAAATATACTAGTTTCTCTCAATTTTCTCTCAAGAATAAGATAGGGTTTCAATTGGGGATTTAATTTCAAGAAAGTCTCTCCATCAATCTTCGCTAAACTATGAACTAACGTATGCGTTTTGTTGATTTATGGATTTCTTTCATCCATAAAACTCAAGAACCCTATTTTAAATTATGAATCATGATATTTATGTTGTGGGTTGGTTGTAACCATGTTTATCTTGTTATATCATTCCCACGTTGCAATATTTATGTGTTTTTTTCATGAAATTACATTAGCAAGTAAATGAAATCCATAAATTGAGTTAATAATAATGTGTCAATTTGATGATTAGGCCTATGCCCTAAGGGTGCATGTAAGGTGTTTGATATAATGCCTAGGAGGATAGAAATTATGCACTATAGATAAATTGTGATTCAAAATGACTTCCATGTTATTCTTATGTATTGAAATTGATTGTGGGATTGCTCATGAGTTAGACTTATGAAATTATGCTATGTATATATGATATCTTATTCACGTACCAAGCTATGAGAATCAAATGCCCATGAAATATCTCCAACTATTGTATTATGGATTGTTGATGTTGGTCATGTATTCAATAATGTCATGCCTTGTCATTTTCCTTCCATCGAGTCCTGGGGGTACTTATACCCAAAAAATATAGTTTTGTGCCTAGATTTAGTGTTATGTTTTCACGATATCCTCAGTCAAGCCATGATCCATAGAACTCAGTTAGTCATGTGACTCAGGATATCTCAATAATTCAGTAATCTCAGTACTATTCCGTCAGTAAACAAAATTCAGTAATCAGCACCGAGCGAACCAAAGGATGGGAACCCACCTATTATATGAGGCTGGGATTCTTAAAAGCAACCCTTGCATTCCAAAAATATATAGCCATCATAGGTTGAGACATCACAGCCTTCTATATGAGGTTAGATGAGGTGGCTTAACCTGTTATATGTGGGTCCCCACTGTTCTTACTAGAGTTACCTATTCAATGAGGGTTACTCATAGATTGTCCTTACCAGTGGCGCGGTATTGACACCCTTCTAATTGGGGTTACAGATTTGACCCCAACTCAACCATAATGGCGTATTAGGGGCATGTCGATTAGATGACTACTTTCCACAGTTTTAGTTGCAGAATTTAGGGCTATTAGATACAGTCAACTCAGAATAGTGCGAACCTCAGCTAGTTCCATAAAAAATTAGACTGTCAGATACAATCGCTCAGTAGTAGTTATTTTAGTTATACAGTTATCAATATCTCATGTTATCAGTACTCAGACTCAGTAATCATGTTATCATGACCCTAGTTACAGTTATTATGTCTTCATGCATGTATTCTCACGTTCATATTATTCAGTCAGTTAGTATAGATCATGCATATAAACCCTTTAGATTCAGCCTACCTCACATGCATACCAGTATATTCAAAGTACTGATATATTTTTGCTATGGTGTCTTATACCATAGGTACAGAAGCACAAGCTCTAGAGCATCATTAGCATTCCAGTCTCCACAATCAAAGTTAGTAGTGAGTCCTCATCTTTTGAGAACATGATCATTTCCTTATTATCTTATTAATTAGTTTATTTGTTGGAGTTACTTAGGGATATGTCCCATCATCTCCTTATTCATCTAGTTATGTTTTAGAGGTTTTTCACACTACAGTATGTTTAGACAGTTTTGATTTAGGTATTTATACCCCATCCCAGATGTTATGTCCTATGGTATTTATCAATTTTGAACCTTATGGTCTTTTAGTTCATGTTTCCGTATTTATACATTATATCATGCAGTATACAGGTACAGATATCAGTCATGGGGTTAGCTTGTGGTCTTTCAGGGTCATGAGCACCGTGTAGCGTTCTGAGTACTAGATTTGGGGCATTACATTAGCTCACCCAGATCTTTCATCTTAACATCTTTCTTTAGAGCATTCTTTGTGTAACCTATCACTAGCATGTTATCCATATACACAAGAATGATAGTTATTCCTTGTTATATCTCTTTGTGAACAATGAGTTATTATAGAGGGATTTAACTAGTCTGCAAACTTTTCTTGACTCTCTCTGACTAGTAAATCCCTTAGGTAGGTTCATAAGAATCTCATAATAGAAATCTCTCTATAGATAGGCAGTATATGCATCTATCTGATCTAAATTTCATTTAGAAGTTACATCTAGTGACATGCCTATTCTAACAGTCACTATTTTCACCATAGGTGAAAATGTCTGTTGATAGGAAACACCCTGGGTTTTGTCCCTTGGAAATTTCCTGAGTTTTATACTCACTATCCTTGTAACGACTCAACATATGAGTCGTATAGTGTGGATACGAGTCTAGGGGCCCTAGTCATATATTGGTCAGTGTGCTGCTGGCTAAGTTTTGTCCAAGTTATGGGAAACTTCAAATGAGTCATATGGGCTTATGATGAGAAGATAGAGTTCAATTGTAAGTTGATCAGTGTCTAGCCCTTGATGTTCTGCTTATGATATGACTTGGGGGTACTAGTGGAATGGTATGGTGATGGGTTGGCTAAGGGATTCGTATGTTGGACAGAATGTGTTGTCCAACCTTCTGACCTAGTGACAACTTGAGGGTACCACTCGTATGTTGTGGTAACGAGTTGGAGGGTCCACTTGTACCCAAGTGCGAGTTTTTTATAGTTTTAAGTTGGGGGTATTCTGGACATTTCTCCTCTTAGCTCCTTTTGAACCCATGACATAAAATATCTTTTCGGACTTTATTAACCTATTATTCTCAATCAAACACTCTTAAAATCTCACTCAAGCTCTTGGTTCAAGAAAAGGCTAGGGTTTCTACAAGGCAATTAGTTACGGGCTTTCAAGAGTGAATCTCTCTGTCTTCCTTGGGGTCTAAGGCATGTTACTCCTCCTTCATTTTTAGTTTAACTAAAGGCATGTTTTAATGAGTGGTTTTCACGGTATTAATGTGGATTTATTTTGGTTTTGAAATAGATTTAGGGGGTTTTGGTTGGTCATGGTTAGATAATGTTTTAACATGCTTTGACTTAGGGTTTTTTATGGTATAATTATGATTTGAACATGTGGTTGCATGGGAATGGTTAATTGATACTTGGTTTTGCTTTTGGAACCTATATATCTTCAACATGTTCGTTAAAATGCCAATAAGAATGATTTTGTCACATTGTTTGACTAATCTTTAAACCCTTGCATTACATAAATGGTATGGAACCTAAATTGGTAGGGTTGATTTTAAAGGGCTTGGAAAGGCCTTGGTGGCCATTGGCTTAGTTTGATTTTCTTGTGTTCTATTTTTAAGCTGTAGAGTCTAAGACCCTGAATTATCCTCTAATTCTCGTTAGTTTTCTTTTTAGATCACGCCTTCTCGAAGATCTGAAGCTCATAGAAACCCCACTGTCATACTAAGGATAATGTTGTTGGGACCCATCCTACTTATGGGGTCTAAAGTCAGTCTAGGGGTCCAGTTCTTGATTTCCCTACTAGAGTACCACTGGTTCCCTCCAGTCTTTCACGAGCCCCTTAAGCTGATGTGACGAATGCTAAGTTTTATCAGACTATTCATATGTTGGCTCAGTTGGTAGCTTCTTAAGCTGAGAGTGGTATTTTTGTTACTCTATCTTCTGAGGCCATAAGGATTGGCAGGCTTATAAGGTTGATTTCTCTAACCTTTATCGGTGTTAAGGTAGAGGAGGATTCTCAAGTTTTTATGGTTGAGATAGAAAAGATCTTTCGTGTTATGCATGCCATAAATATAGAGGGCATGGAGTTTGCTGCCTATCACCTGAAATATATGGCATACCAGTGGTACAAGGGATGGGTTAAGTCAAGGGTGATGATGTTGAGTCATCTTTGTAGGAAGATTTTTCTAATGACTTGTTAGACTGCTTCTTTCCTTTAGAAGACTTTGTTAATCTAAAGCAAGGAAAGATATCAGCCAATGAGTATGCCTTAAGGTTTCAACAGTTATCATGGTATGCTCTGAATTTGGTTTCTAGCGTGAAGGCCAGAATGAGGAAGTTCTCTTTCAGTTTATATTGAGACTTGATATTGGATATTAAGGCTACCTTGTTGAACAAAGACACGGATATCTCTAGATTAGTCGCGTACATGCAGCAGGTTAAGGAAGTAAAGAAGAAGTCGACAGAGATTAGGGGAAGGTAAATCAAGAAGTTTAGATTTTCTTATCATGGGGTGGCCAACAGCAGAGTGGTAGGGATGGTGAAAAGTGGCCTAAGAAGAAGTGGGGAAATTTTGGGTCTTACTTAACTTCTATTGCTCCCTAACCAAAGCTATCTAGTAACAGATATTTATAGAGTGGCGGCAATTATATTGAATAGAATGACCAATCTCGAGATAGTGGGGCCCAGTTATCTCCATCATATCCTCCTTATAGATATTATGCTCATTTGTATTGGGGTTTTTATTATGAGGGAAGGGATAGCTACTCGTCAGGAGTTTGAGGCATCGCCTGATGCCATTATTGGTATGTTGAAACTCTTTTCCCGTGATATGTACTATTAACTTAATCTGAGGCCCACTATCTTTTATGTGACCCTATTTGTGGCTGTGCATTTTGGTTTTACCCTGAGTATGTTTCAATCCCTTTTTCTATTGCTACACTAGTGGGTGACTCTGTGATGGCTAGAAGAGTCTATAGGGGTTGTGTAGTATTTGGGGCTGGACGGGAAACCTTGATGGATCTATTTGAATTAGACATGATTGATTTTGATGTCATATTGGGGATGGAGTGGTTGCACTTATGTTATGCTTCTCTAAACCCTTAAGGTCATCTTTAAATAACCTAATGAGTTGGTTATTGAGTGGTAGGGTGGTTCCCTATTTCTTGAGGGAAAGGTCATATCATATCTTAGAGCTCGAAGATTGATCTCCAAGGGGTGTCTCTATCACTTGGTTCGGGTTAAAGATTCAAACTCGTAGGGTCCTTCTTTCCATTCCATTTCGATTGTGAATAAAGTTCCTGAGGTCTTACCTGATGACCTTCCTGGTGTCCCTTCTGGTAGAGAGATTGATTTTGGTATAGATCTTGTTCCAAACACTCGTCCAATTTCTATTTGTCCATATAGAATGGCTCCAGCTGAGTTAAAAGAACTTAAAGAACAACTCAAAGATCTTTTAGACAAGGGTTTTATCCATCCTAGTGTGTCTCCGTGCGGTGCACCACTGTTATTCATGCATAAGAAGGATGGTTCTCTTCGAATGTGTATTAATTACCAACAGTTGGATAAAGTAATGGTAAAGAATAAGTACCCTCTTCCAAGGATAGATGATTTGTTTGATCAGCTTTAGTGTGCTAAGTTTTTTTCCAAGATTGATCTTTGATGTTGGTATCATCAGTTAAAGATTAGGGAGGTGGATATCCCTATGGCTTCTTTTCGTACTCGATATGGGCATTTTTTTTGGTTATGTATTTTGGGTTGACCAATGCCTCGGTGGAATTCATAGATTTGATGAATAGGGTCTTTCGGTAGTTTTTGGATTTATTCATCATTGTCTTCATTGACGCTATTCTGGTGTACTAAAAGAGTGAGGTGGATCATGCTAATTACCTTCGTATAGTGTTGCATACCCTAAAAGAGCAGCATTTATATGTTAAATTTTTGAAATGTGAGTTCTGTTAAATGTTGTCACTTTTCTGGGTCATGTCATTTCTAGTTAAGGGATCATGGTGGATCCGCAGAAAGTTGCAGTGGTTAAGAAGTGACCTAGATCCACGACTCCAATTGATATTCAGAGCTTCTTGGGTTTATCTGGTTACTTTGGGAGGTTTATGGAGAGTTTTTCTTCTATAGCTATCTCATTAACTAAGTTGACTTAGAAGGTAAAGTTCTTATGGTCGAATTATTGTAAGGGTAGTTTTGAGAAACTGAAGGATAAGCTGACTTTGGATCCGGTCTTCACCTTGCCTGAAGGCGCTGACGATTTTGTAGTCTATTATGATGCGCCCTGTGTGGGGCTTGGTTGCGTCTTGATGCAACACTCCAAGGTAATAGCTTATGCCTATAGACAGTTAAAGGTGCATGAGAAGAATTATCAAACCAATGACTTGGAATTATTGGTTGTGGTATTCATGTTGAAAATCTGGTGTCACTATCTTTATGGCGTGGATGTGGATATCTTATCTAATCATAAGAGTTTGCAGTATGTGTTTACTAAGAAAAAGCTTAACCTCGGGAAAAAGAGATGGCTTGAGCTTCTCAAAGACTATGACATGTGTGTTCACTACCATTCAGGTAAAGCTAATGAGGTTCATGGTGCTCTTAGCAGGTTATCCATGGCAATTCTTGCTCATGTGGATGAATGGAAAGATATTCACCATTTGTCTAACCTTGGAGTTCGTCTCTTGAACTCTGAGGATGGTGGCGTGTTTGTACAGGAAGTGGCTTGATCTTCTCTTGGTGCTGAAATCAAGGAGAAAAAAATGTAAGATCCTATCTTGATGAAGATCAAGGGTGATGTAGGTGGGAAGAAGGTGATGGCATTCGAGATTAGTGGTGATGATACTTTGTGATACCAAGGGAGATTATGTGTTCCTAGTATAGATGGTTTGCAAGAGAGGATCTTGGTTGAGGTACATGAGTCACGCTATGTTGCTCATCCTGGTTTGACAAAAATATATCATGACCTTGAGGAGATGTATTAGTGGAACAATACGAAGTGGGATATGACTAATTTTATGGATAAGTTCATGGTATGCCAAGAAGTGAAAGTTGAGCACATAAGGCCCGAAGAATTGTACCAAGAAATTGAGTTGCTAGAGTGGAACGGGAAGTGATCAACATGGATTTCGTTATCGGTGTTCCTCAGTCTCGAAATCAATTGATTCAATTTTGGTAATCGTGGATAGGATGACAAAGACTGCTCACTTTTTTCCAATAAGGACTAACTTCTCAGTTAAGAACTATGTGAGGTTGTACCTATAAAAGATCGTGAAGTTGCAAAGGGTACCAGTTTCTATCATCTCCAATCGTGGTATGCAGTTTTCAACTCATTTTTTGCAGTTATTTAAGAAAGGGTTGGTAACTAAGGTGAGTCTTAGTACAGCTTTCCACCCACAGCCGAATGGGCAAGCAGAAAAGACTATTCAGAAGTTGGAGGAAATGCTTTGTGCTTGCGTGATTGACTATAGTGGTAGTTGGGTCGACCACTTACTTTCTATAGAGTTTGCATACAACAATAGCTCCAACTCTAGCATTGGGATCACTCCATTTGAATCCTTATATAGTAGGAGGTGTAGGTTTCTGATTAGGTGGTTCGAGGTAGGGTGAGGCAGATATGTTTGTCCTAGATTTGGTTCACAAAGCTATGGAGAAAGTGAGGGTGATTTGGATAGGCTTAAGGCCGTCCAATGGCACCAAAAATCCTATGTAGATGTGAGGCATAAGAAATTAGAGTTTGATGTTGGAGATAGGGTGTTTTTGAAGGTATCTCCTAAGAAGGGAGTGATGTGGTTTGGGAAGAAAGGGAAGCTCAGTCCCCGGTATGTGGGTTCGTACTTGATTTTGAGTAGAGTTGGTAGTGTTGCGCATGAATTGGATTTTCCTTCTATTTTGAGCGCCATTCACTCAGTATTTCATGTTTCCATGCTGAGGAAATGTGTGGGTGATCCATCGGAAATTATGTCTATCAAGGTTATTGGTATTTCAAATTCCTTATCTTATAAGGAGGTCCCATTGAAATCTTGGAACAGCAGATTCGTCGATTGCGGATCAAGGATGTAACGCCCCAGATTCTGAAACCCAGATGCTACATGGTGCTTTTGACCCCGAAGGATCATAAGCTAACCCATGACTGATATCTATAACTGAGCACTGAATAATCTAATGTAATAATGCAAAAATCTGGCAGAAACATTCCATAAGGTTTGAAACTGAAATTCAACTGTAGAAGGTATAACAATACTAAAACTAAAACAACTGTCTAAAAATGCAAAGTCTGAAAAGCCTCTAAACTTTCTGAAATTCAGAATTGACGGGACAATCCCCCAACTAACTCCATCTATTGAAATACTAAATCCAGCGCAATAATGAAATAAAAGAACATCCTTGGATGATGAGGGCTCACTGTTAAGTCTACTGCTGCTGGCTGAATCTGAGCTGCTAAGGGTGTTCGGGATCCTGTACGTCTGAACCTATGGTATAAAACACCATAGCACAAGAAATTATACCTCAGTAAGTAGGAATGTACTGGTATGCTAGATGAGGTAAGGCTAAATGCAAGGGTTCATATGCATGAACATAAAACTGACTGAATGCCATGAGACTATTGAATAAGAAAACAAAAATAAAAACGTAATCATAACTGAGGTCGTACTAACACTGGATATCGAGTTTTGAATATTGTTTAACTGTTATTTGAGTTTACTGACACTGCAATACTAATAACTGGGTCTACTAGTACTGCATTATGGATAGCTGTTGTGGGGTCAATCCTATCTAACAGGTGACCCCTGGGATCAGGCCTATCTAGCGGGTGATTCCTGAATATACTGATACTAATAGTTCTTGAGAGAAATTTGAGAGAAAAGAGTATATTTTGGTGAATTAGGAATGAATCCCGTGTTTTTAAGGATAAATAGGGGTGGGAAAATGACCCAAATACCCCTCTGGACGCGGTTCTTAAAGAATGAAAATGTGCCCAGCGACGTTATAGCTAACGCGCCGCATCGATGGTATCAACGCTATAGCCAATGTGTCACATCGAGTTAGCATCAACTCACTGAAATTTAATGTTGGTAGTTGGGTAAAAATATTAACCAATGAGATGGGCAACGCGGCACGCCAAGATCGCATTAGTCCACTATTTTGGGATTCCAAATATGGTCTAAATGAGGTCCAAAAAATCTAAAAGTTGTTCGAGGACACCTACTAACATACCTGATCATGAATCAATTTGAAAATAGACAAACAAAGGTCGGGAAGGTCGGGAAAAAAGATTTCCAACTTATGAAGGCTAAAATAAATTTTAAGTGTAAACACTTGGCTGAAATTTCTAAGTCTGGGACCTCTCTTCAAGCTTTAATGGACTTAGTCAAGCTTAGAATTTTGCAGGATCTTACAATATCTCCCCCTTGGGAACATTCATCCTCAAATGGGACTGACTAAGCTGAGATACTAATAGACTGAACTTACTTACTGGACATGAACATCTAAAACATGACTATATGACTAGAACTACTAACGTACTGAAATTTCATATTAAACATGCATATTTGATGCATGAATACTTGACTGAACAAACTCATGAACGCATGACCGAATATGCAATGGTCACTGATACGATATTTGTAAGGAAAATATGAGCATGAAACTGAATGGGTTTAAGGACATAAAAGAATCGGGGAATTATTGGGTATCTCCCTTTTAGGACACTGTCCCTCTAAGAATGCTTACCTAGCTAAAATACTAAGGAAATAGCTGAGACAATGTGTGGGGCACCTATGAGCTAAATCATGACTGAACATATGGGATCTAAAACTAATGCATGATTCATGAACTGAGCTGAACTCATAACTACTAGGATGTTCTATCTAGGAATAGTTACATTTCTGAGATTTTTGATAATATGACTAGATGGGAAGATGGGAAAAACAAACCATATGAATTTGACTGCTTGACTATTAAACTGAATTACTAGCTCTACTGACTAACTCATGCTAAAAACTTAAGCTCAACTGGGAGCAAAGGATCTAACAAAACATATCATGAAGATGAAAACCTCATAACATACCTGAATCTATGTTGGGGAACTTCCCTGATCACGGCGAGTCTGGAGTGCATAAAATCTATTATGGTGCTGACCACTAGTGGTACTGGAAGTGGCGCCCTATTGACGCAAATCTCTACCCCTCTGAGCCATTATTCTACACTTCTGCAACCTGTGGCCTGGCTTACCACATCTAAAACATACCTCACTGCTTGCTCTACACACACTTAGGTGATTTCTACCACACTCTTCACAAAGAGGATAGGTACGATCACTTTTCACACTACCCGGGGTTTTGGAGCCTGACATCCCATCATGACTGTCATTTCTAAACTTTGGTACTGGTGCACTAGCTGAAAATGGAGCTGGGATTGAAAACTTCTAACTATGCTGAGAACGGTTACCACCCTGTGACCCTGGCTGAGAAAAACTAAAACTTCCTGTTCTGGCTCTCTTATTAACTCTCTCTCTTTCCTTACCTTTCTGTTCCTTAATCTGCTGAGCATAAATTATCAGTCTAGAAAGATCCATTCCTCTATTTAGCATAGCAGTCCTATACTCCTTAACCACTAACCCAGACACACCACACAAACTTACTCATGCTTGATCTAGGGTTAGCCATCTGATCAGGGGCATACTTAGACAACTGATTTAACTTGAGGTAATACTCCTTCACTGTCATAGAGCCCTTCCTCAGGTTCATGAACTCTTCTATCTTAGCTTCCCTCATCTCAAGGGAGAAAAACTTGTCCAGGAACGCATCCGGAAATACCTGCCAAGTCATGGGAGTGGCATTCTCCCCTCTAATCTTTTTCCACATCACTACCCAATCTTAAGCAAAATCCTTCAGCCTATAAGATACCAATTCTACACTCTCCTCTTTGGAAACATACATAATTTGGGTGATCTTCTTCACCTCATCAACATAAAGTTATGGATTCGCACCTGCCTTTGACCCAAAGAATTTAGCAGGTCTATTCTCATAAAATTTCTGATTCTGGCTGCTGCTAAATCCTCATTTTGCTGAGGTGGGGCTGTATCCTGACGGTTACCCTAAACATTAGCTAACACATCTTGGTTTAGCACCTGAAAAACTACCTAAAACTCTGCAAATGACACATTCTCATTTAAAGAATCTACGGGCTGAGGTAGCTAGTTATCATTTCTATGGGCATTAGCTCTGCAAGGAGGCATATTCTATAAATGAAAGGAATAAATGGATTAGACTTAGAGTTTAACTAGAGCTCATGCTTACTCACACGATATAAATACTGAAAGAAGGGAAACTTTTCCTACAATATTTTATAGCCTCCTGCCCATAAGTGTGGCCCGCAATACAACCATGCATAAGACTCTAATGGATGTGGTTTTTCAGACTTCCTAGGACACTGTGGAACCTTAGTCTATGATACCAAGTTTTTAACGCCTCAGATTCTAAACCCCAAACATTACACGGTGCTTATAACTGCGAAAGACCACAAGCTAACCCATTACTGATATTTGTAACTAATCACTGAATAATACAATGTAATAATGCAAAAATCTGGTTGAAACTTGCCATAAGGTTCAAAACTAAAATACAAATGTATAAGGTATAACAATACCAAAACTAAAACAACTGTCTGAAAATGCTCTAGTCTGAAAAGCCTCTAAATTATCTGAAATTTAGAGTTGATAGGACAATCCCCCAACTAACTCCATCTATTGAAATATTAAATCTAATGCAATAATAAAATAAAAAAACATCCTCAGATGATGAGGGATTATTGCTAAGTCTACTGATGTTGGATGAATCTGAGCTGCTAAAGGTGATCGGGATCCCATGTATCTGAATTTATGGTATAAAACACCATAGCACTAGAAAATATGCATTAGTACATAGGAATGTACTGGTATGCTAGATAAGGTAAGGCTAAATGCAAGGGTTCATATGCATGAACATAAAATTGACTGAATACCATGAGACTACAGAATGAGGATACATGCATAAAAACGTAAACCGTGACTGGGTTCGTACTAACACGGGATACTAAGTTTTGAATATTGTTTAAATGTTATCTGATTTTATTGACACTACAATACTGATAATTGGGTCTACTAGTACTGCATTACTAATAACTACTATAGGGTCGATCCTATCTAAGGGGTGACCCCTGGGATCTGGCCTATCTAATGGGTGATTCCTAAATGTATTGATACTGATTGACTGTGTCTAATAGTCCTGAATCTGTAGAACTATCTAAGTTCTTTGCTGAGCTGAGTGATTGTATCTAATAGGCCTGATTTCTATAATACTAAGTTGAGTTCTATTCTGAAGACTGAGACTGAAATTAAGACTGTGAGAGGTAATCATCTAACTGACATGCCCCTTATATGAACTAGCAGGTTCCAACCTGTAACCCCAGCTGGAAGTATGTCAGTATTGTGCCACGGGTAAAGACACTATTGTGGTCAAACCTATCTGACGGGTGACCTAAACAAAAAGTCAAGCCTAATCTGATGGGTGACCCCTAGGAGGTATCCAAGCCTTAATTTGATGGGTGACTCCTCATCCTGCCCTACTATATAATTTTAGAGTACAGGGACTGCTACTAACGACTCTGCCTAATTGATAGAGAAATTATCATCCCTGCTCTCGCTCAATTTTTGAATCCTACTCCCAGCTGAATAGACACTGAACTAATTCTTAGACTGTACTAGACTGGGCTGAATCTGTTACTGATCATGTTACCAGATTGATCTAACTGAGTTTACTGGATTTCGTTGATTGATGAATTACTACTGAATTTTGTTATCTAACTGAATGCTACTGAGTTCTGTTAGCTGACTAAGTTTACTGAGGTATGAACTGAATACTGAACTGGACTGGACTAATACTGAGCTTACTGGATTTTCCTAAGTTCCGTGACTGACTAAGTTCTATGGAACGTCGCTTGACTGAGAGTGTCTTGAAAAATGACACTGGCTATAGACAATCAGCTAAATTTTTGGGTATTAAATACCCCCCAGAACTAGATAACATAAATAATATAAGATATGACAATAGTCTATCATTCACAATATAATCAATGAGGCATCACTTCAAACACTTCAAAGTCATAAACTTGTACATTAATAGGGATGCATACTAACGTCATATGATTCACTCAGTAAAGCCTTTCATCAAAAACTTGACATGCATTAACTTGTACATAAATGGGGATTTCTGATCAACATGTTATAATGATCTTATTCCATTCACATAAGCACTTTATCAAACATATGAGGTGCATGCTTTGGTTATACAACAATCAATACATTTAAATTATCATGGTTGTATCAATCCATTTGTAAATTTAAGGATTTATCATGAATATTATGTAATTCATCACATACTAGGATCAAATCTTAAAACTTGTAATCTAAAATATGAATTAAAACCTAACATCAACATGAACATGAACTTCAATTCAAATAAATCATGAAGACTCATAAATATACAATCTTAGTATTTTGATAAGGATTCTTGAAATTCATGGGTTGAAGGGACTCATGAATGAACATCTAACATACCTGACTGCTTGGATTCTTGAAGATTGATCGAGTACCTTTGAGAATTACTCTTAAAATTGATGTTCTAGGGTTTAGTTCTTGCGAGAAATTTGAGAGAAAAGAGTATATTTTGGTGAATTGGGGATGAATCCCATGTTTTTTAGGCTAAATAAGGGTGAGAAAATGACCCAAATACCCCTATGGATACGGTTCTTAAAGACTGAAAATATGCCCAGGGAATATAGCTGTCGCACCGCATCGATGGCATCGACGCTATAAACGATGCATCACATCGAGTTAGTATCGACTCACTGAAATTTAATATAGGTATCTAGGTAAAAATATTAACCAACGAGATGGGCGACGCGGCATGCTAAGATCGCGTTGGTTCACTATTTTGGGATTCCAAACAAGGTATAAATGAGGTCCAAAAAATCTAAAACTTGTTCAAGAACACCTACTAACATACCTGATCATGAATTAATTTTAAAATTGACAAACTATGGTCGAGAAGGTAATGAAAAAGATTTCCAACTTATGAAGGGTAAAATAAATTCTAAGTGTAAGCACTTTGCTAAAATTTCTAAGTCTGGGACCTCTCTTCAAGCTTTAACGAACTGAGTCAAGCTTAGAATTTTGTGGGGTCTTACAAAGAATGTAGCGTCGATAAAGGTTCTATGGAGGAACCACAAGGTCAAAGAGGTTACTAGAGAAAAGGAAGAGGACATAAAGTCCAAGTATCCATTCCTATTTTCTTCTTTGAAAATTTGTTCTTAAGGTATGTATTGATCGTACCATCTTTGTTTTCTAACTTTGTTAAAGGAAATATTGATTTGCTTGGTATCTTTGTTTTCTAACTTGATTAAAGATAAGAGTAGAGGCGTGTAGGGTCCAAATCGTGCTTGTAATACCTTGTTCCATCATTTGAGGATGAATGATCTAAGTGGGGGAGAATTGAAATACTCTGGGTTTTGACCCTTGGACATTTTCTGAGTTTTTAACTCACCGTCCTTATAACGACTTACCATATGAGTTGTACGGTGTGGATATGGATCTAGGGATCCTAGTATATGTGGGTCATTATGTTCCTAGACAAATTTTATCCTTGTTATGAGAGACTCCATACGAGCCATATAGTCTTGTGACAACAAGGTAAAGTACTATCATAAGTTGACCAGTGTCTAGCCCTTGATATTCTGCTTAGGATACA
This sequence comes from Capsicum baccatum var. pendulum, assembly GCA_030864225.1. Classification (NCBI taxonomy): domain Eukaryota; kingdom Viridiplantae; phylum Streptophyta; class Magnoliopsida; order Solanales; family Solanaceae; genus Capsicum; species Capsicum baccatum. The sequence continues at coordinate 71,710,602 of CM061551.1, forward strand.
ACTTGGGGGTACTAGTCATATAGTATGGTGAAGAGTTGGGTAATGGAGTCGTATGTTGGATGGAATGTGGTGTCCAACTTTCTGACATAGTAATGATTTTGGGGTCCCACTCGTATGTAGTAGTGACGAGTTAGAAGTTCCACTAGTACCCACCTACGAGTTTTCTACAGTTTTAAGTTGGGGGTGTTAGGGATATTTCTCCTCATTACTCCTTTTGATCCCATGATATAAAATATCTCTTGGGACTTCATTAACCTATTATTCTCAATCACTCTTAAAATCTCTCTCAAGCTCTTGGTTCAAGAAAAGGCTAGGGTTTCTACAAGATAATAAATTAGGGGCTTTCAAGAGTGAATCTCTCTTTCTTAGTTTTTAAGGCATTTTACTCCTCCCTCATTATTAGTTCAACTAAAGGCATGTTTTAATAAATGGTTCTTATGGTATTAATGTGGATTTATTTTGGATTTGAAATAGATATTGGGGGTTTCGATTGCTCATGGTTGGATAATGCTTTCCTATGCTTTACTTATGGTTTTTTATATTATAATTATGATTTGAACATATGGTTGCATGGGAATGGTCAATCGATACTTGGTTTTGCTTTCGAAACTATATGGCCTCAACATGTTTGTTAAAATGCCAATGAGAGTGATTTTGTCACATAGTTCGACTAATCTTGAAACCTTTGCATTTCATAAATGGTAATGGAACCTAAATTGGTATGGTTGATTTTAAATGGCTTGGAAAGTTCTTGATGGCCACGATTTTAGTTTAATTGGAAATCTTGTAGAGTACATAGGAATTCCCTAACTGTTGGCTAGTGACATTTCTTACAAGCTATAGTCAGTATGATGATATCACTTGATAATACCTTGATAATGGACTTCTTAAATTGGTGGTTTGGTTATGTGCTAAATATTTTTAATATGGCACTAATGGCGGGTTATGATAGCTAACCGTAAAGGTGTAATTCTGATGGACGAACACTGGGAACTCATGTTTACCTATATAAGGTTTGGTCTTGGTGACTATATGCTTGTGGGGTACAGGGGAATCCCTTAAGTTATACTTGTATAGATGTATCATGGAGGGTGAAGGGTACATAGGAATCCCCAGCCCCTATGGTATCTCTGGTTCGGGCAGTTACATGCATCGAGACCCATTCAGGGTGTAACACTAGACCCATATATCCCGTGGGTGCATTATGACGGTGCAGGTAAAGCATTTAAATGCATGATAAACCTGATTCCCTTTCCTAGCACCGTATGAATCTATGTGATTTCATGTGGTTATTTACTTTGGTGTTAAATTACTTGCACTATTTTATCCTTATTCTTGAATACATGCTAGCATTTATTTCGCTAATTGTCTTCGGGTGTTGTATCCCTATGTGATACAAGAACCGACCATACTACTTCTCCTGCTTAGTGATTTGGATTCTGGGACAGCTTTGAGTCGGACTGAAGTGGTGAGCTTTCATACTTTAGAAGGCTCTATTTTATGATATGGACTTCTTTGGATTTTGCTATTTCTTTGGTTAGGTTTTGTCTATGGTCGGAGGCATGTCCCAATCTGATGTTATTGATTCTGGATAGAGGCTTTGTCAAACAACTATGGGCATGAGCGGTATTGATATTGGTTCCAGCCTTGGTTTGGTATTGGCATTGGGGTTGACACCGATCGGATATTTAGTTAGTTAGGGTTAAGGACTTTATTAAATGTATTTCAATTATTATTGCTTAATCTTGTTATATGTTCAAAATTCATCCGACATAGGGTGCATGGCAGTTACGGTTTGGTATTGGGGGCAGAGTAAGAAGTTATGCCTGTTTTATAGAGAGATGTCAATCTTCCAAATTGCGATGGCCAGACTGACAGACCGTAAAGCCAGTGATGGACCATCAATTTATGCCATCAACTTGAAATAGCAAGCTCAAAAATTAGGATTTTTTGTGATGGTTTGAGTGACGACCAGTCACGGGAGTGACGGTCGGTTACCCAGACTGTCGGTAAGGGCCGAACAATGTTAAAGTGTCGTTTTAAAGGGATATTTTGGTAATTTCCCATCCCAAACTCATTATCTAGAATTTAAATCATACCCTAAGCATTATACTCCATCTTTTATCAGTTTTACAATATTTCAATCCTTTTTACTCTCAAGAACAAGAGAAAATTAGGGTTTTCTTTAAGATTCAACTCTTCTTCCCCAAAGATCAAGAATTCAAGTCTTTCAATTTAAGATTCTCAAGAAAAGTTTCAAGATTAGAGTTCCATTCTTCAAAATAAGGAGCTTAACGTATGTGGGACTATTATTAAACTCCATAGGCATGGGTTTTAATGTTTTTACCAAATTTAAAGATATACAACCATGTTTTCAAAAAAGGGTTTTGATAACAATAGAATTATATGCATTATGTTGGTTTAGTTCCCCTTTATTTGGAATTGAATTTTCAATTATATATATATATATAGGCATGTGTTTTCGATTATCTTTTGAAAGGTTCAAATTAAGAGCATGATTAATGAACTTCCTCTTTTGTTATGAACTATATTGTTTATTTGAATTATGGGTGATTTTGAATGCATGGACCACATTTTGAAAGTAAGTTTCTCAACATCATGATGATTAGCATGTTTTGAGATATGATAAGTGGGAAGTTTTCTTGATATAATTAAACTCTTTGCATTAAAAAGAAGAGTTGCATATAATTGAACAATTAACATGGCCACCATATGTTTTAAATCTTGATAAAAGAGGATAATTGCATAAGTTTCCTTTAGATTTCAAAGTGATGACTCACTTACAATGTTTTGAATCATTAGTGGTCATTTTCATATCCTAAATAAAATAGGCTGTGAATTTGATATGATATGAATGACTTACAAGGGTATGACGATATTTGGTGATGACTTACCCTTAATAGAGTAAGTATAGGTCATTTTGAAAGAATGAAACATGTTTTTGAAGAATTAAAAATTAGGCTTGAGAGAGATAGTCAGTTACCCAAAGAAGGCATTTGAGTGTAAGGGTTTATCGCTGGAAATCGTAGTTGTCGACACGAGTATTATTCTGAAAGGGGAATAATAAGGACATCATGTAAGGGTGACACCATGGTATACTTGTATGGGGGTATACCAAACTATTAAAACTCCAATCCTTAGGGCATACTTAGATTGGATGCTTGGTCACAGAGTTAAGGAAAGATTCCATATAGCCCATGGAAGTATAGACTTGTAGGGTGTACCGATTATCTTAGAAGAGTAACAAAGGGTTGATTCATGATTGCAAGAAAGCATTTGAAATTCTAAATTATGCCCATGTGTTTTACTTAACTTATATGTAATGTTTTTTACGAAATGCTCTCATCTATATTGTGAAAAAAATATTATTTTGGATTTTTTCACATACCAATACATCTGTATTGACCCCCTATATTTTAGGATCTGACACAAAGTCTTGGGGTCCCGCTAAGTAGTAGACGGGGTTGTTTGAATTTTGCAGTTGCTGAGCCTCCCTTGTTTTGAAAAGCCTTGTTGATTTGACATTGATATTTTATTTTGGTTATGGCCCAACTAGGGACTTGTCCCAATATTCATACAGTAGTATTTTTCAGTTAGTAAAGATTTCGCAGACTGATGTTGGATGTTGTTAGATGGTTATGTATTTTATTTTGAACCATTTAGTTGAATTATTCTATTGACCATGATTTCATATTATGATTTTTTTTTGCATTTCTTATTATTGTATGAACATTGTGCAAGACCGCCAAATAGACAGGGGTGCCCGAACCTTCATAGTTTAGGATGCCCGTCGTGGTCAGGGTCTCAGCTCGGGTCATAAAAAACTTGGTATTAGAGAATGATTCATGGTCCCAGGGAGTCTGCGAAATCATATCTCGTAGAGTCTTGCTTATGGGTGTGTTGAGAACCACACTTATAATCATGAGGCTACTGGACATTTAGGAGTTGTTTCTTAGTCTTTCATTCTCTAGATCGGGCTGTAGCATCGTCCATAAGAAAGTTATCCAAATTCTGTCCTTGTTTTAATTTTCATGGGTCACGCCTCATTGTCTAGGAGATACAAGTCTAAGAGTCTAGCTCCCCCATCTAGGTGGTTCTCTCTGATTGAGTTATCCATAAAGTTATCAGATAACACAAGGACATGAGAGGAGTTTGTTAGTGATTCAAGGTGTATTTATTTGAGTGTATATCTTTAGCCTGATGAAATCGTGCTTTTCAACCTGAGCTTCGAATTATATAGAGTCCTCTTTTAAAAATTCTTATTGCAAATGTCAAGTATAAGAGTAATGATGTATAGCAGAATATTGGAACAGAATTGCCACCCGAGTAGTAGTATATGTTAATGTGTCATGACCTATTGGTAGTGAGATAGTTCAGAAGTTGGTGACGTGAAGTCATAAGGTTAGAAGTCAGAGCGAGGGTGGCTTTTGTGTAAATAAGTAGTTTTAGTTGTTTAACCATTGATTGAGGGATGTCTTGCCATTTTATTGTGGTAGACTAATGTGGTAGCAATATTTGTAGATTGTATGGTAGTCTCTAAAGGAAGTGGTAGGATATGATCTTTATTTATTTAAATTAGGGAAGGATCCTAGAGTGTATAGTGATGGTGGTTATAGAAATCAGTTATAGGTTGTGAATTGAAAGAGATAGACTAGTCAATAAGTTATGAGTAGAGACTCATTGGTGTTTATGGAATTTGGTGATAGTGAGAATGTATACATGGGTAAGTAAGTATGATGTGATTAATTAGAATATGTTGATAAGATTGAAATGGGTTATATTATAAGGTTAAGATCGACTATCCCTATCATATCACTTCACCCCTTTGATTATCTTTTCTTTAGTAGTTGTAAACTAGACTATGTGACAATGTAGGTAGTGGAATTTGAGGTGTAGTAGTAATGTCATGGGGGGATATGATTGTACGTAGCAGCTAGGCAAAATGAAGTATTTTGGATTGATTTCCCAATTTGGTGAATTATTATAATACGTGGCAGGCTTCATTGGTAGTACATAATTGACGTTAGACTATGGGCTTGAACGTTAGATGTGAAGTATGGTGGTAAGAGTAATAGCTTAAGCTTAATGGTGCATGTTTGTTGGTATTAATTAGCAGTCTCGATGTGATGTGTGAAATGTCCTAGTTGATAATTTATGAAAAGTTTAAGTGGTAATCATAAGGTTTATATGTGCATGAGGACTAGTGTTAAAATAGTGAATTGTGGTTGTATCATTAAGTGGATAAGAACGTGAGTATAAAGGTATAAGTTGAACCCCAGGTAGCAAGTTATTAGATAAATTTTTATGTGTATAAATGTTTAGAGTACCTAGTCTGTGTTCTTGAAATTTGTAGTGTGGAGACGTCTAGAGAAGACTAAGGAGTTGTTATATGGTGTTCATTATAGCGGAATTGAGAAAATATAGGTAGGTAATATGTACCTTTTATATAGTTTTGCAAATTTTGTTAAGTTGTTAGTTGTGTGATTAGAGGATAAGGAATTGAAGATAGAGTGTTAAGTGTTTAAAAGTGTGGGTGTCTATGCCTATGATGATGGTAATCAAAAGTTAATGACCCTGGGAGTTGGAGGAAATTACAATTTAGTCTCCCTGAAAGGGGGCATTTCTAAAAAGAATTTAGTATCTTTATATATTTATTTAGGGGAGTTTGTGTTTATATGCATATTGATACTCTTTGTTTTGTGATAAGGAGTGTGGATGTGTGCGCTCATGAACGTGGAACTTGTAGAGTGATGGCTATAGAGGCTAGCAAAAGTTAAGAGTAGCATTTTTTGAAAGTAAGGCCTTCAGAGTATAGTTCATTAGGGAGAGTTTAGAGTTTAAGTATATAGTGATGTCTCTTTTATGTTGAGAGTTATGGCTATAGATTTCAATATGAGGTTATGTCCGTAAGCCTGGGAGTGTGACATTAATCTAAGGGGGGAGATGATGGATTAAAATAGTTCCCGAATTATCCTGTGGTGTCAAGTTTCAAGTAAGAATCGTGATAAATCAATTCCAATTCAAAGAAGCTCCTCCTACTTCAATTGGAATGGAATCTACCAATGTCTTATGAATTCATGTCTTGTCTATGCCTAAAGTTTGAGCTCTCTATGTAACTCATGTCATGTTCTGACCTCCAAACAAGAAGCAATAATGTCCTTCAGTGATCCAATATTCAATGTATTCAAGCTCTATGTTATGTTGCTCATGATCCATAAAGTTCCATGTCTCGGATGATGCTTGATTCGAAGAAACTATGCTTTCCGTATGTTATCGATTCATTTTATATTGAGATTAGTCAAAGTAATAAAGTTTATGCTAACTCATGAAGATCAATGGCTTCAAGTGGAAAATCCTTGTAGTAGCTATTAACTACATAAATTTTGTCTTTATGCCATATACCTCATAATATGAGCATCTATGCTTCTCATTGTGGTCTGTCCTAAAGAAACCATATTGTATTGTCTTCGTGCCGAACGACTCCTTACTTATGATCTAGACACTTGATATATCAAGCATTTCGTATCTATTATATCATATCTATACCTCATCTCCCTCCTTGAGTAGTACAATAGGTATAAGTTATGGTCTGACAAGTGTTGCTTCCATCCATGACGTTTATGCTTGAGTCCCTCAATGACCCTCCGTATGTTAGTATATTAGTGGTTGTGGAAGCGTAGAGTGTGTTAGGTGGGGAAGTAGATGTTCTGGAAGGTGAAAAAAATAATTGATGTGATTCTCGAGCTAAGGTTATAGGTGAAAGGGAAAGAAAGAGATGAACTTTTACTATGTGAAAAAGTTAGGAAGCAGATATGTGGAAAAAGTTTATGAGAGAGTGATTGCTATTATTGGTCTTAGTGGGAGATCCTCGGAGTGGGTGTAGAAATGGTAGGCTTGAATATTGTGATTGATGAAAATGCAAACCAATATGCTATGCAGTTAGTACTCCTTCATTTAAAACTTGAGTGTGTTTGACAGTAGTGATAAGGTGAAGTAAACCTTCTTAAAGGGATGTAGAGTATGGAGTCCCAAAGCTTAAACTAGCACCTCTTTTCTCAGAGTTAGGCTTCAACATAGGAGTATTACATAGTGGGACTCAAACTCTTGTGTTTAGACGTGTAATGGGAGAATTATAAGTAGAAATTTTGGAGTATGGTGTTTATTTATTGTTTGGGGAATAGATGAGTAGTGTGTCTAAGTTTAAGTCTATTTGTTGTATCATGTAAAGTAGGGAATACTTTTATTCCTATCTCCCGCGAGAATCCTATCTCAGGATTGTACCGATGTAAATCAGGCCTATTATCACCAAATTAACTCATGCCTTATGTTGAGATGATTATGATTCATAGAACTCATGTACAAGGTCATCCCTATGTCAATTCTTATTATCTCACGCTTCGTAGTTACATGATTCACTTGGCGATGTCATGAGTGCTTTTATCGAGGTATATGTATGTTTTCTTCAAAGGAAATTCTTAGAGTAAGGTTATGTCCTTTATTCCATATTTTTTTTAGCTTCAAAAAGTCCCTACCCATCATTCGGGGATGAATGATCCCAAGGGGGAGATAATGTAACACCCCGCACTTTTGGTCTAAAGTTTGAACCACCTTTTCTATGCATATAGACCCTAACCCAATGATTCTTTGTTAATAAATGTGTGATGATCAATCCTATAGGGTGTGAATACCTTTTAATGTGAATTGAGGTCACAAAAATCTCCTAGCTCAAAGACGAGTTGAAAATTTTTCTATCACTTAAGTTTTAGTGAACGTCTAAACTTGGGTCAACTTCCATTGATCATAACTTCTTGTATTTAATGATTACGAGGACCTACTATATATCAAATAAAATTCATTTGAGTATTCTTTTCAACGCCACCAATTTTGCCTTAATTCGATATCTGAGTAAAAAGTTATGCCCGATTAACAGAGTAGTGTCAGTCTGCCAAATTATGACGGCCAGACTGACAGACCGTAAAGCCAATGATTGCCCATCAAGTTATTCCGTCAAATTTAAATATAGCAAGCTAAAAATTGGGTTTTCTTGTGCGTGTTTGGGTGACGACCAGTCATGGGAATGATGGTCAGTCACCCAGATCATCAGTAAGGGCCGAACAATGCTAAAGTGTCATTTTAAAGGGATGTTTTGGTACTTTCCCATTCCAAATTTATTCTCCACAAATTTAAATCATACCCTAAGCGTTATAATCCATCTTGTATCAGTTTTACAACATCTCAATAATCTTTACTCTCAAGAACAAGAGAAAATTAGGGTTTCCTTCAAGATTCAACTCTTCTTCCCCAAAGATCAAGAATTCAAGTCTTTCAATTCAAGATCTTCAAGAAAAGTTTCAAGACAAGGGTTCCATTCTTCAAAATAAGGAACTTAAGGTATGTGGGACTATCATTAAACTCCATGGACATAGGTTTTAATGTTTTTATCAAATTTAAAGAAATAAAACCATGTTTTCGAAAAAGGGTTTTGATAACAATTGAATTATATGCATCATGGTTTTATTTTGATAAAAGTATATATTGGTTTAGATCCCCTTTATTTGGAATTAAATTTGCAATTTTATATATATATATATATATATATATATTGATATATGTTTTCGATTATCTGTTGAAGGTTTCAAATTGTGAGCAAGATTAATGAACTTCCTCCCTTGTTATGAAGTATATTGTTTATTTGAATTATGGGTGATGTGGAATGCATGGACCAAGTTTTGAAAGTAAGTTTCTCAACATCATGATGATTAGTATGTTTTGTGATATGATGAGCGGGAAGTTTTCTTGATATAATTAAACTCTTTGCATTAAAAAGAAGAGTTGCATATGATTGAACAATTAACAAGGCCATCATATGTTTTAAGTCTTGCAAAAAGAAGATAATTGCATAAGTTTTCATGATATTTCAAAGTGATCACTCTCTAATAACGTTTTGAATCATTGGTGGTCATTTGCATGTTCTAAATGAGATGGGTTATGAATTTGATACGATATAAATGACTTGCAAGTCAAGATATAACGATATCCGGTTATGACATGCCCTTAATGGAATATGTCTTGAGCATTTTGAAAGAACGAAATATGTCTTTGAAGAATTAAAAATTGGGCTTAAGAGAGATAGTCAGTTACACGAAAAAGGCATTTGAGTGTAAGGGTTCATCACTGGAAACCTTAGTTGCCGACACTGGTATTATCCTAAAAGGGGAATAATGTGGAAGTCGTGTAAGGCTGACACTATAGTATACTTGTAAGGGGGTGTACTAAACTATTAAAACTCCAATCCTTGCAGTATACTTGGATTAGAGGCTTGGCTGCCGAGTTAAGGGAAGATTCCATATAGCCCATGGAAGTACAGACTTTTAGGGTGTACCGATTAGCTCAGAAGAGTAACAAAGGGTTGATTCATGATTGCAAGAAAGCATTTGAAATTCTAAATTATGCCCAAGTGTATTACTTAACTTATATGTAATATTTTTACGAAATTCTCTCATCTATATTGCAAAAAAAATGTTATTTTGGATTGTTTCACATACCAGTACATCTGTATTGACCCCCTATATTTCAGGATTTGACACACAGTCCCAGGGTCCCACTAAACAGTAGACTGAGTTGTTCGAAGTTTTCAGTTGGTGAGCCTACCTTATTTTTGAAGGCCTTGTTGATTTTACATTTATATTTCATTTTGGTTATGGCCCGACTGGTGGCTTTTTCCCAGTATTCATAAAGTAGTGTTTTTGAGTTGTTAGAGATTTCACAGACTAGCGTCAGGTGTTTATGAATATTTCATAAACCCATTTTCATATTGTTCAGTTGAAGTAAAAGAATGACCAAGTTTCCGTCTTGTCATGTTTTTATGCATTTTCCTTACTATATATGAATTGTGTATATGATTGCCAGTTAGAGAAAGGCTCTCAGACCTTTATGGTTCAGGATGCTTGTTGCGGCCTGGGCCTCGTTTTAGGTCGTGACACATGGTTATCCAACCCATAGCAACACTGAATTCATACCACAATCAATTATCCATAACAAGTAACATCAACATCGACAAAATCACCCAATCATCATTATCCAACACACAATCATAGAATCAATTTCCCAAATTTAAGATAAATAATAAGAAAGAGTTAAAGAATTGGACCTCAATTGTCGAATTTAATATATCAAAAATGGAACCGCATCTGAGAAACCTCAATGCAAACCTCAATCAAACAAACCAAATTCGATATTCCTTTCACTATTTTTGTGTCAAAATTGAAACCAATAATCGACATAATCTGTGCATGATTTCCGATGAGTATTCGATCATTGACACAGATGGGTCGTGGTTTCACTTCATCGGAGCTTCTATGATCTCACAGATGGCAAAAATCTAAGAAAAATGGGTTAAGTTTCTGACGATGACCGATCCATTTCTCTCTATGTCTCTGATTTCTTGACCTTTCTCTCCCTATCACTCACTGATATCCCTCTTTATTTTCTTTCTGTTTAACTCTACCTTTTTTTTAACCTTTGGTTCCTTTCTTCTATTTAGTTGTGCGTATTGGTGAGGAAAACCGTGGGTGTATTATTTTCAGTGAGTTTATCATATAGCCATGTGTATGTATAATGGTGTGTGTATATTGTTTTGGTTCCAATCAGTAAGGTATGTATGTTCTCAGAGTGAAGCTATGAGTATGTGGGAATTTCAGTCCATTGGAGAAAATGGTGAGCCCGTCTGATGAATAAAAAATGGTGCCTCCCTCTTTTTTGTATTTGTTGGGCCCGTAAGTGAGTGTGTGTATATGTAGCTGAGTGTGTGAGTTTTTTCTCATGGGTCCCCCTCTATTGTGTTTGTTAGTATGTATTGTTGAAGAATGATAGTATATTCTATTAAGGGCAAAGAAAACAAATGGGAAAACATGTTAGGGAGTTAGGGGTAGGGGTGGTGAGGTGGGGGTAGGGGTAGGGTGAGTTTGTTAAATTTGTTAGGATGAGGTGTCAAAAAATGGTTGAGAATTTGTTGGATTTGTTATTGTGTAGAATTTATCACATAGGTAAAGGTCTATGGTAAAGTGAGGGTAAATAGGTCAAAACACACTCTCAGGATGGACAAAATTATGTGTCTACATCATACCCCGCTTTGGATGTAAACACAAAGTGTTTTTATGCAAAGAAGTAGACAACGAGATAGAATTTTGACCCAACCATTAATCAAAGGAAGAAACAGAAGGAGGATGGACAACCGAGTTGGAGAATCGAGTGATTGATATCCTATTGAGGTTCCGGTCCGCGACTCTGTCATTACATTAAAATGAAAATTACAATTTAAAAACCTATAAAATTACAAAATTCCTATCGATGCAACTTTCCTTGACTCTTGACTTGCTATTTCATCAACCTATTCTTCAGGCAGGCTCCTGACTTGTAATTTCTTCAACTTGTTTCTTGGTTTTCAATTTCTTCACCCTATTCTTCAGGTTGGCTCCTGGCTTGCTATTTTTCAATCTATTGACTTTAAATTTCTTCACCTTGTTTCTTGACTTTCAACTTATTTACCTTGTTGCTTGACTTTCATTTATTCGCCCTATTCCTCATGTGGGCTCTAATGTCGAGGAAGTGTGTCTCCTTACCAATGCCGCTTGAATTACCAAAACAAGGAAGTGCATCTCCTTAAAAATGGTTCTTGAATTACCCAAATAAGGAAGTACGTCTCCTTACCAATGCTTCTTGAATTAACCAAATAAGAAAGTACGTCTCCTTATAAATGCCGCTTGAATTACCAAAACAAGAAAGTGCACATCCTTACCAATGTCGCTTGAATTACCCAAACAAGGAAGTGCGTCTCCTTACAAATGCCGCTTGAATTACCAAACAAGGAATTGTGTCTCCTTATAATGCCACTTGAATTACCCAAAAATGAAGTAAGTCTTCTTACCAATGCCGCTTGAATTACCCAAACAAGGAAGTGTGTCTCCTTACAAATGTCATTTGCATTACCAAAACAAGGAAGTGCGTCTCCTTACAAATGCCATTTGAATTACCAAAATAAGGAAGTGCGTCTCCTTGCAAATGTCGCTTGAATTATCAAAACAAGGAAGTGTTTCTCCTTACCAATGCCGCTTGAATTACCCAAACAAGGAAGTGCATCTCCTTACTAATACCGTTTGAATTACCAAAATAAGGAAGTGCGTCTTCTCACAAATGTTGCTTGAATTACCAAAATAAGGAAGTGTGTCTCCTTACCAATACCTCTTAAATTACCCAAACAAGTAAGTGAATCTCCTTACAAATACCGCTTAATTACCAAAATAAGAAAGTTCATCTCCTTACCAATGTCGCTTGAATTACCCAAACAAGGAAGTGTATCTCCTTACAAATTGTAATACCCCAAAAAATCCAAACCACTATTAGAACCATGATTCAAGCTCATGCATAGTACATCATGGTTCTTTCATAGTTTTATGAGAAAGTTATATGTATATCAAGTCTTCAAATAACTCCCAGCTATCAGACGAATCAAAACATTCCTTACCGATTGAATTCTTGGGAAGGATATTTCCATAGTCAACTTCAAACGAGCATATCTCTCGTTATACTATAAATTTTTAATCTCATGACCCACCAACATATAGATAATTTAATTATCTTTCCAAAGATACCAATTTTTCCTAAATCCAAGATCAGAACAAAATGTTATGCCCATTTTACTCCAGCATATTATCCTGGAAACTGAGTGACGATATTTCTGACGACTTATCACATTTTTGACGACATTTCTGATGACTTATCACATTTCTAATGATATTTCTGATGATTTATCACATTTCTAACGATATTTCTGATGACTTATCAGCCATGCCGTCAGGCTTAGACAGAAACCCAAAAATTCTAGCTCCCAGGTGATGACCTGGGCTGACGGGCTATCACAGATCTGACGGCTTATCAGCCCATGTCGTCAGCTCATAATTTCAGCAATTGGGAGGTAATTTCATGGGGGTATTTTGGTCTTTTTTTCTCACTCTAAATACGGTATTAAAGCCCTGAGAAGGCTATTATCCCATTATTTTCTCATTTTCCTCAAGAACAAGAACATTCTCTCCCAAAGGGGTTAAACCCTAGTCAAGAAAAATTAAGAACAAGCCTAAGGATTTCTTCAAGAACCTTCAAGAAACATTAAATCTCTTTAAAGATCAATCTTTAAGGTATGCGTAGTGTTCATCCATGGAGCTCAAGAATTAAGTTTTAAAATCATGAATTGTGATTATCTTATTGTGGTATGATTATGTTCATGTTGATGGTTGTTATTTGATATCTTGATGTATTTTCATGAAGTATGTGAGCATGTTAGTTGAAATCCATAAATTTGGGTGGATTAAGATTCTTAAATTGATAAGTATACCTATGCCCAAAGTTGTGCATATAAGGTGTTTGATAAAATGTCTAGAATGATAGAAATCATGTATTATAGCTTAGGGATGAACTATATGATAAATTCATGCTAGTCTATTATGTTCAAAGGGCTCACATATTGTTGTTGTGCAAAATATATGTTAATGGAATATACATGATGATTGGAGAATAGATTCATAGTGTGTCTATATGCATTCCATGTTATGTGCAAGATCATGATTATGAAGTACCACATGAGTTATTCCCCAATTATTACAATATGAACTAAATGTTACATGCTTGTCATTCCCTTATGTTTAAACGGTTTCCATGCTATCTTTATGAAAAGTATATATTGTTGGAATGCCCATGATATTAGAACATGAGGTTTATGACTTCATTTCAAGGATTCCCATTCATGTTAGATATTATGATGACCATGTACTTCATGAAATCCCTCACTCATGTATTATGGATTATCATTGATGGTCATGTATTCAAGAAAATCACGTTGTGTCAGTTTCTTTCCATCGAGTCCTGGGCATACTTGTACCCAAAAAAATATAGCTGTGTGCCTAGAGCCATGTCATATTTTCATGATACTCTCAGTCAAGCCATGATCTATAGAATTCAGTCAGTCATGTGACTCAGAAAAATTTAGTAAACTTAGTTAATTTTAGTAATCTAAGTACTCAGTAACTTCAGTAATCTCCATAATTCAGTACTCTCAGAAATCTCATAAACTCAGTGCTCAGTACGATCAGTAATCTCAAGAACTCAGTCAGTTATCAGATCTCAGTAGTATTCCATCAGTCAACGGAATTCAGTAAGCTCAGTCCATGTACAATCAGTTAATCATGTTCATTCTCTTCAAATGGGAGTAGAAATTAGCACCGAGTGAACCCAAGGATGGGAACACAAACTGTCAGATGAGGGTATGATTCTTAGCAGTTATCCTTGCATTCTAGAACAATGTAGCCAGCATAGGTTAAGACATTAACACTGTCAGATGAGGGTTGATGGGGTGGATAAGCACTGTCAAATGAGGGCCCCACCATTCTCTTTTGGGGAAAATGTCAGATGAGGGTTACCCATAGCTTATCTTTACCAGTGGCGCGGTATTGACCCCCTTCCAGTCAGGACAAAGATTGGACCCTAGCTCAGCTATAATAGCATATATGAGGCATGTCAGTTAGATAACTACTTTCCACAGTTTCATTTATAGATTTCAGGACAGTAAGATACAGTCACCTAGTCTCAGTAAAAGAACTTAGATAGTTCTTTAGATTTTAGGACTTCAGATATAGTCCACTCAAATACAGTACGGAGCTCAGATAGTTTCATCAAATTTAGGACTGTCAGATATAGTCATTCATATTATCAGTTATCAGAACGTATTTATCAGTCATGTTAGATATCAGTAATATAGTATCAGTCTCTAAGTATTCAGTAATACAGTATTATTTCCTCACTTATTAGTGAACTACATATCAATATCAGTAAAATCAGTCATTCAGTACCTCAGTATCAGCAAACTCATGTTGTCAGTATTCAGAATCAATAGTCAGTATCGCCATGAAGTCAGTTGTAGTTACTTATGTATGTATGTATTCTCACATTCATATTAGTTAGTACTGTTCATGCATATAAACCTTGCATTTATCCTACCTCACTCGTATACTTAGTACATTCAGTCGTACTAATGCATTTGCGATATGGTGTTTTACTTTACGCTATAGGTTCAAAAGCACGAGGTCCAGACCATCAGTAGCATTTCAGATTCCAGCAGCAGTAGATTGGCAGTGAGTCCTCATCATGCGAGGATGATATGATTTCTTATTATTATTTACTATTTCAGTTCAGTATCAGTAGATGGAGTTAGTTGGAGATATATTTCTTCAACTCCTTATTCAGTTCAGTTAGAGGCTTTCAGACTAGATGTCAGATTAGATAGTCAGACTTCATTATTTTAAGTATTTATGTTTCATTTTGGTATTGTTATACCATATTTTTTAGATATGTATCAATGTCGAACCGTATGGCCTTTTAGATCATGTTTATTGCATTTTATGAGATATTATGCAGTTTATAGGTACAGATATCAGTCATGGGTTAGCTTGTGGTCCTTCGAGGTCATTAGGACCCTGTAGCTTTCCGGTTCAGAAAATTAGGGCGTTACATATATGTTGCTTGAGTTACCCAAATAAGGAAGTACGTCTCCTTACAAATGTTTGAATTGTCCAAACAAAAAAGTGTGTCTCCTTACAAATGCCACTTTAAATATCCAAACAAGGAAGTGTGTCTCCTTAAAAATATCGCTTGAATTAAACAAACAAAGAAGTGCATCTCCCTACAAATGTTGCTTGAATTGCCCAAACAAAAAAGTGCATCTCCTTACAAATATCGCTTGAATTACCCAAACAAGGAAGTGCGTCTCCTTAACTTGAATTACCCGAACAAGGAAATGCATCTCCTTACATATGTTGCTTGAATTATCCAGAAAAGAAAATGTGTCTCCTTACAAATTCCACTTGAATTACCCAGACAAGGAAATATGTGTCCTGGGCAAGGAAGTGTGTCTCTGAGAGATATAGGATGATGAACTTTTACCATGATTTGATTATCAAACCTGTGCAGAAACATTGCTTCCTGCATTTGTAGAAGTGAGGCATTGCAGCCCTTGAAATTTATGCTCTAAAGTGCTTAATTTAAAGGTAACATATTTCCTATTTCATCAAAGAAAATTTGTGAGTTTAAAAACATAGTGGTTGGTTTGTGGTTTTAGCTTTCGCGGCAATATCTCTTACCTCTATTATATTTAGTCTTGTTTCCAACCATTAGCATATGTCATTGACTTGTTGTATCATTAATCCAAACTCAAAGTATTAAGAGTGGCTCTGAGGCAAATAGAGTATCTCTGTTTTTGCTATGTTCCTCAGATAAATCCTTTGAATCTTGGTATTTCCATGAGTTACCAGACTTATATGCTGACAAAACTTTCTGCTTGACTTATTTTATCTCACAATCATGTATGTTTATGTGCTGGCCTTTATATTGCTTTGTGCAATTGAAGAAGTTGATAGCCAGTTTTGAAATCTTTTCTCACTTATTTTGACATGTACTTGACTCAAAGACAAGAGAAAAAATTATAATGATTTTTTATATTTGGATAACTGAATCAAGAAAATAAAATAAAAATAAAGAGAAGAAAGAAAAGACAATGAATGTCCCCATTTGAAACAAAGAAACAAAAAAATTATCTAAAAATGTCGGTCAAGTCTAATGATTATGCCATGCATTTTGGATTAATTTGTCTGATCTTTCCATCCAAACTTTTTACCAATTGTTGTTGAGTTAATGACCTTGAAACTGAGTTGCTTTCTTGGGTCAATTCCACTTATAGACCTCATTCGGCTAGTGATACCTTGAAGGATTTTCGCCAACAAACCTCTCTCATTTTTCTCTTAGCTCACCATCATCTTATGGTACCCGTGAGGGTTTTCACCAGTAAGACTCTCTAATTTTTATTTCTCTCAACTTACCATCACCTTACAATGCTTGTGAGGGTTTTCACCAATAAGACTCTTATTTCATTCTCTCTCGACTTACCATCGCCTTACGGTGCCCGTGAGGGTTTTCACCAATAAGACTCTCATTTGATTTTTCTCCTGATTCCTTATACTGAGAAAGATTAGTAGTTCACAAAATGAATTATCATATACATTGCATTTTAAGACTTATCATTCACAAAGATTGATGTGAAGTTCTTTCTTTGGTTGTAACTTGGCTTTAGGATAAGGTTAAAAAGAAAGGATGGCATGAGGCCTAGACGATACTTGAAGTAGGTAGGACTTACAACTTTTGGAATCGACTCAAACAATAAGGATTAACTTATGCCCTAGTTTTTTTATTGGAAAATTCTAAATTATTTATTTGCTTGGACCGAGCCTAAAGTAGGGCAGCCTACGTATCTAAATCCTGAGAGAGGAGAATTATGTCATGCATAGTTCCGACAACTCGCACTTTTGCTTGATTCTGATTTCTTCTCCTCTTTCTTTTATGACTCTTCTTTTTTTTTCCTTTTTTTCTTCTCTTTTTTCTGAAATTTTTTCTACCTTTATTTTACTGGACACTCTTTTTTTTCTTTCTTTTTAACACATTTTTTTACTCTATTCTTTTGCTCGACACTTCTTTTAACTTTGTTGACTCTTATCTTGATTCCAAAGAGAGGTATGAAAGAAAATAAAACTAAAGCTCAAATTAGGTAAACAAAGGATGGCACAATGTTTGGATAGCAGAATGAAATGCCTTCGACATATCAATCCTTGAAAATGCAAGTACACATCATGCAATATGGAGTGAAATATGAAGATGATTTTTGACACTACAACACTAACTTTAACTGAGCATGTGTGCCATTTCTTCTTATACATTTGTCAAACATACAACTCAACCTTTGTTGTACATCCTTCACATTGAATGACCCATGCTTTTGTGGAGATAATTATATTCCTGTTTTTCTTGATATAGGGATCACGCATCCACTATTGACCTAATTGAGCTACGCTTTTCAATTGGTGACCAAATTATTCATGTGATTCTCAAAATAACTGTCTTAATTGTAAAAAAGGGCTTCAACATGGCCACCAAATGTCTTAACACATTACCTATTTCTCAGATGTTTTTTCTAACTTTAGCCCTATATACAAAGTTTCATGATTAAACTGTATTTTAAGATCTGGCTGAAAATTTTGCAAGCATGTCATATCACTAAAATCAACATAAATGTATTGTTTAAAGAAGATAAACAAACAACTTAGAATAAGACAAAAGTCAAAGGGGACACTACATTTTGCTGAAAGGAAAGATAGAAGGGTTTAAACACAAACGACAAAGAAACAAAACAAGATAGATTCCAAATTACAACTCTGAAATAACTCAGAAAAAAAAAAAAAAAAACTACCAACAATCCTTTCCATTAAGGAGATGAGTGACTTACCAATTACAGAGCTTGATATCTTAGCCACTAAGTTGCACGTCATTATGACTAAAGTTTTCACTACTGTCAATTTTATGCACCACAATTAATTTGTCTTCAATCATCTTTTCTATTTATCTTTTCTTCAAAGCACGACAATATTTAATATCGTGACCCTAAACATCAGAATGATATGCACATCGTACATTAGGATAAAAACTTCTTGAATGCAGGTCAGGAGTATAACTAAGGGGAGGAGTAATTATGCCCCACTGTACCAATCTCTGGAATAAACTGTCATACGACTCTCCGATTGGTGTAAACCTATCCCTCGACTTCTGCCTTATTTGGCTTAAATAGAAAATTAGGCCTACAAGGGCTTTGGTATGTTTGTGGAGTTGGAGGATGACTCTGAGGAGTTGGTGAGTGCAATTGTGGTTAAGATGGGGGTTTAATATATGGTTGTGCATTATACACTGGAAATAGAAGTGGGGGAATGGAGTATAATGGATTTTGGGAGTGATTCTGTGGAGCTTGAGCATGAACTTGGGTTTGAGCCTGAGGGTAACAATGATGTGGTCTTCTTGACCGAGCCTATTTTCCAACTATAATAGCAGATGCATCTTCCTCATTCTTCTTCCCTCCAATACTTCCCAAACCTTTTTGAATTATTTGAGTAGTCTCTTTCAATATTGTAAAACTCGCAATGCAACCGGTCTTAATTCCATCCTCTATCATCTCCTCTATTTTGTAAACCTCAACAAATGGCTTGTATAATATAGGTAACAAGTGCTAATAATATATTTCATCCTTCTCTTGAATAAATACCTCTACTGTCTCACTTTCTTTCATTGGCGGTTTTATCCTAGCAGTTTGTTCACGCTATCTAATCCCATACTCTCTGAAACTTCAGTACTCTTTTTCTTCATATTAGTTAGGGATTTCTCGTCAGGAATCAGCTCCATATTGTATTGGAATTGTTGCACGAATTCATTAGCTAGGTCATCCCAACTATTCCACTTGTCGATGTCTTGATCAACAAACCATTCTAAGGCTAGACTTAAAAGACTCTCATCGAAATAAGCCATGAGTAATTCTTCCTTCCCTCCAGCACCCCTTAGTTGGTTACAATAATGCCTCAAATGTGCCATTGGATCCCCATGTCCATCATACTTCTCAAACTTTGATATTTTAAAACCAAGAGGGAGATTAACACCTGGAAACATACACAGATCTTTATACGAGACACTTTTGTAACCCCCGAGTCCTTGGAAATTCTTTATAGCCAGTTCCAAACTTCTCAATTTTTTGGTCATTTTCTCTTGTTCTTCTGTCATAACAAATTTCTTACTGTTAAGAGAAAACTCAGGCGGTTGAGTATAACTATAAGGACCAATTGACTTAAATATTGGCTCAGGAGCATAATGCTGATCACCATAAATATTTAATACAGGCTCTCTCGTAGAGTTGGGAGGCACAATCGGTGGCTGAACATCAAAAGTAGGAGCTTCGGGTGGGCGTGATGCTTCAACAACATGAACAGTAGGTGGATCCGCGCATGTGGTAGTTTTGTGTTGAGGAGTGAGGAAATGAATATATTGAAAGTGTTTGGATAGTGATGCCCCAGATTAGACCCTGATGCATATTGTGGCGTGTCAACAAAAATGGGAAATTATGTATGTGACGCAGGAGGCAAACTAGATAGATATTTTAGATTATCAGTGGGAGTTGGAGACGGAGGAAACTCGTTAGCCTAAGCTCAGTGCATTTCTATCCTTTGTTGCCTTAATTTCCGAATCTCTTTATTAGCTCCTAAATTCTCATTCCCCAAAATCTCTATCCGATTAGCGACAACAACCTCGGTATCCTTGTTGGCCATAGCTTTCACTGTGACTTGGTGCAATATGGAGGACCAGTAAAAATACCACAAACCAACCACCTTAAACTGACTAAACAAGAGATAGTAAATGCGTTAGAATTCAACACTTTCTCAAAAAAAAATTGCTTTTTCTTTGGGAAAGATCACCGAACCCAATAAGGGTGACTACGTATCTCTCTCTTGAGAGAGGAGAATCAGGTATGCGTAGTTCGTAAAGCTCTGGCACAACATGGCCGACCAAATTCTCTTTCTTTTTTCTTTTTCTTTTTTTTCCTTAAAATTTTAAGAAGAAAAGAAAATAACAAATTGTCAAGAGAATTGACGAAAATCTTTTTGAATTTTTTAGATTTAACATCCCTATACAAAATGAAACCTATGATTACAAAAGAAAAAATCTTTTTGAGTTTTTGATTTTATATTTCATACGAAAATGAAACTTGAACCTGTTAAAGAAAAAAAAATTATAGTTTTCTTTCAAAAGATGTGTATGACACCTACTCTAAATGAAGAGTGAAGAAAATCTATTTGAATTTTTTAAATAAGATCACTGAACCCTAGAAGGGTTGCCTGTGTATCTCACTCCTAAAAGAGGAGAATCAGGTGTACGTAGTTCGTACAGATTGGATAATTAAATAATAACAGACAGATTGGACCACAACTTGAGAGACACGACCAAGACAAACGAAGAAAAATGTCAAAAAAATCTTTTTTGAGCTTTCAATTTGACACTTAACATAAAAATGACACCAACAAGTATGAAAGAAACTTTTTTGGGTATTTTCGTTATATGCAATTTACAAAACTTCTACCATTTTTTTTTTGAATTTTTCTTTTATAAAAAGCTCCTATTAAAAAAAATCTTTTTTTGGAGTTTTCGAATTGTGAATGCTTACTAAAGAAACAAAACAAAAACCTTTTTGATTTCTCTATTTTCTTTGAGAAGATGAGTGCAAAAGGTAAAAAAAATTGAATTTTTGAATTGTGTTAAACAAAAGCCATAAAGAACTCTAAAAACTATGATTTTTTTTCAACATTGCCTTGCTTGCACACTCGCTCCTTTAATTCTTGCACATGTTTTTCCCGAATGAGTCTGTTAAATGATATTGTCACCCATAAAGATGCAACATTTAGCACGTAGGAATGCTTTAGAGGTGAGTCTCCTACAAAAGATCAAGTGGGTCCTTCTAGGCTAAGCATGATCTAAAGGCTGGCCTTGGCTGGGAGTCACTAACAAGGCTGTTCGGGGGAGCATATGGACGATAGTGGCTGCGACAACTTTCCACCTACTTCATAAACCCAACGGATCCCCCTCCTAAAATAAGGGTGACTTAACTAGAGGTCGTATACGCACGTGTACTACGGACTTGTTGTGGAAAAAATGACTCGAGTTATGAACATGATGCCAGATATAAAGCAGTAACACATAATAAAAATTGTAAACATTTAGCACATAGATGATCAACAATGATAAAACAAATACAAACGATAACACAAACAATGTTTATACACCCACAATGTCAAAATAAACCGATATAACTCAAAAATTGAAGCTCGAATTCTAAAATTCCCCAGCGGGGTCGCCAAAGCTTTCACGCCCCTTTTTTAACCAAAAAGAAATTATTTTTAAGTTTGAAAGGATTTTATTATTAAAGTGACAAAAAGTAAAGTTGTTTTGAAAAGGATTCATTTTACAATTAACTCAGAGTCGCCACTTGACATAAATCGGGTGTGCCAAGACACCTTTGAAAATCCTTTTTCAAAATCGTTTGACTCTAAAATTGATCCGCGAACAGAGATTCTGGCTAAGAAATTCTATTGACCGAGGAAAAGGTGTTAGGCACCCCTCGGTACCATGGTTCGACCACGGTCACTCTGTATAGTATATCGGATAGTATGACACTATGAGATATATAAACCAACAAAACACACAAAAAGAAAACAAACAACCAAACAGTTCAAAACTCAAAATAAATGTCCAGTCCAATTTATTAAAGACCCAAAATAAAAGGTACTGAAATGTAAACCTACACTAATCTTAAACTACGCTCCACCCGGTGCCTCGGGTCTTGATCACGGACATATTTCGCCAATATAATACGTCGGAGCATTCCCCAGTGAATAAATACAAATGACCTCAGGGCATTTCCCGGCAAAGTGAATACATATTTCGCATGCGAGAAAAATGGAATCATTCAACAATCATTCAATAATTCATAATCCCTAAGTATTGCCTCCCCAACCTACCATTTTCCTGTAGATGCCATGTCTAAGACATGATACTATCAAGTTCGATGAATTTAACATTCATTTCAAATCAAACAAAAGTGATTAATCAACACAAGCCGATATTCACTTTTACTGATTTGTAATCCCATCCCCCCAAATAGATTTTCAACAGAAATTTCTTATACGAGACATGGTTATCCAACCCATATCAACACCAAATTCATACCACAATCAATTATCCATAACAAGTAACATCAACATTGATAAAATCAACCAATCATCATTATCCAACACACAATCATAGAATTAATTTTCCAAATTTAAGATAAATAAAAAGAGAGAGTTAAATAATTGGACCTTAATTGTTGATTTCAATATATCAAAGATAGAACCGCGCCCGAAAAATCTTGATTTGAACCTCAATCGAACAAACCAACTTCGATATAGCCTTTATTATTTTTGCATCAAAATTAAATCAAAATCACAATAATCAACATAACTCATGCATGATTTTTTATGAGTGTTTGACCGTAGACAGAGCTGGGTCATGGTTTTCACTTCACCAGAGCTCTGGTGATCTCACAAATGGCAAAAATCTAAGAAAAATGGGTCAAGTTTCTGACCACAACCGATCTCTATTTCTCTCTCTCTGATTTCTCAACTTTTCTCTCCCTATCACTCACTAATATCCCTCTTTATCTTCTCTCCATTTAACTCTATATTTTTTTCAACCTCGGGTTCCTTTCTTTTATTCAGCTGTGCGTGTTGGTGAGGAAAACCGTATGTGTATTATTTTTTAGTGAGCTTATTGTGTAGCTATGTGTATGTATGATAGTGCGTGTTTATTGTTGTGGTGTTGATTAGTGAGGTGTGTATGTTCTCAGAGTGAAGCTGTGAGTATGTGGAAATTTTAGTCCATTGGAAAAAATTGGTGAGCTCATCTGATGAATGAAAATAGTACCTCATTCTTTTGTGTGAATTGTGTGTGGGGCTCATAAGTGAGTGTGTATATATAGCTGAGTGTGTGAGTTGTTTCGCATAGGTCCCCCCTAGTGTATTTGTTAGTATATATTGTTCAAGAATGATAGTGTATTCTGTTAAGGGCAAAGAAAACAAATGGGAAAAAATATTAGGGGGTTAGGGGTAAGGGTGGTGAGGTGGAGGTGGAGGTAGAGGTAGGGGTATGTGAGGGGTGGGGTGAGTTTTTAAAATTTGTTAGAATGAGGTGTCAAAAATGGTTGAGAGTTTATTGGATTTGTATTGTGTGAAATTTATCACATGGGTGAAGGTCTACAGTAAAGTGAGGGTAAATGGGTAAAAACACACTCTCGAGAGAGACAAAATTACATTTCTACAAGTAGAAGTGGAAGTTCAGTTGCCTTGTTGCAGCAATTTAACAGTCCAATCATATTGTTCCTTTGAGAACACATTTCCTCCTAGTTGATTCATTTAAGAAGCTACAGACTGTCCTATTGACCCTTCCCCATTGTAATTTTGTGAACCACCAGGAATGTAGCCATTTGTATGAACAACTGAACTCTTTCCATAAACATATTTGACATTAGAACTTGAATTGCATACTTCATTTCTATGGATATCAGTAGTGTCAAGTCTATTTTTAGTAATCATATTATAAGCAACCCCACCATGAGGAACAATTTTACTTAGGCCTTTCTTCTTGGACTTAAAATTAGTAGGATAGCCCACCAATTTATTACGATTCTCTTTGGTATGACCTTTACATTTGTAGAAATCACAAACTAAATTATAGCTGCTAGCACTCTTCTTCAACTTTTGCAATGTAAGATAAAATTCTTAGAGTTTTCGCAATCACAACCATGAGCTAGAACTAAGGCCTCAAACTCCTCCAAAAGACACTTCAACTTTTAGAAATAAACTGAAATAGAAGATGTTCCTTGTGTGAATGTAGAAACTTCTTTATGAAGATTGTATGTCCTAGAGCCATCAATTTTATTAAACCGTTCAAATAGATCTTACCACCCAACTTGAGACAAATAAGCATACATAACACCACCAAGTAACTTTTTAGCAACTCAATTCATTAACCAAGACAGAACAGTCACATTCAGTCTCTTCCAATGGTTCCACATTAGCTTAGAAAACATATCTTTACTACAAGAACCATCCACCAACCCAAGATTGTTTCTTCCTAACAAAGCAATACGCATAGACCTAAACCAAATTGAGTAGTTTTCAATACCTATGAGTTGGAAATAAATAATCTATATGTCACTCACATCAGAAGAGAAAATAACTAGTGGATGATTGTAATCAATTCCACCTGTTGCAGTCAAATTTCAGAGTTTTACCCTGGAATATTTTCTAAAGTTTATGGATTGACTTCAAAATCATGAGAACCACCATTTCCTTGTGGAATATCCATTTCTTAAATTGTAGCAAAAGCAATTCTTTTAGAAAATTAAAACAGAGAAGAATGCAGAACACAAGTTCAAAGAATTACGAACGAAGAGATGGATAATTTTTCAAAATTATTTAGATAGTAGATCAATATCAAGATCGATCTTGAATTACAACAGCAACAAATCTAGTGTATTTCCATAAAGTAGGTTCTAGGGAGGGTAAGATGTATGCAATCCATACCGCTACCTTTGAAGAAGTAGAGAGGTTGTTTCTGATAGACTCCCAGCTCAAGATAAAGAAGATCAATCTTGAATTAACTTCCAAAATTAGATTCTGTAATTATCGGATGGCTCTGATACCATGTTATAATTTGAGAATTGAACAAACAATAACTTTATCCATGCAATGAGAATTAGGGAGTACACATTTAGGCAGTAGAGAAACGCAAGAAAGGAGAAAGACTAGGAAGAAGGAAAACTGTAGAGATGATTTACTCTACTAGAGTATATTATTCATCTTAATCTTCAACATACAATGCAATGTGATATATATATATATATATATATATATATATATATATATATATATATATATATATATATATATAGTGTAGAAATTAGCTTGTAACTACCAAAAATAGATAGTGATTGATAACTATGCTAACCACTTTAACTAACTTTAAGACTTCATGATTATAGCTAGTTGACTAACTTAACGAATTGTCCTATTTTTTCTTATTACTCAATACATCTGTACCATATTTGTTGATCATCTTACTAAAAATACATGTCCCAAAATTACTTGGTCACTTACTAAATCAAGATAAAATTAATTAAAATTTTACTATGTTACCCCTATAATTAATACTCTTTGAAAGTGCAGAAACAGATTTGTAAAGATCAAAGAAAGAATCTTAAGAGGGTAGATTAGTAAAATTACCCTTCTATTCATAATTTCTTAAGAAGTGTGCAAAAGTGAAAGTGTTCAATTAAGCTGCGACGGACGGAGCACATATTTAGCAGCAAATGCATGAAATAATCTAAGATATTATTTTTAGTAAGTCAAAATATTATATACACTACTGAACAATTAAAAGGTTCAATATAGCACTAAATAGTTAGTGAGAGAGCATATTTGGACCTTTTTAATTGTTCAAATACATATTTCAAACAAAAAATAATACAACAATAATATATCCAGCTTAATCCTACAAGTGGAGTTTGAAGAGAGTATGTGTACGAATTGAAGACCTTGCCTTATCTTGTAAGGAGTTGTTTCTGAATGACACTTAGCTCAAGAAAAGCATAACAAATTAGGCATGAAAAGAAAATACAATAATAAAGAAGTCATGTTAATAATAATAGAGGAAAAGAATAGTAGCAGCAACAAATAATATGACAACTGAAGAAGAAGAAATCAAGTAATAATAAAAATAAAGAATAAGATAGTGGGAGGGAAAAAATAATAATATTGATAGGAAAAACTAGACAATTGTCTAAAGCTTCGAAGGAGACTTCATATCCGAAACTCGACTACCTACTAACCTTCCACCCTAATCTCTAACCTCTATATCCTCCTATCTAGGGGAGCGTCCTTGATAAGTTGTAGATTTACCACGTCTTATCTAATCACCTCTCCCTAATACTTTTTGTCCCACATCTACCTCGATCGCTTCATCCCTCTATAGTCAACATCTCATACATCTTTACTGAAGTATCTATGTATCTTACCTTCACATGCATAAACTATCTCGGTCTTGTTGCCCTCAAATTTTCCAACACAGAGGCCACTTTAACCTTGTCTGAAATAGCTTAATTCATTCCTAATTCTATTTCTCATAGTATGCATGCACATCCATCTCAGTATCCTTCTCTTCTCTACTTTCATTTTCTGGACATGTAAGTTCTTGATTGACCAGCATTCTACTACATACAACATGGTTGATCTAATATGATGTAATAGTATCGTCAAACTCCCCAATTATTTTATTATAGATTTAATATACTTAAAACTTTCTCTCTTAGAAATGGCTTGCAAATCAATCCTCACTTCCACATCTGTATGCTAAGTTACATCATTGAACTTACACTCCAAATACTATGTCTTAATCATGTACAACCTGATCTTCAAACCTCCAGCCTATCGTTAACCATATTATGTGTCTTGTCAATCAATACTTGTCGCTGCAAATAACAAACACCATGGCACCTTTCCTTTGATATGTCTCGTCACTATATCCATCACTAATACAAATAAAAAAAGGGCTACAAGCTGATATTTGGTGCAATACCAGCTCGACTCCTCCTACTATCCTCTGGCTCCAACCTACATGTCCTTTATCGTCCTACTATATGCTACAGTTACAACTTTAGAATAAACATCTCCATAGACCCCCCCCTCCCCGTAGGTGCATAGTTATTTGTTTTTTCTAGGTTAATAAACTTTATATGTAAGTCCATCTTCCTTTTTGTATACTGCTCCATCAATCTTCTAATGAAATAAATGACTTATGTATTTGATCAAACCAGATGAATTTAAATTAATTAATTCTCTGTTAAACAAAAAAGAAATATTAAATGCATTTAAGGATTGGTAAGTAAACAAGGACTATATAATGGAAAGGCAAAATGACCTTCTGGACCCTTGTACTATGTCGATTTTGTAAGTTGGACACTTCTTCTTACATGTTTGTCATCTGGACCCTTGAACCCATCAAAAAGTAATATTTTGCACCCTTTGACCGTTGATCTTGCCTATGTGGCAAAGTCATGGTGACTAGGACAAAGAGAGTGTAGCGGGTGCGAGTGGGGGTCAATTTTTGGCCAATTTACATTAAAATAATTAAGAAAAAAATATTAAAACTTAAAAAAAAATAAAAAGGGTCCTTTTTTTCCTCCATCTTTTTCAATTTAAAATATTTTAAAAAATTTTAAAATAATTTAAAATATTTTTAAAAATTTAAAAATAATTTAAAATATTTTTAAAAATTTAAAAATAATTTAAAAATATTTTTAAAAATTTTAAAATAATTTAAAAATATTTTTAAAATTTAAAAATAATTTAACAATATTTTTAAAAATTTTAAAAAAAAATAAAAAATGTTTCTTTTTTTTCCTCCATCTTTTTTAATTTAAAATATTTTTAAAAATTTTAAAATATTTTTACAAATTTTAAAATATTTAAAAAAAATTTAAAAATATATTTAAAAAAATTTTAAAAATAAAAATATTTTTTTCCTCCCCACCCCAGCCCATCCCCACCCCCACACCCCATCCAGCACTTTCGCCCCCCACCCCACCCCAACACCCGTCCAGCCCTTCCTCACCCTCACCCCCCACACCCTACCCAGCCTCACCCCACCCTACCTCCAGCCTCTCCACCCCGCACACCTCACCATCCCCATCCATACCCTCCCCACCCCACCCCCAGACCCCATACCCTTTCAGCCCCATCCCCACCCTAGCCCATTCCAGCCCTTACACCCCACCCCAACACTCTTCCATCCCCCTCTCCCACACACACACGTTCACTTTTTATTTTTTATTTTAATTTTCTCTCTCAATTCTTTTTTGAGGATTAAAATTTAAATTTAAATTGAAAGTGAGTGATAGTGAATATTGAAAAAAAATTAGTGAATTTAGCTTGAAAAAAAATAAACTTTTTGTGAATTTGTTAAAAATATTCAAATTTAAAAATGAAAAATTTATTATGTTTGTATATATGAATTTATAGTTAAAAATTTAAATTAGTTGGACAAGAGTTTTAATTATTTGGAATGGATTTGATGTTTAATTTGTGAGCAAAAATAAAAACATGATTACTCAAATTTTTCT
Source organism: Capsicum baccatum var. pendulum (assembly GCA_030864225.1). Lineage (NCBI taxonomy): Eukaryota > Viridiplantae > Streptophyta > Magnoliopsida > Solanales > Solanaceae > Capsicum > Capsicum baccatum. The sequence goes on from CM061551.1 coordinate 71,739,301, forward strand.
ACAATTTATAAATTTTTCGTCTTTAATTTGTTATGTAGCATTTTAAAAATGACTTGAAATTTAATGTAATATTTTTTATTTTTTTATTTTTTTTTAAATGACGTGGCAGACGTGGCAGGCGTGGCAGCTGACATGGCAGCTGACGTGGGGGAGAGTGTGTTACACTCACCAAAAAAGGGTTTAAAATATTGCTTTTAAGTGGGTTCAGGGGTCCAGATGACAAACATGTAAGTAGAAGTGTCCAACTTACAAAACCGATATAGTACAGGGATCCAGAAAGTCATTTTGCCTAATGAAAATGATCACTTATAACCATTTACGAATTGAATAAAAGAAGATAATTTTTTTTTTAGATATTTTACGTGTAAAATAAAATTTCTTATAAAATTAAAAATAAATTGTAAAAGATTATGAAACTAATTCACGGGAATATACACAAGACAAATCACAAATATTAAGATCATTATTCGTTTTTTTTTTTAAATACCCCCTCCATCCCATTTACTCGTCTCAATTGGACATTGTACGTTCATTAAGAAAAATATTTAATAATATAATTACTTTACCATAGTATCCCTATTAAATGATGTTTATATTTTAATTTGAAGAAAAATAATTAATACTAAGAATATAATAAAAAAAATTATCTTATTTTAATTAATAAAAAATAAAAAATTAAATTAAAAAATTTAAAACGAATAAAATGAAACGGAATGAATAAAAATAAGGCCCACGGAAAAAAGCCTAGTCATTGGGGCACAAACTCACTTGGCATGCGGAATCATTTCGCAGAAACATTAATTAATAAAATCTTAAAATGAAAGAATCTAGCTAAAGTCAGAAAATCTACATAAACTTTTTGACTTTATTGGCTTATATTTATGTTGATTGATGGTCTTGACTTTGACAAAGCTGTATAATACTTCCTCTGTTTTAAAAAGAATGACCTAATTTGATTTAATATAAAATTTAAGAAAAAATAAAATTAAATTTTGTAATCTTTAATTAAAGATATGACAATTATATCAAAATATCATTCAATCTTGTAATATAATTTTAAACATATCATGTTAAAAGTAAAAAGTTACTAAAAGACAAAGATCATTTTTTTAAATAAAATAAAAAGAAAAATAAATTATTTTTTTAAACGAAAGGAGTACTGTTATTATTTTTGTGTGAGTTCTGACTATCAAATTTGCTTTTATATTGGTCCAGCACTTCTTATGATGCTCCCTTCGTATTGTCCATTCAACTAGATTCCACACATCAAACCTACAAAAACTTTTTGACTTGATGACTTATATTTTTGTTGATTGATGGTCTTGACTTTGATAGAGCCGTCTAGTACTGTTATTATTTGTGTGTGATTTCTGACTATCAAATTTGCTTTTATATTGATCCAGCACTTCTTATGATGCTCCCTTCGTAGTGTCCATTCAACTAGATTCCATACTTCAAACATCCAACGAATATGCAAAATGTAGTCTTTTAGTTGGTTTGCCCAATGTAAGTTTTTTTTCCCCTTTGGATTGTTCTAAAAAGAGTAATATCTCTTTTTGTTTTTAATGATTTTAATTTAAACACTCTATAATCTACATGTCCCTTGACAAGTTAAGATCATAGTATTTAGCGGTCGTTTGATTGGGAAAGAGTTATCCTGAGATAATTAACTTCGAAATGAGTTATTTCGGGACTAATTATCCCACCATGTATATAGAATAGTTTATTCTATTATTATGGTGTAAATGGTGGGATAAATATTTCCGGTACAAGCTAATACCTCACACCAAATATAGGATAAAATAATACTTCATTTTATTCCGAGACTATTTATCCTTATACCTTAAACCAAACGACCCCTTAAAGTACTATGCAGATCTTAATTAAAGATTATTTTTTTTGTGGATTAACATCCCAAGGTCCTTTGATGAGCATAAAGAAATCGTCTTGGTAGCCACCACCAAACCAATAGAACAAGGGTTAGCTCAAGTGTAAATATTGAAATTTGTGAGACTTTACAAGACGAGTTTCATCCTGATAGAATTCTTGGAGGTTACTACACCATAAGCCTTAGCTTACGCCTATATATCTTAAACCTTAATTAATAGAAATAGTGTGATAAGATAGTCATATCAACTATTATCTTTTTAATGGACAAGTTAAAATGTCACAAGTAAAAATAAATCGAAAGAGTATTAATTACTATTTCTTACATTTTGGGAAACCTATTACTGATTCATTAATTACAATCATTTGATTGTGCTTGTTTATAACTTAGCATATTGAATTATGACTTTCTTCTAACAAAAATCAAAAACAACATCAACCATCACTTATTTGATAACTTAAACTAAGCCACATTTTAAAAAATAATTTTTTGATCTTGATCACAAATAGATCAAGGGTGCGCCGAAACAATAATATACCCTCATCCAGTGATATCAATGGCGCTCGCCACGTCGCCAATGGCGAATGACGAGGCGAGTCAATAATGGCATCGCCTTTTTATTTTTTAAAAAAAAATAGGGTTTAGAGATAAAAGGTAATTTTCGTGCTTATTTTTCTATTTTGGTTCTACCATCTTACTTGCTTGGCTACGGCAGTTGCGACATAAGGCAAGTTACAAGTGCAACTGTGATTTCAGTGACCGGCAGTGGCTATTCCGGAAACTGGTAAGTACTCCAGTGACATGCTTTGTCTTTGTTTTTCTTCTTTCGTCTTCTTCTTACTCCGGCGACAAGGTACTGATTTCTTATTTATTTATTTATTTTTTTCGTCTTCTTCTATTTCTTCCTCTTTTTCTCTTCTTTCTTTTTCTGCACACTGCATGTTACTGTAACAGTGTAACTTGTAAGTCTGTAACAGACTATAGTAAACACTATGTTAAAATATCTATTTTTTATAACTTATAATTATATAATATACTAATTAATATTGTAATTGTTTGATAACTTGATCATTAACAACAATTTCAATGGCGTCTCAATCTACTGGTAGCAAACAAAGGGACATTGGATGAAATTATGGATTGTTGTGAGTTGAGACATTCAAGCTCTAGACGTATAGTACCTATCTACTATCTATTTTTAATTTTTACTTGAAATATTTCATAAATTATTAGTGTAATTGAAATTTTGATCATTTATATATGCAATTAATTATTTTAATTTTTTGTATTAATTTTCGCTGCACTTTCCAAAGGCGATCGCCACGCCACGTGGCGAGGCGAAGCCTTATCGCCTTTTACCATACAAAACACTGCCTCATCTATGTATTACTGGGGGCAGGACCCGTATTAGCACAGGCCCAACATCAATTATATATAGAGTATTTTAAAATTAAAAATTAAATATTTGAAATTTGATATCAATCAGATGCTAAATTGTAAAAATGTATGATAAATTAGAGGCATTTTAAGTTGTTAACTATTGTAATTTATAATACTTTTTATGTAATTTTCAAAAAACATATGTTACTCTCTTTGTCCAAACTTTTATGACATTGATAGTCAATTACATTTTAAAAATAATTTAAGTTCTTAATTATTGTGATTTATAATCCTCTTTATTCTATTCTAATTTAAGTGACACTAATATAATTTTTAGAGTCAACCAAATATTTTAGATCATTTTAATTTTTAAGTTGTTAATTATTGTGATTTATAGGAATTTTTACGTTTTTTTGTGAAAATATATAACAAACTAAAAAAATAAATTAAAATGGAGGAAAAACATGAAGGCAGGGGAAAGGACCAATAAAGTTGTGCCAAAGCAGGCAAGTTGACCTTTAAATTTTTTAAGTTGTTAATTATTTTTTATTTATAGTTTTTTTACGTATTTTTTTAAAATATGTAACAAATTTTTTTTTTAGATATTTTAAGTTTTTAACTATTGTAATTTGTAATACTTTTTATGTAATTTTCAAATAATATATATTACTCTCCTTGTCCAAACTTTTGTGGCATTGAAAGCCAATTATATTTTTTAAGTAATATAAGTTTTTTAATTATTGTGATTTACAATACTTTTTCTTCTATTCCAATTTAAGTGACATAATGCTTAGATGGTCATAATAATTAATTAATGGTGAAATAGTAAAATCGCGATTGAAGCAGCGAAGCAGACATGTCTTAAATAACTTACAACAACTAATTAGAAGTGATATGACAAAATTACTATAAAAAATACTTGTGAAAAAATTTAAGTAGGCTTAATATAAGACGTCAAGTTTATTTAAAACAACAAGAGTTAACTTATCATTTTATATCTATTTTACCATTTTTATTAAATATTATTATTGTTTTAATACTTAGATAACTTATAACAATTAATTAGAGTTGATATTTTGTAAAATTATGGTTGAAGCAATTGAAGTAGACATGTCATAAATGTCATAAGACGTCAAGTTAATTTAAAACATCAAGAGATAATTTATTCTTTTATGTTTATTTTATATTTTTTTAAAATATTATTAATTTTTTAATATTTAGATGACTTATAAAAATTAATTAGGGGTGATATGAAAAATTTTGGTTGAAGCAGCTAAAGCAGACACGTCATTGTAATTCCCCAAAACTACCTTCTAGACGTCACACGGTGCGTAGGACCACAAGTGATCCCAAGCTAACCCTTGTACTGACATAACTCATGAGCAACTGAATAACATATATAAATCTTGAATAAATGAACGGAGGAAAAGTCTTTAGCTGAACATCTTCAAACAAAACTATTAAGATGATTAAAACTCTGGTTATATAAACAAAACTGAAATCAAATACATCAACTCTACTAACTGTCAATGAAGTCTCTACTAGTATTGACTATAGGCAGTCGGAACATGACCCCCAGCTATCCTAAATCAATACGACTGAATAAATAAAATAAGATTCTACTCGAACTATGATTGATTCGAGCCCTCGAATCAAAAGGACTCATCACCTGCTGACTGAAAGATGCAAACTGTCTGATTATGATGTGAGTGCTACAACTTGTACCTACATTATGAGATAATGTAGTACCTACGCATATATGTCGATCAGTACTTTTGGAATGTACTGATTATGTGGAGGTGAATGCATAAGTAAAAAAATAACTTAATATATTCATATACTTTTAAATAATGCATGCTAAGTGTAAGAGACTCACCTTGTGCTTGAATAAAACTGAAAGCTGAAAATCATAAAAACATGAATAATAAAGCATACTGAATAAACTTTGTGAGACACACACTTAGTTTCTAAAAGCTTTACTTTACTCTTTCTCTTGGGAGGTTCTTCTAACCGACATACACCATGTGTGCTACAATGGAGTCCAATGTCTCTTACCCACGTTGGGAGCTTTGTTCTACCCGTGCCATCAGAATAGAACCTAGCTAGAGTGATCACTCTACTGAACCCATATTGGGACTTAAAAACCTACGATGGCTCGTAGTTTTGGGGCATGTGGCCTTGTCCTTATACCCAACTTGGTGCTAAATGCTACTCTCATATTACTTATATGCTCGCTCTTTAGGAAATCCACTGTAAAATAGCATAAGGGTTTATAATGTAAACTAGTTATGCTTTTCTATGCTTTAAACTGTAATCAAAATAATTATATGTGGATTCTATCTCTTAGCTTAGCATCAAAAGATCTATCTTTCTTTAAATCTTGGTATAAAATCATCAAAGAAACTCAATACCATAGTCTTCTTGAAAACTCTAACCCGTTCTTGATATGAACTTATCAAATAAAACTTAAGAGCATGATCTTCTTGAAATCTCAATACATAAACTTAGGACTTAAAACCCATATTTTAAAATCATGTCAATTCATAATAAAGCTTCATTCTTAATATAATTCTTGAAATATTCCAACAATAACAAGTCAAGATAGTTCAATCTCATTCATAGTATAAATCATGTAAGGTAAAAACATAAACATAAGCACTTCTTAATATACTTAAAGCTTGAAATCTCATAAAATCACATGTTTCAAGAATATGCATACTTGAGTATGAACCCTACTTCAAAAAAAGTAATTAAAATCTTGAAATCATGTCATTTGGGCACAAGGGTGAAAAGATACCCTTGTTCATAACCTACATACCTTAATAGGCTTGATTTGATGAAGAAAGCTTGACCTTAAAAGCCTTGGAAATGATCTTGAAAGCTTTTCTTAAGATTCTTGGATTAAGGAACTTAATTCTTGGCTTTACTTGAAAAGGATGAATTGAATTTGATGTTCTAGGGATCGGATTAGGGTTTCTTGGAGAGAAAAGCAAAGGAGAATGGGAAAGTAATGCTTAAACCGATATCTTACTGTAACACACCGAGATTCTAACCAATAGTGCCTCCATGACTCAAGCCCAGGAGAAATAAATTATAGTGTTTTGGTTGTTTTCTGGTCAAGGGTGATGTGTATTAAGGCTTTAAAGATGTCCTAACGATTGAGCGAATCAAAACATTCTTTACCGATTGAATTCTTGAGAAGGATTTTGGTATAGTCAACTTCAAATGATCATATATCCCATTGTAATATGAATTATTGATCTCATGACCTACCAAAAGATAGATAATTGAATTATCTTTCCATCTATACCAATTTTGTCAAATTCCAATATCGGAGCAAAGAGTTATGCTTATTTTACTCTAGCATGTTAGCCTGGAAAATCCATGACAACCTTTTGTGACGACTTGTCACAAGCCTGACGACTTGTCACAAAATGTCATCACCTTAAGGCAGAAAGTCACAAAATTCAACCTTTTGTGATGACATTTTGTGACGGCTTGTCACAAGTTTGACGGCTTGTCACAAAATTTCATCAACCTTAAGCCGGAAATCATAAAATCCACCCTTTTTGTGACGACAATTCGTGACGGCCTATCACGGGCCTGACGGTTTGTTACGGATGTCGTCAGCTATTTGTTTCACCAATTGATGGACAATTTTTGCAAGGGTATTTTGGTCATTTCTCATTTTTGGAGGCCTCTATATATATGAGAATCCTCATCCAAAATCTAATTTCTTCATTTTCTGAAGAAATATATCTAGGGTTTTATTTAAGAAAATTAATCTTCCAAAAATCATCCATAAATCTTCAAGATTCCTTCAAGAATCAAGTTCCTCATAGAGTGGGCTTCAAGAATTTTTTTATTACAAGTGTGAGTAAAGTCTCAAGCACTAGATTTCAACCAATTTCAAAGATTAAGATATGTGGGGTTTTGAAGAAGATTTTTATTATGGATTTATATGATTTTGCAAGTGGGTTTATACCCAAATTACTTCATCATGAGATTATGAGACTATAAATTGTTCAAGCTTTGTTATACATGATTATTTTATAATATGACTTGATATTTTATGTTGTGAATTTCATGTTTCTACCATGAGTTGGTATTTCAAGTGCTTTCAAGATATGTGCCAAGCTTAAACTTCCTTATGACAAATTGGATTATTGAGTATATTGATTCATGAGAATTGAGTTGTTACAATGAGTCTTGATATTTTCTCAAAGTTATTGATGTTTCCATGACTTAATGAATTGATACATTTTGATATTAGAAAGATTGATTTGATTTGAGTCGATTTAGGAATCCGCAAATTGATTATGATTTGATAAATGAGAAAGAGATTTGATTTGGTCTTCATGATACACCCTTATGATGTTTGTGGTGGATTTCCTAACGCGTTCTGAGCTTGTATCTGGGAGTAGTATCTAGCACCAAGAAAGAAATGTGGTACTTCCCTGAAACTACGTGCCACCGTAGGATTGATATTGATAATTATGGGCCAGATGTCGAGTATGAGATTGTGATCACAAAATTTAGGTTGTACTCCCTGGTAAGAGTACGACGCTTCCGCCAATGTGGGATTCTCTCCTTAGGACGGCAAAACGTTGGACTCCATGTAGCTCACATAGTTTATGTCGGTTATAAGAATCTCTCATGTCCATAAGAGTCGAGTTTCTTGAATTACAGAGTCACTCCGAGTCTTGAGTTTAAGAGTTGAGTTGTTTATGATGATTTATGAGTTTTTTATCATATAATTTATGTACGATGAGATCATGAAAAGTATGTTTCAATCTAACTCAAGCCAAGTGAGCCATCATTGTACATATGTATATTTTCATAAAATTAACGATGATATTTACATTGTTACATGCACCCCCACATACTCAGTATATTCTAAAATGCTAACCCACATATTTTCCTATGAGCTACATTTTCTCGTGATATAGGTTCAGGTACTCAGTCGCGTTAGCGATATTCGGGTGCCTTTTTTCGTCTGCTCAGTGGTGAGTCCTTATGGTTCGAGGACCGTGTTTATATTTTTGTGATACCATTTTGTTGTTATAGCTTTCATTACTGTTTGAGTCAGTTGGGGGTTTGTCCCAATGTCTCCTTGATTTTGATGTATAGAGCCTTGTCAGACTAAAGGGTTGGTATGTACAGAATTTCAGTATTTTGGATTATACAGGCTAGTTTCTTATCTTATTCTAGTATGTTTATGATATTTCATTCTCTATTATATTAGCATGACTATTTTCAAAGTGAGTTCTAGAAGTGATGACAGGTTTAGAGGGTTAGCTTGAGGCCACGTATGGCCTAAAGCACCATGTGACATCTCGGGATAAAATCTTGGGGCATTACAAGCTTGGTATCAAAGCCTAAGGTTTAATGAGTCTTAGGGAGTCTGACAAGATGCGTTACGTAGATTCTTGATCATCGGTGTGTAGCTCACCACATCTATAAGCAAGAGGCTACTGGACGTTTTAGGAAAAGTTATTTCTTTCTTTCAAAAGTCTACCGTGCCTACGACTGTTTCTCTCTGCTATTAATTCATGCTCTCTTATGACAGAAAATGCCTCCTCGTCGATCTTGTAGAAACAACGAGCAACCTCAACCCGTTGATCCCCTGAATGAGCATGTGTCACATATAGAATTCCGGGTAGCTTTTTAGGCGCTAGACTAGGCAGTTACCGCCAATACTCAAGCTAAAACCCAGGCTACTGTTCCACATCCGCAAGAGAATAATTCTACTATAGCTCGAGTTTGTGACTTTATGCAGATGAATCCGCCTGAGTTCTATGGGTCGAAGGTAGGTGAAGACCCACGGATGTACTTGGATGAAGTGAGAAAGATCACCCAGATTATGAATGTAACTGAGGAGGAGAGTGTTGAATTGGCTGCCTATCGAATAAAAGATGTTGCATATTATTAGGTGGAAATGTGGAGGGAAAGTAGAGGGAAGGATGCCGCTTCCATGACTTAGCAGTTATTCTAGGATGTGTTCTTGGAAAGATTCTTTCCTCTTGAGATAAGGGAAGAAAAGATAAAGAAATTCATGAATTTAGACAAGTCTCTATGATTGTTAAAGAGTATTGCCTTAGATTCAATCAGTTGTCCAAATATGCACCTAGTATAATGGCTGATTCCAGGACCATCATGAGTAAGTTCGTGATCGGTGTGTCGAGTTATGTTGTGAAAGAGTGTAGATCTGCTATGCTTAATATGGAGATGGACTTTTATTGGTTGATGATACATGCCCAATAGGTTAAAGCTAATAAGGTAAAAGAGAGGGAGAGAGTAAGAGGGAATAAAAGAGCTAGATCAGAGCAGCAGGGATTCGGTCAGTACAGATTCTATGGAGGGGACCGCCCTCAATTCCAGAGACATCCATTTATGCCCGCGCCTTTCTCAGTTAGTGCTCCCACACCTACAAGCAAGCAGGAGCAGGGGAACAGGCCTATCCCATCCAGGTCTCAGGAAAGTGTAAGTAATAGACCTCGTCTTCCTTCATGTGACAAATATGGTAGAGATTATTTTGGCAAGTATTTTGTTGATCAGAGAGGTTTCTTTGGTTATGGAAAGTTAGGCTACCAGCTTAGAGATTGTTCGTATGCTAAACAGGGGATTCAAGATGCTCGTCCCCAGAGTCAGGATACTAGTGACCCCGCACCCGTAGTCCGCCCAGATCCTCCTCAGGGCGCCTCTTCTAGTACTGCTGGCGGTTCACGTAAAAATCACTTCTATGCTATACCACCTCGCCAGGAGTAGGAGAATTCTCCAGATGTTGTCATTGGTATGTTCTGTGTCTTTCATTTTGATGTGTATGTATTGATGGACCCCGGTTTGAGTTTCTCTTATGTGATACCTCTGGTTGCTATAAATTTTGAGATGGACCCTGAACGAATTCCTGAAGCTATTCTAGTTTTTACCCCGATAGGAGAGTATTATTTCTAAGCGAGTGTATAAGAAGTGTCCTGTTACTTTCTTTGATCGGGTCATATGTGTTGATTTGATTGAGCTAGATATGGTTGATTTTGACGTCATTCTGGGTATAGATTGGCTTCACTCATGCTATGCGTCTATAGATTGTCGTACCCGAGAGTTCAAGTTTTAGTTTCCTAACGAGCCCGTGTTTGAGTGGTCCGGGAGTTCTGTAACTCCAAAGAGCCATTTCATATCCTACCTCAAAGCTAAGAAATTGATTTCCAAGGGTTGCATGTATCATCTAGTTCGAGTTAAGGACCTCAAGTCCGAGACTCTGACTATTCAGTCAGTTAGTTTGTTAATGAGTTTCCCGATGTTTTCCCGAAAGACCTTCCAGGGGTCCCACCTGATAAAGAAATAGAATTCAGGATTGATCTCCTTCCCAACACTCAGCCTATTTTCATCCCTCCATACCATATGGCTCCTACAGAACTTAAAGAGTTGAAGGAGTAACTCAAAGATCTCTTAGAAAAAGGCTTTATCAGACCCAGTGTTTCCTCATGGGGTGCACCTTTTCTATTTGTGTGGAAGGAAGATGGTACATTACGTATGTGCATTGACTACCATCAACTCAACAAGGTGACTATTAAGAACAAGTACCCTCTTTCTAGATTCGATGGTTTATTTTATTAGCTACAGGGTGCAAGCTATTTCTCAAATATAGACCTTAGATTCGTCTATCATCAGCTTAAAGTGAGAGTGTGATATTCCAAAGACAGCTTTCTGAACCCGCTATGGTCATTTTGAGTTCTTGTCATGTCCTTTGGGTTAACCAATGCTCCAGTGGCTTTTATGGATCTTATGAACCGAGTATTCAAGCGGTATCTAGATTTGTTTTTGTGTTCATAGATGATATTCTTGTATATTCCTGAAGTGAGGATGACCATGCGGATCATCTTCGAATCATGTTGGAAACCCTTAGAGCTCATCAATTATTCGCTAAATTTAGCAAGTGTGAATTTTGATTAAGGTCAGTTGCTTTTCTGGGTCACATTGTTTCTTCCAAAGTTATTAGAGTTGATCCTCAAAAGACAGAAGCTGTGAAGAATTAGCCTAGACCTACCTCCCCATCTGATATTAGGAGTTTCTTGGGTCTAGTTGGTTACTATCATCATTTTGTTGAGGGATTCTTTTCTATCATATCTCCCATGACCCAGTTGACCCAAAAGAAAGTTAAGTTCCAGTGGACAGATGCTTGCGAGAAGAGTTTTCAAGAGTTGAAGACTCGACTCACTTCAGCCCAGTGTTAGCTTTACCCGATGGTACTGATGGTCTTGTGGTGTACTGCAATGCTTCTAGAGTTGGTTTGGGTTGTGTGTTGATGCAAAGGGGTAAAGTTATATATTATGCCTCTAGACAGTTGAAGCCTTATGAGAAGAATTACCCAACCCATGATCTTGCATTAGTAGCTGTAGTTTTTGCTTTGAAAATCTGGAGACATTATTTGTATCGTGTTCATGTTGATGTATTTACTGATCACAAAAGCCTGCAGTATGTGTTTACTCAGAGGGAGTTGAACCTTAGACAAAGAAGATAGTTAGAGTTGCTAAAAGACTATGATATGAGTGTGATGTATCACCAGGGCAAGGCCAATATTATGGCAGATGCTCTTAGCAGGTTGTCTATGGGTAGTATAGCTCATGTTGAGAATGATAAGAAAGAATTAGCTCATGATGTGCATCGTTTGGCTAGGTTGGGTGTTAGATATCTTGATTTCACTGAAGGGAGTATGTTAGTTCAGAGTAGTTCCAACTCTTCTGTGGTCTCGGAGGTAAAGGAGAAGCAGGATAGGGATCCTAGTTTGGTCAGACTGAAGGAGTCAGTTAAGGACCAGAAGGTAGAGGTTTTCTCCCAAGGGGGAGATGTTATATTGAGATTGCCAGCTAGACTTTATGTTCTGAATGTTGATGATTTGAGGAAGAGAATTATGGCTAAAGCGCATGGTGTGCGATATTTTATTCATCCCGGTGCTACCAAGATATACCACAATTTGTGGGAAATCTATTGGTGGAACGGTATGAAGAAAGACATAGTAGGATTTGTGGAAAAGTGTTCTACTTGTCAATAAGTTAAGGTAGAGCACCAGAGGCCTGGTGGTGTAATGCAAGAGTTTGGCATTCCTACTTGGAAGTGGGAAGAAGTGAATATGGATTTCGTAATTAGTTTGCCTTCTTCTCGTCATCATCATGATTCAATTTGGGTTGTCGTAGACCGGTTGACTAAATCAACTCATTTCTTGCCAGTGCATTCGTCTTATACAACTGAGGATTATGCTAGATTGTATATCTGTGAGTTAGTCAGATTGCATGGAGTTCCTTTGGCTATCATCTCTGATAGGGGTACTCAATTTCCTTCCCAGTTTTGGAGGGCTTTTCAGAAGAGTCTCGGTACCCAAGTCCGTCTAAGTTCTGCTTTCCATCCATAGACCGATGGTCAGGCTGAGAGGACTATTTAAACTTTGAAGGACATGTTGAGGGCATGTACGCTTGATTTCAAAGGTAGTTGGGATGAACACTTTCCATTGTTCGAATTTGCGTATAATAATAGTTTCCATGCTAGTATTCAGATGGCCCCATTCGAAGCTTTGTATGGGATAATTTGTAAATCGCCCATAGGTTGGTTTGAAGTAGGAGAAGCAGTTGTGATTGGGCCGAATACTGTGTTTGAGGCTATGAAAAAAGTTAAGTTGATTCGAGAAAGATTGAAAACCACTCAAAGTCGTTAGAAGTCATATGCGGATGTGAGAAGAAAAGATCTTGAGTTTAATGTTAATGATTTGGTGTACTTGAAGGTTTCACCCATGAAAGAGGTGAAGAGATTTGGGAAGAAGGGAAATCTTAGTCCCCGTTATATTGGTCCATACAGGGTTCTGAGCCGTATTGGGAAAGTATCTTATGAGGTGGATTTACCCGCGGAGTTGTCTAGCGTTCATACGGTATTTCATATTTCTATGCTTAAAAAGTATGTTGGTGATTCTGTTGTGGTAGATTCTTCCAAAAGCTTAGATATTCTGGATAGCCTTTCATTCGAGGAGATTCTGGTTGAGATTTTGGATTTTCAGATCCGTAGGCTAAGGAACAAAGAAGTTCCTTTGGTTAAAGTGCTTTGGCGAAATTAATCTGTTGAGAGTGATACTTCGGAATCCGAAGATGATATGCGATCCAAGTAACCTTACCTCTTTTCTGTGAGTTAGGAGCGAGCAGAAGGTATCAAGGTATCATTCTTTCTTAATTCTGCCCTCTTCTTATTAAAGATTCAGCAGTGTGTCTACTTTCATCATGAATTTGTGCATTTTCTATAGTATTCGAAGGTATAGAATGAATTAAGTCTTTTGAGAGAGTCGTTCCAGCTATACGTCCTCATTTTTCTCTTATTCTTGGCCTATCTGGCAACATTCGAGGACGAATATTTCCAAGGGGAGATATTGTAATACCCCGAGATTCTAACCAAAAGTGCCGCCATGAATCAAGCCCAGGAGAAATAAATTATAGTGTTTCGGTTGTTTTCTAGTCAAGGGTGATGTGTATTAAGGCTTTAAAGATGTCCTAACAATTGGGGGAACAAAACATTCTTTACCGATTGAATTCTTGAGAAGGATTTTAGCATAGTCAACTTCAAATGAGCATATATCCCATTTTACTACGAATTATTGATCTCATGACCTACCAAAAGATATATAATTGAATTATCTTCCCAACGATACCAATTTTGTCAAAATCTGATATCGGAGCAAAGAGCTCTACTTATTTTACTCCAGCATGTCAGCCTGAAAAATCCGTGATGACCTTTTGTGACAACTTGTCATAAGCCTGACAGCTTATCACAAAATGTCGTCACCTTAAGGCAGAAAGTCACAAAATCCAACCTTTTGTGACGACATTTTGTGACGGCTTGTCACAAAATGTCGTCAACCTTAAGCCGAAAATCATAAAATCCAATCTTTTTGTGATGATAATTCGTGATGGCCTATCACGGGCCTGACGGCTTGTCACGGATGTCGTCAGCTATTTGTTTCACCAATTGATGGACAATTTTTGCAAGGGTATTTTGGTCATTTCTCATTTTTGGAGGCCTCTATATATATGAGAATCCTCATCCAAAATCTAATTTTCATTTCTCTCTTCTAATTCTCTTAAGAAATATATCTAGGGTTTTATTTAAGGAAATTAATCTTCAAAAAATCATCCATAAATCTTCATGATTCCTTCAAGAATCAAGTTCCTCATAGAGTGGGCTTCAAGAATTTTTTATTACAATTGTGAGTAAAGTCTCAAATACTAGAGTTCAACCAATTTCAAAGACTAAGGTATATGGGATTTTGAACAAGAGCAATTCTTTCGTTACTGTGCTCAAAGCTTTGGTTTTTATTATGGATTTATATGATTATGCAAGTGGGTTTATACCCAAATTACTTCATCATGAGATTCTGAGAATATAAATTGTTCAAGCTTTGTTATACATGATTATTTTATAATTTCCAAGTTATGACTTGATATTTAATATTATGAATTTTATGTTTCTACCATGAGTTGGTATTTCAAGTGCTTTCAAGATGTGTGGCAAGCTTTAAGCTTCCTTATGACAAATCAGATTATTGAGTATATTGATTCATGAGAATTGAGTTGTTACAATGAGTCTTGATATTTTCTCATAGTTATTGATGTTGCCATGACTTAATGAATTGATACATTTTGATATTGAGAAAGATAGATTTGATTTGAGTCGAGTTACAAATCCACAATTGATTATGATTTGATAAATGAGAAAGAGATTTGATTTGGTCTTCATGATACACCCTTGTGATGTTTGTGGTGGATTTCCTTAGGCGTTCTGAGCTTGTGTCTGAGATTAGTATTTAACACCGAGCGGGAAATATGGTATTTCTCCTAAAACTACGTGCCACAGTAGGATTGATATTGATAATTATGGGCCATAGGCCGAGTATGAGATTATGATCACTAAATTTAGGCTGTACTCCCTGGCAAGAGTACGATGCTTCCACCAATGCAGGGTTCTCTCCTTAGGAGGGCAAAACGTTGGACTCTATGTATCTCACATGGTTTATGTCAGTTATAAGAACCTCCCATGTCCATAAGAGTCGAGTTTCTTGAATTATAGAGTCACTCCGAGTCTTGTGTTGAAGAGTTGAGTTGTTTATGATGATTTATGAGTTTTTTATCATATGATTTATTTACGATGAGATCATGAAAAGTTTATTTCAATCTAACTCAAGCCAACTAAGCCATCACTGTACATATGCATATTTTCATGAAATTGATGATGATATTTACATTGTTACATGCACCCCCACATACTCAGTACATTCCAAAGTGCTGACCCACATATTTTCTTATGGGCTACATTTTCTCATAATGAATGTTCAGGTACTCATCCGCGTTAACGATATTCGGGTGCCTCTATTCGTATGCTTAGTGGTGAGTCCTCATGGTTCGAGGACCGTGTTTATATTGTTGTGATACCATTTTGTTGTTATGGCTTTCAGTACTGTTTGAGCCAGTTGGGGGTTTGTCCCAATGTCTCCTTGATTTTGATGTATAGAGGCTTGTTAGACTAAAGGGTTGGTATGTACAGAATTTTAGTATTTTTGGATTGTACAGGCTAGTTTCTTATCTTATTCCAATATGTTTATGATATGTCATTCTCTCTTATATTAGCATGACTATTGTCAAAGTGAGTTCTAGAAGTGATGATAGGTTTAGAAGGTTAACTTGAGGCCGCGTGTGGCCTTAAGCACCGTGTGACGTCTCGGGATGGGATCTTGGGGCGTTACACTTACCTCAAGTTTTTATGACTTGGCTTGAGGGAAAAAGCTTAAATGCGCCTTAGACATTTAAATTCGTACCCGGATTGCATTTTGAAGGCTCATCGCGATACGGTCTAATCGAGGTGACTTACTGGTTCTAACAAAAATGATCATAAATTTTCTCTCGGATATTGGATTAAAGCGAAATTAGTATGGTTGGAAAGCTGACTCAATTATCTACAATTTGGTGGATCTTGATTTGAAAAATTCCACATACATCAAAAGTTATACACTTTCAAAACTGACCCCTGTAAAATCGAATACCAAACTTTGGACAAATCAAAGGCTCTTAGTTCAACTTGATTCTAAGTGATTTCTATAAACATTCTTCACCTAATAAGAACTTCACACACTAAGGTAATAATCATGACACATGCATTAAAATTATAAATCAATAACGAGGTAAAAATACCTTCACCGTGATGTGATGATTATGCCAAAGCTATTACGACCACGGCACGGTCCTATCACGATAAGTTGTTGGAATCGTGATCCAAACATGACCCAATCCTCGTACAAAAAATTGAAAACTTTCCCGAGACATGATCCTTATACTCCTGAACATGAATTAACTCAAAAACTTACATCTCGGGGTCGGGAAGGCCAATTTAAAGTCCTCAAAGTTAAGAGGCTAAAAATATGACGAAGTATCAAACACTTAGTGAAATTTTCAGGTTCTAAGTCTCTTGTGCATGCACTAGGAGCTGAACTGAAGTAAGAATAATATGGGGTATTGCAATATATCTCCCTTGGGAACAGTCGTCCTCGAATTAGACTGGTTAGACTGAGAATACTACACTAAGGTAACTGAGATCATACACTGAACATATATGACTTAGAACATGATTACCTAACTGAGTATGAAACATGATACATAAACTGAATATCAAGGCTGAATCTTTAATACATGATATGACATAAGAATGGTTATGAGTAACCATTCCCTCAGGCTGGATCTGGTTTTGTAAAGAAAAGTTGAGAGGCTTAAGATATGAAAACTCGGGGTATTACAACATCTCCCCTTGGGATAGTTCATCCCCTGAATGATACTGACTTGGCTGAAATACTAAAAAAAACTGAGATGATGCACGGAATACTCATGAAATGGCCTTACTTGTGAAACTTTGGGTAGTGAGACTAAATGGAAAGTTGGAAATCTATAGGAGCTTATCTACTTGATTACAAAACTGGATTACAGGCTCTATGAACTAGACCACACGGACTGCCCATACTCAAATAGAGTATTTCTCCAACACTCTTCTAAGAAATTCTAATAATATTGTGGAGAAAAGAATTTTGGGCCTAATCTGAACAGGACATCTGACTGAGGAATCACAACATTGATACAACTCTATAGCATGAAACATAGACATATAAATCATAAGCTAGGATAGAATTACTAGGCCTTAGGCAATGAAACTTCATACTTTCAAGCTTAGCAACACTTTTCAAATACTTCCTCAATTATACTATTCCCCTTAAATACCATACTCATTTAATTTAACTTAAAATTTTCACATGGGCATTGAAAAATCCATCTGCTAAAGTCTAAACTGAATTAAATTCTCTCACCATGATTAAGCCTAACTCAAAATCACAAGGTACAACACGCTACACCATAATACTATTCTAAACCATATGATTAAATTTTTTATGTCTGTTTCAGAGCTCACACCCTAGGCATAGCATGCCTTACCACTTTAATGACTAACTCTGGACTCTTACTATGGATTCACCAGCGCATATTTCATTCCTCCACTTACATCCCAACATGACATTCAAGCCTATCACTATAACTATATATGAACTTCAAGGCAAACACCCATAACGGCATACTTCTCCTATTCTCTAAAATTTTATCAACAACAACTTTCTTGCACTATACTTAAGATGACATACCCAGAATTCTCAACTAACTATGACATATACCAAAGATTTACCTCAATATTTCTTCATTCTTTAGCCTTAGATATAATAGCATAAATAATCTTTCTTAATGAGGGTCAACAACTCCTTCACATCTAAACCATTGGTTATCCATTATCATCACCACTATCTTAACATAGGAAGAGGTCGTTGAAGGGCTAACGCATAAGGACCTGAATCCTGAAAGAATACTATTCATAACTTTGACACTTAATTGAGGCATTAGGAATAGAATGTCAAAGGGATGAATTCATTAAAGAGATCTAAATTGAGGACGTACATGATATAATGCAAACTTCACTAGTATCATGAATTTTGAGAACTGATCATTCTCTGAAACATGAGTCCATACTTATCATAAGTTATTCAACATAAGACTGGAGTTTCATAGATTTCTGAGGGATGACTCGAATCGCAGAGTGAAACTGTTACTTACTTGCTAGAAACTGAGAATTGACTTGAATAGGCATAAAGTGTATAAGTATTGGCCTTTGGCATGGATCTATCACGCAAGACATGAATTTGGTATGATAATGAGTGAAATCCAAGGAACACTCTAGAGTAAGAAGGGATCACGATCTCATCATAACTCTTATTGAGATGTATTACAATCTAATTCTCAAAACTTGATTTGGTTTTTCACACTACCATATCCCCCTTAGATCAAAGATGATATTCTAAGCTTATGGGTCTACTCCATATCTTCGAGACTAAATCAAAATTTCTTTGCTCTAATGGTCTACACATAAATGTTCACTCACCTGAATTAAGTATATCTAAATAATACTAACTTCATTCTTGGTCACTCTCTTAGTACATACCACCCTTAACTTTCTTTAGCTTCAATAGTCATCATCATAGACTAACATTTTGTTAACTCGAGAAACATACTTGCCTCACTAAACACATAATCTATCTCACCAACTCAAATCATACCAAAAGGCTCAGCATTCTCTATCCCTAGCTCCTTAACATAGCCATCAAGAATACGATATACTATATGACTAGCCTTATTCATACTTAGAAACTCGTGGGAATTATCTAAGCACATATGACACTTAATAATCTTAGAAAATAATTCAATCCCCATATCACCTTGGGCACACCTCTATATCATACCTACAGCATCATACTTAATTACGAATAACTGAACTTAAACTCTTGCATACACTGTTCAAGGCTACTAGATCACTTCCATATAACTAGCATCACTAACCAAGAAATCATTATTTCCACCTTTATGATCATCCACTATTCAAACTTAGTGTCTAGTGCTAGCTATAATTAACTACAACTTCACACACCATTCTTACATATCAAAAAACCTTATAATAGTGATATTTGATCATAATCTTACATTCTATCTAATTAAAGTCCATAAGCACATCCCTCTTCAACACATCTCTAGTACTTATCCATCCATACATTTAAATTATACCCCTAGCGCTACAAACCTCAACCAATTTCTTTTTCACAACCACACAGGAACCCCACATTAACAATTCTTAATAACCTAATACCTTAATTAATGACCTGTACTTTTCTAACACCATAACATACCATCAAGATCTCATTTTCTACTTCAAGTAGATCACAATTCACCTTAACTAAAAACTCTTTCTCTACTTTTTACTAGGAAAATAGTACTACATTCATTACCTCTAAGCCGGAACACAAGGACGTATTACCTTAACATAAACTCGATAGCATGCATAAATTCATCTATTTACTTTAGATCAATCGCAATTCCCATATTTATTATTACTATACTTCTAAACCCACACTGCCAACTATAAGAAGGTTCTACTACTTATAAATCATAACACTTTAGGTTGCAATATCCCTCGAATGCAAACTCTATTTAACAATCTAGGTTCACACAATCTTCTTTTATAAGCACTATCTGTATCGAAGGGTTAATGAGGAATCTGAATACATATCTTACTCTATCTTAACTGAACAACTCATAAAGATGAGAAAATAACTTTCAACTTGAGGAACTTATAATACATTAGCGAGCTCCTCTTAAGCCTCTTGTCTCACTTCTGAAGTTACTGATAATAAATCTGAGAGCATCATCTTGGGAGGAATTGGAACTTGCTAATCATGTTATCTCTAGAATAAGTCATAGATGAGGGATCATGGAGTAACACATGAATCGATAGAAGTTTCTGAGAGAACAACTTTACAACACGACCTAGAGTATAAAGAAGGGAAATATTTCTTAAATTTCCTGTAGCCTCTCAAAGAAAAGTACAGATGTCTCTGTACCATTCTGCAAGACTCTACTATACACGACTTCATAGAAACCCTAGGACACTTGAAAACTGGCTCTGATACCAAGTTTGTAACACCTCGAGACTACCCCTTGGACGTCACATGGTGCTTAGGACCATAAGTAATCCCAAGATAACCCTTGTACTGGCATAACTCATGGCAACTAAATAAGATACATAAATCTTGAAGAAATGGGCGGAGGAAAAGTCTTTAGCTAAACATCTACAAACAAAACTATTAAAACGATTATAACTATGGTTATACAAATCAAAACTCAAACCAAATACATCAACTCTACTAACTGTCTATGAAGCCTCTACTAGTATTAACTATAGGTAGCCAGAACATGACCCCCAGCTATCCTGAATCAATACAACTGAATAAAGAAAACAATATGCTACTCGAACTATGATTGACTCGAGCCCTCGAATCAAAAGGACTCATCACCTACTAACTAAAAACTGTAAATTGTTTGATTATGATGTGCCGCTACAACTTGTACCTACATTATGAAATAACGTAGCACATAGGCATATATGTGGATCAGTACTTCTCGAATGTAATGAGTATGTGGAGGTGAATGCATAAGTAAAATGATAACTTAATATATTCATTGACTTTCAAATAATGCATTCTAAGTGTAAGTGACTCACCTTGAGCTTGAATAAAACTGAAAGCTGAAAAATCATAAAAGCATGAATAATAAAGCTTATTGAATAAACTTTGAGAGACACACACTTTTCTAAAAGCTTTACTTTACTCTTTCTTTAGGAAGGTTCATCTAACTGACATACACCATCTAAGCTATCATGGATTCCAACGTCTCTTACCCATGTTGGGAGAGTTGTTCTACCCTTGCCATCGGAATAGAACCTAGCTAGAGTGATCACTATACTGAACCCATATTGAGACTTAAAAACCTACGGTGGCTCATAGTTATGGGGCATGTGGAATTGGCCTCATACCCAACCCGGTCCTAAATACTACTCCCATGTTACTTATATGCTTGCTCTTTAGGAAATCCACCTTAAAACAGCATAAGGGTTTATAATGAAAACCAGTTATGCTACTCTTTGCTTTAAACTGTAATCAAAATAATTATATGTGGATTCCATCTCTTAGCTTAGGATCAAAAGATCCATATTTCTTTAAATATTAGTATAAAACCATCAAAGAAACTCAAGACCATAGTCTTCTTGAAAACTCAAACTCATTATTCATATGAACTTATCAAATAAAACTTAAGAGCATGATCTTCTTGAAATCTTAATACTTAAACTTAGGGCTTAAAACTCATGCTTTAAACTCATGTCAATTCATAATAAAGCTTTATTCTCAATATAATTCTAGAAATATTCCAACAATAACAAGTCAAGATAGTGCAATCTCATTCATAGTATAAATCATGTAAGGTAAAAACATAAACATAAGCACTTCTTGGTATACTTAAAGTCTCATAAAAATCACATGCTTCAAGAATATACATACTTGGATATGAACCCTAATTCAAAACAAGTAATTAAATTCTTGAAATCATGCAATTTAGGCACAAGGGTGAAAGAATACGCTTGTTCATAACCCCACATACCTTAATAGGCTTGATTTAATGAAGAAAGCTTGACCTTAAAAGCCTTAGAGATGATCTTGAAAGCTTTTCTTGAGATTCTTGGATTAAGGAACTTAATTCTTGGTTTTTCTTGAAGAGGACGAATTGAATTTGATATTTTGGGGATCAGATTAGGGTTTCTTGGAGAGAAAAATAAAAGAGAATGGGCAAATAATTCTTAAACCGATATCTTACCTCGTGTTTTTACAACTTGGCTTGAGGGGAAAAGACTTAACTGCCCCTTAGACATTTAAATTCATACCCAGATTATGTTTTAACGGCTAATCACGACGCGATCTAATCGCGGTAGCATACTAATTCTGACGAAAATGATCATAACTTTTCGATCGGGTATCGGATTAAGGTGAAATTGATATCATTGAAAAGTTGACTCAATTATCTATAATTTGGTAGGTCTCGAGCTGAAAAATTTCACATACATCAAAAGTTATACAATTTCAAAGTTGACCCGTGTAGAATAGAATATCAAACTTTGGACAAATCAAAGGCTCTTAGCTCAACTTGACTCTAAGGGGTCATTTGGTTGGGAATGTAGTTATGCTGGGATTAGTTATGATGGGATAAGTTATACTGGGATTAGTTATGCTGGGATTATTTTTTATTGAGTGTTTGGTTTGTTGTATTCAAAGTAATATGCATGGTATAATTTCTAAGAATAAATTAATTGATTACCAAAATACCCTCCATCTTATTTAACTTCTTCATTTTTATATATTTCTTTTCAAGCTTTAAATATTTATTCTAAAAAATTAAAACTTTAATCTTATTTGGCTTAATTTTTTTGTGTGCATGCATTTTCATGATTATATCGTGTGTATTTTAAAATAAAACTTTCATCTTATTTAGTTTTAATTTTTTTGCTTATTTCTTCCCATGATTATGCCGTGTGTGTTTTAAAAAAAATCTTACTAAATCTTATTTAGTTTGAAATAAAAACTTTCAACTTAAGTTTGTTAAAGTAAAAGAAGATTTGTTGTTTATGTTACTTCATTTAAACACATATCACTCATATACTATAGAATATTAAAATTCATTTTAATTGATATATACAATATCAATTTTCAAGTGATTAAAAAACTATTTAATTTAAAATATGTAATTGAACAATGGAGTCGATTGTGAAACGATAATGTGTATTAAAATTAGGCAACACCTTTGTAGTTGCTATAATATTTTACAGTACTAGTGAATGGTAATTATTATTATAAAATCTACTTACTTTAATTAATTTTTTCATTGTGTAGTAAGAACTTTTTGAGTTATCAATTCACAAAAATAACACTTGGAAGGAAAAAGTTGATGTTGAATTTCGTTTTTCTATTCTCAAAAAATTATAGTACCTACATTTTGTCGGATATATAAAAAACTATAGTACCTAGTTTTGATCCTTATTATGTATGAATCTAACATATTTCGATTTTTAATTTGTTAATTGTGCATTTTGATCCTTTATATAAGAAAATAGCGTATAAGTATATAAAATTCACAAGCAATGTGATGAAAAAAATGCAAAGTTCAATTAATAAGAGGTTAATTTTTCTTAGTCATATATTTCCGTCGTGCCAAAATAAGATATTTTAGTCTTTTTAATTTGTCGTAAATAATACATTTTAGTTAAGTAGATATCAATAATCTTTTTTCATTTTCAAAAGTAATAATTAGAGATTGAAGAACTAAGAGGAGATGAAAAAGATTGGAGCAATGTGTTTGTAATGGATTTGGGGGTATTTTTGTCATTTTATAATTTTATCCAAGGATAAATTAAGGTGGGATAACTTATACCACCAAATATGTGGTATAACTTATCCCAGGACTATTATTAGTCTCGGGAAAAGTTATCCCGAGTATGGCCAAGCCAAACGATGTATTAAAAAGTTTATTCCGGGACTATTATTTTATCTCGAGATAATTTGTCTTAATACCTTACACCGAACGACCCCTTAAGTGATTTCTATGAACATTATTCACCTAATAAGCAATTTACACACTAGGGTAATAATTATGACACATGCATTCAAATTATAAATCAAGAACTAGGCGAAAACACCTTCACCGCGACGCGATGAGTGTGCCATCGCTATTACGACCGCGGCGTGGTCCTATCGCGATGAGGTGCTGAAATCGTGATCCAAACATGACTCAATACTCATCCGAAAAATCTGAACTTCCTCGAGACATGATCCTTTCACCCCTGGACATGAATTAACTTAAAAACTTATGTCTCAGGGTCGGATAGGCCAATTTAAAAGTGCTTGAAGTTAAGAGGCTAAAAATATGACTAAGGATCCAACACTTAGTGAAATTTTCAGGTTTTAAGCCTCTAATGCATGCACTAGGAGCTGAACTAAACTAAGGATACTACGGGGTATTACAGTCATAAATGTCTATTTTATTTTTTTATTAACTATTATTAACTTTTTAATATGTAAATGACTTATAATAATTAATTGGGGTTGATATAGTGAAATCACGAGGGTGATATAGTAAAATCATGATTGAAGAAGGCAGCTGAAGCAGGAGCGTCGAAACCAGCTGCTTCAACCCATGCTTCTATAATATAGAAATTTATTCTATAACAGTTGTGATGCACTGGCCCAACATGATAAGACTAAATTTTTTAAATTCATATGAAAGCAGTGAAATAAATCATCGTAATTAAGTATTAATATATTTATATATAGTATGAGTGTATTTAGAAATTTAATTACAGTTTGTATTCTTCCAGTAATTTTACTACCTAATGTTTAGATCTTTCATTAAGTTTAAGGAAATATATTTATGCATGAAGTGGCATAAAAAATTAAATAGTTTTAAATAATTTAAGTTTTTAATTATTTCGATTTATAATAATTTTTCTTCTATTTCAATTTTAAGTAACACTGATATAATGTCGAGAGTCAAGCAAATATTGCGATTGAAGTAGCAAAGCACACATGTCTTAAATGACTCATAATAACTAAGTAGAAGTGATATAGCAAAATTGCTATAAAAAAATACTTATGAAATAATTTAAGTAGGCCTCATATAAGATGTCAACGTAATTTAAAACATCAAGAGTTAATTTATCATTTTACGTCTATTTTACTTTTTTTAAATATTATTAATTTTTTAATGCTTAGATAACTTATAATAATTAATTAGAGTGATATAGAAAAATTAAGATTGAAGTTGTCATAACCCAAAAATAAGGGTCATGATGGCACTTGTCGTGGCGTACCTTGACAAGTAAGCCTATCACCCAAACTGGTACAAAAAAAAAGACAGAAATATCCCACAGTAAGGCTTCGAGAATGAAGCCGAACCATATAAGTAATCATAACAATGCGGAAATAACTTATCCAAAATACCAATCATGCCCAAAATCAGGTGTCAATAGTGTAAGAACTACTAATATAATCCAAGAATTAAATGCATCAAAAAAATGACCACAAAGGAATAATAACTGTCTACGAATACTAATAAAGACATAACAACTATAGAAAGATAAAGGTGAACTTCGGACACATGAATGTCCAACCGCTACCTTGGAAACTCCAATAATTGCCCGAGTCAATCAAGCTGAGGCGCACTCGAGCTAAGACCTGCACCGAAAGGGCGCAGTAGGCATGAGTACGGTCCACTTGTACTCAGTAGATATCATAGGCCAACCAAGCAAAGTAGTAAATAAAGTATACAAAATATACACTAAGAGCATGTTACCTGCAATCAGAAAATGTCCTACAACGGTAGCCCACACCGCTTGCACTAACAGTTCTAATATATCTTACATGTATTACAATAACACATCAAGGTATAGAACACAAGTATACATTATATCTCATATAAATAGAACAAGAGAGAACATATAGATACAAGATCACCAAATACAAGTAAAGAAAGGTAAGACAAATACATAGATGACAAGTCAATAAGGCAATACAACACAACATAAACACAATAAAGTAAGTGCAATCTATATGATGATGATGATAATGATGATACACGAGGTCATCGCACAACCTCCGGGATCGTCGCACAATCCCCGTATACATTACGAAGCTAAATCTTCCCGATGTAGGATCCATGGGGGGTTCGTCAACCCATATACAATCCGCATATCTCATATTTTCTTTCCGGCACATCCCTCGGAAAAGGTTTTATAAGGTGTTACAATATTTTAAAAGTGTCAGTGTTTCTCAGATGTTGCCACGGTGGTATCAATGTTTCATGAATAAGTATGATATGAAGATGTAATGCTCATAACCAATCATAATGAGTATTTGCACAACCAATCACAATGATATATTTCCACAACCACATGAGCCAATATCCACTTATTATTTTCATTTCATCCATGAATTTCCACATGTCTCATAAGCCAATAAAGTATGAATATAATCATAATACACCAATGGTACCATATTAAACAATTCAATACAATTATTCATATGTATTCAAGGCTATCAATATCACATAGGACCCCACACGGTCAAACATATCACATAATATCTCAATTTTGACAATTACATCACATATAGGGCCCCACACGGGCACAACACATAGATAACCATGTTTCATGATTAGTTCTCACCCTTAACATGCATTTTGTACCGTCATTTACTACCCAACCCAATCTGAAGAGTTAAGCCATAACCTACCTCGAAAGTCGAAACCGGTCTGCTACACTTGAACTCGCAACCTTACTTTTCACAAACACTCTCGAACTCTACTAAAAATGTCAAATATGAAATCTACGCATCAAGACAAAACCAATGACACCCATATTGACTACTTTTGATTCGGGTCAAAACGGACCCCCAAAATAGGTTTCCGAAAAAAAAGGGCAAAATTAGAACTTTATTTTAAAAACATGTTCCCCATAAATTTTTAGGAACCTACATCTGAAAATGCAAGTTAAATCGAGTCAAAATGGAGTTCAAACCGAACAAAAATTATTTTTGAGCTTTACCGGGTAAAATGAAATTCGGGTTAAAATCAAGAATCGAAGTTGTTTTGAAGGTTAAATTATTGAAAAAATAGTAATTATAAGATAAAAATATTATTCAAATGAAAAGAAGTGAAATTTGGATTTAAAATCATGCCTTAAAATTTTTGGGGGTTTGAGGAATTTATCAAGAGATTACTAAGAAAAGGGGTGAATTCTGACCTTAAATCCGTAATAAAACCAAGAAATGAGTGTTAATTTAGCTTCCCAAGCTCCCACGAACTTCACCTTTAAGCTCCCAAACTATTTAGGGTTTAACTCCCAAGAGGCAACATGAAAAATGAGCAAAATAGGTTCAAAAAAAAGTATTTATAGTACAGATTTTTCATCACTGCTGTTAAAAAAAACTATTTTTTTTAAACTCAATTCGGACTTCAACGGGGTGCCCGAAATTCGTTTGGAGTCCGATACATGCAAACGAACTATGCAACCATACTAAATTCGACACTCCGGGCGCATTGGCGATATCAGATTTTCCAAAAAATATCATTTTCATAAAGTTGACCCCCGAAATCCGAAATTATAATTTTCCAAATCGAGGGTCGAAATGAGATTTAAAACCCATAAAATTATACCAAATATGCTAACACCCAAAAATAGATATTCTAGGTCTACTTGCAAAGTCAAATTTTCCATCCGAGGTCATTTCGATAAAATGTGGGTCCCACTCCCATATTTCTAATTTTTCAACTTTCCGATCAATAGGTCAAAATGAGCTCGGGTGCACCGTGACTCGAACCAAAGGTCTACCAAGTCTAAAATCGATATTTTGGAGTTGCTGGCGCAATCCGTTCAGTCATCTGTCGCATGGATTAAAAGATATCCACATAATTCCAAAATAAGGCTTTTTAAGTCATCAAAACCCACAATATTGCATAAATGATACCAAAATGCATTGAAAATCATGTCAATCACTTTCACACCCCAGAAATATTATAATGCAACTACGGGAAGAGGTAAGACAGTTAAATCACACAAAATCACAAATTTCAGATATTTCATCAATTTTTTAGGTCATTACAGAAGCAGCTGAAGCAGACATGTCATAAATGTCTATTTTATTTTTTATTAAATATCATTAATTTTTAATACATAAATGACATATAATAATTAATTAGACGCGATATAGTAAAATGGCGGAGCATGCAATGGTCGGCAAGCATGTCGACCACCGAAACAAAAAAATAGTTAAAAAATTAAAATTTAATTTCCTTTTTACGTATTTTATGCTTCATTTATTTGTACCTAATAAAATTAGAAGTTTGATCATGCACATCCTAATTCGTAACTATGTATTTAATTTTTTATTTGAATTCAATCGTTTATATCTCAATAAGGATACCGCTCCCATACTCCCTTTTTGACACATATATTACTATTGTTGAGTACTTCATCCAATTATTTTTAATTTATAGTTTTGTATCAATTTTATCCCTGTTATTAAGTATTGTTTATTATCGAATACTTAAATGACTTATAATATACAATAATTAATTAGAAGTGTTAGTAAAATTTTTATAAAAGTACTTGTAAAAAAATTTAAATGGACTCCATACAAGTCATCAAGTTAATTTAAAACATCGAAAGTTATCTTATCATTTTGTGTCTATTTTATCTTTTTTATTAAATATTATTATTAATTTTCTAATGCTTATATTATCTATAATAATTAATTAGGAGTGATACAATAAAATAAAAGTTGAAGTAGCTGAAGCAGACATATCGTCCACAAACTGCCTGCTTCAGCAGCTTCATTCGACTCATAATAACAAATTAGAAGCGATATACTAAAATTACTCTAATAAGTACTTGTGAAAAAAATTTAAGTAAATCCCATATAAGTCGTCAAGTTAATTTAAAATATCAAGAGTGAATTTATAATTTGAGTAAAGACATCATTTCCCCCCTGAACTTGTTCGTTCAACTTACTTAAGCACTTAAACTAAACTTTTATTTATTTACCCTCCTTAACATCTTTAAAGTGTATTCATTTCACCCCTAATACTGACGTGAAATTTTTTTTAAAAAAAATAAAAAATGTGTTTTTTTACTCAAAAACTGAGATGGTCCCACTATTTTTAAATATATATATATATATATATATATATATATATATATATATATATATATCCCTTTCTTCTTCTTCAATGCCTCCCACCCCACTTCACCTCTCATCCCCCCTCCCCTCTGCACCGTATACCTACACCCCACACCCTATATCATTTTCTTCTCCAATACATCAACAAACAACAACACCCATTTTCTACAATCATTGATTCCTCGATTAACAACCTTTTTAAGTGTTTTAAGATCCGAATTCAACTTTTATTTTGCTTTAATGGTTAGTGTATCCTTTTTGTTCTATTGATATCACTTAGCGGTTAATCATGGACCTTTCGATTAGCAAGACCAAGCAAACTTAATTTTCTCTTTTCGTTCTTCTCTGAAATGTGTAGAACTTTTGACGGTGAGATTAAATATTAGTAGAAGCAGCTGCAACTTTCAGTCCACCAAAGGTAGAAGACATTATGTGTATTGTTGTAGCCTACTAAATTGGATTTTGAACATTCTCCAACAACACTCTAATTCAATTTTTTCATTTTCCTCCATTAACACATTCTCCAACGAAGAAATTAAAGACACTAAATTGCTCCATCGATTTTGTTTGAAAAACAACAAAAGTAGAAGAAATTAAAGGTGGGGTGGGAGGTTGTTAATGGAGGAAAATAGAGGGGTGGGGTGGAAGAAATTAGAAAAAAATTGAGATGGGGTGGGAGACTGGGGTTTGTAGGAGTGGGTGAGGGTGAGGGGCAGGGGCAAGGGTTGGGGTTTAACAAAGAAGAAGGAAGAAAAAGGTGCACGTAGGGTGGGGGTGGGGGGATGGGGGAAGAGGGTTGATGGGTTTGATGAAGAAAGAAAAATGGAGTGGGGGTATTTTTTAGTATTTATTTATTTATTTATTTATTTATATATATATATATATATATTATGTGGGTTTTTAAGAAAATAAATTGTAACTTTTTACATAACAATAACATGGCACTGATGTGGCAATAATGTGACGTGAGTGTAGTGCACTTTCCGCTGTGAGAGTGGTATTCAGTATTGAGGGGTGAAATTAATACGCTTTAAAGATGTTAAGGGAGTAAATAAACAGAAGTTTAGTTTAAGTGCTAAAGTAAGTTGAGCGGACAAATTCAGGGGGAAATGATGTCTTCACTCTTATAATTTTGTGTCTATTTTATCATTTTTTATGAAATATTATCAATTTTCTAATACTTAGATGATCTATAATAATTTATTAGAGGTGATATAATAAAATCACAATTGAAGTAGACATGTCATAAATGCTATTGTACTTTTGTTAATTAAATATTATTAATTTTTTAATACGTAAATGACATTATAATAATTAATTAGTAATGATATAGTAAAATTACGGTTGAAGTAGCTAAAGCAGGCATATCATAAATATCTATTTTACCTTTTAAATTAAATATAATTAATTTTCTAATATTTAAATGACTTATAATAATTAATTAGGGATAATATAGTAGAATCACGGTTGAAGCAGCTGAAGCAGGTATGTCATAAATATCTATTTTACTTTTTAAATTAAATATTATTAATTTTCTAATACATAAATGACTTATAATAATTAATTAAGAATGATACAGTAAAATCACGATTGAGGCAGATGAATCAAGCATGTCATAAATATCTATTTTAATTTTTTAATTAAATATTATTAATTTCTAATACGTAAATAATTTATAATAATTAATTAAGAATAATATAATAAAATTACGGTTGAAACTCCTGATATAATGTCAAAAATTAATTTGATTTTGTTAATAAAACATCATATAAGGAGTGGAGTACGCATCCATCAATAATCAAATCATATGAAAAGGTGGATTATATCTAATCAAATGTAAAATAGCACGCCAACGAGTATTAACCAGAGGGTTCCACTTTATAAATCCAAAAGGAACATGAATCACCAAAATTGGCTACCGACATTTTCTCATTTTTATAATCCTACATCAATCACTTTTATAAAATAAATAAGTAAATAAATAATGATAATTTAAGTATTTATTTTTGAATACTCTACTAGACTATTAAGGGATTGTTTGGTTGGAAATGAGTTATCTCAGAATAATTAATTTAGGAATTAGTTATCTCACTATGTATATGAGATAATTTATTCTCACACTATGGTGTAAATGGTGAGATAAATAGTCCCGATACTAATTAATACCTCACACCAAATATGAGACAAAGTAATTTTTCATTTTATTTCGAAACTATTTATCCCTTATACCTCGCACCAAACGTTCATTAGCCGTAACGGAGACATTTCTGGTAGGAAATGATTTTCTCTTTATGATCTTATGAGGCATAATTTAAATTAATTAAGCTAATAAATTCTAAATATCAAATAATTATACAAAAATGGTTACAATAACAAACAAGGAGAATTAATAACAACAAGCACAAATGCCAAAAAAAAGTTAAAAATAAGAAAGATTCACTTAAAAATAAATTGTCATAACTTAAAATTATAACTACAAACTTCTTTGAACCACAATCTTCACTATTCAATTAACGAAAAAGATTAATTTGGGAATTTTAATATTTTATTCGTCTCAATTCAAATGTCTTCTATTCTTTTTGTTTATATATCTCCAAAATAACGTCTCTTTTATATGTAGTAAACTTTCTAATTACAATTGCATAACAAATTTAATACGATAAAATTTAAATTCTAAAAAATCATATATGTCTTTAATTTAAAATTATAAGATTTAATAATATCTTTTTTCTCTTAAATTTAATATTCAGTCAAATTATGACACATAAATTTTAAAGTGGGGGAGTCGGGAGAAAAAGCCCTGCCCAATTCTTTCTCTTTTTGATGCGGTGAAATTGACCTCAAGACCTAAAATTAGATCAAAGTGATTGGTTTATAGCAAAAATCATTTTCATCCATTTAAATTTTAAAGGCAAAACCCCAAAAGAGTCAACTCTTACCACTCGAACTGTCCAACACTTCAAGAATTAATAACTTGAATGGTAACTCAATTTTGAACTTTTATTCCAGAAAATCACTCAATTTTGATCTTTACTTCAAAAGTCATTCAACTTTTACGTTTTTATTTAGAAAACCACTCAAATTATTTAATCAATTTTTAAAATACATTTGCTTATGTGAAATTATTAATTAAATGCAAAATTCGAAAAAATTAAAAATTATCTCTTAATGACTCTTTTATCCTTATTTTCATAAATTAATTTTCCTTTCTCATTTTTCTTCGTCTTCTCACATATTATAATTGATTCAACATTTAATATATCTGATAAAATATTAAAATCTCAAATTAAATTTAACAATAATCGAAGAATAAAAAATTATTAATATAAACTATACTAAGAATATTTTAGAACTTATAATGCTAATGGCTTTGAACTTGCTAAATCATGTTAGTTTTTATCAACCCGATATTAATGTATTTAGCTTTTGTATTTTAGTGATTAACTTTGATTATTTTTATTAGGATTTTCTTTTAATTGATTGTCGGTGTTATTTTTTATAGTTACATATGCTAACTTGAGTGATGCTAATTGCTTCAAACTCGCAGTATTTAGTGATTGATTATGATTTGGTTTATTCAGATTGGGTTTTAATCGATTGCTGGTGGTATTTTTTTTATATTTACATTTGCTAATTCGAGCTAATTAACAATATTTATTTTTTAATACGGTGAAATATGACTAAATGATACGTAATTTGACTCATTTATTACTAAAAGTCACGTGTACGTAGTTATTACATATATATAGTGAATCCCTATAACGTAGGTATATTACTCATAATATTTAGTTATGGATATAAAATCTCTAATTCATCATATATATATATATATATGTATATATATATATATGGGGTACAGTATTTTTTTCATTCATATAGTACAGGCATTTATAAAAAATGGCATCTTTAGAGTGAAAACAGGAAGGGGGAGGAGGCGAGAGGGGGGCGGTTCTATCATTGAGAGTGTCACATTTATAATAAGCTATAGAATGTGCAAATTTAAATTTAATTAGATTTCAATACGAACACCAATATCAGATGGGAAAAAAAGTTGAAACAAGGATTGAAAAGGTAGAGCAAAATAATTATAATTTTAATTCTTTGGTTATTGTTAAATTTTATTGTGATCCTTTGATATTTTACTAAACATATTTAATATTGAATCAATTACAATATTCGAGAAGGAGAAAAAAAATGAGAAAGATGAGGGGAGATACTAAATTTAGGAGAATAAGGATAAAAGAGTCATTAAAAAATATCTTTAAATTTTTTTAATTTTAATTTAAATAGAATTTCCACATAAACAAATTTTATTTAAGAAAATAATTAAATAGGTTGAGTGACTTTCTAAGTAAAAATGTGATAGTTGAGTGACTTTTGAAGTAAAAATCAAAGTTGAGTGACTTTCTGAGATAAAATCCCAAAGTTGAGTGACCATCTGAGTTATTAACTCACACTTCAATGTTTGAAAAGTTTTTGTATCACACCTTTCACTTTCTCAGTGTGAATAATGTACAAGCCCTCGCCACATCCAACTCCCTTGGGTCAATAGCCCCTACCCCCTCCCTGCATCTTAAAGAGATTACATGCATCTTTGGTCAATATTAACCACTCTATTTGTGGCATGAAAATCTAATTGGAATTACATGAACTTATACAGAAGTATGGTCAAAACCTATTACCAATTTGGCATAGAACAGCCACGTATGACAATTAATCAGGTGTTCGCAGGTGTGAAATGCCACATTGGATGATTGAGCTGGACGATAACACACTTTTGGCATGATCACAGATTTGGCAGGAAAAGTAGTTATGGTTGTTAGTGTGTGCATTTTTACTGTGTATTGCGGGTTTTTTTTCATTTCTTTTCTGCATAGTATAATAGAAGTGAAACACATTTGTAAGGCATGAATTAAAGATTTATCTCAATACACTTCTCATTTCTCTCTTGCTCCTTTTGTCCTCCTCTTTGTGTTCTTCATTCTCTTTTATTCTTTAAGTTCTACCTGCCAAATTCTCTCTTGATACCTCATTCTGGTATCAATTGGTATCAGAGCTAGGTTACAAGCAAGCCATGGGACCATAAAAAAATACTAAAATAATTTCAGAAGCAGCAGAGTATAATGCTCAGGAGCAATTTAAGGATTTGGCTAATCAACAACTAGATCTACGAACTGCTATGGAGGAAAGCATCAGGAACTGAAGCTGGACATGGAGCATAAACAATTGGAGATGATACGTGTGGTGCAGGCGTTGAAGGACTCAATTGATGGAATTCATTTGCAGCAGCAAGCTAATGAGAGGTTTCCTACTTCAAGCTTAACTGAACTACCCCTAACTACAGGACAGGGAATTTTGGGTCCTAATCCATTTCACACCAGTAATCATTAAAATCATAATTTGCTTTTTCTGGGCTTCAATGGAAAAAATTTGAAGACATGATTGTACTGGATAGAATAATATCTTGCTATAGATGAAACCCCGATAAATCATAGACTAAGATTGGTTGCTATGAACTTAGAGGATGAGGCTCTAGCTTGGCATCAGGCTTATTTAAGATGTAGGGATCTACCTAATTTGCCTGGTTGGGAAGAATATTTGAGGGCAATTACTGAAACTTTTGGTGATGATTTTGTTGATCCTATGTTGGAACTCAAGCAACTGAGGCAAACTGGATCTGTTAAGGACTTCCAGATGGCATTTGATAGACTGTTAACATAATTTAATCTAACTACGGCTCAAGCAATTTCCTGTTATTTAGGTGGATTGAAGGAGGAATTGGTTGGAACTATATTGATACACAAACCTCAAACCTTACCTAAGGTATTCAGGTTGGCTAGATTAGTTGAAGCCACTAAGCTCGCTAATACTAGATCCCGAAGATCAGTTGGGTTACAGGCAGGCTGGCTTTGCCTCATCAAACCAGCTATAATCAAGAGACTAGGCTGGCTTTGCCTTCTGCTACTGGAGTTAATGGAAGCAATCCTAGAAGGACTATCTCTCCAGCTGAGATACAAGCTAGAAGGGCTCAGGGGTTGTGTTACTTCTGTGATGAGAAGTACAACATTGAGCATAAATGCAACTTGCCTAAACAGTTATTTATATTGGAGTTCGATAGCCCTGAGATAGATGAAGAGGAACAGGTATTAGAACCAGCTTCTATTGACAATAGAGATGGTAAGGAAGATATCATAATCAACAGTGACACTCCATTAATCTCCTTATGCGCTCTCATCGGGATCCAAGGTGCTCAAACTATTCATGTGCTAGGCTATTGTGAGAAAAAGACAGCGCAAATTTTGCTTGATGGAGAAAGTACATATAAATTTATTGACAAGGAGGTTATGACAAGGTTAGGATGTGTTGTTGTTCCTACCCCTTAAAGTTATGTGGGTTTGGGTAATAATGCTAAGGAAGCTACATCTGGTGTAGTCAGAGATTTTGAGTGGTTGCTGCAGGGCTAAACATATCAGTCTAACTTAATAGCCTTTCCTATTAGAAGGTATGGCATATTTCTGGGAGCCTTGTGGATAAAGACACTTGGTCCGGTGACTGTGGACTTTAATGAGCTCACTATGTCCTTCACTTATAAGGGGAAACAACATGTCCTTAAGGGAGTGCATGAAGATTGCAGATTAGCCAACTCCAAGGCTGTAAACAAGTTACCAGGAAATGAAATTGAGTTTTTCATGTTACAAATGTTACCAATTCAAGGTAGTGTTGATCCTAGAGGACTCAATTGTTCACTACAGCTGTTGAAAGAAGAAATTATAGCACCATAAAATAGTTGAACTAACCAACCAGTACAAGAAGATATTCCTTGAGCCCACAGTCTTACCTCCACAAAGAGGTTCTTTTGATCATAAAATTCCTCTACAGATAGGAGTGAAGCCTGTCAATATTAGACCGTATAGATATTCAGCTATAAAGAAAGATATTATAGAGAAGTTGGTTAATGACATGCTCCAGCAAGGTATTATCCAGTATAGCAACAATCCATTCTCTTCTTCGATAGTTATTGTGGGAAAAAGGGATGGTACATGAAAGTTATGTGTGGATTATTGAGAGCTCAATCAGTGCAACATTAAGGATAAATTCCCTATTCCTATCATTGATGATATTTTGGATGAACTGGCAGGAGAAAGGATATTTTCTAAAGTAGATTTGAGGTCTGGTTATTAGTAGATCAGGATGGCAGGTGATGATGTTCCAAAAACTACCATTAAGATACATATAGGACATTATAAGTTCCTAGTTATGCCCTTTGGCTTTACAAATGCCCCATCCATATTCCAATATTTGATGAACCATATTTTCAAGCAACACTTGAGAAAGTTTGTATTAGTATTTTTTATGATATTTTAATTTACAACAGATCATTACAGGATATCTTAGCCATTTAAGGTTAGTTTTTGACCTTATGATCCATCACCAACTGATGGCAAAACAATCCAAGTATGTGTTTGGTGTATCTAAGGTTGAGTACCTAGGCCATTTTATTTCTTATGAAGGAGTTGCAACAGACCATAGGAAGATTCAAGCAGTTAAGTGCTGGCCTGTCCCTATTAACCTTAAGAAGTTGAGAGGTTTTTTGGGTCTTGCTGGTTATTATAGGAAATTTATTAAGGGGTATGGTTGCATAAGCAGACCACTCACTGATTTGTTAAAGATGGATAATTTTTTATGGTCTGACAGTGCTACTCAAGCCTTTCATGAGTTGAAATCAGCGTTGATATCTGCACTTGTTCTTGCTCTACCTGATTATTTCATTCCATTTGTTGTTGAAACAGATGCTAATGGTAATGATATTGGTGTTGTACTTATGCAAAATGATCATCCCATAGCTTTTCTTAGCAAAGGTTTATCTGTATGTTAACCTGCTTTTTCTGTGTATGAAAAAGAACTATTAGCCTTAGTGTTTTGTTGTGACCAAGTGGTCTTACTACTTACTTGTCAAACACTTCATTATTCGAACTGACCAGAAGGCATTAAAGTACTTATTGGAGCAAAAATTACATACTAATTTTCAGATCAGGCGGTTGGCCAAGTTGTTGCCTTTTGACTTTGAAATTCAGTATAAGAAGGGTAAGGAAAATTTGGTTGTTGATGCTTTATCTAGAGTTCAAGGTGCAGAACTCATGTCCATAATGGTTTCTTCAATCAAAGCTAATTTATGGGTTGATATTCATGCTAGTTGGACTAAGGATCCTACATTGCAGGCTCTTATTCAATCTTTACAAATTCAACCTCGCAAGCATTTTACTTGGCCTGGTGATCAGTTAAGGAGGAAAGGGAAATTAGTTATTAGTGATGATGCTACTCTTAGGAATAAGATCTTATCTCTGTGGCATTCTACACCTATTGGTGGGCATTCAAGTATTGATATTACTACTAGGAAGGTTTTGGCTTATTTCTATTGAAAGGGTATTAGGAAAGACATAGCTATATTTGTGCATAAGTGTGTTGTATGCTAAAGGAACAAATATGATACTTTAGATTCCCCTGGATTACTCCAGTCATTGCCTATTCCTACCTTTCCTTGGGCTGATATTTACATGGATTTCATTAAAGGTTTGCCTAAGTCCAAGGGTAAGTCTATTATTTGGGTTATAGTTGATAGATTAACCAAGGTTGGCCACTTCATTGCACTGTCTTATTGTTATAGTGCTCAGTTTCTTGTCCCTATTTTCTTGGATAACATCTTTAAGTTGCATGGTTTTCCTGCTACCATCACTAGTGACAGAGCCCCTATATTTATTAGCACCTTTAGGAAATTATTTTTGTTTGCTCAAGGAGTGACATTACAGACTTTTACAGTTTTAAATAGGTGCCTCGAAACTTATCCTAGGTGTTTCTGTACAGATACTCCTACTGATTGGGTATCTTACTTAGCATTGGTTGAATGGTAGTATAATTTTAGCCCTCACTCTGTGATTCACACTTCTCTCTTTGAGTTGTTGTAGGGTTATCCACCACCTCTGCACATCTGATGTTATTGCGGACATGCTGTTACTTCGACAGTTCAAGCTGCAACTAGCTAAGTTTCACTTGCATAGAGCTCAACAGAGAATGTGTTCTCAAGCCAACTCATACAGGTCCGATAAGCACTACAAGATTGGAGATTGGGTGTATGTCAAACTCCAACCTTACAGACAGTCTACTTTATCTGCTTTCCCTTATCACAAGTTCACTTCTAGGTATTTTGGTCCCTACCCGATTGTAGAATGGGTTGGGGCTATGGCCTATAAACTTCTTCTTCCTCCTGAGGTGGAAATCCATCCAACTTTCCATATTTCTCAACTTAAATTCTGTCATGAACTTCCCTCCACTATAATCCACCCTCCTGTCATTGACTTATCCAATCCCCTTTGTCCTGAACCTGTGTGTATCTTGAATCGACGCATGGTCAAGCATAGTGATAAGGCAGTAGCTCAGTGGCTTGTGCAATGGTCTGGTCTCGATCAATCTTATGCTACGTGGGAGTTAGCTTCTATTGTGTAAACCAGGTTTCCTTCCATCACCCTTGAGGACAAGGGTGTTTCTCCACTGGAGGGTATTGATACCAATTTGGCATAGAACAATCATGTATAACAATTAATTAGGTGTTCTCAGGTGTGAAATGCCACATTGGATGGCTGAGTTGAACGATAACACACTTTTGGCGTGATCACAGATTTGGCGGGAAAAGTAGTTATGGTTGTTAGTGTGTGCATTTTTACTGTGTATTGCATTTTCTTTTCATCTCTTTTCTGTATAGTATTAATAGGAGTGAAACACATTTGTAAGGCATGAATTGAAGATTTATCTCAATACACTAAAGGTGTCAAACGGGCCGGGCTGACCCGGCCCGGCCCGGCCCGACCCGGCCCGTAACATCAAACCGGACCGGTTTGACCCGGCCCGGAAAGCCCTAGGGCTTTAGGGTACCGGGTACCGGTCCGGTTTTTTAAAAAAATTGGGCCCGGTTAACCCGGCCCGGACCAACCCGATCCAGGCCCGCCGGTTAACCGGCCCGGCCCGGCCCGGTAACCGAAAAAAATAAAAAAAATAAAAAAAATAAAAAAAAAATAAAAAAAAATTCTGTTGGGCCAAACTAGCCGTTGGCCCAACGGTAATATTACCGTTTTTGGGTCCAAACGGCTAGTTTGGGCCCATTTCATTAAAAAAAAAAAAAAAAAATATAAAATATTTTTTAATCCTCAAAATAAATCTATAAATACCCTACAACTTCAAATCATTTCTCACACAATTTTCCAATCTCTCAAATCTCATTCTCTCTCAAATCTCAATTCTCAATTCTCAAATATTCAATATATTTAATTTCTTAAAGTGTTCACTTTAATTTTTTATTTTTTCGTTTACAAAGTAAGAGCGGAAGTTTCTAAAGTCGCAATCTTCGGATACTTCCCAAATTTGGTATTGTCGTTCCATCTCTTACGTTTAATTTTTATTTATTGTATTAATTGTTTAATATTTAATTTTGTTATATTTGTGTATTTTGAATATTTTTAGTTTAATTTAATTTATATTATGGATAAATTAAAAAACCTCGCTGCTAAAGGTGTTAAAAATTTTTGTCCCGGAAGCGGTAGTGGTAGTAAAAAGCGAATTATTAGCGGTAGAGGTAGTTCAAGTAATAGATATACCCGTGTGCCTTCGCCTCCGGTACCGCTTGGTACACCTTTTGAGGAAGAAATAGGTGTAGGTGCTCACGATATGGATTATGTAGAATTTCAAGAAAATTACGGTATAGAAGAAGAAAATGAAGTAGATGCAGTTAATGTAGACGAAGATGATGAAAATATTGCTGAAACACCCGCAGTAGGAGATGCTAACGTTAGATCTGAATCAGTTAATCTCCCTTCCCGTCCTCCCAGTGCCCCAAAACCACGTAAAAGAACTAGTATTGCATGGCAATTTTTTGAACGTATATCAGATATTGAGGTGCAGTGCAATATTTGTCAACAAATATATAAGCATAGAAGTGGCGGTAAGCAAGGGGGTACGGGTACGTTAATGAGACATATAGCTGAAGATCACAAAAGAGAGTTAAATATTGCAAAAGGTGGTGGGGATGTTGGTGGGTCAACGCAAACTAGAATGGACCCAACAACCGGTCAAGTAGCGAAAAAGTATAATAAATTGAGGGACCGGGAAGAAATAGCTAAAATGGTAGCTGTGGGTTGTTTGCCTTTTACTTTTCCTTCTTCTGATGCTTTTATCCGTTATATACAAGCAATTTATAATCCTATGTTTAATGGTATTCCTAGAACTACTTGTCGGTCTGATATTTTTAAACTCCATTCACAATATTGTTTTTATTTATCAACATTCTTAAAAAATATTCAATGTAGATTGTCCCTAACTTCTGATCTTGGTCGTGCTGTTAATAAAAATGATTATTTAACTGTTACTTGTCATTGGATGGATAGTAATTTCATAATGCAAAAACGTATTCTTGCTTTTTTATATGATGAAGATCGCAAGCATACTGGACAATTTATTTCTGATTCTATTATTAAAATTGCCGGATATTATGGTATAGAAAATAAAATTTTATGTATTGCTTTTGATAATGCTTCTAACAACAAGAATGCTATAACAAAAATAAAATCTACGTTATCTCCACCCTTTCCTGAAATTTTCCATATTAAGTGTGCATGTCATATCTATAATTTAATTGTAAAAGATGGTCTTGACTTTTTTGAGGTTTATATTGAAAAAATTCGTCTTGCCGTAGGTTTCATTCAAGGAAATAATCGTAGAGCGAGAATTAAAGAATTTAAAGTTAAATGTCAAGAAAATGGACTTACACCGATTTTAGTGCCTGAGGAAATTGATATTAGATGGAATTCTACGTATGAATTTTTAAAAACTTGTTATAAATATAGAATTCCTATTACACTAACTTTTAACCAACACTGTGGTTCTTTTGCTGATTCTGCTGATTGCATGTTACATAATTCTGATTGGGTTATAATTAATGATCTTGTTAAATTTTTAGAAAAATTTTATGTAGCTACGGTTGAATTTTCCGGTGCATACTATCCTACTGTTTGTAATATTTTGGCATATATAGCCGATATTTCTGGTTTGCTCCAACAATATAAAAATAAAGAAGGTTATAAAGAAGCTGTTGGCGCTATGTTTACGAAATTTAAAAAATATTTCTTCCCGATTCCCCCTATTTACATGATTGGTGCTATTTTAAATCCTTGCATGAAATTTAATCATATGTGTCACTTTAGTACGCTTATTTATACTAACTTAGAAATAAATACTAACCGTGAGTCTGAACAAGAGCAGCCTGATTTGTGGACGGCTACGGCTGATGCAAAAGATTATATAGAAAAATTATATAATCACTATGCTGATTTATTTGATTCAGCCGTACCTACAAATATCAGTCCAACTGTCGCTCCTCATCCTCCCGAGGAGCCATCATCTTCTAAAAGGTCGGCACATAGTGGTTTTCCTGATTCGTTTTATGATTTATCTTGTTGGAACAGTGTGGATGAGAGAGCTTACACATCAACTTATCGGGAGGAGCTGAAATATTATCTGCGGACGCCACCAGAGGATCGCAGACGACGGATCAACTCGCTGGATTGGTGGAGAAATAATGAATCACAATATCCTGTACTTTCAAGATTAGCCAGAGATATCTTGAATGTTCCAATGTCAACCGTTGCATCAGAGAGCGCCTTCAGTCAGGGACGACAGCAGCTTGGAGACAACCGACACTCATTGGGAAGCAACGCAATGAATGTTTTAGTTTGCCTTAGAGACTGGATTAGAGCAGAAAGAAGAAACCAAGGAATGGAACCAGAGCCAAGCGACGACCTCAAACTTGAAGAAATAATGACTTCACGGGAGAACTCAACAGAATCAAGTCCAATGCATGGGTTTGCCCCCGTTGACTTCGACTATCCTATGCAAATTCCAATTAATATTAACATGAATGAGTTGGAAAAAATGATGCATAATTTATAGATTTTTCATTCATGTAAATTATAAATTTTGGATCATTTTGCAATCAATAAAATTCCACAAATTCATTCACTCCTTAGTTGTTGTTTTTTATTTTTTTTTATTTATCAATTTAAAGTTTTAATATCTTCTATAGAAGTGTATATTTAATGTATACATTATATATATCTTCTATAGAAGTGTATATTTAATGTATACATGTGTATATATCTTTTATAGAAGTGTATATTTAATGTATACACGTGTATATATCTTCTATAGAAGTGTATATTTAATGTATACATTATATATATCTTCTATAGAAGTGTATACTTAATGTATACATTTGTATATATCTTCTACAGAAGTGTATATTTAATGTATACACGTGTATATATCTTCTACAGAAGTGTATATTTAATGTATACATGTGTATATGTTTTATAAATTAGTATATAAGTATATCTATAAATATTGTAATGTATATATAATGTAGTATATTTTATAAGTAGTAGTGTATATACATTGAATGGTGCATAAACACGTGTATATATCTTCTATAGAAGTATATATTTAACGTATACATGTGTATATGTTTTATAAATTAGTATATAAGTATATCTATACATATTGTAATGTATATATAATGTAGTATATTTTATAAGTAGTAGTATA
The DNA here is from genome assembly GCA_030864225.1 of Capsicum baccatum var. pendulum. Lineage (NCBI taxonomy): Eukaryota > Viridiplantae > Streptophyta > Magnoliopsida > Solanales > Solanaceae > Capsicum > Capsicum baccatum. The sequence continues at coordinate 71,781,933 of CM061551.1, forward strand.
TATACATTGAATGGTGCGTATACACGTGTATATATCTTCTATAGAAGTGTATATTTAATGTATACATTGTGTATATAGCGTATATATAGTGTATATTTGACCGGTTTTTATCCGGTTTTGACCGGTTTTGACCGGGTTTGACCGGGTTTTAGCGGGTTTGACCGGATTGGGTTAAGTGGGCCGGTTCCGGGTGGGTTTTATTTTTTTTACTGTGCGGCCCGGCCCGGCCCGGTTAAGGCCAAAACCGGCCCGTAACCGGCCCGTAACCCGGTAAGAGAGAGGGGGCCGGTTCCGGGTTGACCCGGCCCGGCCCGTTAGACAGCCTTACAATACACTTCTCATTTCTCTCTTGCTCCTTCTGTCATCCTCTTTGTTCTTCATTCTTTAAGTTCTACCTGCCAAATTCTCTCTTGATACCTCATTCTGGTATCAAAACCACATAAGCTAATTATTTTTTGGCCTTGTTAATGAGCGTCTTACTGGCGGATAAATTGATCGCCCTAAATTCAAATCAGATCAAACTCTTATTTTTACGTGGCATGAATTTATTTTTTATACAGAATAATCTTACGATCTACCCACTAAGGTCCAGGAAGATAAATGTCATCTCGGCATTCCCAATTACTCCAATCTCCTCTACGCTTAAGAAGTTGTCCGACGATATAATGATATTATAGCATGTGATTCAATAGTGTAATTTTATACGCGTAGAAGACTTCGTATAAAAATAAAAAGATTCCAAAAGAAGTTGGACTTTGAGGTTAAGAGAGGGGTGAGGTCTATTCAAGTGGCCACCCATGCAAAACATCCACGGCCCTATAATAGTTTCTTTGTCCCCATTCACTTCACATGCCTTTGTTCTCCCCATAAATACACCTCTTTCATTCTCATTCTTTCCTAACACAAACTATTCCCTTCTAATCAGGTGCCCCCTCTCTCTTTTCTACTATTATTTCCCTTCAAAATTCTCTCCCAAAAAAAAAGAAAAGATGGCTCTAAAGAAAGCAAGTCAAACAGCAGCACTCAAACAAATCCTCAAAAAGTGTTCTAGCTTTGGGAAAAATGAGAATGGCCTGCCAAGTGATGTCCCAAAAGGACATTTTGTTGTATATGTGGGAGAAAATAGGAGCAGATACATAGTTCCAATTTCTTGGCTAACACATCCTGAATTTCAAACTTTGCTTCAAAGGGCTGAAGAAGAATTTGGATTTAACCATGATATGGGAATTACTATTCCTTGTGATGAAGATGATTTCTGCTCTCTAATTTTAATGTTTAGATAGACAATCAAAACTAATTTGAGTTGTTCATCAAGTTGATTAGACCAGTTTTGACCAGATGCACTAAAGTCTTGCTAAGTACACGAGGTTCGAGAATGGGTGGATCTAGCAAGTCAAAGTGGATTGCTAAAAAATTAATTGTGAATACTAGAAAGAACCCCCTTCGTTAAATTTTATTATATATTGGTTTCATGTACTTAGTTGTTTTCGTCAGTGGTGTTCAATTTGCACCCGTCGAAAATTCTTGTTTATGAGAATCAAATTCCGAAAATATTTCTTCATTTTATTTAATATTTTCTAAGAAGTAATTTCCGTGGTAAAAATGCATAATAACACAAGAATTCAGAAAGGGTTACTATAGACACTTGATCATGGAAATTAAAAATGGAATTCCGTTTAAAATCTGAAGAAAAAAAAATGACAAATGTCACAATGGAGAACCTCAGAATCCAAATTAAGGTAAAAGATTCATTCTCCAACTTCTATTAGGGATGAATTATTAGTTTTTTTGTTTGACCAACTGAATTAAAAAGATTACATAAATAAAAGAAAAACAGATGACCTGCTCAAAATTGACTCACCTTTTGTTTATTGAATGAGTGGATAATCGAGTGTTCAAATTAATTAATAACTAATTAATTAATAATCATGATGTATATTGCATACAATGACGAATAAATTATGAGCTTCTCTGCATTATTAGTTGGGCCAAGTGGACAAGTTCAGATCATGAGGTTAATCAATTCATCAACTATTAGTTTTTTAAAAAAAAAAAAAAAAAAAAATTATTTTTAACTTGTGAAGGTAATAGCGCTTCGCACGCTTCAGAATATCTCATGCTTTATAAAAGTTTTTATAAAAATATTTAAATTATTTTTAATACACAAATTTATTTATATATATATATATATTTACTATATATAATAAGTGGGGATAAGCAGGCACATCTGCGACATGCCTGCTTATGCTGCCTGCTTCAGCTGCTTCGATCGTAATTTTACTATATTATCCCTAATTAATTAGTATAAGTCATTTGAGTATTAAAAAAATAATAATATTTAATAAAAAATAAAATAATAAATTAACTATTGATGTTTTGTTCTACCTCCTTCAGCCGCTTCAATCGTAATTTTACTATATCTCTCCTAATTAATTATTATAAGTCATTTAATTATTAACAAATTAATAATATTTTAAAAAAAAAAGATAAATTGGATATAGCACGATAAATTAACTCTTGAGATTTTAAATTAATTTGTTTCTTATATGAAACTCATTTAATTTTTTTTCACAAGTATTACTCTTAATAATAAAGGGAATAAGCTGGCAGCTGTTCGACATGTCTGCTTCAGCTACTTCAACTATAATTTTATTATTTTATTCTTAATTAATTATTACAGGTCATTTAAATATTAAAAAATTAATAATATTTAATAAAAATAAAAATAAAATAATAAATTAAAAAAGTAAAATGAAAATAAAATAATAAATTTACTCTTAATGGTTTGTGCTGCCTTCTTCAACTATTTCAATCATAATTTTACTATATCACCCCTAATTAATTATTATAAGTCATTTAAATATTAATAAATTAATAATACTTAATAAAAAAATAAATTAGAGGTAAAATGATAATTAACGCTAGATGTTTTAAATTAATTTGATGTCTTATATGAGACTCATTTAAATTTTATTCACAAGTATTTTTTTATAATAATTTTATCTTATCACTTATAATTAATTGTTATAAGTTATTTAAGACATGTCTGCTTTGTTGTTTCAATCGTAATTTTATTATATCACCCTAATATAATAACATTTCATAAAAAGGATAAAATACACACAAAATGATATGTTGACATAAAATATTTATTTGACTATCAAAATTATATTAGTGCCACAGAATTACGATGGAACAAAGGAAGACATAAAGTAACATATATTATTTAAAAATGAGAAGACACGTAAACTGGGACTGAGAGAGTATTAATATTTTATTAAAAAGTTATGCTAAAAGTATTATAAATCACATATTTAACAATTTAAAAATATAAAAGATATAAAACATCTAATTGACACTCGAGCTTATATTAGTGTCACTTAAATTGAAATAGAAGAAAAAGTATTATAAATCACAATAATTAAAATTTTTAATTATTTTAATGATTGATTATTTAAATTATATTTGTGTCGCATAAATTAAGATAAAAAATAATATATATTGAGCACCGACCTTTAATGTCTATTTTTTTTATATAAGTGGGGATAAGCAGACACGTCTTCGGTATGCTTGCTTGTGCTGCCTGCTTCGATCGTAATTTTTATATTATCCCTAATTAATTATTATAAGTCATTTAAGTATTAAAAATTTAATAATATTTAATAAAAAATAAAATAATAAATTAACTCTTGATGTTTTGTGCTACCTCCTTCAGCTGCTGCAATCGTAATTTTTCTATATCTCTCCTAATTAATTATTATAAGTCATTTAAGTATTAATAAATTAATAATATTTAAAATATATATATATAAATTGGATATAACACGATAAATTAGCTCTTGAAATTTTAAATTAATTTGATGTCTTATATGAAACTCATTTAAATTTTTTTCACTAGTATTTTTTATAATAATTTTATTTTATCACTTTTAATTAGTTGTTATAAGTTATTTAAGACATGTTTGCTTTATTGTTTCAATTGTGATTTTATTATATTACCCTAATTAATTTTTATGGTAATCTAGGCATTAAAAAATTAATAATATTTCATTAAAAAAAGAAGATAAAATACACACAAAATGATATGTCTAACATAAAATATTTGTTTGACTATCAAAATTTATATTAGTGCCACAAAAATTAAAATGGGACAGAGAAAAACATAAAGTAACATGTATTATTTAAAAATGAGAAACGTAAACTGAGACTGAGAGAGTATTAATATCTTATTGAAAAATTCTGCTAAAAGCATTATAAATCACATATTTAAAATTAAAAATATAAAAGATATAAAATATTCGATTGACTCTCGAACTTATATCAATGTCACGTAAATTGAAATAGGAGAAAAAATATTATAAATTATAATAATTAAAAATTTAAATTATTTTAATAATTAATTATTTAAATTATATTTATGTCACATAAATTAATACAAAAATTAACATATCAACGCGGATCCTTCGATGTCTATATATATATATATATATTAGGATTGGAGTTTTAACGTGGTTTTTTTACTATTTCTTTTCGTCCAATGGGGAGCCAATGATATCATACTTATAAGATAAGTTTGACCTCTCGTAAACAATTAAGCTAGCTTGAGGTGGAGAAAAATACTTTCCGTTTTTTCTGACTTGATTAATTCAAAATATCTTTTTCTTTATTATTTTTGTTAATTGATGGTGTACAATGAAACCTTCTTTTATTAGAAAGAGCCAAAAAGAAATTACAGTAAATTTGAAATGTTGAGATGAAATAGGAAAACAAAACGTAAGAGAAGGAATATATATATATACAAAAAAGAAATAGGAGATTGCTGACGTGACATGTCTCTAAGGTCAGTATTTATATTTATCTTTTTTCTTTTTTTTTTGATCTTTTAATTTTTTTTTTAAATTCTACCCATTAATTTTTCTTAATAAAATTCATTAATTACCCTTTATTAACTTTACCAAATACACGTACAACAAAAGTAGTTTTCAAAACTCCGGATTTTTCCTTTTCCTTCTCCATTACTATTAACCTTCTTCTTAAAAATTCAATAATCAAATCATGGTGCCACAATTTTATCTTACTCTCAGAGAAAAACAAAGATTATTTAGCAAAGGAGAAGAATTCAACTCATTATATGCGCTATTTCAAATAAAAAACTTAAAGATTTCAATTTTAAGAAGGCATGAAACTTCATGTTTTCTTAATTTTCCCTTTCATGTGTATTTGTATTAGTGTTTCTCTTGCGTTTATTATTTTTATTATTTTATATTTTTTTTGTATTTCAGGCCTTACGTATTGCAGTTACATTGCTGGTAATTGTGCCTTTAGATGAGCGATTCTTCTTTTACATTATTCCTATTCGTAAGGTATGTATACTCATGTCCTCATGCCTTCATGATTTTCAGTTGTTTATGTGCATATATTATTTTGCTTATTTCTCTTAGATCGTGTAAATTGAGTATTTGTTACTTCTTCTCTATTTTTGTATTGTTTAACAATTTAACGTTGTGTACTATTGCGCATAAAAGAAAAGCAATGTACAATTATGACAGGCTAACCAAAAATTTAAAAGTTTTTCATGTTTTTTCGTGATTGAACACATTGAAATTTTATTTTATTTTTTAATTTTTCATCGGGTATTTGGTACCCGCATTGGAGCCTTACTAATTCGGCTTCGCACTGCATAGATCTTTCTTTTTAAGTTGAGGGATTTGTCCAAAATCAGTCTTTCTACCACACAAAGTAAGGCTTGGTCTATATATATTTTACCTTTTTCTATTTTCACTTGTGAGATTACATTGTGCATGTTATGGTTATATTGAGTTAATTAAATTAAATAGATGAGTGAAGTGACATTTATCTTTTCTTGATATTTAATTGAAATACAATTCAGTAATTTATTTGTCAAAATATATTTGGAACATCTCCTGAGCCGGAATCTATCTGAAACAACCTCTCTATTTTGTGTGAGGTAATGGTATGAACTGTGTACACTTTACACTTCCCAAATCTCTTTGTTGGAATACACTATATTGCTGTTCTTTCTATTGTATATTTAGAACGTAGAACAATAGATATTTATCAACGTTATTGTGCAAGGAATGTACTCTTTTTATTATTATACCAAAAATTATTTAATAAGTAGGTTTTGATTAGTGAACATTTTTAAAATCAGATAACATAAAAAGCTTTTCTTTTTTCTTCTTTTAGAAAATCGTCCCTTTGACAAATTGAAGAGAGAAAAGAATTTTATATTTGTCTTCGATTTGTTTATTTGAAAGAAAGAGGTAATTTTAATTTTTTCTATTTTTCATTTGAGAAATTTATCTATTATCACATTTGAGAGTGGTGCATTTTTATGAATTAGTTGTTGGAGCAGATATTGTGAAAAGAAGTTATTACATTAAAAACACATTCGAGAGGAAGATAGAAAGAGGGGCATGAGTTATGTTTTTATTACTTGCCTTATGAGTAACTATACAATAATCAATGCAAATAATTATATGACTTTTGTTCTATGAAAATGTTGAAGTATTTAGAGCTATTTTGCGCTATGCCTTCAATATAATCAGTAAACGCGATTTTGAGGCATTGAAATTGAAAGCTGAACTCCTAGAGCTTGTGTGCACCGTAGAAAATATGATTTACTCAATATCAAGAAAATCTTTTCTCGCAAAAATTCAGAAATTGACTCAATATCAAGAAAAGTTTTTTTCGCAGATATGCAGAGGAACGAATTAGTCTTTCTGGGAACTAAATTTCCTGTTGAAGCAAACAGTAATACATTGATTCCACCATGAAAGATTGAATGGCAACAAGGATCAGGTACAACAACATCCAAGGTCCGAAAAATGTAATTTATGTCATGCTTATCTATCTCTACATGTTGTAGGGCTCGAGAATTTGATGGATGACCATGAAAACGAATTTGAGATGATGCAAGATCAACTTGGTCAAAGAAAAAGGGAGCTACAAGTTGTCTCTATTTTATAGACGGGAGGCATCGACAAGATAATTTTAACAAACAAAATCTATCGTGATCCCTTAATAATTTAGTATAACTTTGATATTCCTACAAAAGTGTTATTGTTTCACAAAAGTATTTCATAAAATGTACTCATAGGCTTTCTTTCTTCCATAAGTGATGAACCTTGTGATAAGCTTCATGACGGATAACTAGCAGACATCAAAAACTTCTAAAAGGCAAGAGATAATTAATAGTCATTGTGATGTATGAACTACATGAGTTTTAAATGATATAAAACAATATTTCTTAGTTTGTAATAAAGTTGAATATCCTTGACTGCATGAAATATGAAAATGGCTAAATATACTTGAAAAATCAATTGCTTTAAAGTGCAGTGGATCGCAGCAGTGGGTTGCCGCTGAGAATTATTGAGATTAAATTTATCAAACTATTATTATGGTCGCTAGGGGTGTACAGACCAAACCGTCAAGTCAAATCAAACCGAAGAACCAAACCAAACCGAGAAAAAAAAACCAACTTATGATTTGATTTGGTTGGTTTGGCATTTGAAAAAAACACCCAACCATTCTTGATTTGGTTTGGTGTTAACAAAAAAAAAGTCAAACCGAACCCAAATCAAACCGACATAATATATATATATGTGTGTGTGTGTATATATACTAGTTTAGTCGCACGTGCGAACGTTTTATTATTTAAAATTAAATGATTTTATCTATTGCGAAGATTTTTAATAAAGTGTAAAAGTTCAAAACACTTTTCAAAAATCTTTCACACTTTAATGTAATAATGTAAACATAAACATAAACACATTCACATATATGTTTTCCAATTCCAAGTGATTGATGGTATCACTTTTACATTTGTGTACCTCTTTCCCTTGTTGCCACAGGATAAGAGAGACGAATCAATTTAAACCATATTTGTGTTACGATTATATATATATATATATATATTTAATATCGTTTCTTATTTTTAAAGTCAAGTTTTTACGAATTTATTGATTACATTCTATTACGTACTTAAAACATTTAAAAATCCGAAACTTCTTAATTTTTTCTTATTCTAATAGTTTTATATTTATTTTTAGATTTTTCAAATCTTCTTAAAATCAAATTTCATTGATTTAGAATTCGTAAAATAATAAAAAATATTTCAGTTATATGACTTCAAATAAGGAAAGGTTTACCATAAATATATTTAATTAATTTTCAATTCTTAAATTAGAAAAAGATATAGAAATTTTGTTTTCTTCTAATAAGAATTTTTTTTTATCATAAATACATTTAATTAATTTTCAACTCTTAAATATTAGGACGAAATAGTGAAAAAGACGATTTTGTTTAAATATTAAGAAGAAATAGTGAAAAAAACGATTTTTTTTTAAAACAAGGATTTCAATGAAGAGCAAAAAGTTCAATTCACTTTCTAAGGATATTCACACTTTTAATATTATATATATATATATATATATATATATATATATATATATATATATTCATATATATAATTTAACTTTTATACATAAAATATTAATTATAATCTACTTTTTAAATACTTTTCAATTAGTTTTATTAATTTTCAATATTTAGAAAGTAGATGTATATATACATATATATTTATATTTGGTCCTTTAAGTTGTAATATTTATCCATTAATTGCTAATAAAATGATCCAAAATCCAATATAAACTTAAAATCTAAACTTTTCACTCTTCATCTTATTTTTTAGTTTCAAGAGAGTTTTTTGCTCCTCAATTTTTCATAATTGTGGTTTTTCATTAGTGCATGAGTGAAAACATACTTGATCTAAACTTCAATCATAATATAATTGTAAAAAATAAAGATTATAAAAAAAATATGAGAAAAACCGAAAAAATCAAAAAAATCAAAAGAACCGCCTAAAACCTAAACCGAAAAAATCGATTTTATGTTGGTTTGATTTGGTTTATAGTTTTAATAAACCGACATAATTGATTTGATTTTTTTCAATAGAAAATCAAATCAACCCGACCTATGTACACCCCTAATGGTCGCATATGAGTTTCTTTTGTAAGCTAATATTATTGCTTAATATTTAAAAGAGAGGAAAGAAAGATTTGACATTTTAAAAAATAAAGTAAGAAAGAAAAATATTTCATTAAAGAAGATAAAAGAGGAAAAAGGTATAATTTCACAAGTTACATTAAGTATTCTAGAAATCCAATACATTTGGATTTAAAGACTAAACTTTTTTTTTCACAGAGTAATTTTTTATCACTTCTGATATTTGTATATGAGAAAATATTATTTGAAGGGTTATCAAAATGAATTATTATCACGCGTATGTTACCTAGTTTAAGAATATTCATAAAGAATCTCCTTAGATTGGGAGTGGATTTTGAGAAATTTTTTTAATGTAACTAACTACATTCACATATAGTTAGAAATTAAAAATAAACTAAGCAATTAACGTAAATAAAAAAAATACTAATAAGCTAGGGTATTCATTTCTAGAGTAATAATTTTTCAACTTATAGCTCATTCAATAATATTATTGGGTTCTCTTTGTTTTTATGGTACAAAAGAAAAAAAAAAAGAAAATACATTCTCTCTCATAATAGTTGATTAATTTTTACTTGCATTTGAAGAAATTATAAATAAGAAGGTAATTTTACTAACTCGCTTTTCATGAAACACCTTAAAATTTTTACAAATAAGTGTGAACACTTTAAAAAAAATAAAAAATTGCAAGGATAATATGAAAAAAAATAGTTAGTGCTTTCTTGATTTTATAAAATGACCAACTAATATGGATAATTATTCTTAATAAAATTACTAACTAATATGGAATGGAAGAAGTACTTATTTTTAGCACCATAAATCATCTTGGTCTCCTTTTATTTCCTCTGGTTCCAAACTTTTCATGTACTCAATCCCTCCGTTTCTAAATAAGTGCATTGTTCCTTTGTTATAGTCAAATAATATAAATTCTGACCAACTTTTAAAGGTATATTTTTAATCAAATTAAAAAAGTGAAGATTATTATATATAGTACTTTTCATATAATTTTTGAATATCTAAATTTTTATTTTAAGAATTTGAATTAATCAATCGAATTTAACTTTAAAAATTAGTCTGACAAAAAATCGAAGCATGTAATTTTAAAAATGGAGGGAGTATATCAATTTGTAGTCCTCATTATAATATCAATAAGGAGTAAAATATCTAGTACCCCCTGAACTACGGCCAAATTTGCTACGACACACTTTAACTTTATGGGAATTCTATTACTCCCTTAACTAAATTTTAGCGTATTTTTGTCATCCTTTTTAGTTGATGTGACACCTTTTTTCAGCTCTTTTAGCTGACGTGACACTTTTAATGTGAGACTCATTTTATGTAACAAAAGTGTCACATCAGCACAAAAAGGTGACAAAAATACGCTAAAACAGAGTTTAGAGAATATAGAACCCTACAATGTTGGAGCGTGTCGTAACAATTTTGGTCATAGTCCGAGAGTTACTGGATGCTTATCTCGATCAAATAAGTGCAACATTCTAATTTATTAATTCTTTTACCATTAATCTTATCATACTCTTTTAATACTAAGTATGACTTTAGGATATGATCATTTATTAACTCTTCCTAATCAAAGTTGTATTTTTTTATTTTAATTCTGTCATATAAATCACAAGTCACATTTTTATTAATATTGTATATCATCATGCTAATTTTGAAGTGATATTCTCATGAAGAGATCTTCTGACAAGTGCTAATTAGTAGCACTAATGAAAACTGAAGCTTTAAATTAAAAGATTACGAAAGTATATATCTTACAATTTCATGATCAAGATCCAAGGAGAAGGGACTCTCAAGATTATTCAAAAGAAAAGATCAAAATTTCAATTATTCTCAAAAAATATTTTTATATAATTCACATAAAATAACACAAGTTTCAAACTCAATATAAATTTAATCAATTAAAAAGAAAATGATCAGAAAGCTAATAATTTTTTAAGGAATACTACTACACAGTTTTATAATCCACTTTGCTATTCTGATTTTTAAATAATCAAAAAGGATCCTTTCTTATATAACATTGTGGGAAAGAAAAGAAAGTTAGGAAAAAAGGATTAAGATAAAATGAAAAATAAAAAGACAAAAACTACCTACAATTCAATTTAATGTATTTTTTTAAAAAAAATAAAAACAGTCAATTTGAGTTCTGCCCCTTTCCCCTCCTCTTCATTTTGTGGATCCATAAGTTTTATTTAAACAAAAATTATCACAACGATGACAAATTTATTTCTTAATTAGGAATTCTAGTTAAGAATAAAAAATTTATTAAAAAAGTGCTCCAAATCATTAAATATTCTTCAAAAAATAAAAATAATAATAAATAAATACAGAATAATTATCCAACTAAATGAAAAGTTTGATAACAAAATACAAATTTGTTTAATTTTGCACAATAATATTTTATATTTTTGCTTCTTTCTCCTTTTTACTATGCCCATCTTCTTCTCCTTTCACCAACCTAATTAAATATCACATCAAAATCACTAAAGAAATAATTTATTAATAGAAGCCTAAAGAATATATAACTGAACATTCATGAAAAATAATCAAGATTTAGACAGTTTAATTAAGAAGAATGATGAAGAAAAAGGAGAAATATGCCACATTGATTTATTTATGCATAATACACACACTAAATTATATTATGATTTAATATAAATATCCGATGAAGATAATAATTTTTAAAAAATTATTTTACACAATAGATATTCCGTAAAAAAAAAATATTACTTGGATATGGATAATCCTACAATGTCACACTCTTTTTTCACGCTGCATCATTAAAATTTGTGTTTCCTTTTGTTCCTGCTTAGAAAGTCTAAAATTACAAAATATAATATTATCAAAAATAATTTTTAAAAAATAAGAAAACAAATATGTCATAGAGATAAAATGTTCATAACTTCTTATTAGTATTAAGTAGATTAGTCATTTCTATCCTTTTTTCATCCTTACCTACAATTAAAATCAGATATATAAATAGCATAGGTTTAGGTAAAAATATGATGATGAAGAAGAGAAAACCAAAAAATTGCAACAACACAACATTCTGCCGAAAGAAAGAGTAAATTTCACACGCGGACACACATCAATAAATATATATATATATTTATAATCTATAATCTATATCTATAATATATTAAAAGTGTGAAGACCCTTAAAAAAGTGTATTGAAATTTTTGCCCTTCATTAAAAGTTTGCACAATAGATAAAATTGTCTTTTCAACTATTTCCTTAAATTATTATAGTTTCTTTAATTAAAATGTATAATTGGAAAGAAGTTGGTCCTTATTATATTAGTAGTAGTCTTCAAATAATTGCCCACTTTGGTTTCCTTTTTTAAAAATAATCCGAAAAAAGTAAAAAAAAAAAAACATCATAACACTTATAAATTTTTTTTCTAGGAAAATGTATAATTGGGAAAAAAGTTATTCCTTATTAGAAGTAATCTTCAATCAATTACCCACGTTAATTTCCTTTTTTTTTTTAAAAAAAAAGTTCTGAAAAAAGAAAAAAAAAAACATAATAACACTATTGTAAATATATTTGATGTATTATAATGAATGTTTATTTTGTTTTTCTTAGAAAAATTTGGATTAGTTACTTTAAGATCAAGTTAGTTTCAGCTATAAATAAAGGAATTGTTATTCATGGTAGAATATTTATGAATTCAATTATTGTATTGGTCAAATCTAATTGATTCTTTTGTTTTACTTTGTTTTTACAACATTCGAACATCTCATACAAGTATGATTTTTTGATAAATCTTGGTTAGATTATCCTTTGATTTAAATATTATTTTTATGTCCTAGATTTAATGATTTTCAATTTCTCTTTCAGTCTTCGTTCATCCTCAACTCCAGCATACTGTTGCAAATTAAAGATATCTATGTTATTGCGGTTGTTTCCTTCTTTTATTCCCATGCTATATCATGTGTTACAATCTGAATTCCAAAATGTTTCTTTTACTAATCATCATGTTTAATTTCTTCTTTTACTAATCATCATGTTTAATTTCTTAATTACATGATTTTTCCTGTATGTCATAGTTTAGAAAAATAGCTATTATATATAGGTTCTAGGGTTTATGCATAGTTTAGAAAAGTAGCTATTGTATATAGGTTCTAGGGTATATACAGTGAGCTACTTCTTTGTTGAAATTATGGTAAGTCGTCTTCTCCAGATGAAGGTGATTGTTTGATTTATTTTTTTGACTCTAATTTTTGGTGCATATGACTAACAGTCTTTGTAGTTTGTTACAGACTACGTCTCTGGTGCTTTTTTTTTGTTCTAGGTTGGATTTTTTCTATCAACTTTGTGTACTTTTGGACTTTGTCTCAATCTATAACTAATTTTTTTTATTTCAATGTCTTCTTCATCACTCGATTATAGTGTTATTTTGTTGTAATAATTAAAGATAAAATAGAATTGTACAATATTAAGTAAAAGTATAATTGAAAAGAGAGTGCAATAATAGGATTACATTAAAATTGGTTATTTCATAAAGACGAGTTTTTCATAATTACCTAATCAAGAAATTAAATCATATCATGTTTATGATCTATGTTTTCTAGGTTTGTTTTTCGATCTTCCCTTTTTCAAATAGTATCTGCTTAGAATTGCCCCAAGGTTAAGTTGTATGGTAGATTCTTGGCCTCATAGATCTTGAGAAGTAAATGAAGTGGCAGGTTATGTGCCTGTTCTTGACCCGATGTCTGCGAGGAACAAAAAATCCAGCTATGTTATACGACATAAGAGTAAATAGTGCTTTTTGTGTTTTCTTAAAGGAAGATAGTCTGTTTACAATTTTCCTTTAATTATTATATTCTTATTTTTCTAACATTTACTCCTAAATAAAGGAAAAAATTGTGATAAAATATAGATTTTAAATGTGTAAAAAAATTAAGAACTCCTTAAATACATGATCAACAAAAAATATAAAATTAAGAACTTTTAAAATATATGAAATTTTTTTATACAAAATAAATATATATAAAGAAATTAGATATCTATTTTTTTAATAATATAAGAATTAATGTCATAGGTTTTCTTGCATGAATGCACTCAAAATGTATGCTCACATTCGCAATCGAAAAATAGGACAAAGTGGGTAGTTTTTTCAATAGACTTTTAATGAAAACCAATTTAAAAATACTTTTATGCAATATTATATATTTCATTCTTTTTATATTAAAGTAAAACACACGTGCAATTGCACGTACCCTATACTAGTTTTAAAAAAGGCTCTAATGAGATTTTATTTTGAATTAATTTAATTTATCAATTTATCTAAAAGAGGGACCATATCTTTTTAGATTATTATTTTATCAATTTAATAAGTATCTTTCTCCATTAGATAATGCTTTGCAAGCATGTTTTCCATCTAAAGAAGTAGTTTAAAATTGGGAAAAACCTATTTTCTACTATTAGTTGCTTCTCTATCATAAGCTTATATACATGCTTTAGAGATTGTCCTCATTTTCACCATAATTGATTTTATTTTTAGTAATTCTATAGATTAGTATTATTTATAATTATATATTAGTTATTATGTAATTCTCTTATATATCTTTCAAAGTACTTAAATTTTATTAATTAAGTGTAATTTTAATCGTAAAACTTTTATGATATGGTTTGAATAATTATTTTTTATTTAAGTCTTTTTTTTTAATTGTCCATCCAATTCTGCTGTTTTCCTTAAAAAAAAAAAGAAAATGTATGGTAAATGTTTTGGGTTAAACGAGAGTCAAAGTTTAAAATATAATATCTAAACATTAACATTGTATTAATAATTTTATTTTTATTCATGTTTTCCTTTTTTAGATAATAGTTTCTTTCAAAAATTTTGAGACTATAACATTTTTCGTTTCTTATTCTTTTTAGAATTTAAATTTTTTAAGGAACAAAGAATTGTATTGTTTGAGCATAAAAGGGAATTTATTAGAGTTTATGAAAAATAAGTAAACACCATCGGCTAATTTATAAAAGAACTTATTGTTAGCCACATTTATCCTTTAGTACTCTTGAAGGTATATATATATATGATATATCTCTATATCTCCTCCTCTTCTTTTTATGATTCATTTATTTTTTAATTGTAATTCGTTTTAAAAAAAATAATAAGTAATTCACTTTTAATATGTGTATGAAGTAATAGATTGCCCAAGTTGTTTGAGTATGAAGTCAATTTTTTAGGACTATTTCTGAATGCATTTGATATCTTTTACGTAATGAATTTTTTAGGGCTATTTTCGGATGCATTTGATGTTTGTTACGCAATAAAATTTTAATCTTCTTTTTACCATTTGAAAAAATAAATTTCATATTGGACAATATTATTATTTCATTAATTTTTTAATTTTTAGAACTTCAAGAAAGTCTTCATATTAATTCAAATAAATTAAAATATTAATTACCTCATATAAATTATGTTCGTATCTGAATGATGTCACGTATTTTTATAAATAATATTTGAACATTAGACAAACAAATACATGCAACTATCTTTTCTCATATTAAATACACGTGCAACACACGTATTTTAAACTAGTATATATATATGAGAGAGGGAATTTTAGCCAATTCTATGTGGTATGGCTTAGATGCCTTAGATGCCTCTAATATCATTTATCCTTTTTATGTTTTTTTAGACTATTTTTTCTTATTTCGAGCTTAATAAATTATATAAAATTAATAAAAATCATCCATTAATGTCTATATTATTAGAAATTATATACAATGTATTTAATGTACAACATGATTATTATCTCATGCTATTAAACTCCTCCATTTCTTCACCTTATTATCTCATGCTATTATGAAGAAAGAAGTATAACAACTTACGGATAAATTATACATAAATAAAACATTAATTAACAGGGTGAGTGGGAGTTAAAAAAATCCTATTAAATTCTAAATAAATTGTCACTACTTCTTGCGTTGCAAAACTTTTGGGTTTTCTTCAGCCAAACAATTGAACTAAGGATAAATTTTATCTGTTATATTTAATTTTGCTTATTCATTATTTGTTTTGTATAATGACCATTAAGAATATACCTAACCTTCATTTTTTGAGAAATAATAAAGCATTGCTGCAACTTACCAGGTATGTAAAGTTAAATTTTCTCTACTGCTTTCTTTCCTTCTTATCTTTCATATATCAGAAGTGTGTTCAGAAATCAAATTTTTCCTGCGATATTATTGTTACGCCGATGATTTCCATAACAAGAGAAAAAATTAGCCTGCGAATAAACAACGTCTGCACCACAATAAAATAAGTTCCTTTGATTCTATAAACTTCAATATTAGGCCACCAGTTTGTTGCACTTTTTAGAACACCTAATGATTTAATTGTTTTATTTTGTTTAATTACATTGCTGAAAATTAAAATTAAAACCTATCAATTATTTTATAATTATCCATATTTATTAGTCAATCTATATATAAAGGAAACATTGAGGGCAGCTGATGTTGCACCTCTCAATTGTCTCTATTTTTTTTTTCCTCATTTTTTTGGATTGTGAAAAATATTTTATTTTAAAAACTATTCTTTGGAAATATTGAGATGACAAAAAATATGAAAGAAAGAGAAGAAGATTTTACATAAATTTTGACGCAAAAAGGGAATTTTACTATTTTTTTTTGTGTGTGATGGGTGTGGGGCGACGAGAGTACTCTCTGTTATTCATTCCAATGTTCACTTTTTGAATTTAGTTTCTCTAACACTTAAAATAAAATCTCTGGACAAAGGAAGTAACAAGTATAAGCTTATTATGCATTAATCATCTATATTTATTACTTTTCTTATTTTACAACGTTATTATTTTTTTTATTCTTTCATTCTTCAATTAAGAGAAACATTTAAAGGAAACTAGGGAACGTAGCCGCGCTTCGCACGTGCTTTTAAGTTTATGTGTTTGAATATTTCCTCAATTGCAATGCTATTAATATTATACCTTTCTGTAACTTGTACTTCAGCGAACGTGGTAGAAAAGTTTATCAAAACGTGTAATCAATGGTATTAATATACAATATTGAATAAATACAAAAATAACTATGGTCTCATGTAAGCTGAAAAATAACGGTACAAGTGTGGATATCATCATATTGATTATAGTCAACGATATTAGCAGAAAAGTTTATTCATCAACACATGTCTACTCGTCACAACAAACTAAAAATGATAACAGTTTGAAACAATTTTGTGTAAGCTGGAGCTACAATAATTGCTCCATTTCTTAAATTTATTTGCACCTTCAACACTTAATTCTTCGTCATGTATGATTAGGTATCTTCTTTTTCTACTTCTAACACCATCAGTGACTTGTAGTTCTTCCTCGGTATCTTTCAAGTTATCCAATGAGATATCAACATATACCTAATTAATTTATCTGCATATTTATTTAACATGTAAATTTTTAAAATGAGTTGAACTTCATAATTAAAAAAGTAAATGAAATTGTTGAAATAGAAATCCACAAACTTGAAGCAAGATATGTAAATAACTTGTATTTCAGTACTCCACTCAGAATCAAACAACTCCTTAATGTTCAACTGATTCAAAATCATCTCTTCCTTAATCGAAATGCTATTAATGTTAGAAATTTCTGTAACTTGTACTTTCATGGAGATGGTGATAAATTACAGTATGTAAATAGTTTACTTTCAATCCAAAATCAACTGTGAAAGAAAAGAATATGTCATTGTAAAATCTCGATTAAAAGATATACAATCAAAGGAAATTATAGTATGCAAACAGTTTACTTCCAATCTACATGTAGTGCTATAATTAGAGAATGAAATGACACAAATAAATTAGCAATATAATTATTTATAAATTAATACACATTAAAGGATTTTGCAGTTACAATGAGAAATATGAAAAAAAAATTTAATGAGGTTCAACAATAAATTAGCAATACAATAATTTAGTGAGTAATAATACAATTAAAGATACTGAGAGTTATAAATGTGGAAGATGAAGGAACGAGTTTGAACTCTTTTCAATTTTGATGACCTGAATTACTCACCATGTAAAATCACATCTATATCATTGAAGTTAAGAATTTAGTTGTCCAGTTAAGCACGAAGTTGCTAAAGCTTATCATACAAATGAAGGATAAATAACACTACTATTTATGTAGACCAATAGGGTATAGAATATTATGATATCCCCTTTAATTTTAGGTACTTTAGTATACTTTTACATATTATAATTGAATGTATAATACTCTTATCTGCGTTGCGGTATTACACAGGCACATCTTGTTGACAAACCAAAACACCCTCTAGCATGTTAGACAATATAATTTCTTTCCTCTTCATTAGTCCTATAAGCTACTCTCAATTATCAAAACTTGAATATAGCCACATACCACGAATATATGCACGTAGCTATACATGATATGCTCATATTTCAAATGCATCTAAATCCACCTTTTTGTCTTTTTCTCTTTTAGAGGTAACTAAATTTCTTATTAAAAGTTCTTAAGGTTTTAATCAAGTGAAGACATTTGGAGGAATTCAAGAAAGAAAAAAGGTTAGAAAATATAGACAAAGAATAAATTGGGAAAAGAATTTTTTCCAGGACAAGAGCTTTGTGTCAATCTTGTGGTTGGCTACACACCTACTTGTCCTCTGGCCAGTGCTGTGAACTTAAATTTAATTGTATTAGCCAGTCAACTCTTTGTTGTAGAATAAGTTTCATCATTGGTCTTGCGTTCCGAATCTCATATCCTAAAATATTTTTTAGTCTTTCACGCAATGAAACTGATAGAATAAACTCTTACAAAATTCTCCATTTATAAAATTATACCCAGTTTGCATTTATGCTAAATAATTAACCATAGAGGGGTTTTTTGGTAGTGTGTATAATAATAGTGTTGAATAAAGTGTAATAGTAGTGTTGGGATTAATAATATTTAATTAGTTATATTGAAATTAGCTATGTTGGGTTATTTGTTATCTATTATTCAGTTTGGTGTATTAAGAGTAGTTTTATCTTTAACGACGCCTAGTCATGTACTTATGACCCTTGTATTATTAATATCATAGTTCTCTATGTATTAGTTATACATAAAGTAATATTGAATAGGATGTATAACTAATACATATCTTATAACACATAAGCTGAAAGTTCTACCAAACAAAGAACTAAACAATACCATGTCTTTTACATGTTTTATTTTGTCTACATCCCTACCGAACGACCCAGAATGTTAGCAATATTCAGATTTAAATCCTGCATTGGTGCTTCTTTTCCTCTTCTGGTCATCAAGTAAAAGTATGTCAATCATAACATTTCTCCAAACAACATTCCGCAAACCTTCGTGTAGTCGATATACATAAATTCCGATTATGGCCTTTTGTCCTTTATAGTTTATGAGGCCCTATTGCAAAAGAAATAGTTTGTTGATAGTTTAATTTGCTCTAGCCTAAAAGCCTTAAGATTATGGTATTAAGTTCTGTAGTGACAACTTTTCTCAATAAAAGTTGTTATTAGTTGGGAGAAAAATAATAAACTAAGACAGCCTTGTACTGTAAGTCAGCATATTGCAAGTTTCTGGAACAAGCTATATGTCTGAGTTATGGAGAACTTCTGACAATCTAATACGATGTACAACTAATCCATCATGATAGCTAGACTATATTGACTCAAACTTCTATCTTTATCCTAATTTATATTAACTAAAGGAGCTTTATGAGGAAAATAAAAATGTTTCCTAAAGGATAGTCTATTCAAAAAGGAAGCACGCATAATGCACTGTCTTTGTTCTCACGACTGTTGTTTTCTAAGAGCATCTTCTACGTCAGAAATAAAAGAGGAGAAATGGTTTTACAACCATTTCTTTTGATTTTCTAAAACGAAAAAATTTAGTTGCAAATCAAACAGGCCCTAACTTAAAGAATGGACTATTGGACATGGGTAATTTTGTAGGATAGGGTCATACCTTTTGAAGCATCTGAAAATTGTTGAACAAAACTCGTTAAATCTGGGCCATCAACTTTACCTGGGGGAGACGAACAAGGTAAAGAGAATAAATGTCATGAAGTTTAAGTAAATCGTAGAGATCATTGTGCCGGCAATAGAGATAATAGACAATGGAAACAATTTCAGGATCACAATAATACCAAGATAGGAATTCATCTTTGTTGCCACAACAGAGTAAAGATTTGATTTCTGGAGAAGTATATTGATAAATGAGAATTAAAAGATATAAAATGCAACATGAAACAAGAATTTACAAAAGAAGATGAGAGAGCAACACATTTATTCAAACTTATAATATTAAAGAAGACGTAAAGTATTGTGATGATTAGAGACAACAGACAAGTATGTCTTCAATAATCAAACAATCTTCACATCAAGCAAAAGAAAAACAGTCACCTAAGGCTCAAGTTTAATGTTGTATGCAATTAGCGAATAAAGTCCCGTTAAGCCTACTGATATGACAAAAACTTGCAGTTTCATCATCTCGAGCTATTCTCTTGTTTCTTCGCGAGCTACCATTAAATCCCTACAATGAAGAAGAGATCGGGTGAGCTCAGCATGCATCTCTTGCACAAATATAACTTATTCCTCATAAGTAGGGTAGACTGTAGGAAGTGATATCAACTAAATGGAGATCAAAAGTTAAATGCAAGTTCAATGGGGTGTTGGGCAAGGAGAAGAGAAATTTACCTAGAGAAGATCCAATAAATTGAACTGTTGATTTTCAATCTGAAGAAGTTGTTTGCGGATGAAACAGAAATTCTTGTATTCTTTATGACTCAAGGGTGCATCCTCATTGATATTTTCATCAGGTACATCCATGTTGTCATTGTAGTCCTCAAAGATTGGAATAACCCAAGAACCAAGCTGTGAATTACCATATATGTGGAACTTTTTATTAGGTGGTCTATCGAATAGAGGCGACGACTTTACTTCTCAGCTTGAACTATTACAACTAAATGTATCTATTGAATCTTGAACTCTAAGATTTTGACACTTCTGTTCTTCACAAGCTACCTCCAATGAAGAAGCTTGTGAAACAGTGTGCTTTGCTTTTGCATCAGGGATTTTCTAAAATCCATCTTGCAGGAGCTTATAACATTTAATTTTGTATGGAGGAACCTAATAGAACCATTTTTCTGGGAGGTGATTTAGAAAGAACTACTGGATGCAAGTGATTTGGTTGAGCGGATCGCTTTGTTTGGATGAGAAACCGCTTTGTGTAACTTAAAGTAACTAATTTCCACCATACCCGAAAACTCCCTTAAATTCATTATTCTATTAAGTGGAAACCTTACCATTACAGTACTGAACCTCCAAAAGAGTTGGCAACGATTTGCTCTGAGAATCTTGAAATTCTGAAATAAATAAATAAGAAACTTAAGCTCAAGATACAACATATTAGAGAGACAAATTTGACCATATAACTTCTAATTCTTTCACAAGTAGATACAACCTTGAACTTCCCCTCAAGAAATACATACAGAAAATTCATAAGAAATATAGAGGTTTGGGTGGTTAAAGGAAACAATGATTGATTTTGCACCATAAATAATGTATATATAGGTGTACACATAGATATATTCTTATCCTGAACCAATATCTATTAGACACTTAAGAAAAGGCTGTAATCACTTGCCCTATAACAAAGCTCACTTCATGACTCATACTACTGATCTTATGAGTTGTGTGAGAAATAAATGTTGATCTAGGTGCAATAAAATGAGTCTTTCTGCAATAATGTAACACAAACCTTCATTAGACGAAGATGATCCATATATGATTAAGAAAATTTACATAATTGATCAGCAGTTGAACCACTCTATTTTCATAAAGGATTAACAGATTAAGTGGAAACCAAATGAAACAAAAAAGATTCAAATCGTACCTTGTATGTCACGACCCGAACCGGGGCCCTGGCAGTGACGAGTATCCCAAACCATGAAGGCCCGAAACACCCCTATCTGTCTGGTAATTATGCACATAATTCAAATGATAAAGAGATGCGAAAGATAATAAAATTACGGAAAACAAGGTCAAGAGTCATATGAAAGCAATAATAGGGAATAATGTCCCAAAATCTCAAATCAACACCTCTATAACGTCTGCGAAATCTCTACTACATAGCTGAAACAAATGTCTATCTGAAAACTGGGACAAGGCCCCCAGTAGACCCAAAACTAATAAGTGATAAATGACACTGCCAGATAATTAGGCCTACTGAAATATAGAAGGCTCACCAAGTGACTCTGAAAATCTGTTTGAGGAATCTACTGATTTTCTGGACCCCTAGACTGCGCCTCTGAACGTGGGAGGAAGGGGGTCAATACAAAATTACTGGTACGTAGAGATATCAAAACAAAACATAATATTTTTACAAAATATAGTTGAGAGCCATTATAAAGCAGTTTCATATCAAGTCATTTGAAAACACATGGGCATAATGTAATTGTTTTCAACAACAATGTAATGCAGCTGAGCTAGGTGGAATACCTTACATATAACATTTACACCAACTGTCAAACCTCGATTGCTGCCGAGATTAGAGTATACGTGAGGGGAAGACACACAAGATCACACAGTAGGGTGTCTCGACCCAATGGTAGTGCACAAGATCACAAAGCAGGGCTCCTAACCATAGTCCCAATTTGGGAATGACATAAAGTCAGGTACGCAAGATCACAAAGCAGGGTACCAAATTCCCATGTCGGCTAACAATATTTCCAACAATGAGTCCTTACACTCAAATGCCTTCTTCGGGAATCCACCTATCTCATGTAAAATCAATGTATTCAAATTTCATGTGATTCAATCACATATATTATTTGTAGGGTATCGTCATACCCGACTTTCAAGTCATCAATATCACATCAACATATGCATAATCATGTAAAAATCAAGGTGTTTTCGTCATTTACAAGTAGTGGACAATAATTATTTCAAATTCATGCTCTCTTTTGTTGGTCACAATATAATATGGGGTATCAAAACATTATCATGGGAATTTGAAAGCAATTTATCATTCATATTTATCAAACTTCCATGGAAAATCTCAAATCACATATGCATGATTTCAACCATTGAAGTATATAGGCAAACAATCCCTATAACCTAAAAAAATAACTTAGAAATCATAATAAAAACAAGTTATTAGTATTTTATTGAAAACCCCCATTTAAAAGCATGCATGTTCATAAAACTACACCCATGAGATTTTTGAATAACCCCACGTACCTCTATATGCGAATATGATAGGTGCTTCTTGAAGCCTACGTTGTGAAGATTCCAAATCTTCAATTTGTTTTGAAAACCCATGGTTGAATCTTGAACTACTTGGGTTTTTATTTTGAAACCCTAGAGAGAGTTTTTGAACAATTTTGATGAATGAAGGTGTATTTTGGGGTCTTTGGGAACTGAATTTCGTGTTTAGGGCTAAGTAAGGGTGGAAAAGGACCATTTTGCCCCAAAAATAGAGTGTTTAAGTCACTTGAAACCTTTACATAGGCGCCGCCTATGCTATTGCCTATGTTTACATAGGCGCCGCCTACTACTTTGAAAGGTCATAACTTCTTGCTCGGGTGCCAGATTTTAGCAAAATTGGTATCGTTGGAAAGCTAACTCAAAGACCTATCATATGACACATAGTAGGCTCTCTAATTCGACATATACAGAGAGTTATGGTCGATGGAAGCTGACATAAATTACAATGTCCACTAAAATTTAATCGATCGAAATAGTTTCAACTCGTCCTTGAGTTGAAGGACCTCTATGGTCTGAATTCAAGCTTGAATGGATTCATATACTACATAAATAATTAACATGCCATATTGGCATAGGATTTATGGCTTCAAGATTATCAACGCATCAGAATCATGGTCTATATTGTAGCCCGAAATGCAGGGCGTTACATTATCTCCCCCTTGGGATCATTCGTCCTCGAATAATGGGTAGGAATATATTGAAGCTTAGAGGTATGAAATAACGCGGAGACGACATGTCCTCTAATAAAGAATACACTGATCTGAAACATGACCATATGGCTGGAACTACTGATGTTCTGAATTCTTACACCGGACATGCATATCTGATGCATGGAATACACTACTGAAGCTACTCATAAGCTGAATTCTCATAATGAACATACATACCTGATGCATGGATTTGTTACTGAGTTTTTCTCATGAATGCAAAACTGAATACACTGATAAGCTAAACTTTTTTTATTGGACATACATTTCTAATACATGCATATCTGACTAAACTG
This sequence comes from Capsicum baccatum var. pendulum, assembly GCA_030864225.1. Taxonomy (NCBI): domain Eukaryota; kingdom Viridiplantae; phylum Streptophyta; class Magnoliopsida; order Solanales; family Solanaceae; genus Capsicum; species Capsicum baccatum. The sequence goes on from CM061551.1 coordinate 71,806,229, forward strand.
ACGTATGAACGTATGACTGAATGCGCAATGATAACTGGTGCGGAGCTTGTAATAAGAATCTATGCATGCAGCTGAATGGGGTATCTTCCCTTGGGACCCTATGTCCCTCTATGAATGCTCAATTCACTAAGATACTCGGAAAACTGAGGCGATACACATGGCACCTATGAATTGAATCATAACTGAACATATGGAATCTGAATTTAATGCATGATGCATGAACTGGGCTATACTCGTAACTGCTGGTATACTCTATCTTGGAATAGTAGCATGTCTGAGATTTCGAGTAGCATGAATAAGTGCAAATACGAGAAAACAAGTCATGCGAATCTGACTGCTAAACTGACTTATTGGCCATACAGACTGAATTATACTACATCCTCATACTTAACTGGAGTATCTCTTTAGCACAATTCACTAAAGAAATTCTAGCGGTAATAGGGAGCCATGAATCTTGGGTATGGATTACACAAGACATCCAACTGAGGAAATCACAACATTGACACTACTCTGCAGTCTGGAATATGGACATATAACTCCTAAATTAGGATAGAATTTTCAGACCTTTGGCAATACAACTTCTTACTTTCAGGCTTAGAGCACTTCCCTAATATCCCTTAACTATACTATTCCTTATAAATATCATATTCATTCAACTCAGCTTAAAATTCTCATATGAGCATTGACAAATCTTTCTACTAATGTCGAAAATAACTTAATCCCTTCGCCGTGATCAAGCCTAACTCTAAGCCACAAAAAAATACAACATGCCAGACCACACTATTATTCTAAACTATATGATGCCACCTTCTATATCTCCTTTAAAGATCACATCCTAAGTATAACATGCCTTACCACTTCAATGACTACTCTGACAGCTTAATATGAAGTTGCTAATGCATATTGCGACCTTCCACTACAATCCCAAAATGTCATTCAAGCCTAATTTATAACCACATGTTAACTTCAAGGCAACCACCCATAAATACATACTTCACATAGTTTCTAAACTATTGTCAATATAACTCCCATGTGCTACCCTAAGACATACGCACACAAACTTTTCCACTAACCATTACATGTATAAAAAACTTGACCCCGAATCTTACTTCATACTTATGGCCTTCTCTAAACAAGCATACTATGATCTTCCATCAATAAGAACATTTACATCATCACCACTATCATTGCATAGGGAGGGTCCCTAAAAGGTTAAAACATAAGACCTTGAAGCATAAAAAGATTTTTATACGGGGCTGAGCACACTATAAAGAGTGAGTACATGCGTCATGAGTTGCATGACCTCAACTAGAGTTCATAACATAAGGAATGTGATTCCGACTACTTGAATGAACTAGAACTCATTATCTTGGAACTGGAAGAGTACGTGACTCTCTATCATATACCGGAATCATGAACTATGATCACGGAATTGAATCATAAGGCATGAGTAAGCATCCGGATAACTAAAAAAAATACTGAGGTAGGAATGGGTTGAGATCCACCCTTACTTTCTGATGTTCTAAATCATACTGCATCATTACTAGAATCTGAGAGCCTTACTTGGTCATTCGTTCTATCATCTCCCCCTCAGCTTTACGTCATCATCTAGAGTTTGGGAGATCCTTTACCAGATTCTAACTGAACTACACTTACTGCACTCTAGGGTCTGAAAAAAAAATGACAATGCATGCATATCATAGAACTTAACCCGAATGACTACCTTCTGGGATACATTAGTTTGCACACTTATTTCTATCGATTCAACCTTCAAAACTCAAACTTAGATTCTAACACTTAAGATGGATATCCCCAAGCCTTTGATGAACCAAACCACTTTCGACATAGCATACTAATACCACGACTCCCAACTTACGCCTCATTACTATGTGAATCAAGATCATATAAAAGGCTCAACACTATCAATCAAAACTCTTTAACCTAACTATTTAGAACCCATATAACATCTACTAGTCTTTTCCCATCTAACAACTCAACGGTATTACTAGCCACACATAATATGTAATAGCCTTAGAAAGAATGCCGCAACCTCATATCACCTTAGGCATACTTCTATATCACACATACAATATCATACATCACTACGAATCAAATAAACTTAATCTATTGCATGCACCGTTCAAGCCTATTAGATCACTTCTATACAACTAGTATTCATTAACCAAGAAATCTTCACATCCACCTTCATGGACATCAACTATTCAAACTTAATATCTAGTGCTATGCATGATTTACAACCCAACCTTACACAAAATTTTCACTTGGAAACTATAAATAAACATCACGAAACACTAGTGCACTAGAACTTCATAACCACAATAATCGATCATGACCTAACGATTTTCCGTATCATAATCCATTAGCATGTACTATTTTAGCACCTCAAGCCTACTAATTTAATCCCACAAAACATGCATCATCAAACTTTTGCCACTATTTACCACCACACCATTTAAATTCAAGCCTATAGTTTAGTATCAATCATTTACCACCAATGAAGAATGTAACATAATATAAATATACTAATCCATCAAATTGGGACATTCTACCCAAATATCTCAAAAATCTACTACATACCTTCTCACAAGTAGCACTAGTTTACAACTACCAATGAAAAGAGGGTTAAGGGGGTTAAAGCCTCATAATAGACATGGTCAACCTTATCCTTATATTATAACCCCGTACAATCGTATCTACTTATACTGCTTTCTCACATCACAATTACTTACCCAAGCATACATTTACACTACCTTCAAAGTCCACAATAACCATGAGTTTATACTTATAACCTACTGGCTAATCTGGCCATTTTTATACTTCAAGCAAGGAAAATTCACCTCGCCTAATAACTCCTTCTCTATCTTCTACTAATAAACTAACACACAAGGATGAATCATCTCTTTACCGGCCCAATCTCATGCAACCAGATTCAGTTATACATATATTAAACCTACACAAGAACAATAAGTTAGACAATAAGTTGCTAGTCAATCGAAATAAGCCTCACACGGCTTCACTAGACTTTGATTTTGTATTTTGAACAAGAAAATGGGATGAATGACAAGTCAAATATGCTAGTGAATCAAAAGAGCCCCACACGGCTTCACTAGACTTTATTTTTCAACAACACTTTGATGACAATATTTCATGAGATAGAGATTAATACGCAATATTCAATGAACTAAGAATACACATCTTACTCTGTAGAAATAAAATCGGAGCCAAACACTTCCTATATGGACTACCATACTGTCCACACATGCTGCTAGCTACCAAATTAGTTTATCACTATAAAGGGGTAAATCATTCTCACTCTGACTTCTAACTTTGTGACTTCACATCACCAACTTCTTGTTCTAATTTCATTACCAATAGGTCATGACAACAACACTTTAACACACACTACTATTCAGGTGAAAATACAATTCCAATATTTTGCTATACCTTATTACCTCTAAAGCGTGACACTGGCAAAATAAGTTCTGAAAAGAACTGAATACACTTAATACTGCAGGCTGAAAAGTATGATTTCATCAAAATCAAGGTTCACACTAGAACCAACACACTCTGAAGCACTAACGGACTCTTCTCAAGTCCTTGGAAAAATCTCATATGATTCGATCAGAACAAACTATACCATTTAGACTCTAAACTTCTGTACTTGAATCTGTCCAATAATGAGACATGTCTGAGAATTTCCGAGTAAGGAAAGAATTGGGATGACTGTTACTTTCATATGGGCGACACCATAGCACGGATTTGAGTATGAAAGAAAAACATTCTGACTCTATTGCACGAACTAGAACATGAAGAAAGAGAGACATTCCTAAATGCCTGGTAGCCTCCTGCTCATAAGTGTGGCGCACTACACACCCATAAACAAGACTCTACCCGACGCGATTTCGCAGACACCCTGGGACCATGAACCGTTCTTTGAAACCAAGTTTGTCACGACCTGAACCGGGGCCCTGGCCGTGACGAGTATCCCGAACCATGAAGGCCCGAAACACCCCTATCTGTCTGGTAATCATGCACATAATTAAAATGATAAAGAGATGCAGAAGATAATAACATTACAAAAAACATGGTCAAGAGTCATATGAAAGCAATAATAGGGAATAATGTCCAAAAATCTCAAATCAACACCTCTATAACGTCTGCAAAATCTCTACTACATGACTGAAATAAATGTCTATCTGAAAACTAGGACAAGGCCCCCAATAGACCCAAAACTAATAAGTGATAAATGACACTGCCAGATAATTAGGCCTTCCGAAATATAGAAGGCTCACCAAGTGACTCTGCAAATCTATCTGAGGAATCTACTGATTTTCTAGACCCCTAGACTGCACCTCCGAACCTGCGAGGAAGGGGGTCAATACAAAAGTACCGGTAAGTAGAGATATCAAAATAAAACATAATATTTTTACAAAATATAGTTGAGAGCCATTATAAAGCAGTTTCATATCAAGTCATTTGAAAACACATGGGCATAATGTAATTGTTTTCAACAACAATGTAATGCAGCTGAGCTAGGTGGAATACCCTACATATAATATTTACACTAACTGTAAAACCTCGTTTACCACCGAGACTAGAGTATACGTGAGGGGAAGACATACAAGATCACACAGTAGGGTGTCACGACCCAATAGTAGTGCACAAGATCACAAAGCAGGGCTCCTAACCATAGTCCCAATTTGGGAATGACATAAAGTGAGGTACACAAAATCACAAAGTAGGGTACCAAATTCCCATGTCGATAAACACGGTTTCCAGCGATGAGCCCTTACATTCAAATGCCTTCTTCGGGTATCCATCTATTTCATGTAAAATCAATGCATTCAAATTTTATCTGATTCAATCATATATATTATTTTTAGGGTATCGTCATACCTGACTTGCAAGTCATCAAAATCACATCAACATATGCATAATCATGTAAAAATCAAGGTGTTTTCATCATTTACAAGTAGTGGACAATAATTATTTCAAATTCATGCTCTCTTTTGTTGGTCACAATATAATATGGGGTATCAAAACATTATCATGGGAATTTGAAAGCAATTTATCATTCATATTTATCAAACTTTCATGAAAAATCTCAAATCACATATGCATGGTTTCAACCATTGAAGTATATAGGCAAACAATCTCCATGACCTAAAACAATAACTTAGAAATCATAATAAAAGCAAGTTATTAGTATTTTATTGAAAACCCCAATTTAAAAATATGTATGTTCATAAAAATACACCCATGAGATTTTTGGATAACCCCATATACCTCTATATGCGAATATGATAGGTGCTTCTCAAAGCCTACGTTGCGGAGATTCCAAATCTTTAATTTATTTTGAAAACCCATGGTTGAATCTTGAACTACTTGGGTTTTTATTTTGAAACCCTAGAGAGAGTTATTGAATAATTTTGATGAATGAAGGTGTATTTTGGGGTCTTTGGGAACTGAATTTCGTATTTAGGGCTAAGTAAGGGTGGAAAAGGACCATTTTGCCCCCAAAACGGAGTGTTTAAGTCACTTGAAACCTTTACATAGGCGCTGCCTATGCTATCGCCTATGTTTACATAGGCGACACCTATGCTATCACCTATGTTTGCATAGGCGCCGCCTATGCTATCACCTATGTTTGCATAGGCGCCGCCTATTACTTTGAAAGACCATAACTTCTTGCTCGGGTGTCGGATTTTAGTAAAATTGGTATCGTTAGAAAGCTAACTCAAAGACCTATCATTTGACACATAGTAGGCTCTCTAATTTGACATATTCAGAGAGTTATGGTCGATGGATGCTGACACAGATTACAACATCCACTAAAACTTAATCGATCAAAATAGTTTCAACTCGTCCTTGAGTTGAAGGACCTCTATGGTCTAAATTCAAGCTTGAATGGACTCACATACTATGAAAATAATTAATATGCCATATTGGCATAGGATTTATGGCTTTGATATTATCAATGCATCGGAATCATGGTCTATATTGTAGCCCGAAATGCGGGGCGTTACATTGTAATCCTGCATTGAAAGAGAAGACAGCAGAATTATTGAGAGGTCTATAAACTAAATTGCCTATCAATAATTTATTCAAGGTAGAAACTATATCCCTCTTTAGTAATAACCTCCATCAAAATCCCTAATGTAGTTTAACGCAGACCTTCATTAGACAAAGATAATCCATATACTAATCACGAATATTAACATAATGGAGCAGCAATTGAACCACTCCATTTTCATAAAGGATTAACTGATTACGTAGAAACCATAAACTGCATTCAAGAAAAAACTGAAAGAAACCATAATTCATCTAGTTTGAACAAAGCATACCGAACAAAGTTTCACAAGGATACACCCAACACTCCATATATCACAAGTGTAGGTCCATCCAAGACCTGAAAAAACAGATAAAGTAACTCTGATGATTCAAGGAAGCAGGGCAACAAAGAACCCTCATGTTTCAACTCCTTACCTAGAATAACTTTAGGTGCATAGTAATGACGAGTTGACATAACATATGTCTGATTCAGATGGTCATATATTGTGCTACCAAAATCTATTACCTTTATAGCACTTAATTTTGGGATTCTCTTATAGTATGAACTATCTTTTAGTGACCTTAAAGAAACCTGTATAAGAAAATTGACAAACATAAGTTTAGATAACAGTATCAAGGACAAAATACTAAGGTTACAAAAGGTTACACCTCATACATATTAAGGAACCAGAGCATACCTTGTAGTCGGGAACCTTAACATATTCAGGGAAGGTGAGAAGTATGTTCTCAGGCTTCAAGTCGGTATGGATAAGACGCAAATCATGCATAAATACAAGACAAGAAGAATCATAATCAATTGCATGACAGAACAGTTGGAAAAATAATTGGAATGTATGCTTGATGATACAAAAGTACTAATAAATAATGCATGCTTCGATCATGAGGTACATCACTATGTCAAAACTAAAGCCTATCTTTATGTATAGCTAATATATGCATGATTAAAGAAACGAAATGTGCACAAAGCTTTTTTTTTACACACATGCTACACAATCCAACAGTTGTCTTCCAATCTCACGGACAAGATCAATGGGAAACGAATGGTAATTGTTTTTTCAAAGAAAATCGTATAAGCTTGGTCCAAGCTTCTCAAAGACCTATTAACACCATTTAAGTTCATCCAAAATTTTAATCCCTAGAAGATTTGTTAGGTGGGAAAATTGTTAAGTTCATCCAAAATTTTAATCCCTATAAAATTTGTTAGGTGGGAAAATTAATCAGTTCAAATCAATCATATACTTACAATACAAATATGATTATGATAGTCAAACCAGTTTCGTATTTGTACGCAACTGCAAGGAACAAACCAGTTCAACCACTTGACAAATAACAAAAATCCCATGAATGAGGTACACGGGTTAGGATAACAGTAGATTTAACAGGCCATTACTCACTGATTGGTGCTATTGTCGTGTTTACCAAGCTTTTGAATTATTTCAACATCAATCATTGCAGCATCACGATACTTCTTCATGCCCCGAATAATTTTAATAGCCACCAGTGAATTCCAACCAAGAGAAGCATAAAGATGAACATAATTCTTCACGTTCCTCAATTGAAATTCGAGAAAAAATTATCACAATTCTTTTGACCTTTTCATCTGAATTTCTCTCCCAGTAAAATCTTCCACCGTCAATTAACATGACTGAATTTACAACTAAAAAATAGGAAAAGTAGAGAGATATGGGTAGGGGTTGTAATAGTAAACATAATTAATGAATTTATGTAACAGTAAATATAATTAATAAATTTATTAATAAAATTATAAGAAAGAAATTAAAATGAGGAAAAAGCTCAAAAAAATAGGAAAAAAGATAAATCACAATCCTGGCTTTAGAGGCTTGACATATCAGCATGCCTCTAATCCTATTTTATATATATATAGATTATATTTTAACTTAGTGTACGTTACGGAACATCATGTGTATAGCTAAACAAGTATATTTGGTAAAGTATAATGTAATAATAAAAAGGGAAAAGACATCATTTCCACCCTATACTATACAAGAAAAGTCTAAGCCACACCTAAATTATATAAGTGACCTATTACACACCTTAACTATATAAAAGTGATATTATTACCTTCCCACGACCCCCATTCTAAGGCGCGTGTGTTACACTTATTTTCGACGCGTCCAGCCTATTAAATAACAAAAGTAAACAGCTAAAAACATTAAGGGAAAAGACACCGTTTCCACCCCAAACTATATTTGAAAAGTCGAATCCATACCTAAACTATATAAGTGACCAATTACACACCTTAACTATAAAAAAGTGATACTTTTTACTGACGTGGTGCTGACGTGGCAGAGCGTGTAAAATACTACACCACATGCAAGTGGTGGTAGCCTGACAGGGTGTAAATAGTTTCACTTTTTTATAGTTTAGGTGTGTAATAGGTCACTAGTATAGTTTAGGTGTGTCTTCGACTTTTCGGGTATAGTTTGGGGAGGAAACGACGCCTTTTCCCTAATAAAAATTAAAGGAGAAATATATTTCTATTTTCTTTTAAAAAATTGATGTGAAAAATAATTAGTGTATTATTTTTATCAGGGCAATGCGTTTACCTAAATTTATTATTTGAGACACGTAGTATAAGTGTGTATATATATATATATATATATTAAATTGTAATACATATAAATGTAAAACTCATTTAAGATATCAAGAAATATTAAATTTGAATGTATAATCTAGAAATATTAGATTTGGATCTACAATCTAGTTATACAATGAGTGCAATGTTACAAATTCTAAAAGTTGAATCTGTCCAATATAAATTATCTGTTCGCCTCTAATTGTTATGATATTTTATGTTATCACCAAAGGATGTAGTGCAGTGGATGGTGCTGCTATTTCCTTAATTATAGATCACGAGTTTAACTTCTGGTTATGAAAAAATCTTTGGTAGGGAGCGTTTTCCTCGAATGGACCCTACCGCGTGCAAATTTGAATTAATCGAATTTCAATACGGATATAAAAAAATAGGATGAAACATTAAAAAAATACTTTATGTTATTCATAAAATTATGTTATGATTTTAATTTTTCTGTATTTTTGAAATATAAGTTCTATTTAATACTCTTGAATTGAATTTATCGTATTCTAATTTATTTATTTTTAAGTAAAGTTGAAGATATTTTAGTTGTTGCAATTTGCATCTATTTATTTTATTTTAATGTTAAATAATTTTTGTAAAATAATATATCATAATTTATTTATGTGATTTTTTTGGTAACCGCGCAAAGTGCGGGTCTATTTACTAGTATATATAGTAAAAATAAAAACAAGAACCAACTATATAACGCAATAATGGTAAGAGAAAATAAATTAGGGACATGATAAGAAAAAAAATTGAAGACTGAAAACATAGTTTGGCATTACCCATTAATATTGATACTTATAATAGAAGATTCAATGTTAATTACTGAGAATATAGAAAGATGTGGAAGGTGAAATAGTTGTAACTCACATGAAATCATAATGTTAATTGAAATTGAATAAATAAGTTAAATTATGTTTGTTTCTAGAAAATTTAAGAAGTGTATTTTGTGAATTGGCTTTTGAATTTTTTAATGTACAATATACTAATTTTAAAATGAGAAAACGAAAGTCATAGAAGTACTAGGGGCTTTGAGCTGTAGGTGACAAAAGAGTTTGAAAATGAGCTGTAGGTGACTCAAGTCTTAATAATTGAGTGGAGGTGACAATTACTTTATTATGCATTAAGAAAGTTGAAAAAGTTTCAAAATAATTCACAAGTTTTTAAATTTACACTTTGATTCAAATGTTAGTTGATATAACGGAAAATGGAGGGAAAAAAGACACATTTCTCTCTCTTCCCATCCGTTGTTGTTTTCTCTCTCTTTGCGATTTTTGTTGTTCATTACTGCTTCTGCTGCTGTTGTTTTATTCATCATCTTTTACTTCATTATAATCATCTTATACTTCATTATCCTCTTCATATTTTTCTTATTGACCATTATTGTTATTGTTATTACCGCAACTACTGCTTTTTGACCAATTTCTTAGGTCAAATTTTATTTTGTACATCACTTTCAAATTTGACATTTACTTGATAGGAGAATTTGGTAAGTCAAATTATGCTTTTTAGTTGAATTTGTTATCTGGGTAATTGCTAGTGTACTATTTTTTCAACACTAGCTAGCACGCGAACATGAATGCAATATAAGAGCCATTTATTTAAACAGATCCATCATCTGTTGCCAGATAAATTTTTTGTTGCAACAGAAGACTCATATGTTGGATTTATGTTTATGGTTCTATAGTGCCCATAACATGAATCGAACAGATGGGTATTCTGTTGCGATAGATTATTAATCTATTCCAACAGATACTCATATATTGGATTCATGTTTATGGTTCTATAATGCTCATAACATGAATCGAACAGATGGGTATTCTGTTGCGATGAATTAGTAATTTATTCCAACAGACAATTAATCTGTTGCACCAGATTAGTAATATGTTCCAGCGAACAATTAATCTGTTGCATCAGATTAGTAATCTGTTCCAACATATAATTAATCTGTTGCAATATAATATTTATCTGTTGCAACAAATTATAATTTTGTTACAACAGATGAATAATCTGTTTCGAATAACACAATACAACTTCTATCACAAACCCAACAGATAACCCGTATGCTGATCACCTACTATTGATACTGGATTCAAATTATTCCTTAATCGTAGACATGTTTATTCAGAAGAAGAAATAGATAGAATAAAAATTAAATAAGAATTAAAACATCAAAGTGGATCAAACATAAATTTTTTATTAAACAAAAAATAAAAATACATAGGTAAAAGAAAAAAATATATTTATTATTATTATTATTATTATTATTATTATTATTATTATTATTTCCAGCCGACCAATCTTCAAATAGCAGCAACAACGCTCCCCTCATCCTGCGGATCTCCCGCAGCATCCTTACTCTGACGGCGGCCAACTCCTACTACAGGTCATGAACCTGCGTCTGTAGTTCCTACATGACTTCTCATAAAATAGCGACATCCTACACTAGATCAGCCATATCTAGAACACACATAAATTGATAAAAAATACAAAAACAAAAGTAAAGAAAAAAATTCAAAAGTAATACAATGTATATTTACACAAAAAGCAAGAATATTTTTACCAGAGACAGGAAAAAACTATCAAGTCCTTGAAGAGTAAGTAGTTAAAGATGTAATATGAAAGACAAGAGCAAGAAATAAATAGAGTGTAATAGAATGAATGAATAAGGAGGGACCTATTTATAGAGATTGAATTTGAATGAGTTAGGCAAAAAGGCGCGACTATTCACCTCCATTTATTAATTACATTCAAACTGGTGACTTTTGGATTACTGTGAAAAGTTATGAATTGATAAGTTATGACTTAATTAGTTCTTTTTAGTAACCGCTTTTATTGAGTTGTGGTAACAGATTATATATTTGTTGTATCAGATAACCCATCTGTGACAATAGATATACCATTTGTTGTAACAAATTGATAATTTGTTGCATCAGATAATATATCTGTTGTAACATATATCATTTTTAATAATCATCATATTTTTATATTTAATCCAAATTTGGTGACTTTTTTATTATATAAATTTAAAAAGCAGATTCAAAAACAAAAATGTCGAAAAGTCACTTCTTGTCGCCTATTTAAACATAAATTATTTAAATTTGTGTTTAGTCCCTCCTTTTCGTATTAGTTAGACTTGGCATACCCATTAAGAAAAATATTTATTAGGGATCTATTTTACCAAATTAGATTTATTAATTATGCTTTGAAAATATATAAATTTAAATATATAAATCGACAATAAGTTGCATAAAAAAGGCGCGACTGTTCACCTCTATTATTAATTACATTCAAACTGGTGACTTTTTGATTACTGTGGAAAGTTATGACTTGATAAATTATGACTTAATTAGTTCTTTTCAGTACCGTTTTTATTGAGTTGTGGCAACAGATTATATATCTGTTGCATCAGATAACCCATCTGTGACAACAGACATCCATTTGTTGCAACAAATCGATAATCTGTTGCAACATATATCTTTTTTAATAATCATCATATCTTTATCTTTTAATCCAAATTTGATGACTTTTTTATTATATAAATTAAAAAAACAGATTTAAAAATAAAAATATTGAAAAGTACTACTTGTCGCCTATTTAAACATCACTAATTTAAATTTGTGTTTAGTACCCCCATTTCGTATTAGTTAGACTTGGCACACCCATTAAGAAAAATATTTATTAGGGGTCTATTTTACCAAATTAGCTTTATTAATTATGCTTTGAAAATATATAAATCTGAATATATAAATCGACAATCTGTTGTATGAAAAAGACGCAACTTTTCACCTCCATTTATTAATTACATTCAAACTGGTGACTTTTTGATTACTAAAAAAATTTATGACTTAATTAAATCAAGTTGCTGACTGACTTTTTGATTATTGTGATAAGTCTTATTATTATTAATTATTTCTTTTCAGTAGTCGTTTTTATTGAGTTGTGACAACAGATTATATATTTGTTGTATCAGATAACCCATCTGTGACAACAAATATACCATTTGTTGCAACAAATTGATAATCTCTTGCATCAGATAATATATCTGTTGCAACATATATCTTTTTTAATAATCATCATATCTTTATCTTTTAATCCAAATTTGGTGACTTTTTTATTATATAAATAAAAAACAGATTTAAAAACAAAAATGTCAAAAAGTACTACTTGTCGCCTATTTAAATATCAATTATTTAAATTTGGTTTTAGTCCCAACGTTTCGTATTAGTTAGACTTGGCACACCCATTAAGAAAAATATTTATTATGGATCTATTTTACCAAATTAGCTTTATTAATTATGTTTTGAAAATATATAAATTTGAATATATAAATCGATAATCTGTTGCATAAAAATGACGCGACTGTTCACCTCCATTTATTAATTACATTCAAACTGGTGACTTTTTGATTATTGGAAAAAGTTATGACTTAATTAAATCAAGCTGCTGACTGAATTTTTGATTATTATGATAAGTCCTATTATTATTAATCAGTTCTTTTCAGTAACCATTTTTATTGAGGTGTGACAATAGATTATATATCAGTTGCATCAGATAAATTATCAGTGACAACATATATACCGTTTGTTGTAATAAATCGATAATCTGTTGAATCAAATAATCTATTTGTTTCACATATAAGCTATTTTTTTTTAATAATCATCATATCTTTAATCCAAATTTGGTGACCTTTTTTTATTATATAAATTTAAAAAAGAGATTTGAAAACAAATATATCGAAAAGTCACCATCAGTTATTAAAATTAAATAACCGTTCTTTTACGGTTGTAAATTGTGTTTATCATTTATTTTCTTATTTTAGGAACCGTTTTTCTTATGAAATAATCAAAAAGTCATGACTAAAGGCTTTTCACCCTCTCAGTAATAGTAATAACCTTTTTTTCATTAATAATCGTCTGTTGCAACATATGATCCATCTGTCGCAACATATTAACCATCTGTTACAACATATGGTTCATCCGTTGCTACAAACGCTCAATCCCTACCTCCAACCATTGACTTATTGAGAATAAGAAATAGACAAAATGAAAATTAAATATTAAATAAAAATTAAAAATCCAAAGTCGACCAAGATTTTTGAATTCCTTAGGTAGATAAGATATAAAAAAAGAACAACATAACCTATCTATTACTACTACTACTACTACTACTACTACTACTACTACTACTACTACTACTACTACTACTACTACTACTACTACTACTACTACTTATGAAGGACAATTTTCATCCGGCAGCAACAGGACCTTCCTCAGCCTTGCTCTGAAGTCGACCAAATTCCTCTGGAGTTCATCATACTGTCTTCGAAGTTTCCGGAAGGACTCGATATAAATCTTCTTATACGATTCTGTATCAACCATATATGGAAGTGTAGTAGTAGAATGAATGAGTAAAGAGGGACCTATTTATAAAGAAAGAGGTCAGTCAACAAGCCATGCCTGTTCACCCCTTAATTAAATAAAACTGGCGACTTTTTGAATATATAAATTAAAAAACGGATCTAAATAAATATTTTATCTTTATTTTATTTTGGAAAGAAAAGAAAATTACTTTAAAATAAATCTAACAGATGGGTAGTCTGTTGCAAAATACATTCTATCTGTTAGATAATTTACAAAATATTGAAACTTTTGCAATAAATGCATATATCTATTTGATTTTTCGAACAGATAAGTAGTATGTTGCAACAGATTAATCATCTGTCATAACAGATGTCTATAACTGTTTGATAATTTTAATAGGTTAGTCATCGGGAGTTAAGCCATAGATGGTCTATGAAGAATAAGGTGTGTGCAGATGGATGGATCCACTTTCATGTATGGGAGTTATGTATTACTGATAAAGTTATCGGGACTTTGTGAATGTAGTTTTTACCCGATTAAGCATTGATCATTCAAATAAGATCCTGCATTATATAGTTTAGTTTGATAGGTTCGAATTGATGAGGCCGAGGGGCCCATAAAGATGGTGCCAATACCTTGTTATGAATTAATGACGGTTGTTGCTCATGTTTATGCGTGTCAAGTTTTGAAAATGGATTAATATTTTGTGTCATTGTAGAGATCCAATAGTGATTAAACTTAACTTTAGGTGTGCATTGGACTCTGAGAAGGCCTTCGAAGCATCACACTGCATCAATACCAATAAAAATTCCCCTAGTACAAATTTATATAGAAGGGTTGTTCGAGAAGATGATTATATGCCAGAAGGAGCCATAGGAGAATAATTGCGAGGGAAAGGGGGAGTTGATAAAAACCTATATCATTTAAGAGCTAATTGAAGAGAAAAACATGGGTGGCAAGGAACTTCTAGCTAATCTAGCCGATGTAGCAGAATTGAAGAGCTAATTTAAGAGAAAACATAGGGTGGCAAGGAACTTCTAGCGAATCTAGCCGATGTAGCTAAATTAGAACACGAGAAATCTGAATCAAGTGCAAATATAAAAGTGTATCCAGTATTGAAAATTCGTCTGTTGTCTCTATGACAGAAAATAGTACAACTGGGCACCTTGCTGGGGAGCTGGGACTAGGTAGCGTGGTCGGGATGATCACCTACATAGAAAATAACAGAACACAAAAAAGCAGCTTTGCAGGCATCGAGGGTTGAAATGATGTACCGTAAGTAAAGAAAACTTGGCCCAAGAACAGCTGCATTTAAAATAAGCAATTTAAGCGAAGGCGACATCTTCTGAATTTTAAATTATATCCCATGCCTTCTTGTTTGTGGTTTCGATTTGGTCCACTGCTATTGACCTGATCGGAACCACAGACAATATTGAGTATCATTACTTTTTTAGCAATATAGATATAATTGATTCTGTTTTCTTGCCTTTAGCATACTTTCAACATATCTTAGAGAAGATCAGATGCTTACTGTAGTTGTGAATCCCAATAATTTTCAAGCTTGCCTCCAGCTTGCTGATTTGGGATTCAAGATAGTTGTTACCATCTTTGAGGCCAGCATAGAGTTCTTGGTCTTTTATGAGCGGGTCAATCAGGGAGGAACACTTTCTTTGAAGATGTGGCATTATAAAAGACCTTCAGAAGGCTTCCAGAACACTTTCTTTGAAAGTCTTAAATGATACATGAAGGACCACTATGTTTGTTTTAGGTCAATGTCTTGATGCACACTCAAGCGGAGGTCGCAACAGTTGAACAACTCATTTTCTAGAGCGTTATTCAATGCATCTTGTTCAACCAACCCTTAAAGGATTTGATAGGATATTCTTTAGGCTATCCTTTGAAGGTTGGTAGAACAAGCTGCATTGAGCAACGCTCAAGAAAGTGAGTTGTGCAACTGTTGGGACCACTGCTTGAGTGTTCATCAAGATGTTGACCTAAAACAAACATAGTGATCCTCCATATATCATTTAAGCCTTTCAAAAAAGGCTTTTAGAAGCCTTCGGAAGGCCTTTTACAATGCCACAACTTTGAAGAAAGTGTTCCTCCCTCATTGACCAGCTCACAAAAGACAAAGAACTCTATGCTGACCTCAAAGACAACAATGACAATATTGAATACCGAATCAACAAGCTAGAGGGAAGCTTGAAAATTACCCAAAGTTGATCTCTTCACAAAGCTTAACACACAAATATGAGTAACAACCATCATTAAATCTTAATTGGATATGAGAACATATACATGGTCCCACAACCTTATCAGTTCGGACCTATAAAACTTAACTGTAGAATTACAGATATCTTATTTGAATGACTAATTCCTAATGGCCAAAAATCAACATTCACAAAATCAGTGTACTCTATGTGTGTTTTCATGATAACATTATCAATAATACATATCTCCTACATATGAAGTGGTTCCATCTGCAAGCAACTTATTCCTTCGAACCCATCTTTACTGTAGTCTCTTGTGCTGGTGAGACAAAAGTTGATCAAATTTCATTACCTTATATCTACAAACAAGAGAAAAATAATTGATGTCAAACAAGAGAAGATCATAAAGAACATTACCCATCTATTGCAGTAGATTACCCATCTTTTGCAACAGGCTCCACATCTGTTGCAATAGATGCCCCATCCATTCAAAAGATGGGCAATCTGTTGTAACAAGATACTCATCTATTGCAACAGATATGTATCTTGTTACAATGTATAGGAAATCTGGAATAGATCAAATCAGCCTAGCTAGTGGTTTGATTTGTTCCAACAGTTGCTCCGTCTGTTGCAACATCAATAAAAAAACAACAACTAATACATAACACCATTTGTTCCAACACCATCAACAACACCACACCACAAATTCCAACAACATCAATAAAAACATCAACAACAAGGAAGCAAATAAAATACATACAAAAAAATGATATAGACAACAAGACGTTTAAACTTCTCCCAACATATAACCTTTTTTGCATATTTTAGTAAAAACAACTATTCGTTCATTCCAGACTTAAAAGTCACCTTTTCATTCAATTTTTTTAAATAAATAGGATATGGGTAAAGGGTAATTAAATAAAAAAATAATTATAAATAACTAATTTATAAAACTTGCAAAAAAGATGATGAGAATGAAATAGTAATAATGAACCATACCTGCAATATTAAAGACAAGGGGATCAAAACATCAATTTCAGTAGAAAAGATATAGATTGGTTGAAATACGAAAGGATGCTCACGAGAAAGAAGAGAGAAACGAGAGAAAAGAAAGAGCCGGTTGTGATTATCCTAAAGAGTAGAGAAAGAAAAAGAACAGATCTGATTAAATTTATGGCTGAAGGAGAGATAATTCTAGAGAAGACAACTAAATATTCATTAATATATACATTAATAACTTTGAATGACATGAGGAAGATGGGTGACATTGAAAAGACAAGATAAGACTACTTAAGGAAGAGATTTTAGAGTTATCCAAGAAATATTTTTTACTGCCTTTAGTATTTTATGTTTTTTTATTACGGATAGAAAATTGCTTTAAAATTAAAAAAGATTTTCAAACAGATATGTCACTTATTCAGCATATAATAATATCTGTTTGAACATTTACAATAACTCAGTATCTATCGCAACAGATGCAAATATCTATTTGATAATTAAAACATATATGTAATCTATTATAACAGATCACAATATCTTTTTAAAAATCTCCAATAGCCCAGTCATCTGTTGTAACAAATTTCTAAGCAATTGATTTTGGTAGAACTAGGGATGAATTCATAGGGTCAACTACAACATCAATTGAGTCTTTGTAATTACATGATATTGGTATTACGTTTATCTCAACCCAAATCGTCGATCGATCACTCTGAGTTGAAAAGATTCTCATTAACTTAATGCTAAGCTAGTACCTAAATTTATTTAGGTAGAACTAGGTCTGAGTTCATAGGGTCAACTACAACATTAATTGAATCTTTGCAGTTGCATAGTATGGGTTTGGTATTGGTAATACCCTCAATAGATATGTTGGAAAGGATGCGGAAATTTTTTTGAGAGGTAATAGGGTCCTTAAGCACGTTAATGCATGCATTAGATCCATTGCATTACTAATGTCATGGATTTTGAGGTATTAGTAACACACACCTTAATACACAATAGAATGTATAACCAATGCTTGCATTAGTTATACATATGGTAAAA
Organism: Capsicum baccatum var. pendulum; assembly: GCA_030864225.1. Classification (NCBI taxonomy): domain Eukaryota; kingdom Viridiplantae; phylum Streptophyta; class Magnoliopsida; order Solanales; family Solanaceae; genus Capsicum; species Capsicum baccatum. The sequence continues at coordinate 71,824,537 of CM061551.1, forward strand.
AGGAATACCAAACAAGATGCTACTAATACACATTAAACTAATGCATGCATTAACATTTCAATACACTCTACCAAATGACCCCTTAAAATTTTAAAAATTAATTAAGATCAATTCGGACCAAATTAACAATTTTAAAACTTGTCATTATTTTCCAAAATTACAAATCAACCCATACAAATCATCCATTTACGAGAAAAACTTTTTCTTGTTTCAAATCTCAAGTTTTCTCTCTTCTCTCTCTCTCTCTCTCTCTCTCTCTCAACAATACAGACAATACTACTCAACATATTGCTCAACCTTTTAGAACAAATCAATTTTCTTCCAATTTTCAACCACATAGTTGTTATTTTTGACTTTCTTCTCGCTTGTATTTGTCATTTTCTCTGTCTTTGCAGGTAACAGAGTTCGATGAGAGTTCTAAATTTATTTTTTACTCTGAAAATTAGGGATTTTTAGTTAATGATGAAAAATAAGAATTTTAGTTGTATTATCTTCGAGAATGGGTTAGCAATTTTAAATTTTGATGCTAAAAATGTAGGAAGCACCCAATAAAACCCTAGTTCATGTCTTAGTATTTTGTTAACTATTGTGGTATTGGTGGATAGTGTTTGTGGTGGTGTTGGTGGCTGTTGTTGATGGTGTCGGTATTTGTAGTTTTGGTGGTGGTGTCGATGGTCTTGGTGTTGGTATTGGTATTAGTATTGGTGGCATTGGTGGTAGTTCTGGTGGTCTTAGTGGTCTTGGTATTGGTATTGGTGGCATTGGTGGTAGTTTTGGCGGTGTTGGTGGTAGTATTGGCGGTCTTGGTGTTGTTGTTGGTATCAATAGCATTGGTGGTTGTCTTGATGGCATTGGTGGCGGCATTGGTTGTGGTGTTGGTGGTGGTCTTGGTGGTCCATCTATTGCAATAGGTGGAAGATTTGTTAGGAGATATTAAATAGGTCTTCAAACAGATTCCCCATCTGTTTCGACTGATGGGTTATCCGTTGGAGTATTTTTTTGTAATGTGGCATATAATAGTTTATTGAAATTTGTCTTGCCTTTTTTTTTTAAATTATGCAGACATCAAATGTAATGTTTTTTATTTTTATGTTGTTTGTAGTTAAACGATGTCTCCTAAAAGAAAAGAAACTAAAAGTGGATCAACTTTGAACCACCTAACAAAAAAGGCTAGAGTACAGATAGATTCGAAGAAACTTCCTGAACAATCTCAGTCAGGGCAAAATAATGCTGAGGAAAGTGAGAACTACTTCTGACCAATGGGGCATGAATTAATATCAAAATCTCAGCATGATCCTATCAAAACTATTAGTATTGATAGTTTCTGAGTTGCGATGACGATAGATAACCCAGTAACTGGTGATCTTGTACTTAAATGTCAGTTGGGGAAAGGTTTTAATGAATTTAGGAGTATTATGAAGAATAAAAACATAGACGAACTTTCTGAGAGGAGCTTCTTTGTATATATTCTTATGCTACCTGTGGACCACACTGTCCCTTTCCAAATGAGCATAGTATATAGGCTTCTCAAGCGCAGGATCAAGTACATGGGGGTGCTAAAGATTTGACGGAGGGGGTCAAAAAGATAGATAAAATCTGTATCAACTACTGTGGCATGCCGGTTTGTTTTGGATTGAAAGAGTTTGCCATAGTGATGGGCTTGAGATGAGATCTTCCAGAAGAATCTCTCATCAAGGAAATACTCCAAAAAAGGTCCAAGGCATTATCCAAGCAACCACCACCCAAAACTAACAAATGCAAGAAAAAAAAAGGGTTGTTGGGAATTATTGGACGTAGCTACAAAGCGGGGGATTTGATAGCAGATATTGAGGATAAAACCACACCAAAGCAGTACAGGGAGAAATTGTGCTTATTTTGATTTGTCCATTCCGTTATATTGGCAAAAGACGTCAGGAAAGTCATAGAAGATAATTTGTTGGCGCTTGCTGATGATTTTGAGAAATTCAATGATTATCCCTAGGGATATGACAGCTACTACTTGACTGTCAAATATTCACTGACAAAGCTATCCCCAAGGACGATCACATTATACGAATTTCCTTGGGATTTTATGGTAAAATTAATTACTATTTTTACTCATCCATTAATTTATATTGAATATAGTTATTATGACATTTTTTGCTTGCTTCCTATTTACATTTTTTAGGCTTGGGCATTTGAAGCCATTCCTTCCCTTCGAAAGCAGTTCAAGGATTACTTGAATAAGGTTTCTCATCCAAGGTTCCTTAGGTGGTTGGCTGCAAAGAGCAACAAAAAAATTAAGGAGGTTGATCTCTTTAACCCTCCGGATGATGCAGTACATCTTCTTTCAACTAAAATAATTTTCCTCAAAGAAAGATATTGAAATAGATGTTGCGATAGATGGGTTGTCTGTTGTAATAGATTACCCATCAACTGCAATTGGTGCAACCAATGGGTAATCTGTCGTGATAGACGATCCATATTTTACAACAGATTAACCATCTGTTACTTTGGTTCTCTGAACCCAACTCAATAGATTACCCATCTACTATAAATTATGTAATAGATGGGTAATCTGATGCAACATATTGTCAATTTGTTGCAACATACAGATAAGCTGTTGTGGCAGATAGATTATTTGTTGCATAAGTTGGCTATGTTAATATGTAATCCAATTAACTGCAAATTATTATTATATGATTTAAATGCCTTCTATTTTTTTTAGGTTGTGCATCCTTGGATCGTGCCAACTGAGTAGGAGTTGAGATGACTTCTTTTATTACTCTAGGTCTTATTGATACAATAGCAAACCCAATGGTGAAGTTAATAAAGAAGGAATTGGCTGGAGCAAAAGCCATAAGAAGAACAGTTAGGCAAGGTCAGCCTAATGTTAAAGCTCTTTATGACCAACCTACCACAACAGATTCGGGTGCTTCTTCTAGGGGTGTTGTTGGTTGAGTTGTTGATGATGGTGGCAACTATCTTGCTGCTGTTACTACTGCCAGTCGTGATTATGAGCATGTTGATGCTAAAAATAAATAAATACGTCTGTAAACACCCCTTGAACAGGTCCCTCTCACCCTTATAGTGGACCCTCCCACCCTTACAGTAGTCTCGCTTGATGATAGGCGTATTTACCCGCCTAAAGTGCTTTAATTTACCCATATTTTAGCTAAGTTTTGAGGACAAAATATATAACTCATGTACTTTTAGTCCTTTTTCCTGTAAGTGAGCTAACAAACGTGATTAGCAAGTTTTCAGGTATAGATGATGCAGATTTCAGCATTTTATGGATAACTTGACGCCAAAGGAAGCTTCACGAAAGAAGGTAAGGAGAGCTTGGACGCCTAGGACCAAAAGTGACGCATGGGAAACCTGTCCCGGGCAAAAACAGCATTTTCCAAGACTTTGGGGATCAGCAGTAACCTATAAGGATTAGGATAATAATGCAGTAATTTATTAGGATTAGGATAAGTATGCAGTAGCCTTATAGGAATAGGATATGGGTATTATAAATACCCTATTTTGCTGCAGTTTTTAGAGACACATCATTATTCTCATCATTCACATTCTAATTCATTCCTCTACAACTCTAAACAATTTGCTTTCAATTAATTCTTATTTACTTTCTCTTCATCTATTCAATTCTTAATTTCCACAATGAGAGAAAAGCTATTCTAAAAGGAATTCACGCCTAAAGCCATACCACACGTGAGATCCTTATTGTGGTATAATGATAATGTCTATTATGATTTCCATCGCACTCATGAGTAGCTAAACTTCTCTGTTGGGGTTATGGAAACCGTATGAGATACTATCTATTGCTATGAGTTTGTGAATTCTTGACACGTATGCTGCTTATATCATTATTCTCTTCATCTTAATGCAAATTCTTGTGGTTGCAAACGCATAGAATACGCCAGTATAGCATTAACTTGTTCGAAAGAAAAGTTATATGTCTGGAAAAGAGATAATGTCAAGGTAATAGGGCACCAACCCCTGTTAAAAAGTTAGTGCCGTAACTGGATTAACCTCTTGGAGAATTTGTACCATTAGATATGCTTTAAGATCGAAAGAGTTAAAGCAAAATAGTCCTTGTTAGGTCGAAAGACGCTTGGATTTACCATAGAATACAATTCTCTATAAGCACATGCATGTCTGAATTCCGCATAACTCATAGCCAATAGAGACGTATAACTCATAAGGTGGACATAACCCCAACTCTCAATTCTCATTGGTTAAACATCTTACTAAACACTCTTTCTGTTTACTTTGCTATTTCTGTTTTTACTTTACTATTTTGTTTACATTATTTGCACATTTAAAATCCCCCCTTTTACGAGACTTGCACCAAAAGTCTAATAATCTTTTCTTACTTATTGACCGGCTATTCCTTGTGGGATCGATACCCAACCCAGTTGGGTTCTATATTTGACAGCGACCGCTTATACTCTTACGAGAGCTGTAGTTTGAGCGTTATCATCGCTCACCCCTCTTCACCCTTATATTCTCATTGCAAATACAAAGTGTGCAAGGACAGAGAGGATAAAATTCTTGAAAAACAAAAGGCTATTGCTGAAGCTGTTGAGGAGTTAAAATCCAAGAGGGGTGTCATACCATCTAAGAAGGTAAGGGAGCCATACACTTCTACAGTGGCAGTTAGGAGGAAGAGAAGAAACAGTAGCCAAATACTCTCCATTCTAAAAATAGAAAAATTGTAACTCCTTCCGCTCTTAGAGTTGTTGAAGTTCAGGTTCCGCTGAAGAAGGGGGACATATACGCGACACTTGGTGACAAAGAGAAAAAGGAACTTGAAGAAATCATGACTGACAAGATGAAACTTCCACTAGAATACACCATGCATTTATTTGCTGCCCAAGACTTCATGAGTATGACAAATATGCGTGAATGGTACATGGAAAATGTAAGTTTACTTTTGATAACCTAACTTTCCAATCTACTCCATGAAGAAGAAGCTACGTAACAGATGTGTAATCTGTTGCAAAAACTAGGTATTCTATTGTAACATATTACATATCTGTTGCATAAGTTGCGTTAGCTGGGTAATCTGTGAACTAATTTAGAGAATCCTCTGCAACAGAATCTTTCCACTGTGTTTTTATTCCTTACAATTACTAACCTATTTAAAAATTTTATTCTTATACCATAGTATGTTGATGAAATTCTGTGCCTCATGAGGGGCAGGCAATTAGTATACCCGGATGCTTAAGATGCTGTCGATAGGATAATGGACCTCTACTTCTACAATAATTTCAAGAGTAGGTATGATAGTCTCCGTAGGCGAGCTATTCTCGGTGGCCGGGGATTTGATCAGTTAGTTTCTACATTCAAATGGTATGAAGACATAATTAACTACGTTAGAGGGAAAACGCCATATCCACACGTCAAGAGCTGGACCAAGGAAAAGAGAATCCTTTCAGTCATGAATATGGAAATAAAACATTTTATCGTTGTTGATATACTACTCGATGAGGGAAAGATTAAGGTTTATGACTACAACTTACCCGTCTTCAATGAGGCCATGTTTTTAACCCACGTGCAACCACTCTTGAAGTTGTTCCCCAAGTTGTTGACACAGAGTAAACTGATGGATCATTTGCCGGCGGAAGTCTTGATGAAGAAATCATGGGATTTTTAAGGTCGAAATAAGAACATCCACCTTCAAAAAAATAAAACTGGTGCCGCGTGTGGACCATACTCAGTTGCATACATCGAGTGTTTGCTGAACGACATAGAAATGGCTAGTATGTGCGACACCATTGTGGAAAAGATGCAAGAGGTCTGAGCTTATGGGGTACTAACTAAATGGTTAGAGCCCATGTATAAAGAAGAATATGTACAAATACAAAGACAAACACAATAACAATTTTTATTTCAAGCCACTTCATTTTACATGTAGTGGCAATTTTTTATGTCTGACGAAAGTTGAATTTTTATAATACAATAGATTGTTTATCTATTTTAACAGATATCACACCTGTTATACCAAATTAATTATCTGTTGCAGTAGGATGGTCATCAGTTGTATTATGCAAATATTTCTCAATTTTTCTGTCACAATAGATATACAATCTGTTGCAACATATAATCTATCTGTTGCAACTGATAGGTAATCTATTGGAACAAATAAAAAAAGTAGGAAGACCTGTTATATAATTTCGAGCAGCTGACCTACATGTTGCAATATATGTCTAAATCTATTTGATAAGATATGTTGTCTGTTGCACCAAATGTATTATCTATTGCGATATTTGAATCTAGTATTCCATTTCAATTAATAAGTTCAAAACTAAGGATTAAATTATACTCATAGACAATATAAAATAAATCAAAGCCTTCGAAAATTATATGAAATAACTCAACAAATAAATAAAATGTAAGAAAATTATTATGGGTACAAATGATCTACTCTACAAATAAATTTTAAGACCCCGCAAAGTTCCCTCATAGTCTGAGCCTTAGAGCGTGTCAAGTGAAGTATAATTCCGGCCCTAAAAGATTGAGAAGTGACTTCATAAGTGATTGGCATTTAAACCATATATAATTTTCTTAAATTTGACTTTTTTTCATGTAGAGAATTGAATTAGCTTTCCAATGATACCAATTTCATCCAAATCCGGCATCGGGGTGAGAAGTTATGGCCGTTTGACTGAGAGTTGTCAGAACCGCCTAGGTGCAACGGATGATCCAATGGACCGTCAAGTCTGTGACGGACCATCGCTTGAACTATCGTGACCATGGAATAAACTCCCTTTTCTGGCCTAAGTGCGACGACCAATACGACGGACCGTCGGGTTTGTGACGGACCTTCGCTGTGACCATCGCACTGAGTCAGTGTGGCCTCACCCTGGCCATCGTGCGATAGACGATCCGATGGACCATCAGACTTGCGATAGACCATCGCTCCAACCATCGCATCGAGGCAGTGTGTCCTTGTCACGCCTCAAATCCTATTGGGGCGGACTGGCACCTGTAATCGAGGAGGCCCGGGAGAACCAGCTTATAACCTTATACTTCCCATGCATACCTCTATGACAACCCAAAATTCGGACAACATCATGTCACATATAAAAGAAAATAATCACTTGTATAAGCTCGAGCACATGTATATATGTATATACAATACTTGGCCATTGGAGCCATCACGTCTATTAACAAAACACCACCTTGATTATACATTAGGTCTACAAAGCCTCAAGACAATACACAGAGTTTAACTAAGGTCGGGACACACCACGCCATATAACTAACTTCTATAAAATACCAAAAGTGACTGGATATGACACGGAAAGCCTCAAAGTAAATTGGAGCTCACCAAAAGCAGCTTGTGCGGTACATGAGCTGAGGTACCTGTGCCTGCAGCATGAAATGCAGGTCCCCCATGGGGGACGTCAGTACGAAATATATACTGAGTATGTAAAGCTGTATATAATCACATATGATATAGGAGCTCAATAGAAATCAGAAACAAGTGAATAAATCGTAATAGGAGTGGACCATACTTACTAGAACTTGTGACAACCTGTACATTGTATTTATTCAATCACTTTACCTTCGTTCTTATCATCTTTGTAATCATTACTGTATTATACTGTGACCATTAGGCTGCCTCCAGTACATATCAACTGGGATCGACCCATGATAGGCTTATACCCCTGGGATACTACCCATAAACACATAAATAGGGATCGACCCATGATAGTCTTATGCCCCTGGGATACCACCCGATAAGAGAGAACTTCCATCACTTAGTTCAATTAATCTTTAAGATTGTTATTTCGGTCGCCACCGTATTTTTGATACTTTGAAACAATGATACATCAATAAGAGACATATAAATAGACCATCAATGCAATAACAATGAAGTAAGAACTCATTGGCACATCAATGAAGTGTTTTGGAGTCATTAATGCCATAACAAATAAAGTAGGAACTTATTGGTATATCAATGAAACGTTTTGGAGTCATTAATAGCACATGGATCTTGTTTGAGTAACCGGATACCTTCTGACATTCATTAGTGAAATAAACATGTAAGATTTGGAAAACAAGTTAGTATTGGAATGTCTTGACATCTTGTAGGGTGGAAACAAGTTCATTGGTAACGTAGGACATCATACAAAACCATTATGGATCACATGTTACTGAATAATTTTGGAAACTTTCTTAATAGAACAATTGTTCACTTTCATGCCAAAGATATGGTATAGAGTATGCTTTACATACCTGACTGTCAACCTTCAATACTAGTCCCAAATGGACTTCCCGTCTTTTCGGATTACTTATCTACAATGAACATATATAGCAATCTAGTATTAGCGACCAAACGTCACAATTCAATTATTTGAATTCACTAAACTAGTGGTTAAGTAGTAAGCCTTAATTACACCATAAAGGGTGTCAGTTTAACCCTCTTATACTCTAATTACATTCACATGCCATGCATATTCATACAACATCCTCCAATATCAAGTTTGGATTCATTTATCCTTCCAACCAATCTATTAAACCAAATTGAGCCATAGACATAAATAATCATCAATTCAATAGTATATCACCATATCCACCTTCCATAACTCAATTACCATATCCAACTTCCATAACTCAATTACCATATCCATCTTCCACAATTCAATACAACCAAACCATGCAAGATAGTCCATAACCCTATTTTCATCACCTTTCAATAACCACCAATACATATAATCCCCTATCACACATATACATATGGAAAAGAACAAAGGTAAACAATATTCATACCTTAGAATTCACCTCTTGATTATGTAATCCTGTTTGCACAAATAATAGGTGCCGTTCGAAGCTTCCGAGATGACAAACGCAGTTATCAGATTACTTTGGAATTCCTATGGTTGAATCAAAAGTAATTTAAAAGGTCAAATTTGGCTAGGGTTTATTCTTTCTCAATGATTGATGATGAAAATGAGTTTTTGAACTCATATACATGTATATATACACATATTCCCGTCCATAATATAATAGGAAATGACCAAAATGCCTTTAAAATTTAAATAATGTCAAATCTGTCCTTTGATGGACTATTTTGATAAGCTAAAGTAGATCGACCATAACTCTTTGCTCCAATATTAGATTTGGGTGAAATTGGTATCGTTGGAAGGATAATTCAAAGGGATTTAATTTCATATAAAGTAGGCCACCCAGTTCATCATGTAGAAGGAGTTATGGTCGTTTGAAGTTGACCCTAAAAATCTGTTTTGATAGGCTGAAGTAAAACGAGTATAACTCCTTACTCAGACGTTGGATTTGGATGAAACCAATTGCATTGTAAAGAAGACTCAAAGATATTTCTTTTCCTAGGTTGAATCTCTCCTATTTAATTATATTAAGGGAGTTATGATCATTTGAAGTTGACCCAAAAATTTGATTGGCCTCAGTAGTTTCTGTGCAGGAAATTTTCCTACACATTTACTATTCCCAAATATCTCGGCCACCATTTTATAGTTTCGAACGTGCTTGATTATATCCGAAACCTATCCATTTTTGAAAATCTTTATATCGTTGGAAAGCTTATTCAATAACCTTCTCATGGAACCATCGACGGGCGAATTCTGGTATAAATAAAATAAAAAAATTAATTCCATATAAATAAGACCAATACACGTACTTGAATACGCCAATACACGTACTTGAATACGGGGTGTTACAGTTCTATTCTTGGCCAATGTATGACGGACGACGGACGGACCGTCGCTCCGACCGTCGCAGGCCCTGTTCAGTGATTTTAACTCGTTTTAACAAGGGGCTTTTGGGTCTTTCCCTTTTAACCCTCAGATATATTCCAAACGAACTTGATAGTCTCATTATCTCCCAAAACATCCAAAGGCTAGGGTTTCTCTCTCAAGAGAAAATCTAAGACCCATCTCCTAGAAATCCAAGAATTCACCATAGATTCAACAAATTGAGTTGAGATTTGAGTTCCTCAAGTTCAAGGGTTGCAAAAACCCTCTCTATGAGTAAGAAGAAGAGTTTAGAGCAAGCTTGTTAATCAAATTTCATAATCTAAGGTATGCGGGGTTTTGAAAAAGGGTAATCCTTTCACCCTTTTTGCCAAAGGCTTATTTAAACTACAATTTCTCTGCAATTTATGAGATTTTACATGAAATTGAATTGGGGTTTTTCACCCATTATTATTGGTTGCAAGCTTTTGATGTTTCCCTTGAATTGAGATTCTAATGGTATGATTTTTACATATTTTCTTGAGAAATTACAATTTGGTCTAACCCCACAATTTTAATCCTTGAGAAGTTAATAGTTGAAATGTTTGAGATATTGAAGTCTATGAGTATGTTGAGATTTTGAGATAAATTGCTGAAATTTCTAGATTTCTACATGAGTTATGAATCTATATGCTATCTATTATGCTTTTGATGAGTTTTAACTTGAGATTGAATTATGGGTTATTAAGCCCTACTTAAGACTTGAGATTTTATGAACTCTTGTGCTATAAGCACCCATGATTTGAGTATTTTGAGATTATTGAGAAATGTTTTGACCTAATGGTCATTGAGTTTTTGAAATCCACTCTGCTACATGAGATTACCGGTTTGATTATTGGGTTCATGGTGAACCATGAGATTATTTCTAAAAGTGGATTTTTACGAGATGAGGACAGAAAATCTAAAGGGAGTAGTATTTAGCACCAAGCGGTTAAGTTACTACGGTTTCTTACCCCAAAACTATGTGCCACCGTAGGTTAGGCTTAAGACCGAGTTTATGATTATTATTAGGCCTAAGGCCGAGTTAATATTTGGCCCGAGGCTGAGTTTGTTTTGTGATCACTGGACCTAGGTTATACTCCTTGGCAAGAGTATGATGCCTCTCCCCAATGTGAGGTCTCTTCCTTAGGAGGACAAGACGTTGGACTCCATTTAGCTCGCATGGTTTATGTCGGTTAAGGGAACCTCCCTCGACATTTAAACTTCGAGATCAGTTACTCCCTAAACTAAAGTATTTTCCCATTGAGATAAGATATTTTCGTTTAAAACTAAAATACTTTCCCTTGATATGAGTATTTTTCCCTAAAGCTTGAAATGAGATATTTTCCTAACGTGAATGAAATGCCTTCAAGTATGTTCCAAAGTCATATGATTTCGAATTCCAAGTATTTGAGTTCAAAAGAGTTATGAGTTCTTGAGAATTGAAGAAGTTTTACTCTCCATGAGATATATGAATGAGTTGAAAGTATTGATTAAAGTTTCCTTTAGCCTATGGGTAATTAGAATAAGAGAATATTATCGATTTCAAAGTTAAACTATGATGACTCACGAGATTTGTTTTACATGCTCCATTCTACATGATTCATGAGCTTTACATTTTATACTTATTCAAGCCATGTGAGTCATTACTTATTGCATGCATGATTTAATTAAAGAGTATTAATGTTGTTTTATATAAATGCATGCACCCCTACATACTCAGTACATTCCCAAGTGCTGATCCACATATACGTCTATGTGCTACATTGTATTATAATGTAGGTTCAGGTGCTCAGTCCCAGCCTTGTTAGTGACTTTCAAGTACCTCTGTCTACATCCCTACAGTGGTAAGTCCTTATGGTTCGAGGACCTATCATCAAACATTTCAGTATTTGAGAGACTATGTTATTACTTTCAGTTCATTTCGAGTTAGTTGGGGACCTGTCCCAATGACTCTCTAGTTCATGGATTAGTAGAGGCTTTGTCAAACTAGCTATCAAATTGTGGTTGTGTTGAGGTTTCTAGTATTGTGGTCATTTGGACTGAGCTTTTTCTCCATATTCCCTTTTATATGATATGACTATGCTAGTGTTTGAATTATTTCATCTTAAAATGAGTGTTATTACTAGAAATAGGCTCAAAGGGTTAGCTTGGGGCTACTTGTAGCCTTAAGCATCGTGTGACATCTCGAGAGGTGATTTCGGGTTATTACATAAATCAACAAGTTAACCAAGGAGGATAGGTTATTACACTGACAGACTTATGCCATAAAGCTCTGCTCAATATGAAAAAGTTGTTCTTCATCCGGTGCTACAAAATTTGACTTTGGTCGTCGTGGATCTTTAATGTCTCTTGCGTATAATTTTTGAGCTATTACTTCTCTGTATTTTCATAAAATATAAGCATATCTTTTTCGGAGTAATCTGGCATCAAGTCCATCTTTTGGTACTTATAATTCATCGCTCAAATACTCGGCGTAAGCGGCAACAAAAAGACCGCAATCCTTGCATTTTAAAAAATAGATAATCCATATCTCCCAGTTCATGTAAGCATTGTGAAATTTATGAAATGAAACTAAATCATGATACTTATACTTGCAGGCTTCCAAGGGTTTGTTGAGCAATTCCTTTAATATATTGTACATCAAATGGATTACCCATTTTATTTCGGTATGCTTCAATCGTCAACCAATCAGTACGAACCTTTTGGTTCAAAAAGCCACCATATCAAGGTAAGTAGGCAATATTTTGACCATTTTTTATATTTGATACGATGGCTTGGAACATCTCTTTCATGATATTGAGTCATAAACTCGAATGCGCCTCTCTTTTAGAACAACAATAGCCAATACCCAATGGAATTCATCATCACAATTGATTGGGATGTACACTTCACCAACCAAATGCCAAGGTAAGCTAAATGGAATGATAAAACCTTTGATGATGTTGATTAAGCATTCCTCATTTTGGAAAACTTTCGGCTGTTATTGACAATATCTATCGTAGGCATTATTAATGTTAACTTTGTACAAATAATTGCCTATCATGTATCTAGATTGTTCTTGTATTCGCAACTTGTCCTTCTTCCAGAGGTAGTATAAATGACATCGAAGTGTTACACATATTATCAAACATTTTATATTACGTGATGAAAAATTAATACACAGATGCAATTAAATAAAGTATTAATTAATAGTAATATGTATGACATTTAAACCCCATCATTCCAGCAAGTTTGGGGCTATGAAATCAAATAGAACTAATTCTTCATTCCGGAATGTGCAACAACAAAGTCGAACATATCAAAACCAAGACTCGATTTGTTTACTTTGTAGCGTTCATCATTTTGTTTTCTACATGATGGTTTATGTGTAAATGTCATATTTATACAAGAAGAATTGTATAAATCAATATCTTTAAAATTGATTTATGTACCTGCTAGCATGATGCTTTAATAGCCCATCAGCAATCCATGCTGAATAGTCGTTGGTTAACTTTGTTTGTTTTTTAGGAGCCTCATCCGAGATGTTGAACTCTTCAAATAGGTAATTCTTCCGTTCACCCGAACTGACAGTCTCCACTTTTTCTTCTTCTTTGGAAGCCGTTGATGGATTATCAACTATGGTATTATGCTTTTCTGCAGTATCTTCTACTATGACATCCACTTGAAAATCCAGAATTGTCAATGCAAATTATAGATATACAATAGATTATCTATCTGTTGCAACAAATAAGTCTTATGTTGCAACAAATGGATCATCTGTTGGGACAAATTCGGAAAGGTAAAACAGAGCAGTACGATAATTTCGAACAGATAACCATCAGTTGTAACATAAGACTCATCTGTTGGTAGAAATTAAAATAGTACAAAAACCTATTTGATTTGCTAAAACAGACAGACATATGTTGCAACAGATAACACATCTGATACAACAGGTTAGACAATAGTTGCAACAGATGTATATCTGTTTGATAATTTTCAATAGATGTTTCATCTGTTGAAACAAATTTATTCCTGTTTGTTTGTTGGAATAGATGATATGCATCACTTTCTTTAGTTCATGCTGCTCTCCTGTGACCCTTGTACATTGAACAACGGTGCAAGACAAAGACAGAGGAATTGCAATTTTGCCTTTTTTGATGCTTGATGATGCCTCGAAAATATATTTTCTTCTCTTCTTAGCCACCTTGATCTCTAGTAGAGTGTATGGATATGAAATCTTTTTTGATAGAATGACACCCCTCTTAGATGTCATTTCCTTTACAAAAGTAGTTAGTGCATTAATAGCATTAATCACTCCATCTTGTTTTTTCTTGCAGTCTTGACATTTGTATGCAGAACATTCGCTAGAAGTGGTAAAATTTGTATAATCAGTATGATCATAATCATAATGGTTTGTTATTTTAAAAACTGTATGAGGAGCATCATTATCCCCAATAGCAGCACCACTACCACTACCATCATCAACAACAACAAGCCCACCTTCCAAAATTATTTTTCTTATGATGGCTGTTGCTCCCAATAATTCTATTTTTATTCTATCAACGACCTTAGGGCCAATAAAGTTTGTATAAACCATAAAGTAAAAAAAATGGCATCTTCAACACTCAATTGGTCGGAATAAGCCACGGATGGACAATCTAAAATAAATCAGTACATATACTAGAATGATGATAAATTAATTTAAAATAATCATTAATTAAAACAAAAACTTGATTAAAATTAGACTTACTGCTTCCTTCGGGGGAATGAAAAGATCAAGACTTTTACATTTTTATCAGTTTTGGACGACAACCATCTCAGGATTCTTGGGCAGAAAACTTCTTCCTGATAGTTCACTTGTTGTCTCAAATAATGAATAACTTCAAATGCCCAAGCCTATAACATAACACCAATAAATCAAAAGTATTATTGAATAAAAAAATAAATCATATCATAATAAAAGAAATATTTATCATGAAAGCCTATGGAAAGCCATATAAGTTGACTGTCTTTGGCGTTAACAGAGTCAACAAATATTTGAAAGTCATTTTGAAGCTTTGATAACCCCATGGATAGCTGTTAAATGCCTCAAGATCCTCAGAGAGATTTATTAAACCGAGGCTTATGTTGTTGTTAACGTCTCTCACCAAAAGAACATTATGTACAAACCAAACCAAACACAATGATTACTTGTGCTTTTTTGAAAGTCTTTTACCTTTCAACGCTTCTATTAAATTTTTATTTTTGAAGCTTGGACCAACAATGGACACAAGTTCATCATGATCACTTGACTTGCCTTTGCCTTTTTGAGTGTGCGGGGTGCTTTTTTTGGGTTAGAGTAGGTATAACTTGAGAAGGAGAAGGAGGATAACATTTTAGTTTAGTAACTATGGCAAACTCCTTCCAACCAAAATAAATAGTCATGCCATAGTAATTTATCCACACCCCATCCTTCTTATCTTTGTTGTCATATATAAAACTATGCTTGAGAAGATCATATACCATTTTCATTTGGAAACGAGTATTTTTGTCCTTCGGCAAATCAAGATATTGCCCAAAGCAGTTTTCCCTGAAATAAGAATCCAATTTTTATTCTCGAAGTATTTTTCTAAAGGCGTCGAAAGATTTTTCCATGGTTGACGTAACCATGAAATCACCTGTTAAATCTGTGGCACCATTCTCACAGGATAACGATCAATGCTGAAGGTTTTGACCAACTTTTCGATGGAAGGACTATTAGCCTTTGAATCATCTTTTATGAAATATTCCTCCTCCCCATATTCATTATCTTCTGCTCTTGATTAAGATAACACTTGTAAAGCAAGCTCATAGAGTGGTGGATGTAGCCTAACTGCTTCACTTGTTCCTTTACGTGGACTTGATTCAGTTTCTTTTATTTTGGGAACCATATTATCTTAAATTGATAGGAACATAAAATAGATTATAATTGATTAATGCAGCATTAAAAAAGGATAACAGTAAATCTAACATGCACAACAGTAAAATAACAGTTCCTACAGACCACACATCTGTTGCACTAGGTATGTTATCTGTTGTAACATATAACCGACCTGTTGCAACAAATGAGTAAACCGTTAGAAATAATAAAAATAGATCACTCATCTGTTGCACCAGGTAGTTTATTTGTTGCAACATATAACCAACCTGTTGCATCAGATGAGTAATTCATTGGAAATAATAAAAATAGATCACTCATCTATTGCACCAGAAAGGTTATCTGTTGCTACATATAACCAACCTGTTGCAACGGATGAGTAATCCATTGGAAACAATTATAACATATCACTCATCTTTTGAAATAGATCACTTATCTATTGCCAAATGAGTTATCTATTGGAAATGTTATCAACTGTGAATATTGTTTAGATTTCTTCCAAACAGAAGAGTCGCCTGTCACAACAGATAAGCGATTTGTTAGATTGTTCGTCTATTATATTAGATGTTCATCTGTTGCATCAGATTTTCATCTGTTGCATCAGATGGTCCATCTGTTGCTTCAGATGGTTCATCTGTTGCATCATATTATTCATCTGTTGCCTAAGATTTTTCATCTGTTGCATTAGCTTTACATATATTGCGGAAAAAATAGTATTAGGATTTTGTTCAATAAAACAACAACACTATCACCATTCACTATTACATTCACCATTTTTACCAAAAAAAATAATAAATCAACCCAGTAACACCAACACAACACACACACTAAGAACAAGAACATCAATGGTGATAAAAAATCACCAACATTGTTGTTTTGTGTTTGACAAATACAAATAATAAAAATTAAAATTCAAAGAACTCAACAGACACCAAAGAATTGAATCAACAGTTCGACAACAAGAACTACAATAACAACAAAAAATTATATTTTGGAAAGAGTAGAGAAGAAATGCCAGAAATTAAATTAGGGTTTTATTCAGTCCACGTTTTAAATTAAAACAACAAATATTAAAATTATTAACCAATACTAGAAGAGAAGTTGACTAAAGTTCCCTCTTTTTCTTCAAACCTAAAAAGGGATAAATTTTTACCTGTCACAGAAGAAATGGGTTATCGTCGGAGAACATTGCTGTAACGTTGACGGTTGAAAGTCGAAATGAAACTCACCCAACTATTTGTCGCTGGAGGTTGAAGTCGCTGGAGATTAAAGGAAGAAATTTGGTAGAATTGTTGGTTGGGAGAGAGTTAGAGAAGCTGTCGAGAGAGAGAGGAGATAGACGGTCAATGATTTGAAGAGGAGAGAGGTGTGGGTTAATTTGTATTTTTGAAAAGATTAGAAAGTTTTAAAAATATTAATCAAGTCCACAATTAACTTAATCAAGTTTTCTAATTATGTTTGACCCTTTAAGTTAATCAATGTGACCAATCCTTCATTCAAGACTTAAAAGACACCTTTTCTTCAATTTCCTCAAGATACTAATGGGCAATGCAGGTTCCTTAGTTGCTCTGTTTAATTCAGTTAATTCATTTAAAATGATAATTTTTATTTTATTAAATGAATTGATATTTTAAACATATAATCCAAATTTAAATGGATTTTTTTTTAAAAAGAGAAGAATACCGTATATGTATGTGTGTGTGTGTATATATATATGAGATTAATAGAGTTAAATATGGTAACTTTTGAGTTTTCTTTAAGCGCATAAATATTTAAAATAAGGAGAAAACTCAATTAATGTTCAAAAAAACCACAAATAAGATAAATAACATTGGAAGCCTTTAAGACATGCCACATAGGATGAGTTAAGATTCTCCTTTATACAAGCGTGCGCGCACTCTCTCTCTCTCTCTCACACACACACACACATATATATATATTGATTTATCCCGTTATCCTAATTTATGTGATACTTTTCATTTCTCGAGAGTAATAGTTTAAATTTAATCATGAATCTGGAGATAAAATATTCAAGTTCTTGAAATTAAATTTATATATTTAAAAACAATACAGAAAGTACTATCAATCACCGTAATTGACAATTCAAAATATTTACAAAATATATGACAAAGTTACGATCAAAAATAGGTTTGAATTTCAAAATATAAAAAATGTGACATAAATTAAAATAAAGGGAGCAAAAGAATGATTAAAAAATTAATGATTTTTGTTTAAATTCAATAAACCCCACTTCAAATAAAAGAAGGGAACTGAAAAAACTATGGATGAGAACTTAAAGAAAAAAAAATAGTTTGGTGCATTTCTGTCGGAGTCAGTTTTTAAAGCTTGAACTCGTGATTTTCTGGTCCCATAATAACAGCTTTATCAATTGCTCCAAGGCTCCCCTTGAAGAACTTGACGTGTTTCGATCTAGTTTTACGTTTTTTCTATAATCATGTATTCAATATTTATTGACTAGTTAATTCAAATTTACTCTATGTAGGTCCATTAAAAGTAAAATTTTCAGTGGTAGATATCCAAAACCACCGATTAAGGACTGAGAAGTACTATCAATCTTGCTAGGTTTCGTGATGTTTATTTTACTTTACGTCCTATTAGGGTCTAAGCAAATCAGCCTGGATATTAATTAATTACAAAAAAAGAATCATATTACCTAACCTCCACTCTTTCAGCTATATCCATTTGTAATCATGTTAAGATAATGCACTTTTTCAGTTATTTTACTATTTTTGTTTTGGAAAGCATATCTCTCTCTCTCTCTCTCCTTTTTAAGTAGTTTTGGTTTTTGACCTCAAAATCAAAGGTAGAGGGGTGAATTCCCTTCGTTGAAAAATTATAAATAGACAAAAAAGTATGAACATTTTACATAGATATAAATTATTAAATTCTCTTGACGATGTAGGATTTTTTTAATTAAGTTCTCTCATTTAAATTTCTGATTCTGCAAGTTACCTCAATTATTGATAAAAGAGAGGAAAAAACCCTATTATACTGAAGACATATTCTCTTTGAGCACATGCACGTAGGGCCAGAATGTGTTTATGCCTAAGCATTCCAATCACTAAATTTTGTATTAAAAAATACAAATTAACTCCTAGAGGTGTTAGTTGAAGACAATGTTTGATTGTAATGGGGACAAAGGTGAACATTCGAACAGTGTTATGGACAAAAAAGGTAATGATTTCTTTTTTCATTTTTTAATTTTAAAACTGAATAGTAAGATTTGATGTAATAAGGTAAACTGAATGTAGAATGACTTCAGACCTCCTTTGACTCCTTATATTCTGAAGTAGACTTTTCTAATCACTCTTTTGTATTGATTTGGAAGGGAATAATTTGTCATGTTTTTGGATTATCAATATGGAAAATTAAAGGTGTTGGTGTTAAGTACATTTTACTATTTAACTAAAATATTAAAATGTATATGTTATATGATAGTGGATATAAATTGACAAGAAGGTGGTCATTATTTTTGATGCAACTTGTGTAATCACCAATATCATGTTTTACCTAAAACTGTCAACTGGACTGGTTCGGCTCAACCCAATATCGGCCCAGATTTTTTTACCGGGTTTGAGTTCGATACGATCCGGTCGCCCTGCTTGATGGGCCTGTCCATACCAGGACTAACAGTAAAAAAATTCCAAACAACGCCTCACCGACCCATTTATGAAAGTAACCTGTTTAACCGGTCTTGAACCCAACCCACCCAATTCGCTCATGGCCCGGTTACCGGTCCTTGAAGTAAAAAAAAGAGGCTAAATTCGAATTTTCATATTTTTTCAATATATACATTTAATATATACTATATATACACCCATATACAATATATAGTTGTATACTACTTGAAATACTGCTTAAAACAATATACAATCAATATATACTACTTAAAATATTAATTGAAACAATATACATAACATATATACGTACAACAAATACTACTTATATTATATACACACATATATATACAATATATACTAAAAAATTAAATAACCACTTTAAACAATATATACATCCAATATATAGTACTTTAGAAAATATAAACACACATATATATACAATATATACTACTTAAAAATTAAAATACTACTTTAAACAATATACATACAATATATATACATTACATATAATACTACTTTAAAAAATATATACGCACAAATATATATACAATACATAGTTATATAATACATGAAATACTACTTGAAACAATATACATTCAATATATAGTACTTAAAATACTAATTGAAGTATAGAATACAGGTGAGTTCTTAACATTTCCAATCTTTAAAAAGCAATCATAATGAAGAATACTTTACAAAATATACACACAAATGTACATATGATATATAGTTATATACTACTTGAAATATTACTTGAAACAATATCATTCAATATATACTACTTAGAATACTACTTGAAACAATATACATACAACATATATACGTATAATAAATACTACTTTAAACAATATACATGCAACATATATACATTACATATTACACTAATTTAGAAAACATATACACATTCAATTTATACTACTCTAGAAAATACATACACACATATATATAAAATATATACTACTTCAAAATTAAAATATACAACTTAAAATTTAAAATGCTACTATAAATAATATACATACAACATATATACATGATATATTATACTACTTTAAAAAGTATGCATACAAATATACATACAATATATAGTTATATACTACTTGAAACAATATACATTCAATATATACTACTTAAAATATTATTTGAAACAATATACATACGACATATATACGTACAATAAATACTACTTATAATACTACTATAACCAATAGACATACAACATATATACATTACATAGTATACTACTTTAGAAAATATACATACAAATATATATATATATATATATATATTTATATATACAGTATATAGTTATATACTACTTGAAATACCACTTGAAACAATGTACATTCAATATATACTACTTAAAATACTACTTGAAATAATATACATACAACATATATACGTACAATAAATACTACTTAAAATACTACTTTAAACAATATACATACAACATATGTACATTACATATTATACTAGTTTAGAAAACATATATACATTCAATGTATACTACTTTAGAAAATATATACACACACATATATACAATATATACTACCTAATATAATAATACTTGAAATCTTGAATATATATTGAAGTATTAACACACACTACTTAAAAGATAAACTTATATAGAATTTTTATGTGTCAATACTAGCAGTCTAAATAATATTTGCTAACATTATTTTTCAATTTTCATTGTATGTATATTTGTTTGTTATGTTTATGTAAAGTTTGATAGTAATGTATTAAAAGTATTTAATTCAAATTAGATATTCAATTTAAGTAAAAGAAATATGTAAGGAGTGAATGAATCTTATAGTTGACTTATTGCAAAATGATCCAAAACTTATAAGTTACAAGATTGACAATTCTACAAAATTTGCATCATTTTTTCCAATCATTCACGTTAATATTAACGGGAACTGCCCAAGGAGTGTCAGAATCAATGGGACCAAAGCCATGCATTAGACTTGATTGTGTTGAGTTCTCCCTTGCAGTCATAATTTATTTAAGATTTTGTTCGTCTACCGGCTCCACCTCCATTCCTTGATTTCTTTGTTCTTATCTAATTCAGTCTCTAAGTCAAACTAGAACATTCATAGCATTTCCTCCCAATGAGTGTCAATTATCTCCAAGCTGCTGTCGTTCTTGACTAAAAACATTTTCGATGCAATGGTTGACATTGGAACATTCAATATATCTCTAGCTAATTTTAAAAGTATAGGGTATTGTCTTTTATTATTCTTCCACTAATATAGCACGTTGATCCTTGTTCTACGATCCTCTATCGATTAACTAAGATAATTCTTAAGCCCTTCTCAAGAAAGGGTTCTGTGTGCTGAAGGCGACGCCGTGTCCCCAACATATAAATAAAAAAAGTAATTAGGATAGCTACTATGTGCCTGTCTTTTAGAAGATGATGGCTCCTCGGGAGCTTTGGGGTGGGATTTGGAGTGATATATGTCAGTACAACATCATCAAGTAAATCGACATAATGGTTGTATAATGCATTATAACACCCCGTATTTTTGTGCTAGACTTTGAAGTGTCGTTATTATGTGTGTAAACTATAATCCCAAGATTTAATTTCAAATTCATGTGTCATAATTTTTATCCTAGTGTGTGAAGTGCTTTCGAGGTAAAAAATATTTCTAGGAATCACTTAGAACAAAGTTGAGCTAAGAGCATTTGATTCGTTCAAAGTTTGGCATTCGATTCTAGAAGGGACTACTTTGAACGTGTATAACTTCTTATAAAATAAGAATTTTGCATCTCAATACCCACCAAATTGTATATAATTGAGTAAGCTTTCCAACGATATCAATTTTTTCTTAATCTAATACCCGAGCAAAAATTTATGTCCTTTTACATGAGAGACAGTAAGGGCAGGCGATATGCCTGCGCTGCTCGGGTTAGTCCATCGGGATGAAGGAGGCACCACAGGGGTTAGTCCTTCGGGAAAAAGGGGAAGATGCTCGGTCAATTCCTTCATTATTTAAGCTTTTTAAGGGTCAAGGGGTACTTTGGTCTGTGCCCCTCAACCCCAAATGTCCAAGGTACGAATTATAACACCCAAAAGGGCATTATTTGCCTATCTTCCTCAAAAATTTCTCACGTAAAAACCCTCCCCTTTCTCCTTTAAACAAAGTTCAAGTTTTTTCTCTTAAGAACACAAGAATTCGAGCTTCAGTTTCAAGATTTCTTTAAGAATCCATCTAATTAAGGTATGTGGGAGTTCATCCATAGGTCTCCTTTCACCCATGGAGCCCAAAAACCTTTTTTGGTTTTTAAATTATGAGTTTTACATATTTAAGTTGAACTACCAAAAACCTTTTTTGGTTTAAAATTATGAGTTTTACATGTTTAAGTTGAACTATCTCCGTGTTACTCTTGTTAATTCAATTTCAATTTATGATTATAAGTGCTTCCAAGAGGAATGAGTCATATAATGTTTTGAATGTTGTAATTCCATGTCATGTTCAGTTGATTTTAGGATAAATCCCTAAATTATGATTTTTGCCATGAAATCCTATTGTATCCCTCATGTTTAAGATATTCTCATGTATAAGATTATGATTTTCACATGTTTGATGAAATGCCCATGTTTGGGTCTTTGAAACATAATCACTTACCAAAAGTGCTTTCCTTCTCGCACGAAAGAAAAAAGATGTTTAGCTTTTTTGTCTGCCTTCTTTACTTATCAAAGACTCTGATAACATTGCAGATGGCACTATCTTACCTCTTTCATACTGTGGGTCCTCAAGGTCTTGGTGTTGTAATCGACCAATAGTAGCATTTAAAGGGCGATCGCGGGGTTACTGAATGAAGTCCTCCGATGGATAAGGCACACTGAATACTCTGATTGGGTGTGGACTGGGAAAAAGTAGTAGCTAAAGAAAAGATAAAAGGTATTGGTAAAGAAGTAATGAAGGATCTGATATAGATTGAAAAGAGGTATTTTCTCACTTAGGTGCACAACGTGCCATTGGTAATAATTCTACTACGGTGCCATAAATTCGCAAGCTGATCCTAAGTATGTAATATTTCAAGTTTGGTATCATATTCTATACTCATTCAGTGCTACTGGGTTATGAATACCCGATACCTATGTGATTTACATAAATTCAGCTTTACAAGTACTCAGACAGTTAATCCACGAATCTTATCAGTATACTCAAATATCCATATTCATGATGAGCATTATTAGTTTATATGTTAATAATTACCCTAGAATCCGTATGCACTATTATTTTTAGAATACCATGACTTGAGCTTATCAGTTATTAGTTATCAGTGCATGCACTAGTTAGTATTTTAGTGTCTTTCAGTTGGGAGTAGGATTTAGCAGCGAGCAAACCCAGGGATGGGGGCTTACCTACCAGTAGAGGGTGTGACCTTTCGTAGCAATCCCTGAGTTCCAGAACTACGTAA
Source organism: Capsicum baccatum var. pendulum (assembly GCA_030864225.1). Classification (NCBI taxonomy): domain Eukaryota; kingdom Viridiplantae; phylum Streptophyta; class Magnoliopsida; order Solanales; family Solanaceae; genus Capsicum; species Capsicum baccatum. The sequence goes on from CM061551.1 coordinate 71,848,218, forward strand.
TCAACGTAGGTTAGAGATGTCAACCTGTTAGTTGAGGGTTGACAAGGTGTTCACCTACCAATTGAGGGTGACATATATCTAATTAGAGAACCTTCAAGTTGAGGGTGACTCATTAGTCATTCAGAACACCAGTTTAGTGGATCCACACAACCAGTGTTAGTACTCGTGGCACAGTACTGACATCCTTCCAAATAGGGTTACAGGTTGGAGCCCAATTAGCTCATGTCGGTTATATGATACCTCCCACAGTTTCAATCAGTATTCAGTGTATTTTTAGTTCAGGTTTGCTTGACTAAGTATACAAAATTTTAGATATTTAGTTATATAGATTTTAGTCTTTTAGATTAAAGATTGTGTCAGTGACATAACAGATATACACTTTGTCTTGCATTATCAAATATTACAATTTTAATATATTCATGCTTAGTTATCTCATGTTGTTCAATTAGTCCTTATCTCATATGCATAGCACCCCACCATTTCAGTTAAGTTATTCAGACTAAGTATAATTTAATTTTTCATAAACAGTATTCAGTTATCAGTTAATCAGTATAAAATTATTAGTTAATCAGTATATAGATACCAGTTATTCAGTATCTAAATACTAGTTATTCAATATTCAGATGTGTAATACCATGTAAAATCCTAGCTCATTTCTGCTCTCGATTGCATGTTAAAGGGGTCCAAGACTTAGAAATTTCACTAAGTGTTGGGACTTAGTCATTTTCAAGGCCCCTAAACTTTGATGATTTTATTTTTGACCTTCCCAACCTCAGAATGTTGATTTTTAAGTTGATTCATGATCGGGGTTGTTTAAGGTGTGTCTCTGGTGAGTTTTAGAGGGGTGTGTTTGGAGAAACAAAATAGTGAGGGCACCGGGATAGGCCCATGACACGAGGCTTAGACCATCAGACTAGATCTTGCAGTTCAGGGCTTAGCCTGCCGCTCTGGAGCCCATGGCGGGGGGCTTTGCTCGCCGTTCTAGAGTCCGCGATGCGCCCACCCTTTTTTTGTCCAGCTTTTGTTCTTCGTCATTTAAGGGCATTTGGGTCAATTCCTCTCACCCAATATCATCCATAACATGAAATTTAGTTCTCAAAGGAGCATTCTTTGCCCTTTATTCATAAAATATCTCAAGAAAACTATCTTTCATCTGAAGAACAAACCCTGACCCATTCTCAAGAATTCAAGGAATTCAAGCTTAAAACCTCAAGAAATTCCCATGAATCTTCACAAAATCATCTAGTAAGGAAAGTGTTGTGTTCATCCATGGGTTCCTTTCACTCATAGAGTCTAAGAATTCCTTTTTGGTTTTAAATTATGAGCTTTTCATGTTTAAGTTGAAATATCTCCATGAATCTCTTGTGAATTCAATTACAAGTTATGTTTATAAGTGATATTCAAGTGGAATAAGCCATTACACATTTTAAATGTTGCCATCTTCATGTTAAATCCCTAAGTTATGATTTTACTCTTGTGATCATGTTATTCTCGCATGCTTTACCCATTTCCAAACTTAAGTTCATAACTCTCATGCGTTTGATGAAATGCCTAAGTGTTGGGTTTTGAATAATGATCCCCTACTATGGTTGTAAAGCTTTTATATGACATTAGTGTTAATTCCATTCAGTGCTGGTGGGTTATGAACATCCAATACCTATGTGATATACATGAATTTAGATTTTTATGTACTTAGACAGTTAATCCATGACTCTTATTAGTATACTTACATATTTATAATCACGATGAGCACTATCAGTTATGTAATAATGTTTAGTCTAGTTCAGTCTATTCTAGTATCAATGTCAATACAATTGGGAGTAGGATTTAGCATCAAGTGAACTCAGGGATGAGGGCTCACCTGGCAGTAGAGAGTGTGACCCTTAGTATCAATCCTTGAGTTCCAGAGCTACGTAGCCAGCGTAAATTAAAGATTTCTACCTGATAGTTGAGGGTTGAAAAAGTGTTTAAGTAATGCCCCGATTCGCTGAACCGGAATGCTACACGGTGCTCATAACCCCGAGGGACCACAAGCTAATCCATGACTGATATTTGTACCTGTAAACTGCATAATATATCATAAAATATGCGGAAACATGAACTGTAATGCCATAAGGTTCAATACTGATACATATCTAAAAAATATGGTATAAGAATACCAAAAAGAAACACATATACTGAAGTCTGACATATAATCTAACATCTAGTCTGAAAGCCTCTAACTAAACTAATAAGGAGTTGATGGGACATGTCCCCAACTAAATCTAACTATTGAAATAAAGTGAAAACTGAAATAGAAATGAAATTATCATGTCCTTGAAGGATGAGGACTCATGTCTAACTCTGACTGCTGATCCTGGAATCTACTGCTGTCTTGGAGCTTATGCCTATGAACCTATGGTGTAACATAAGAGAAAGCACCATAGCGCAAATGTGTAAGTACGTCTGAATGTACTGAGTATACGAGTGAGGTAGGCTAAATGCATGAAAATATTGACTGATATGAATATGAGAATACCTACATGATTACGTAACTGTAACTGAACTCGTGGAGATACTTACTACTAAGTCTAAATACTGACAACATGAGTATACTGATAATGAGATTCTGAAAGACTGAGTTTACTAATATTGATATGTAAATCACTAATAAGTGATGGATCTGATACTATATTACTGAATACTAAGAGACTGATATTGCATTACTGTTAAATGAATGATTATTTCTGACAGTTCAAATTATGAAGAATTGGTCTGATTGACTGTATCTGACAGTCCTGAAGCTGAGTACTGATAGCATGAGTTCTGATAGCTTTTGTGATTGATAACATAAGTGACTGTATCTGACAGTCCATAAATCTGAAGGATACTATCTGGGTTTAATTTTATTTTTGAGTTGATTGTATCGGACAGTCCTGATATACTGAAATTTGAAGAACTATCTGAGTTCTTTACTGAGACTGGGTAGCTATAGCTGACAGTCCTAAAATATGTAACTAAAACTGTGGGAAGTAGTTACCTAATCGACATGCCCCAAATATGCTATAATAGCTAAGCTGGGGTCCAATCTCTATCCCAACTAGAGGGGTGTCAATACCGTGCCACTGGTAAGGACAACTGTAAGAACCCTATACTGGCAGGTACTCAATGAGAACGATGGGAACCCTAAACTAATGGGTTAATCCACCTCATCAACCCTAATCTGATGGGTTAAGATGTCTCAACCTACGCTGGCTACGTAGTTCTGGAACACAAGGATGACTACTAAGAATCCCACCCTAAACTGGCGGGTGAGTTCCCATCCTTGGTTTCACTCGGTGCTAACTTCTACTCCCATATGAAGGACAGTGAACTGAATAACTAAGCTAAACTGAATAACTGAACTGAACTGATTAGCTGAACTGATACTGATTAACTGGACTGATACTAGTGGTATTGTTTAGCAAAGCTAAACTAAGTTTACTGGATTCCAATGACTGATGGAATGTACTGAGTTTTGAGGACTGGTTGAGAGTACTGAAGTTACTAAGATTGACTGTGAATACTGAGGTTGCTGAGGTTACTGATCACTGAGATTACTGGGATTACTGGACTACTGAGATTATTGAGATTTCTGAGTTTTCCTGAGTCATATGATTGACTGAATTCTATAGATCATGGCTTGACTGAGAGTATCATGAAAACATGACATAGCTCTAGGCACACAACTATATTTTTCGGGTACAAGTACCCCCAGGACTCGATGGAAGGAAGCTAACACTACTTGAATTTCTTGAGTACACGACCATCAATAAAAATCCATAATACATGAGTGTGGGATTTCATGAAGTACATGGTAATCATAATATCTATCATGAATAGGAATGCTTATAATCAAGTCATAAATCTCATATTCTAATATCATGGGCATTCCGACAACATATACTATTCATAGCAATCGCATGGAAACCATTCAAGCATAAGGGAACAACAACATGTAATGTTTAGTTCATATTGTAATGATTTGGGGATATTATACTTCATATATTTATTCAACATCTCAAACATGGTAGGGAAAGCATGGATATATTCTGTGTACAAAATTTATATCTCCATTATCATACATGCTTTATACCACAATAATAGGAACACATAATTTGCATGGAAATTCATATTGGAGTGTATGACTAACATGAACTTGTTATTTAGATATCATGAAATCATGTAAATATGAAGTTCTAACATACTAGGCATTTTATCGAACACCTTGCATGCATTCTTTAACGCAGAGGTGGATTTCATACTTGCATTCTATCAATACATCTAAATATCATGTTTTTTAACTAACAACATAACTTTCATGAGATATACAGTCATGATACTATTATATAGCAAAACAAACAAGAATCAACATAGGTATGATCATATCACCACAATCAACCAAGCTTTTGTATTTTAAAGATTGATTCTTGAACTCTACGAATGAAAGGAATCCGTGGATGAACACTACGCATACCTTAGAAGGAAGATTCTTGATGATTGACGGAGGAATTTCCTTGAAATTGGATCTTCATGATTAATTATGCAACCCTAGTTGTTTTTCTCTTTAGTGCTCTTGGGTGATGAGCTTTGAGATGAAAATAGGGTTGTAATATGTTTAGAAGCTATATATTTCATAGGGTTAAGTTTAGGGACGTGTAAGGAGTGTTAAAAGACTTAATTACCCTCAAAGTAACTCAAAACGGAGTGTTTTTGGCATTGGAACTGACGTAGGTGGCGGCTAACCAATCGCCTAAGTTTGGTTGGGCGGCGTCTAATCAATCGCCTATCCTTACTGTCTCTCACAAAAAAAGGCATAACTTTTCGGTCGGGTATTGGATTAAGGCAAAATTGGTATCGTTGGAAAGCTAATTCAATTCTCTACAATTTCGCGGGTCTAAATCAGTTAAAATAATAGATTAACATTGATTTATACTCATGCAAAATCGTACACTAAAACTTGATGGATTCAAAAACTCTTAGCTTGTTTTACCTTAATGTATCATAAGCTATCTTATTGCTAGGATACTCATTGTAAGTCTTGCACTAAAATGCTACTCACAGGATAAGAGGTTTCATACGTAGAAAAAAAATGGTTCGTCTTCTAGCTTAGAAACATACGGGGTATTACAATATCTCCCCCTTGGGAACATTCATCCTCAAATAAGAATTTACTGAGATGGGAGAGATGATAAGATGAAGTAAGTACAAGACATACACTACTGAAACATGGGTTCATAACTAAAATAACTGAAAGCTGAGCATAACATACTGAACATGCATACTGAGGATTCTAATAAAGTAAGTTTTCTCAAAATGAGAATGCATATCTGATGCACAACTGAAATGCTGAATCCATGCATATCTGATGCATGATTATATGACTGACATGATACGTGAATGCATGACTGAAAGTACTAATGAGCTGATCACGCATATCTGATGTGTGAATTCACGACTAAACTTACTCATGAACATGCAATGGTAAACGTATCAAGTTTGAACTGAAAACTGAGCATAAAACTGAATACCAAGTTTGGTACTGAAATATGAACATGAGAATGAGTAAGTTTAAGGAAAACTATTACCTTGAACTGATAATACCGATAAGTTTGAGATTATTTACTCCATATGCATGGTCGGAAACATGAGAACATAACTAAGTCTGGAATGTGGTAGATATACTGAATATCCTGATCTGAACTGAATCTTGAAAACATGGCATACGACTGAAGTTAGAGTTTGAGGGTTAACTTATGAGTACCCCTTCTCCAAATTGGATTCATCAAAAGAAAATAGAGCAGCATGTTTATGTCATGAAAGTTTGGGGGTATGACGTGTCTCCCCCTTGGGACACTATGTCCCTCAAAGAATACTGACTTGGATGAGCTACTGAGGGAAATTGAGGCGATGTTCAAAACACCTAGGAACTGAGTCATGACTGAATAACTAGGATCTAAAACTGAGACATAATACATGAACTGAGATGAACATGGGTGCATAAATACACTAACTTATCTGATTAACTGAATAACTGATAGCTGAATACTGGATCTGTAAATCTAGATTGTACTTAGTTTGAATAGCTAGGATGAGATTTTTGAGTTTTATGCATAGGCGATAAGGACTAACTGAGTAGAATGAGGTATCTGAGCATGGATTCACGAAGTCTATATTAATTGAGAATGCAAGACCAAGCGTACGACATGGCTCTGAGGTATTCTATAAACTGGGGTACTGAAATACTGATAACTGAGTACTGACAACCTGAATGCCATGGTAAAGCATGTCTGGAACTGAACTGAGTTTCAAATCTAGTTACTGAACTGAAAATGACATTATAACTAAGCCTATATCTAGTATAGAAGTACTGAATTCAAGGACTGAACACTGATCACTGAGTGCTGGATACTAAAACTATAATTGAGTTGGCAACTGAGTTTTTGATGGCTGTAGGGACTGTCTGAGAAAGCCCTATATTTAGGACTTTGAACTTCACTGTTTCTGTTACCTTAAAATTAAGGTAAAGTAAACATGAGGGGTGCATGATATGAATCTACATGGGTTCCTTAGAGAAACTTGCCATAGCATGATCTTGAGATATGAAAGAAGGGAAACTAATCCTAAAACAAATCATAGCCTCCTGCACATAAGTGTGGTGCACAACACGACGATGTACAAGACTTTACTTAATGCAGCTTTCAGACTTCCTAGGACACTGTTGAACCTTAGGCTCTGATACCAAGTTTGTAACACCCCAATTCACTGAATCGGAATGCTACACGATGCTTATGACCCTGATAGACCACAAGCGAACCCATGACTGATATCTGTACCTGTAAATTGGATAATATCTCATAAAATATGCGGAAACATGAATTGTAAGGCCATAAGGTTCAATACTGATATATATCTGAAAAATATGGTATAATAATACCAAAAAAACATAGATACTAAAGTCTGAACATCTAATCTGACATCTAGTCTGAAAGCGTCTAACTGAACTAATAAGGAGTTGATGGGACATGTCCCCAACTAACTCCAACTATTGAAATAAAGTGAAAACTAAAATATAAATGAAATCATCATGTCCTCGAAGGATAAGGACTCACATCTAAATCTGACTGCTGATCCTGGAATCTACTGCTGTCTTGGAGCTCATGCCTCTGAACCTATAGTGTAACATAAGAGAAAGCACCATAGCGCAAATGCGTCAGTACATCTGAATGTACTGAGTATACAAGTGAGGTAGGCTAAATTCATGAAAAAGACTGACTGATATGAATGTGAGAGTACCTACAGGCATACGTAACCGTAACTAAACTCGTGGAGATACTGACTACTAAGTTTGAATATTGACAACATGAGTGTACTGATAATGAGATTTTGAAAGACTGAGTTTATTGATATTGATTTGTAAATCACTAATAAGTGATGGATCTGATACTATATTACTGAATACTAAGAGACTGATATTGCATTACTGATAAATGAATGATTGTTTCTGATAGTTCAAATTATAAAGAACTGGTCTGATTGACTGTATCTAACAGTACTGAAGCTGAGTACTGATAACATGAGTTCTGATAACTTTTGTGATTGATAGAATAAGTGACTGTATCTGACAGTCCATAAATCTGAAGGAAACTATCTGAGTTCAATTCTATTTTTAAGTTAATTATATCTGACAGTACTGATATACTGAAATCTGAAGAACTATCTGAGTTCTTTACTGAGACAGGGTAGCTATAGCTGACATTCCTGAAATCTGTAACTGAAACTATGGGAAGTAGTTATCTAACTGACATGCCCCAAATACGCTATAATAGCTAAGCTTGGGCCCAATCTCTACCCCAACTGGAGGGGTGTCAATACCGTGCCACTGGTAAGGACAACTGTGAGAACCCTATACTGGCAGGTACTCAATGAGAACAGTGGGAACCCTAAACTGATGGGTTAATCCACCTTATCAACCCTAATCTGATGGGTTAAGATGTCTCAACCTACGCTGGCTACGTAGTTCTGGAACATAAGGATGACTAGTAAGAATCACACACTGAATTGGAGGGTGAGTTCCCATCCTTGGGTTCACTCGGTGCTAACTTCTACTTCCATCTGGAGGGAACTAAACTGAATAACTAAGCTGAACTGAATAACTGAACTAAACTGATTAGATGAACTGATACTGATTAACTGGACTGATACTAGTGGTATTGTTTAGCAGAGCTAAACTAATTTTACTGGATTCCAATGACTGATGGAATGTATTGAGTTCTGAGGACTGGTTGAGAGTACTGAAGTTACTGAGATTGATTGTGAATACTGAGGTTGCTGAGGTTACTGAGCACTGAGATTACTGAAATTTCTGAGTTTTCCTGAGTTACATGACTGACTGAGTTCTATAGATCATGGCTTGACTGAGAGTATCATGAAAACATAACATAGCTTTAGGCATATAACTATATTTTTTTGGGTACAAGTACCCCCAGGACTCGATGGAAGGAAAGTGACACTACTTGAATTTCTTGAGTACACGACCATCAATAAAAATCCATACTACATGAGTGTGGGATTTCATGAAGTACATGGTCATCATAATATCTATCATGAATAGGAATGCTTATAAACAAGTCATAAATCTCATATTCTAATTTCATGGGCATTCCGACAACATATACTATTCAGAGCAATAACATGGAAACCATTCAAGCGTAAGGGAACGACAATATGTAACGTTTAGTTCATATTGTAGTGATTTAGGGATATTATACTTCATATATTTATTCAACATCTCAAACATGGCAGGGAAAGCATGGATATATTTTGTGTACATAATTTATATCTCCATTATCATGCATGCTTTATACCACAACAATAAGAATACATAATTTGCATGGAAATTCATATTGGAGTGTATGAATAATATGAACTTGTTATTTAGATATCATGAAATCATGTAAATATGAAGTTCTAACATACTAGGCATTTTATCGAACACCTTGCATGCATTCTTTAACGCAGAGGTGGATTTCATACTTGCATTCTATCAATATATCTAAAGATCATGAATCTTTAACTAACAACATAACTTTCATGAGATATACAGTCACGATACTATTATATAGCAAAACAAACAAGAATCAACATAGGTATGATCATATCACCACAATCAACCAAGCTTTTGTATTTTAAAGATTGATTCTTGAACTCTACGGATGAAAGGAATCCGTGGATGAACACTACGCATACCTTAGAAGGAAGATTCTTGATGATTGACGGAGGAATTTCCTTGAAATTGGATCTTCAAGATTAATTATGCAACCCTAGTTGTTTTTCTCTTTTAGTGCTTTTGGGTGATGAGCTTTGAGATGAAAATAGGGTTGTAACATGTTTAGAAGCTATATATTTCATAGGGTTAAGTTTAGGGACGTGTAAGGAGTGTTAAAAGACTTAATTACCCTCAAAGTAACTCAAAACGGAGTGTTTTTGGTATTGGAACTAACTTAGGCGGCGCTTAACCAATCGCCTATCCTTACTGTCTCTCACAAAAAAGGGCATAACTTTTTGCTCGGGTATTGGATAAGGCAAAATTTGTATTGTTGGAAAGATAATTTGATTCTCTACAATTTGGTGGGTCTAAATCAGCCAAAATACCACATTAACATTGAGTTATACTCATTCAAATATAACCCTTAAAAAATCAAACACTAAAACTTTATGGATTCAAAAAAGCTTAGCTTGTTTTACCTTAAGTGACTCATATGAACATGCTTAACGTATAATAAGCTATCTTATCACTAGGATTCTCATTGTAAGTCATGCACTAAAATGCTACTCATAGGATAGGAGGTTTCAAATGTAGAAAAAAATGGCTCGTCTCCTAGCTTAGAAACATACATGGTATTACAGTTTACCTGCCAGTTGAGGGTGACACATGCCTCGTTAGAGCACCTGCCAATTGAGGGTGACTCATTAGTCCTTTGGGATACTAGTTTAGTGGATCCACACAGTAGTGTTAGTACTCGTGGCACAGTACTGAGACAATTCTAACTGGGGTTATAGGTTGGACCCCAATTAGCTCAGATTGGGGCATGTCGATTAAATGATACCTCCCACAGTCTCAGTACAATATCCAATATAGTTTTAATTCAGGTTGCTTGACCAAGTGTACAAAATTTTAGTTATTTAGTTATACACTTTACAATCTTTCAGATTTCAAGGTCTTTCAGATTTTAGATTTATTTCAGTTTATAGTTTTATGCTTGGTCTTGGATTCTCAGATGTTACAGTTTTTATACATTCATAATCAGTTATCGCATGCTATTCAGTTAATCCTTATTTTATTTGCATAGTACCCCATGTATAACTGCTTAACCTCATCTCATATACGAGTACATTTAAAATACTGACCACATACTCTTCTTTAAGCTATGATGTCTCATATCATAGGTTCGGATGCATAATTTCCCAATCGCAGTTGGACAACTCAGCATAAATTAATAGCCGTAGTGGTCAGTCCCCATCCATCGAGGACATTCTGTGTTTATTCAGTTATTTTAGTATTTTTTTTCAGTTAGTCAAACTTAGTTGGGGGTCTGTCCCATTAAATCCTTAGTCAGTTTAGAGGCTTTCAGACATTCAGAAAGTCAGCTAAACAGTTAGTTAGTTATTTTTAGTCTTTATCAAATATCTCAGACTTATGATTGATTCGGTTTTTTAGTATTCAAATTTATATTTCCTTCTCAATTTATCTTCCGCACAGGTGTTATGTTCATAATTATTTAGTGCTCATAATATGTACCAGCTCATGGGTTTGCTTGTGGTCACTTGTGTTTGTAAGCACCATTATTGTAGCTAGGGGGTAGCCTCAAGTCATGAAAAAACTTGGTATTAGAGTTTGGAGTTTTAAAGTGTCCTAGGGAGTCTGAAATCCGCATTGAGTATGGTCTTTTGCATAGGTATGAAGCGTGCCACACTTATGGACAAGAGGAAACAAGACATTTTAGGAAAAGTTTCCCATCTTTCAGTATTTATGTTATGCTAAAGAGCATGAGCTCTACTTAAACTTCCTTCCTAACTTATCTATTGTTATATTTACGGATAATGCCTCCCAAAAGAAATAACGAAAGAAGGAATGGGAATAAGCCTGTACCATCGCCTATTTAAAAAGATCCCCTAAATGAAAATGTCTCTCACGCTAAGTTCAGAGCTGTTTTTTACTACCTTAGCTCATTCAGTAGATGATCAAAACAATCAAAGAGCTATTGCCCTAGCGAATCTAGTAGAAAATACCGCTGCGGTCAGGATTTTGGATTTTAAGTGGATGATCCCCCCCTTTTAGGGATCCAAGTATGAGGAGGGTTCACAGGAGTTTCTTGATATTGTTCAAAAAATGACAGATGTTATGGGGGTCATGTTGAGTAAGAGTGCAGAGTTGGCTGCGTATCAGTTGCAGAATGTAGCTTATACCTGGTTTATATCTGGTGTATCTGATAGTATAGTCAAAGAGTGTAGGACTGTAATATTTATTAAGGAGATGGATTTATCTAGACTTATAGTTCATGCTTAGCAGATTGAGGAAGAGAATCTTAAGGAGAAAGAAAAAGAGAATAAGAGGGCAAAATAGGTAGTTTTAACTTTTCACAGCCAAGGTCAGAGGGTGGTAATCGTTCTTAGTTCCGTCAGAATTCTTTAGCCACAACCCCATCTTCAGCTTGTGTGCTAGATTCTAAGTTCAGGCATGATAGTCGGGATAGAGCGCCAGGCTCCAAGTCCCAGGGTAGTGTGAATAACGTTCGTACTAATCTTCTTTGTGGGAATTGTGGTAGGCATTATCAGGGTATGTGTAGAGATGACAGTGATGTGTGTTTTGGATATGTCAAGCCAGGCAACAGAGTTAGATATTGCCCAAAGGCTGGTCAGCAAGATTAGTCTAATTGTCCTCCAGTTCCAGATAGTTGCTCGACATAGAAGGGTACCGCTTCCAGCACAACCAGTGGTTAGTGCCAGAATAGATTATATGTACTCTAGTCCTGACAGAATTAGAAAAGTTCTTATGATGTGGTTACGGGTATGTTATAGGTTTTTCATCTTTATGTTTATACTTTATTAGACCCTGAAGATTTACCTTCTTTTATGACTCCTTATATAGTAGTCACTTTTGGTGTTAGCCCTGAATCTTTAGAAAAACCTTTCTTAGTGTCTACTCTAGTAGGTAGCTCCATTATAGCTAGACGGGTATACAGGAACTGCCCGTTTATAGTGTCCCAGAGAGTTACCTCAGTGGATCTTATAGAGTTAGAGATGAGTGATTTTGATGTCATTCGCAGCATGGATTGGCTCCACTCATGTTATGCCTCAGTTGATTGCAAAAATAGAGTCATTCAATTTTAGTTTCCTAATGTAAGACAATATCTGAGTAAATTTGTGAGCCTTTACACTTAGTTTCTCAAAAGTGTTCTATTATTCTTTTTCTGTTAGAGAAGTTCTTCTAACCTACATACACCATGTGAGCTATCATGATGTCCAACGTCATATTTCCCGAAGGGGAAAACCTCACTTTGAGGAAAGGTTACTCTTGCCAAAGAGTATAACCTGAGCTAAGTGATCACAATCTGTATTTATATAAATGGGGAAAATTTGTACCTACGTTGGCTCGTAGTTCTGGGGCATGTGAACTAGGAAATATACTACTCCCTTACTTATATGCTTATTCTGTAGGAAATCCACCTTAAAATATCATAAGGGCTTACAATAGAAACCAGTTATGCATCTGTCTATTTTAAATTGTAATCTAATCTAACTGTGTGAATTTCATATCTTAGCAGAGGATCAAAAGATAAAATCTTGTTCAAAATCTGAATATAAACTAATCGTAAGGTGCTCAAAAGCATAGTCTTCTTGAAATATCAATACTTAAACTTAGGGCTTAAAAACCTATGCTTTAAATTCATGTCAAATCAAAACAATACTTCAAAACAATACTTCATGCTCAATAATCTTCTTGAAATACTTCAATAATTTTAGTCAAGATAATGAAATTAAAATCACAATAAGAATCTTATGGATCAAAACATGAGCGTGCGTAATCTTGATGCACTTAAAGCCTTTAAATCTCATGCTTTCTTTCATATGACCTGCAACTTAATATCATGCTTAAATCTCAATTGAAAATCTTTAAATCAAAAAATGAATAGATGAGAACAAGCATGCACTTTAACACTTAAATCACTTTATAAATCCATAAACTCAAAACAAGATAGGTTGGGTATGAACCTTAATTGCAATTTATATAAATTAAACTTTAAAATTAGTTTTGGGCACAAATATGAAATGGGTATCCTTGTTCATAACCCCTCTAACCTTATTTGATTAATTGGATGTAGAAGCTTGAGCTTTGAATTTCTAATGATGTTTTTGAAGCTTCTTCTTGAAGTTCTTAAACCCGAAAACTTGAATTCTTGGTTATCTTGAAAAAGAAACGCTGAAACTTAGGATTTCTTGAAGTTAAAGTTGAAGCTCTAGGGTTTTCTTTGAGAGAAATTTGGTGAGGAATAAGTGTAATATGCTTATAATAGTATTAGATATTTCATTTTTATGAATTGGGTGCATGAAAAAAGACTTAATTGCCCCTAGAATTTAAAATTCATAACTATAATGCCGTTTCAGGATTCATCGCAAAGTGGTGACTCCCTCATAGCTATACTCACCACAATGCAGTGCAATTGCAGTGAGTCGCTGAAAAATAATAATTGCTGTTTTGTAATCCACCGCGACGCGCTAAGGCAGCCATTGCTATAGCCACCGTGACCTGGTGGAGTGATGGTGGGCTACTATTTTGGGAAATCAAACGGGGTCCAATCCTTGTTTAAAAAATCCAAAACTTACCCAAGACATAATTATTGCACCCCTGAACATAAATTAACTTAAAAACCATTATCTCAGAGCTTGGAAGGTCAGATTAAAATTCCTTGAAGTCAGAAGGTCTCAAAAATGGCTAAGTCCTCAACACTTAGTGAGAATTTCAAGGCTTAAACCCCTTAAGTATGCAACTAAGAGCTGAGACACTCTAGGATTAGTACGGGGTATTACAGGTAACAATATTTCTTATATTGACTCTTTTTCGTTCATAGTTTCAACTATGTAATACATCTTATGTCATTGCACATATTCAGTTCAGTTTATGTATCATGTTTCAGACTCATTTATGTAATCATGTTTCCAGTCATGCATGTTCAGTTTATGATATAAGTTTCCCTAGTGTTCTCAGCTAACCAGTCTCATTCGAGGATGAATGTTTCCAAAGGAGAGATATTGTAATACCCCGTAAGATCTTATCTTATTTCATCTCTCAATTGAATGTTAATGGGGTCCAAGACTTAGAAATTTCACCAAGTGTTGGGACTTAGTCATTTCCAAGGCCCCTAAACTTTGATGATTTTATTTTTAACCTTTCCGACCTCAGAACGTTAATTCATGATTGGGGTTATTCAAGGTGTGTCTTGGATGAATTTTGGAATTTTTAGACGAGCTTAGGGGCATGTTTATAGAAGTAAAATAGTGAGGGCACCGGGATATTCCCATGGTACCGAGCTAAGCCCACCGGACTGTAGCCCGTGGTGTGCCTTCCTTTTTTTGTCTAGCTTTTGTCCTCTCATTTAAGGGCTTTTGGGTAAATTACCCTCACCCAAAATCATCCATAACATGAAATTTAGGTCCCCAAGGAGCATTATTTGCCCCTTTATTCATAAAATCTCTTAGAAAACCATCTTCCATCTCCAGAATAAACCTTAACCTGTCCTCATTGAATCAAGGAATTCAAGCTTCAAACCTCAAGAAATTCCCAAGAATCTTCAGGAAATCATCTAATGAGGTATGCGTGATGTTCATCCATGAGTTCCTTTCACCCATGGAGTTTAATAATCCCTTTTTGGTTTTAAATTATGAGTTTTTCATGTTTAAGTTAAAATATCTCCATGAATCTCTTGTGAATTAAATTACAAGTTATATTTATAAGTGATTTTTAAATGGGATGTGACTTTACATATTTTAAATATTGTAATCTTCATGTTAAATCCCTAAGTTATGATTTTAGTCTTGTGATCATGTTATTCTCGCATGCTTTACCCATTCCTATGCTTAAGTTCATGACTCTCATGTGTTTGATGAAATGCCTAAGTGTTGGGTTTGAACAATGATACACTACTATGGTTTTAAAGCATTTATATGGCATTATTGTTAATTTCATTCAGTGCTGATGGGTTATGAACACCTGATACCGATGTGATTTATGTGAATTCAGCTTTTTAAGTATTCAGACAGTTAATCCATGACTCTTATTAATATACTTACATATTTACAATCATGATGAACACTATCAGTTATGTAATAATGTTCAATCTAGTTCAGTCTATTCTAGTATCAGTATCAGTTCAGTTGGGAGTAGGATCTAGTATGGAGAAAACTCAAGGATGAGGGTTGAAAAGGGTGTGACCCTTAGTAGCAATCCCCAAGTTCCAGAACTACGCAACCAGTATAGGTTAGAGATGTCTACCTAACAATTGAGGGTTGAAAAGGTGTTTACCTACCAGTTGAGGGTGACATATGTCTTGTTAGAACACCTGCCAGTTGAGGGTGACTCATTAGTCTTTAGGGACACTAGTTTAGTGTATCCATATAGTGAGTGTTAGTACCCGTAGCATGGTACTGATATCGTTCCAATTGGGGTTACAAGTTGGACCCCGATTATCTCAAGTTGGGGCATGTCGGTTAGATGATACCTCCCACAGTTTCAGTATAATATTTAGTATAGTTTCAATTTAGGTTTGCTTGACCAAGTGTATAGACTTTCATTTATTCAGTTATACAGTTTATAGTCTTTCAAATTTCAGACTAATTTTAGTTTATAGATTTATGTTTGGTCTTGTTTTCTCAGATGTTACAATTTTCATGCATTCATGTTCAGTTATCGCATGCTATTCAGTTATTTCTTACTGTATATGCACAGTACACCATGTATATCATCCTAACCTTATCTCATATACCAGTATATTTAAAGTGCTGACCGCATACTCTTCTTTGCACTATGATATTTCATATCATAGGTTTGGACGCACAAGTTCCTGATCACAGTTAGCCAGCTCAGCGTAATCCAGTAGCCATTGTGGTGAGTCATCTCTATCGGGGACATATTATGTTTATTCAATTATTTTAGCATTTTATTTTATTGAGTTAGTCGGAGTTAGTTGGGGTTCTGTCCCATCAACTCCTCAGTTTGTTTAGAGGATTTCAAATCGTCGGACAGTCAGTCAGTTGTTGTCAGTCTTTATTAGATTTTTCAGACTTATGTTTGATTCATTATTTCAGTGTTCAGATTTATATTTCCTTCTCAATTTATCTTTTGCACGGGTGTTATGTTCATAATTATTCAATGCTCACAGCAGGTACCAGCTCATGGGTTGCTTATGATCACTTATGACCTTAAGCATCGTTATCACAACTAGGGGTAGCCTCGGGTCATGACAAGATGTCAGTAATTCAGTATTTAGCTATCAGTTATTCAGTTAATCAGATCAGCTTAGTATATGTTATGTTTGGTTTTGTATGTTTATGCATTCATGCTCAGTATATTTATATATTCAGATCCTTGAGTTATGTCAGTTTCCATCACGTAGTTTTAGACTCAATATTCATACAATATCTATGTTTTACTATTTTCTAGCTTTGGTTATACTTATATTATAAAAGTATAGTTTTTAAGAAACTAAGTGTAGTGATTCACCAGCTTATTAAATTTTGTTGGTTAATCATGTTTTAACATATATCAATTTTCAGCTTATTTCAGTTTCTTGGTGAGTCTACTTACACTTAGCATGCATGTTTATGATTATGCATGAACTCAGTTTTACTTATTGCATTCACCCCACTTTCTAAGTACATTCCAAAAGTACCGATCCACATATACGTCTGTGTTGCTATATTATTTCATAATGTAGGTACCAGTTATAACCCACATATCATGATCAGACGGTTGCAGTTTCTAGCCAGTAGGTGATGAGTTATGCTATTTTGGGGACTTCAGCTAGATGTTGATCAAGTACTTTATTTTAATTATTATTCATATGTATTGATTAGTGGTAGCTTGAGGCATGTCATGCTATCTATAGTCAGTATAGTAGAGTCTTCATAGATGTCAGTCATGTAATTTCAGTTTCTCTCTTCAAATTTATCAGATTATAAACTTTATCAGTTACATACTTATCCAGATTTCATTATGCTTATGTTTTTGCACAGTAGAACTAGCTACTTAATACACATTAAATCATTTGATCAAGCAGTTTTCCAGTTCATAGGTTAGCTTGGAATCTCTTGTGGTTTCAAGCATCATGCTACGATTAG
This sequence comes from Capsicum baccatum var. pendulum, assembly GCA_030864225.1. Lineage (NCBI taxonomy): Eukaryota > Viridiplantae > Streptophyta > Magnoliopsida > Solanales > Solanaceae > Capsicum > Capsicum baccatum. Next base: position 71,865,633 of record CM061551.1, read on the forward strand.
GGGATAGCCACGGGTCGTGACATGCATCCATAAAATTATTCGCATCACCCATATCCGTAAATAAAGAAGATTCTTCTTCAGGTTGTATAGCTAAATTATAAATAATAGAAGTAAATTGGGACATAGTATTATATTTCATACATTGATTTATTGTAGCACCAATCATGTAAATAGGGAGAAGTAGATAAAAATATTTCTTAAATTTATCATTCATTGAAGCAGTAGCTTCTTTGTAACCTTCTTTATCCGTATATTCGTTAAGCAAACAAGCCATGTTGGATAAATAAGCTAAAATATTACCAAAACTAGGATAATAAGCACCAAAATATTCAACCGTAGCTATATAAAATGTTTTCAAAAAATTAGCAAGATCAACAATCTTAGCCCATTCAGAATCATGTAACATACACTTAAGAAAACAACCAACAAATTGATTAAAAGTCATTGTAATAGGATCTTTATAAATAAGACAAGTTCTTAAAAAAATATAAGAAACATTCCATCTAGTATCAATTTTTTCCAGCATTAATATCGTTCTATGTCCACTTTGTTCACATTTTTTTTAAATTCTACAATTTTAATTTTTCTATGATTTTCTTGATTAAAGCCAATCACTGGCCTAATCTTTTCAATATAAATCCCAAAAAATTCAATACCATCTTTTACGTTTAAATTATATATATGAAAGCACACTTAACATGAAATATTTGGGGTAGCAGAGGAGAAAGTTCAACTTTTAACAAGTCAACAATAGTCTTGTTGTTAGATGCATTATCAAAAGATATACATAATACCTTTTTTTTTAATACCATAATATTCTGCAACTTTAGAAATAGATTCAGAAATAAATCTTCCAGTGTGTACGATCTTCATCATACAAAAATGCTAAAATATGCTTTTGCATGACAATATTACTATCTATCCAATGAAAAGTAACTGTTAAATAATTATTTTTATTAATAGCACAACTAAGATCAAAATTTAGAGCAACTCTACATGAAATATTTTTTTAATAATGCAGATAAATAATAAATATACTGTGCATGGAGTCGAAAAGTATCAAACCAACCAGTACTTCTAGGAATACCTTTAAACATAGGATTATATATTGCCTGAATATAATGAATAAAAGCTTCAGAAGAAGCAAAAGAGAAGGATAAACAACCCACAACTATCATTTTGGCTAATTATTTCCGATCCTTCATTTATTATAATTCTAAACTTATTGACCGATTCTTGTTTTCAATATACTTTGAGTTGGCCCTCTAACCGTCCCACCATCTTTTTGCTGCAACTAGATCTATTGGTTGTTCATATTTCAAATATCTTGACAACGCACCCGTACGTCCTTTATTACCCCAAGGATTATGCTCATATACCATTTGACAAATATTATATTGGACCTTAGTAGTTTTTTCTACTTTCATACAAATTTTTCATACAATACTAGTTTTTCTATGAGATCTTATAGGTGAACAGTAAGGAAGATTGACCAATTCATATCTAACATTAGCATTACATACTTCGGGTGTATTACCAATAGCATTATCATCTATATTTAAATCAATTGCGACTACTTCATTCTCTCCTTCTATAACATAATTTTCTTGAGCTTCTAAATAATTCATATCGTGAGCACCTACACCTATGTCACTGTCAAAGGGTTCACTAATTGGTACCGATGGCACACATGTATATCTAGTACTTAAACTACCTCTATCAGAACCAGCACCAATTTATTTTTTACTATCACTACCACTTTCGAGATAAAAATTTCTAACACTTTTATCAACTTTTCTTAATTTATCCATATTATTAATTAACCTAAAAAATATTTAAAAAAATAAAAATAAATATTCAATAAATAATACAATAATTAAAAATTAAAAGTAAGAGATGGAATGACAATACCAAATTTTTGAAGTAATCAAAAGTTGAGACTTTAGAAAACTACTTGATATTTATAATTGCAAAATAATAAAATAAAATTGAGCACTTTACACGATAATTAGAATAATTGAGAGAGATTGAGGGAATGAGATTATGAGTTGTGTGAAAAAATATTTCAAAATGACTAGTATTTATAGGATTTTTTTTGTTAAATTAGCCAAAAAATTGATTTTGGCCGTTGGGCCAACAACTATATAGCCGTTAGGCCCGAAAGGACCAGAATCAGCTTTTCAGCTGGTGGGCCGTAGGGCTAGAAATATTTATTTTTTCTTGTTATTGGGCCGGTTGGACTGACCGGTAGGTCTGGTTCGATTTCTCAACAGGGCTGGTCCACCGAGCTAACAATGCTAGATGGCCCAAACTGGGACTATGGCCCAGAAGTTTGGTCGCCCAACTAGTGCTGGGTTGGACCGGTCCGGGTCCCTTATTTGGCTGATCTAACCGAACCAAACCAACCTAAATCGGCCCACTTGATAGCTTTAGTTTGCCTCATTATGCTTGTCACTCATGTAACCTACAAGTCATTCATCTATCCACTTTGCTATCCATTCTTCCTATTCAATACAAGGAAGAATTTATCATATATAAATAGTGATATTTCTTGCTTTGTGTTGGTAGAAAATTAATATGATAAGTACAAAAAAAATAATGTTGTGCAATACTATTGTTGTGCATAGTAATGAAAGAGAGAGTTAAGACAATGAAAATATTCTAAATTTTCAACTGTATTCGCTATTCAAAAGAGAGTAACCATATGTTGAAGGAAGATATTTTCTTGGTGAAGCTTTGAAGTCTTCAACTAATCTAGAGTTATTTGAGTTGTACAATGTTGTTGGACTGTTGCATCCTGGAGGGGACAAGTCAAGAGTGATACTGCTGGATCTTTGTAGATTATGCCGCAGTGAGCTTGAATCTCCTTAAAAAGAGCGATATATTCACAACTCAGCTTGAATATATTTTTATTTATTTTATTTTCAACTGTAATTATTATAATTTGTGGTATGCTACATCCAAAAAAGTTACTATACATATACGGTGAAAATATTTTTTGGTAGGTGTACGAATGATTCAGCGATGGTGGTAAGAGTAATCAGCCTAAGGAGTCCAACCAATATAGTTTTGAATTACGTCGTTGGAATAAGGCCAGTAAGAGCAAGTAAGTAGCCCAATACCAGGAGGATTAAGAGTTGACACCATTTTTATAAGTACTATATTGATTAAGACTATGTAACTCTGAAGACATGAGATCAGATAACAAACCATAGCCAAATGAGAAAAGAAAAAGCTAAGATTGAAATCCTATCTATCATGGAAGAACCCAAGATTCTCATTGGCTATTACACAATTGTGGAAATTATTATTGAGTTGAGGTTTTATGGAGGCGAGTCCGGTGGAGAATGCTTCCTAGGTTTCATCATTGAATAATCTTGTAGTAATTTACAATGGGGATTTAGCGATTTCTAATTAATACATAATACTCATTATCTCAAACTAATAGGGGGAAGGGTGAATTGAATATTTTATCAAGTCCTAACAATCAAATATTCTTATACTCAAATCGGCTCATTTTCTATTTTATACAAGTTTGAATTATTGGTGCGGTGCCTAATCAATTTTCCTTGGGTATAACAACTTGATATGTGAAAAATTTCTTTTTATGTGATTTAATTATGTTGTCCTTCCTCATAGTTGTTACATATTGATTTTGAAGTGTGGGGACGGTTGACATGGTTCCTAATACTTCCAAAAATAATTTGGGAGAGTTTGAGGCTTTTAAAAGCTTTAAAAAAATTGTTTAGTTGACTTTGGTCAACATTTCATATTTCAAGTGCTTGATTATGATTTTTACATGTTTCATTATGATAGTACTTGGGGGTACCACTATCATCTAGGAAACTAAATATTCAACAGTGTATGCCCCTAGTTGAAAAATGGTAGCAAGGGTAAAGTGTTGGACTGATAAACTCTTATCCTATAATGGTAGGTTACAACCGATTAAAAGTGTACTCTTTGAGATGCAAACATACTGGGCACAAGTGTTCTTATTGCCAAAAAAATTTGCAGCTATGGTAACACATATCTGCAGGGTATTCCTTTGGACAGGTGGTATTGAAAACTCAAAGAAATCATTGGTTGCTTGGGATACTATATGTCTACCTAAAGCTGCTGGAGGACTGAACATAATTGAGTTTGCGAGATGGAATAAAGCAGCTCTATGTAAGCTATTATGGGCATTGTCACATAAGAAGGATACTTTGTGGGTTAAATGGATCCACAATATCTATATCAAGCATGTTGGCTTGTTAGGAAAATATTTGATGCTAGACAAGGGCTCCCAGCTAGCAACTCATTGCAATACCTAACACAGTTCATAGTTCGGTCAAACTTTAGTATCAGAAAATTGTATTACTCATTGCTGCCCCAACAACCCAAGGTAGCATAGAGAAGCTTGGTTCAGACAGCAGGGACTATTCCAAGGCACCAATTTATAACATGGATGGCTCTTCATGGTAGGTTAGAAACAGTTGAGAGGCTTGATAAATGGGGATAAATGTAGCTGCTGGTTGTGTCCTATGCTGTTCAGGGACTAAAAAATTTTTTCAGCATCTATATTTTGAATGTACTTATTCTGGGAACACCTGGAGAACTCTATTGAAGTGGATGAATATACATAGACAGGTACACATATGGGTAAATGAAATCAAATTACTGATTAATAGAACACACATCTCAAAGGCAAGATCACATATTCTAATATGTATGTTTGCTGCTACGGTTTACCAACTCTGGATTGAAAGAAATGCACACAGATTCAAGGGACAATGCAAGAACAATGCCAAGTTGATCAAAGATATTTGTCTTCAAGTACACATCAAAGGCTAGTAATAGAGAAGATGGCAGGATGAACTATCAAGATTAAACTATTACCCTTAGCTGATGTAATGGATTTGATATTATAATAGTTAGAAAGGATAGAAAATTGTACTCAAAGTGTTCTGGTTGGAATAAAAAATTTTCTTTCGACCAAAAAAAGGGTTAATTTTTTCAAACAATATTTTTTTAAAAATCTGACATTACCATTGCGTCCAAAATGTCAAAAATAGCATAATACCATAGATGGTTTATATCTATGTGGTTTTGAATGAATTTTGAGGTGTCAATCGATAACTTTGCAACTTAGCAAAGTTATTGATGCAGCTGAATCTGGTGCAACCACTTTACCATCCAAAGACCGGTTTAGCGGCATAGCACTGCTTTAGCGGTCAATTGATTTTTACTCTAGTTCTAAAGCAGACACTTTACCAGTTTAGCGATAACGGGATACTTTAGCAAAGCCCAACCACGGAGGCCATACCAGTTTTAAGGTGATTTAGCCCTTAAAGTAGCCATTGTTAGTATATACCCAAAATTTTCCCATTTACTCTATTCATCCATTTTCAAGACTTGAAGTTTCTGGTTGGAATGATTTTAAGGGTTTTCTTTACCATTTGAGCTTGGGTAGGCAAAATGGCTCGATGGACCCTTTTACTATGTCTGTTTTGTAATATGAATATTCTTACTTACATGTTTGTCATCTAGACCGTTGAACCCCCTAAAAAGCAATATTTTAAATACTTTTTTGGTGAGTATAACATACTCACTCCACACCAGCTTCCACATTATTTTATTAAATTTCACATCATTTTTAAAATGCCACATAAGAAATTAAATATTAAAAAAATTAAAAATTTAAATTGAGAATTTAAAAAATAAAAATAAAAATAAGGTGAAACTCTCTCTTCTCCATCTCTCCACTTTCTCTTTGAATTAAAATTAGACTTGAGTTAGTTTGATAAGGATTTTGTGAAATTAAGCTTTTCTAGATCATTTCCAATGAAAAAATGTTCCCTTATGTGCCATAGATGGCTTTTAGTTGAGGGTCAAAGTCGTCATCATCTTTCCCTCAATGCTAAAGTTGAGATTCTTCCTCACGTTCCTGCTATTTTCTCTCATTTCGATTTGGTTATCAAACATGCTCTTCGATGTGATAGTATATCGGTGAGTATAGATGATGAAACCTTGACACTTATATCCTTTCATTGTTCTAGTCTTATTTGCTTAAAGCTTCATGGTTGTCATGATGTTACCAATGTGGGTATGTCTGCTTTTGCAAAAAATTATAGGAGTTTGAAGAAATTCTCTTGTGGGTCTTTTATGTTTGGAGCTAAAGGTATAAATGCTTTGCTTGATGATTGTTCTTCTCTTGAAAAATTCTCTATTAAGAGATTTTGAGGTATCAATGATGGGTTTGCAGTTGACCTAATTAGGCCAGGAGCTACGGCTTCATCGCTTAAATCTTTATGTTTGAAAGCATTGTATAATAGACAATGTTTTTCACTTTTGATTATTGGGTCTAAGAATTTCAAGACATTAAAGTTGTTGAGGTGTTAGTGATTGGGATTGTCTTTTTGAGTCAATTGGTAGTATGGAAAATCATGCTACTGAAATTCATTTGGAGAGGCTTCAAGTTAGTGATGCTGGACTTAATGCAATATCGAATTGTCCAAAGTTAGAGATTCTACATTTGGGTATGGTGGAAAAAGGTAAGTTGGTGGACGATGTGGCAGGGTGGTGGTGGACGGTGGGAGGCGGGGAGGGTGCTGGAATGAAGGTTTTGGTGGAGGGAAGGAGGGGGTTGCTGGAATGGAGGTTGGGGTGGGGAGATTTTTTTTTAATTTAAGTTTTTTTAATTTTTTAAATGTTATAAATATTTTATCATGCGCCCAAAAAATGCGTGTTTACTCGCATTTTGCCACATCATTGAGTTAATGCCACGTATGCAAAAAAGTGTTTAAAATATTATTTTTAGTGGGTTCAAGGGTCTAGATGACAAGCATATAAGTAGAAGTATCCACATTACAAAATGAATATAGTACAAGGGTCCATCGAGCCATTTTGCCGCTTGGGTAAGCTCCAAACTCTTGTTTTCACTGATCCTATTGATTACACCTTAAAATTTTTTGTTTAATCTTGACTTCGAAATTAGTTTTTGAGAGTTTTGCTAATTAATATTTAAAATAGTTTTTCTTTAATTTAAATCTCATTTTTGCATGGGTTTCTAACTGTAGACTCTTATAATCTTGGAGAACAAATTTCTAAAATAATTTTTTTTTATGCCTTTCATTTTCGAACCCATTTTTCAAATTCTTTTGGACCTCTCTTAAATATGGTCAATATGAGTATGGTTAGCTTTCTTTTAATGCGTTAATGATATATTTTCATGTTTGAGCTCATTTTGAGGCCATTCGAAACGAAAACACTCTATGTTGAAAGCTTTAGCCTCGAATTTCATCAATTCGAGGTAGGTTATAGTTTAACTTTCGTTAGAATGAGCTAAATAATTAATAAATAAGTAAATCATGCTATAGGTTGGGAAAATAACCATGGGGGGGGTTATATTTCGAGATTATTATTAATGGAGAGTGGCCATGTGGGGTCTTATATGCTTATTTTGGTTGACTTGAGATATCTTATAATGTGTACAGCTTGTGCGGGGGATTTCCTTGACATCATTGGTATTATCAATGTATTGAAATGCCGTTATTCTTATTGTGATGCCCTTGTAGGGGCTTGAATAGATATTATATCCCTTATTAAGAATTGTTTTCCTTTATTATGATAGATATTTCCGAGTTAGGGGTTGATATGATATTAATAATGTCTTACTTGAATATATATCCCAATGATGCCAAACGAGAACTAATCTCATGAATTATTGACATATTGAGTTGATTTCTTGGCTCACTTATCTAGATATCAAATGGATTGTTATCTTCATATTAATTTAATTTTTAGCATTTTATCCCCATTTCATACATACATATTCATGAGTTATTGTTTCTATTGAGAAACACTATTTTTGAAATAAAATAAGATATTTTATGGGAACCTTGATTCGTGAACACAAGCCGAAGAGGTGACTTGAGGTTTCAGATAGTATACGGGCTGCGAATCCCCCATGAGTACTATTTTGGGAGCGTTGAGGCTTGGTAGGTGTATATAGAAAGTCATGTGATAACTTTCTTTTATTCTTCATAACTTTACAATCATTGCATCGCATTGCATATGCATCTTCCATGTTTTCTTATGTATTTTCCTTAGTGTGTACTTAGTTTCTGTATACATTTTATGTATTTTGCTTCAATTTTGATTCCATGTATAAATATTAGAACTATTAGTGGAGATAGTGTGAGCTACTATCTGAAAACTTTTATATTTACAGATGATGTGCTCATATTTCCTTACTAATATTATTTCCTATTTTGCTCAGTGGACCTACGATACCTACTGAGTACAAGTGGACCGTACTTATCACTACTATGCTCTTATGGTATAGATCCTAGTTTGAGTATGAGGCTCGACAGTTGACTATACTATTTGGTGGTTGACTCAAGGTACTGGTATGTTCTTGAATTTGAAGCTTATTTCAGACCTCCTCGTAACGTCATCCTATCTTTATTTATGTTCAGAGACATGTAATGTATTTTCTTCAAGTTTCAGTCTTATATTAGATGTTCTTTTACTTATAATACCAAACTTTAGGAGTTTTTTTATGATATTTTATTTCAGATTTTTGTTATTATGTGCTGTGTTGACCTAACTTCAATCTTGAAGTCTTGTTTATCTTACTTTAATATAATGTCACACTTCTTTCTTTTTTTGGGTGATTGGCTAATCTACCGTGGCTGAGTGTCTGTAGTTTCCATTATGACCTTAACTTTTAGCTAGTGATAAATTGGTATCAAAGTGCTAGGTTCGCCGGTCTCAAAAGAGCTAGAGCAAGATATCTGATAGAGTCTCGCAGATCGATAAATTGACATTTGTATCTATCTTCAAGAGGCTCTAAGATGTCTTTAGAAAAAACTACTCTAGTTTGATTCCTTGTCGTGTTGGTTGTTCATACCCATGTTCTAAACTTGTATTCTATTCTTTTCTTTGCAGATGGTGAGAACTAGGCACAGGGATGCTAGGGATGTTAAGCCAACATCCGATGTGGGAGCCCAATTATAAGGCAAGGTAAAGGTTGTGATCGACCTAGAGGTAAAGGACGAGTACATGGAGCTGTCTCTGGCTTGAGGACGTGCTAAAGAGGCCTCTCCCGAGCATGAGGTTGAGTATGCTAGGATGACTATAAGAAAGGAGGTATGGGGCCAACTCAGGTCCCACAGGGTTTAGTTGACACCCAATGGTACAGGGTCTACTAATTCATCTCTCGAGTTATTTGGAAGGAATTTCTGTAAGTGTATCGGTATTCCTCAAACTTCAAGTGGTGTTCTACCATTAGTACTGACTTATACTATGGTATTCCTATTTCACAGGTTCAGCCATTTGCGGTACCCCCATATGTGGATTTACTACCTACTAAACTTACTATTCCTCCAGTTACTTCATGAACAATGACATCTTTCGATGATTAGAAAAGGTTTGAGAGGTGTATTTACTTAGATCTTTCAAAGTTTAGTGGTACAATTGGCGAGGATGCCTATGAATTTTTTATTGACTGCCAGAAGAAGTTAATTTAATCTGGATCCCTTGAGTCTCATAGAGTTGCTTATACTACTTATCAACTAAGGGATGTGGCCAAACATTGGTGAGGTCCCTATCTAGTTGTAGGCCTTTGGGTTCATCAATTATGATTTTGGCCTTATTTTCTAAGGCAATTTTGGAGAGGTTTGTGTCATACATATTGAGAGATCATATGAGGGACGAGTTTGATCACATGGATCAAGGCTCTATGTCTATTGCTGCGTATGAGGTACACTTCCATACTTTATCCAGATATTCTGCCGCCAGTATCTCTATAGAGTTAGAGAGGATTTAGAAGTTTGTTAAGGGGTTAGAGGGACCTTATTGATACAGCTCTGTAACGACCTAATTTTCTGGAACCGGAATGTCATACGGTGCTCATGATCCCGAAGGACCACAAGCCAACCCTCTACTGATATTTGTATCTGTACACTGCATAATATAGATAATAAATGCGGAAACTGGCCATAAGGTTCATAACATTTAAAAATACTTGAAATTTAAAACTGAGTACTGATCATCTGTCTGAAAAGCCTCTAAACTGTTTAAAATATAGAGTTGATGGGACATGTCCCTAACTAACTTCGTTTACTAAACATAAACAAAATCTTATATGATAATAATAAAAATAAGGATCTTTCTCAACTGAAGAGGACTCACTGCTATGTCTACTACTGCTGACTAGGAATGAGCTGCTAAGGGTACTCTGGATCTCGTGCCTCTGAACCTATGGTGTCAAATAAAACACCATAGCACAAATGCATCAGTACGGGAATATACCGAGTATGCAGATGAGGTAAGGCTAAATACAAGGGCTTATGCATGAACAATTACTTAACTGAATAATCATTAGAATACTGAATGAGGACATATGCATGAATGCATAAACCATAACTGAAAACAGTGCAACTCGAAGTACTAAATCCCGAATACTGCTTTACTATTATCTTAACTCACTACTAATACCTGATATACTGAATAACTAAATCTACTCATATCAATGACTGAAATTTGAGCTTTTTACTCTCGACTGACTGCATCGAAGAACAAACCTATCTAATGGATGATTCTGGAATCTACTACCAATGATAAGAGATGATCATGTCTGAATCTGACAACAAGAATACTCAAATGAATCTGAGACTGAGATCAAGCCTATGTGACGGGTGATCTCTAGATCTAATAACAGGAATACTCAACTAAATCTGACACTGAGATCAAGCCTATCTGACAGGTGATCTCAGGATCTGATAATGAGATTACTCAACTGAATCTGAGACTGACATTAAGCCTATCTGACGGGTGATCTCTAGATATGATAAAAAGATTCGTTAACTGAATATGAGACTGAGATCAAGCCTATCTGACGGGTGATCTCTAGATCTGATAATAAGATTACTCAACTAAATATGAGACTAAGATCAAGCCTATCTGACGGGTGATATCTAGATCTGATAATGAGATTACTCAACTGAATATGAGTCTGAGATCAAGCCTATCTGACGGGTGATCTCTATATCATATATTGAATAACTTTATATGGGACCAAGCCTATCTGACGGGTGGTCCATGAATTAATGGAACTATCTAAGTTCCTCACTGAGATAGATGACTGTATCTGACAGTCCTGATTTCTAAAGATTGATACAAAAACTGTAACTGTGGGAAGTAGTCACTTAACCGACATGCCCCAAATCTCAACTGGTGGGGTCCAACCTATAAACCTAGCTATAAGGGTGTCAATACCATGCCACGGGTAAAGACTTCCCTGGTCTATCCTATCTGATGGGTGAACCTCACAAGAAGTCAAGCCTAAGGCAATGTAATAGTCAAGCCTATTTGATGGGTGACTAGCCTTTCCTGATGGGTGTCCCCTGCATCCTATACTGGCTACGTAGTTTTGGAGTTCAGGGATTACTCCTAAAAACTCTGTCTCTCCGATGGGGAGCCGCCATCCCTGCCCTTGCTCAGTGCTAGCTCCTACTCCCAACTAAAAGAATCTGAACTGATTCTTAACTGAACACAAACTAAGCTGAATCTAATACTGATCATGTTTCTCAAATGATCTAACTGAGTTAAGCTGAATTCACTTGGTTCTGTATCTGACGGAATACTACTGAATCTCGTTATCTGACTAAACAACCTTGAGCTTTAAATAGAGTACTCGATTACTATAGAGGTCAGAACTGAACACTTGAATACTACTAGATTTGAGCTGGGTACAAAATTGAGGCTAGATTACTAGTGATACTAAGATTACGACGATTACAGAGATTACTGAGATTTCTTAAGTTCTGTATCTGTCTGAGAATATAGAGTTCTATAACTCACTGAGTTCTAATAATCATGGCTCAACTGGAATTATCATGAAAATTAACACGGGCTCTAGACAACAACTAAATTGTCGGGTACAAATACCACCAGGACATAACAACATAAAAGTAAAACATAACCATTCTTTAATAATCAAGACCATGGACAATCATTCACCATCACAATCACTAAGACATCACTTCAAGCATTTAGGAATCATAAACATGTGATAGTATAGGGAGACATGCTTTTGGATCATACTCCATTCAACAAGACCTTGCATCAAGCACTTTGCACATATTTAAGTCTTGACATATACCGGAGAACACATAATTGGGGAACTTCATGCTATTATCTTACAATTCATTGGTCAAACACTTAGCCTATATTAAAGTCTTAGTATGTATCAAAGAGCACATAATTGGGGAATTTCATGCTATCATGCCACAATTCATTCACTAAGGCTTTTCAACAAATACTTGGCATGCTATAATAGCTTAAATTTATGGTATAATGGTTCAAATTCATTCACATAAGCATTTTATAAAGCATATGGGGAGCATGATTTTCTTATTCAACAATTTTTACCCTTAATTTACATGAACAAACCACTTAACAAGCAACTTGAAGAGGGTTTATCATGAACATCATATGAATACCACATACTAGGGTCAAAGCTTGAAAAACTTGTAAACAAACATGGATAACAACTCAATAATAGCTTGAACATCAATTTCAACTCACATGAATCATGAAAACTCATAAAAGTGAAAGCTTTGAAATTTAGAAAAGGGTTCTTAAGCTTCTTGGATGAAAGGGACCCAAGAATCAACATCTGCATACCTTAGAGTAACTCTTTCTTGAAAGCTCTTGGAGAGATTCTTGATTTCTTGATTACTTTTGAATAAGAAGGAAGAGTTTTAATTTTATAGAAACCCTATCTCTTGTTCTTGAACAACTTTGAGAGAAAAAAATGATACTTTGGGTGAAATGAGGCCAAATCAGGTGTTAAGGAGTATATATAGGGGTTGGAAGAAGACCCTTTTCGCCCTTGAAATTAAACTAAAAAATCTCAATTTTACATACTGGCGTGAAACGTCATAATCATTCCATCTCAATGAAAATTGGACAATCGGCAAACTGCTTGATGGCGCGACGCGGTGGAATCGCGTTGCCACCTTGGTTGCAAAATGGAAAGGCACCGCAATGCGGTAGAATCACATTGATGCACTGGAAATTGACAATTCTAAAATTAAGCCTTGGCTTGATGTACCATAATTTTAGAGGCTCACTGTATTTTAACGATTGTCATTTTGGCTGGCTCCGCGATGCGCTAAAGTGCTAGGTAGCACACTTTCTCACTAAAATAGATCTAACTCTTTGACCGAGTGTCGGATTTGGGCAAATTTGGTATTGATGGAAAGCTTATTCAATTCTCTACATGACTAAAAATTTGATATTGGGGAAATTTTATACGGTTCAAAATACTTCTCACTTGGGAAGACACTTCTCAATCTTTAAAGGCAAAATTGACGCTTCACTTGACAGGCTCTAAGGCTCAGACTATGATAGAAATTTGTGGGGTATTACAAGCTCCGATGGTAGTCTCAAGGGATTTTTTTTAGTGTTATAGAGCATTCCAAGTTGACCAATTCTGTTAACATGGCTACTCAAGGAGACACCAAGAAGGTGCATCGATAGGGCGAGTTTAGTGGTCATGCCTCCTTAGGTAGAGATTCTCTAGTATACTTTCTCATGGTTATCATGGCAGGTCAGTCTAGGCTGCTTTATAGGGATCAAGTGGTGGACATTCAGTCTTTGCGACTCTAAGTAGCTAGGTATTAGGTAAGGCTAGTGGGGGTTCCAAATTTAGTTCTTTAGGCTACGATAATTATTCTAGTTCATCCATGCCCTATCAGATTGAGTCAAGTCATAGAGAATGATATATCTGTAAAGATGTTCCTTATTTGGACAAGGATTATCCTTAACACCTATATGGTCTAGCTCGATAGGGTTCTTAGCTTCAGCTTTTCCCTGCCCCTATATTTGTAGAGGAAGGTAATTCATAGAGTTGAAGGGGTGGTGCTAGAGGTGCTCAAAGTGAATCTAGGATATATTATGGTGGTGTTCGTAGGGTTGCTTAGTCTAGGGGAGAATGTGGACAGTGTTATTCTATACTTGGGAGACCCGAGAAGACGCCTTTGATGTAGTTATTACTTGTATTATCCCTGTTTGCTATTGATTTATTTCGTGTTATTTGACATTGTGTTGATATTCTTCTATGTGTCTACATATTTTGCTACTAGTTTTAATACTTCACATGAGTCTCTTGATGTGCCTATTCATGTTTCTATCCCTGTAGGAGATTTTATTGTGGTGTATTGGCTAAATCTATCTTGTTTAGTGACCTTTGTGGGGCATGATACTTGGGTAGATCTAATTATCCTAGTTATGACCGATTTTGATATAATATTGGGTATGGATTGGCTAGCTCCCTATCTTGCCATTTTGGAATTTTATGCCAAGACCGTGACCTTAATGCCGGGTGTCCTAAGGATAGCTCAAAAGAGGAGGCTTAATTCAGCCCTGAAGGGAGTTATGTCTTTTCTACGTGCTTGCCACATGGTAGAATGAGGGTGTTTTCTTATTTTGCTTATTTTTGTCATACTAACATTTCCTCACTGCCTTCCTTGGATTCTATTTATTTTTTTTGTTAGTTCATGGATATGTTTTCTACAGATCTGCCTGGTATGCCTCGGGATCATGAAATTGATTTTTCTATTGATGAGGAGTCGGGCACCAAACCCATACCCATTTCTCCCTTTAGGATGGCCTTGACTAAATTAAAGGAATTGAAAGAGCATTTGGAGGATGTTGAGTAAAGTGTTTATTAGACCTAGTGTATCTCCTTGCAATGCTCATGTCTTATTTGTAAAACTATAAGAAAGGTTCTCTGCGTGTGTGTCTTTACTATCGACAATTAAACAAAGTGATGGTAAAGAAAAATGATCCTCTATTTTGCATTGATGATCTTTTTGACCAGCTTCAGGGTGCTTCCATTTTTTTCCAAGATTGACTTGAGATTCAGGTATAACTAGTTGAAGATTAGAGTTTTAGATGTTTTGAAGATGACTTTTTGAACTCGGTACGGTCAGTATGAGATTTTTGTCATGTTTGTTTATTTGACCAATACTCCAACAATGTTCATGGTGTTTATGAGCTGGGTATTTCGACCATATCTTGAATCCTTTATGATTGTATTTATTGATGATAACTTTCTTTACTCTAAGAATGAGGCCGACCATGTGATCCACTTGAGGACTGTACTTCAAAGTTTGCGAGATGAGAAGTTATATGCAAAATTCTCCAAGTGCAAGTTTTAGTAGGAATTTATTTATTTCTTAGGTTATTTGGTGGCCAAAGATGGCATTAAGGTTGATCTGGCCAAGATAGCAACAATTCGTGATTGGGATACACCTACTTCTCCTATCAAGATTTAGAGTTTTGTTGGTTTAGCGGGGTATTATCAACATTTTGTAGAGGATTTCCCATCTATTACGGCTCTTTTGACCAAGTTCACTCAAAATAAGATTACCTTTTAGTAGTCGAATGGTAGTGAGATGAGCTTCCAAAGTCTCAAGGAGAAGTTTACTTTGGCACCTAGCTTGACCTTGCCCAAAGAGGGTGTGGGTTTTATCATATTTTGTGATGTTTATAGTGTTGGTTGGGTGCAGTGTTAATATGTGAGAGTTAGTTTATTGCTTATGGTTCACTTCAGCTGAAGACTTATGAGAAAAATTATCCTACCCATGATTTGGAGTTGACCGTAATTATATTTGTGTTGAAGTTGTGGAGACATTATTTCTGTGGAGTCCACAATGAGATTTTCTCATATCATCATAGCCTTCAAAATTTCTTTACCTAGTGAGATCTTAATATGAGAAATGGACGTTGGCTTGAGTTGCTTAAGGATTGTGACCTTACTATACTTTATCATCCAGGTTAGGCTAATGTGGTCGCGGATGTTTTGAGCCTGAAGAAAACTAGTATGGGGAGTTTAGCTAACTGCTGGCGTAGGAGTGACCTTTTTAACTCTAGGTTTATTCTTTAATTAACCAGTTGGTTACTCTTGAAATTTCGACACCGAGCTTATAGTATACTTTGTTGATGCTAGATCTTCTTTGATAGAGCAGATTCGAGCTCACCAGTTTGATGATGATAAATTGAGAGTGATTTAATATAATATGTTAAAAGGTGAGGCTAAGATGGCATATCTTAATTTTGGTGGTGTTTTGAGAATAAGAGGTTGAGTTTGTGTTTTGAGAGTTGATGGATTGGTGAGATTGATTTTGGTCAAGGTTTAGTTTCTTAGATATTCAGTTCACCAAGGGGTGACCAAGATTTAAAGCAGCATAGCTGATGGGTGGTATGAATTAAGATATAGCAGACTTCGTAGCTCATTGCTTGTATTGTCAGCAGTTAAAGATCGAACATCTGAGGCCTAATGGTTTACTTTAGAGATAACACATTCTTGAGTTAAAGTGAGAGCAAATTACCACAGACTTCGTGAGTGGGTTGCCTTGTACTTCTCGTTGTTCTTTAAATATTTGGTTCATCATAGATCAATTGACCAAGTCATAATATTTCATCCCTAGTTAAATTTCTTTCAGTACTGAGAGGTTAGCTAGTTTCTAAGTTTGAGAGGTGGTTCATCTTTATGGGGTACCCATGTCTATTATTTCAAATAGAGTCTCAGTGTTCACTTCTATCTTCTAAACTACATTTCAGGAAGAGTTGGGTACTTAGATTGACCTTAGCACAACATTTCACCCCAGACCAATGATTAATCAGAACAAACTATTCAAGTTTAGGAGGATATGCTCTGCACTTTAGTTATGTACTTTAGAGGATAGTAGGAGCAACATTTAGCCTATGAAGAGTTTGCTTATAAAAATGACTACCACTTGGGTTTTGAGATTACACTATTTGAGGTGTTGTATGGTAGGTGTTTTAAAACTCCAATGAGCTGGTTTAAGACTTTTGAAGTTAAACCCTGTGGTACCAACTTGCTTCCTCAGTCATTGGATAGAGTTTGGGTGATTTAGGATTGGATAAAGGCAGTCTAGATTAGGTAGAAGAGTCATGTTGACTGCAGACTATGTGCCTTAAAGTTTGGAGTTAGTGATCGAGTTTTTCTTCAAGTAGTGTTGTCACCACCTGATTTCTCAGGTCATTATGGCCCTACCATAACCCACCAGTAGTCAAGCCAACCCATAGTTTGGAATAACTAGTAACGGTGTACCAAGAGAAATGGAGGAAGAATGCGAAATAAATGAAACAAAAAGGCTAAAATACATAAAATAGTCTAAAAACTTGGTGGAATCAGTACAAAATCTTCTAATGTAACAAGACTTGTAAAATGGAGTACAAAAATAAATATACTAATATAACCCATCTCTAATTAAGACATAGATATTAGTCTAGTACATAAGAGGGAGGAAAGTAATACTCCGAACGCCAGGAGCTCACCATATGTCTCTGAACCATAATTGCTCTACACGACGCACACAACAACGGTGATAATCCGTACTATAATTTGCAGGCTGCAGAAATGTAGTATAAGTACCAACATGTGGTACTCAGTTGGCAACTATCGACTGAGCTCTAAAGATAATGCAAATATAAATAACATACAATAGGGATGTAAGCTACACTCAAATATTCAAAAAACCGCATACTAAAGATAATGAGATTATAAGGATAAACAACCCTGTTCATATTCAAGAATTGACATAACAAGGCTAAGGAGGTATTAAGGATGAAACATACCCTTCGAGCCATACTCAGGAACCTCAACACTATACCGTATATCACTGTCCAATATTTGAATAACGAGTGAAGGAAAGATATATAATAGTAAAAAGGCGAAAGAATGAATACACAATATGAATAAATGAAGTAAGGGATATACAGTAATACCATAACTACATATATATACATATACATATATTTATAAACATGGTTAACTCAAGGGTACAAACTAAGTAATCACCCTAGCATCTTCAAGCCTCCTAATCAAAGTAGAACTAATGCTAAAATAATCAGGGTCTCTAATACATACGTCTAAACATGAGATAATTATCCATAATAAAGCAATTGTAAATAAAGGAGTCAGAGTATCACGGTCTAAAACCATAATTACCAACCAATGGATAACCATGCATAATATTATAACTGTAATGTAAAAGAACCAGAATCAAACCTCAAATCTCAATATCAGTCCAATAATAAATTTGTTACAAACTAACCATAATAGCAATAATAATAATTATACAAGGTAACTAGTTAGTCCAGAAAAATAATACCTAAACTTCCCATTCATAATCCCCCACCGCATAGGTCCGAAAGGTTCAATCACCACATAACACACCATAAGCCCTACTCATTACCTATACCTATGCACCCCCATAAAGTTGATTGATATAGACGTATACCGGTGATACGAATGTGCATGCAAGAATGAATACCAAGATATAATCCATAATACCATAATTGATCAAAATGCCATAAAGTAACCTAGTGTATAAAATCATCTCATCAATTTCATCATTAATCATCAGGCTCGACAAAAACTAATGTCATCAATCGTCAGATTTGAATCAGAACTCATATAATCAATAGCATCATCAATCATCTTTTCATTCCATATCATTGATATATGCACATATATATGTACATAAGTGCACGAATAAAACTGTAGCTAAAAGAGTGTAAAGCCATAAATCTATTGTCCAGTATAAACTCTAGGACTAAATCATCATAAGAGTATAGAAAGGGTTAGAATCTCTCACAACCAGGGTAAATAGTAGTAGTAAGACAGTAAATTTGAATTTATCCGAGTCAAATATTTAAGATAATCATTATTAATCTTGAAGGCTCATAAGTTATTCATGGAGATGGTACGATTCCCATTATGGAAAATCCATTTTAAAAGTGAAAAGTGGGAATAAACCCCTTTTAAGAAAAAGTGTAATAAAAGCATATTTCAGTTGGGATCGTACCATTTACCATCTAAGTGATCATAATTGTACTGATTTTATGAGTGCCATCACCAGTATTCAAACAATGCGATTATAAGCATCAATATGTCTACAAACTATGACCATTTCCCTTGCAAGGATGGAGTACTTCTCAGAACCTAACCAATCAATATCATAAATACGGCCTTGGTCCTAATAATAAGTCCGGAATAACTATAACATCATAATCACAACGTTAGGACCAATGTATATGCGGCATAACCATAACATCATGATCTGGGGAAAAACCATCACATTTCACTAAGTGATATGTTACATATTACTACAGGTTCATCAGTCTCAACTATGCCCAACACGCTAATATGATTATATTAATCTACAAGAGCCAACATAAGACTTGGTCTAAGGTGAGGCTGTAGGCCCCACTTCTAATCCTCAAAATCCTTTATAGACAAGCATCTATCCTAGGCTAGGCCAAGGTTTCTAAACTCACTTCTAGAAGTTGAATAAGCTATAAATAGCCCTTATAGCATTCCATCCTAGAACATGAGCAACTAAGGCAATTTACCTTAACTAACATAAATAAGACCAATTCCACCTAGCTTGAGTGATCAAGGCAATTTACCAACTTAAGCAACTAAGGTATTTCCATTCCAAATATGGGACACAAAGCCCAAATTCACCTAATACATGAGCAACCCAACCAATTACTCATAATTTATGACTTCACGATAGCCTAAACGGTCCAAATATGACCAATAGCATTAATCACTCTTCTAATACCTAATCTCATCCCATACCTAGAATAATATCATACTCATGCTATGAATAAGCTCTATCTATAATGAAGGTAATTGGATTACGAAGTATAATAAGTATTTCAACTTAAGGTTCAAGTACCCTTCTAGCCCCAAACTCACAATTTAGGCTAAGTCACGGTGTCCTACCTACAATCAAATCCTAACATACCTATTTAACACTCACCATATATAAATCACCATCTTAAGAGACGAGTAGACAGAAGCCTATCTCAAAGCCGAGTCCCCATCCTTCAATGGTCCAAAAATTATTCGTCTTTACTCCACGATCTTGGGGTGCCACCATGCTAACAAAATCATAATCTACACATCATTAGGAGTCAAACAAGACCCATATTTCTATATAAAGGGTCGGGTCAAATTTTGGGCCAAGAACGGGTCTGTAGGGCCCGTAAATAAAATCCAAAATTGAACCCATCACGAGGTACCTCAAAGGACTAGAAAGTGATGCTCAAAAGTTTAGAACAAATGGAGCACAATTCAAGTCTCAAATCAACCCTCATATTTTAGGAATTCAAGACCTATTTTCTATGAATTTTACCAGGACTTAGGATGAAAATTGAAGGGAAAATCAATGGGAAAGACCAAGATGAGTTAGGTTTGATTACCATAACCTATGTGGATGATTTACCACATTTTCATCTTTTTGAGCTCTCAATTTGGTGAAAAATTAGCAGAAGAAGTGATAGAAAATTGGGTGGGAGAAGAGGGATAAATAGTGCAGTGTCATTTACACGACTCTCGTATCGCTTACGCGATTTGGCAGCGGAGGGGCAGAAGTCGCTTACACAATTTTTATTCTTGTTTATGCAATAATTGACCAATATGACCAGTATCGCTTGAGTGACATAAGGTCGTGTAAGCAATGATTGTGAAAGCGATCAGACTATCGCTTATGCGGTCATATCCGTGACCTGATAAACTAGATTTTGCTATGTCCAGAATGAACTTTGATGAGGTGTTTAGGATTCATTTGAAATCCCATTAGCGCAAATAAAATATGCTTCCATACCAAATTAAACATTTCAAAATCAATGGAACTATCAACTGAATATTATCAGCCCAATAGCACCAAAATGTGTCCGAAAGCCTTGGGACCTGAACCAACGGTTTCCCTTGCCTAAATTCAACATTCCAAAGCTAATGACACTGCCGAAATTCTTATATGAGGTCATCTACAAGGATTTTTGGTCTGAGACCAAATCTTAAACAATGAAAGCTCCATAACAGGGAAATAAGCCTAAAATCAAAATGAACTTTCCGATCACCAAATTGATAATTCTGACAAGTAATAAATGACCTGTAGCCATATTGAGAAGACTCAAAAAATCGAAAATACATCCAAATTAAGAAAATGACCCAAAGGGACATTTTAATATCCACTACTAAAAGGACTTTCGTCTGCAAAAGTCAATGTGTAGAATGATAATCAAAACTAAGAAAGTCAAGGTATTAGGCCCGCATGCTCTGAGCACGACTTCTCAGATAACCTCCAAGAATAGACTAAACTTCCAAGGGATTTTCCCATAGGTATCCCTTTTTCAACCAACTTACTTACTTTACATCTCAACAACCAAACTTAACCTCAACCACCAACTATCCACCCACTGAATCGAGGAAGGCCGATGCATGGAAATTCAAACCATGACACACTGATACCAAATCGATACTACCATACTCAAACAAAAACCCGTCCCAGCCAAAGTCAAACCAAGACATGTCCAAATCAAAATATAAACTTTTTTTTCTTTCCAAAGATGATATCAACTCAAACCAAGTGGAAACTCACTCGGGTCTTGTCCACACAATTCCATCATGCTAACCTTGAAGAACTGAAGCTTATCCACCGGAAATCCATAATGGTAACCATGAGAATAAGCACATAAAGCACTACTTGGGCATACAAATAAAGAAAACCAAGGTCTAGAATCTATGCTGATTCTGCAACTGATCTGAATGACCATCGAATCTGAAGCTAGGAGTCTAAAGCACAACTACTCACCACTAAGCGATTCACTCCGGGATGTTCTATCAACCTAGAATAAGGCCAAGTTGAATCCAACTTAAGCATACTACTCTTGCTGAGTAGATCATCTAAAAATCTCAACAAAACTGAAAACCCCAGGTCAAAACTGAAGGAACCAATATTGTGTCCTCAAATTATCTTCTGAACACATATCGACCATAATCCATCGAAACATTAAAATACCGAATAGGCAACCACGTAGTACGCTCGTCCAGCCTATAGATGAATCCCCAACAGAGATAAATCTGAAAATGAAGGTTGCACCAATGCTCTACAACTCCATGCTGAAATCTCAACCCCAACTCTGAATCGTTTAATCTCAACTACCAAAACCAAACTTGAAAATAGGTAAGCATTTGTATTGTAAATCTATCACAACTTCCAAATCTCCATAATAAGGCGTCAAATCCAGAATTGAGCTAACAAATTTGAACTAAGGATAGATACTCAAATTGACCTTTGTATTCAAATTAGATACATTCTTACTGAATCATATCAAAATTGATACGAAAATATAGCTGAAGAAAGAAATCACCATAGAGGATAAATCATTGGCTAAAAACATAAGAAATCAACTTCATCTCTGCGGGAGGGCATGAATCACCAAAACATACTCAGGAACTCACCAAGGCTGGAACTGCACTAGTAAGAGCAAAAACTTTAGAAAGTTAGAGAAATACAACTTTACTCAGAAACTAATCAACCCATTACTCTATCTCGGCAAAGAATACCCATAGGCACATGTCACCAAGGAGAAACACTCCACTAAGTCCCATTAGGCTGAAATTTTTTTGAAATAATTATTTCTTGAATCCAACTAAGTAGGATAATCTTAACTCAATCAACCTATGAATCAACTCAGTGCGAAAGAAAGTACCAATCTCGACCCAAATACCAAGGTCAAGACCACTACTAGAAATGAACCAAGTAATTCGAGATAAAGAATTTCCAATTTTCCAACTTAAGAAGAGGTCACAGGAAAAATCACCTATTTCCAACTCTGTAGCTCCACTTATACAAAACCACATCACGACAATAAAAAAGTATCCAACCCCACACGAATACCAAGAGAAAAACACCACCAGGGCATAAACCCAATAAACTAGAATACGAATCCAAGACTTTTTGACATCAACATCAAAACCACTATCGGGAAATAAACTAGCCAAATTTAAAGAACATTGCCCAAACTGATCAACTTTTGAAATAGGCTAAATTATCAGGGATAGCTAATATAAAACCCCTGTAACCTAAGAGGCAAGTCCTATAATCTCAAACATAAGAATAAGCAATATAACTAAATTGCAACCTCTAGAACTATAATAAAACCATGGAAGGTCAAATTACCTTCAATACCATAATTCACTCAACAACTGTTCTCACATTCTCGGTAGATCACTATCTAATACTGTATATCACTATCTAAAAGTTGAAGAATGACCAAAAGAAGGATATATAATAGTATACAAGGCCAAGGAATGAATATACAATGTGAACAAATGAGGGAAGGGATATAAGGTAATACTATAGCTATATATAGATAGTTATGCATATGTTTATAAACAAGGTTAACTTAAGGGTACAAGTGATAACGCTCAAATTACACTCTTGAATGGGTGTAAGCGATCGTTGTCAATATAATAACCCAACTTAGGTTGGGATCGAATCCATAAGGAGTGAAAGCATGGAATTCAAAACTAAAGAGTATTAATAGTCTACTCAAAGATAATCCATAGTTGAATAAAGAAAGCATAAATGTAAAATGGGGGATTTAGTTTGAATGTATTTATGAATGAAAACTACTTAAATTTTAGTGTACTAGGTTGATATTAAAGAATGCTAAGAGTGAATTCAATTGAGAATAAGCCTTGGGGTTATGAAATTATAGGTGTGGGATCATGCATGGGTATTTGGCCATTTATTCAACTTTTAGCTAAAAGTCATGAGTAGGCTAGATGCCAATGTATTGGTGTCAATCTTTAAATTACAACACCAAATTTTACAAATGGGTTCTTTCAAAAACCTCAGAAGTGTGATAATTTCCCATATCTATTGCCTCAATTAACATCCTTATGTCTAAGAGATATTATTAAATGAAATGAATTAAGTTATTAGTTGCATTTACTCCTCACCCATGTCCTCTCTTTCAAGAATGACATGGGTTCTAGGGTGGTTGGAGTTTCCAACACCCAACTCTCAATTAATTCATAAAATAAATGCAACACCCATCACAACTAACTAATTATAAAAATAATTAGCTAAAATGCATGCACTATCACTACCTAAGCAAGCATAACCCCAAGATTGAAAATTAGCTACTCATGGATAAAAGGGATAAGAATATACCAAAGTTATCATTAACCTCATCCATAAGAGATAGAGACAATGTAATTCCACACTTGGGGTTTCAATAATTCTTCAAAGAAAAATCACTACCATGTATTTTTCATTCAAGCTTAGTACCAAACTCTCAAAAGATGAAAAGATAGGTGCTAAAATAGAAAAGAGCAGCTAAAAACCTAAAAGAGAGGCAATATTCCAAAAGATGAAAACTAGCTCTTGAAAAAGGAGCTAAAACCCTCCTTTTAAACTCCACTCTATATTTGATGAAAATTACAAAACTGTCACCTTATTGTTGTTCTGCTTAAGAGGATCCAAAGCGGATGAAGAGCAGACAGAGCAGATGGCTAGCAGCTCCAAAGTAGATATGAAGCGGATGCAAAGCGGATACGAAGTGGATGACTCATTTACTTCATACTTGGCCTCTTGATGACTTGAATGACATGCCCAATCTTCCCTTTTTACCTTTACCTACATAAATGTGCATTACGTAAGATATTACCCTCAAATCAATGGAAAATCATGATAATTCTGCTTAAAAGGTGCTAGCAAGACATCAAATTGACGACTTATCAACCCCCCTAAACTTAAACTATTGCTTGTCCTAAAGCACCGAAGACTAACTCAATGAGATAGGGTATTTAACTCAAATCCACCTAGAAGAAAGCTATACCAAAGGAATAGGCCAACAAAACTCTTTAAATATTTTCCACACATGTCATGGCAATAAGAAAACCAAAACTTTTCAATGAGCGTGTATTTATGAAGTAAGGATGCAAGTGTGTGTCAAACAAATTTTCCAAATTGCAAAACATCTTAAGGTAAGACACAAAATCATTAAAGATTGTCTCAATCTTCATAATGCAACTTACTTCACTCATTTACCCAAACCGGTAGTAAAATATCACCCTCTACCCATAAGTACCGATGCCACTCACATGTAAGAGTTAGTTCCACACACCAAAGATATTTCAATTCTTAAGGGAGCTTAAATAAAGAAAGAATTCAGACTTACTCTCACAAAGAAATTCAAGTACATTGAATAGAACCATGGCTTGCCCTTTGTGTTTTTCACCACTAATGTAGACTTACTTAGTTTGGAATCACCAAGGTCTTGTGGGTCAAGATGAAGGTTTAAGGTGTGAGAAGGAATATTTATGGATCAAGTGACTAAAAAACCTCCTTCAATGAAATCGCTCAATCCTTTCTTCCCCTAAAATTTTGAAACCAGCCACCTTATTCTTTTTCAAATCATTTCTCATATTTATCTAACTTTTTGTTTAGCATTTACCAAACAATTCAAAGCCACAATTTTCTTTATTTAATTTCTTTTACTTTTTCAAGAGATTTTCTACCTATATGCCTTTCTTATCCCCTCACTCATTCAATTTTTCTTTTTTTTTTTTCAAGTTCTATAGGCTAGGCTATTTAATTTTCTTATCAAGTACATCTCTTGTCTTTTAAGAACATGTATTGACATCCATACATACATCTTTCTTATTTTTTGATCATATTTTCCCAAATACATAACCCCCTGTAATGACCCATGACTACCCCCTAGTCTTCACACTATGCTTACGACCCTGAAGGACCATAAGCTAATCCATGAATGATATCTGCTGTGAGCACAGAATAATACTACTGAAATTAATGCAAAAAAATTAGGCTGAAATGCCATAAGGTTCAAAACATCTTAAATACTAATAAAATATAACATCTGAATTTGAAATACGGTCTAAAAATCTAGTCCAAAAAGCTTCAATCTGAAACTGTCTTAAAGTGGAGTTGATGGGAAAATCCCTCAACTAACTCCATTTACTAAAATACTGCTAACTTGAAGCACTGAAATAAAAGTATATCCTCAATAGATGAGGACTCACTACTAAATCTTCTACTGCTGGCTGAGTCTGGCTAAGTGCGTTCAGGCACCTGAGCGTCCGAACCTATGATATGAAACATCATAGCGCAGGAAGTATGCGTCAGTACGTGGGAATATATTGAAATGCTAGATGGGGTAAGGCTGAATGCAAGGGTTCATATGTATGAACAATAACTGACTAAATGATATAGAGTAACTGAATATAACAGTACACATATATTATAACTGATTTTTTTCTGAAGCTAAGTACTGAGTTTTGAATACTGTATAACTAATATCCAAAATTACTGATAGCTGAATTTCTAATACTGATTGACTGTGTCTAACAGTCCTGATTCTGTAGAGCTGAACTGAGTTCTAAACTTAAAACTAAATTGAAATAATGAGAGGTAATCATCTAACCGACATGCCCCTCTCTGAGCTGATTGGGTTCCAACCTATAACCCAGTTAGAAGGGTGCTAATACCGTGCCATGGGTACTAACATTGGCTGTGAGTTCACCCTAACTAGCCGAAATACATTTTGTCAACCCTATCTAACAGGAAAACTCATGAGAGATGTGTCAACCCGTATCTAGCAGGAAGTCATCTCAACCTATGCTGGCTACATAGTTCCATAACTCAGGGATTGCTACTAAGGGTCAAACCCTACACTAACAGGAATGCCCCCATCCCTGGGTTTGCTCAGTGCTGAATCCTGCTCTCAACTGGAAGACGCTGAACTATACTAGACTGATATAGAGTTTACTGAGTTTTTCTATGTTCTGTAACTGACTGAGTTCTAATGAGTTCTGTAATAGACTGAGAGTACTACTAATCATGACATGACTGATACTATTCTATAACTGACACTGGATCTAAGTAACAGCTAGATTGTCGGGTATTAAATACCCCCAGGACTCGATAGCATGAAAAGTAAAGCAAAGCATCATCTTGAATAACATAACAATGTTTACTTGGTCATAATTAATTGATAGAGACATTTCATCAAACACTTGAAATGCATTAACTTGTAAATGGATGGTATCACATAATAACATGTCATGCCTTAACTAGTCAATTCACATAAGCATTTTATCAAATACTTGTAGGGCATAAGCTTGTTCATATAATAACATGTCATGATTTTATCACTTTATGCACATGGACATTCTATCAAACACTTATGGAGCACAACTTCATGCACATAATTATGGATAACATATAAACATAGCAACTACAATGCCCAAATTACAATTCTGTAAGTTTAGCATGCAATTCATATAATTCCCTATAAGAATACTAATCTAATTTCATGAGTGATATAATAATCATAGATTAAAACCCAATTAGCATCATAGACACATTAATCACTTTGTAAATTCAAGCGTTTATTAAGATAATCACATATTCACTACACATGCTATTCAATTTCATGAAAATTGCACTTAAATCATGGATTGGAACCCAACTAATATCATAAACATGAATTCAATCTAATTCAAACATGGAAATTATAAATCTAAAATCTTGTATATTTAAAAAGAGATTCTTGGACTCTATGGGAGAAATAAACCCATAGATGAACACCTAACATACCTAAGAAGAAGAGTTCTTGGAGACATTCTTGAGAATTGACCTTGATTCTTGAACTACGGTTTTTGCCTCTTGAGAGAGAATGATTTAATTTTAGGGAAAAACTGAATGAATAATGGTGTAACTAGGTTTATTAGGGTTGAATTTCGTGTTTATTAGGGTCAATTACCCCTAGAATAATTTAACATCTCAGAATTTAAAACTAGAAATTAACTGAAAAATCTCGATCTGGGCCCTTGGCGCGACGCGGTGCTATCGTGCCGTGTTAGTGAAAGGTGAAAAACTGGGAATTGGACCATCAATGTGATGCGGCGGAATCGCGTTGCCCCTTGGATGCGACCTGAAAGTTCACCGCGATGCGGTGGGATCACGTTGGTGTACTGGAAACTAACAAATGTGAAACTACGCTGTGGCACAATGCGCTGGTATCGCGGTACCCCACTGGAAACTGACAATTGGTAAAAAGGCTAGTGGCCCAACGCGGTGGTATCACGTTGTCTCACTGGAAAATGACAAATGCCATTTGAATAGTCTCCGCGACGCGCTAGAGTACTAGGTGGTACACTGTCTTACTAGAATGTCTCTAACTCTTGAAAATTCCACATGTATAAAAGTGTATTCATCTTTAAAGCAAGTCTTTAACATTTTTGGGACAAATTTAGGCTAGGTAAAAGTAGGGGGTGTTACACCCCCCAAACTTAGGCTTTTGCCTATAATCCATTATCTAGAATCATGCAGCACATAAAAGGAGGTTAAGTCCTAAAACAGAGGTTTTCAAAAGGGTTTAGATGTTTTAGCATGGTTATCATTACAATAAGAAAGAAAGAAGGGAAAAAACGTTCAAATGGGTTAATTAGGGAACAATGTTAAGGTGGGAATTTGGCTGTATGATAGGTCAAAGAGGGCCTGGGGTCATCCTCCAAATCAAGCTTGCCTAGAATTTTGCTTTGAATACATCCGGGGCAAGTTCTAGACTACACAAATGCACAAGAATTATTCAAAAATCTCACCACTCATGGCATCATACTCATAGAGAAAAAAGTTAGTTTCCCAACCAATTTGAGAAATTTGAGCTTCGTAAGTTACTCCGAGTCAATGACACATCCTTGTAAAGAGAGAGCCAAAAATTAAGTTTAATGGTCTCATTCAAAAGAAAACTCAAGACATCCTTAATCTTGCAACTATATTTTTGGATTTTTCTCAAAAAACATTTCATCCTTGCTAATGACCTTTTGGAAGTATTTTCTAATTTTTGCTTCTTCCTAGTTAACCAAAATGACTAGATACTTCACCTAAGGATGTCGCCTCGTCATCCCTCATGGGTAAATTATCACTGGGTTCGACAAAGAAACTAAACTAAAAATAAGAGATCAAAAGAAAGAGAAAATAAAAATTTTCTCCTTAGGATAGAACCGAGTTTCAAAGAAAACCCTTGGAGTTTATTTGACACGTATATATAAAAGGATAGAAGAGAAATCCACACAATCAGATGCCACATTTAAATTAAGAGAATGCCATAAATTCATAAACAAAACAATATTTGACATCATTAACAAAATACCCGACAAGGGCCCATCCAAAGCAATGCCAATAATAATAAAATAAAAATAAAATGCCATAAATATCAAAGTAATAAAATAGAATATGTCTCCACAATCTATCAAACCGCATGCCATAAACTTAGATAGTAGGTACTGACCATCGAATGAATTATAACAATACCCCACCTCCAATAAAATATTACATTATCCCCAATGTGAAAGTAAAAGAGAGTAGAGGAGGGCAGAGACTCCCTGTGGCGCACTAGGCACTCGGATACCTATCAGTGAATGATCTCACTGTCTCAATGGGAGCCTCAGCAGACTGGGCTCCTCTCATCGAATCTGCTATAAAGGGTGACTCATCATCATGTCAAGTCCTAGAACTAGCCCCAACCATTTGTGCATGCTCCTTATCCCTAGATAACGGTTTGGCGAGCTCAGCCTGTTGAGCCTCAGGTAGCCCCTCTAAAAGATCAACCCCGACCTCATCATCAATGTCCTCATGAACCTCTCTGAACAAATCATCAAATAGAAGCACTGGGCTTGAAGTCTTTAATGGAAGAGCAATCTCTGCCTCATCAAGACCGAAGGAGGGCTGTCTAGAGTGAATCTTTGCCCGTAAACTATCAAGGTCTGCCCTCACAGATCCACCGCCTAACAATATCCCCTCGCCTCAAGCGTGGTCATACTCTGCTCTAAATTCGCTACACGAGCACGAAGAAAAGCTATAGCAGCCTGAATAAATTGGGGAATGTCCGCTACTAATCTGGTAAGAGTGGACTTGTTTTCAAAAGTCATGGAAGCTACCTTGGCAAACTTTATTGTAGAAGACTGTACCGATTATATGGACTGAGGTGGTGGTGCGGTGCTTGATGATGGAGGTGTATCGGTAGAATCCTAATGGGTCTCAACATCCAGTGTAGAATCTGAAGGAATCTCCACCCCCTCTGAGCTTGGGAATCCTTTAGTACCCAAGTCTACTATAACCAAAGCTTTCCTTATTAAGCTCGTAGGGTTATCCTTATCCTTACACTATGAGATGTCAATGACGCTAGCGCATATAACCCGATGATCAATCTTAGAGAGTAGCGGGACTTTGAAATTAAGATAAAGCATAGATATGAGTGCTGCAAAGGGCAATAAAGTACCCAGTTGCTTTGCCCTAAACTTAATCATCTCCACTATCAACTCTCCCGGATTGATATCAATTTTATCCTTAATACACCTGACAATGATGGCCTTATTAACCACGATATCTTGGTCATTTATTGAGGGAAGTAAATGGTTACCCACAAATCCAAGCCAACGTTTGGCTTGAATTGAAAGATCTCTCCTATTGATTTGAACCACACCATTAGTCCATGTAGAAAAACCCTTAACAATCACCATAGAAAGCCATGGATAACTCTAACGTCCACCAAATATCAACCTCTTGTACTGCACCGCAGAATTTAAGTTGCAAGCAAAATAGATCTTATTGTTCTCTGAGGCCATGCAAGGGGCTTCCACTCCTTCAACTAATACACTCCCGAGGCAAGGTTGTGCGGCAATTGGCATTTTGTATTTTTGTTCATTATGTCTAACAACATAGGAAGCATAGAACTCCCGAACAATCGCTGGGAAATAGCATAATGGGTGAGAAGAGGGGGTTATATCTATGAAGAGTTTCTAACCCCGTTCTTTAATTTTAGTAATGATTTTGGGCAAATGGGTGTCCACTCCCTTCATGCTAAATATCTTCTCGGGATTGAACCCCCGACTAGTTACCCACTCATCATATAACTCCTTCACACCTTCTGCACCAAACCAAATTCAATCCGCTTCTTTCCTACCTCCCATACATGATCATTGATAGCTTTGGCATTTGGGACTTTCAAATTATCTTTGGAGACCGGTGCTTTACCCCTTCCGAACGTAGCTTTTGCCTTGCCTTTAGCCAAGGAATTACACTTTCTAGCTTTTCGTGTCAAGTTTTTCCTTAGAGACATACTTATGAGAAAGAAACAAAACAAAACCAAAACAAAAGACAAAAGGTAAAACATTTTTTTGGAATTTTGCAAGTTAAGAAAGAAAATAAAGACAAGAAAAGAAAATAGGATGCAAGTTAACTCATCACTAGAGTCCATGGGTTTCATTTATTACAACACTTAATCATTTTGGAATGACATTATCTCACATTCTTCACATTTGTCAAAACTAGCTCATAGGGCATCCATGACCTCTAATGAAAACAAGAATGGCCAATAACTTTAAGATTGATGTCATCATAGGGCAAGGACAAATGTTCATGTTTCCCGGTTAGGCTTAGTGACCAACAAGAACCATGGATGTCATATTTCTACCTAAACCAATGACTACCTACTATTTCATTATTAGGTTTAATTGGACTCAAAACGATGCATAAAAATGACCAAACTATGCCCTAAGGAAAGTCACATTGGCCGTTACAAGAATACAACACATTCCTCTCTTATTGTCTTTTCAACAAACACATAGTGGCCATACCAACCAAGAACTTGGAGAAAGAGAATAAGAGTACAAGAGAGAAAGCTCATCTTACCACATCATCTCCAAACATATTCAAGGTGTTTATACTATCGTACTTGAGCCACCCACTATAAAAAATAAGCAAGAAAGGCTTTAATGGACATTTATCAAGCACATGATGCAGGAGCTTCATTTAAGAGAGTATCATGAATCAAACTAGTGAAACAAGACACCAATGACAATCTAATTATTCCAACAAGTATTAGTCACCCCAATAACCTCACAAAAACCAACTTTAAATGACCAACTATCATGAAGTATCAAGTATTATGTCCATCCTTAAGAGAGAATTCAAGAGTGAAGTCATGAGAAAAACTTACCGTTTTTGATTTAAGAGAGGAAAAATATTGAAACATAAGTCCAAAAGAATTATTAACTTCTTGTTAGCTCAATTGTTGGTAGAGAAAGAGAATATGTTGAGTTTGAGAGAAAGGCACATTGGAAAAGAGTTGTAATGAGAATTTTTAATGTTCACTGTTTTTGGCTCCTTTTAAGTGTTTTAAAAAGACTTTAGGCTGACTGGCTCGGGTCAGCCCCATAAAATCTGACCCATTTTAAACATCAGTGAATTTTTAAAAGACCTGTGCGCCATCTGTGTTCAATCCACAACTGGACTGCTTAAGCAGTTCCAGTGCACAATGAGATAGTACCTACCAGCTGACCTGCGTCCAATAAGTGACTGACCTGTGTTTGGACTGCTGCAACAGGTTCGGTACAGGTTTAAGCAGTTTAACTATAGCTTTTCATCCTAAAACTCGTGTGTTCTGCGTCTCTTCTATGCTAAATATTTGGATGGACTTCTTAAGCAGTTCCAGCGCATATTGGGGCAGTGAGTACAGCTTCTTGGCTTCAATTTTTAGGCTACCTGCATCCTAAGTGCACCTAAACTGCGCCTGGACTGCTTGAGTAGTTACATCATAGGTCTGGATAGTATAGAGGCTTCTTCTTGGCCTAAAACTTAGCCCTATCTACGTCCAACATGCCTTTTACCTGTGGAGGACCTGCTCAAGTAGGTGCAGCACAGGTTGTTCCAGCTTAACCCATGAATTTTTGAACCAAGTTCTTGGTTCGGAGCTCACTTTCGAGCCTCCGAATCTACCTTCTCGCACCCCAATTTTGTGATATTAACTGCACCAATCAAAACAAAGCTAAAATTAATATTAAAACAATTTTTTGATGGAACGACATCACTTGATCATTATTTTGGATCTTTGAAGCTAAGCGACTTAACCTTAGTCGCTCTGGGTCCACCCATATGATAGTGCTTCAATTGTTGCCCATTCACCATAAATTTCTTCTTCTCATGATCTTCCAACTCAATAGCTCTGCTATGATAAAAATTTGAGATCACAAATGGGCTCGACTACTTTGATCTAAGCTTTCTCGCAAAGAGCTTGAATCTTGAATTGAGGAGGAGGACATCATTACCCACATGAAACTCTCGCTTTAAGATTTTGGTGTTATGCAACCTCTTTTTCTTTTCTTTGTACAACACAGAGCTTTTATACGCTTTGAGTCAAAACTCGTCCAACTCATGAAGTTGATTCACTCTCGATTTTGAAGCGTCCTCCCAATCCATATTCAATTTCTTCAAAGCCCATAAAGCCTAATGTTCTAACTCGATGGGTAAGTTACAAGCCTTCCCAAACACCAATTGGTAGGGGACATACCAATAGCCATTTTATAGGCTATTCTATATGCCTAAAGAGCATCATTGAGTTGCCTTACCCAATTTGTGCGACCAACATTCATGGTTTTCTAAAGGATGGACTTGATTTCATGATTCAAAACTTCAACTTGGAGACTAGTTTGGGGATGATAAGGAGTAGCAACCTTATGCTTTACCACATACTTATCAAGAAAAGCACCGATGACTCGATTACAAAAATGAGAGCCACCATCACTAATAATTGACCTTGGAGGCCCGAACCTTGTAAAGATATACTTCTTCACGAAAAAGAGACACTCTTGCCTTCGTTGTTCGGTAAAGAAACGGCTTCCACCCATTTTGAGACATAATTGATGGTTACTAAGATATATTTATTACCATATGAGCTCACAAAAGGACCCATGAAGTCGATCCCCCCCACATCAATCTTTCAACCTCGAGATTGGGCTTAAGAGGCATCTCTTGCTTCCTAAAAACACCATCTTGAATTTGACATTCAGGACATATTTTGACCAACTCATAAGCATCTCTATGAAGGGTAGGCCAATAGTATCCACTTTGAAGAACCTTAGAGGCCGTTTGAATCCCACCATGATGACTACAAAAAGGAGAGGAGTGACACGTCTCAAGAATATCTATTATTTCCGCCTCCATGACACACCTAAGGATCACACCATCCATAGACTCCCTAAACAAGAATGGTTCGTCCCAAAAATACATTTTCACATCAAATAGGAACCACTTCTTTTGATAATGATTTAATTCATCGGGAAGCACACTGCTCACAATATAGTTCACATAATCCACATACCATGGCGTAATGCTCTAGGAAAGTGACATGACTAGCTCATCAGGGAAGGTTTCATCAATATCAATCTCATCCAACTTGTCATAATTGGATTCAAGGAGGGAAATGTGGTTGGCTACTTGATTCTCACACCCCTTTTGATCCTTTACATTAAAATCAAACTCTTGCAAGAGCAATATCCACCTAATCAATTAAGGTTTCGCCTCCCTCTTTGACATGAGATATTGAAGAACGGTGTGGTCTATGTGGACAACCACTTTCATTCCCAACAAATAGTCCCAAAACTTTTGAAAGCATACACCACCGCTAACAAATCTTGTTCCATAACTATATAGTTACGTTGAGCATCATTAATGTCTTTCTTGCATAGTAAATTAGGTGGAACAACTTCTCTTTTCTTTTGACAAAAACTGCACCTAGAGTAACATCACTTGCATCAAACATTAATTCAAAGGGCGATGACCAATCCGGGGCTACTATGACAGGAGCCGCCACAAGGAGTTCCTTGAGACAATTGAAAGCTTTTACACAATCACCATTAAACTCAAATTTTGCCTCCTTTTCAAGAAGCTTGCACAAAGTGTGAGAAATCTTCAAAATATCTTTAATGAAGCGCTGATAGAACCCGGCATGACAAAGAAAACTTTTAATGCCCTTCATGGAGATTAGTGGAGGTAACTTAGTGATCACCTCAACTTTGGATTTATCCTCTTGGATGTCCTTTCCCGAAATTTTATGGCCTAGAACAATGCGTTCCTTGACCATGAAATGACATTTTTCCCAATTCAAAACAAGATTTGTCTCCACACATCATTCTAGGACTTTACTTAAGTGAGTGAGGCAAGAATCAAATGAATCCTCAACCACAGAGAAGTCATCCCTGAAAACCTCCATTGTATCCTCAACCATATCAGCAAAAATGGACAACATGCATCATTGGAATATGGCTGGCGCGTTGTATAACCCAAAGGGCATGCGCTTGAAAACAAATGTGCCATAGGGAAGAGTGAAAGTGGTCTTTTCTTGGTTCTGGGGCTATACAAATTTAATTGTACCCCGAGTAACCATCAAGAAAGCAATACCAACTTCGACCGCTAGCCTATCCAACATTTAATCCATGAATGGCATAGGGTCTACGAGTTCAATTTGTGATAATCCATACACACTCTCTAACCCATGACCAGGCGTATAGGTAAAAGATCAGTATTCTCATTTGGGACCACTATCATGTCGCCCTTCTTAGGAACACATTGAATTGGACTCATCCACACACTATTTGAAATTGGGTAGACAACTCCCACATCAACCCACTTAATAATTTCCTTCTTGACCACCTCTTGCATCGGTTGATTTAGTCGCCTTTGGTGTTCCACACTAGGAACATGATCAATATTTATCTTGATTTTATGAGAACAAATTTTAGGAGAAATGCCTATAATATCCGCGATAGTCCATCTGATAGCATGAATGAACTTTTTCACAATTGATTTCAAGGCATCCGCTTGACAAGGTTCAACGTAACCCGCTAAAATAATTGGTAATGTATTAGATATGGAAGGGCAACGGCTTAAGTCGGAGTTGAGTTGGTTCAATAATAGACAGCTTAGCGGATGGAATCTCTAAGTTTTTCAAATCAAGATTCAATTTAACCGGGTTCTTGGTGTAAGACCCAAGAATCGTCAAAAAAGCTACCACCTCATAATATTATTCAACCACCTTATTCCCAAGGTTCCAAAATACACCCACCAAGGGGTCATTCACAACATCCATTTCAATAGTGTTACCCACCTCATCATCAACCATATCAATCACCAAAATAACTTGCAAGTCCATAGGTTGCTTCATGGACTTACACGCGTTGAAGGATACTTCTTCATTGATCACTTGAAATTTCATCTCCCCATAGTCCACATCCACTAAGGCCCTTCCAGTAGCTAAGAATGGTCTACGAAGAATGATTGGGACCTCATGATTATCTCACAATCAAGAATAGCAAAGTCGGTCAGAAAGATAAAGCATTCAAATTTCACCAAAACATCATACAACACATCCATGGGATTTTTGATTAAACAATAATCCCTTAGAAGCCTCACAGTGGTAAGCTTCGAAGCACCCAATCCTATCTTTCAAAACACGACAAATGGCATCAAATGAATACTTGCCCCAAGATGACACAACACTTTTCTAAATTTGTAGACTCCGATAATGCAAGAAATAGTAAATACACCCAGGTCTTTTTTCTTCACCACCATTGTGCTAGACATTATAGCACTATAATTGTGGGTTACCTCAATTGTTTCAAAATACATGAATCTCCTCTTTGTAACCAAGTCCTTCATAAATTTAGCATATCTGGGCATTTCTTGTAAGGCTTCTTGCAATGGAATATTCACCGATAAATTTCTAAACTTTGCAAGGAACTTCTTGAACTTGGTATCATCATCCTTCTTCTTGAGCCTTTATGGGATTGGGGGAGGAATTTTGATTTTTGAAAATGGAACAATTAGAGTTTCATCCATTTTTGGCGTATCATCCCCAATCACTGTTTTCTCACTTTCAATATTTTCTTCAACTACCAATGGTCGTTCAACACTTGTATCATTAGGATTTGGATCATTATCAATTGGCTCTTCTAGCGGCTTTCTTTTTAAATTGGCTTATTCTTCATTTTTCTTTTCATTGGGGTCTTCACCAAGATCAACAACATTTTTACCAAGAGTACGACCACTCCTAGTGACAATAGCCATGATGTGAGCATTATTTTTAGGATTGACAACTATGTCACTAGGTAATCCACCCTTTGGTCTTGCATTAAGTTATGCCTAGATTTGTCCCAATTGAGTTTCGAGTTTCTTGATAAAAACAGAGTGAGATGTCACCATTTGATTTAGTTATGAGAAGTCACCTTTCATTTCTCTCACTATCTTATCGGTTCCCTCAACACCCATTAAAATCCGAGTTAGGACATCTTTACTTTTGAGTATATCCGGGTCAATGGAACTTGACTCTTTACCCTTTGCCCGATCATGTGGAGGTACATACTGATCATAATATCTCTCCTTATCTTTCCAATCATGATCTCTATCACGATCTATTTCATTCTAACCTTGATTCCTACCTTACCTTTGGTAGGTAAGGTGGAAACCCCCTGATTGGTTCGATAAGAATTGAATTTCTTCATCAAGAGACTCCATTTACTCATCATCATAAGATTTAGCACTCCTAGAATCAATGACATTAACCGCCTTAGGAGGAGCCCCCATCACATGCTTGGTAAGAAAATCAAGTTGTGTTATCACTTTAGCCATATTTGGATCTCTTTCTTCATTTTTTTTTG
The DNA here is from genome assembly GCA_030864225.1 of Capsicum baccatum var. pendulum. NCBI lineage: Eukaryota > Viridiplantae > Streptophyta > Magnoliopsida > Solanales > Solanaceae > Capsicum > Capsicum baccatum. Next base: position 71,903,041 of record CM061551.1, read on the forward strand.
CTTTTGGCTCCCAAAAGATGCGAAGGGAGCCCCTACGACTATCTTGGTATCTCTTGTGTACCACCCTCTACTTTGCTTGGTTACTTGATTTAATAAAGTTGATGCAACACCATACGATAGTATAATAAGAGAACCCCCAGACACATTATCGACTACTGTCTTATTCAATTGATCTAATGCCCTATAAAAAATTCAGAGAAGCATCTTATTTAGAACCTTATGATTTGAGCATTGCATTAACTTGTTTTTGAATCATTGCCAAACCTCATATAAAGGTTCGCCATTAAGTTGGAGAAAATTGATAATTTCATCCCTTAGTTGCAACATACGAGAAGAAGGAAAATATCTTTCCAAGAATGCCTCCGTGTGGTCACTCCATGTAGTGATAGATCCCATGGACAAAGACCGCAATCATAAGATCACTTCTCCCATCAAAGAGAATAGAAAAAGATGTACCCAGGTTGACTTTTAAGATATGTGGGCAATGTCTAATGGAGAACACACATCAATAAAATTCTTTAAGTGTAGATTAGCATCCTCATGAGCTTGGCCTCCAAATAACCCTTTCATTTGAAGAAAATGAAGCATCATGCTAGGAACGTGAAGTACTCCATTTCCTTCCACCGGTGGAATACAAATAGTACTAGCTCGGCCCGCATCACCAAGTTGATCCGCATCCTCAAGATATCCATTAACAATCCTGGCAGTACTACCGTGTAGGATGATAGTATCGTGTATACTATTATACGCACCTGAGAAAGAACAAAAACACCAAACAATGTAAAATAAAACACTACGACTAACCAAATTAACTAAAAACACTACAAGAGTGAAAACTATGTTTCACTCCCTGACAACAACGCCATTTTTGATAACGCTCAAATTACACTCTTGAATGGGTGTAAGTGATCATTTTCAATATAATAACCCAACTTAGGTTGGGGTCGAATCCATAAGGAGTGAAAGCATTAGAATTAAAAACTCAAGAGTGAAAGCATGAAATTCAAAATGCAAGAGTATTAATAGTCTACTAAAATATGACCCGTAGTGTGAATAAAGCAAGCATAAATGTAAAATGGGGGTTTTAGTTTGAATATGTTTATAAATGACAACTACTTCAATTTTAGTGTACTAGTTTGACGTTTAAGAATGCTAAGAGTGAATTCAATTGAGAATAAGCCTTGGGGTTATGCAATTATAGGTGTGGGATCATGCATGGGTATTTGTCCATTTATTCAACTTTTAGATAAAAGTCATGGGTAGGCTAGATGTCAATGTATTGGTGTCAATATTTCAATTACAATACCAAATTTCACAAATGGGTTTTTCCGAACACCTCACAAGTGTGACAATTTCCCACATCTATTGCCTCAATTAACATCCTTATGTCCAAGAGATATCATTAAATAAAATGAATCAAGTTATTGGTTGCATTTATTCCTCACCCATGTCCCCTCTAGAATGACATGGGTTCTAGGATGGTTGGAGTTTGCAACCCCTAACTCCCAATTAATTCATGAAATAAATGCAATACCCATCACAACTAACTAATTAGAAAAATAATTAGCTAAAACCCATGAACTACCACTACCTAAACAAGAATAACCCCAAGATTGAAAATTAGCTACTCATAGATAAAAGGGATAAGAATATACCAAAGTTATCATTAACCTCATCCATGAGAGATAGAGACAATGTAATTCCGCACTTGGGGTTTCAATAATTCTTCAAAGGAAAATCACTACCACGTATTTTTCATTCAAGCTTAGTACAGAATTCTCAAAAGATAAAAATATAGGTGCTAAAAAAAAGAGAGAAGCTAAAAAGCTAAAAGAGAGGCTATATTCCAAAAGATGAAAACTAGCTCTTGAAAAAGGAGCTAAACCCTCCTTTTAAACTCCACTCTACATTTGATGGAAATTACAAAATTGCCACCTTATTCTTGATCTGCTTGAGCGGATCCAAAGTGTATGAAGAGCAGACAGAGAGCAGAAGGATAGCATCTCCAAAGAAGATGTGAAGCGGATGCAAAGTAGATGCGAAGCGGATAACTCATTTCCTTCACATTTTACCTCTTAATGAATTGAATGACTTGACCAATCTTACCTTTTTACTTTTACCTATATAAATGGGCATTACATAAGATATTACCATCAAATCAATGGAAAAACAGGATTATTTAGGCTTAAAAGGTGCTATCAAGTCGTCAAATTGACAACTTATCAACAAACTAAGTAATCACACTAGCATCTCCAGGCCTCCTAATCATAGTAGGAACTAGTTCTTAAATAATAGGTTCTGTAATCCATATGTCTAAATATGAGATAATTATCCATAATAAAGCAACAGTAACAAAAGGGATTGAAGTATCATGGTCTGTAACGCCTCAAAATTTGGGTCCCGAGACGTCACTCGGTTCATAGGGGCACAAGTGACCCCAAGCTAACCCTCCTACTGGCATAACTCATAAACAACTGGATAAAATGCTTAAATCTATATAGGATCAACGAAAACATAGAGCTTATCCGAACTTGCTCAATATAAATATGAACTTTACAAGATTACAACTCTACCTTTACAAATAAAGCTGAAATTGAATACATCAACTTCTACAGACTGTCTATAAAGCCTCTACTCGTACTGACTTCAGATAGATGGGTCATGAATCCCAACTAACCAATCTCAATATGACTAAAGTAAGAAAAATACAAACTTCTCGAACTGTATAACTGACTCATGCCCTCGAATCAAAAGGGCTCATCACCTGCTGACTAGAAGTTGCAAACTGATTGAATATGGTATCTACGCTATAACTTGTACCTACATTATAAGGCACTGTAGCATATAGAAATATATGGGGGTCAGTACTTTAAGGAATGTACTGAGTATGTGGGGGTACAATGCAGCATTATAAATAATATCATAAATGATTATGAAAATCATGCATGCTAGCGACAACAACTTTCTTCTCTTGAATTAACTGAAATGTATTCCTTGAAAATCATCAATAGTAATACAAACATTATAAATCTCCTAAATTATTATACTTAACTCAAACTTTTTAAATCATGACTTACAGTGACTCAGTAACTCATGAAACTTGAACTCTTATGGACTTGAGAGTTTCTTATAACCAACATAACTACACCATGTGAGCTGCATGGAGGCCAACGTTTTGCCCTCCTAAGGAGATAACCCCACATTGGCGGGGGTGTCGTAATCTTGCCAAGGAGTACAACCTTAATTTCTCAATCACACACCCATACTCGGCCTCTGTCCCACAATAATCAATATCAATCCTACTGTGGCACGTAGTTTTGGAGAAAATTCTCATAGAAAAGCTAAATCATGACTCTTATCTCAAATCATTCTGAAATTATCAACTCATAATAATAATATTCAACTCATGGCATAAGTTCTCAGTTTAAGAAATAATATGATGAAATAGTCATGTGTATCCATCTTGAATAGCTCAAATATCATAAATCATTAATAAAGTAATTTGGGTGTAAACCCACTTCGTAAAATCATGGATTTCAATAGTAGAAATTAAATCTTTGGGCACAAGAACGAAAGAAGTGTTCTTGTTCAAACCCCACATACCTTGATTATGGATTTGAATGAAGAAACTTGTTATAGACTCCTTTTCCACTTCTTGAGTTAGGGTTCTTGATGCATTTGACTTTGGTACCTTGAATCTTGAACCAATTTATAAAATCTATTGTTGGATTCTTGATGTTCTTGGGAAATTTTGATTGGATTTTTGAGAGAGAAACCCTAGTATTCTTGATGAAATGGAAGAAGAACGAAGTTTTATTCTTTAATTGGATATATATAGAGGGTCAAAATTGGTAGAAAAGACCAAAATACCATTTTAAAAATGCCCTTTAATTACTAAAAAAAATGGCTGACGATTCTGTGATAGGCCGCCAGACCCGTGATAGGCCGTTACGAAATGTCGTCACAAAGGGGTCAAATTTTTGATTTTCTGCCTAAGGCTGACGATGTCGTTAGAAATATCGTCAGAAAGTGACGACGTCGTCAGAAATGGCATCAGACACGTGACAGCCCATCAGAATCGTTGTCACCGTTTTCCAGCTTGATCATGTTGGAGTAAAATGGGCATAACTCTGTGCTCCGATATCAGATTTTGGCAAAATTGGTATCGTTGGAAAGCTAATTAAATTATCTATATGTTGATAGGTCATGATCTCAAAAAATTACAAGTATAATGAGAGATATTCTTGTTTTAATTTGACTATACCTATATCCTTCCGAAGAACTCAATAGGTAAGGAATGTTTTCATTTGCCCAATCGTTAGGACATCTTTAAGGCCTTAATACACACCATAATTTATTAGAAAACAACCAAAGCACTATAATTTTTTTCTCAAGATCATGATTCATGGTTTCACGATTGGTTAGAGTCTCGGGGAACCACAAAATGGCTCGAACTTCCTCACCGGGTGTCCAATTCGGGTGAATATTATGTCGATGGAAAGCTTATCCAATTCTCCACATAATTCAGAGTAAAATTTAGGGATATACAACATGAGATAAATAACAATTAATTTGGAAGTCATCCACATTCACTCAAAAGATGGAGTTATTCTTAAGAAACGATCGGGGTATTACAATATGTCCCCCTTGGAAATATTCGTCCTTGAATGTTGCTTTTTGGCTAAGAATATTGAGAAACTTGAAGACACAGAGCTGAAACAACTTGCAAATCTAAATCTATATCTTTCTACACTTTTAAGTACTTTATTGAATGTATAAACTCATGATGAGAATAGCTATACAGCTAGTTCCGAGACTGGAAAAGAATCGATACAGGACAACTGTAATTCTCGACCGAATCTGAGCTGATTTGCCTTCTTCCTATATTAAAGAGTAGGCTCATACTGAGAGTTTAGAATTCATTTGATGTAACCAGAGTGCAATTGTACTCATAAATGGAGAAGAGATAATTTATGCAGGCATAGGTTATGAGAAACAAGGATAAGGCTACACAATGGGTATTACATTGTCTGGACTAGAATACTTGGAAAACAAAGATTGTTTAATGAATGCTTATAGACTGAATCACAATTATATATCCGAATCTGAAACTGATGCCTGATACACATACTGAACTAAATTTGTAGAATTTGGGCGCGAGTAACTACTTATCAGACTGCCCATACTTATGAAACTTTGAGTGGTAAGACCAGACTAGTTCGAACAAAAAATGGAAGATCATAGAAACCTATCTGCCAAATTTTAAAAAAACTGGGTTGCTAACCATGCAAACTGAATTGTACTAGATACTCATACTTAAGTGGAGGATTCCTTCAATACCCTTCCAAGGAATTCTAACGGTTTGAAGGAGCAAAGAACTTTAGGCAAGATCTAAACAAGACATCTGAATCGGAGATCATAAAATTACCATAGTCCCACAACTTGAAACCTAAACCTATGAATCATAAGTCAGGATAAAACCACTAAGCTTTAAGCAAGGCAAATCCTTACTCTCAAACTCAACCACACTTCTCAAACACTGTTACTTCAAGAGTAATTCTCATTACCACTTCGACAACTCCAATCCACCTAGCACTAGCCATTTACTAATATGCAAGACACCCATCCGCATGCACACAAACATGACATTCAAGCCTATCTTCATAACCACATGCGCATTCCTAATCAAACACTTATAAAGCCTCTTCTTCATACCCTACACACCTCTTATCAAGAAAATTTCCATGCACTCACGACAAACACACCTGACATACTCCTTGCTAATCAAGTCCTGCGCAAACGCTTCACCCCAATATTCTTTCCAACTCATGGAATTACACAAAATGAACAAAACACAATCTTCCCAATCGTTACACATTAAAATTCAACTAACCATAACATGTATCAAAGACTTAGCCTCAATCTTACTTCATATTACCACCAAGCCAAAGTAGGCATGCCACCCTCTATCGTTGATAAGAAAATTTCTCCTCTCTTTCGACTGAACAACTATTCACCACCACTATCTTGGGTATGGAAAAATAACTAAAAGATTAGAGCATGAGGATATGACACATGAATAGATACTATGAATAACTTGACACTCAACTGAGGCTTGAGGAATAGAGGATTTAACATCATAAACCCATCAAAGAAATACGGCCAGGGGACATGCACGATATGAATCTGAATTCCTTTCTTGCTGATCATTAAAAGTAGTGCTTGACTATTAGAACTAAACATATCACAAAGCTTGAGAACATAAGTCATGCGTTGCATGACCTAAATTGGGAATTTGTAAATATGAATTGTGATTCCAATTGGTGAAAGGTCTGAGACTCCGTATTTCGGTAACTAAGTGAGGACAGGATTCTTTATGGCATGCCTCGACGTGAATCATAATCATGGAATCAAAATGCAAAGCATGAATAAATACAAGAATGACTAAAAATACAAAAATAAAAATAGGTCGAGTAGTATCCCTTCTCACAGCTGTTCCACAACTTATTGGCATACCCCCTAGAACCTGACAACCTAACCTGGTCACTTTTTCTACTATCTCCTCTTTAGACTAAAGCCATCACACTCCTTTACCCAATTTTAGGAACATTATTCATTACCTAACTAGTCTTCCTCCACTTAGAATCTCCACAAAACTTACTAATTACGCCACATACAATGACCCTAGAAAAATAAAGCAACCCTATAGCCCCTTGGGCAAGATTTGTCACCTAGAACACAAAATCAAACTTAATTACAAGTTGATCAAACTCAAGCTCTCGTATGCACTGTCCAAGACCATTAGATCACTTCCTTTTAACTAGTACCATTAACCAAGAAATCATCACATCCACCTTCATAGCCACCATCCATCCAAGCTTAATGCCTAGCACTCAGCATAACTTACAACTCCACCTTACACACACCATTCTCACTTGGAAATTATAAAACAAAACGTCAATAAACATTAGTCCACTTAAACACCTTAATAACAATAATTGGTCATAATCATATGGCCTCTCTCATTTATAATCCATCAACACGCCCTTCTTCTACCCATCATTACTATCTATCCTTCATACACAACTTAACTTAGTTCATAACTCTCTAAACCTTAACTTAACTTTCCTTTGCAATCTTAGGATCATCTAAGTTAACAATACTCATCCACTAAGTATCATCATCCATAACTGATACTTATATTGTGCAACACATCGTCAATAACTCTTTTCATACCTTAAGCAAACCATTATTTACCTCCACCAATAACTCTTTCACTTTATTCCATGAGCTAACACACAAGAACAATATCACTTCATCACTAACTCAATCACATGCAAAAGGCTCAGCTGTACATACTTATAATAAATCACACTTTCCACCCTTTCTTGCCACGAGACCTCTAAACCAATTCTAACCAGCACGAGGAAATAAGATACACAAGGAGTCGCTAGTGAATCAAAATAGGCCTCACCTGGCTTTACTATTCTTTGATTTACATTTTGAAAAAGAATTTGAGATGGATAACAAAACAATTATGCTAGTGAATCAAAAGAGCCCCACACGGCTTCACTAGACTTTCAGTTCCAGTATTATGAAGATAACAAGGTTACAAGAGATAGAAACTCACCATATAATATTTGATAATCTAAGAATGCATATTTTACTCTTAACTGGAAGAATCATAAGGAAAAGGGCATAACATTGAACTTAGGAAACTTATAACACGTTGGTAAGCTCTTCTCAGGCCACTTTGTGAGACTTTTCAAATTTCTCTCTTGTAAGTCTGAAAGCATTATCAGAGGGAGAAAATTGGAACTCGCTGATCATGTAACCTCAAGAATAGTACATAGATAAAGAAGTATAGACTATCAATATGGATTCTGAGAAGGAAATCTGGAAGCGCAACTGACTTGGTCTTGTTGCACAATTCATAAGCAAGGCATGATAAGACACTAATAAGATACTTTATAGTTCATTTAAAACTCCATAACTATCTGAGGGGACTGTTTAAGAAAGTACTGTCTATAAAGAATTGAGTTTGACTGTCTCTAATACCTTGAAAATAAGGTTGGGATGCCCCGAATAGGATAAGATGTGAATTTGTATAAGTTTCTCAACGAACGTTTCTATAGCATGATCTAAGACTTGAAAGAATGGAGACCTTTCCTAAATTTCTTGTAGCCTCTCAAAGAAAAGCACAGACTTCTCCGTACAGTTCTGCAAGACTCTACTAGACACAGCTTCATAGACACCCTAGGACACTTGAACTCTGAGCTCTGATACCAAGTTTGTAACGCCCTGAAATTTGGGTCCTGAAACTTCACATGGTGATTAGGGGCACAATTGACCCCAAGCTAACCCTTCTACTGTTATAACTCATAAATAAGTAGATAAAATGCTTAAATCTATATAATATCAGCAAAAACATAGAACTTATCCAAACTTACTCAATACAAATATGAACTTTACAAGATTACAAATCTACTTTTACAAATAAAACTGAAGCTGATTATATCAACTTCTACTGACTGTCTATGAAGCCTCTACTGGCACTGACTTCAGATAGATGGGTCATGACTCCCAACTACCTAATATCAATACGACTAAAGTAAGAAAAATACAACACTTCTCAAACTGTATAACTAACTCATGACGTTGAATCAAAAGGACTCATCACCTGCTGATTGGAAGCTACGAACTGACTGAATGCGGTATCTGCGCTATAACTTATACCTACGTTATAGGGCACTGTAGCATATAGAAATATATGAGGGTCAGTACTTTAAGGAAAGTAATGAGTATGTGGGGGTGCAATGCAACATTATAAATAATATCATAAATGATTATGAAAATCATGCATGCTGACGATAACAACTTTCTTCACTTGAATTAACTGAAATATATTCCTTGTAAATCATCAATAGTAATACAACATTATAAATCTCATAAATCATTATACTTAACCCAAACTCTTTAAATCATGACTTAGAGTGACTCGGTAATTCATAAAACTTGAACTCTTATGGACTTGGAAGTTTCTTATAACCGACATAACTACACCATTTGAGCCGCATGGAGTCCAATATTTTTCCCTCCTAAGGAGAGAACCCCACATTGGAGGGGGTGTCGTACTCTTGCCAAGGAGTACAACCTCAATTTCTCAATCACAATCCCATAGTCGGCCTCTTGCCCACAATCATCAATATCAATCCTACGGTGTCACGTAGTTTTGGGGAAATACCACATTTCTCGCTCGGTGCTAAATACTCCTCCCAGACTCAGCTCATAATGCATTAGGAAATCCATCTTAATCAATATCAATTCGTGGGTCCATTATAAAGATCAAAACATAGATATATATCTCATCGGTAAATCATATACAACTATGGATTCCTAACTCGACTTAAAATCAAACAATCTTTCTCAACATTAAGATGTATCAATTCATTTATTCATGGCACCATCAATAACTTTGAGGAAATACCAAGACTCATTATAACAACTCAATCTTATGAATCAATATACTCAATAATACAATTTGTCATAAGGAAGCTTAAAGCTTGACACATGTCTTGAAAGCACATGAAATACCAACTCATGGTAGAACATGAAATTCACAATATTAAATATCAAGTCATAATTTGGAAGTTGTAAAATAATCAAGTATCAAAAACTTTAAGAAAACATCATAGAACTCATTCTTGACTCTCAAGCTCAAATATCAATATATGTATATTCAATAATAAAAATTCTCATAGAAAATCTAAATCATGACTCTTATCTCAAATCATTCGGAAATCATCAACTCAAAATAATAATATTCAACTCATGTCATAAGTTCTCAATTTAAGAAATAAAATGATGAAATAGTCATGTTTATCGATCTTGAATAGCTCAAATATCATAAATCATTAATAAAGTAAATTGGGTGTAAACCCACTTTACAAAATCATGGATTTCAATAGTAGAAATTAAATCTTTGGGCACAAGAACAAAAGAAGTGTTCTTGTTCAAACACCACATACCTTGATTATGGATTTGAATGAAGAAACTTGTTATAGACTCCTTTTCCACTTCTTGAATTAGGGTTCTTGATGCTTTTGACTTGGGTACCTTGAATCTTGAACCAATTTATAAAATCTATTGTTGGATTCTTGATGTTCTTGGGAAATTTTGATTGGATTTTTGATAGAGAAACCCAAGTATTCTTGATGAAATGGAAGAGGAATGAAGTTTTATTCTTTACTTGGATATATATAGAGGGTCAAATTTGGTAGAAAGGACCAAAATACCCTTTTAAAAATGCCCCTTAATTGCAGAAAAAAATGGCTGACGACATCAGTGATAGGCCATCACGAAATGTCATCACAAAAGGGTTGAATTTTTGATTTTCTGCCTAAGGTTGACGACATCATCAGAAATGTCGTCAAAAAGTGATGATGTCGTCAGAAATGGCGTCAGAAACGTGATAGCCCGTCAGAACCGTCGTCACCGTTTTCCAGCCTGACCATGTTGGAGTAAAATGGGCATAACTCTATGCTCCGATTTCGGATTTTGGCAAAATTGGTATCGTTGGAAAGATAATTCAATTATATATCTGTTGGTAGGTCATGAGATCAAAAATTCCAAGTATAATGAGAGATATTATCATTTGAAGTTGACTATACGAATATCCTTCCCAAGAACTCAATCGGTAAGGAATGTTTTCATTCGCCCAATCGTTAGGACATATTTAAGGCCTTAATACACACCATACTTTATTAGAAAACAAACAAATAACTATAATTTATTTCTCTAGAGATTGATTCATGGTTGCACTATTGGTTAGAGTCTCAGGGAATTACAAAATGGCTCTAACTTCCTCACCGGGTGTCCGATTCGGGTGAATCTTATGTCGATGGAAATCTTATCCAATTATCCACATGATCGAGAGTAGAATTTAGGGAATACAACATGAGATAAATAAAAATCAATTTGGAAGTCATCCCTATTCACTCAAAAGATGGATTTAGGTTTAAGAAATGATCGGGGTATTACATGGTCTAAGACTATAATGCTCAGCCAATGAATAACCATGCATAATAATATAACTGTAATGTAAAAGAACCAGAATCATACCTCAAATATCAATACTAGTCTAATAATCAACCTGTTACAAACTAACCATAATAGCAATAACATTACAATACAAGGTATTTGGCTAGTCTAGATAAACAATACCTAACTGGCCTTTTCATAAGCCCCCACTGCAATAGGCCCGGAAGGTTCAATAAACATAAAAAACACCACAATCCATGATCATCACCTATACCTATGCAATCCCCCATAAGGCTGATAAATATAAGCGCATGCTGGTGATAGGCAATGCATATTTAAGAATGAATGCCAAGATATAATCCTTAATACCATATCCAATCTGAGTGTATTTATTCATCTCATCTATATCATCATTAATCATCGAGCTTGACCCAAAACTCATATTATCAATATCACCATCAATTCTAAACTTTAATTAAAACTCATATCATCAATCATCTACTCATTCAATACCAGAGATATATGTACACACACAAACACACACACACACACACACACATATATATATATATATATATATATATATATATATATATAAATAAATAAGTGCATGGATAGAACCATGGCTAAATGATTTTAAGGCCATAAATCCATTGCCTGAGGTAAACTCTGGACTAAATCATCATAGGAGGTAGAAATGGTCGTAATCTCTCACATTTGGGGTAAATAGTAGTAGTAAAACTATGGATTGGAATCTATGTCAGTCAAATCATCAGTACTAATCTCGAAGTCTCATAAGTTATTCATTAGGATGGTATGATTCTCATTATTAAAAAAATCCATTTTAAAAGTGAAAAGAGGGAATAAAACCCCTTTTAGGGAAATAATAATGAAATTATATTTTTGTTGGGATCGTACTATTTATCGTCTAAGTGATCATAATTGTACTGAATATATGCATGCCATCAATAGTATTCAAACAATACAATTATAAGCATCAATATGTCAACAAACTACGACCATTTCCCTTTCAAGGATGGAATATTTCCTGGAACCTAACCAATCAATATGTCTATGAACTACAACTATTTCCCTTGCAAGGATGAGATACTTTCTAGAACCTAACCAATCAATATCATAAATACAAATTTGGGCCCAATAATATGTCTTGAATAACTATAGCATCATAATTACCACCTTAGGAACAATGTATATCTGGCATAACTATAATATCATGATTCAGGGAAAAACCATCACAATCTATTGAGTGATACATAAGGCATTACTACATGTTTATTAGTCTCAACTATGCCTAACATGCTACCATTCTTATATAAATCTACAAGAGCCAACACAAGTCTTAAACTAAGGTGAGCCAGCAAGGCCAACTTCTAATCCCCAAAATCTATTATAGACAAGCTCCCATCCAAGGCTAGGCTAAGGTATATAAATTCACTTTTTGAAGTTAAATATGCCATAAATAGCCCTAAGATAGCATTCCCTCCTAGAACATGAGCAACTAGGGCTATTTCCCTTAACTATTCCCTCCTAGAACATGAGCAACTAGGGCTATTTTCCTTAACTTACACAAATAAAACCAGTTCTACCTAACTTGAGTGATCAATGCAATTTAGTAACTTAAGTAACTAAGACAATTCCATTTCAAACAAGGGCCACGAAGCCTAAATTCTCCTAAGACATGAGCAACCCAACCAATTACTCCTAATTTATGATTTCACGATAGTCTAAATGGTCTAAATAAGGCAAATCATACTAATTAGGCTTCTAATCCCTAAACCTTATCCCATACATAGAATAATATAATAATTATGCTATGAATTAACTATATCTATATGAAAGGTAATAGGATTATAAAAGTATAATAAGTATTTTAACTCAAGGGTCAAGTACCCTTCTATCCCCCATACTCACTATGTAGGCCAAGTCACGGTGTCCTACCTATAATCATATCATAATATCACAATTTAAAATGCAACATATATAAAATACCATCTCTAGGGAAGAGTAGATAGAACCCTACCTCAAAGGTGAACTGCAATCCTTGAATGGTTCATAATTGTCCATCTCCACTTCACGATCTTGAAATGCCGCCACTCTATCAAAATTATAATCTACAAGTCATTAGGAGTCAAATGAGACCCACATTTCTATATACAGTGTCGACTCAAATTTTGGCTCAAGAACTGGCCCGTAGGACCTATAAATAGAATAAAAAATTGAATCTATCATGAGGTTCCTCAAAGGACAAGTAACGTGGGCTCAAAAGTTGAGCACAAACAAAGAACCCCTTAAATTTTAGGAATTCAAGCCCTAATTTCTACAATTTTACCAAGAATTAATGTACCACCCCACATATTTAGGCTAGAATTCAAACCGTTGTTCCTAAGTATACAGACCTGAACCCAATGATTCTATGTATATATATGTGTGATGATGACCTAAGTGACAACTTATCAACCCAAGTCATCACCTATGACCAGAAAAGGCCCAAATCCAATAATGAGTTGATGACTTAAGTTGATAAGTCATCAACTAGTTGATAAGTTATCAACTCAAGTCATCAATTAAAAATTTCAGCAATTCTTATTTAACTTTGGAGGGGCATTTTGGTATTTTTCTTACCTCAAACCTTACCTCTCCCATGACTTAAAGAATCATTATGCATTATTAGCCATCACTTATTAGTTTTAGATGCCATTAACTCTCTCTACTCTCAAGAACAACAAAAAAATTAGGGTTTCTTCTTAAGGTAATCTCCCAAGAACTTCAAGACTCTATTACACTCTCTTCAAGATAATCAAGAATTTAAGGTTCCATATCCAAGAACGTTTAGGAAAGTTAATTATTTTTCAAGATCAAGGCGTTAAGGTATATTTGATATTCATCTATGGGCCCTTTTCACGCATGGAGTCCAAGAATATATTTTTAAGGTTTTAATTATGAGTTTACAAGTTTACAATAAACTATCTCCATGATTTTTTATGGATTTTTGATTATACATGATGTTTACAAGGAGTTGTTGTTGAAATTAAACTTTACACATTAGATTGATGATCTTCTTATGTTAAATTCCTAATTTATGGTTTAGTATTATAGCCAAGTGATTATCATATGTTCTAAACTACTTCATGCTTTAAATCATGACCCTTATGTGTTTGATTATGTTTTCAGTCATTTTATCAATATTGTTAGTAATATTTTATAGACATTTTTAGACTTATGTTTTAAAACCTTATGACAATTTTCAGTTAAATTCCACTCACAGCAGGTACTAGTCATGGGTTAGCTTATTATCTTTCTGGATCATAAGCATCATTTGGAGTCTAGGGTGTACTCTCGGGGCGTTACAACCTTGGTATCAGAGACTAAGATTTTAAAGCATCTTAGGGAGCCTGAAAGCCGCATTGAGTAAAGTCTTGTGCATGGGTGTGAAGCACACCACACTTATGGACAAGAAACTACAAAACGCTTTTAGGAAAAGTTTCCCTTCTTTCAGTTTTTATGTCATGTGAATTAGCATAAGCTCTATTTAAAATCTCTTCCTAATCCATTCTCTATTCCATTATAGATTATGCCTCCTAGAAGGAACAATGAAAGAAGAAATGGGAATCAGCCCACACCTCCACTTGTTAAGAAAGAAACCTGAATTAATATGTATCTCACACCGAATTCAGAGTTGATTTCATTACCTTAGCTTATTCAGTAGCTACTCAAAACTATCAGTAGGCTGATGTCCTATCTAGACATATGGTTGATACTCAAAAGATTAAGAAGAAGGAGCGCAGGGAGAAAAAAAAAGAGTAAGAGGGCCTGGACATGTAGTTTTATGCCAAGATTAGAGGGTAGAACCATTCCCAGTTCCATCAGAAATCCTCAACCCTAGCTCCACCTTCAACCAGTGTGCCAGTGCCTTAGTTTAGGAATGACAGTTGAGATAGAGCACCAGGCTCTAAGTGACAGGGTAGTGGGAAGAGAGTTTGTACTAATCTGCTTTGTGAAGAATATGGTAAAAATTATAAAGGTGTGTGTAGAGATGGAAGTGATGAGTGTTTTGGATGAGGCAATCTAGGCTATAGAGTTAGAGAATGTCCTATGGTTTGTCTGCGGAGTCAGCATAATTGTCCTCTAGTTTCGTTCGGTCACCCGACTCGGTAAGGTGCCACTTCCAGTGCTACCATTGCCCAGCGTCAAAATAAGCTATATGCACTTCAGTCCCAATAGGATCAGGATTGCTCTCCAGAGTTGGCTATGATATATTACAGGTCCTTCATCTTCATGTTTATGCTTTCTTATACCCTAGAGCTTCACTTTCTTTAGGAATCCCTATATAGATGTCAATTTTGGAGTTAGCCTTGAAACTTTAGTGGAACCTTTCACAGTGTCTACTATATTCAGTAAACCTATTTTGGCTTGATGGGTATACAAAAATTTCCCGATGATAGTGTTCCAGAAAATCATTTCTATTGATTTAAAAAATAGAGTCATTTAGTTTCAATTTCCCAATGAACCAGTCATTTAATAAAGGGGTAGTACCTCAGTTCTTAGGAGACATACGTGTTTTCTGATTCCTTATCAAAGTCCTATGGCAGGATATGATCTAGAAATAGAAGCATGAAACTAAAAGTTTAAAATAATAGTGAAGTGGGGATAGTGTTATTTGAATTTGAGTAGATTATATTTCATGGGGTTAGTTATATGAAAGGTCAATGAGTAGGCTTGGAAATCGTGTATACAATAATTTAGTTTATTGACATGAAATTAAGTATGATGGTGTCATTATGATTTAGAGATGTGAAATTAGTTGGCCATGGAGGAAGTTAGTATGGTTCATTAAAGGTTTGGGGATATCTATTTTAAGTTTTAGAATCTAAGTTTGAATGATTGAAATTTGATCTAATAGAAAGAAGAGTTGAAAATTCTAAGTTAGTTAGTGTTTAAGTTGTTGTATGATGAATATTTCGGCTATAGAAAGTCAAGAGCTCTATCTCAGAAGGAAGTATTAGTAGTAGGGTTTTACACTTTTAAGTGCAGTCTTTCAAGGTGAGTTTAGTATGTACGAGTATTGTTATTTATCGGACTCTAGAGTAAAGTGGTTTTAGTTTAGTTTAGAGTTTATTAAGTGGTTCACAGACTTAGAATGATTGCTTAAAGCTAAGGGGGAGATAATAGAACAAGTAACCAAGTCAGGCTCTCAGATCCCAGTAGTAATGCTAGTATGTTGTAGAATAAAAGTAAGGAGGAGGGGGGGGAGGATTCCCAACCCATTCTTATCCCAGTGTAAGGTTTTTCAGTTATCATGATATCTACTTATGCCTTACTTGTCATCTCTATGATTATAGCTCACATTCATACATTTGCCATAAAAATCATGTATACTTCCAATATTTAGTATGAAGAGTTCCAGTTCACTCAGCAGTAAGAATCATTTTCCATGAATTCAAAAACTCCAAACTCAGGTCATGCAACTCATGACTCATCTATTCATGTTTTATAGTATGCTCAGTTCCCATGACTCATGCTATACTCCTAATAATCAACGAACTTCAGATTATGTCATGTATATCCTTATCTTAGGTCCCTAAATGAATCCATGATATTGATATTCTATTCCTCGAGCCTCTTTTAATTGTCAAGTCCTTTATATTGTTCATGCATGCTTTAGGTCCTCATATTTTAACTTTTCAATAACCTCTCCTAATGAAATGATTTAGTGATGAGAAATTTCTAAGGTGGGAGAGTGTAAATAATTTATGTTAAGGAAACATTGTTGCATTCTTGTTTTACACGAGACTGTAGTTATGAAGATAGGCTTTAATATTATGCTGGTGTGTAAGTATACAAGTGCATTACACATTAGTGAATTGCTAGTAAGAGGTTGTACTTAGATGTTAAAGGAGAAATCAGAATTATTTAGGAGATAGGAAGTTATGAAATGCAGAGTGTATTAAATTCATGACTCAGACTAGTATTACAGTATTATGTATGCATTTTGTAGATTTGAGTAGGCTAGAACATAGTAGGAGAATTCAGTCTAGCTAAGACTTTAGTAGGTGGAGTTATCAATGCCCATGTGAATATTTTTAGTAGTCTCAGGTGAAGTGCAGTATCAAGGTGGAAGGTATAGTTGAGGGAGTATTCTAGGAGTATGTCTAAGCTTGAAAGTAGTAGTTGTATTATCTAAGGCATAACAATTCTATCCTAGCGGGAATTTCGTAGGCCTATGTTTCATTTTACAAAATTATAGCCTTATTGGAATTCCTTATGCAGATGTCTTGTTCAAATCATGCCCAAGATTCCATGCTCTCTAATGCTATTAGAACTTCAAAGGAAGAGCATTGAAGAAATACTCCAGTTGGGCGTAAGCTTTCAGTATGAGTTAGTTCGTATAGCCAGCAATTTAGTTTAATAGTTAGACAGACAAGTCCGTATGGTTTTCCCGTCTTCCAATCTAGTCTTACTATCTAAAGCTTTTTGAATATGGCCCTATCAAGAGATAGTTTGTTCGCATCCATGTGAATTGTAAATCTAATTCAGTTCTTGCATCATGCATCAATTTTAGATTACAGATATTCTGTCATGATTCAGTCTATAAATGTCCCGTGTATCATCTCAGTCTGCCCTTAGTAATTCAGCCAAGTCAGTATCATTCGAGGGAAAAACTATCCCAAGAGGGAGATGTTGTAATACTCCAGGTTCTTTGGTCCTAAATCTCTCATCTTTTATTCATGAAACTAGATCCAGCTGGAGGCAATGATTTCTACCACATACTCTGCAAAGTGGATTAGTACGAACTCTCTTCCCAATCCAAGAACGTTAAATAAAAGTTAATTCTCTTTTAAGATTAAGGTGTTAAGGAATGTTTGATGTTCATACTTGGGCCCTTTTCACCCATAGAGTCCAAGAATCCATTGTTAAGGTTTAAATCATGAGTTTACATGTTTACAATAAACTATCTCCATGATTTTTTTATGGATTTTCAATTATACATGAAGTTGTTGAAATTAAACTTTACACATTGGATTGATGATTTTCTGATGTTACATCCCTAATTTATGGTTTAGTATTATAGCCATGTGATTGTCATATGTCCTAAACTATCCGCATACTTTAAATCATGACCCTCATGCGTTTGATGAAATGTCTAAGAGAATGAGTTTTCAATAATGACTACCTATCATGTCCTCAAAATTTTAGTATGATCTTGTTGTTATTGTTACCGAGTCTTGGGGGTTTTTGAATACCTAAAATTTAGCTGCTTACTTAGTTTTTGATTATCTACAAAATGGTTTTAGAATAGATATGAGTGTTATAAGTTCAATTAGTTACCATAAATAGTTAAACCTAGTTTAGTCCAGTATTCAGTGTCTTTTAGTTGGGAGTAGGATTTAGGACCGAGCAAGTGCAGGGATGGCATATTCCCCGCCAGTTAGGCAGAGTCGTTAGTAGCAGTCTCCTTATTCTAGAACTACATAGCTGTGAGGATGAGTGATTACACGTCAAGTTAGGCTTGAATTCCTCCCAGGGGTCAACCATCAGATTAGGATTGACTCTGCCCAGCGATCACTCATCAGTTTAGGCTTGATACCCTAGTTCTTCAGTAGCTTAGTGGATCCACTCTGCCATTGTTGGTGCCCATGGAATAGTACTAACAACCTTCCAGCTGGGGTTGCAAGTTGGACCCTAATAGTATATTAGGGCATAACGGTTATAGCTAGCTCCCACAGTCTTAGTCTAGAAATTTATTTCTGGTTTGCTTGACCATATCATACAGTATCAATTATTCAGTGATCAGTATTTCAGTATTTTCAATTCACAGACTATTTCAGAATTATATTTTATACTTGGTCATGCATTCTAAATCTTTGCAGTTTTTATGCATTCTTACTTAGTACTTTATGATATTCTTTCAATTAGTTATTTTACATGCACATGAAACTATGCATATTAGCCTAACCTTATTTAACATACCAGTAAATTCAAAATACTGATCACATACTCGTTTCTTACGGTATGATGTTTAATATCCTAGGTTCGGATGCTCAGTTCCCTGATCGCACATAGACATACCAGATTATCAAATGTAGCAGTGGTGAGTCCTCATACTTTGAGGACATGGTTTATTTATCTCTATTTACCTTAGTAATTTAGTATTTTCTATTCAGTTGGAGTTAGTTGGGAGTTTGTTCCATCAGCTCCATAGTGAGTCAGTAAAGGCTTTTTAGACTAGTACAAATAGTTAGTCAGTTTTTAGTCATTTTATCAGTATTGTCAGTATATTTTTACAGACACTATCAAAATTATGTTTTGAAACCTTATGGCATTTTTCAGTTAATTTTGCATATGATATTTTGATATCAGTTATACTTAGTGCTCGTAGCAGGTACCAGTCATGGGTTAGCTTGTGTTTTTTGGGACCATAAGAACAGTGTGGAGTCCAGGGTGTACTCTCAGGGCATTACAAACTTGGTATCAGAGTCGAAGGTTTTAAAGCACCCCAGGGAGTCTGAAAGCCGTGTTGAGTAGAGTCTTGTGCATGGGTTTAAAGCGCGCTACAATTATGGACAAGAGGATACAAGATGTTTTTAGGATAAGTTTCCCTTCTTTCAGTGTTCATGGCATGAAAATGAGCATGAACTCTATTTAAACTCTCTTCCTAATCTATTCTCTATTCCATTTTAGATGATTCCTCCCAGAATGAACAACAAAAAGAGGAATGGGAATCAACCCACACTTTCACTTGTTTAGAAAGAAGCCCTAAATGAATATGTCTCCCACACTGAATTTAGAGATACTTTCATTACCTTATCTCATTCAGTATCTGCTCAGAACTATCAACAGGCTATTTTTCAATCTAGATTTATGGTTGATACTCATCAGATTAAGGGGGAAGAGTGTAGGAAGACAGAGAGAGTACGATGGCCAGGACCGGTATTTTTATGCCAAGGTCAGAGGGTGGCAACTATTCCCAGTTCCATCAGAAACACTCATCCCTAGCTCTACCTTTAGCCAGTATACTAGTGACTAATTTTAGGAATAACAGTTGAGATAGAGCACTAGGCTCTAAGTCGCAGGGAAGTGGGAAGAGAGTTCATACTAATCCACTTTGTAGAGTATGTGGTAGAAATCATAAAGGTATGTATAGAGATGGAAGTGATATGTGTTTTAGATATGGCGATCCAGGCCATAGAGTTAGAGAATGTCCTATGGTTGGTCCGCGGAGTCAGCATAATCATCTTTTGGTTTCGTACAATCACCCGATTCGGTAAGACGCCATTTTCTGTGCCACCAGTAGCCAGCGTCAGAATAAGATATATGCACTTCAGTCTCGACAGGACCAAGAAAGCTCTCTTAATATGTCTCCGAGTATGTTGCAGGTCCTTCATCTTCATGTTTATGCTTTTTTATACCTAGAGCTTCACTTTCTTTTATAACCCCTATATATCTGTCCATTTTGGAGTAAGTCTCTAAACTTTAGTAAAGCCTTTCACAGTGCCTACCCTATTAGGTAAACTTATTCCGGACAGAAGGGTATACGAAAATTCTGAGTAACAATATTCCTAAAAATCACTTCAGTTGATTTTAGAAATAGAGTCATTCAATTTTACTTTCCCAATGAACCAATCATTAAATGAAGGGGTAGTACCTCAGTGCTTAGGAGTCATACCTATTTTATGATTCCTTATCAGAGTCCAATGGCAAAATATGATCTAGAATTAAAAGCATAAAACCCAGGAGTTTAGCAATAGTAGTGGAGTGGGGATAGTGTTATTTGAATTCAAGCAGATTATATTTCATGGGGCTAGTTGTATGAAAGGTCAATCAGTAGGCTTGGAAATCGTGTATACAAGAATTTAGTTTATTGATATGAAATTGAGTATGATGGTGTCATTATGATTTGGATATGTGATATTAGTAGGCTATGAAGGAAGTTGGTATGGTTCATTAAAGGTATGGGGATATCCATGTTAAGTGTTAGAAACTAAGTTTGAATTTTTGAAGGTTGAGGTAATAGAAAGAATTGTTAAAAATTCTAAGTTAGTCAGTGTTTAAGTTGTTGTATGATGAATATTGGGGATATAGAAAATAAAGAGCTCTATATTATAAGGAAGTATCAACAATAGGGTTTTACACTTTCAAGTCCAGTCTTTCAAGGTGAGTTTAGTATGCACGAGTATTGTTATATCTCAGACTCTAGAGTAAAGTAGTTTTAGTTCAATTTAGAGTTTATTAAGTGGTTTACAAACTTAGAATGATGGCTTGAAGCTAAGGGGGAGATGATAGAACAAGTAACCAAGTCAGGCTCTGAGATCCCAGTAGTGATACTAATATATTGTAAAATAGTAGTAGGGAGGGGGGGGGGGGGAGGATGCCCAACCCATTCTTATCCCAGTGCAAGGTTTTTCAGGTATCTCGATATCTAATCATGCCTTACATGTCGTGTCTATGATCATAGTTCATATTCATACATTTGCCATAAAAATCATGTATACTTCTAATGCTAGTATGAGGAGTTCCAGTTCACTTTGTAGTAATAATCATGTTCTATGAATTCAGAAACTCCAAACTCAGGTCATGCAACTCATGACTCATGTATTTATATTTTATAGTATGCTCAGTTCCTATGACTCCTGCTACACTCCTAATGATCAGTGAACTTTAGATTATGTCATGTATATCCTCAGTTTAGGTCCCTGAATAAATCCATGATATTGATATTCTTTTCCTCAGGCCTCTTATAAATGTCAAGTTCTATATAGTGTTCATTCATGGTTCAGGTCCTCAGATTTTAACCTTTCAATAACCTCTCCTAATGAAATGATCTAGTGATGAGAAATTGCTTAGGTGGAAAAGTGTAAATGTTTTATGTTACGGAAACATTGTTGCATGCTTATTTTACACGAGGTTGTAGTTATGAAGATAGGCTTGAATGTAATGTTGGTATGTAAGTGGACAAATGCATTACACGTTATTGAATGGATAGTAAGAGTTTGTACTTAGTTGTTGAAGGGGAAATCAGAATTATTCAGGAGATAGGAAGTTATGAAATACAGAATGCATTGAATTCAAGACTCAGACTAGTATTACACTATTATGTGTGCATTTTGTAGATTCGAGTAGGCTTGAACATAGTAGGAGATTCAGTCCAGCTCAGACTTCAATAGGTAGAGTTATTAGTTCCCATGTGAATATTTTTAGTAGTCTCAAGTGAAGTGCAGTATCAAGGTAGAAGGTTAGTTAAGGGAGTATTCTAGGAGTATGTCTAATCTTGAAAGTAGCAGTTGCATTGTCTAAGACATAGCAATTCTATCCTAGTGGGGGTTTCATAGGCCAATGTTTCATGTTATAGAATTATAGCTATGTTGGGATTCCTTATACAAATGTCTTATTCAGATCATGCCCAAGATTCCATTCTCTCTAAGTTCGAAATGGATTTTTCTCGGGTGTTCGATATTCGTTTGGAATATCAAGAGCATAAAAAATATGCTACCATACCAAATTCGACATTTCAAACTCAAGAAAACCATTAAAACTTTTACCCGAGATTGTTTTAACTAAATGTGGGGCCTATATCTATAGTTCTATTTTTCACATAATCCGTCGAATAGCTTAAAATAAGTTTGAAAGCCTTGAGATATAAATCCAGAGTCCTCCTATCCTAAAATCAATATTTTAGAGCTGATGGTATTGTCAAAATTCTGATCTGAGGTCATCTACTAGAGGATTTAGCCTGATACCAAATCCTTAATAGCAAAAGATCCAAAATTAAAAAATGAGCCTAAAATCCAAAGAATCATCTAATTATTAAACTGATAGTTACAGTAGGTTATAAATAACATATATCTACTATGATAAAGCTCAACATGGTGAAAATACCTGTAAATTGAGAAAATTACATGACGGGTCATTACAGTTGCCCATGGAGAGCATAATGAGGTTTAAGAAGAGGGACAAGCTCAACTCTAGTCAGATCGGGTCATTTGAGATACTTTGGATAGTTGGGGAGGTAGCTTATGCGTTATCCTTTTCCCCATACTGTCTATCCATTAACCCAATCATTCATGTATCTAAGTTATAAAGTTATATCCTAGATGAGCCTCACGTGCTTCATTGGGACTTAGTTCAGTTAGATGAAAGGTTAACCTTTTTAGTGGAGCTAGTTTTCATATTAACTAGGGATGTTACACAATTGAATTCTAGAGATCTTAATGTTGTTAAGGTTCAGTGGATACAACCATTCTATTGAGGAGGCTACTTAGAAATTATTGAGTCTAATATGCGTAGTAGTTATCCTCAACTCTTTACTGATTTAGGTACTTCATCACTTTTAGTTCGAGGATGGACAAGAGTCTTAACAGTGGATACTATAACAATCTAATATGTGAAAATTTCCTTTTTATGTTAATGACCATTTTCCCTTTACTATAACTGTTATATGTTGATTTTGAAGTGTGGGGATGGTTAGCACAGTTCCTAATGCTTTCGGGAACCATTTGGGAGAGTTTGAATCTTTTATAGATTTTATAAAGCTATTTAGTTGACTTCAATCAATATTTCATGTTCTGAGTAGCAAATAAAGATTTGGATAGTTCCATTTGATCTAAAATATTGGTTTTGGCTTTGTAGCATGGTTAATTTGGGTTTGAGACCTTTATATTGCTGTTTGACTCTTGTTCTAAAAACTAGATTAAATAAGCTTTTAGAGGTCTCGGGGTTTAATTTATTGGAAATGATCCTTTTTCAAAAATTGGACGTTGTCATTGAGTTTGAAACATCAAAAATATCCTACTAGAATATTTGGTTTATTTCAGTGCATCTTTAAATGAATTTCGAGGGATAGAATGACAACTTTTGTACTTAGCAAAGTTGTTCATGTAACTGAACTTGGTGCATCCGCTTTAGTGGCCAAAGACCACTTTAGCAGCCAACTGATTTTCACCCTAGTATCTAAAGCAGATACTTTATCGCTTTAGAGAGTGTCACTTTAGTGCTGGTGGGATGCTTTAGCAAAGTTGAGCCACGGAGGCCACTTCACTTTAGCGGCCACCACCGCTTTCGTAGTCATTTAGCCGCTAAAATGGTCATTGCTGGTATATCCCCAAAATTTTCTCTTTTATTATATTCATCTATTTTCATGTCTTGAAGCTTTGGGTTGGTATGATTTTGAGGGTTTTCTAAAATAAAATTCCAGTTTTATCCTTTTTATTTTTAAACCCATTTTTCAAACCCATTTTGGAACTGTCTTAAATATGATTAATTTGAGCATCATTATCTTATTTTTAACCCGTTGATTATAGGTTTTGTATGTTTTAGCTCATCCCGAGGTCATTCAAAAGGAAAATAAATCGTGTTGAAAGCTATAGCCTCAGATTTCATTACTTTGAGATAGGTTATGAATTAAATTTCTTCAGATAGGCTGGGTAGTGAATAAATAAGTAAATAATGCTATGGGTTTGTGAAAATAATCATGGAGGTTATTATAATACCCCAGGAAATTTTTCGTTGAAATTTGGTGCGTAAACGTGTTGGGTTCTATCTTCTAGAATGAATTATAAATTTTTCATGCGGAATGTCTTAGATTATGACCCACCATTGCATAGAGTATCAAATAAGCATTCCAATGAAATGTGGATCATCCAAAAAAGACACCTGAGCGACGAGTTATGAACATTCTGATCGAACCGTGAATAGTAGTGAATAGTAAAACGTGCAGGAAAAAGTACTAAGACTTATCGTATTTTTGCTCCAACTTTAAATGATCATAACTCTTTGTACATAATGATCTGGGTGATCTACTATATATCAACGGAAATCTCTG
The DNA here is from genome assembly GCA_030864225.1 of Capsicum baccatum var. pendulum. NCBI lineage: Eukaryota > Viridiplantae > Streptophyta > Magnoliopsida > Solanales > Solanaceae > Capsicum > Capsicum baccatum. The sequence goes on from CM061551.1 coordinate 71,927,918, forward strand.
CGAGTCCTCTTTCCAATGAAATTGGTTTCATTCAATTTTTCTATTGGAGAAAAAATGTTATGGTTGATCTACTTCAGACTATCAAAACAGTCTACCAAAGGACAGATTCGAGATTATTTGATTTTTAGGGGCGTTTTGGTCATTCCCCATCACCGAAAATCCATCCAAACCCTATATTAAAGCCTATTAGAAGCATTATATGTTATATTTCATCAAATTCCCTCAAAAAGAAAACCCTAAGCTCTTATATCCAACTTCAAGAACCTCCAAAGTTCACCATTAATTCTGTAAATTTATTCAAGATTCCAAGTTCCTAGTTTATGAACTCCAAGAACCATCATTCAAACGCATGATTAACATCTCAAAAATGAGTATCGATCTAAAGTTCATCGTTCAAGGTATGTGGAGTTTTTCAACAAGAACTCTCTTTCGTTCTTGTGCCCAAATATCATTGTCTTTACAAAGGCATAATTTTTATTTGATTTTTACGAATTTGAAGCATGAACCCATATCTTATGATGATTATTATAAAATCTAGATGTTTATAATTTTGAAAGATGAATTTACATGTGTGGAGATATAAAGCATGAATCTTGAATGATATTTATCATGATTTTGATATTTGGATCGTGAATCCTCATTGATAATTGTATTTTTTTTAGAAAGTGTATATTATAAGCACGTTGATGTTGAATATTTGAGACATTTTGAATGATTTGACCTTTTGGTCTTAATGGAGTTATTTTGAACTCGAGTGTGAAAGAAATCCACAACTGGTTGATTTTGATAGATGAGATGTATGATGGCTCCCGATGTATATTTATATATTAATGAAACTATTTTATTGTGGATTGTCTTTGAAATGATCTGAGCTACGTCTGGGAGAAATCTTTATCATCGATTGGGAGGTATAAAGCGACCTTACTTCCCTAGAACTATGTGCCCCTATAAGAGTGAGCCTGAGGCTGATTTATATAGTGATCACTAGTTTGTATGGATGTGATATCGATAGTCCTACTCCGATAGAAAGGATAGGATGGGTCTCCCCAACGTTGGTTACACGTTGGTCTCCATATAGCTCACATGGTTTATGTCGGTTATAGGATCTCCCAGTGTGTGTGTGTTTCCTTGTGTCTATGGTGAATGGTGAAGTGATTTGAAAGTGGAATAGTGAAAGTTATTCTTTCGAAAGATTTAAATGATATTTACATTATAATAATTGATATTCTTGATGAACTGAAAGTGATTGACAAATTATATGATGACTCACATGTGTTATTGTACTTATTTCATCCTTTCATGATTATGATGATTTTTTTCGGGCAATGTGAGTCTTTCATACATCCTGCATATTTCTTATAAATATTTATGATGATGATATTTATACAACTGCATACACCCCCATATACTCGATTTCTTTCAATGGTACTGACCCACATCTTAGGATGTGGGCTGTATTTTCTTGGAATTTAGGTTCAGGTGCTAAGTTCCATGTTCGATAGTGATTCTTCGAGCATGCTGTTCTATATCCTCTGTTGTGGTGAGTCCTGATGTTCCGAGGACGTGATGTCTAATGTTGGTTTCACGAAATTATTTACATTTGATAACTGAGTATGAGTCAATTGGGGCATGTCTCAATAGCTCGCTGGTTTTATTGATTTTCTTAGAGGCTTGTCAGACTAGTATAGATGTTGGGAGTTGACTAATAAGTCATATTTTGTTATCTTTCTGAAATTCTTTTATTCTTGGATGATGATTACTCTGTTGATATTTTAGGGTTATTTATGAAAACCGCATTGATTTGTGTTGAACTGAATGAAAATGGCTCAAAGGGTTAGCTTGGGGCTACTTGTAGCCTCAAGCACCGTGTTAAGATCTGGGACCTATTTTACGGGGCGTTACAAACTTGGTATCAGAGCCTAAGGTTTTAAGGTGTCCTAGGGAGTCTGGCAAGTTGCATTAAGTAGAGTCTTGATCATCAGTGTGTAGCGCACCACATCTATGAGCAAGAGGCTACAAGACATTTTAGGAAAAAGTATGATTCTTTCTTTCAGAAGTCTATCATTCTTAAAGTGTCTCTCTCTACTATTGATCGTGCTCTCCTTTATTAAAAATATGCCTCCATGTCGAGCGAGAAGAAATAATGATGGTCAGCAACCTCAACCTGCTGACCCATTGAATGAAAATGTGTCTCATGCTAAATTTTGGGCAGCCTTTCAGGCATTGGCCTAAGCTATTACTACAAATGTTCAGGCTAACCTGACCCTAGCTCCATAATAGTAGGGAGGTGATTCAGCTGCTGCTTGGATCCGTGACTTCATGCGGATGAATCCGACAGAATTCTATGGGTCCAAGTCTAATGAGGATCCACGGTTGTTTTTAGAGGAGGTTCAAAAGATTAATCAGGTGATGCATATATCTGAGGAACATAGCGTGGAGTTGGCTGTGTATAGGCTGAAAGACCTTGCTTATGACTGGGTTGTTGCTTGGAGGAAAGGTAGAGGTGAGGGAGCTGTCCCTACAACTTGGCAAGAGTTCCAGGATGTATTCCTGGACAAGTTTTTCCCTTTGGAGATGAGAAAGGCAAAGGTGGAAGAGTTTATAAACCTGCGATAGGGCTCTATGACTGTTAGGGAGTACTGTCTAAAGTTTAACCAGTTGGCCAAGTATGCTCCTGACTTAGTGGTTGATAATCAGGTTAGTATGATTAAGTTTTTGATTGGAGTGTCTAGTTATGTGGTTGAGGAGTGTCGGTATGCTATGCTGAATAGTGAGATGAATATTTCTAGGATGATGACTCATATCGAATAGATTGAGGCAAACAAGATTAAGGAGAGAGATAGAATGAGAGGGAATAAGAGAGCTAGGTCTGAGCAGCACGGACAGGGTCAGACTAGATCGCAGAGAGGGAGTTACCCTCAGTATCAGGATCATTCGTCTATGCCAGAACCATTATCTTCTAGTGCTACCATGCCTAGAGGTAGGCAGGAAAAAGTTACCAAGTCATATGTATTCAGGCCCTAGTACAGTGTTGGCAGTAAGTCGAATCGTCCCCTATGTCTTAAGTGTGGTAGGGCTCGTTCGGGTGAGTGTTGGGGTGAGAAGAGGGGCTGTTTCTGGTGTGGTGACATAGGTCACAGAGTTAGAGATTGTCCACAGGATGGAAAAGGGCGTCATGACTATCGCCCTCAGACCTAGACTCAGACTGTTAGTGCTCTAATTCTAGCAACTCGCCCAGCCCCAGCTCATGGTGCCTCTTCTAGCAATGCTGGCGGGCAGCGCCAGAATAGATTCTATGCTTTACCATCCCACCAGGAATAGGAGGACTCTCCCGATGTTATTACTGTTATGCTTCATATATTTCAGTTTGATGTGTATGCTGTGTTGGATCCTGGATCCAGTTTCTTATATTTTACACCTTTGATTGCTGTGAATTTTGAAATGAGTCCTGAGATTATTCCTGAGCCTATCCTAGTTTCTACGCCAGTGGGTGATTCGATTGTTGCCCAGAAAGTGTATAAAAAGTGTCCTGTTACTGTTCTTCATAGAGTCTTGTTGGTTGATCTGATTGAGTTAGACATGGTAGATTTTGATGTGATTCTGGGTATGGACTGGCTGTATTCTTCTTATGCCTCTATTAATTATCGGACCCAAGTGGTCAAGATTTAGTTTTTGGGTGCATCCGTGTTTGAGTGGTCTGGGAATTCTGTGTCACCCAAGAGAAATTTTATCTCTTACCTCAAAGCTAGAAAGCTTATTTCCAAGGGGTGTATTTACCATTTGGTAAGAGTCAAAGACACTAAGTCTGAGACTCCAACTCTCCCGTCTGTTAACGTCGTCAATGAGTTTTATGATGTCTTTTCAGATAATCTCCCAGGGATACCTCCTGATAGAGAGATCGAGTTTGGGATTGATCTTCTTCTCGATACTCAGCCCATTTCTATTTCTCCTTACCGTATGGCCCCTGCAAAACTTAAGGAGTTGAAAGAGTAACTCAAAGATCTACTAGATATGGGTTTTATAAGGCCCAGTGTTTCTCCTTGGGGTGCTCCTGTGTTTTTTGTGAGAAAGAAAGATGACTCTTTGCATATGTGCATTGATTACCGCCAACTGAATAAAGTCACCATACAAAATAAGTACCCCCTTACGAGAATAGATAATTTCTTTGACCGATTCCAAGGTGCAAGTTATTTCTCAATGATAGACCTTTGTTCCGGCTATCATCAACTCAAAGTTAGGGAGTGTGACATCCCAAAAACCAGTTTCCAAACTCGTTATGGCCATTTTGAGTTTCCTGTTATGTCTTTCGGGTTAACTAATTACCCAACATCTTTCAGGACCTCATGAATCTAGTGCTCAGACCATATCTGGATATGTTTGTCATAGTGTTCATCGATGATATACTAGTGTACTCCCGTAGTGAGGATGAACATTCTGATCATCTCAAAATTGTCTTGTAAACCCTTAGAGATCACAAGTTATTTGCCAAGTTCAGTAAGTGTGACTTTTGGCTAAGGTCAATTGCTTTTTTGGGTCATATTATTTCTTCCAAGGGTATTAGAGTTGATCCCCAAAAGACCAAAGCTATTAGAAATTGGCCTAGACCTATTTCTCCGACTGATATCTGAAGTTTCGTGGGTTTAGCTGGCTATTACCGCCGTTTTGTTGAGGGTTTCTCCTGTATAGCATCTCCTATGACTCGGTTGAGTCAAAAGAAAGTCAAGTTCTTGTGGTCCGAATCTTGTGAGAAGAGTTTTCAGGAGTTGAAGACTTGACTCACTTCAGCCCCTGTTTTGACTTTGCCTGATGGTGTTGATGGTTTTGTGGTGTACTGTGATGCTTTGAGAGTTGGGTTGGGTTGCGTATTGATGCAAAAGGGTAAGGTGATAGCTTATGCTTCTAGACAGTTGAAACCCCATGAGAAAAATTTCCCCACCCATGACCTTGAGTTGGCTGCTGTTGTATTTGCTATGAAAATCCATAGACACTATTTGTATGGTGTCCATGTTGATGTTTTCACTGATCATAAGAGTATGCAGTATGTGTTTACTCAGAGAGAATTGAATCTTAGGCAGAGACGATGGTTAGAATTGTCAAAGGACTATGATATGAGTGTGTTGTACCATCCAGGAAAGGCCAATATTGTGGCGGATGCCCTAAGTAGAGTGTCCATGGGTAGTGTTTTGCATGTGCTAGAAGGTAAGAAAGAGTTGGTTCTTGATGTACATCATTTGGATAGATTGGGGTTAGGTTGTTTGACTCTGCTGAATGTAGTATAGGGGTTTAGAGTAGTTCCGAATCCTGCTTGGTTTCGGAAGTGAAGGAAAAGCAATACTTAGATGCTAGTTTGGTCAGACTGAAGGAGTCAGTTAAGGACCAAAAAGTAGAGGTTTTCTCCCAAGAGGGAGATGGTGTGTTGAGATTGCAGATTAGATTGTGTGTCCCAAATATTGATGATCTGAGACAGAGGATTATGGCTGAAGCGCACGGGGTGCGATATTCTATTCATCCTGGTGCCACCAAGATGTACCGAGACTTATGGGAAATCTATTGGTTGAGTGGCATGAAGAAAGATATAGTAGCGTTTGTAGCTAAGTGTGCAATATACAACCAGGTTAAGGTTGAAAACCAAAGACCTGGTGGTATGATGTAAGAGTTTAGTATTCCCACCTGGAAGTGGGAAGAGATAAATATGGACTTCGTGATTGGTTTACCTCCTTCCCGATGCCATCATGATTCTATTTGGGTTGTGGTTTGTAGGTTGACTAAGTTTTCTCATTTCTTGCCTATTTATACTTGATATACTACTGAGGATTATGCTAGATTGTATATCCGAGAGCTAGTCAGACTGCATGGAGTTCCCTTGTCTATCATTTCGGATAGGGGTACTCAGTTCACTTCGCAATTTTGGAAAGCTTTTCAGAAGGGTCTTGGTACCCAAGTGCTTTTGAGTTCTGCTTTTCATCCGAAGACGGAAGGTCAGGTTCAGCGGACCATCCAGACCTTAGAAGATATGTTGAGAGCTTATGCACTTGACTTTAAGGGAAGTTGGGATAATCACTTACCATTGATAGAGTTTACTTACAATAACAGTTTCCACTCTAGTATTGGCATGACTCCATTTGAAGCCTTATATATGAGGAAGTGAAGATCACCCATAGGTTGGTTTGAGGTGGGTGAAGCGGCTGTGAGTGGTCTTGATTTGGTATTTGAGGCTATGAAAAAAGTTAAGTTGATTAGGGAAAGGTTGAAAACTGTGCAGAGTCGTCAAAAGTCATATGCGGATGTTAGAAGGAGAGACCTTGAGTTTGAAATTGGTGACCTAGTGTATCTAAAAATTTCACCCATGAGGGGGGTGAAGAGATTCAGAAAGAAGGGAAAGCTTAGTCCCCGTTATGTTGGTCCTTACAAAATTCTTAGCCATGTTGGTAAGGTAGCTTATGAGGTCGAGTTGCCTTCCGAGTTGTCCTCTGTTCATCCAATATTCCATGTCTCCATGCTTAGAAAGCATATTAGCAATGTTGTGCTAGTGGATTCCTCTATGAGTGCTGACATTCAAGAAAATCTTTCTTTCGATGAGATTCCTGTTGAGATTCTTGATTTCAGTGTCCGAAGACTAGGGAACAAAGAATTTTCCTTGGTCAAGGTGTTGTGGCGAAACCAATCTGTTAAGGGTGCAACTTGGGAAGCTGAGGCGGATATGCGATCCAAGTACCCGCACCTATTTTCCACGAACTTCGATTAAGCCGAAGGTACCGTTCTTTCCTAAATCGTGCACTTTTGATAAAAGTTGTAGAAGTTCATCTGTCATTTATTATGTGTTCAGCTGTAGTTTCTTGAATTTATGCATTCTATGTTGCATTCGGAGTGAGAAATGATGTGGTGATGAGTCTAATGAATGGTTTCATCTGTATGTTCTATTCCCTATCTAATTTTGGCATGTCTAGCGTCATTCGAGGATGAATGTTTCCAAGGGGGGATGATGTAATACCCCGGGAAAATTTTTGTTGAAATTTTGTGCGTAAACGTGTTGGGTTCTATCTTCTAGAATGAATTATAAATTTTGTGTGCATAATGTCTTAGTTTATGACCCACCATTGCGTAGAGTATCTAATAATCTTTCCAACGATATGTGGATTATCCAAAACAGACACCCGAGCGACGAGTTATGAACATTCCGATCGAACTGTGAATAGTAGTGAATAGTAAAATGTGCAGGAAAAAGTAATGAGGCCTGGCGTATTTTTGCTCCAAATTTAAATGATCATAACTCCTTGTACATAACAATCTGAGTGATCTACTATATATCAACGGAAAGATCTGTGAGTCCTCTTTCTAATGAAATTGGTTTCATCTAATTTGTCTGTTGGAGGAAAAACGTTATGGTTGATCTACTTCAGACTATCAAAACAGTCCACCAAAGGACAGATTCGAGAATTATTTGATTTTTAGAGGTGTTTTGGTCATTCCTCCTCACCCAAAATCCATCCAAACCCTATATTAAAGCCTATTAGAAGTATTATATGTTATATTTCATCAAATTCCCTCAAAAAAAACCCTAAGCTCCTACATCCAACTTCAAGAACCTCCAAAGTTCACCATTAATTCTGCAAATTTATTTAAGATTCTAAGTTCCTAGTTTAAGAACTCCAAGAACCATCATTCAAAGGCACGATTAACATCTCAAAAGAAAGTATCGATCTAAAGTTCATCATTTAAGGTATGTGGGGTTTTTCAACAAGAACTCTCTTTTGTTCTTATGCCCAAAAGTAATTTTCTTTACAAAGGCATGATTTTTATTTGATTTTTATGAATTTAAAGCATGAACCCATATCTTATGTTGATTATTATAAAATCTTGATGTTTATGATTTCGAAAGATGAATTTACATGTGTGGAGATATAAAGCATGAATCTTGAACGGTATTTATCATGATTTTGATATTTGGGTCGTGAATCCCCATTGAAAATTGCATTTTTGTAGAAAGTGTGTGTTATAAGTACGTTGATGTTGAATATTTGAGATATTTTGAATGATTTGACCTTTTGGTCTTAATGGAGTTGTTTTAAACTTGAGTGTGAAAGAAATCCACAACGTGGTTGATTTTGATAGATGGGAAGCATGATGTCTCCCGATGTATATTTATATATTAGTAAAATTAGTTTGTTGTGGATTGTCTTTGAAATGATCTGAGCTAAGTCTGAGAGAAATCTTTAGCACCGAGAGGGAGGTATAAAGCAACCTTACTTTCCTAGAACTACGTGCCCTCGTAAGAGTGAGCCTAAGACTGATTTATATAGTGATCACTAGTTTGTGTGGATGTGATATCGATAGTCCTAGTCTGATGGCAAGGATAGGACGACTCTCCCCAATGTGGGTTGTACGTTGGACTCCATGTAGCTCACATGGTTTATGTCAGTTATAGGATCTCCCAGTGTGTGTGTGTTTCCTTATGTCTATGGTGAATGGTGAAGTGATTTGAAAGTGGAATTGTGAAAGTTATTCTTTCAAAAGATTTAAATGATATTTACATTATAAGAATTGATATTCTTAATGAACTGAAAGTGATTGACAAATTATATGATGACTCACATGTGTTATTGTACTTATTTTATCCTCTCATAATTATGATGATTTTTTTCTGCCTATGTGAGTCTTTCATACATCCTGCATATTTCTTATAAATATTTATGATGATGATGTTTATACAACTGTATACACCCCTAAATACTCGGTTCCTTTCCATGGTACTGACCCACATCTTCAGATGTGGGCTGTATTTTCTTGGAATGTAGGTTCAGGTGCTCAGTTCCAGGTTCGATAGTGATTCTTCAGGCACGCTGTTCTACATCCTCTGTTGTGGTGAGTCCTCATGTTCCGAGGACGTGATGTCTAATGTTGGTTTCACAGAATTGTTTACATTTGATAACTGAGCATGAGTCAGTTGGGGCATGTCTCAATGGCTCGCTGGTTTTATTGATTTTCTTAAAGGCTTGTCAGACTAGTATAGGTGTTGGGAGTTGACTAATATGTCGTATTTTTTTATCTTTCTGAAATTCTTTTATTCTTGGATGATGATTACTCTATTGATATTTGAGGGTTATTTATGAAAACCCCATTGATTTGTGTTGAACTGAATGAAAATGGCTCAAAGGGTTAGCTTGGCGCTACTCATAGCCTCAAGCACCGTGTGACGCTCCGGGACCCATTTTCTGGGGCGTTACAGTTATATTTCAAGATTATTACTAATCTAGTAATCCCATGTGGGGGCTTATATGCTTATTGTGCTTGACTTAAGATATCATCTATTGCATATTGCTCGTGCGGGGACTTTCTTTGACATCATTAGCTTTATCTATAAATTGAAATGTCATTATTGTTATTGTTATTTTTGTGTGGGAGCTTCAATAGATATTATAGGACTTATTAAGCATTGTGTGACCTTATCATTATAGAAATGCCCGAGTTAGGGATTGATAGAATATTAATAATGTCTTACATGAATATATTTCCAATGGTGCCAAACATGAAATGATATTTTTGTGACCAAATTTTTTGAATCGTGACCTATTCTAATCTACCTATATAGGAGGACCCCTTACCACTCCCTTAGGAAGTAAAGTGGAAATCCACAATTAAAAATAAGCCATTATTATTACAGGAACTTTTACCGAACAATTGCAGAAATAGAACTACCCTAAGTTTTAGTCTAAACAGGTACAAGAGTTTCTAAAAGAAAAGTAGGACTGGACACATCTTCCTCCATGAGTAAGTGGAGTGGGAGCTGCTGAGGAATTACTAACTGTACCAATCATGAAACTAATATTGATTCCTATAAAAGACTATACCCCAAATAGGGTACAACAAGAATAGTATCAATATGAACCACACATATTGGTAAGCCTTATTGGTTGAATCAAATTGGATTACACATAAACATAACATAAATATTCAAAAGAAAATATGCATCCTATTATTCTCATCACTAGCCCTATTTTGTCCATTTTCCCACTATGGACTCCTAATAACTACTTAGCCATATCTCTCTAGTTACACAAAACAAACAAATTATCTTCCGCTAACTTATTGGTTATGGATTCTGAGGTACCACTCTCACCCTTACAACTTTGCTACCTTGAACCACTACATTTGGCCTTACACCAAGGATTACTACAATTATAAATAAACAACTACATCAAAGATTGACCCTAACCCTAGTCAAGACTTTAAATAAGTCAACCAAGCATTTAGGGAAATGACCCATCGAGATAAGTAAACTATCAACAAGACTCCAAGTCATTAATCCAGACTTAACTGATAACTTACAATTACTTTTACACTACCCGACTTATACTGAAATCCCTATTCAACCTTACCATAATTACAATTTTACTACCTGAGATAATAAACAACTCAAGAAGCCAACAAGAATTAATAGTCTAGCCAAACTTAAAGCAAGTCAAGTTAAACACCAAGTGCAACCACACATATAAAGGTTACCCGATTCACTCATAGAACCATCTAACTTACCTATACCTTGTACATACATGATATGGGTACTATAACCACCTTCTATTCATGATCTATAGGGGACAAATTTCATCCATTTACTAAAACCCCAGTTACAAGTGTTTGCCAACCTTATTCCTCGAATAAGCCAAGAGAATATTCAAATACCAAAGCATTTCATATTTAATAATAAGGTAGGTCAAAATTGTACAATAAGATAAATTCATTGAATTGACCACACAAACAACATGCATATAGTATAATCTACATGTCACTTAACTCATTTCTAAAATAACCAATTGAGCTATAAGCTATATGCTTTGTAATTTACCAATACCTATACAATATCTTAGCTTACTTTTGGATTTTAAGCTAATGACCAATAACTTTCCCTTTCCACTACCCCAAAATTATGAATGCAAATTGTGAACCACCCCAACATAGAATAATTATAGCATAACATGATTAGGTATAGAAGCAGCCACCTTCCCGCAAGTTACCCTAGCCTTAATAATTTATCCGTCCAAACTCCATGCCCGAAGGCATAATCATGATGTCTCCTATCTATCTACGTCATATTATACTTGTTTACCCATGTTTACACTACTTAATTAACCTTATCTTACCTGAATATCAACTAGTTATAGAAAGGACAAAAGAGTGTAAATTCCAACCTATTTCCAAGGTAACAGATGCTTTATTCCTAAAAAATCCATAGGTTTGCACCATTTTTACACCCATATTCCCCCAAGACATGGGAGGAAGTCCTATAGGTTTTTAAAGATTTTCCACATTATTGATTTCAACTTGTAGAGAAAAACGAATTAAAACCTACTTAAGTGAGTTTTTGGTCTGTGTCATGTTGCTATAGCAGAAGGTGGCGCTATAGCAATGCCGCTTTTATGGGATAATGTCAGACCAACCCATTTTCTTTAAGTTCTAAAATCTAACTTGTGTGTCCCTAAGAAAGTTTACAAATATTATCTTGATAATACTCGTACCGATCTCAAGATGTTTCTTAGTAATGAGGGATTAGGTATTTAAAGATATTATGAATTATTGACATATAAATTGATTTTTAGACTTACTTATACATGTATTGAATGAATTTTTATCTCCATACTGATATAATTGTGAGCATTATATTCTCATTTTATACATACATATTCATGAGGTGTTGGTACCATTGAAGAACACTATTGTAAAAAGAAAATAAAATATTTTATGGGAACCTTAATCCATGAATAGAAGTCGAAGAGGTGAGTTGAGATTTGAGATAGTGTATGGGTTGCAAAACCTTCTTATGTCCTATTTTGAGAGTATTGAGTTTCGATAGGTGTATACAGAATATCATGAAATGAATTACATTTATTCTTCATGACTCTATCATTATTAAATTGCATTAAATATGCATTTTCCATGTTTCATTTATGTATCTCCCTTGTTGTGTACTTAGTTTCTGTTTACATTTTGCATGTTTAATTTCTATTTTGATTTCATGTACATATATTAGAACTGTTAGCGAAGATGATGTAAGATACCATTTAAGAAATTTTATGTTTATAGGTGATATATTTGGAGTATTTCTTTACTAATACTATTTTCTAGTTTGCTCAATTGGCCCATGATACCTACTGAGTACAAGTGGCTTGTACTCACCTTTACTATACCCTTTTGGTGCAGATCCTAGTTCGAGTACCTAACACATTAGCTGATCATTCTATTTTGTGGTTGACTCGATGTACTAGCATGCTCTAGAGTTCAGAGCTGATTTCAGACCTCATCGTATCTTCATCTTATCTTTATTTATGTTCATAAGCATGTTATATATTTTCTTCAGATTTCAATCTTATATTTAATGGTCTTGTACTTATGACACCAAATTCAATGGAGGGAGGAGGGGTTATGGCATTTTCTTTTAGACTTTTGCTTATTATATGTTATATTGACCTGGCTTTATTTATTAATTTGCACTTCTTTTTTTTAGGTGATTGACTTATCTACCGAGGCTGGATCTAGATAGTTGTCATCATGACCTTAACTTTTGGGTCATGACATTGGGTTAGAAGGATTTCCTTTAAGAGTTTTTGAATGAAATTGGGGATACAGTTCTTTGAGATCCTTTCAAGCTAGATAGTTCTAGATTTCTTTAATAGATAGAATCTCTTTTTATATATCTTCTCTGAATCTCTCCTTATTTTTTTACATTTTCAAACCTTATAAAGCAAAGTGCTTTATTAAGGATAAAAGAGTGAATAATGTTTCTGCTTAAGTGAAGTTGTTTGTTGCTCTTGTTGATTTTGATCTTCTCTTATAGTGTTTCTCTTTCATATGACTTAGATTGTAGAGGACAAAGTGATTACCTTTTATTTAATTTGTGATTTGGTGGTCTATTCATTTAGGAAAACCTAATTCAATAAAGGATATGTGATTGATTTCTTGATTAAGCATAAACGTTTATACCAAATATGTATTTATTAATTTCTTTCTTTCTTGAATCATTGTGTAGTACTTCATTTCCTTGGTTTCTTCTTGCCTTCCTAAACTATTGTATTTCTATCTTTGATCCCCACCTGCCTTGTATAGTTGAGTACTAAACTTTTTTGATCTGGTTCCTTTCTTGGAGACTTTGATGAAGTTTTAATCTTCCATGTTCCCATTCTTTCCTAGTAGATTATGATGCAATCTTCTCTAATTGAAACCGACAACCAATATTATTTAGTTCTTTCCTTGTAACTATTAATGATGATCAACCCTTGGATCTTGATAATTTTTCTTGATTTAGTTTCCTTGATTCCTAGGATTGATGCTTAATTTTGTTTATGTTTTTCTTTTTTATTTTGCTGATAATTTATATACCATTATTTAATAATTTTGTTTCTTTTTATCTTGCATAGTAGATAGTTTACCTTGGTAAAATGTCATCATTAAAATCAAATGTTAGCAATCTACACCCCCATCTTTAATCCTTTTTGATAATGACAATCAAAAAGGATTCTGAAGCAGTAACATATGGCAAGAGTAATCGACTAATTAGCTCAACAAAGATAGAATTGAATTAAGTACTCAGGATAAGGTCGGTAAGGCAGACCCTCTTCAAAAGGATTTCAAGTTTATACAGTTGTGCTCGATATATATTTTAAATATTAAGACAATATAACTCCAAAGGCATAAGGCTGAATGGCCAATCATGGAGAAACTATATAAGAATAAGATAAACTTACAAGTTCATCTATCATGGTCAAATCTAAAACTTTTGCTGCCCATTATCCAACTAACTACATCCTGATTAAGTACATATCTTATAGGGCGAGTCTGTTAAAGGATGCTTGTTACATCTAAGCTCAAACTTAACTATATATGATCATACTAGTAATGTATTTAAATACGGATATCATATCTACAGAGACTTGTTGATCAACTATTTTACTACATTAAATAATTATTGATTATTTATTCAAGCAATAGATCCCAAAGATATATATATAAATTAAATAACTAAAAATAAAGAAAATAACTAGTCAAAATTAACTAAATAAAGAGCAGATTTTTATATAGTCAATGCAATGAAAATGATCCTGGGTTATGAAATCTCTTACATTCATATCTAGAGTGCTTAACTTCATTTACTAGTTCATTTATCTAGTTGTTGACCCGTACCCCTGGCAAAATAGAATTAAAGAGGATTGAATACTGTCCACCATACGAGTCCACGTTATGATGCATACCTAGCTTACGACTCATGGTGATCCACTCGTAGTTAGATCCAAGTTAAGTTACCAAGTCTAAGATTAAGTGAAGGAAAACCCCCAATTAAAATGACCCGTATCCACCAATATGACTCATATCCACCAAGTCATATTCATTCCAGAAATCAATCCAACCCACCAACTAATACTGGTCAGCATACGACCACTTCATACGAACGATACCCCAACATACGACTGGTACCTCTTATTCCTATCCTGTCCAGAAACTAGAAAACTAGGAAATTTTCTAAGGGTAAAAAATCTAGGGTTTTATACATATTAGGGCTCAAAAATTTCAAAATCAAAAGGCATATATATTCTATATAGCATGGGAGATAGGAACTACTTTAAAAATTCATAGTGAAATTTCAAATGAAAATAATCTTAATACTTAATTTTCTAGATGACTAGGCAACAGATCGAATCTCTCATGTTCAGATGCTTATAAAAAAATTGAAGAGAATATGATCAAATTCGTGGTAACTACTTGGAAAGATGTTAATAGTTGTTATGAGTCAAAGATTTGAGCCAAGGATAGCCAATTCAACACGATGAAGATTTCAATGTCAACATATGGGAGTTAGTTCCATGTGGTAGCCTGGAGTAGTTTTTATTTGTAACTATGAAGTGGTCAGATCTGACCTCTCTCTAATAAGGCACTCCCAGCAAGAATAGTGAAGTCGAGCTTATTAATCATTGAAAAGATATAGTACAAATAGATCTTTAGTGGGTAATCGAAATAATAAGGTCTATAATATAGAGAACTAGTAATACCCTTATGACAATAGCCGGAGGGTAAAGAATCTCAAAAACTTTTAGAATAAAACTCCAACATAAGTACCTTGGAGTTGGTATCAGGAAAAAAAGAGAACAATAAGGTAAAATGGCTATTAGAAATTGACCTTAAGAGTAGAGACCAAAACTTATGTTGTGAATTTTATGTTACTCACAAACATAAACTAGGATTACAAACCCCTGCACAAAAGGGTAGCTCGACTTCTCAAGAACAACCACTTAAGGGCATTTTTAATAGACAGATAACTAAAACTATAGGAAGAAGAGAGGAAAACAAGTACAAAAAAAATCCCACTTCCCCATATCACATCATAAATATGATACTTAGATGGGAATAAATTAATAGTGTACCATACTCGGCAATAAGAAAGATAAAGGTCTCAATTACATATGAGAAGTGAGTGTGACACGTTGTAAACTCTAATAATGCAATTATACTCAATGTTTCAGATGTAGATATAATATATATATATCATTATTGAAACATTATTTGTAGTGTTAAAGTTCTTGTAGAGTTGTTCCTAGGATGAGAGTTATGAAAATCTTAGGGTAGGGTGAATTCGAATAAAATTTAAGTGTCGTGTGGTGAAGAGATCCTTTATATTTCATGGAGATTGATATGTTGATTTTATATGGCGGTGTAATAGATAAGTGGTTGAGTGATCCATAAAACCTTATAGAATAAAATTTAGGTGTATAAATCTTCGATTATATTATTTGCCACGATATGATGAATCTGCGATGTTAAAAAACAAATTTTGTGCAGTAAAAGGGGGAAAATATGAAAGTTTTCCCAATGATCTACATCAAAGTGATACTATTTAAAGAAGGACTTTGACAGGATGTCAAGCTAAGTACCTTCAAGCATTTAAAGCTTTATGAATGAAGATGGAATCTTTGGAAGCTTCCAATATGGATGGCTTGAATAGATGTATTATACTAAGTGTCTACCATTTAAATTAGCTTGTAGGCAATTTGGTCTTTCTGTATTTATTTTAACCATTAGTATAAATAGTTGTCCATTAGAATTGAACCATTAGTTTTGGAAGATTAAATATTTGTTCCTCCTTTGGGACGTTGAGACCCCTTTGTTGATTTTCAAAACTTGTCCCAGGATTTGCACGTAAGGTTACTACCTTATTGAGGATTCTAATAGATTAGGTACTTTTAGTTTCCAATTAAGGGGTGTTTTGGTTAGTTTAATCATTAATCTTTTAATTGTTTAAATCTAATTCTGTCCATCTTTATTTAATTATTATCTTTAATTTCTATCTTTCTTCTATTTTCTGGTTTTTGGTATCAATGTCTTGGATTAAATTTCCTTTCAGAAATCTAAGTCTTGGGGTTTTGATATTTAAAAAAAAAAAAAGATCGAAAAAAATCAAATTTGATTGAATTGTCATGATTTTTGATATTTACAAAAAGATCCAAAAAAAAAATTCAAATTTGATTGAATTGTCATGATCCGAACCAAGGTCTAGCCGTGATGGATATCTCAAGACCACTGAGGACTGGAGACCACCCCCTTTGCCTAGCCAAATAGAACATAACACATCTAGCATCAACCAAATTTCGAATATATAACAAGATAGAAAATAATAAGCTCAGAGACATCTAAGAGTGCCAACATCAATACCTAATCCGCAGTAATATCCACAAAGCCTCTATACCAGAAAACAACCTACGTTGGGACATGCGCCCGAGCCTGACAATGCTAATAACAGTTGAAGTCTTCATTTCTAATTTATGGAAGGAAACTTATGGAATGGTCAAGTATTCCGAAGAATGGAAGTTCACCACTTCACTGCAAATGATTGACTCTGAGATCACCTATCACTACACAGGAAAAGTAGAAGTGCCTTCATACCCTGCATCACATGGGGATGCACCATTCTGAGAGGTTAGTGGGGTGAGCACTAACATTTAACTCAGGATAAGGATAAAGTAGTACCAGTCAAAAGTTTATTTTCAAACTCACTTAACATGTTCACATTCATGCATAGATATATATAGTAGATGCTGGGGTAGGGAACAAGGTTTAGCATGATAGTAAAACATTATCCTAGACTATGTATCACAACCATCATAAATAGGATCCCACTGGCTATTTTGGTTCAACTCCCCATATGAGAGGGACCTAGTGCATGTTAGCCACACAAACAAGAGGTGTCAAGGAAGTCCAGGGAATTCCTCGACCCCACGTCAATACTATATATAAAATATAGAAATAGAGTGAGCCATGCACACAGTCATCTAAACCAACCGTCACGTCGGTAAATGTGAGTTTTCAGTATAAGTCATTCGAGACCAACACCTTCATGGCTTAGCTACATAACCCTTATTAAATAAGATTTAAAACAATTTTCACACAACCCATTCATTAACCAAGGAATCATACGTTAAGGCATACCACAGTATCATCATACCATTTAGCTTGCAAGCTCATAATTATGCCATTATAGTTCCATAAACTTGGGGGAATTCCTCGAACCCCTTTGTTCATTAAATCAAAACATAGCTAACAAGGCCTTCAAAATCCATTTTCATTGTTTAACCATTTATGAAATGAAATAATATAGGTGTGTTAGTCAAACCAAGTGACAATTCCACAATCCAAAGCCATTTACACAAGTGGCTTGAGGGAATACAATTGTTCAAAATAAATTTCCAAGTTCTAAACATCAATTTGGGGGATTAACTCAACCCCCATTCAAATTACCACACCTATGCACCCCATTAGTTCATAAACATTCAACTTAAAGCATGAACGACTCATTGAATCCATGGGAAAACAATTCAAGGATCAACCATTCCAAAATTTCTAAAACCCATGTCAAAACCCACATTTAAATTCATATAATTAAACCATTTAAAACACATGCTTTTCATAAAATAAGATTTAGGGAACAGTAACATGCTTGAAAGTAAAGAGAATTATAGAGAGAAATCAACCCTTGAGGCTTTAGATGACCGACTTTGAGAAACCCCAACTTGCTCTTGACTTGGGAATTTTAGAGTATTTGAGAAAGAGTTTATGATTAATAATGATTGGAAATAATAGCCCCAACGTTTTTTATGTACGTGGGGTCTTAGAGGGTAAAAAAGGAATTGTTCAAAGTGCCCTTCATTAAAAGCTAAAAAATATTATCGCTAATGACTACGAGTCACTATACGACTCGTAAGGACTCACTATGACTAGTCAGCAAGAGTCGTAATCTAGACCGTAGCCAAGGGACCCTCTTTTATGACCCTATGATTTGGTAAGAGACCCTACGACTCATAGGTCCTAGTCGTAACCAGGACAGAAGCACTTTGAGTACAAACTGGTTATCGTATGATTGGTTCATTATGACTCATATAGAGTCATTATGACTTATTTATTCTAGTCGTGATCAAGCTAACAACTTAGGAAAAATTTACTAGTCAGCTACGATTGGGGTCGATACGACTAGTATGGAGAACTTACGACTCATAGGAAGAGTTGTAGGTTAGACAGTGACCTCAAAGCTTAGGAAATTTTAAAGGACCAAAATTAGAGGTGTTTTATTCTCCCTCCTTAAGAACATTCATCCTCGAATAATGAGTCAAGGCCTTAATTAGCATGATTTAACATAGATCACAACCATACTTACCTTTAAAAATGACAAAAAAAAAAGATGTTAGGGAATATACATACCTCAAGCACAATAAATATCCAAAGTGGGAAAAAAGAATAGGTATTTGTACTTCATTTCTTCTTCAGCTTCCAAAGTAGCTTCTTCAACCTTATGGTTCCTCTATAGAACCTTCATTGAAGACACATCCTTAGTCCATAACCAATGAACTTGATGATCCAAGATCTCGATCGGGACCTCTTCATATGATAAGGAATTTGAGACATCAATACTCTACAAAGGAACAACCAAGGAAGGATCACCCACACAATTCTTCAACATCGAAATCTAGATTACTGGATAAATAGAACCCAAACTAGAAGGAAAATCCAATCCATAAGGCACATGGCCCACTCGCCTCACAACACAAAAGAGACCAACATATCAGGGATTGAGCTTTCTATCTTTCTATACTGCATTACTCCCATCATGGGAGATACCATTAAGAACACTAAATCATCAACATTAAATTCCAACTCCCTACACCTCAACTACGTATAGGACTTTTGGAGACTTTTGGTGGTCTTAAGTTTATCCCAAATCACCTCCACCTTCTCCATAGCTTGGTGAACAAAGTTGGGGCCATACAACCTATTCTCACCAACCTCAAAACTACCTAATAGGGGACCTACACCTCCTACCATAAAGGGCCTCGAAAGTAGCCATCCCAATATTGTAATGATCCCAAAATCTCAACCTGAGATGTCACATGATGCTCACGGGTACAGGTAGCCCCAAGATAACACTTTTAGCCTTATACTAAATCAGAAGCTTGCTTTAGGATAAATTAATCAAGCAATACTACTATATCATCCCAAATCTAAACTGAAATAACTAAAAATATTATCCGAACAACAAGTGCTGAAAGTCTGAAACTTCAACTAATAGTCTTACAAGCCTCTACTTACTAAGGAACAAGAGAGGGATTGGGATAAACCCCTAACTGACTCAGAATAAACTGAAAACAATAAATCAGTTACTATGAAAGCTGGAAATCTAAAGAAGTAGGCCCTCGAATCATAAGAACTCACCAACTGAGGGGGCGTAGATAGAGATGCTCGAACTACTCACGCTACTGATACAGAGCAACTGAACCTACATTATAAGATAGAGGAGCACATAGATGTTTATGTGGATCAGTACTTTGAGGATGTACTGAATAAATGGGGGTGTAATGTTTAAGTAAGACATCATCATAATTAGAAAGTAAATGAATGCAAAATGTATATGACTCACATAAGCTTGATTTTCTAAAATACAAAAATATAAAATCATGTATAAAAAAATCATTCTTGTGTATCTTGTGAGTCATAACCCTTAGTCTTCTAAAAGCTTTTCTATCATTCTTTTCTTTTGAAACTTAAAAGCTTTTGGAGCTATGGAAATCTTGGAACTTTGGGACTTGGGGCTTTGGGATAGGGAGTTTCTTCTAACTAATATAAACTATGTGAGCTGACATGGAGTCCAACGTCTTGCCCACGTGGGGGAGAGCTGTCCTATCCTTGCCATCGGGCTAGAAACTTAACTTTAGTGATCACTATCTTAGACCACCATGGGCATTTAGAACCTATGGTGGCTCATATTTCTGGGGCATGATACCTTGGAATCATACCCAATTCAGTGCTAAATACTACTCCCATACTTATTGCTCAGAACTTTTAGGAAATCCACCTTAAAACAACACAAGTGTTTATAATAAAAACCAATTATGCTTCTTTTTGCTTTAAATCATAGATAATGTGGATTCCTAATTTAGCTTAGGATCAAAAGATCATATTTTACTTAAAAATCATCTTTCTTGAAAAACAAAGACCGAAACTTATGGCTTACAACCCATACTTGGAAATTATGTCAAATCACAATAAACTTCATGCTTACAATAATAGTATTGGTATACTTTAACAATCTCGAAAATTCATCCTTGGATTTAAAGCATATATATATATATATACTTAAATGATCACGATTTCATAATGAATCTTAATTCTTAGCAATTATCTTGGAAACACTTAAAAATATCAAATCACAATGGGGATATGCAATTCATGGTATAGATCCTCGATTCAAAGCTTAAATAGGTTGAATAAACATGCACTTTAAGGCTTAAATCACTAACAAGTTCATAAACTTAAAACAAGATACTTTGGGTATAAACCCCAACTTGCAAATCATAAAATCTTTAGTAAAATTCAATTTTTTGGGCACAAGAACAAAAGATTTGTTCTTGTTCAAACCCCACATACCTTGGATGATGAACTAGATGAACAAACCTGACTTTAAGACTTTATTTGTGTTCTTAAATGATGGTTCTTGGAATTCTTGTGTTGGGAATCATGAATTCATTTGGAAAAAGAATGGTGAAATCTTAGGATTTTTGAGGTTGATTGATGAAGCTTAGAGTTTCTGGTTGGGAGAAATTTTGAGAAATATACCATAAAATGGTTGTAATAGCCTTTAATCTAATGTTTGGATAATTTTGGGGTGTTGGGAAAAAGTCCAAAATACCCCTTTTAACTTCCAGACAAAACTGAAAAAAATGATCTTGGGTCCCAATTTTTGGCCTTGGTGCAACGCGTCACAATCACGCCAGGCCACTGGAAAATGATGAATGGGAAATTGGGGATCTCCGCGATGCAGAGCTATCGTGTTGTCCTAGATGATTTTGATAATTGAGACCAGGAACTTCAACACGACGCGCCACCATTGCGGTGCCCTATAGAAATGCCATTTCGGCCTATGGCGCGACGCGCCACTATTGCGTTGGGCCTCTGGAAATTAACCACTGGGAAATTGGCCCTCTCGGCAACCCGCCAATATAATGGAGGGCTACTAGAAAAATGAGAATTTGGATTTTACACTGCTCCGCGATGCACTAAGGGTCCAAATGATGATGTTTTACGATTGAAACTTAAATTAGCCATAACTTCTTACTCGGTTATTGGATTTAAGCGAATCTTATATTATCCGAAAGCTTATTTAATTTCCCACACAATGAAAAGTCAAAATATAGAAAATTCCACATGAAAGAAATATTTTTCATTTTGAAAGACATCCCTTATATTCTAGGAACGAGATCAAGCTAAAAAAATTCGAGTATTACAATATGTCCCCCTTGGGAACTTTCGTCCTCAAGTGTGGCTAGCAAAGTTGAAATGCTGAAAACTGAGGCCATAACCAGCATATACAACTGAAAGCATGACTCAATTGATTTCAAATGCATGAACTATCGAATGACTGGCTATATAAAGCTTAACCTTTGACTGCAAAAATATTATATGAGGAAACTTGTTACCTTAAACTGAATTTGAATCCGCAGAGAAAAGTTGAGGGTACTTGGTCCGCATATCTACTTCTTCTTCTCAAGTGGGTCCCTTAACGGATTGATTTTGCCAAAGAACCTTGACTAGGGAGACTTATTTGTTCTTTTGTGTATGAGTCTGATGGTCAAGGATCTCATAGGAATTTCTTCACAAGAGAGGCTATCATGAACCTTTGTACTTTCTAAGGGAACTACAACCGCTGGATTACCAATACATTTCTTCAACAATGAAACATGGAACACATGATGTACGAATGATAAATCTGTAATCAACTTAAGCTCATATGCCACCTTCCCTACACGGTTCAATATTTGGAAGGGGCTTGTATAACGGGGACTAAGTTTCCCTTTCTTTCCAAATCTCTTTACCCCTTTCATGGGTTAAACCTTTAAATAGACTAAATCATCAATTTCAAACTCAATATCTCTTCTTCTGACATCAACATATGACTTCTGATAACTTTGTGCTATTTTTAACCTTTCTTGAATCAACTGAACTTTCTCCGTAGCTTCTAACACCATCTTTGGCCCTAACAAAGCGACCTCACCTACTTCAAATCATCTGATAGGTGATCTATATCTCCTCCCATAAAGTGTTTCAAATGGGGCCATCTGATTGCTAGGATGAAAACTGTTGTTGTAGGAAAACTCAATCAACAACAAATACTCATCCCAACTACCCCTTAAATCAAGAATACACTCTCTCAACATATCTTCTAAAGTCTGAATGGTCCTCTTTGCTTGACTGTTAGTTTTAGGATGAAAAGCGAAACTAAGATAAAATTGGGTACCGAAACCCTTCTGAAAAGCTTTCCAAAACTGAGAGGTGAACTAAGTACCCCTATTTGAGATAATGGACAAGGGCACTCCATGCAATCTGACTAACTCTCGGACGTATGAACTGGGAAGAAATACACTGACTTAGTGAATCTGTCCACAATAACCCAAATTAAATCATGACGACACCGCGAATGGGGTATCCTTATTACAAAGTCCATATTCACCTCTTCCCACTTCTAAGTAGGAATATTGAACTCCTCCAAAACATCACTAGGCCTTTGGTGCTCTACCTTAACCTGTTGACAAGTTGCACACTTTGCTACAAACTCTGCTATATCTCTCTTCATACCGCTCCATCAATAAATTTCTCGCAAATCTCGGTACGTTTTAGTAACACCAGGATAAATGGAGTAACACGCACCATGCGCCTCAGCCATAGTCCACTATCTCCATATTTTCAAAGCAAACACCACAACAGCTAATTCAAGATCATGGGTTGGGTAATTATTTTCATTAGACTTAAGCTGTCAAGAGGCATAGGCTATGACCTTACCTCTATGCATCAAAAAACAACTCAAACCAACTCTAGAGGCATCATAATACACAACAAAACCATTTGTACCATCAGGTAAAACTAAGACTGGGGTTGAAGTGAGTCGGGTCTTCAACTCCTGAAAACTCTTCTCACAGAAATCTGACCACTGGAACTTAACTTTTTTCTAAGTCAATCGGGTCAAAGGAGACGCAATGGATTAAAACCCCTTAACAAAACATCTATAATAGCCAGCTAAACCCAAGAAACTCCTAATGTCTGATGGAGAGATAGGTCTAGGCCAATTTCTTACGGCTTGTATCTTTTGGGAATCAACTCTAATACCTTCACTAGTAACAACATGACTGAGGAAATCAATTGACCTTAGTCAAAATTAATATTTGCTAAATTTGTCAAACAACTAGTGATCTCTAAGAGTTTGCAACACAATTTGGAGGTGGTCTGCATGATCATCCTCACTACTGATGTTGGGCGTATTTACACACCTAAACACCATAATTTGCCCATATTTTAGGCTATGTTTTTGATGATAGGCGAATTTACACGCCTATATCAATATATTTTGCCCATATTTTAGCCTAGTTTTGAGAACAAATTATATATTTCATGCACTTTTAGTCCTTTTTCCTGTAAATGAGCTAACGAACATGATTAGAAAAGTTTCAGGTATAAATGATGCAAAATACAGCATTTTATGGCTTACTTGATGCAAAAGAAAGCTCACGAACAAAGGAGAAGGAAGTGGGACGCCTAAAGGACCAAAACTGCTGCATGGAAAATCTGTCCCGGGCTAAAACAACAATTCTGAAGACTTTAGGGACTTACAGACACAAAGCTGGATTTGGACAATGATACATTAACCTAGTACAATTGGGTTATGTATTTCATTAGTTTATTTGGATTATGATAATGTTACATTAACCTAGTACATTTGGGTTAAGTATTACATTAGCCTAGTAGGATTTGGTTATTTATTTCATTAGCTTAGTAGGAGTAGGATATGGGTATTATAAATACCCTATCATGCTAGAGATTTTTACTTAACTCCTCCCTTAGTGGAGAGATTCATCCCTCACCACAATACATTCTTCCATCCCTCTCTTCTTCCACCACAACAGTTCTACAACTCTTCTAATCTTTCCATTAATATTATTTTCTTCTATTCATCTATTCTATTCTTAAATTCCACAACAAGAGAATCGTTACCAAGCTAAGGAAACACGCCTAACGCCTATCACTTGATCTACATGCCATTACTCAATATTGTGATATAATAACAATGTCAATCGTGATCTCCTTCGCATTCATGGGTAACTAAACCTCTCTGCTGGGGTTATGGAAGACGAATGAGATACTATCTATTGCTGTGAGTTTGTGAGTTCATGACACGTATATTGCTTATATCATTATTCTCTTCATCTTAATCTACATTCTTTGCGGTTGCAAACGCAAGAATACGCCAGTCTAACATTTAACTTGTTCGAGAGAAAGGTTATTTATCTGGAAAAGAGATAATGTCAAGGTAGTAGGACACCCTTTCCTATTAAAAAGCTAGTGCCGTAACTGGACTAACCTCTTGGAGAATTCGTACCGTTAGATACGCTTTAAGATCGAGAGAGTTAAAGTGAAATAGTCCTTGTTTAGGTCGAGAGACGCTTGGATTTACCATAGAATAAATTCTCTATAAGCACATGCATGTCACAATTCTACAGACTCATAGCCAATAGAGACGTATACCTCAGAAGGTGGACATAACCCCAACGCATCAATTCTCATTGTTTACAACTCACGTAACAATCTCTCTCTCTTTACTTTATTATTTTTAGCTTTTGTTTACATTACTTGCACAACAAGAATTCCCCCTTCTTACGAGACTTGCACTAAAAGTTTAGTAATTTTACTTACTTGTTGGCCAAGCTATTCCCTACGGGATCGACACCCAACCCAGGTTGGGTTCTATATTTGCTAACGACCGCTTTACACTCCTACGAGAGTTGTAGATTGAGCGTTATCAAAAATTGGCGCCGTTGCCGGGGAATACAAGTGTCAATTAAGTTTGTGATAATTACTATACCCTTTGGTCAAAGATTCTCGTACTTTTATGTTTAGTTTTTGTTTTTGTTTATTGCAGGTTTTTACTTTAATGCATGCCCCATACTAGAAGTTCTGGTCAACCGTTATTACCAATCAGTCCTGAACGACAACGAATTAGAAGAATGGAAGCACAAGCTGAAATTGACAGGATGGCTGCTCAACACGAGCAAGCAAGATTAGCCGCTCTTGCCGCTGCTCAAGTCCAAGAACAAAACATTGATAATCCTGGGCGAGCCACAAATCCTGACGATGAGGATTTAGGTGACGACGAGTTGATAAACCCAAGGCATGTTGCTGAAACTACAACACCTGCCAACAGAAGAGGTCGACAAACGCGGTATAGGTATGATCGCCAACCCATGCAGCCAGCTTTCGACGATAATGATGATGATCTTGATGGTGCCGGAGCCACTGGAGCTATAATTCCACCACCATTAGCGCCTGGAGCCAAGTTCAACATCACAAGCACCATGATTCAGTTATTGCAACTCAAGGGATTATTTGGTGGACTAGCAGGCGATGATCCGAATATGCATATCATCAACTTTATTTCTACATGGAAGTCGTTTGACAATACTGGTGTTGGTCAGAATGCAATTCGATTACGTCTATTTCCATTGTCTCTATCTGGGGAGGCAACACTATGGTTGAATGGGCTGACTCCTGATTCTATTACTAATTGGAGGTAATTGAAAGACGGCTTCCTAGAAAGATTCTTTCCGCCATCCAAAAGAGCACAGTTGAGAGATGAGATCATAAATTTTTGACAGCTTCCCTCTGAAGCTCTTCATGAAACATGGGAGAGCTTCAAGACAAAGCTAGCGAGATGCCCAAACCATCACATGACTAATGTTCACCTCATGGAGATCTTGTATAGAGCCTTGAATTCAATAACTAAACCAGTGGTGGACAACGCAGCTGGAGGTTCTTTCATGGACCTCACCTTTGGTCAAGCAAGCAATATGCTAGATCGTATGATAAAACAAAGTAGAGCTTGGCATACCAGGGATTCTGAGGTAGCAAGCCCCACTTTATCTATTGGCATGACTGCAGACCAACGAAGAATAGAAGAAGAACGTGATCAAGATATGGCGCATTTGAAAACACAAATGGATCTTCTTACAAAGCATTTATTATCAGGGAAGATCGAAAAAGTGAAAGCTATTGCGTCAAAAGGAAGAGACGAATCTAATTCGAAAGATGAGGCCAACTACTTGAACAATCAGGGGGATTTTCGTGGGAATACCCAAGGAAACCAAATTCGGAACTATTATGATAAATCTGGAAACAAAGACCAAGGTAGTTGGAAGAACAAGAATGAAAAGAGTGGTTTGTACGTTCCCCCTGGCAGACGTGATACCACCATATCTAATTCTGGAAGTATGGAAGACATGATGGCTAAATTATTGAAAGGAGTGGAAGCAACGAGCGCGGGAGTTACGGAGGTAATTAATGATTTGTCCGCCATGAAACAATTAGTAGATTCACATTCCACTTCAATTAGACAACTAGAGCAGCAATTCAGTCAACTTTCAGCAGCACTCAACCAAACAAAGGCCGGCACTTTACCTAGCGATACTGTGCAAAACCCAAGGAATGATGGGTCATGCATGGCCATCACTAACAGAAGTGGTAAGGTGCTGGAAACTCCAAAAAAAGGCAAGCAAGTGATTGACGAAGTTTCGGACATGGATGACAACGCAAAAGGAGAAGATGCCGCAGCTACTACTCCTGACGTCAACAACGCCACATCCAACACTGTGCAGCCTGAAAAATTGGGAAAACGGAAGAAAGAGGAGAAGAAAACCGCGGAGAGAACACTTCCATACCCACCACCACCTTTTCCCTAAAGATTGAAGAAGGTGGCAGATGACACAAAGATCAGCAAATTCATGACTATGCTCAAGCAGCTGACCATTAATGTTCCATTGGTGGAGGCACTCGAACAAATGCATGGATATGCGAAGTTTATGAAAGACCTGTTGACAAAGAAGCGGGCAGCAAGTTATGAGTTAGCGGATAATGTTCATCATTGTAGTGCAATCGCTACAAGATCGCTAGTTCAAAAGAAGGCAGAACCTGGAGCTTTCACTATTCCTTGCACAATTGGATCGTTGGATTTTGTCAAGGCGTTGTGCGATCTAGGTGCTAGCATCAATTTGATGCCACTATCCATCTACAAGAAGTTGGGGCTAGGCGATCCGACACCAACCAATATGAGGCTCGTGATGGCTGATAGGTCGGTAAAACGACCTGTGGGTATCTTGAATGATGTGTTGGTGAAAGTTTCTTCATTCATCTTTCCTGCAGACTTCGTTATTCTGGATTGTAAGGAGGATTCTGAAGTTCCCATCATCTTGGGACGTCCCTTCCTTGCAACTGGAAGTGTGCTTATTGACATGAAAGATAATGAGCTTTTGTTTCGAATTAATGACGAAGTGGTACGGTTTGATATATGCAAAACAATGAATCAGCCCAGCGATATGAATGAGTTATCTGTAGCTGATGTTCATCATGAGGATATGAAAGCATTATCTATAGAGAAATAGCCTACTGTTGAGACATTGTCTGCTGCGCCACTGAATGTTGAGCATGAGGACAATGAAGAACTTATGGTGATCTAACAGAAACAGAGCCGTATACTCCTAAGCAACCGGAATGTGATCTCAAGAATCAACCAACAGCGAAGACTCCCATTGACGAGGCACCAATGCTAGAAATGCAAGAGCCCCCCGATTATCTAAGGTATGTGTTCTTGGAAAGTAGAAATATACTTCCGGAGAGAGCAGATGATTTAAGTGAACAACACGTAGAAGCTCTCATCTCTGCTATGAATAGATACAAGAGAGCTATGGGTTGGACTATTGATGATATAATTGGTGACTCTCCGGAGAAACGTATGAGCCATCTCGAAAAAGATCGCATGCCCACAGGTAAGCCTCATTGTCGTCTAAATCCTTTCAGAAAACGATCAACCATTTATCTCGATGAAGTCTAAGTACTCGAGATAACTATGTTGAGCCACGACAATAAATAAGGCACTAGATGGGAGGCAACCTATCGTTTTATCGTTTTTTCATTTATTGTTTATCGTTTTTCCTTTTATTCTAGTACTTGTTTTGTTTTGCTAAATGAAAAATCCAAAAATAAGAGTCGTGCCACGACCAAAACTAAGGCGCTTGGTGGGAGGCAACCCATCGTACTAATCGTTTTCGTTTGGTTTTGAGCAAAAATAGGTACAAGAAGTATTCAACGAGGAGATTGATTTCAATTGACGATTTGGACGCATTGTATGGTAAAGTTGGTAAGTTAGGAATGGTGATGCATAAGGCTATGGATTGAGCATTTCTCACGCCAAAATAGGCATCGAGAAAGGCTAGGCCTTGGTAAAACTAGGCCACGAACGATGCACAACCTATCCTATAGCCTAAGGTCTCGGAATCTAGTGTGCTATACACTATGCACCGCCTATTCCTAGGTATGCTTTTGACTATGCGCCGCCTATGCTATGGCATTTGGTCTCAGTATCTCATATGCCATAGACTATGCGGCGCATATGTCTACAAATGCCATAGACTATGCGGCGCATATGTCCCATTATGCTATAGACAATGCGCCACATATGTCATTGATATGCCGAGCATTATGCGCCGCATATGTGGTATTTTTGTCTCCAAAACCGATTGTAAATGGGTCAAAACCCGACCCATTCTCTTCCTATATAAAGGAGACTTAGTCTTGAAACATAACCACACTAAAAATTGACCCAAAGGCGCCGCACATCCATCCAAATCATCTCAAAACTTCTCTTTTTGCTCTTCCAATTCACAAGAACATCTCCAAAGGCTTCAATCACGTAAGTACTCTTTTATTCTTCATCTATTTCTAGTAAGTACTACGTTACTATGCCTATCATGAATTGCTACATCTTCAAAGATCATTGGTGATGTTAATGTGTTTGGATTGTTGATACAAAATCATGTGAGTGAACATGTACGTAGGAAAATCTTGACTTGTTTCCGACTTGAAATTGGTTTTAATAGCATTGTTATAATATTTACGGAATTACTATGGCTATGAACATTGCTTAATATTGTTGTTTGGATACTTACATGTTAGACTATCCCGGCCATCGGGATAAGACTTATAGTGCCTACCGACATAAGAGGTTGTGATTGTTGTAAGAATAACTATTCCATGTGGTAACCCCTATGTAGTAGTGTTGCTATATCTACCATGAAAGTAGTCCAATGGCTGCAAGCAAGTGATGCATTGCTGATTTTCTTGTCGGAATACAATCCTAAAACGTATGTCGACGAAATCTGAGTAATCGACCACTTTCGCTTCACTAATTTGTGTTAACAAAACTAAGTGTGGGGTGGTACCCCTACTGCTTATGTATAGATTGTATCCATTGAGATTGTGCTGCCATTAACACTATTTCAAGTCTCAGGTACAATGGCACCTAAAGAGAGACAAGGCAAGGAGAAGGCTACCACTTTCCAAAAGAGCAAGAAAAGAAGCCGCAAGGAGCAAGGAGAACCCTCCTCGCTGCAAACACCTCAACTCACGCTTGGAATTAAGTGAGATACTTATGAGGAACTTCTGAGGATGACGACTCTGATTATGATTCCGATGAAAGGGGTAGGACCCCAGACATAGAGGAGGAGTCCGACTGACCAGGTTCCTCGTATTTATTTTCCACTGAGGACAGTGTCCCGACTAAGTGTGGGGTGGTGGTATTGCATGCTATACTTCTCTATTCGCATCTATGTTTGTTTTCTTTTGTTTCATTTTTGTTTCGTTTTGTTTTTTAGTAGTTAAATTTTTTTTTAGATTCGCATGAAATTATTTTGATAGGCAGCATGAGATTATAACAAGAGTATGTGCTACAATTGTGACTATTGAAACGTTTAGGCTCTAGTTGTGACTCATTATGTGATATTGTGTGGTTCAATTCCTTCACTTGTTGGGTCGAGAGTCTATATTACTTCCAATAAAGTCGACCATGTGCCTTGTGTGTGTGAGATTAATAGTATCTTCTATGTATGTGGCTGATTCTAGAACTTGCCTGGTATGTATGCAAAGCGAAAATAAGGAGTGTAAGTTTAGGATATGATTTAGGCATTTCTTTGGCAACCTATATTTGTTTACCTTCAGTTTTACCTACCCATGGACATCAGCCTAGTTAAACCCTTTTGAGCCTTTAGCCTATTTCTTTGACAACCTTGTATGTAAGCCTAATCCATTTTTTTCAAGACCGTAATTTGATCCAAATTCCTAAGTGATTTAAATTAAAAAAGTCATGTGACAACATAAGAGGAAATTGGGTAAGTATAATGCTTTAAATTGTAAATGGTGCTTGAATGTGGTATGGAAAAGAAAGTGCTATCATAAGAGGTATGTTGTGAAAAGAAAAAGGAAAAAAAAGCTGAAAAGTGAGTTGTTCTTAAAATTGAAAAACAAAAGAGGAGAACAAGGGTGGTAGAATAAAAGAAAGAAGAAAGGTTGAAAGAAAAAAGTGTAAATGATAAAAAGTGATGTATTAAAGCGCTTAGGAACCTAGTCACTATTTCTGGCCAAAATAGTCCTACCCGTCCCTTAGCCTACATTACAACCATCAGAAGACCTATTTGATCCTAATCTTAGCATTCTGACATTTAGTGGAGTATTACACTAAGGGCAAGCCTATGGTCATCAGTTGCTACATATGAATTCTTTGTGAGAGCGAGAGCAAGGATATTGTTGATACCCATGTTTGAAAAATATGCTATACTTGTGAGTGACTATGGGTAATATATTGTGAGACACACATGGTTGATGAGTTTTGGATAGTTGTACATGATTCTTTGTTCCTTAACTTTTGAATATGAGTTGACCACCATCATGAGTCTATGCTAGAGGTTAAATTGTTTCTACTTATAATCGAAAAGATACTCTTTGTTGATAATTGTTGTGCTTGTCTTGATAAATGTTTTGTGGTGTTGTTGTAAAAACCCTAAGTTGATGTTTAGAAGGACATGATATGTTGTTCGAGGACGAACAAAGCTCTAAGTGTGGGGTGTTGATGATAGGCAAATTTACACGCCTATATCAATATATTTTGCCCATATTTTAGCCTAGTTTTGAGAACAAATTATATATTTCATGCACTTTTAGTCCTTTTTCCTGTAAATGAGCTAACGAACATGATTAGAAAAGTTTCAGGTATAAATGATGCAAAATACAGCATTTTATGGCTTACTTGACGCAAAAGAAAGCTCACGAACAAAGGAGAAGGAAGTGGGACGCCTAAAGGACCAAAACTGCTGCATGGAAAATCTGTCCCGGGCTAAAACAACAATTCTGAAGACTTTGGGGACTTACAGACACAAAGCTGGATTTGGACAATGATACATTAACCTAGTACAATTGGGTTATGTATTTCATTAGTTTATTTGGATTATGATAATGTTACATTAACCTAGTACATTTAAGTATTACATTAGCCTAGTAGGATTTGGTTATTTATTTCATTAGCTTAGTAGGAGTAGGATATGGGTATTATAAATACCCTATCATGCTAGAGATTTTTACTTAACTCCTCCCTTAGTGGAGAGATTCATCCCTCACCACAATACATTCTTCCATCCCTCTCTTCTTCCACCACAACAATTCTACAACTCTTCTAATCTTTCCATTAATATTATTTTCTTCTATTCATCTATTCTATTCTTAAATTCCACAACAAGAGAATCGTTACCAAGCTAAGGAAACATGCCTAACGCCTATCACTTGATATACACGCCATTACTCAATATTGTGATATAATAACAATGTCAATCGTGATCTTCTTCGCATTCATGGGTAACTAAACCTCTTTGTTGGGGTTATGGAAGCCGAATGAGATACTATCTATTGCTGTGAGTTTGTGAGTTCATGACACGTATATTGCTTATATCATTATTCTCTTCATCTTAATCTACATTCTTTGCGGTTGCAAATGCAAGAATACGCCAGTCTAACATTTAACTTGTTCGAGAGAAAGGTTATTTGTCTGGAAAAGAGATAATGTCAAGGTAGTAGGACACCCTTTCCTATTAAAAAGCTAGTGCCGTAACTGGACTAACCTCTTGGAGAATTCATACCGTTAGACACGCTTTAAGCTCGAGAGAGTTAAAGTGAAATAGTCCTTGTTTAGGTCGAGAGACGCTTGGATTTACCATAGAATACAATTCTCTATAAGCACATGCATGTCACAATTCTACAGACTCATAGCCAATAGAGACGTATACCTCAGAAGGTGGACATAACCCCAACGCTTCAATTCTCATTGCTTACAACTCACGTAACAATCTCTCTCTCTTTACTTTATTATTTTCAGCTTTTGTTTACATTACTTGCACAACAAGAATTCCCCCTTCTTACGAGACTTGCACCAAAAGTTTAGTAATTTTACTTACTTGTTGGCCAAGCTATTCCCTGTGGGATCGACACCCAACCCAGGTTGGGTTCTATATTTGCTAACGACCGCTTTACACTCCTACGAGAGTTGTAGATTGAGCGTTATCAGTTTTGAGGATAAAATATATAATTCCTGAACTTTTAGTCCATTTTCCTATAAGTGAGCTAACCAATGTGATTAGCATGTTTTTAGTTACTAATGACAAAGATTTCAGCAGTTTGTTGGACCTTTCGGTAGCAAAGGAAAACTTCGCATAAGATGGAAGGAAGCTTTTCGAAGCTTGAGGACAAAATATGATGCATAGGGAATCTGTCCAGGGTAAAAAAAGTATTTTTACATACTTAAGGGTGCAGCAGTAACCTAGTAGGAATATGACAAGGATATTATAAAAACCCTATTTGCTGAATTTTTCAGCAAGCATTATCATACTTTCGATTTCAATTTTCTTGAGACACTTTTAGTATTATTCAGTTTACAAATTCTGTAAGTTACCAACAGAGAAAACACGCTACAAAAAAATTTCTTAGGGAAAATCGTTACTTGGCTTTTGAACGCCACTCCATCTTCATCGTGTTGATTCTTCTAGTCTTGGTATGATGATGATGTCCTCGTTGATTTCCTTTCCACTCATGAGTAGCTAAACTTCTCTGTTAGGGTTATGGAAGCCTTTTGATATACTATCTATTACTATGAGTTTGTGAATTCTTGATACGTATGCTACTTACATCATTACTCTCTTCATCTTAATTGAATTCTTGTGGTTGCAAACATATAGAATACGCCATTATAGCATTAAATTGTTCGAGAGAAAAGTTACATGTTTGGAAAAGAGAGTGTGACAAGGAAATAGGGATACCAACCCCTATTTACACGTTAGTGCCGTAACTGGATTAACCTCTTGGAGAGTTTGTACCGATAGTATACACTTTAAGCTTGCAAGAGTTAAAGTGAAATAATCCTAGATGGTCGAGAGATACTAGGAATTACCATTAGAATACGAATCTCTATAAGTGCATGCATGTCTGAATTCCGCATAACTCATAGTTAATAGATACGTAGAATTCATAAGGTGGACATAACCCTAACTTATTTTTCTCTGTTATTAAATCCTACTGCACAAATCGTTTCATTCGTTACTTTGATACTCTTAATTCACGCCACAATTAAATCCCCCCTTTTCGTAGAATTTTTGACCAACAGTCTACTAATTGTTGCATACTTAGTGACCAAGTATTCCCTGTGGGATTCGACACCCAACCCAGTTGGTTTCTATATTTGACAGCGACCGCTTACACTCTTACGAGAGCGGTAGTTTGGGCGTTATCAAATTTTGGCGCGGTTGCCGGGGAGTACGGTTGTCAACTAAGTTTGTTATAGTTAATAGACCCTTTGGTCAAAGATTCTTGTATTTTACTTTTAGTTGTTGTTTTTGTTTTATTCAGGTTTGTTCAGTGCATGCCAAATACTCGAAGTTCTGGTCAACCATTACTACCCATAAATCCTGAACCTCAATTTATTGGCAAAATGGATGCACTGCATGACATTGACAGAATGGCGGCTCAACAGGAGCAAGCTAGATTAGCTGCATTTGCAGCTGCTCAAGTGCATCAGTAGAATATTGATAACTTAGGGCGAGCAATAAATCCTGTTGATGAGGACCTGGGTGATGATGAGTTACTGAATCCTAGGCGTACGGATGAGGTGGCGGCACCTATGCAAATGAGAGATCGTCAAGCTAAATTCAAACCTGAATGCCGAACTGTGCAGATTCCTTTTGAGGATGATGATGATTTGGATGGGGCTGGTGCCACAGGGGCTATTATTCCTCCACCCTTGGCACCTGGATCCAAGTTCAATATCACTAGCACCATGATTCAGATATTGCAGCTCAAGGGATTGTTTGGTGGACTTGCAGGTGATGATCCAAATATGCATCTGATCAATTTCATCTCTACATGCAAGTCATTCGACAATCCAGGCGTTGGACAGAATGCTATTCGGCTGCGCTTATTTCCATTGTCTCTGTCTGGGGAGGCAACTCTATGGTTGAATGGGCTGACTCCTCATTCTATCACTAATTGGAGGCAATTGAAAGACGCTTTCCCAGAAAGGTTCTTTCCGCCATCCAAGAGAGCACAGTTGAGATATGAGATCAGCAATTTTTGACAGCTTCCAACTAAAGCTCTCTACAAAATATGGGAGAGGTTCAAGAAG
This sequence comes from Capsicum baccatum var. pendulum, assembly GCA_030864225.1. Lineage (NCBI taxonomy): Eukaryota > Viridiplantae > Streptophyta > Magnoliopsida > Solanales > Solanaceae > Capsicum > Capsicum baccatum. The sequence goes on from CM061551.1 coordinate 71,963,028, forward strand.
AAGCTTATGCGGTGCCCAAACCATCACATGACCAATGTCCACTTGATGGAGATATTATATAGGTCGTTGAATTCGGTGACTAAGCCAGTGGTTGATAATGCTGCAGGAGGGTCATTCATGGACCTTACTTTTATTCAGGCAAGTAATATGCTAGATCGTATGCCAAAGCAGAGTAGAGCTTGGCATACCAGGGATTCTGAGGTAGCAACCTCTACTATATCTATTGGCATGACTGCAGAACAGAGGCAAAGAGAAGAGGAACGTGACCAGGATATGGATCACATGAAAACACAGATGGATCTTCTTACCAAGCACTTATTATCAGGGAAGACCGAAAAAGTCAAAGTAGTTGCGTTAAAAGGAAGAGATGAGTCCAATTCTTAGGAAGAAGCTAACTACTTGAATAATCAGGGGGGTTTCCGAGGCAATGCCCAAGGAAACCAAGGTCGGAACTATTATGATAAATCTGGCAACAAAGACCGTGATCAAGGGAGTAGGAAGAATAAAATTGACAGGAGAGGTTTGTATGTTCCTCTTGGAAATCGTGAGGCCGCGACATCTGGTTCAGGGAAGATGTCAATGGAAGATATGATGGCGAAGATGTTAAAAGGAGTGGGGGCAACCAATACGGGAGTGAATGAGGTGAAGAACGACTTGTCTTCAATAAATAAATTGGTTGACTCGTATTCTACTACAATAAAACAGCTAGAGCAACAATTGAGTCAACTTTCAGCGGCATTTAATCAAAGAAAAGCTGGCACCCTACCTAGCGACACTGTGTAAAATCCAAAGAACGACGCATCATGTATGGCTATTACTACCAAGAGTGGTAAGGTGTTGGAAAATCTATCCAAAGGCAAGCAGGTGGTTGATGATATAGAAAATAATGTTATCAATGCAGAACCAGAAGAGGCCAAAGAAGCTGAAGATTGTGTCCATGACATCACCCCTAACCGTCTACAGCCTAAAAAGATCGACAATCAGAAGCTAGATGAAAAGAAAGTGGTGGAGAAAACTATTCCTCTTCCACCACCACCTTTTCCTCAGAGACTGAACAAGAAAGCTGATGATACCAGATTCAATAAATTTATGACTATGTTGAAGCAGCTAACTATTAACGTTCCGTTGGTAGAGGCGCTGGAGTAGATGCTAGGGTATGCCAAATTCATGAAGGACCTTTTGACAAAGAAGTGGGAAGCAAGTTATGAGTTGGCAGACAATATTCATCATTGCAGTGCAATCACTACAAGATCGTTAGTTCAAAAAAAGGCAGATCCCGATGCTTTGACTATTCCTTGTACGGTTGGATCATTGAATTTTTCTAAAGCATTGTGCGATTTGGGAGCTAGCATCAATTTGATGCCACTATCTATTTATAGAAAGTTGGGGTTGGGTGATCCTACACCAACCAATATGAGGCTCATAATGGCAGATAGGTCGGTAAAATGACCTGTTGGTATCTTATATGATGTATTGGTGAAGGTTTCCTCCTTCATTTTTCTTGCAGATTTTGTTATTTTTGATTGTGAGGTGGACTCTGAAGTTCCCATAATCTTAGGGAATCCTTTCCTTGCAACAGGAAGTGTGCTTATTGATTTGAGAGCTAATGAGCTTGTATTCCGAATGAATGACGAAGTGGTCCGCTTTGATGTATGCAAATAAATGAAGCAGCCCAATGAGATGAATGTGTTCTCTATAACTGATGTTTATTTTGATGATGAGAAAGAATTATCTATAGAGAAGCAGCTTATTGTTGACCCATTGGCGGCTGTGCTTATGAATGTTGAGCGCGAGGATGTTAAAGATTATGAAGAAACTATTTGTGCTCTCACAGGAATAGGTTTGTATCCTCATGCTCCCAAGAAGCTGGACCTTGATCTCAAAAATTGACCTACACCACCAGCTAAACCATCCATTGAAGAGCCAACAATGTTAGAATTAAAGGAGCTGCCCAGTCATCTAAAGTATGCATTCTTGGGAAGTGGAAACACACTTCCAGTTATTGTTCCGGCTGATTTGGGTGAGCAGCAAGTTGCAGCTCTCATCTCTGTTCTGCGGAGATACAAAAGAGCCATCGGTTGGACTATCCCTGATATTATTAGTATACTGCCTGGGATATGTATCTAGAAGATTCAGCTTGAAGAAAATTGCATACCCACTATTGAGCATCAAATATGTTTGAATCCACCTATGCAAGAGGTGGTGAAGAAATAAATTATTAAGTAGTTAGATGATGTGGTAGTGTATCTAATCTCCGATAGTAAATGGGTGAGTCCGGCATAGTGTGTACCCAAGAAAGGGGGCATGACGGTAGTTGCAAACGAAAGGAATGAGCTAATTCCACTTTGACCTGTCACAGGGTGGAGAGTGTGCATGGACTACCGGAAGCTGAATTCATGGACGCTTAAGGATCACTTCCCAATGCCATTCATGGACCAAATGCTTGATCGATTGGCGGGGAAAGAATGGTTTTGTTTCTTAGATGGTTATTCCGGTTATAATCAAATTTGTATCACTCCTGAAGATTAAGAGAAGACAACGTTTACATGCCCATATGGTACGTTTTCCTTTAAACGTATGCCATTTGGGCTATGTAACACACCTGCCACTTTTCAGCATCGTATGATGTCCATTTTTTCTGATATGGTTGAAGACACCATGGAGGTGTTCATGGACGATTTTTCAGTGGTGGATGAGTCGTTTGAATCATACTTAGCAAATCTAAGTATGGCATTGCAAAGATGTGTTGAATTCAACTTGGTACTAAACTGGGAGAAGTGCCACTTTATGGTTAAAGAAGGTATTGTTCTTGGGCATAAAATCTCCGAAATAGGAATTGAGATCGATCGAGCTAAAATTGAAGTTATCGAGAAACTACCACCTCCAATTTCTATAAAGGGAGTTCGTAGTTTTCTCGGTCATGCAGGTTTTTATCGAAGGTTTATAAAAGATTTCTCCAAGATTGCTAGTCCGCTATGCAAAATTTTGGAGAAGGATGCAAAGTTCAACTTTGATGAAGATTGCTTGAAGGCATTTGAATGCCTCAAAGGGAAGCTAGTTGAAGCTCCTATCATTGTATCGCCTGATTGGTCTCTACCGTTTAAATTTATGTGTGATGCAAGCGGGGTAGCGTTGGGTGTTGTACTTGGTCAGAGAAGAGAAAGGTTATTTCATCCAATCTACTATGCGATCAAGGCTTTGAATGGAGCCCAGAAGAACTATACCGTAATGGAACAAGAACTTCTAGTAGTTGTTTATGCTTTTGAAAAGTTCTGTGCTTACTTGTTGGGAACCAAAGTGGTGGTTCATACAGACTATGCAGCTCTGAGATATTTAACGGCAAAGAAAGATGCGAAGCCAAGGCTAAATCGATGGGTGTTATTGCTGCAAGAATTTGATTTCGAAGTAAAAGATAGAAAATGTTGCGAGAATCAAGTAGCTGATCATCTATATAGACTTGAGAATGAGCACATAGCACAGCCCGATCTTGAGATTAATGATGCATTTCCTGACGAAGAGATTTTAGCCACAATGATGGAAGAGTTACCGTGGTATGCTGACTTTGCAAACTACGTGGTAAGTAATGTGATGCCTGAAAATCTCTCTTTTCATCAAAAGAGAAAGTTCATGCATAATGTGAAACACTACTTCTGGGATGAACCATATTTGTTTCGACGATGTGCGGATGGTATTATTAGGCAATGCATATCTCATGTGGAAGTGTCTAGCATATTGGAAGCAAGCCATGCTTCCCAAGTTGGGGGTCATCACGCAGGTGAGCGAACAACCAGAAAGGTTTTGCAAAGCGGCTATTATTGGCCATCGTTATTCAAGGACGCTTATGATTTTGTGAGGAGATGTGACCAGTGTCAGAGGCAAGGTACGATTTCGAAACACCATGAGATGCCCATGTCTAAAATTCTTGAAGTAGAACAATTTGATGTATGGGGTATTGATTTTATGGGCCCATTTGTGAGTTCGTTTGGGATAAAATATATCCTAGTTGCTGTGGATTATGTATCCAAATGGTTCAAAGCTGTAGCACTGGCTGATAATGAAAGTAAGCCTGCTGTATCATTCTTAAAGAGAAATATCTTCTCTCGTTTTGGGGTACCACGTACCATCATAAGCGATGGGAGAAAACACTTTTGCAACAAGCTGTTCAGAACCGTTGGGTGAAATATGGGGTCAGGCAGCATTAGGTAGCCACACCTTAACACCCACAAACTAGTGGGCAGGTAGAGGTTTCTAATTGAGAGGTCAAGATGATCCTTGCTAAGACTGTCAATGCTAATAGGAAAGATTAGTCTCGGAAGCTGGACAATGCCTTATGGGCTTATAGGACCGCATTCAAGACACCAATTGGCATGTCCCCGTACCAACTAGTTTATGGGAAGGCTTGTCACTTGCCCATTGAGCTCGAGCATAAAGCATTATGGGCGTTGAAGCAGCTTAATTTGAATTGGGATGATGCTATTAACATGAGATTGGAGCAGCTGAATGAGATGGATGAATTCCTTCTACATGCGTATGAAAGATCAGACCTCTACAAGGAATGGATAAAAAAGTATCATGATCGGCCGATTATCCAACGAAACTTTCAGAAGGGTGATATGGTACTTCTTTTCAACTCTAGACTGAAGCTATTTCCAGGTAAGTTGAAGTCTAAATGGTCTGGCCTGTTCAAAATTAGCCAAGTCTACTCATCTGGAGTAGTAGAGTTAGAAGACAATAATGGTGGTGTCTTTAAGGTAAATGGCCAACGAGTGAAGCTATATATCGGTCCTCTTGACTCGATGAAATACATGGCCACCATTTATCTCGATGAAGTCTAAGTAATCGAGGTCACTATGTCGTGCCGCGACAATAAATCAAGCACTACATGGGAGGCAACCCATCGTTTTTAATTGTTTTGTTTTACTAGGAGTTTGTTATTGTTAAATAAAAATCCAAAAAGAAGAGTCGATCCACGACCAAAACTAAGGCGCTTGATGGGAGGCAACCCATCGTTCTAATAGTTTTTGTTGTTTTTGAGTAACAGTAGGTGCAAGACGTATAAAAGAGGAGATTGGTCTCAAACTTTGATTTGGAAGTGGTTCACGTTGAAGGTGGTAAGTTAGGAATGAAGAATTAAAGGCTATGGGTTAGGCATTGTCTAAGAAAATCTAGGCAACGAACAAGGCAAGGCCTATGTAAATCTAGGCAATGAACAAGGCAAGTCCTATGCTATGGCCTAAGCTCTCTGAATCTACAATGCCATAGCATAGGCGCCGCCTATGCCCAATAATGCTTTGCAAAAGGCGCCGCCTATGCCCAACAATGCTTTGCAAAAGGCGCCGCCTATGTCAATGCCTTTGGTCTCTGAATCTACAATGCCATAGCATAGGCGCCTCCTATGCTCAATTAGGCAAAGCATTAGGCGCCGCCTATGCTTACTTTTTGGTCTCCTAAACCGATTTTAAATGGGTCAAACCCGACCCACGCCTTGTCCTATAAATAAAACTCCAACCTTAAGACAAAATCACATTGTTTGCTAGACCTAGGCGCCGCCTTTACTCTCCAAATCTTTCAAAAATTTTCTTTTTGCTCATTCAACCTTGCAAGATCATCTTCCAAGTACATCACCAAGTAAGTTCTTCTTTTATATCTCGTAAGTGTTACGATATTATGCTTATAATGGTATTTTAGATCTTAAAGTGATGTTGGTGATTTGAATATGGTTGGTTTGTTTTGCTACATCTAATTGAGTGAAAGATACGTGTGGGTGTTCTTGACTTGTTTCCAACTTGTATTTGATTTTGATACACTGTTATACTTTTGCGGAATCGACATGGTCAAGTTACTTGCATAACCTTGTAACTCGAAAGCTTGAATGTTTGAATGCCTTGTTCATCGAGATGAAAATCATGGTTGACTACAAACATGGGATGTTGTGATTATTTCTATGCCATAACTTGATACGATATCCATGTAGTAGTTTTGTTCTAAAGATGCATTAAGCCAAACATGAAAGCATAGTCAAGATTACACGAAATAGAGTTGAAAAGGATAGTTAAAGACAACATGAAAGTAAGACTGTGGTAAAACGTATTGTTGGAACATATCACCTATACGTATGTCGATGAAGTCTGAGTAATCGATATCGTTCACTTAATTATTTTGTACCAACAAATTAAGTGTGGGGTGGTGCCACTATTGTTGTGTGTCGATAAAATCCTCCGAGATGAGCTAACATGATTTTATTTTAATCTCAGGAAAAATGGCACCAAAAGCACGACAAGGAAAAGAAAAAGCGACCACCTCACAGAAAGGTCAGAAAGGGGGACGAAAAGAGCAAGCTGAATCCTCCTGGCTGCAAATACCTCACCACATGTTCGGGATAAAATGGGTCCTAGAGGAGGAAGGAAATGAGTGGTACAAAAATAATAAAGTGAAGAAGTATGGTCACGTGGAATTGATACAGAAGGAGAGTCTAGCAAAGAAAGAACCTCGCATTTTGGCCAAAATCATGGCGCTAAATCACGATTTCATTTTCCGAGACATGAGAGAATGAAATCTTGATCTAACGCGAGAATTCTATGCAAATTGGTACCCAAAGACTACCGGAAGTGAGGTGAAGATTAGGGGCCAAATCTTGCAGCTGAATGCGGAGTTCTTTAACACTTTTCTGGGTCTTTCATCTATCGATCCATCACCGCTCAAAGAACTTCAACAAAGACCTCCGTACAGGGAAATCAAACACACACTATGTGAAACAAGATCAATGGCATGTTGGAGTCGACACAAGGACACTGGTCGGCACAATACCTTCCCGTATTCTTCCTTGAACAGAGAAGCACGGATATGGTTGCGGATAGTCAACTCTTGCCTGATTCCAGGGACGCAGTACACAAAGATCACACATGATAGAGTATGCTTGGTTTACGCATTGATGACGAACATCCCCATCAACATTGGGGCAATTATTCGATCTTCAATGCGTAAGGCTAGGCTGCACAAGATGTCCCACTTCAGCTTTGGCAATCTGTTGACTGCGATATTGAGGAAGGAGGACATCGAAGAGGAACCTGCGGATCATAAGCTTCCACACAACCCAAAGAAAGTTGATCTGACAAAGGTTAAAGATGCTGAATCTATGCATGGCGTCAACCTGACCACTGCAGAAAGACATGCTCATGACGAAAGCTTCTTCCGCCATTTATATGGCATGACGAGGTTTACCATGATGAGCGGGGGTCGTGTTCCAACTGTGCAGAGCTCCAACCGTTGGATTATGACTACCCGATGAATGAGCATGCAAGGGCTATGTGTTGAGTGGGTGTATATTTCGAGGAACTTCTTGATGATGACGTTCCAACTGATGATGATCGCCGAATGCCAGACTCAGACGTGGAGGTGAACTCTGATGACGACAACTCCGATGATGATTTTGATGCAGGGGGTATGACCCCAAACATAGAGGAGGAGTCCGACTGATCCAGGTTTTTCTTATTTATTTTCCACTGAGGGCAGTGTGTCCCGTCTAAGTGTGGGGTGCTGGTATTTGTATGCTGTACTTCTTTGCCTTTATTTATTTATGTTTGTTGTAGTTAGTAGATTAGTAGTTAAATTTTCAAATTTTTTTTAGATTTTGCATGAAGTGCATGAAATTGTTCTGATAGGCGACATGGTATTATGACAAGAGTTTGTGCTAAAATCATTACTATTGAGACGTTTAGGCTCTAAGTGTGACTCACTATGTGATAAGTGTGTGGTTTAATTCCTTTATTTTTTGGGTCAAGGGTCTATACTGCTCCCAATAAAGTTGACCATATGCCTTGTGTGTGTGAGATAATAGTATATTCTGTGTTATGGCTGATGCTAGAACTTTCCTGGTGTGTGTGTAAAGCAAAATAAAGAGTGTAAGTTTAGGAGATGATTTAGGCATTTCTTTGGCAGCCTATAATTGTTTACCTTCTTTTTACCTATCTGTGTACATTATCATAGATAACCCCCTTTGAGCCTTTAGCTATTTTCTTTAACAGCCTCATATGTAGCCTAATCCATTTTTTTTTCAAGACCATAATTTGATCCAAATTACTAAGCGCTTTAAATTGTAAGGTCATGTGACAAAATAAGAGGAAATTGGGTGAGAGTGATTCCTTAGAGTGTATTGGTACTTGAATTTGTTATGAAAAAGAGTGGCTATTATAGAGGTGTGTTATAAAAAAAAAGGAAAAAAATAAAAAGAAAAATAAAAAGTTAATTCTGTTTAAAATTGAATAACAAAATAGGTGAAAAGGGGTGGTAGATAAAAGGAAAGTAGAGAGGTTGTTTAAAAGAGAGTGTTAATGGCATAATGTGATGTATTAAAGCGCTTAGGGAACATAGTCACTATTTCTGGCCAAAATAGTCCTACCCGTCCCTTAGCCTACATTACAACCTGTAAAAGACCTATTTGATCCTAAGCTAGCATTCTGATATTAGTAGAGCATTACACTAAGGGCAAGCCTATGGTCATCAGTTGCAACATATGAATTCTTTCTGAGAGTGAGAGCAAGGAGAATATTGTACCCATGTTTCAAAAAATGCAAAATTTGTGAGTGATTATGGGTAATATCTTGTGTGAGACACACATGGTTGGCGAGTTTTGGGTAGTTGTGTATGATTCTTTGTGCCTTAACTTGTGGATATGAATTAGCCATCATCACGTGTCTAGGTTGGAGGTTTAATTGTTTCTATTAGTGATTAAGAAAAGTACTCTTTGTTAATGATTGCCGTGCATGTCTTGTTGATCATTTTGTGTTGTTACTGTGAAATACTAAGTAGATGTTTGCATGGACGTAATATTTTGTTCGAGGACGAACAAAGCTTTAAGTGTGGGGTGTTGATGTTGGGCGTATTTACACGCCTAAACACCATAATTTGCCCATATTTTAGGCTATGTTGTGAGGATAAAATATATAATTCCTGCACTTTTAGTCCATTTTTCTGTAAGTGAACTAACCAACGTGATTAGCATGTTTTTAGGTACTAATGACAAAGATTTCAGCAGTTTGTTGGACCTTTCGGTAGCAAAGGAAAACTTCGCATAAGATGGAAGGCAGCTTTTGGAAGCTTGAGGACTAAATATGATGCATGGAGAATCTGTCCAGGGCAAAAACAGTATTTTTACATACTTAAGGGTACATCAGTAACCTATTAGGAATATGACAAGGATATTATAAAAACCCTATTTGCTGAATTTTTCAGCAAGCATTATCATACTTTCGATTTTACTTTTCTTGAGACACTTTTAGTATTATTCAGTTTACAGATTCTGTAAGTTACCAACAGAGAAAACACGCTACAAAAAAACGGCTTAGGGAAAAACGGTACTTGGCTTTTGGACGCCACTCCATCTTCATCGTGTTGATTCTTCTAGTCGTGGTATGATGATGATGTCCTCGCTGATTTCCTTTCCACTCATGAGTAGCTAAACTTCTCTGTTAGGGTTATGGAAGCCTTTTGATATACTATCTATTACTATGAGTTTGTGAATAGTTGATACGTATACTACTTATATCATTACTCTCTTCATCTTAATTGAATTCTTGTGGTTGCAAACATATAGAATACGTCATTATAGCATTAACTTGTTCGAGAGTAAAGTTACATGTTTGGAAAAGAGAGTGTGACAAGGAAATAGGGCTACCAACCCCTATTTACACGTTAGTGCCGTAACTGGATTAACCTCTTGGAGAGTTTGTACCGATAGTATACACTTTAAGCTTGCAAGAGTTATAGTGAAATAATCCTGGATGGTCGAGAGACACTAGGATTTACCATTAGAATACGAATCTCTATAAGTGCATGCATGTCTGAATTCCGCATAACTCATAGTTAATAGATACGTAGAATTCATAAGGTGGACATAACCCTAACTTATTTTTCTCTGTTATTAAATCCTACTACACAAATCGTTTCATTTGTTACTTTGATACTCTTAATTCACGCCACAATTAAGTCCCCCCTTTTCGTAGAATTTTCGACCAGCAGTCTACTAATAGTTGCATACTTAGTGACCAAGTATTCCCTGTGGGATTCGACACCCAACCCAGTTGGGTTCTATATTTGACAGCGACCGCTTACACTCTTACGAGAGCTATAGTTTGGGCGTTATCAACTACGAGAGTATACAAGAATCTCATCGATAAAGACTATGAAAAACATATCTAGATAATGTTTAAACACTCGGTTTATCAAGTCCATGAAAGCTGCTAGGGCATTGGTTAGCCTGAAGGATATGACTAGAAACTTAAAATGATCATAGCGGGTCCTGAAGGTTGTCTTCGGAATATCACATTCCCTTATTTTGAGTTGATGATAACCGGATCAAAGGTCTATCTTTGAGAAATAACTTGCACCTTGGAGTTGGTCAAATAAGTCATTAATTCTAGATAGAGGATATTTGTTCTTGATTGTGAATTTATTAAACTGATGATAGTTAATTCACATACGCAAAGAACCATCTTTCTTTCGCACGAATAGAACGGGAGAGCCCTAAGGAGAAATACTAGGTCTTACGAAGCCTTTTACTAGAAGATCTTTGAGCTGATCTTTCAACTCCTTAAGTTCGGCAGGAGCCATATGATATAGAGGAATAAAAATAGGCTGAGTATCAGGAAGAAGATTAATTCCAAATTCTATTTCCTTATAGGGAGGTAACCTTGGCAAATCTTCAGGAAAGACATTAGGAAATTCATTAACTATATTGACTGACTGAACTGTTGGAGTCTCAGACTGAATGTCTTTAACTCAAACTAGATGATAAATGAACCTTTTAGAGATCATATTTCTGGCTTTGTGATAGGATATAAAATGACCCTTCGGAGACACTAAATTACTTGGCCACTCAAAGGATGGCTCCTTGGGAAACTGAAACTTCACCACTCGGGTACGACAATCTATGGATCCATAACAAAAATAGATCCAATCTGTACCAAGAATAAGGTCTAGTTCGACCATGTCTAATTCTATCAATTTGCTAACATGATTTTATGAAGGACTATAATGGGACACTTTCTATAAATTCTTTTGGTAATAACCGATTCCCCTACTGGTGTAGAAACCAATAAAGGCTAGGGGATCTTTACAGAACTCATATCAAAATTCACATTATTAGCAGGGTCACATAAGAGAAACTCAACCCAGGGTCAAATAGCACATACACATCAAAATGAAAAACATGAAGCATACCAGTAACAATATCTGGCGAATCTTTCTGCTCTTGGCGGGATGGTAGAGCATAGAACTGATTTTGGTAGTGTCCACCACTGGTACTGGATGACGCACCCTGATTAGGGGCTGGGCGAGCTGCAAGAGTTGGTTCACTCGTAGCCCTTGTCTGAGGGTGAACATCTCTGTTTCCCTGCTTAGCAGACGGGAACTCTCTAATTCTATATCCTAACTTTCCAAAACCAAAACAACCCTTTTACTCAGCGAAGTACTCACCGGGATAGGTTCTACAGAACTTAGCACGTGGAGGATAATTGGGCTTACCACTCACACTTTTCTGGGATCTAGACATAGAAAACTTACCCCACTACTCCTGCCTATCTCTAGGAGCGGGAGCACTAGCTGAAGACGGAACTGGCAATGGCGGATGACTCTGAAACCACGAGTAATTTCCCCCTGCAGACCTTGACTGACCATACTCAAACTACCCAGTTCTAGCCTTCTTATTCCCTCTCTCTCTTTCCCTAAACTTTTTTACCTCGATCTGTTGGGCATGAGTCATAAGTCTAGCAAGATCCATATCTCCGATAAGCATGGCAGTCCTACACTCCTTGACTACCAAACCTGACACTCCAGAAACAAACTTACTCATACTAGAGTTGGTGTCAGCTATCAGCTCAAGAGCATACTTCAATAACTGGTTGAACTTAAGGCAGTACTCCTTCACAGTCATTGATCCCTACCTCAGGTTCATGAACTCCTTAACCTTGGCTTCCCACAACTAACACAGAAAAAACCTATCTAGAAAAACATCTTGGCATACCTGCCAACTCATGGGAGCTGTATTTTCACCCCTACCTTTCTTCCACATGACAACCTAATCATAAGAAACATCCTTCAACCTATATGAAGCCAATTCTACACTCTCCTCCTTAGTGATATGCATAACTTGGGTGATCTTCTTCACCTCATCAAGATACAATTAGGGGTCCTCACCTACTTTTGACCCAAGGCATTCGGGCAGATTCATCATCATAAAGTCATGGAGCCTGTCTATGACTACATCACCCCTTTATTGACGCAGAACTATAGCCTAGTTATTAGATTGAACATTAGTGGTCACAGATTAGGCTAATGCCTGAAAGGAACCTCAAAATTTGGCATGCGACACATTCTCATTGAGGGGATCAACAGACTGAGATGGCCGGTTATCATTCCTATAGGAATTTGCTCTGCGAGGAGGCATATTCTATCATGAAAAAGCATGAGTTAATAGAAGATAAAGATAGCTGTAAGCATGATGGATTATGAATGAAAGAGAGGATTTTCCTAAAGTGCTCCATATCCTCTTGCTCATAGATATGGCACGCTTCACACCAATGATCAAGACTCTATGTAATGCGGCTTGTATGACTTCGTAGGACTCTTTCAACCTTAGGCTTTGATACCATGTTTGTAACACCCCAAAATCTCATCCCAAGGAATCAGATAGTGCTCAGGGCTACAAGTAGCCCCAAGCTAACCCTTTTAGACTGCTACTAAATATGGAGTTTTATTTTAGGATAAATTAATCAAGCAATACTACTATATCTTGCCAAATCTTAACTGAAATAACTGAAAACATTATCCGAACAACAAGTGCTGAAAGTCTGAAACTTCAACTAATAGTTTGAAAAGCCTCTACTTACTAAGGAACTAGAGAGTTACTGAGACAAACCCCAACTAACACAGACTAAACAGAAAATAATAACTCAGTTAATATGAAAGCTGAAAATTAGAAAAAGTAGGCAATCGGATCATGAGGACTCACAAACTATAGGGGCATAGATAGAGATGATCGAACTACTCACGCTGCTGAGACTGAGCACCTGAACCTATATTATAAGACAATGCAGCACATAGAAGTATATGTAGATCAGTACTTTGAGGATGTACTCAGTATATGGGGGTGTAATGCATAAGTAAGACATCATCATAATTAGAAAATAAATGCATGCTGAATGTATATGAATCACATAAGCTTGATTTTCTAAAATACTTAAATATAAAATCATGTATAACAAGTCATTCTTGTAAATCTAGTGAGTCATAACCCTTAGTCTTATAAAAGATTTTATATCATTCTTTTATTTTGATACTTAGAAGCTTTGGGAGCTTTGAAAATTTTAGAACTTTGGGACTTGGGGCTTCGGGCTTGGGAGTTTCTTTTAAATGACATAAACCATGTGAGAAGACATGGAGTCCAACGTCTTGCCCACATTAGGGAGAGCTGTTCTATCCTTTCCGTCGGACTAGAACCTTAACTTTAGTGATCACTATCTTAGCCCACTATGGGCGTTAAGAACCTACGGTGGCTCATAGTTCTGGGGTATGAGACCTTGGAATCATACCCAACTCGGGGCTAAATACTACTCCCATACTTATTGCTCAGAACTTTTAGAAAATCCACCTTAAAACAGCACAAGGATTTATAATAAAAACCAATTATACTTCTCTTTGATTTAAATCATAGATAATGTGGATTCCTAATTTAGCTTAGGATCAAAAGATCAAATCTTGATTAAAAATCATATTTCTTGAATATCAAGAATGAAACTTTTGGCTTACAACCCATACTTGGAAACTATGTCAAATCACAATAAACTTCATGCTCACAATAATAGTATTGAAACACTTTAACAATCTAAAGAATTCATCCTTGGATTTAAAGCATGTATATATATACTTAAATGATCACGATTTCATAATGAATCTTAATTCTAAGCAATTATCTTGGAAACACTTAAAAATAGTAATTCACAATAGGGATATGCAATTCATGGTATAAATCCTTTATTCAAAATTTAAATAGGTGGAATAAACATGCACTTTAAGGCTTAAATCACTTACAAGTTCATAAACTTAAAACATGATACTTTGGGTATAAACCCCAACTTCCAAATCATAAAATCTTTAGTAAAATTCAAGTTTTTGGGCACAGGAACGAAAGATTTGTTCTTGTTCAAACTCTACATACCTTGGATGATGAACTAGTTGAAAAACTTGCCTTTAAGACTTTATTTGTGTTCTTGGATGATGGTTTTTGGAATTCTTGTGTTGGGAATCATGAATTAATTTGGAAAAAGAATGGTGAAATCTTTGGATTTTTGAGGTTGATTGATGAAGCTTAGGGTTTACGGTTGGGAGAAATTTTGAGAAATATACCATAGAATGATTGTAATAGCCTTTAGTCTAATGTTTGGACAATTTTGGGGGATAAAAAAAAGTCCAAAATACCCGTTTTAACTTCTAGACAAAACAGATAAAAATGAACTGGGGTCCGATTTTTTGCCTTGGCGCGACGTGCCATAATCGCGCCAAGCCACTAGAAATGACAAATGGAAAATAGGGGGACTCCGCGACGCAGAGATATCGTGTTGTCCCACTGGATTTTGATAATTGGGTCCTGGTGCTTCAACACGACGCGACATCATCGCGGTGCCCTATAGAAATGCCATTTTGGCCTATGGGGCGACGCGCCACTATCGCGTTTGGCTTCTGGAAATCGACCAACGGGAAATTTGGCCCTCTGCACGATGCTCCAATGTTGTGGAGGGACACTGGAAAAATGACAATTGGGATCTTACACTGCTCTGCGACGTGCTAAGGATCAAAATGATGGTGTTTTACGACTGAAACTTAAAATAGCCATAACTTCTTACTCGGTTATCGGATTTAACCGAATGTTATATCGTTGGAAAGTTTATTTAATTTCCCACACAATGAAAAGTCAAAATCTAGAAATTCTATATGAAATAAATATTATTCATTTTGGAAGAAATCCCTTATATTCTAGGATCGAGATTAAGCTAAAAAAATTCAGGTATTACAAATACTAGAGTGAAAACTATTATTTAAGCAAACTCTATGAGAGGCAAATGATTAGCCCAAATATCACCAAAGTCAAGAACACAAGACCCTAGAATATCTTCCAAAGTCTGAATTGTTCTATCCGCTTGACCATCCGTTTGTGGATGTAAAACAGTGCTTAAGTTAACCTTTGTCCCTAAACCTCTCGAAAAAGAATACCAAAAATAGGACGAGAACTGCATACCACGATCAGATATCATAGAGATAGGCACATCATGCAACTTGACAATTTGCTGAATGAAAATCTAGGCATAATCTTCTATCGAATAAGTGGTCTCAACTAGTAAGAAGTGGATAAACTTAGTCATCCTATCCACGATAATCCAAATTGATTCAAACTGAAGGCGAGACCGTGGAAGGCCAGTAAAGAAATACATATTGATGACTTCCCACTTTTACACAAGCAACTCAATCTCTTGAGATGGACTGCCAGACCTCAAGTGTTCAACCTTCACTTGTTGACACACCATGCACTTAGCGACAAAATTGACCATATCTATCTTTATGTTATTCCACCAATAAATATCCTTGAAGTCATGATACATCTTCGTCGAACCAGGATGAACCATATACCGCGACTTGTGAGCCTCAACAAAAGTCCTCTCTTGTAGCTCGTCGACATCGGAAGCACACAATCTACCTTGGTACCTCAAGATACCATCACTACCAATCTAAAAATCCATCACTATTTGGTGACCTACATCATACTTAATTCTCACCAGAATAGGATCCAAAACTTGCTTCTCCTTTACCTTGTCACCCAAAGAGGACTTTGCCACCTCCTAAAAAATTGCACTATTATCTTTAGAGTCCAAAAGATGAACTCCTATATTATCTAAATGGTGAATATCCTTCACCGACTCTCTCATCTCTTTATCAACATAAAACAAGATAACTATAGGTAACCTTCTAAGAGCATCAACAACCATGTTAGCTATACCGTTTGATAATTGAGACTCATATCATAGTCCTTGAATAACTTAAACCATATTCTTTGCTTGTGTTTCAATTCCTTTTAGGTGAACTGTACTGCAAGCTCTTATGGTCTGAAAAGATGCCAACATGAACCCCATATAAGTAATGGAGCTAAATCTATAATGAGAAGGCCACCACCAACAATTCTAAATCATGAGTCGAGTAGTTCTTATTATGCACCTTCAGTTGCCTAGATACATATGCCACAACCTTTCCCCGTTGTATCAATACATAAACCAGTCCACCTCACAATAAACAACAAAGCCTTTAGTTCCTTCGTGTTGGGTTAAAACTGGAGCAGAAGTAAACTTATCCATCAAGTTCTCAAAATTACCCTTTTAAGCTTCGGACCTAGGGTTAAAACTAGAGAAGAAGTCAACTTACCCTTTAAGTTCTCAAAACTACCCTTTTAAGCTTCAGATTATAGAAACTTTACCTTTTTCTATGTTAATCTAGTCAACAGAGCAACAATCAAAGAGATACTCTTCACAAACCTCTTATAATATCTGGCCAAGCCTAAGAATCTCCGAATGTCAGTGGGAGTCATGGGTTTAGTCCACTTTTTAACCACCACAACTTTTTGTGGATCCACTATGATCCCTTTACTAGAAACAACATGACCCAAAAAAGTGAGCATATTCAACAAGAGCTTTCACTTCGAAAACTTAGCATACAAATGAGTCCAACACAATTTAGAGATGATTGGAATAATCCACCTCACTTTTAAAATTTACCAGTATTTTATCAATAAACACAATAATGAATGAGTCCAACAACTTACAAAATACCAAATTCATAATATCGATGAATGTTTCAAGTGCATTATTCAAACAAAAAGACATCACCAAAAACTTGAAATGACCATACCGAGTTTGGAAAGTAGTCTTAGGGATATCCACATCCTTAATCTTCAACTGATGATAACTCAACTGAAGGTCAATCTTAGAAAAGTACTTTGCTCTCTGCAGTTGGTCAAAAAGGTCATCAATTCTAGGAAGAGGATACTTATTCTTCATTGTCACCTTATTCAACTTGCGATAATCTATTCATATTCAAAGGGACCCATCCATCTTATGCAAAAAAAGTACCGGCGTGACCCATGGGGAACAGTATGGTAGATAAAACCTTATTAAGAAGATCTTTCAACTGTTTCTTAAGTTCTTTCAACTTATCCGAAGCCATTATATAGGAAGGGATAAAAGATAGGCCGATTGTTCGGAAGAAGATTGATCCCAAAATCAATTTCCCTATCGGAAAGGACACCAGGAAGATCATCAAAAAACACTTTGAGAAACTCATTGACTATAGAGATAGATGACAAGGAAGGACTCTCAGAATTAGAATCATTAACCCAAACCAGGTGACATAGACACCCTTTGGAAATCAATTTTCAAGCTCTTAGATTAGAAACAAACCTTCCTTAAGGCACTAGGGAACTCCCTTCTCACTCAATCACTGGTTCATTCAATAATTGGAAACTGTCTCTTTGGGTTCTATAATCAAGAGACGCATAGCAATAATGGAGCCAATCCATCCCTAATATAATATCAAAATCTAACATCTCTAACTCTATCAAATCCACCAATATCGCCTTATTACAGGTATATACCACACAATCCTTATAGACTCTCCTAGCCGTAATAGAGTCAACCTCTAGGTACATACCAAAAAAGGATCAAGGATACACTTAGGACCAAAACCAAAATAAATAGCCACATAAAATGTCAAATAAGAAAGGGTAGACCAGATATCTAATAGATAATACACATCACAAGAGAAAAGTTTTAGCATACCACTAACAATATTAGGAAACACCTCAGAGTCCTAACGGGTGGGAAGAGTATACAAGAGATTTCGACCAGTGTTAGAGCTAGAAGTAGCACGCTTTAGTGTAGGAGATGAAGAAGCAACAATGAGGATTTTATTGGCCTTAGTAGCAACATCACCGTAAGGACTAGGAAAGTTTCTCTGAAGGTGGCCAAGATGGTCATACCTAAATAACTTATTTCTCCCCTCATCACAAAAAATATAGTTCAACTGACCATAAAATCTGCAACGAGGATATGATAGAGCTGACTTGGCTCCACTAGCTTGAGATTGAGCACCTTGTGCCTTAAGCCCACTGTTTCTATGAAAGCGATAATCATCAGATGGCTTAGGATATGGAGCACCAGCCATAGAATAAGAACCAAAATTCCCCTACCTCTTCTTAGACCATTGACTAACATCTCTATTAATATTCTACTAGCGTCTACCCTACTCAGAATACTTGAAAATCTTACCTTGCCTTCCCCCTATTTTAACTGGTTTTTCTTCTCATCTTTAACCTGTTGTATATACACCACAAGCCTAGAGATATCCATGTCACTATTCAATAACGCGGCCTTGTACTGTAGAACCAAGTCCCGAGACAAGTCCAAAGAAAACTTCCTAATCTTAGACCTCATGCTTGACACTCCCTCAGGAGCATAATAGGAAAACTGATGAAATTTTAGGGCATACTCTTTCACAAATATCCTACCCTATTACAGATTCCCAAACTTCTCTACTTTAGCCTCCCTCAACTCCTGAGGAAAGAAATGATCTAGGAAGGCACTCAACAACTCTTCCCATAGCGCTAACTCTACATCATTACCCCTAGACTGATCCCACTCCTCATACCACTAATATTCTATATCCTTCAACTGATATGCGGTAAATTCCATGCCATCGGAGTCAGAAGCATGCATAACCCTGAATATCTTTTCCATCTCATCTATGAACTCTTGAGGATCCTCTATAACCATAGAGATAGTAAAGGTCAGAGGATTGATCCTCATAAACTACCCAACCTGAGTAACCTCAGAAGAACTCACAAAAGTACCAATAGGACCCAAATGACATGACTGAGATATCACAAACTGGGTGAACAAATGAATAGATTGATGAAAGTCAACGTTAAAAAAGTTTTCTTGATGCATTAGGGCATTACCATCGTTATCCGAGGAGGACTTCTAGGGACTAGTGAAACTCTATGTGGTGTAGCACAATCAGGCGCTGTATCCCTAGACCAAGTCTGAACTCTATAAGCAGGAAGAGTTTCATCCACATTGTCCTCAGGTACGATAGAATAGGTTCCACAAGAATCAAATCTTAGAGGAGGCATAATGTAAAATGTGAACAAATGGAAATTAAAGGAGATTTCAACATCCTAGACTCTACAGCCAAAAACTAGAATAAAAAGAAAGGGAAACATTCCTAAATGTCTCATAGCGTCTCCCTCATAAGTTTGGCGTGCTTCACACCCATGAAAGAGACTCTATATGACATGACTTTGTGGACACCTAATTGAACATGAATGTAGGTTATGATACCAACTTTGTCTCAACCCGAACTAGGGCCTGACCATGACAGGTATCTCAAGTTTATCGTGGATCGGAGACCACCCTTTTTGATAGCCTAATAAAATGTGACAAACTTAGAAATGGTTTAATTTTGAGCATATAACAAGATAGAACATAATAATCTCAAAGATGTCTAAGAGTTCTAACATCAATTCCCAATCCATAGCAATATCCATAAAACCTCTATATCAGAAAACAACCTATGTCGAGACATGCCCCCGACCCTAACAATGACTATAAAGTCTTCATTTCTAATTTATGGAAGGAAAACCTATGGAATGATCAAGTCTTCTTGAGAATGAAAGATCACCACTTTACTATAAATGACTAAATCTGAGATTACCTATCACTGTGTAGGAAAGTAGAAGTTCCTTCGAACCCTGCATCACATAGGGTTACAACATTCAGAGATAGTTAGTGGGGTGAGCACTAGCATCTAACTCGAGATAAGGATAAAGTAGTGTTAGTCAAACGTTCATTTTAAAACTCTCTGTACATGTTTATATTTATGCATAAATATATATGGTAGATGATGAGGGTAGGGAAATGGGTTTAGCATAATAGTAAATTATTATCCTATACTATGTAGCTCAACTTTCATAAAAAGGCACCCACAGACTATATAGGCTTAGCTCCCCCTGCTAAAAAGTCCTAGCGTATGTTAGCCATACGAATCAGAGGTATCAATGAAGACCAGGAAATGTCCCAACCCCAAGTCAATCATAGATAAAAAATATATCAATAATGTGAACCATGCATATGATTATCTAGACCAACCCTCATGTTAGCCAATGTGAGTTTCCAGTGTAAGTTATTAGAGACCCACACCTTCACGGCCTAGCTATATAACCCCAATTAAGTGCAATTAATATTTTTCTCATATAACCCATTAATGAGCCAAGGAATCATACATTAAGTCACACCACGGTATCATCGTACCATTTTGCTTGCAAGCTCATAATTATGCCATTACAGTTGTATTAACTTGGGGGAATGCCTCGACTCTCTTTGTTTATTAAATCCAAACATAGCTAAAAAGGCCTTCAAAATCCATGCTCATTCTTTAAAAATATATTCAATACAATAATATAGGTGTGTAAGTCAAAACAAGTGACAATTCTATAATTCAAATCCATTTACACAAGTGGGTTGAGGGAATACAACTGTTTAAAAATCAATTTCCAAGTTAAAAATATCAATTTGGGGGATTACCTAAACCCCCATTTCGATTCCCACACCCATGCATCCCTTTAGTTCAAAAACATTCAATTCAAAGCATGAACGACTCAAGAAAACCATGGGAAAACAATTCAAGGATCAACCAGTCCAGAACCCTCAACCTATATCAAAACCCAAATTTAGATCCATATATTTAAACCATTCAAAACACATGCTTTTACAAAAATAAGATTTATGGAATAGTAAAATACCTGAAAGTATAAAGAATTATTGAGAAAAATCAACCCTTGAGCCCTTAGATGACCAACTTTGAGAAACCCTAGCTTGTTCTTACCTTAGGAATTTGAGAGAGTTTAAAATTAATAAAGGTTGGAAGGTGTTTTATGTATGTGGGGTCTAAGCGAGCAAAGAGAGAAATGTCCACAGTACCTTTAATTAAAAGATGAAAAAATTATAGCTAGTGACTGTGGGCCACTATATGACTCGTACGGACTCACTACGACTTGTCAACACGAGTCATAATCTAGATGGTATCTGAGGGACCCCTCTTTGGTGACCCTATTACTCACACCACATGACTCATCAAGTGACCCTACGACTCGTATAGTCATAGTCGTAACTAGGAAAGAAACACTTGGGGTACACACTGGTCACCTTACAATTGGTTCATTACGGCTCATTTAGTGTAGATGTGATCAAGGCATCAACTTAGGAAATATTTATTGGTCAAGATGTGATTAGGATTTTTAAAACTAGTATGGAGACCTTGACTCGTAGGGAGAGTTGTAGGTTCGGTAATGAGCTTAGAGCCCGGGAAATTTTTAAGGAACAAAATGTGGAGTGATTGATGAATTTTTTTTGATGTTATTCCTTGAGTTACATGTTGTTGTTTCCTACTTGAAAAAACAAAGATGCATGGCCCAAAAAAATGAAAGTCATATTGAAGAAGAAAATTAAAAATAGATTTTGTTGATTTGGTGTTCGGTTGAAGAAATTATTGGTCAGTAGTTGTTGATAGAGTTGTGGGGAAGTTATATCTCAAATTTGAGATCATTTTCTTTGGTATTGAAAAAGATGAATTTGAGAATTACAAAGTAGTTCAAATCTTTCAAACATGTTTTCTCTTCTTTTCTTGTTAATTCTAGCTAGTAGTATTAATTCAAACATAATGTTAAACTAGTTTGTGTCTATTTAATTTATTCATGTGAAATTTTTTTCATGCCTTTTTTTTCATTTCATTGTATGCTTATTTGTTTCCTTGTTAGTTGGTTTTAATTGTCCTTTCTTGATTACATAAACTCTACTCCATCCCAAAAATAGTATCACTTGTGAATTATTCGATGATATTGACTCTCAACCTTTTGTTATTCAAGTGTGGTAACAAGCAAGTGTGAGGTGAGTTTATTTAAGGGTGGACTTAAAAACCTTTGGCCTTAGAGTGACACACGAGTGTGAGTGACAAAAAGAGGAAAACATGATGTGAGTGAGTGGTGAGGAACTATTTCTACTAACTTTTTATTTATTTTTTAAGGTACAAAGACTCAATTGGAGGAAGAATCCTCAAGAAAAATGGAAATTTTCCTTCAAAAAATATTGGTAGAAATGAAGGAAAAATTAGAAGATATGGAGAGAAGGGTGAGAGATCAAGAAATATCATAACAACCACTTGAGGTTTTCTATTCCATTGGTCAACATGATGAGGGATCAAGACTCCTCTTGATAAAAATTCATCACACATGGTAGTGCAAGATAGTGACATGACCCAAATCAGGGCCTTGTCGTATAGGCATCTCAAGCCCAATAGAGATCGGAGACAACCCCATTAACCCAACCTAACCATCAACCCAATCCACAAGTGTCGGATGAACTCCAACAATAAATCAAGATAGAAAAAAAAATCTAATATCAAACTTAGACAATGTCTAAACATTTCATTTAAATCAACATGCTAACCAACATACCCAAGTACATAGTCATCCGCAATTCCTCTATACAAATCCGATGTCATATATATATATGTCGGGACAAACCCCTAAAAATAGCCAAACCAATTGTAAATAACTCTACGAATAAATATAAGAGACTATGAAATGTATACCTTCCGGAGTAGGGATACTCACCACTTCAAACTTTCTATCACCTAGTCACTGTGCAGGAAGAGAAGAAGAAGCTCCGACCCTTATGTCACGTTGGGACATAGCATCTGGAGATAGTATGAACACTAGCATGTAACTCAAAGATAAGGAGAAAATAGAGTCATCAGTTAAAACCAAGTCAAAACATTATATTTAACCACATTTATATACATAGGCATGCATGAAGGTACATAACATGTTCATATCGTGCCAAAAAGGAAACAAGACTTACAAAGTATTCTTGATGAATTCTATCATGAGTCATGAAGTTCCAGACTCCGACCTTTCACACTTATAGATTTGAACATTTCTTATTCAGTAAGGGACTTTGACCATATACATTTTCATTAGGCATGGGACTTTAACCACAAGCAATTTTATTGGGCAGGGGACTCTAACCTCAAGTAACATTAAATAGGGAATCTAACCACAAGCAGACGTATTTAGGCAAGGGACTCTAACCTCAAGCAAGGGACTCTAACCACAAGCTACTTTATTAAGCGAGGGACTCTAACCAGAAGCCACTTTAGCTGGCAAGGGACTTTAACCACAAGCCATCGCGACTATCATTAGTGAACATTGGGACTCTAACACTTTATCCATACTCAAATATTCATTCACTTCAACAGTTAGGGACTCTATCCCATTTAACCAACTCAACATAATACATGACCACGAGGTCTTCATAGAATCATTTATCAATAAAACACTTTAATATGCCCATGCCCTTATTCAATTTATTTTTGGTCATCAAGACCCTTACAAACTATTCATCCCTCATTAGCAATATTATACCACACTTTAGTTTACACACACTTCAATTTCCTGTTTAGGGACTTTAACGTCTTTTTTCCCATCAAACCAACAAATTCATACATTGACTAATTACATGGCTATCAATTCCTTTACATTACCATTTACCATCCACTCACAATTATTAGGACATTTCCCTAGTTCAAAACATTGTCATCATGTGACAAGATATTTCTTTTAGACATTTTCACAAACACGTTGTGTACAAGCCTTTACCAGAGCCAAAATTAAAGTAGAAATCATCAATATCAAGGTTACTCAAGAACGATTTGTTAAACCACAAAAACAGAACCCACATATGTAAATCATCACCAATATTATGTATAAACACAAGTCTAAGCAAGAACAAATACTACTCCTCACTAGTCTTCAAAACTCTTAACATTTGATTTCAAAATCATCATTTACAAATGTTAATCCATGTGTAAAATACATGGTTTTCGAGTTAATAACAACGGAAAGAGTCACATGCCTTAAACAAAATGATTCCCCAAGGAAACTTGACTCCTCTTTTGCCTTTAGATAAACACCCCTTGGAACCCTAGCTTCCAATCTTCAAAAGTGTGTTTGAGAGAGTATTTGGGAGGTTTTGATCTTTCAAAAGAGTGTTTAGGAGGCCACAATACATTATACAAAGAGGGGACTTAAGGTTTTTGGGGCTGGAAATATCCATAGGGCCCTTGACTTAAAAGCTGAAACATGACTTCCCAGGTGGGTACGACTCTGTTACCTCAACCAAACTCTAGGGTATGAGTGGTACCCTAACTCATACCCTAGACCTTACCAAAGACCCTTACACTGGCCAAGGTATGACCACAGACCCTTGATTCATACCCATGGGTAATAGTGGTTCCCTAAACCATACCTACAAACTGTACTCAAAATAGTGTCAACTTGGTTGACTCAACACTTCATACAACTAGGTTTGGTACGACCCGTACCCTAACATACGATCATGGAGAGTCTAAGTCGTATCTTGGACAGTGTGTAACTCTACCACACTACCTAGAATATGGGGGGGGGGTCCCTAAGCTCAATTCAAGGGTACGACAAATACCCTATGTTGTACCTAATCCAGAGGCTTCAAATAAGGGTATTTTTCTAAGGGTCCAAAGCCTAGGTTTTTCAATTCTCCCACACTTGGATTATTCATCCTTGAATGAGGATAAGGCAAGCATAACATAAGTTAACCCATTACTACACATCAACTAACTATTAACCAAGTTATACATTAATACATACAACAAGGATTAAGTACATGCCAAGATCATTATTAATCAACCCTTTGTTTCATTGACTTTGGGACTCAAACCCATGATTTATCAAAGACTCTTGCTAAATTCAAAGTTTATGGACTTGAACCCATTGTCTAACAAAGACATATATCAAATTAAGAATATTAACACATACCTCAAGAATGAGTCTCCAGAATTGAAAACAAATGCGGACACTTGGACTTCATGTCCTCTTCCCCCTACCAAGTAGCTTCCTCAAACTTTTGGTTCCTCCATAGAACCTTCACCGAAGCCACCTCTGTCGTGTGCAAATGGTAAACTTTTTTATCTAAGATCCTCACTGGGACCTTCTAATAGAAAAAATATTCCTATATGCAAACATCCCCCAAAGAGACAATCAATGAAGGATCACCCACATATTTTCGCAACATAGAGACGTGGAAAATCAGGTGGTTGGAGTTCAAACTAGGTGACAACTTTAACTTATAGGCAACATTGCCAGCCCTCTTAACAATCAAACAGGGACCAACATACAGAGGAATAAGCTTCCCCTTCTTACCAAATCATATCACTCCTTTCATGGGAGAAACCTTAAAGAATACCCAATCACCCATACTAAACTCCAGGTCCCTACGCCTCGCATCCGCATAGAACATTTGGCGACTTTGAGTAGTTTTTAATCTATCATGAATAACCTTCACCTTCTCTAAGGCTTGGTAAACCAAATCGGGGCCAAGCATTTATCCTCACCAACTTCATACCACCCAATAAAAGAACGACATCTCCTACCATACAACGCCTCAAAAGGAGCCACACCAATGATAGAATGGTAACTATTATTATAGGAGATTTCAATCAAAGACAGTGGTCATACAACCTAACAGTGTAATCAATCACACAAGCACGCAACATATCATTAAATGTTTTGATGGTCCTCTTCGCTTATCCATTCTTCTACGGGTGGAAAGCGGGACTAAGGCACAATT
Organism: Capsicum baccatum var. pendulum; assembly: GCA_030864225.1. Classification (NCBI taxonomy): domain Eukaryota; kingdom Viridiplantae; phylum Streptophyta; class Magnoliopsida; order Solanales; family Solanaceae; genus Capsicum; species Capsicum baccatum. The sequence goes on from CM061551.1 coordinate 71,988,839, forward strand.
TAGTCCCCAAACCTTTCTGGTACAATTTCCAAAAGTGAGATGAGAATGGAGTACCATGATCCAAAATGATAGAAATCAGAGCACCATGTAATTTCACAATCTCCACAAGATATAACTTAGCATAATCTTCCATGGAGCAGTTAGTAATCATGGGAAAGAAGTGAGCGGACTTGGTCATTCTATTCACAATGAGCCAAATAGAATCACATTGATTCCGAAACCAGGGGAGACTGGTAAAAAAATCTATATTAATCACCTTCCATTTCCATTCGGGAAATGCAATATATTGGTACGAACCTCCGAGCATTATTTTTTTAACTTTCACTTGTTGATACTCTATACACTTAGCCATATAGCTAGCCACATCTTGCTTCATATTATTCCACCAATAGAACTCCCTAAGGTCATGATACATATTTGTAGAACCAGGATGAATAGCATAATAGGATCCATTAGCCTCGCCCATGATCCTTTCCGCAACCCATCGAAATTGGGAACACATAGCCTACCTTGGTACCTTAAGATACCACAACACCAATAATGAAGTCAACGATCTTTTGTTGAACCACATTACTCTTAATACTCATCAAATCAAGGTCCAATAATTGCTTTTCCTTTATCTTAACAACAAGAGACAACTGTGATATCTGATGCACGAATACATCACTATCTTCGGAGCCCGTAAGTCAAACCCCAAGATTAGCAAAATAGTGGATGTTCTTCACCAATTCCCGCTTATCCGCAACTACATGGGCTAATATCCCTATGGATAATCTGCTAATAGAATCGGCGACTATATTAGCTTTACCCGAATGGTAATGAAGACTCATATCGTAGTCCTTCAACAACTCAAGCCACCTCCTATGTCTGTGATTTAACTTCTTCTGAGTAAATACATACTGAAGAATTTTATGATCGGAAAAGATATCAACATGAACCATATAGAGATAATGTCGCCAAATGTTCAATGCAAAAACTATGGCTAAAAACTCCAAGTCATGAGTAGGGTAGTTCTTCTCATGAACTTTCAATTACCTAGAAGAATAGGCTACCACCCTACCATATTGCATCAACAAACAACCAAGACCAATACGAGAAGCATAACAATACACTACGAAACCATCATTACCCTCGGGTAAGGTCAAAATTGGAGCTGGAGTCAATTTATCTTTCAACTTCTCGAAACTACCCTCATACGCATCCGACCATAAGAACTTGACCTTCTTGTAGGTCAATTTATTCAATGGGGCATCTATTGTCGAAAAAGTCTCCACAAATCTCTTATAGTAACTGGCTAGACCCAAGAAGCTCCAAATATCACTGGAGTCGCTGGTCTAGGACACTTCCTAACTGCTGCAACCTTTTGAAGATCCACCACCATCCCTTCACTAGGGTAACATGACCAAGAAAAGTCATATCCTTCAACCAAAACTCACACTTAGAGAACTTGGTATACAAATGATGATCTTTCAAAGTTTGCAATATGGCACGAAGATGATCGACATGACCCGCCTCACTTTAAGAGTAGACCAAGATATCATCAATAAAGACAATGACAAACAAGTACAAGAAAGGATGGAAGACCCTATTTATCAAATTCATGAATGCCGCAGGGGCATTGGTCAACTTAAAAGACATGACTAGGAACTCATCGTGACCATACATAGTTCTAAAGGTAGTCTTAAGGATATTCACTTTCCTAATTTTAAGTTGATGGTAACCTGATGTAAGATCAATTTTAGAGAAACACTTTTCACCTTAAAGTTGATCAAGCAAATAATTGATCCTATGAAGAGGATATTTATTCTTTATGATCACCATGTTCAACTAATGATAATTAATGCACATTCGAAGGGAACCATTCTTATTATGCACAAACAACACGGGAGTAACCTAAGGAGACACACTAGGATGGATAAAATCTTTATCTATGAGATCCTTCAATTATACTTAAGCTTCTTCAACTCCATCGGAGCCATCCTATAAGGAGGGATAGAAATTGGACGAGTGTCCGGAATAAGATAATTCCCAAAATTAATTTTCCTATTGGGATGACGATGAGACCCAACTTGGGTCCTTGTTGTAATGGGCGTCCCAAGTGTAATCGGGACTAGAGACCACCCCCGTTACCCAACACAATCTCCAGCTGCCTGCCCTAAGTTGGTTGATTTTAAAGCATGTAGCAATATAGTGCAACAACTCACTTGAAGACTCTGGGATAAGATCACAACCGTGACTGACCCAATCGAGTCCAACTATCCTATACCAATAATCCAACCACACAAAACCAATAATGAAACAAGGGACATAAACCAGGCCATAACCTAAGATGTTCCAAAACATAATATAATTAATTCCAAAATGAACTATGATGGAACAACTAACAATACCGTCCAATGATGTCAGCCCTCCAGCTTAATCCAATGCCAAGGCTGACACCAATGCCGATCCCACCCATTTCAACCAATAGAAGTGCCACAAAGCCTCTAACCAAAAGAGTAACAAAATCCGGGTGGGATATACCCAAACCATAGCCAAAATAATATCCAAAAATAAACCAAAATATCTAGAAATATCCATAACATGAAATGGAGCCTTTCAAAAGGATGAAAGCTCATCAATTAAGTCTAAATGTTGATCCCCGAGTCAATCACTATGTAGGAGGAGTAGAACAGCTGGTTCCTGCATAGCGTGGGTATACAACCACCAATAGATGGGTTAGCGGATGAACGCTAGCATGATCTCAGGATATGGATAAAATAATGCAATTTATAAAACCAAGTAAAACCACCCATATGCACACAACCATACATATATCTATATATAACTATGTTGGGAAAGGGGACCGAGATTAGAATGCCTATAAAACCTTTGCCTGAGTTGTGTAGCCTTGCTGTCCTAAACTTCCCACGGGCTATATAGGTTCAACTTCCCCTGTTGAAAGGGTCCCCATGTATGTAGCCTCTTGATCAGGAAAGAAAACATTGGGATGAATAGTACATCCGCCAAATATAGTGTGATATCATGCACACGGTCACCAAGACCAACCTCACATCGACAAATATGAGTTTCCAATTTTGGTCCCCCTGGACCTCCACCTTCCACGGCTTTGCTACGCATCCCGCCATAATTGCCAAATAAAATCATTTTCCAAATAACCAAACTATCATCCATTTACTTATCAAGGCCATTATTGGTAACGTCATACCAACCCTTACTTGCAAGTATCAACCAGAGCCAACCATTTATAGGTTCAAGGGGACTTTCAAGTTCCGTTTCCAATTACTATATTAAACCTCTTAGGGGATTCCACGTACACCACAAGCATAATCATTTAGCTATTTACCTTTCCAAACCGTTTAAACCAAGCATAATTACTTTACCAAGTTTTAAAACATGCAAGAGTTCCATTAAAAGTAGTCAATGTAATGGACATATCTTTATAAGAATTTTGTCAAACACATTGGGGGAATAATATGACCAAAACCAATTCCAATTACCATTAAATCATTTCCATGCAATCCAATTATCCAAAAGCACCATTAATGAACATAAAGCATAATTTAAACGTCGAGAAAACATAACCAATCATTTCATATAAAAACCCCCAACTCATATTTGAAAACAAAAATTATACAATAAATGAAGTCATGAAAACATTCATAAAAACCTTGTTTCAAGTTAAAATTAACAATGAGGGAAGAGAACTAAGATGATGACAGAAAGAAATCACTAGGACAAGCCCCAAATCAATCCTATAGTTGAAACCTTTACTTCCCTTGCCCAAAATCTTTTGAGAGAAATATAGAGTTGTTAAGAAGAGTTTGTCAGTGTTAATGAATAGAATAATAGGGTAAATAGCCTTCCAAGTTGGTTAGAAGTCGTGAGACCTTATTAGAATAGTAAGGAAATATCTAGAATACCCCCACTTAAGTTGCACTAAAACCCCATCCCAGGGATAAAACTGAATCTCACGTGTTGTACCCTTCCAATATGAGTGTTACCCTACAGTCATACCTTAACCTCAACCTTTAGATCCAACACTATCCAACATATGGCTCATACAACCAAGTCATTGACAAAGTATACAATCCATAACTTTTATTCATACCCCTGGTAGATTTAAACCCAAGGAAAATTTAGACATTTTCTATCATACGAGTCCTGGGTAGGACTCGTACCCTGGCTTACAGCTCATGGTGAGCCACTCGTACTTAGATCCAGCCTAAATATCCAAGTCTAAGATTAAGGAACCAAATAATCCATAATCACCAATATGAATCATACCGCCCAGTTGTATCCATTCCAGTAACCAAAAGCAATCCCACCAACCAATACTGGTCATTATACGACTAGATCATACTATCCATATCCCAATATACAACCATACCCATGACTTGTATTGGGCCCAAAGATCAAAATTTAAGAAAATTTTCTAAGGTCCAGAAATCAGAGTATTTCTGTCTCTCTCTTTAGGAATATTTGTCCCTGAATGACGGATAAGGTAGGGGTAATGACACGCACGAGTCATTTGCATTATCCAATATATTTCCAATCTTTATCAATGTTTGAAAGCAAAGAGGCAAAGATATTAATCTTTCCTCTAACAACTCAAAAAATAAGGATGTGTTGAAGAACGTATACCTTTCGTATGAATTCCAAAAGCAATAAACAAATGCAGATATTTGGACTTCATGGCATCTTCCGCCTCCAATAAAGTTTCCACCACTTTATGGTTCCACCATCGAATCTTAATTGAAGCCATATTCTTAGTATGCAACCAACAAACTCGCCTATCTAAGATCTTAATTGGTATTTCTTCATAAGAAAAAGAATATAAGATACGCAGTCTATCCAAAGGAACAACTGTATAAGGATCACCAATGAACTTCCTTAACATGGAAACATGAAAGACCGGATGAACCAAGCTTAATCTAGAAGGCAACACTAGCTCATAAGCAACATTACCAATTCTCCCCAAAACCTTATAAGGACCAACATACTTGGGACTGAGCCTCCCCTTCTTAGTAAACTGCACTACTCCCTTCATGGGAGATACCTTGAGGAAAACCTTATCCCCAATCTCAAACTCCAAGTCCCTACGCCTAATATTTTCATAGGACTTTTACCGACTTTGGGCATCCTTAAGCCTCTCCTGTATCACCTTCACCTTCTATATATCCTAGTAAACCAAGTCGGGAACAAACATATCTGCCTCTCTAAGCTCAAACTTTCCAAGAGGAGATCTACACCTCCTACCGTACAATGCCTCAAAAGGGGCCATATCAATACTAGAATGATAGTTATTGTTGTAAGAAAACTCTACCAAAAGTAGATGCTAAACCCAATTGCCACCATAATCAATCACAAAAGCCCGAAGCATATCCTCTAATGTCTGAATAGTTCTCTCCACTTGCCCATCCATCTGCGGGTGGAAAGCATTACTCAGACTAACCTTAGTCCTTAACCCTTTCTGAAAAGATCGCAAGAAGAGAGATATAAACTGCGTGCCATGATTAAAAATAATTGAAATAGGCACCCCATGCATCTTCATAATCTCCTAAAGATATAGCTTCACATAATCCTCTGTCGTAAAGGTAGTCCACACTAAAAAAAGAGCGCAGACTTAATCATCCTATCCATGATGACCCTAAAAAAATCATATTGATTCCGAGATTGAGTAAGAATGGTAAAGAATTTCATATTGATCACTTCCTATTTCCACTCGAGCTAATCAATTTCTTAATACAACCCTCCTGGCCTAGTGAGCTTAACCTTAAACTTTTGACACCGTGCACTTTACCAAAAAATCAGCTATATCCCTCTTCATGCCATTCCACCAATAGATCTCCTTGATATAATGATACATCTTAGTCAATCTAGAATGAATAGCATAGAGCGAATCATGCGCCTCAGCCAAAATCCTTTGTCATAAATCATCGAAATCAAGAACACACAACCTCCTTTGGTACCACAAAGTACCAGCACCACCAATCTCAAACACCACTACCTTTTGCCTACCAACATCACTCTTGATTTTTATCAAGATAGGATCTGGCACTTTCTTCACCTAAATCTCTGCACCAAGAGACGTTCGAACCACTTTTTTCACCATTACAATACCATCCTTGGAGTCCAAGAGGCGAACCCCAAGATTCGCCAAGTGGTGAATATCATTCACCAATTACCATTTTTCTTCCTCCACATAAGCCAAACTTCTCATAGATAAACTGCTAAGAGCATCAGCAACCACAGTAGCCTTACCTAGGTGACAGTGAAGACTCATATCATAGTCTTTGAGAAGTTCAAGCCATCTCCTTTGTCTGAGATTAAGCACTTTCTGAGTAAACACATACTGTAGACTCTTACGATCAGAAAAGATATCTACGTGCATACTATACAAATAATACCACTATATTTTCAAACTAAACACAACCATGAACAACTCCAAATCATGAGTAGGATAACTACTCTCATGTACTTTCTACTACCTAAAAGCATAGGCAATCACCTTTCCATGCTGTATCAATATACAACCAAGCCCAACCCGAGATACATCATAATAAACCACTAACCCGTTATTGCCTTTCACCAAAGTTAGAATTGGATCTTAAGTCAACTTATCCTTCAACTTCTTCAAACTCCCTTCACAACCATCTGACCAAGAAAACATAACCTTTTTCTGAGTCAATTTAGTCAAAGAAGAAGCTATTAATGAAAACCTTTCCATAAACCACCCATAATACCAAGCTAAACCCACGAAGCTCTGAATGTCGGATGGAATCATGGGTTTAGGACACCTCTTCACCACATCAACCTTTTGCGGATCCACAATGATGCCCTCACTAGAAATAATATGACCCAAGAAAGTTAGAGCGTTCAACCAAACCTCACACTTGGAGAACTTGACATACAATTGTTATTTCTTTAAGGTTTGCAACACCACATAGAGCTGATTAGCATGATCCCCCTCACTCTTCAAATAAACCAAAATATCATTAATATATAAAATAATGAAAAGATCCAAATACTAGTTAAAAAACTATGTTCATCCGATCCATGAATGTCGCCGGATTATAGGTCAATCCAAATAACATCACCAAAAACTCAAAGTGCCCTTACCGAGTACAAAAATCTATCTTAGGGATATCCACCACCCTAATCTTTAGCTGATGGTGCCCAAACCAAAGTTCTATCTTAGAAAAAACTTGGCACCTTGCAACTGATCAAACAAATCATCTATCCTTGGAAGAGGATATTTGTTCTTGACCGTCATCTTGTTCAACTGCCTACAGTCAATGCACATCCAATGGGAACCATCCTTCTTGTGCAAAAAGAACAATGGTGCACCCCATGGGGATACACTAAGATGAATAAAACCTTTATCTAGAAGATCCTTAAGTTGCTCCTTTAGTTCCCTTAACTCTGCCAGAGCTAATCTATGCAGAAGAATAGAAATTGGATGAGTTTTCGAAACTATATCAATACCAAACTGTGTTTCCTTATCCGAAGGAAGACCTAGAAGATTATCTAAAAAGACCTTTAGAAACTCATTAACCACTAGAAGTGACTAGAAAAAAGGACCTTCTAAGTTAGAATCTTTAACACGAACCAAGTGATAAAGATAACCTTTAGAGATCAACCTCCGAACTCTAAGATAAGAAATAAATCTCCCCCTAGGAGATAAAGAACCACCCTCCCATTCAATAACCGGCTCACTAGGGAACCTAAAGATAACCCTATGGGTCTGATAATCCAAGTTTGCATAACAAGAATATAACCAATCCATCCCTAGAATGATATCGAATCCACCATACCAGACTTAAATAAATCAACCAAGGTCTACTTGTCACCAACAGATAACACACCCCCATAAACTCTCTTAGCAATAATCAAATCACCTACTAGGGTAGCAACGGAAAAAGGATCCAAAATAACTTCTAGATCGAAACCAAAAGATACAACCACATAAGAAGTTACATAGGAAATAATGGACCTCTGATCAAGCAAACAATATACATCATGAGGGAAGAGCTATAATGTACCAATAACGACATCAGGTGATGTCTCAGATTTCTGTCAGGATACCAAAACATATAACCTTTTTTGACCAATACTAGAACTAGGAGTAGTAATAGAAGTAGACACGACACTACTAGGTGTAGAAGAAAAAGATGAAGGTACAAGAATCTTATTCTCCCCTGTAGCAACCTTATTAACCAGACAATCCCTGAGCTGATGGCCTTTCTGGCTATACTTAAAGCATTTTTCCTTTCCCTTATTACAATAACCTCGATGAGGATGACCACAGAACCGGCATGGTGAAAATGAAGAAACTGATTGACCTCTACTTTCCTGAGATTCGGCACCCTGTGCATGGAAATTATCACCACCTTGACGACTCCTATTGCCTGCCTAGTAAGGAGCCCTAGCAGAAGGGTAGGAACCAGAACTCCACTACTTCTTTTTCTTTCATTTTCCACCATCCGGACCACCCTGAGATTGAACACCTCTCTAGTTATAAAACCTTTCCCTCTTATCCTATCTATCCCAAACTATCTCTACTTTCTCTTTTTATCCCCCACTTTCTGCATATGAACTGTCAACCTAGAGATACTTATATCTTTAATCAACAAGGCAATCTTACTCTCTAAAATCAAATCCTGATTCAACCTCGAAGCGAACTTCCTTATTTTTTCTCTCATGTCAACAACTAAATCAAGATCATACCTTGACAATTTGTGAAACTCTAAGGCATATTCCTTGACATACATCCTCTCCTACCTGAAGTTCGCAAACTCCTCCACCTTTGATTCCCTCAGCTCTTGGGGAAAGAAACAATCTGAGAAGGCCATAGAAAAAGTATCCCACAAGACTGATTCTTCCATATCACCCCTATCTCTATTCCACTCTTTATACCACTGATATGCAATATTTTTGAGCTAAAAAGATGCAAAGTTTATACCCTCCACATTGGTAGCCTACATTACCTAAAATATCTTCTCTATTTTATCTAAGACGCCCTATGGATCCTCCTCCACCTTCACTTTAGAAAAAGCGGGAGGACCCATCTTCATAAATTGGCCAACCCTTTGTGTCCTCAGAAGATAAAGCACCAATCGCAACCTACTTAGCCTGAGCAATGACTATTTAAGAAATAACATTAATAGACTGATGGAATTTCGTATTAGTCACCTCGCCTTGAGGAGGACTACTAGTAACTAGTGGAACTCTAGAACTATCAGGGATAGGACTGTCAGATCGAAGATGAATCCAGAAGTAGGATGAACCCTTTCAGCATTACCCCAAAATGGGATAAAATAATTTTCTTGTGTTCCAAATCTATGAGGCATGATATGAAAGACGAACAAACAAGGATTAAAGAATATTCCAAGACTGAGACTCCAAGCTTGAGAATAGAAAACCAAGAAAGTAAAACATTTCTAAATACCTTATAGCCTCTCCCTTATTAGTGTGGCATGCTACACACCCTTCAAGAGACTCTACTCGACACAAATTTATGGACCCCCAATTGACCATGAACATAGTCTCCGACACTAATTTGATGCGAGCCAACTGGGGGCTTTATCATAATGGGCATCCCAAGTACGACTGGGACCGAATACCACCTCCATTACCCAACCCAACCACTAGCCATCTGCCTTAAGTTGGATGAATTTTAAGTATGTAGCAAGATAGTGCAACAGCTCACAGGAAGACTCTAGGATAAGATCACAACCGTGACTAACCCAACCTAGTCTAACAATCCAATACTAAAAATCCAACCATACCAAACCAATACCAAAACAAAAGTCATAAACCAATCCATAATCAAAGATGTTCCAAAACATAATATAATTAATCCCAAAATAAAATATGATGGAACAACTAAAATAATAGGTATAGGTATACATCCGCAGTAGATGAGTTAACGAGTGAACTCTAGCAGGATCTCAGGATAAGGATAAAATAATGCCATTTATAAAACCAAGTAAAACCATCCATATGCACACAACCATACATACATATATACACATATATATATAACCATGCCGGGGAAGGGGACTGGGTTTAGCATCCCTTCAAAACCTTTACCTGGGCTGTGTAGCTTTGCTATACAAAGTCACCCACAGGCTATATGGTTTCAACTCCCCCTACTTAAAGGGCCCAGTGTGTCGGTCACTAAGACCAACCTCATATCAGCAAATATGAATTTCCAGTTTTGATACCCCCGAGACCTCCGCCTTCCATGACTTTGTTACACATCTCGACATTATTGCCCAATTAAAACCATTTTCCAAATAACCAAGCCATCATCCATTTACTTACTGAGGACATTAATATTGGTATCGTCATACCAACCTTTTTTTGCAAGTATCTTCCATAGACAACCATTTATAGGTTCAAGGAGACTTTCAAGTGCCCTTTCCAATTACCATATTAAACCACTTGGGGGATTCCATATATCCCACAAGCATAACCATTTAGCCATTTACCTTTACAAACTATTTATACCATGTACAATTCCTTTACAAAGTCTTAAAATATACGAGAGTTCCATTAAAAGTTGTCAATGCAATAAACATAGCTTTATAAATATTTTGTCAAAAACATTGGGGGCAAAATATGACCAAAACCAATTCTAATTACCATTAAACCATTCCAATGAAATACAATTATCCAAAACCACTATTAACGCACATAAAGCATAATTAAAACAATGGGTCAATTCATATTTTAAAAACAAAATTATACAATCAATGAAGTCATGTAAACATTCAGAAAAACCATGCTTCTGGTTAAATTAATTAATGAGGGAAGAGAATATGCCTTAAAATAAGATGATGATGGAAATAATTCACCAAGACAATCCTTAAATCAATCCTATAGTTGAAACCCTAGCTTCCTTTGCCCAAAATCTTTTGAGAGAATTTTAGAGTGTTTTAGAAGAGTTTCTAAGTGTTAATGAATAGAATAATAGGGTAAATAGCCTTCAAAGTAGGTTTGAAATTGTGGGAACTTATTAGGATAAGTGGGGAAATATCCAGAATACCCCCACTTAAGTTGCACCAAAATCCCATCCCTGGGATAAGACTAACGCTCATAGGTCGTACCCTTCTAATACGAGTGGTAACCTCTACCCGTACCCTAACCTCAACCTTTGGATCTAACACTGTCTAGCACATGACTCATCCAACAAAGTCGTAGCCAAAGCATATTAGTCCTAGGTATATTAAACCCAATGAAGATTTAGACACTACCCACCATACTAGTCCTAGGTATGACTCATACCCTGGTTTACAGCTCATGGTAAGCCATTCATACTCATATCCAACCTAGGTAACAGAGTCTAAGATTAATTTAAGGAACCAAATAATCCGTAACCACCAATACAACTCATACCCCTAAGTCATATCCATCCAAGTAACCAAAATCATCCTACTAGACAACACTGGCCAGTATACGACTAGACCATACCATCTATTCCCCAACATATGAATCATACCCATGAGTCGTATTAGGTCCAGAGATTAGAATTCTAGGAAAATTTCTATGGTCCAGAAACCAGATTGTTTCAGAGGGATACCAGGAAAGTCATCGACATAAACCTAGAGAAACTCATAAACCATTGGAACAGATTCAAGACAAGGACCTTTCGAGTTAGAATCTTTAACTCAGACTAAATGTTAAAAACACCCTTTTGAGATCAACTTTCGGGCTCTGATATATGAGATAAACCTTTCCTTAGGCACTAAAGAACCCCCTTCCCATATAAGGACTGGCTAATTAGGGAATTTAAACATGACCTTATGGGTCCGACAATCTAAGGAAGCATAACACGAATGCAACCAATCCATCCTAGAATAACATCAAAATCAAACATATCCAACTCTATAAAATCCACAAGAGTTTTTTTACTATCAACAGTTACCATACACACCTTGTAGACGCTTTTAATAATCATAGAGTCTCCTACTAGGGTAGAAATAGAAAAAAGAACTTACAGACATACAGGGTCAATATCGAAAAACACAACCACAAATGGGGTCACATAAGAAAAAGTGGACCTTGGATCAAGCAAATAATGCACATAACGGGATAAAAGTTTTAACATAGCCATGACAACATTAGGAGATGCTTCAGAATATTGGCTAGTAGCAAGTGCATACAAATGATTCCCACCAATGCCGGTACCGAAAATAGAAGCATAAGTAGAAATACCACCCTTTGGTGTAGTAGTAGACAACGTAGCAATAGGGTATCTATTGGCCCAAGAATCCACTAGAGAGGGGCACTCTCACTGCTTGTTCCCAATCTTACCATATGTAAATCATTTGTTACTTTCCTTCTCACACTAGCCATGATGAGGTCGACCACAAAATCTTCAAAGTGGGTAAGATAGAGACAATTAAGCCCCACTAGTCTGAGATTGGGCACCTGGTGCCCAGAACTCACCACTAAACTAAGACTAATGATCAACCACTGACTTCGGGTAAGGAGAACTAACCGAGGACAAAGAACCTAATATCCCTCACTTATTTATTGGCCACTTACCACCATCTCTACTACTTTGCTCAGAAGGCCTAAATCCTTGCACTTAAGCACTAACTGACGGGACAATCCTGAAGCAAACTTACACATTCTATTCCTCATGCTAGAAATTATCTCAAGAGCATACCTAGACAACTGATTAAATTTCAATGCATACTCCTTGACAGACATCCTCTCTTGCTTCACGTTCACAAATTCTTCCACATTTGCTTTCCTCATCTCTTGAGGAAAGAAGCGGTCTAAGATGGCCTAAGAGAAATCATCCCATACGGCACAACTAGTATCCACACCTCCAAAAAATTCCCACCCTTTGTACCATTAGTACACTACATCTTTCAGTTGGTAGTAATCAGACTCAACTGCCTCAACCTCTGAAGCATGCATACCTAGAAGATCTTCTCTGTTTCATTAATAAAACTTTGAGGATCTTCCCCAACCATAGTATCCATGAACATAGGAAGTTCAACCTTAAAAATTATCCAAATCTTGTGGCCTTAGAAGAAATGATAGCTGGAGCACTACACTCTAATTGAGAGGCTACTAATTGAGTCAAAAAGTGATAAAGTGATGAAACTTAGCATTAGTACCATGCCCTTGAGGTGACAGAATAGAAAGGTCACACTCATAGTCGAGGTTAGTGAAGATAGGTAGAACCCCACGAGCATGGTCAGATGCCACAACTCTAGCATGGGTCTGGACCTTAGAAGTTGGATGAGCTCCATCTATAGGGTCCTCAATCGAGACCAAGGTGTTTCTCTGTACATCAGATCTCCTTGGAGGCATGATCTGAAAGATAAGCAAACAAAAATTAGAGGAATCCAAGAACATAGACTCTATAGCTTGAGACTGAAATACAAGAAAGGAAAACATTCCTAAATTTCTCATAGCCCCTCTTTTATAACTATGGCATGCGACACACCCATAAAAGAGACTCTACTTGACACGACTTTGTGGACACCCAACTGACCATGAACTTAGGATTTGATACTAACTTGACATGATCCAAAATAGGTCCTTGTCGTATAGGAATCTCAAGCCCAACATGGACCAGAGACAGCCCCATTAACCCAACCTAACCATCATCCCAATCAATAAGTGTTAGATAAACTCTAACTATAAATCAAGATAACAAAAAACAAATCTAAAATCAAACTTAGACAATGTCTAAACATTTCATTTATATTAATATTCTAACCAACATACCTAATTCCACAGTTATCCACAATGCCTCTATACAAATCCGATGTCTATATATATATATGTCAAGACAAGCCCCCGATAGTAGCCAAACAAAGTCTAAATAAGTCTACGGCCAAAGATAAGGGACTATGAAATGTATGCCTTTCTGAGTAGGGAAGCTCACTACTTTAAAATCAATACACAAACTGCTTTAATGACCTAGTCACTGCACAGGAATAGAAAAATAAGATTCGGCCTTTATGTCACATAGTTACATAGTGTCCAGAGATGGTTAGACGTTCGAATGCTAGCATGTAACTCAAGGATAAGGAGAAAATATTCTTTATTTAAAACCAAGTCAAAACATTATATTCAACCACATTTATAAACATAGGCATACATGAAGGTACATCACATGTTCATAACGTGCCAAAAAGAAAATAAGACTTAGCAAGCATTCTTGATGCATTCTATCATGAGTCATGAAGTGGAGGACTCAAACATCCACACTTTTAGATTCAAACATTTCTTATTAAGCAAGGGACTTTAACCACATATATTTTCATTAGGCGTGGGACTTTAACCACAAGCCATATTAGATGGGGACTCTAACCACAAGCTGGCGTATTTAGGCAAGGGATTCTAACCTCAAGCAATTTAATTAAGCAAGGGACTCTTACTAGAAGGCAATTTATTAAGAGAGGGACTCTAACCATAAAACACTTTAGTAGGAAAGGTACTTTAACTATAAGCCATCGTGACTATCATTAATCGACATTAGGACTCTAACTTTTTGTCCATACTTCAACATTTATTCACTTACGCTTAGGGACTCTAGCCTATTTACCTAACTCAACACCATACAAGACCATGAGGTCTTTATTGAATCATTTATCAATAAAACACTTTAATATTCCAATGCCTTAATTCAATTCATTTTATGGTCATCAAGACCCTTACAAACCATTCATCTCTCATTAGAAATCTTATACCACACTTTAGTTCAAATATATTTTAATTTAATGTTTAGGGACTTTAACCACTTTTTAACCATCAAACCAAAAAGGTCATACATTAACTAATTACATGGAAATAAATGCGTTTACATTACCATTTACAATTATTGGGCCATTGCCCTAGTTCAAAACATTGCAACATGTGATTCGACATTTCTCTTAGACTTTTTCACAAACACCTTATGGACATGCCTTTACTAAGGCCAAAATCAAAGTAAGAATCATCAATATTAGTGTTACTGAAGACCCATTTGTTAAACCACAACAAAAAGAACCTGTATATGTAAATCATCAACAATATTATATATAAACACAAGTCTAAGGAAGAACAAACACTATTCCTCACTAGTCATCAAAACCCTTAACATTTAATTTCAAAATCACCATTTACAAATCTTAATCCATGTGTAAAATACATAGCTTTTGAGTTAATAACAAGGGAAAAATTCATATGCCTTAAACAAGATGATTCACCAAGGAAACTTGACTCCTTTTTTGCCTCTAGATCAATACCCCTAGGAACCGTAGCTTCAGATCATGAAAAGTATATTTAACCGAGTATTTGGGAGGTTTTGATCTTCCAAAAGAGTGTTTAGGAGGCCACAATACATTATATAGGAAGGTGAATTAAGGGTTTTGGGGTGGGAAATATCCAAAGGACCCTTGACTTAAAAGCAAAAAAGTGATGTTCCAGGTGGGTACGACTCACTTAGCTCAGCCACACCTAAGGTATGAGAGGTACCCTAACTCGTACCCTAGACCTCACCAAGGACCCCTACAATAACCAAGGTACGATCACACACCCTTGACTCATACCCAAGGGTATGAATAGTTCCATAAACTATACCCACAAACTATACCCACAAACCATACACAAAATAGTGTCAACTAGGTCAACTCAACACCCCATATGACTAGGTTTGGTATGACTCGTACCCTAACATATGACCATAGGGAGGATGAGTTATATCTTGGACAGTGTGTACCCCCATCACACTTATTAGTATACGAGAAGGGGGTCACTACATCGTATCCAAGAGTACGACTAGTACCCTGAGTCGTACCTAGTCTAGAAGCTTCAACTAAGGGAATTTTTCTAAGTGTCCAAACTCAGGTATTTCAGTTACCCTTTCACTTAATGCTACTTTACTAAAAGTTTCCTATCAAGCAACACTTCCAAAGAAGGGAAATCAATAAAAAAATATTCCACCATAAGACAATAGACTTAAATAAGAGACTAACATAATCTTGAAGAGCATAATTCATTTGATGTGGATAATTATGATTATGGAGTTAATAATCAAGTTCAATAAAAGAGGTTAGGTGGGAGAGAAATAAGATGAGGGAATGGAGGATGGTATTTGGTTGATGGTAGAGAATATAATAGATGAAATAATAATAAAGATTGAGGATTCAACAACATCAAAGTTACCCTTCCATTTTTCAAAGGAATTGGTGACCCGAATGGATATCTTGATTGGGTTATGAAACTTCAAAGGCAATATAATATTAATAATGTGAGTGATGTTAAATAGATGAATTATGTTATAAATCACCTTGAGGGTTTTTCTTCAACATAGTAGGAGAAAATTAAAAGAGATACTTTAGTGAATAGAGACTCTTTTACAAATTGGAATGACATGAAAAGACATATAAGAGAAAGATTGTGGGTCACGATTATGAGAAAAATATACTCAAGAATTATTATAATATTAATAAGGAAGTAAGATTATGGAAGAGTATTATGAGAAGATAGAGCATACTAGGCTTCGAGCTAATATCAATGATAAAGAGATGAATCTTATGGCAAGATTTATCTCAGGCTTAAATAAGAAGGTAAGGCAACCATTAGAATTGCATCATCTATCTTTTTTATATGAAGCTTATCAACTGGAACTCAAGGTGGAGAGTCATCAAAGGAAAAACAAGTTAAAGGTGCAATCTTTTTTTTTCATGGGCTAAAAATAAGGAATTCTAGAAATCATCTCCTATTTGGGACAAATCCAAAGATTCAAAGCAAGAATTGAAGTCCAACCTAGACAAAAGCAAATCAAAGGTGGACTACAAGGATGGAGGTTACAAAGTTAAACTTGAAACTCTATATAAAATAAAGTGTTTTAATTATCAAGGATATGGTTATAAAGTAAATGATTATCTTAATAGAAAAACTATCATTTGATTAAATTACGGTGGTTATCTAACCAAAGATGAATCAAATAATGACCACATGGAGGATGATAGTAGTGATTAGTTTACAGGATAAGGTGATGGAGAAGAAATTAATGATGATGGAATACTTATTCTTGTTATGAGAAGAAGTATGTATTCAATAGCATTGATCAAGGGGAGAACTTATTTCATAATTAGTGTAGAGTTTAAGAGAAATTATTTTTATTTATCATTGATAGTGGAAATTGTGTCTATGTTGCTAGTGTATCTGTGGTAGAACAATTGAAACTTCCAACAATAAAACATCAAAAACCTTATAGATTGCAATGGATCAATGAATGTGGTGAACTTAAGGTAACCAATAGAGTGTTGATAAAATTAAAGGTTGAAAGTTTTCTTGATGAAGTGCTTTGTAATGTCGTACCAATGCAAGCTTGTCACTTATTGTTGGGAAGTCCATGGTTACATTATGTGGGAGCTAAACATAATGGAAGGCCAAATACATATGCTTTTATTAATGATGGTGAAAAGAATATTCTTGACCCACTTTATCCTTTTCAAGTTAGTGAGGAATATATAAAAATGATAGAGTTAGAAGAAAAACTTTAGAGAGAAAAGAAAGAGAGGGGTAAGGAAGTGAAAAATGATAACTTAAGAGAGGAAAAAGGAGAGACTGAGAGCTCAAATGAGAATGAGTTACAAAAAAAAAAGGTTAGCAATAAAAACAAAAAAAATAGAAAATATAATGTGCATGGCTTTGCAAAATCAAGAGAGCATAAAAGAGCTAAACATTGAAGATACTACTGAAGTCATATTTTTTAAACCTAAAGGTTATTATTTGATTTCTAACAATGAACTAACCTCTATTTCTTCACCAATTGTTGTTTCCTATTATTTGAATATTATTAAGAACTATTTTTGAAAGAAATACCAAGTGGGTTGCCTCATTTGAGAGGAATAGAACACAAAATTGACTTTTTAGTGGGTTCTCAAATACCCAACAAAGAAACATACAGGAGAAATGCTCAAGAGACCAAAAAATTACCAAGAAAAGTGGAGGAACTTGTGAATAAAGGTTTGGTGATATAAAAATTTAAGGCCATCTATGGTGCTCGTAACTCTACTACCCAAAATGGATGGGACATGAAGGATGTGTGTAGATTATCATGCCATTAACAAAATTATGAAAAAATATTGACATCCCATTCCCAGACTTGATGATTTGCTAGATGAATTATGTGGTTATACCCTATTATCTAAAATTGATTGAGAATTATATATCATCAAATCCGAATAAAATCTAGAGATGAATAGAAAACCATTTTCAAAATTAAGTTTGGATAATATGACTGGTTGGTGAATAGAAATCCATTAGTGATGTTAAAAGCTTCCATGTATTGACTAATTTTAATAGAAGATTTGTTAAGGGTTTTAATTCTCTAGACACTCCTCTAACTGAGGTCATTAAGAAGGATAAGCCAATAGAATATGACGCTTGTAGAGTATACATTGGTGTGGTCTTGTATGTAAGAAGGAAAATCCATAGCTTACTTTAGTGATAAATTAAGAGGATCTCCATTACAATATTCTACCTATGACAACGAGCTGTATACCCAAATGAGAGCTTTACAGAATTGGCAACATTATTTGTGGCATAAGGAGTTTGTGATTAGAACTGATCATAAGGATTTGAAGCATATTAGGGTCCAAAATAAGTTTAAATAAGAGGCATGCCAAGTAGATTGAGTTCACTAAGCCTTTTTAATATGTGATCAATAATAAGCAAGGTAAAGAGAATATTGTGGTAGATGTTTTATCTAGAAGATATGCTTTGATGAATACCTTGACTTCTAGGTTGATGGGTTTTAAGAGTTTGAAGGAGTTATATTCTAATGATTATGATTTTTAAAAAATCATTGGAAAGCATCAAGTGAGTTTAAATAGATGTGTGCAAGTTGTTAAGTAGGGAGATAAAGTTAGAACTTTTAGATTTGAATTAAAATAGGACTACTTGCTTACAAATGGAAACATTTGTGTGCCTATATCTTCAAGAGAGAGTTATTGGTGAAAGAGGCACATAATGGAGGTCTGATGGGTCATTTTGAAGTGTCAAAAACCTTAGCTATTCATAGTAAACATTTCTTTTGGCCTAAAATGATACCAGATCTGAAAAGAATTATGCTAAGTGTTTGAATTAGAAGCATGCTAAATCTTTTAAATCAAACCCCATGGCTTGTATATCCCTTTGCCGATTCCTATCCATCCTAGGCTAGATATTTCCAAGGATTTTGTTGTTGGCCTCCCTAGGACTAGGAATGGTAATGATAACATCTTTGTTATTCTAGATAGATTTTCAAAAATGGCGCACTTTAGTGCTTTTCATAAAAGTGATGATGCATCTGATGTTGCTACTTTATTTGTTCATAATATGATGAAATTGCATGGTGTTCCCCAAATAATTAGTAGTGATAGAGATTCAAAATTTCTTAGTCATTTTTGGATGTGTATGTGGGGAAATTTGGAAACCAAATTGATATTTATACTTCTTTTCATAATTAAATAGATGGTAAAATTGATGTGGTTAGTAGAACTTCAGGCAACATGCTTAGAGCTATTGTTAAAGGGAAATTAACTTCTTGGGAGAATCGATTGCCATTAATTGAGTTTGCATATAATAGAAATATTCATAGATTTATTGGTATAACCCCTTTTGAATGTGTTTATGGCTTTAATCCCTTAACCCCATTGGATTTAACTCCTTTGTACAAAGATGTTATTGTGAGTGTAGATGCAAAAGATATTAAGAGCATCCATAAGAAAGTAAGATTGTGAATTGAGAAGCCAATAAATATGCAACCAAAAGAGGCAATAAAAGACAAAAAAATTCACCTTTGTACCATGTGAATGGGTATGGGTTCACTTAATAAAAGAGATATTTCCAAGAAAATGGAAGAACAAGCTTATGCCAAGAGGAGATGGACCTTTTCAAGTGCTTGAGATGATTAGAGATAATGCGTACAAAATGGACTTACCAAGTGAGTATTTGGTCCATAATGTTTTCAATGTTAGTGATTTATCTCCTTTTGATAAAGGATTGACGAATTCGAGGGGAGAGTGATGTACATCAAAGTGACCCTTCTTCAAGAAGGCCTTTCACTAGAAGTCAATCTAAGGACCACTGTAATGATCTATATGTAATATCAGGGACCGCTATTTTCACGACCTGAACTAGAGCCTAGTCATGATGGGTATCTCAAGCCCACCGTTAGTTGAGACCATCACCTTAGCCTAACATCCGGAACATAGTAAAATAATACAACGGATGCCAAGAAAATAGTAATAAGAAGGATAGATAATCAAATGTAAACTCTATGAATCAAAACCAACACCCAACCCACACCTTCCCAAAAAGCCTCTAACAACCAAAAATGCCAAATAGGTTGGGACCTTCCCCCAACCATTACCAAAGGAATCCAAAATGAAATACTATGGTATAAAGGAAATAGTTGAAATGACCGGAATTTCCAAAAGATGGAGGCTCACCAATTCACAGCAACTCAACAGATGCACCAAACCACCTAATACTGTATAGGAACAACAAAACACCTTTCGGACCCTACATCATGAAATGCTGTAGCATCTAGAGATGGTCAATGGGTAAAAACTAGCATGTAACTCAGGGAAGGTGATAAAATAATGTGAATGCCAAAACCTATCAAAAACCATATGTATCATATTCATATATATATATAAGATGTCGGGATAGGGACGTGGGTCATGAACATGAGAGTTTAAGCCATTAACCTGAACCATGTAGCTCACTCCATCCTAAATGCAGCTATGGGCTATATGGGTTCAGCCCCCCTGCTAAAAGGACCCCAGTACGTGTTAGCTGAATGAACCAAGGAATCTAAGGAAGGACTAAAGATACCAAGGCTCTAGCCATTCCAAAACATAGCGTGTGAACCAAGCACACTACCATATAGACCCCCATGCCAGCAAATGTGGTTTCTAGTGTTAGTTCCTCCAGGACTAAACCGTCATGGTGAGCTACACAATTTCCTTTAAGCCCAATTTAAAATAATTTTCGTATATACCCATCCATTAACCCAGGAGTCATTTAATACGACATTTACTCCTTGGTATTGGTAGCTCATATAAGCATGCCAAACTAATATATGTAACCATTAGACTCCAAAGTTCTATTTTAAAATCTAAACCATGGGCACCAAGGGCCTTTCAAATCCGTTTTAACCAATTATCCACTTTTTACAATGCAATGGGTTCATAAATAAGTTGAATTATGTAAATATCCATGTTCAAAACAAAATTTCACAAATTGGTAGGGGTTAGTGCCAAAACCAAGCAAAAAAGTCATTAATTTGGGAAAAACCATGTTCCCCACTCCAATTCCCATAGAAATACACCCATTTAGTTCAAAAACCATAAATTAAAGCATAAATCATCAACTTAAACCATGGGAAAAGTAATTCAAGTAATACTAATCAAAACCCCTCTACCCAATTTCAAACCCGTCAATTCAAACTACATGGATAATGAGTCAATAAGTGCCATAAAGAAAAATTAAAGTTATGGAATAAGATATATGCATGAAATACACAAAAAATTGAATTTTTTTTTGGAGTTTAGAGCTTGAATGGTAAATTCCTTGAATGTTCTTGGGTTTTGAGTTTAAGAGAGAAAGAGAATGATTTGAACTTTGAAAATTGAAGGGAATGGGGTTATTTTATGTTTAAAAGTCGTACATGGGGTATAAAGACAAGAAAATCCTTACCCCAATTAAATAAACCAAAAATTGGATGAATTCAGCATAGCAGCATGGCACGCCAATATTGCGGAGGGTATCCTCCATGCCACACCCTTATCATTGAAGCTAACCTCCGTAGCATGCTAATATCACAGACCCTTACTACCTCGGGACCCCAAAATGACCTCGAACCCCTTACAAAATTTTGAAACTTTTCAAAAAAACTCTTTTACAATCCCTAAACATAATTCAAGTAAAAAATCAGCATTACGAATGCCGGAGGGTAAAAAATAAAATAGTTAAAATTTTATGGGGTCTCACATTATCCCTCTTTAGGATCATTCATCCCAGAATGATGAGTTATGCTATATTTGTTGCATGAAATTAGCAAGAATGCACCCGCGTCAAATGTAAAATCTTTACAAAGCAATACTAGGCAAATGAAATTCATAAGCATTTTCATCCACCCTAAAAAACAAGAATGGGTACTTGGCTCTCATATCTTCCTATCTTACTATGTAGCTTCTTGCACCTTTTGATTTTCTCCAAAGAACCTTCACTGATGCTACATCCTTGGTCCTCAGTCTACAAAATTCCCTATCAATAAAATAACTACAACTTTCTCATAAGACAATGAATCCATAACACCCACATCCTCAATAGGCACTATCAAAGAAGGGTCACCCACACCTTTTCTTAGCATAGACATATGGAAAACAGGATGAATAGAAGCCAAACTAGCAGGCAAATCTAACTCATAAGTGACATCCTCAATTCTTCTCAAAATCTAATACGAACAAACATAATGAGTAATGAGCTTTCCTTTTTCCCTAAACCTCATGACTCCCTTCATAAGAGACACTTTCAAGAATACCCAATCGCTCACCTCAAATTTTGAATTCTCTTCACCTCACATACACATCAAACTTTTGGTGACTTTGAGCATTCTTAAGTCCTCCCCTAATCACCTTCACCTTCTCCATGTCATGGTGAACCAAGTTAGGACCAAAAACCCTAGTCTCACCCATCTAGAACCATCCAATAAGAGAACTATACCTCCTACCATAAAAAGCCTCAAAAGGTGCCATCTAAATGCTAGAATGATAACAGTTGTTGTAGGAAAACTCAATAAGAGGAAAATTCTCAACCCAAATACCTTTAAAGTCAATAATATAGACCATTAGAATATTATCCAAAGTTTGGATAGTATGCTCCTCTTGTCCATCCATTTGAGGGTGGAAAATGGTGCTAAGGTTTATATGAGTACCCATACATTTCTAAAATGAATGCCAGAAGAGAGAGTAAAATTACATACCTCAGTCTAAAATAATGACACCAACGCACCATGCAACTTAACTATCTCCTGAATGAACAATTTAGCATAATTTTTTCCGATGTAGTTAGTTCTTATAGTCAAAAAGTGAGTAGACATGGCCATCCTATCCACAATGATCCAAATAGAGTCATACTAATTCCAAGACCGCGAAGACTAGTAATGAAATCCATATTTATCATCATCTACTTCCACATAGGAAACTCTATCTCTTGGGACATACCAGTAGGCCTCAAATGTTCCACCTTAAATTGTTGACAAACCATACACTTGCAAATTAAGTTTGCCACATCTCTCTTCATATTGTTCCACCAGTAAATTTTTTCTAAGTCATGGTACATTTTAGTCGAACCCGAATGAATTGTATCTCTAGTAAATTTCCTTTAAGCCTTGGTACATCTTAGTCGAACCTGGTTCAATTGTATATCTAGACTTATGAGCCTTAACCAAAATTCTTTACCGCAACCCATATATATCAGAGACACACAACCTTCCCTGATACCTCAAGATACTATCTTCCTCAATCTCAAAAGCCATCACGTTTTATTGACCTACATCATCCTTAATTTGTATAAGAATGGGGTCCATAACTTATTTTTCCTTAACCTCCGCACCAAGAGATAACTTAACAACTTTTTGAACAATTACTCTTCCATCCTTAGAGTCTAAGAGAGGAACTCCCAAGTTAGCTAACCTGTGAATATCCTTTACCAACCCGTTTTTATCCTTGTCAACATAAGATAAGCTCCCCATGGAAAACCTTCTAAGAGAATCAACATCAACACTAGCTTTACCAGTATGGTAGTGCAAGTTCATGTCATAATCCTTATAAAATTTAAGCCATTGTCTCTGTCTGAGATTTAATTCTTCTGTAGAAACATATACTGCAAGCTCTTATGATTTGAATATATGTCCATGTACACCCCATATAGATAATGGAACTAGATATTCAATACAAAAGCCATAACTGCCAACTCTAAGTCATGAGTTGGATAATTTCTCTCATGCACCGTAAGTTGCCTGGAAGCATAGGATACAACCTTACTATGATGCATCAAAACACAACCCAGCACCATATGAGATGTATTACAATACATACCAAAACAATCGATACCCTCGAGTAGGGTCAAAAGAGGTGCAGAAGTCAACTTATCCTTCAACTTCTCAAAACTACCTTCACAAACATCAGCCCATAATAACTTAATCTTTATTGAGTCAACTTTGTCAGTGGAGTAGAAATAGATGAGAAACTCTCCACAAACCTCCTATAATACATATCCAAGCCCAAGAAATTTCTAATGTTGATCGGAGTGGTGGATCTAGTGTAATACCCCATACTTTTTCCTAACTTAAATTCATTCCTAGAATGTTAAGGGATATCTTCTAAAATGAATAATATTTATTCCATGTATAATTTTTAAGATTTTGACTTTTCATTGAGTGGAAAATTGAATAATATTTCCATCAATACCAAATTTTCCCAATTCCGACACTTGGTTAAGGAGTTATGACATTTTTAAGTTAACACTGTGCCACCTCGGCAGGCACCGCATCACGGAGATGGTTAAATTCATAATTGTCATTTTCCTATGGACCTCAGTGATATTGTCACATTTTGGAGATGTATATTTTCCTATTTTTCAATTTCCAGTAGTCCAACGCTATAGTGGCGTATCGCACCGAAGGCTAAAATGACATTCTTATGGGGTACTGCGATGGTGGTGTTCGTTTTAAAGTTTTAGGTCCTAATTGTCAAAATCCAGTGGGATAACGCAATATCTCCACATCGCGGAGACCCCCAATTTTCCAATCATCAAATTCCAGTGAGCCACCACGATAAAGGCGCGTCGCGGTGGGTCATTAAATCGGGACCCCAGTTACATTTTTCCAATTTTGTTTAGGACTTTTAAAGAGGGTATTTTTGACTATTTCCAATCCCCCAATCCAACCAAACACAAGATTAAACTCATTCTAAACCTATTATACTCATTATTCATCAATTTTCTCTCAAATAAAACCCTAGAGCTCCAAAGCTTCTTCTCCAAGAAATCAAAATTGTCCATTGATTCTCCAAGAAAGCTTAAAATTGAGGGATTCCCAAGGCAAGATAATCAAGAACCCATCATCAAGAACTCAATAGGAATCCAAAATTAAAAGTTTCTTCATCTAATCATCCAACAAGGTATGTGGAATTTATGAACGAGGAACTTCTTCCATCCTAGTGCCCAAAACTAAGTTTTAATTACAAATTCGTATGATTTTTAATGTTTATACATGAATTTCAAGTTAGGGTTCATACCCATTATTGCTATTTACAAATTTATGAGTTTTTAAGATATTTTGAAGATGAATTACATGTCTATTTGCATATTTTCATGCCTATTGCAGTAAATTATAGATTTTGAGATGAATTATCATTATTTTCATTATCAAGCATGATTATTATGATGTTTTGACATGAGATAAATGCATGGGTTATTACCCCAAGATTGAATAATATTATTTCCAGAAAGATAATGCTTCAATCATCTTATGAGCAAATTATTTACAGATTTTCAGAGAAAGCTTTGATATTTTGATCCTCAGTTTAGCTATGAAATCCATTTTACAGATTATTATAGATTATAGAACTCAGAACAAATTTATTTATAGACTTACTCAAATGATTGCATAATTTATTTTAGATAAACCCTTATTCTAGTTTTAAAGTGGATTTCCAACCAAATGAGTATAGCAAATAAAAAGGGAGTAGTATTTAGCATTGAGCGAAAAGTGTGGGTTTAGAGAATCCTACTTCCATAGAACTATGTAGACAACGTAGGTACAGATTATCAGATTATTCTTATTCCTATATGAATGACAGATTTAGCTTGTGATAGATCACATGAGTAGGTTAATACTCCTTGGCAAGAGTATGACACCTCTCCCCAATGTGAGGTTTCTTTCTTAGTAGGAAAAAATATTGAACTCCATGTAGCTCACATGGTTTATGTCAGTTAAGAGAACCTCCCTAAAGCATTGAAAGAATTCTCTTGCAGAACGGTTCTTAAAGTATTTTTCCCTACTAGCTAAAGTAAAAGAATGAAAGAAATGCTTTTAGAAAACTAAGTGTAAAAACTTACAAATTTTATTCAAATTATGCTTTATAGAAAGATATTAGCTACAGATTTCAGCTTTCATATTTCAAATTTAAGAGTGAGTCCTTTCTACACTTAGACAATATAATTTAAAGAGAGAATACAAGTAAAGATTTTAGAACTAAATATTATGACTCACTAGATTTATATAGAATGATTTGTTTCTTATTATTTCAGATATTCCAGCTTATGTGAGTCATTACATTTAGCATGCATTGTTATACAAATTTTGATGATAAGATGATGTTTTACTTATGCATTTCACCCCCATATACTCTGTAAAACCTCAAAGTACTAATCCACATAAATGTCTATGTGCTACATTGTCTCATAATGTAGGTATCAGTTTAGTTATAGTATGCACATTCAGAATCAGATAGTTGCACATTCCATTCAGCAGATGATGAGTCCTACTTCGGGGACTTCAGTTAGATATTATTCATGTTCTTTACTTTCTTACTCCTATGTATTGATTAGTGGTAGTTGGGTTCATGTCCTAGCTATCTATAGTCAGTATAGTAGACGTTTCATAGACGTTAGTTAGAGTCAATTATGTAATTTTAGTCCCTTATTTTAGACCTTATCAGAATGTAAAAGTTGTATAAGTATTGTATTTTCACAGATTCCATCATTTCTATGTTTCCGCACTATAAATTCAGTTATTTTATACATATTTAATTAGTTGCTTAATAGTATGCCAGTTCATGGGTCAGCTTGGGATCATTTGTGGTCCTAAGCACCGTGTGACGTCTTGGGACAGATTTTCAGGGTGTTATATCTAGTCCACCTCTTAACTGCCTCAACTTTCTATGGATCCACCTTGATTCCTTCACTTGAAATGACATGCCTAAGAACGATCACAACTCTAATACAAAATTACATTTGGAAAAGTTTGCATATAATTTTTGGTCCGTAAGAGTTTTTGCAACACAATTAAGAGGTGATTTGCATAATCCTTCTCACTTTTAGAGTACACCAAGATGTCATCAATAAAGCCTATCACAAACAATTTCAGAAAATACCTAAACACCCGATTCAAAAGATCCATGAAAGCATCCAGAGTATTAGTCAACCTTAATGACATAACCAAAAACTCATTATGGTCATATCGAGTTTAGAAATCAGTTTTGGAAATATCAACCTCCCTAATTTTCAATTGATGATAGACTGAACAAATATCAATATTAGAAAAACATCTATGAAGAATACCAAAATGACTAAGTAAGATCCAAAACATTAAAAAAGATGCAACATAGATATATGAAGCCTCTAACATCATGAGTTACTAACTAACATGGTCTGACATAAGATCTAAATAGGATTTCCAGAGAATAGAGGAACACCACTTGCCGAAGTTATCCCAAAGAAATTCTAATGCTACATAGAACCACAAGACTGTGCCTCCGAACCAATATCATGAAATAATATAGTGCTTGAAGACAATACATAGAATGTATTGGAATTCAAAACAAATAAAGTGATAATATATACTTCATATAAAATAACCATAAAAATGAATGAACATAAATAGTGACTCCAAAGTTAAAACATAGGCTTCTATTCTTTAGTACTAATCTAGATGGTGATTGACTTTTATTTAACCACCACGAGCTATGTGGGTTTGATAAACTCGATTGACTAAACCCCAATATATGTTTGCTTCATGAATTGAGATTAAATCATTAAGTCCTGCACAATCATTCTCATAGAAGAATGATAAGGTCATCCAATTAATCATCAAATCAACTTTATATCGGCAAAGCACAAGTTTCAGATGTTGAGCTATTTGGACTTGAGCTTTCTTGGTTAACCATATAATTCTATTTAATCTCATATTTTAGCATTTTCACATCTTCAAGAATCATTAGAAAATATTATTTCCATTAAAGTCATAGATCACAGTTGGTATCGTCATACCTAGACTTGCAAGTCATCTATTTCATTATTCAAAAATCATAAGGTCTGTCATCAATGTTTTAGGGACCAACTTATTAAAAATTAGATATATAATACTTCTTGAAAATCAATAAAATGATTTATGAAATTCATTTACCAACTAGGAGCCACAATTCCTCAAGTATTGTATAAAACAATTTTGTATAGGTCAATTCATTCTTGTATTACTATAATGTTAATATACTGTAGAAACTGGTCAAGTAGCAGTAACATTTGACCCAACCAATATATCAAACACTTTAATATGGATTAAAGTAAAATAGGTTCAACTTCCCTCTTTAAATTTAATTCACCAATTAGTTTGAGCAATTTTAAGAAAACAGTTTCGCTATAATTTCAATCTTTTCTCATAAATCCAAAACATACTTTGCAATGCTAACTCAATACTTGAAATATATAAACGTACATAAATGTTTAAATATCAAAAATTTGAAAACAATTCAAAAAGAGTTGCACTACATACATTTATGATTGGAAAACATAAGTTCATTACCTAAATAATACTTGCAACCCTCTCATGTATATGAGGAAAAATAATTTTTAACTAAAACAAGTGGTCATAAATCCCACATTTTTGTTTATCAATCACTAATCCTCCAACCTTAGTTGAAACCATGATTTATACATAAATAAGAGTTTAGAAAACATACTTTTAATATCTAATAGAAGTAGGGTCGTTCTACATACCATTTTGATGGAGAGAATCATAAGAAAACTTCAAAATAGAGCCTTAACCCTTGAACCCTAGATTTTCTTGTTTATTGAAACTTTGGGGAGAACACTAACTTATTTAGGATGTTAAAATCATGTC
Source organism: Capsicum baccatum var. pendulum (assembly GCA_030864225.1). Lineage (NCBI taxonomy): Eukaryota > Viridiplantae > Streptophyta > Magnoliopsida > Solanales > Solanaceae > Capsicum > Capsicum baccatum. The sequence goes on from CM061551.1 coordinate 72,017,760, forward strand.
TTATGAATTTGAGAAGATTTTTTATAAGTTGGGAATGTTTTGGGTAAGAAAAAGACCAAAATCCCTTAAAATGCATAGAAAAATAAAAGGATTCCCCGCTAGACATCATCTTTGTACCACACTAAAATTGCAGAGGCCAAGCTCTGTAGCAGAGTCTAAGGTTTGTGACATGGACCTATCATAGATCTTCACTCAAAAACTCATGTATTTTTACTTAAAACTTCAATTTTGAAATGTTTGTGGCATTACAAAAAAAAAGGAGTCAAAGACCTTTAGCCTCGGATCTCTTCATATTCTAGGTAAAATACTCATTTGAAGTTGACCCATGTAAAAAAATATAGTAAAACTAAATTGATCAAAGCACTCTCAATTCAAATCTAAACTAGATTTTCTTATGACCACGATTCACATAAAAAAAATTCACCACACCATGAAATTGGTCTTAGCACTTATATTTAAATGTAGATCTGTAAGTTTGGGGGCCTATACACATACAAAGAATGGTTTAAATCCTAGTCAAAAGTGTAGAGTGTTACAATATCTCCCCCTTGGGATCATTCATCCTTATGATTGATAGATCCTTATAAGAACTCTACAAGCATGATATATGGACTGAAACTTATAATATTACTTAAATTCTAACTCATATACGTTCCAGAAGAATTTCATGAAACCATTAAGTGAATCCGTCAAGAACGATTAATTTGGTGTTAAAAGTTTAATTTTGTTATGGGCTAAAACATAAGCACCAAAGGATATCGTTTCAATTGAAGTAAGACAAAGCTTTGAGAACAAACTTAGATAGGAATTTAGATTGATACATGACATGAAATAAAGTTATGTCGGGCAGAGGAGCTAAGAGTACATTCCTTTAACAATACAACTAATAGACTTTAATCTTATCCACATTTCTTGATACGACCCTCATCCAAAAACCACACCTTAATTCTTGCCACTTATGATAGTCAAGGGTACACATAATTTGAGCAGTATAAATATAGTTGTACATTGTTCCCATGTTCAAGTCTAACATAAGAAGAAAAAGTTCTACCTATAATATGATCACGCTAGCCTAAGATAAGGACTGCAATACCATATATTTCTCTACAGTATTTTGTCTCCAAGGATACTAATCCTTCTTACCACCACAATCAATTGGTTCTTAAGTTTAAGTCTTAAATTACTAGCAACAAAGAGTAATGAACTGCATATTTATCAACCACCACATGTAAGCATATTACTAAACTCACTTTATGGATTAACATACCTAAACACAACTTTTATACCTTTCACAAAGATTTGCACCATATATACCTTTTCTAACTATTTCACATAAGGAGAGTTTATCTCATTTTTCCTTCTTCGCCTATAATGTTAGCTTGAGTTGTCACACCATAATTTTCACAACAAGAAACATTTACTCTCTTATCCAAATCATTAATTAGCACCCATCAATACTATCATCATCATAACATAAGAAAGGTCACCGAGGGACTAAATAGTGAATTTTAGGAATATGAGTGATACTACTCAATTATGACTCATATTTGTCGCAATACTCAAGATAGGGCCTGTTAAACTGAAGGAGGAATTTTCTAGAATAAGAATAGATCTCATCATGAATCTTTCCCAAAACTCAACACCATGAGAAAATTCAAGATTTGTCTTAGTTCAACATCTACCCATTAGCTCAAAGGTCACTATCCTAGACTTGTGGATATATCCTCTCACTAAATCTATAATCATAATACTCAACACAATGGGTGTATCATTATACACATGAATGCTAAATTCACCTTCATAAAATATAATATGAAGATACTTAATTCCTTTTATGACATTCTTTTCAGGGATACTGCTCTTAACTTTCCCAACCTCTATAATCATTGACTTCCTCTAGCAATTAACAATCTGACAACTTTTTGTAGTCTACTAGCTTACACCTTCAATTTAATATCCACCAAGATAAATGAAATTTAAAACAATATTAAGAAGTTCAACTTCATCTATCAAAAATAACCTAAATTCAACTTTACAAACCATCATACAATATTTACCAAGCCTTCTTCATGTGAAATAATTTAAGAATATTTACTAGGAACACAACACACTTATAAGATTAAAACCTCATCAAACAACATAGTACCTTGGGTAGAACTTATAGCTATAAGCTTAATGCTCTTATTCATCTGATTACTTAGCCAAAATTTACAGCTTCAAGCATTCAACACTAATCTTCAGGCACATATCATAATTACATGATAAAACCTTTTCATAAAATATTAACTTAATTTATTTTAGACACCATATCTAGCCAAAGAGATCCATTACATAAAGCCAACATTACTACCCTCAAACTATCATTTTTTTCACTATAGGTGAATGCCTTGAAAATAGATCCCGAGACATCACACGATGCTCAAGACTATGAGTAGTCTCAAGCTAACCCTGTAAGCCTTCTACTAAATCTAAAACTCATAATAAATAAATCTAGGCATGCGAAAATACTAAAATAAAGAATACTATCTGAACTGTATTGGAATTAACTGAACATAATGTCTGAAAATATTCCACTTAAAAGTCTAGACAACCAACACTTGAAATCTGAATTGTAACTAATAGTTTGACAAGCATCTACTACTAACAACTAGAGATCCATTGGGCAGACCCTAACTGACTCGAACTATTTGAAAACAACAAAAAAATCTACTTTAATAAGATGAAAATCTGAATAACTTGGTCCCCAAAATATGAGGACTCACCAACTATCTGGATGTAGATAGAGATGCTCACGGTCAATCATACAATTGGAATTGAGCACCTGAACCTACATTATTTACAATGTAGCACATAGACGTATATGTGGATCAGTACTTTTAGAATGTACTAAGTATATAGGGGTGAATTCATAAGTAAAATAGTAATGGAATGTACATATATCTCATAAACAATGCATGATAAATATAAATGGCTCACATTGGCTTGAGTAACTAAAAGTTGAAAACTATAAATCATGAATGATAAAGCATACTGTATAAATATATTGAGTCATAGCATTTAGTTCTAAAATCTATACTTCTAATCTTTTTTCAAATTATGAATGCTAATGTAGGAAGGACTCACTTTTATCAAATGAAAACTAAAGCTCAAATCTAGTAACTGATGTCTTAAGTAAGACAATATCTGAGTAAACTTAAGAGCCTTTACACCTAGTTTCTAAAAACTATTCTGTTATTTTATTTTTGTTAGGGAGGTTCTTCTAACCAACATACACCATGAGAGCTATCTTTGATATCTAATGTCATGTTCCCCAAAGAGGAAAATTTCACATTAGGGAGAGGTGTCATACTCTTTCCAAGGAGTATAACCTAAGTTAAATGATCATAATCTATATCTGCATCTATATAAATAGTAATAAATTAATAATCTGAACCTACGTTAGCTCATAGTTCTGGGGAATGTGAACTAGGACACATACCCAACTCTGTGCTAAAATCTACTCCTTTTAATCTATATGCTCATTCTATAGGAACTCCACTTTAAAAAATAACATAAGGTTTTATAATGAAACCAGTTATGCATCTGTCTGTTTCAAACTATAATGAAAACTATAAAATGGATTCCATATCATAGCTGAGAATCAAAAGATCAAGTCTTGTTCAAAATCTGAATATAAGCTAGTCATATGGAGCTTAAAAGCATAATCTTCTTGAAATATCAATGCTTAAACTTAGGGCTTAAGACCCACATTTTAAAATCATAAAAATTCATAGCAATATATCATGCTCAACATACTTCTTGAAATGCTACAACAATATCAAGCTAATGAAATAAACATCACAATTCCATGCTTAAACTCAATTGGAAATTTGTAATCAATGTCTCAAATCATACTCATGGTATTCAAATCATAAAAGAGAGTTCTCTAAATAAAGAAAAATATGGAATTTCATACTTCAATAACTTTATAAATCCACAACTCAAAACAAGGTACCTTGGGTATGGACCCTAATTGCAATTTGTGTAAATTGATCTTTAAAAACTAATTTTAGGCACAAGGATGAAAGAAGTATCCTTGTTCATAACCCCACATACCTTATTTGACTAATTGACTTAAACTTTGAATTACTAACTTTGTTCTTGAATCTTCTTCTTGGAATTTCTAAACCCAGAAGCTTTCATTATTGACTTACTTGAAGAAGGAGTAATGAGATTGTTCTTGATTTCTTAGGGCTAGGGTTTTTCTTTTGAGATAAAAGATGAATAATAGTGTATAATGCTAATAGGGGATAAAATCGTTTGTTTAGGATGGTTTTGATGTGGGGCAAATTACCCCATTGTACTCAAATACGTGAAATCAGAAGCTGAAAAATATGGGAGAGCGCTATAGAGCATGCGTCGTATGCTATAGAGAACTGGAATGGACTGTGCACTGCATTCTCTATCGCGTTCTCCCTCAGGGGTGAACTGGAGCATGCACCTCATGCTAGTCGTGCACAACTACTATTTTGGACTTCCAAACATGTCCTTACGCTTGTCCAAAAATTTTAAAACTTACTCGAGATGTACCTTTGACACCCCTGATTATGAATCAACTTTAATACTAACATTCTAATGTCGGAAAGGTTGAGAATAAAATCACCAAAGGTTTTGGAGCTTTATAAATGACTAAGTCTCAACAGTTAGTTTTATTTTCATGTTCTATGTGTCTTAAGTGATCACTAAGAGCTGAGTTGAGATAAGAACGTACGGGGTATTACAATATCTCCCCCTTGGGAACGTTCATCCTCAAATGAGACTAGTTAAGCTGAGGATACTGAGGAATTGAGATGATATACTAGCATGCATAACTAAAAACATAACTACATGGCTGAATCTAAATCATGATGAACGACTGAACTAATCTGTGAATGCTTGAAATGACTTGAAGATAATCACATAAGTGGAGATAAGACCAGAAAAGAACTGAGCTAAAGAAGACTGGTACCTTAGGATGAGTTTGGGTTTTCGAAGAAAAGATAAGGATACTTGGTCGCATGTCTACTTCTGCTTCCCAAGTTGAAACCTCAACTGACTGATTCCTCAAAATAACTTCAACCAAGGGAACTTTTTTGTTCCGTAGTCTACAAATCTGGTGATCAAGAATCTAAACTAGAAGTTCTTCATAGGAAAGGTTGTTCTGAACATCTCTATTTTCTAGGGGAACTATAACGGTTGAACCACCCATACACTTCTTTAATAAGGATACATGGAACACTGGGTGAACTAATGATAAGTCTGCAGGCGACTCAAACTCATAAGCTACGTTCCCAACACGACTCAATATTCTATTGCGGCCAACATATCGGGGAGTAAGCTTCCCCTTTTTACAAAATCTCTTTACCCCTTTCATGGGTGAAACTTTCAAATAAACTAAGCCATCGACTTCAAACTCAATATCTCTCCTTCTAACATCTGCATAAGATTTCTGACAACTCTGTGCTATTTTCAACCTTTATTGAATCAACTGGACTTTCTCCAAGGCTGTAAATACTACATTTGGCCCAATCAAAGTGGCCTCGCCTGCTTCAAACCAACTGACAGGTGACCTATATCTCCTCTCATAAATAGCCTCAAATGCGGCCATATTAATGCTAGAATGGTAATTTTTATTATAGGCGAACTTGATCAGCAGGAAGTGATTATCCCAAATCCCTTTGAAGTTGAGAACCTATGCCCTCAACATATCCTTTAGGGTCTAAATGGTCCTCTCTGCCTGACAATCAATCTAAGGGTAAAAAGTTGAACTGAGATGAACTTGGGTACCAAGATCCTTCTGAAACGCTTTGCAAAAATGAGGGGTGAATTAGTACCCCTATTTGAAATAACAGAAAAACGAACTCCATGAAATATGATCAACTCCCTAATATACAGCTTCCCATAATCTTTGGCTGAGTAGGATTTGTTAACTGGAAGAAATGGGATGATTTGGTCAATCTATCTACAATAACCCTAATCGAATCATGCTGACGACGCAAATGGGGTAATCCTGTCACAAAGTCCATGTTCACTTCTTCCCACTTCCAAGTGGGAATACTAAGCTCCTACAAGGTGCCACCAGGTCTTTGGTGTTCCACCTTAACCAATTGAAAGTAGCACACTTGGCCACAAATTCTACAATATCTTTCTTCATACCTTTTCACCAATAGACTTCTTACAAGTTGTGATACATCTTAGTGGCCCCTGGGTAAATGGAGTAACAGACACCATGCGCTTCTGCCATAATCTGCTGCCTCAAATCACCAATGCACATCACACACAGTCTACTTTGATATCTAAACTCACCATCTCCCCCTTGGGAGAAAGCATTTACCTTCTGATCTTTAATTGACCCTTTCAACTTAACCAAACTAGAGCCATTATCTTATTTCTCTTTCATTTCAAAAACTAAAAAGATTCTGAACTACTCTAAACCTAAATATTCCCCTCAGTTGAGTCAACCGACCACACACCTAATCTTGCCAACCTATGAACTTCCCAAGCTAATACTTTTTTATCTACTTCAACATGAGTAATACTATCTATACACAGTCTAGTAAGGTCATCTACAACAACATTGGCCTTGCCCGGATGATATAAAATACTCATGTCGTAATCTTTCAACAATGCTAACCACCTTTTCTAATGGAGATTTAACTCTCTCTTCGTAAATACATATTGCAAGCTTTTATGATCCGTGAACCCATCAATATGCACTCTATAAAGATAATGACTCTAGATTTTCAATGCAAACACAACAACAGCTAACTCAAGATCATGGGTAGGATACTTCTTTTTGTGGTGCTTAAGCTGTCTAGAGGAATAGGCTATGACCTTTTCTCTCTGCATCGAAACAACCCAGACCCACTCTAGAAGCATCACAATAGACAACAAATCCATCTGTACCATCAGGTAGTACTAACACTGGTGCTGAAAACTCTTCTCATAGGAATCTGACCACTGAAACTTAACTTTCTTTTGAGTCAATCTAGACATGGGGGATGTAATAGATGAAAAATCCTTAATAAACCATCAGTAATAGCTAGCTAAACCCAGGAACTCTAAATGCCAGATGGACAAATAGGTCTAGACCAATTTCTTACTGCTTTGGTCTTTTTGTGAGGCTTAAGTTATCTAGAGGCATAGGCTATGACCTTTCCTCTCTGAATCAAAACATAACCCAGACCCAATTTAGAAACATCACAATAGACAACAAATCCATCTGTACCATCAGGTAGCGCTAACACTGGGGCTGAAGTGAGTCGAGCCTTCAACTCCTGAAAACACTTCTCACAGGAATTTGACCACTGAAACTTAACTTTCTTTTGAGTCAATCTATACATGGGGGACATAATAGATGAAAACCCCTCAACACCCCCTCGGTAATTGCCGCTAATCCTAGGAATCTTTGAATGTTAGATAGAGAGATGAGTTTAGGACAGTTTCTCACTGCTTTTGTCTTTTAAGGATCAACTCTAATGACATCATCGGAAATAATATGACCGAGAAAAGCTACTGGTCTTTGCAAAAATTCATACTTGCTTAATTTGGAAAACAACTGGTGATCTCTAAAGTTTCCAACACAATTCTAAGATGGTCTACATAGTCATCCTCCCTATAGGAATGGACAAAGATATCATCAATAAATAATATGACAAACATGTATAAGTACTATTTCAACACTCTATTCATCAAGTCCATGAAGGCTACTGGGCCCCCAAAAGACATGACTAGAAATTCAAAATGATCATAACGGGTTTTGAAAGTTGTCTTTGGAATATCACATTCCCTTACTTTAAGCAGATGATAGCCGGATCTAAGGTCTATCTTAAAGAAGTAACTTGCACCTTGGAGTTGATAAAATAAGTTATCAATCCTAGGAAGAGGATATTTGTTTTATTGTGACTTTATTTAACTGGAGGTAGTCGATTCATATTCGGAGAGAGCCATTCTTCTTAGCATGAATAGTATGGGAGTGCCTCATGGAGAAATACTGTCCTTATGAAACCTTTATCAAAGAGGTCTTTAAGTTTCGATTTTAAATCTTTAAGCTTAGCTGGAGTCAGACAATATGGAGGAATAAAGATGGGCTAAGTATTAGGAAGAAGATCAATATCGAATTTTATTTCTCTATCGGGAGGTACCCCTAGCAGATCTTCGAGAAAAACTTTAGGAAAATCATTGACTATTCGAATTGACTGAACTATTAGAGTCTCAAACTTAGTATCTTTGACTCGAACTAAATGATAAAGTCACCCTTTCGATATTAACCTTCTGGCTTTAAGATAGGATATGAAATGACTCTTGGGAGATACTGAATTACCTTCCCATTCAAAGACTGGCTCATTAGGAAACTAAAACTTCACTACTCGAGTGCGAAAATCTATAGATGCACAATAGGAATGGAGACAATCCATTCCCAAAATAATATAAAAATTGACCATGTCTAACTCTATTGATTCTGCTAATATAATCTTATGAAGGACAATAATATGACACTTTCTATAGACCTGTTTAGAAACAACTGACTCACTAACTGGGGTGGAAACTAAGAAGGGATTAGAAAGCTTTTTTGGACCTACCACAAAATTCAACGCAACCAACAGAGTCATATAGGAGAGAGTTTACCCTAGGTCTAATAGCATATAAACATCAAAGTGAAAGACATAAATAATACCAGCAAAAATATCTGGTGAACTCTCTTTTTCCTAACTGGATGGTAAAGTATAAAACTAATTCTGTGTTGACCACCACCGGTACTAGATGATGCTTTCTGAGGAGGAATAGAGCGACCTAGTAGAGTTAGTGCGTTAGAAACTTGAGTCTGGGGACGAACATCCCAGCTTCTCTACTTAGCATATGGGCATTATTTGATTCTGTGACCCAACTTACCACACCCATAACAACCTTTCTATCCCAATATACAGTCACCAAGGTGATTCTTACCACACTTAGCACATGTTTGATAATTGGGCCTTCCACCTACACTATTTTAAGACCTGGACATAGAAGTTCTACCCCACTACTCCTGCCTGGTTCTCGGTGCAGGAGCAGTCACTGAAGATAGCATTGGTATAGATCAACAAACCTAAAACTATGAATGATTCCCCCCTCCAAATCTTATCTGGCCATGCTCAAACTGTCTGGTTCTATATTTCTTATTTCCCCCTTTCTCCCCTTTAATTTTTCTGCCTCAATTTGTTGAACATGAGTCATCAGTCTAGTAAGATCCATATCCCCAATAAGCATGCAAGTCTTACACTCCTTGGCCACCAAACTAAACACTTTTGTGACAAACTTACTTATACAAGACCAAGGGTCAACCATCATGTCAGGGACATAATTAGATAACTGATTAAACTGAAAGAAGTACTCCTTCACTTACATCGAGCCCTACCTCAGGTTCATGAACTCCTCTATCTTTTCTTCTCTCAACTAATGCATAAAGAACCTATCCAGAAATGTATCCTGAAACACCTGCCAACTCATAGCAGCTGTATTCTCACCTCTACCATTCATCCGCATAACCACCCAATATCATATGCCACATCCTTTAGCCTATAGGATTCCAACTCTATACTCTCCTCTTTAGTAACATGAATAATTTGGGTGATCTTTATTACCTTATCTATGTAAAACTATGGGTTCTCTCCTACTTTTGACCCAAAGAACTCTAGCGAATTCATTCTCATAAAGTCACAAATTTTGGATATAGCTAAATTATCATTCAACTGAAGCGAGACTGGATCTTGATGGTTTACCTGAATATTGGCAGTCATAGCTCAGGCCAACGCTTGAACAATAACCCAAAATTTAGTATGGAATACATTCTTATTGAGAGGGCCAGAAGGCTGGGGTGTCTGGTTACTATTATTATATGCCTTAACTCAGCTAGGAGGCATATTCTGTCATGTAAGACCATGGGTTAAATGTAGATAGAGGCAACTGTAAGCACGATAGATTTATGAAAGAAAAAGATGATTTCCTAAAATATTTTGTAGCCTCTTGCTAAAAAATGTGGGGTGCTTCACACCCATGATCAAGACTCGACGTAACATGGCTTGTCTGGCTCCCTAGGACTCTTTAAACGTTAGGCTCTAACATCAAGTTTGTAATGCCCCAAAATTAGGTCCTAAGACATCATACGGTGCTCAAAACTACAAGTACTATCAAGCTAACCCTGTAAGCCTTCTACTAAATTTGAAACTCAAAATAAAGAAATCTAGGGATGCAAAATACTGAAATACTGAATACTGTCTAAACTGAACATGAATTAACTGAACATAATGTCTGAAAATATTCCACTTAAAAGTCTAGACAACCAATACTTGAAATCTGATTTGTAACCAACAGTCTAACAAGCCTCTACTACTAACAACTAGAAAGCCACTGGGAAAGACCCCAGCTAACTCGAACTAACTGAAAATAATGAAACAATCTACTTTAATGAGCTAGAAATCTAAATAACTGGTTCCCCAAACTATGAGGACTCACCAAATGTCGGGGTGTAGATAGAGATGCTTACGGTGAATTACGCTACTGGAACTGTGCACCTGAACCTACAGTATTAAACAATGTAGCACATAGGTGTATACATGGATCTATACTTTTGGAATTTACTGAGTATATGGCGGTGAATGCATAAGTAAAATAGTAATGGAATGTACATATATCTCATAAAAAATGCATGAAAAGATAAATGGCTCACATTGGCTTGAGTAACTAAAAACTGAAAGCCATAAATCATGAATGATAAAGCATACTGCATAAATATTGTGAGCCATAAAATTAGTTCTAAAAGTTGTACTTATAACCTGTTTTCAAATTATACATGCTAATGTAGGAAGGACTCACTTGTATCAAATGAAAATTAAAGCTCAAATCTAGTAACTGATGTCTTAAGTAAGACAATATTTAAGTAAATTTGTGAACCGTTACACCTAGTTTCTAAAAACTATTCTGTAATTTTGTTTCTATTAGGGAGGTTCTTCTAACCGACATACACCATGTGAGCTATCATGATGTCCAACGTCATATTCCTCTAAAGGGAAAACCTCACATTGGGGAGAGGTTTCTTACTCTTGCCAAGGAGTATAACTGAAACTAAGTAATCATAATCTATATTTGTATCTATATAAATGGGAATAATTTGATAATCTGAACCTATGTTGGCTCGTAGTTTAGGGGCATTTGAACTAGGACACATACCCAACTTGGTGCTAAATACTACTCCCTTTAATCTATATGCTCATTCTGTAGGAAATCCACTATAAAAACTCACATAAATATTTATAATGAAACCAGTCATACATCTATCTATTTCAAACTGTAATTAAAACTATAATAAAAAATGTAAAGTAGGTTCCATATCTTAGCCGAGGATCAAAAGATCAAGTCTTGTTCTAAATCCGAATATAAGCTAGTCATAGGAAGCTTAAAGGCATAATCTTTTTGAAATATCAATGCTTAAACTTATGGCTTAAGACCCACATTTTAAACTTTTGTAAATTGATAGCAAAATATCATGCTCAACATACTTCTTGAAATACTACAACAATATCAAGATAATGAAATCAACATCACAATTCCATGCTTAAACACAATTGGAAATCTGTAATCAATGTCTCAAATCATACTCATGGTATTCAAATCATAAAAGAGAGTTCTCTAAATCAAGACAAATATGGAATTTCATACTTCAACCACTTTATAAATCCATAACTCAAAACAAGATACCTTGGGTATGAACCCTAATTGCAATTCATGTAAATTCATCTTTAAAAACTAATTTTAGGCACAAGGATGAAAAGAATATACTTGTTCATAACCCCATATACCTTATTTGACTAATTGAATGTAGAAGATTGAACTTTGAATTACTAACAATGTTCTTGAAGCTTCTTCTTGAAATTCCTGAACCCAAAAACTTTGATTATTGACTTCCTTGAAGAAGGAGTAATAGGATTGTTCTTGATTTCTTAGGGCTAGGGTTTTTATTTTGAGAAAAAAAATGAATAATAGTATGTATAATGCTTTTCGGGGCTGAAATCCTTTGTTTAGGATGGTTTTGATGTGGCAAAAATGACCCTATTGCCCTCAAATACGCAGAACCAGAAGCTGGAAAATATGGGAGCGTGCTACGGTGCATGTGTCGCATGGTTTGGAGCACCGTAATGGAGCGTGCGCTGCATGCTCTATCGTGTTATCCCTCAAGGGTGAACTGGAGCGTTAGCCGCATGATAATCACACCAAACTACTATTTTGGACTTCCAAACATGTCTTTATGTTTGTCCAAAAATTCTGAAACTTACCCGAGATGTACCTTTGACTCGCCCAATCATGAATCAATTTTAAAATCGACATTCTAATACTGAGAAGGTCGAGAATAGAATCATCAAAGATTTTGAAGCTTTAGAAATGACTAAGTCTCTACATGTAGTTTTATTTCCAGGTTCTAAGTGTCTTAAGTAATCACTAAGAGCTCAATTGAGCTAACAACGTACGGGGTATTACAACAAGCTATCTCTAAAGTTCAAACTTAGCATCTAATGCCAACATGGACTGCCAATGAAAAATCCCACGTTCTAACTAGTCCATCAAAATATTTGACAAATTAATCAACCTTAATTTTTTTATTCTACTTAATGGTGGCTTACAAGCATATTTTTTTCATAACATTACTGCTACACTCAAATGTTCATTATAAATCTTCTCACATAATATACTGGTTTACAAATACAAGATAAAAATCAAGGAAATCTGGGTCTAGTAAAATCACATGGTAAGAATAGTCTACCTTAATCTTACAATATAACACATTAAAATCTATTAGCGCATTCTTTTTCCCTATATCAAATCTACTTGCCTAAGCATACATTTCCACTACCTTCAAAGTTGTACAGACGTTGCTAAATCTCCTCTCCAGTATATCTAAACTAAAGTCTAAATGTATAAATTATTAATCACTCTATCATTCCATTCATAATCTATAAATAATTCTACTGCTGCAATCACAAGCCATCAAGAACTTTTTTCTTATTTCAAATAAATTCTAAATCATCATAACTAATCACTTCCTTTAGTAACTATCATAAAATCTATAAATCTTGCTAAACTTTAGCCAATCACCAGAAGGTCATACCACCCCCTTCACTCAAAGATTACATGGCTACAACTACCTTTTTTAATAAAGATTTATCCTCACTCTAACTTCTAAACATATGACTTCATATTTCTGGCTATCGGATAATTTGAGTGCTCGTAGTTTATAATACTTTACTTAACACTATCGCATAAGGTGGAAACATTGCCCCAGTATTTAGCTACCTATCTTTCCCCTTAAGCAAGATATTTGTAGAAAAGTTTTTGAAAGGGGTCTAAATATAGGTCTCACCTTGACTCAACTATATGATTCATAATGATAGGGGCAGGTGCTAAAAATAAATAGACTTTGATTCCCTAATGGACTCCTCTTAAGTCCTTATGAAGTTTCATAATCTTTGATTAATCAATTAAAGAGGATCACATTGTTAGAAATCTAAGCTTTTGCACTTGTATCACCTCGATAATGAGAAATAGCCAACAGAATTTGAGTTTGGCAGAAAGATGGATAACTTTCTTATTGACAACACTATTGCATGATCTAGAGTATGAAAGAATGAAAATCATTTTCTAAATAGACTATAGCTTTCATATTAAAAGTATGGTGCACAACACGCTCATAAGCAAGACTTTACTAGACATGGCTTCATAGACACCTTAGGACACTTGAACCATACTTGATACCAAGTTTGTCACAAACCAAGAGTAGGCCTTGGACGTAGTAGGCATCCAAACTATCTTGAGCTACCCACTTAGCTTACATGCTGAGCATTCATTCAATACATGCAAAATGAAAATATTTAGAAAAGCATGAGTATAGTTACAGAATTGGAAGTTCTTTTATAAATATGAAAGAATTTATACAATAATTTAGGAGAAAACCAAAATGACTAAGTAATATCTAAAATATTGAAAAAGATGCTACATAGGTCTAAGAATCCTTTAACGTCATTTGTTAATAACTATGAGGGGACAGGGCCCTGACTATACCAAAAAAATCTAAAACACGATCTGTAATGATCTAAAAATTTGTTGAAATGTGTGAAATTTCTAATTTTATGTGATTTGACTATTTTACCCCTCTCCGTAGTTGAATTATAGTATTTTTGGAGTGTGGTAGTGATTGGCATAATTTTTGATGCATTTTGGTACCATTTAGCGATATTATAATTTTTGATGGCTTCGATAGCCTTATTTTAGACTTATGGGTATATCTTTTGATCCGTGCAATGGACGGATGAACGGACTATGCCAAAAGCTTAGAATATTGATTTTAGGCCTGGTAGACCTTTGGTTTGGATCCCGATGCACCTGAGCTCATTTCGACCTATCAGTCAAAAAGTTGAAAAATTGAAAATATGGATGTGGGACCGACATTTGGTCCAAACGACCTCGGATGGAAAATCCGTCTTACTAGAAGATCCAAAATATTGATTTTAGGGTGTTATCATATTTGGTGAAATTTTAGCTATTAAATCTCATTTTGATCCTTGGTTTGAAAAATTGCAATTTCAGATTTTGGGGGTCAACTTTTTGAAGATGATATTTTTTTTTAAATCCGACTTCGCCAATGCATTCGAAATGCCAAATTTAGTGTGGTTGCATAGTTCGTTGCATATATCAGACTCTAAATGAATTCTGGGCACCCCATCGAAGTGCGAATTAACTTTAAAAAATAGTTTTTCAGCTATAATTATGCAGAAAAATCTGCAATAATAAAAAGCAGTTTCAGACCTATTTTTGCTCATTTTTCATCTTGCCTCTTGGGATTTAAACCCTAAAATAGTGTGAGAGATTAAAAGTAAAGTTTGTGGGAGCTTGGGAAGATACATTAACATATATTTCTTGATTTTATTATGGATATAAGGTAATAATTCACCATTTTATTAGTAATTTCTTGATTAATTTCTCAAAACCTCAAAAATCTTAGGACTTGATTTTAAATCTCAATTTCACTCCTTTTCACTTGAATAATATTTTTATCTAATAATTACTAGTTTTTCATCAATTTAACCTTCAAAACAACTCCGATTCTTGATTTTAATTCGAATTTCAAAGATTTTTACCCGGTAAAACTCAAAAATTGTTTTTCTTCGATTTAAACATTATTTTTGAATCTATTTGACTTGAGTTTTCATCTTTAGGGTTCTAAAAATATGGGAAAAGTATTTTTAAAGTAAAGTTCTAATTTTTCCCTTCTTTTTCAAAAACCCATTCCGTGAGTCTGTTTTGACCCTGAACCAAAAGTAGCCAATATAGGTGTCATCAATTTTATTTTGATGTGTCGGTTTCATATTTGATGTTTTTAGTGGAGTTTGGAAATGTTTCTGGAAATTAGCATTGTGGGTTAGAAGTAAGCGGACCAAGTTTGACTTTCGAGGTAGGTTATGGCTTAACTCCTTTAGACTGGGTTGGGTAGTAATTGATGGCACAAAATTCATGTTAAGAATGGAAAATAATCATGAAAAATATCTATCTATGTGTTGTATCCATTTGGGGGTTTATATGTGATGTAATTATCAAAATTAGGATATTATGTGATTGGTGTGACTGTGTGGAGTCCTATGTGAGATAATTGTATTGTACTGTTGAAATACCTAATATTGTACCATTGGTGTATAGTGATATATTCATACTTGCTGGTATATGAGACATGTAGAAATTCATAGATAAAATGGAAATAATGAGTGTATAGTGACTCACATGGTTATGGAAATATTTTGTTATGGTTGGTTGTAGAACTATATCATATGGTTGATAGTGAAACTACTCTTTGAGATTAGTTGTGAATATTACATCCTCATATCATACTCATTCCTAAAACATTGGTACCACTATTGGCAACACATGTGTAACATTAGAAACACCTTTTTAAAAAACTCCCTAAGTGATGTGCCAGCGAGGAGATATTGTAACACCTTATAAAACCCCTTTTGAGGAATGTACTAGAAAGGAGAAATGACATATGTGGATTGTATATGGGTTGACGAACCCCTTATAGGTCCTATGTCGGGAAGCTTTAGCTCCATAGGTATATACAGAGATTGTGCGATGATCCCGAAGGTTATGCGATAACCTCATACATCATCATCATTATCATCATGTACATTGAATTTAATTTATTGTGTTTATGTTGTGTTGTATTTCCATATTAGTTTTTCATCAATGTCTTTGTCTTACCTTTTTTTACTTGTATTTAATGATCTTGTATCTACATGTTCTACTTATATATGACATAATGTATACTTGTGTTCTATTTCTTGGTGTGTTATCGTAATATATGGATATTATAGAATTGTTAGTAAACACGTGGTGGGGTACTGTTGTGGGATATTTTCTAATTATAGGTGGCGTGCCCTTAGTATGTACTTTGTATGCTTTATTTTCTACTTTTATTGGTCAACCTATGATACCTAATGAGTACAAGTGGACCGTACGCCTGCCTACTACACCCTTTTGGTGCATGTCCTAGCTCGAGTGTGACTTAACTTACTTGTCTCGGGCGATTGTTGGAGCTCCTAAGGTAGCAGTTGGACATTCATATGTCCGAAGTTGACCTCTATTTTGCTATAGTAGTTATGTCCTTATTAGTATTTAGAGACAAATATTATTCCTTTGTAGTTATTTTTCTGATGCATTTGACTCTCAAATTGTATTAGTAGTATTTACACTATTGTACCTTATTTTGTGCATGCTTGATATTTTGGATAAGTTTTTTCCGCATTATTATGATTACTTGTATGGTTCGACTTTATTCCAGAAGCCTTACTTTTGGGTATTTCTATCTTTTTTTTATTATATCTATTTGGGTGATAGGCTTACTTGTCCAGGTATGCTATGACAAGTCCCATCATGACCCTCATTTTTAGGTTGTGACAAATTAGTATCAGAGCAACCAGGATTCATTGGTCTTAAAAGTGTAAGAATGGGATGTCTAATAGAGTCTCCTCGATTGGTACATAGATTTCTATATCTATCTTTGAGAAGCTATAAGATGTCTCTAGGAAACCTCCCTCATTTTATTTTTTATCGTGCGAAGTTCTTTTATACCTTATGTTTTGAGTTATTTTCACTTTTTTGCATAGATGGTGTGGATTCTAATACTATCAGTTGATAAATACTGCGACAGATTGGTGGAAATTATTTATCGGTTGTAGGTCTATTGATGCTCCTGAGTTGTCATGGGATCAGCTTATTAATACCTTTCTGGAGAGATTCATGCCTTATAGTTTGAAAGATCTGATGCGGGATGAGTTTGATCATCTGGAGAAGGGATATATTATATTTATTGAGTATGAGGCACACTTTTATGCCCTGTATAGATATTCCTATGATAGCATTTCCACTAGGTATGTGAAGACTTAATAGTTCATAAAGGGTTTAGATGTTTCTCTTTAGCTGGATACATCTCAGATTGTTATGTTTAAGGTTTCTTTCTAGAATATAATAGATCATGCTAAGATGACAGAGGGTATTCTTAGTGAATCTCAGGGAGGCACCTGAATGGCACAATGTTTTGGTGAGTTTAAGAGTCAGACCTCTCAAGGTAGATATTTTAGAGGTTTTTATGGATACCATAGTAGGCCAGTGGTGCTTTACAGAGTTTAGGTGGTGAATTTTCTAGTTCAACTATTTAAGGTGGCCGTTCGAGCCCAGTTGTACCTTCTCCTGTTGAGGATGGTCATAGAGATCACTATATGTTTGATGAGATTGGCCATGTGGCTAAGGACAATCCCTATTGGGTGAGTTAGGCTACTCTTATTTTAGTAGTGATATATAGGGTTCTACTAGAGGTGCAAGAGATAAAGATACTGGAGCACATGGTGGTGGTCGTGGGGCCACCCAAGTAGTAGGTGGTCATGGTCATTGTTATGCTATACCAGCTAGACCAAAAGTAGAGGCTTTTGATGCTGTGGTTACAGGTATTGTCCTCATTTATTTTAGACCTACATCTATATTATTTTATCCTAGATCATCTTTATCCTATGTGTATGTGTATTTTAATTTGGGTTTGATTCTTTTAGTTAGCCTCTTCCCATGCCTATTCGTGTATCTACCTCGGTAGGTGATTCTTTAGTAGTGGATCGGGTGCACCAATCTTGTGTTGTGACTTTTGTCCGGCATGATACTTTGGTAGACTTGTTTGTGTTAGACATGATCAATTTTGATATTATTTTGGGTATGGATTGGTTGGCCTCTTATCATGTCATACTAGATTGTTATACCAAGACCGTGACTTTAGCTTTCCCAGGTATGCCAATGATAGATTGGAAGGGTGCACTTCATTCGGGTTCTAAGAGGATTATATCTTATGTTCAAGATTGTAAATTGGTTGAGAGAGGATGTTTATCTTACTTGGCCCATATTCGTGACACAAGTGTTGTTTTGCTTGTTTCCTTAGATTCTGTTCGTATTGTCGTGAGTTTATGGATGTTTTCCCTACGGACTTTCCTGGTATGCGTCTGAATTGAGATATTGATTTCACTATTGATGTTGAGCTAGACACCAAGCCTATTTCTATTCTTCCTTATAGGATGGTCGAACAAAGTTAAAAAAATTGAAGGATCAGTTGCAAGAGTTATTGGATAAAGGATTTATCTGACCTAGTGCATCGCCTTAGGGTTCGCCTATCTTATTTGTGAAGAAAAATGATAGGTCTATACAGATGTGTATTGATTATCGATAGTTGAATAAGGTGACAATTAAGAATACGTATCCCATTCCTTACATTGATGATTTGTTTGATCAATTCAGGGTGTTATGGTGTTTTCAAAGATTGATTTGAGGTTCAGTTATCACTAGTTGAGGATTAGAGCTTCGAATGTTTCAAAGATAGTTTTTCGGACTTGATATGTTCATTATGAGTTCTTGGTCATGTCCTTTGGGTTGACCAATGCCCCTGCTACATTCATGGAGTTGATGAACTGGGTGTTTTGATCATATCTTGACTCCTTTGTTATTGTGTTTATAGATAATATCTTAGTTTATTATGAGAGTGAGGTTGAGCATGAGGAGTATTTGTGGATTGTGCTTCAGAGATTGAGGGATGAGAAATTGTTTGCTAAGTTCTCTAAGTACGAGTGTTGATTGGAGTCTGTGTTTTTCTTTGGTCATGTGGTGACTAAGAAAGGTATTATGGTTGATCCAGCCAAGGTTTTAGTGGTTGGCGATTAGTCTAGACCTACTTTGCCCATCGAGTTTTGGTGTTTAGTTTGCTTGGCAGGTTATTATCAGTGTTTTGTTGAGTGTGTTTCGTCCATTGCAGCTCCATTAACCAAGTTGACCTAGAAGAAAGTTTTTTTCAGTGGTCCAATGCTTGTGAGGCGAGCTTTCAAAAGCTCAAGGATATGTTAACTTTAGATCCTATCTTACCTTTGACTAAGAATAGTGTGGGTTTTACCTTCTTTTGTGATGCTTCAGGTGTTAGGTTGGGTGCTATGTTGATACAGGAGGGCAAGGTAATTATGTATGTGTCTTATCAATTGAAGCCTTATGATATGAATTATCCTACTTATGATTTAGATTTGTGCACAGTTGTGTTTGCCTTGAAGTTATTGAAGCACTACTTTTATGGAGTCCATTGTGAGATCTCCTTAGATCATTATAGCCTTCAGTACTTCTTTACCTAGTGAGATCTTAATATGAGGCAGCGTTGTTGGCTTGAGTTGCTTAAGGATTATGACTTGACTATTCTCTACCATAGAGGAAAGGCTAATATGGTTGTGGAAGCCTTGAGCTGGAAGCCAACTAACATAGGTAGATTGGAACATATTTTGACCTAGGAGAGGCCTTTAGCCTCAGAGGTTCAGTATTTTGCTAAATAGATGGTTAGACTTGATATTTTGACACTTAGGCATATTTTGGCATATGTGGAGGCTAGATCTTATTTGATGGAGCAGGTTCAAGTTCATTTGTTTGATGATGTTGGAGGATTGAATTAGGTTGATCTTGGAGGAGGCCCATTGTTCAATATATTCTAGCCATCCAAGTGTGACTAAGATGTATTGTGATTTGAGGCAGTACTACTGGTGGGGTGGCATGAGGCGAGATATAGCAAATTTTTTGGCTCGTTGCCCATGTTGTCAGTAGGTGAAGTTTAAACATATGAGACCTAGTGGATTGCTTAAGAGGTTACCTATTCCCAAGTAAAAGTGGGAACGGATCACCATGGACTATGTGACTGGTTCACCTCGTACATCTCATAGTTTTTGACAGTGTTTAAGTAATCATGGATCGATGGACCAAGTCAACTTATTTTATTCCTATTCGGGTTTCATTTAGTGCTGAGAGGTTAGCCCCTATCTTCATTCGTGAGATTATGCATCTGTATGGTATGTTGGTGTCCATTATTTCATATCGAGATTTTATGTTCACATCTCACTTTTGGAAGTCTTTTTAGGATGAGTTGGGTACTTCGATTAATCTTAGCATAGCGTTTAACCCCTAGACTGATGGACAACCAAAGAGGACTATCTAGGTTTTGGAGGATGCTCCGCACATGCATGACGGATTTTGATAGCTGGTGAGAGCAGCTTTTGGTTTTATCAGAGTTTGCATATAATAATAGCTACCATTCCAGTGTTGATATGGCTCTTTTTGAAGAGTTGTATGGTATATGTGGTCACTCCTAAGTGGGTTGGTTTGATATTTCAGAGGTGAGACCTCGAGATACAAACTTGTTGCGTGAGTCTTGGGATAGAGTCTGGGTCATTTAGGATAGACTTAGAGCTACTCAGAGTAGGTAAAAGTGCTATATTGGTCGTAGACTTCGTTCTTTGAGATTTAGTGTTGGTGATCATGTCCTCTTTTAAGTTTCATCCATGAAGGGTATAATGAGGTTTAGGAAGAGGGGCAAGCTTAGCCCCAAGTATATTAGTACATTTGAGATTCTTTGGACTGTTGGTGATGTGGCTTATGAGTTCGCTTTTCCCCCTGATCTATTAGTTGTTCATCCAGTTTTTCATATTTTTATGCTTTGCCGCTATATTTTGAAGGGGTATCATGTCATTTGTTAGGATTTCGTTCAATTATATGAGCGATTGTCCTTTGTTGAGGAGTCGGTCTCTATTTTGGCAAGGGATGTTAGGTGGTTGTGCTCTAGAGTTATCCCTTCGGTCAAGGTTCAATGGAGACATCGGCCTGTAGATGAACCTACTTAGGAGGTTGAGTCTGATATACCTAGTTCCTAACCCTAGCTCTTCATTAATTCTGGTATTTCTTTGTTTTAGTATAAGTACGAACTAGATTTTTAGTAGAGGATGAGGTAACGATCTAAAAAGATGAACTTTGTGATTTTGTGTGATTTTACTATTTTTCCCCTCCACGTAGTTGCATTATGATATTTCTGGGGTGTGAGAGTGATTGGCATGATTTTCGATGTATTTTGGTACTATTTATGAAAAATTGTGGTTTTTCACGGCTTCAAGAGCCTTATTTTAAACTTATGGGGATATCTTTTGATTCGTACGATGGATGGCTGACGGAATGCGCCAATAGCTTTGGAATATCAATTTTAGGATAGGTAGACCTTTTGTTTGGGTCCCGGTGCACCCGAGCTCATTTCGACCTATTGATCGATAAGTTAGATTTGGAAATATGGGTGGGGGACCCACATTTAGTGGAAACGACCTCGGATGAAAAATCTGACTTTGCCAGTAGATCCGTAATATTGATTTTAGGGTGTTAGCATGTTTGGTGTAATGTTACGACTTTTAAATATCATTTCGATCCTTAGTTTGGAAAATTGCAATTTCGAATTCTGGGGATCAACTTTTTGAAAATGGCGTTTTCTTAAAATCCGACTTCGCCAATGCATCCATAAAATCAAATTTAGTGTCGTTGCATAGTTTGTTTGCATATATCAGACTGTGAACGAATTCCTTTCACCCATCGAAGTCTGAATTGAGTTTTTAAAAAAGCTTTTCAGCAATAATTGTGCAGAAAAATTTGCAATAGCAAATAGCAGTTTCAAGACTATATTTGCTCATTTTTCATCTTTCCTCTTGAGAGTTAAACCCTAAAAGAGTGTGAAAGCTTAAAAGTGAAGTTTGTGGGAGCCTAGGAAGATACATTAACATATATTTCTTGGTTTTACTATCAATATAAGGTGATAATTCACCCTTTGCTTAGTAATTTCTTAATTAATTCCTCAAAACCCCAAAAATCGTTGGGCTTAATTTTAAACCTCAATTACACTCCTTTTCACTTGAATAATGTTTTTATATTATAATTTTTAGTTTTTCATTAATGTAATCTTCAAAATAACTCCGATTCTTGATTTTAACCTAGATTTCAAAGATTTATCCAGTGAAGCTCAAAAATGGTTTTCTTTGATTTGAACCTCATTTTTTTACTTGATTTGACTTATTTGTTATCTGTAGGTTCCTAAAAATATGGGTAACATATTTTTAAAGTAAAGTTTCAATTTTGCCCTTATTTTTTGGAAACCCGTTCTGGGGGTCCATCTTGACCCCAATCTTGAAATAGACAATATGTGTACCATTGGTTTTTGTTTTGGTTCGTAGATTTCATATTTGATATTTTTAGTGGAGTTCGAGATCGTTCTTGGAAAGTAAGGTCATGGGTTCAAAGTGTAGCAGACTGATTTCAACTTTTGAGATAAGTTATGACTTTACTCTTTTAGACTGGGTTGGGTAGTAAATGATGATTCAAAATACATGTTAAGGGTGGGAAATAATTATGACAAATAGTTATCTGTGTGTTGTGCCTATGTGGGGACCTATATGTGATGTAATTATCGAAATGGAGATATTATGTGATGTGTGTGACAGTGTGGAGTCCTACATGATTTTGGTAGCCCTAAATACATGTGAATAATTGTATTGTATAGTTGAAATGCCTAATATGGTTCCATTAGTTTATTGTGATATATTCATACTTGCTGGTATATGATACTTGTGGAAATTCATGGATGAAACAAAAATAATGAGTGGATATTGACTCACATAGCTGTGGAAATGTATTATTATGGTTGGTCGTGGAAATACTCTCTGTTATTAGTTGTGAGAATTACATCCTCATATCATACTCATTCATGAAACATGGTACCACCGTGGAAACACCTGAGTAACACTGGTTTAAAATCCTTCCCGAGGGATGTCTGCAGATGAGGTATTGTAATACCTTATAAAACACCTCTCGAGGAATGTGTTAGAAACAAGATATGAGATATGTGGATTGTATATGGGTTGGTGAACCCAAAATGAGTCCTTCATTTGGAAGGTTTAGCTCCGTAGGTGTTACAAGGATTGTGCGATAATCTCGGAGGTTGTACGACAACCTCATACATCATCATCATCATCATCGTCATCATATGCATTGCACTTACTTTATTGTGTTTATGTTGTGTTGTATTGACATATTGACTTGTCATCTATGTATTTGTCTTCTCTTACTTTACTTGTTTTTGATGATTTTGTATCTATATGTTCTCCCTTGTTCTACTTATATGTGGTAATGTATACTTGGGTTCTATATCTTGGTGTGTTGTTGTAATATATGGATATTATAGAACTGTTAGTGCAAGCAGTGCGACTTACCATTTTGGGACATTTTCTGATTGTAGGGACGTTCCCTTAACATGTATTTTGTATGCTTTATTTTCTACTTTGCTTTATCATATGATACCTACTGAGTACAAGTGGACCGTACTCATTCCTACTGTGCCCTTTCGGTGTAGGTCCTATCTCAAGTGCCCCTCAACTTGCTTGACTCGAGCTATTGTTGGAGCTTCCAAGGAAACGGTTGGACATTCATGCTTTTGAAGTTCACCTCTATCTTTCTATAGTAGTTATATCTTTATTAGTATTTAGAGACAAATATAATTCCTTTGTGGTTATTTTCTTGATGTATTTGACCCTCAGATTGTTTTAGTAGTTCTTACACTATTGACACCCCATTTTGTGCATGATTGGTATTTTCGATAAGTTCTTTCTGCATTGTTATAACTATTTGTATCGTTCGACTTCATTCTAGAAGCCTTACTTTGGGATATTTCTATCTTTTTCTTTTTTATTGTATCAGTTCAGGTGATAGGCTTCATTGTCAAGGTATGCTGCGACAAGTGCCATCATGACTCTCATTTTTGGTCATGACACGATCTAATGCAAGAACCAAGTAGTTCTTCCATAGAATAAAGGGATCACCACTTGCTGAAGCTATCCTGAATAAATTTTAATGTTGCATAGAACCATAAGAGTATGTCTCTAAACCGACATCATCAAACGATGTAGTTCCCGAAGACGACTAATAAGTGGAATATGTTGGTATGCAGAAAAAGTAAAGAGATAATATACTTCATATAAAATAACCATAAAAGGAATATATATAAATAATGACTCCAAAGTTAATTGTTCTTTAGTTCAAAACTAAATGGTATCACTGACTTTCGTTTGGCTATGTGAATTCGATCAACACTCGAGAAACTAAGACCTAATTCATGTTTGCCGCATAAATCAAAATTAAATGATAATGGAAAGTAAATCATCCACATAGAGTGAATCATAAGGGTGTCCAATTAAGGATCGAACCATTCATATGTCGGCAAAACACAAATATTGGGTGTTGAGCCATTTGAACTCACACCTTTGCAGTTAACCATCTAATTCTCTTTAAGCCTATATTTTGGCATTTTCATATCATCAAACTTCATTAGAAAATATTTTCATTTACATTTAGGGCATAATCACAGTTGGTATTGTTATACCAAGACATGCAAATCATCTATTTCATCGTTCATAAACCGTACGATCTATCATTAATTATTAGGGCCCAAAATGTATAAAATCAAGTATATAATACTTCTTCAAAATCAATCAAACTGTACAATTTATGAAATCCATTTACCAATTAGGAGCCACAATTCCTTAAGTCTTGTATAAAATATTTTATTATGGGTCAATTCATTCTTGTTTCATTAAAAAAGTTAATATATCATAAAAACTCATCAAGTAGCAATAAAATTTGACCCAAATAATATATAAAACACTTTAATATGGAGGAAAGTAAAATAGGTTCAACTGCCCTCTTCCAATTCAATTCATAAATTAGTTAGAGCAATTTCAAGAAAATAGTTTCGTCACAATTTTATGCTTTTCTCATAAATTTAAAATATACTTCGCAATGATAACTCAATACTTGGAATTTATAAATATACATACATGTTTAAAGATTATAGATTTGAAAAGAGGTTTCAAAAAGAGTTTCTCTACATCATTTATGATTGGCGAAACACAAGTTCATCACCTAAGTAATAATTGCAACCCCAGTCATGTATATGATGAAAAATAATTTTCAAATGAAGAAAGTGTACATATATCTCAAATTTTATTTATCATTGAATAACCCTCCAAACTTTGTTGAAACCTTGATTTATACATAAATAAAAGTTTGGTAAATATACTTACGAAATCCATTAGTAGTAGAGTCATTTTAAACACCATTTTGGTGAAGAGTTGAAATAGAGCATTAACCCTTGAACCTAGATGTTCTTATTTCTTGGAAATTTTGGGAGAAGAGTAACATATCTCATTTGTTATAATTGTTCCTTAGGGATTTGAGAAGGTTTCGTATAGGTGGAGAATGGTTTTGGTTAAGGAAAAAACCAAAATAGCCCTTAAAACGTGTAGGAAAATAAAAGGATTCCATGTTAAGGCTAGGGTTTCAGGAGTTTGATCGATTAGGACTCCCAAAGGTGGTTTCTCTCCATACATCTTACCATTTCAGGAGTGTTACTCTTCCCCCATTGTTAATTTTGCAAAAGGCATAAGATTTAAAGTATCGTACACAAGATTATTCTTTGGTTTTGAAAAAAAAGGCAGGGGGTTTTCAATGTTATGAATTGAGTAATGTTTCTCATAGTTTATACATATTATTTTCATGATTTTAATATGGTTTTGAACTTGTGGCTAAATAGGTATGGTGGATGAACTAGGGAATTTTGATTTCTTCCAAACTTGAGGGTTTGAAGTGGTTATAACCGCAACCCCATAATGACACACTAACCATAGAGTTTTGAGCATCAATATTCATTCATCACATTGAATCAAAGTGATTATCACTTTAGAAGATGAATGTTTCCCTATTGTTCAATCATCATTCCATGATCATACAACTTAGAGACCTGGTCCCTTATTATTAATTGATATTAAACACTAAAATCATTGCTTCATATTAATGTTTCCCCATGTCAATATGTACCATCATTTCTCCCCATATCAACATGACATAGACTTCTGCTTCTATATGCACCATCATTTTCCCCCTATCAATATGCCATACACATCTATACTTCAACATTTAAATTCCCAGTGCTTGGTTCCTTACATGATTTCAGTGTTCAATATTATCCCTTTTGGCACCATTGAAAAGTAAAAATAGTAAACCAAGAGTAAAGATAAGCACAAGTTAGTTAACTCATGGTCACTGGGGCAACACTACCATGAAGAACAACTTTAAAATAAAGGGAAATAAAAGTAGTACACAATCGGAGATTCATTCATTTCTAGAGAAGATTAGTATCGTTATATTATTCCAAGAAACCATCAAGTAACTGTATACAATGGCCATAAAAGAATCATGAAACTAAAAACTGGTTCAAGAAACTCACAAAATAAGACTGATGTAGAAGGGAGATTAGGGGACAAGGATTTTAGTAACAACTCCATTCTGGAATCCTCAACATCTAGAGAATCCAACAACTTAGTTAGAGTATTCACTTTAGCATTCAACCCTTGAGCCTCACTTGTAAGGTTTGCAAAGTTTCCTTGGAGTTTTGCATTTTCTGTTGCAAGTTCCTTAGAGGCACCAGGTACCTCTGAGGATAACTTATCATTCTGTAATTTTAGGTGAGTTATCTCAGTGTCCTTTGAAGCTAACGAAATCCCCGTCTCTTCTAATTCTTTCATTAAACTTCCTTAAGTAGCCAAAAGTTCTGACACTTGGGATACAGTTCCCATTTTCCCTTCAATGCATTCTTTTTCCACTAAGGTTGTCAGACTAAAATTTTTCCTGACTGTTCAAGGGATACCCTTAGTCCCAATTATCGAAAAGTAATTAAACATCTTTTTCAAGAGGTACCAATATGGAATTCCATGTCTCCCTTCCTACTCATGGAACACCTTCTTCATGTGCTCTTTCTTTAGAACAAGCAAACTCATCAACTCAAACTCTCTAAGATATTTTATCAAAAAAAGATCAACACCAGAGGAAATAGTCCTCTTCTCTTATCTTGGCAACATAACCTTGTTAATGAATTCAAATATCATCTAAACTCATTTTTTAAAAACTTCATTTTCACTACAGCTATTGAAGTCCCACTCACTTTTGAGGCTTCAATCATAAACTCGGTTGTGGGATGTTGTTTCACAACAGTCCTCACACCCATAATAGGTACATCCAGAATTCCTCCCAATATTTCTTCATCAAGTTTTATTTTCTTTTCTTACACTTGTGTAATCGAGCTCAACTCATCTTTTGAGAAATCTATTAAATAATAGAATTCTCTACCTTTATTTTCAAAAACAATTGGTGCTGATTCCTCAAAAAGATAAAGCCATCTCTAGTGTTTGATATACTCGACCAATTTTACCATCCTTGGTTTCTCATAAATTTTGGGATCAAACACTCCAGCTAGCACTTTCATAGTTTTCAGGATTGCAATTCTTGTTTCTCTAGAAACCTCCTTCTTATCTTTCTCTATTCTTCTTCTCTTAGGACTACTACTCAATTTCAATCACAGTTTTTCTCTTCTTATGACTAGGTCCCTTAGCGATTTTTTTTCTTTACAGGTGTATGTTTCTTCTCCTTTTCTGTACGGCTAAAGAACTTTGAACTAGAGGACCTGGTTCTCTCAAAACATGAACTTCCTATGTTCTGTTCTCAGTTGCAATAGCAACATCAAAATCAATGTTTTATCTTTTTTATCCTCTACTATTTCTACATTCTCCTTCTTCTCTACAATATACTTCTTGAGTCTTAATTTTTTAGTTGTAAAAGACTTACTTTCCTTTATTGCATCTGCTAGCAATTTTTTTTAGTCCCCCTAGAAGAATAAGATCTTGTAATCTGTACACCAGTTTCAATCACTTTTTCCTTTCCTTTACTTTCCCTTGGTTTCCCTATGGACCACCTCAGAAGTGGTTCATTATCATCCTCCTCACCTTCTTAATTAGGAGTTATACAACTTTTCAAATTTTATTCACTTCATCCTTTTCTCCTTCAATTTTCTTTTTTGCACTACCAGAGCTTTCCTTGGGATCATGTGCAAGTAGAAGCACATTTTTAGCTACCCTGTTAATGCTACTGAATAGATCAAATTTCTTTATCGGAATTTCTTTATTACAAAGTTAGGCAAAGATAGGGTTTGATTCAGCAGAAGTAGGGAAACCATGTACTGGTAAACTTTCTAATATTTTAGTATTTTCTAATTCTTCAAAAAGAATAGGAACTTGTGAAACATATGAGGACTTTGGTTTTTTTAGGAAAGAGGTCTTTCGAATTGAGGAATATCTTGTTCAATTAGAGAACCAAGGACTTAATTTAAGTCAACTTCCAAGTCTAACTCAATAAGATTTTTACTGGAGCCTGGAGTTTTGATAGGAATGGTTTCACTTAGGTTTTCAGATTTTTCACTTGAAGGTATTGTGGGTAAAGCACTTTGTGATTCATGAGGATAATTAGAAGATAATTCTTTCATAGGGGTTAAAGAAGATGAACTTCAACCATTTTGAAAATTTTTAAAAGGAAAGAAAACGAACAAGTTTATACTAATGAAGGAAATGATTTAGAAGGATGATCTGAGAAAAATAAAGAGAGAATGAAATATAAGGATTTGATTTTATAATTAAGGAGGTGACCGTTTGATGTTTAAAAGGTACCTTTTTTAATTGACACATCTGATTATAAAGGTGTGAATCTTCACATTTGATTTGAATTGACATATTTTGTTCATATAGAAGAAGACATGTGGCCTTTTTAAATATAAACTGTATGAATTTTTAAGGCACATTATTTTGGTACTAACTTGAGAGATGGGACCAGGACCCTCTCTTTCTTGAGTGAATTCTCTACTTGTATTAACTTCAACTATTTTCCTTCAAAGTTGTTCCCATGGGTGTATACCTGCATAGGTATGATACTAATTTAGCAAACAGAAACCTATTCTACCAAGGATACCTGACTTCTTATCATAGCTAGATTTGAGGAGAGACATTGACTCACATGTTAGGTTAAGTCAATTTTATCAATCCCTACTTTAACCTTTATCCTCAAAACACTCCCCTTTGTGGAACTATTAAGAAATAAGTCAATATTTCTGAGAACTAGGTGCCAGATTTTGCTTCATTCAAACTACCCCTAGCTCCTTCTTTTGAGATAAATTCCTTTGGGACTAGGTCCCTGAGAATTTTGATATAACAATTTCTTATTGGTCTTCTACTTGAGCTGGGATTAGTAATAGGCATTCTAAATTACTATCATTTTATTCTACACCCTTCAGCCTTTTGACCATCATCTTGTAATACCCAGCATTTGGGGCTAGAACGAAAACCGTCATTTTAGTTCTTGGTGAGTTGCGGAGGGGGTCTATTTAGTAATTGTCAAATTCCAGTAGCCTAGCATGATTGTGGCACATCGCGCTGAAGTTCCAGTTCCCAACCAGTGGGACAACACAATGGCTCCATGTCACGGTGACCCCAAGAATCCCATTCGTCAATTTCTAGTAAGCCACCAGATAGTGGCACGTCGCGGTGACCCATTAAATCGGACTCCCAGTTATATTTTTTGGTTATGTTAAGGGTTAAAAGGGGGGGTATCCTAGCATGATTGTGGCACATCAAGCTAAAGTTCCAGGTCCCAACCAGTGGGACAACGCGATGGCTCTGCATCGCGGTGACCCCAAGAATCCCATTCATCAACTTCCACTGAGCCATTGGCATAGTGGCGCGCCGCGGTGGCCCATTAAATCAGACTCCCAGTTATATTTTTTTGGTTATGTTAATAGTTAAAAGGGGGGTATTCTGGGAAATTACCCTACCCCTAATCCGTCTATAAAAATACAATCAATGGCATAACAAAAGCACTTTATGCCCAAATCTTTATTCTCTACAAAGCAAAAACCCTAAGCATCCCAAAACCTCTTCCAAGAATCTCAAGATTCAATCGTGTTTTTTTGAAACTGATTAAATATTTGGAATCCCCAAACTGTAGGCTTCAAGAATCAGCCTTTAATTTCTTATTTGAGACATGTGGGTTTAGAAAATTATCAAATAGAGAGATAGTGATTGGCGGCAAAAAGATGACTATAAGTAGAAAAGTATCAAATTTGTTCCACCAAGCAACAGAGATACTGAGTCTAGAATAGAGGTAATGTTGTCAAAAGTGGTCAAAGGGAAAGAAAGTAAAGAGAGCTATTTTAAGGAGATTAAGGCAGACCTAGTCAGGCTGCATCAAAAAGTTGAGTCACATGCTATGGAAATTAAACAACTGGAGAAGCAGTATGGACAAATTTCATCTGCATTAAATCAATGGTGACCTGGAATCCTTCCTAATAATATGGTTATAAATCCAAAGAATGATGGTCATTGTCATGCCATTTCCACTTGGAGTGGTAAAACCACCATAGACCCACCTGTACCGATTGTAGATGAGCAAAATAATGATGATTACCCTATTGATGTTGAAAGCAGTAACAAGCAATATAAAGGAAAATAGAAAGTTGAGGAGCTTGTGTTGAAGAACATTCTAAAACCTCCTCCTCCTTTTCCTCAAAGGCTGAAAACGAAACAAGAAGAGGGTAAGTATCAGAAATTTTTATCTATGCTAAAGATGCTGTCAGTAAACATCCCATTTGTAGAGGTATTAGAGAAAATGCCAAGATATAGAAAATTCATGAAGGATCTAATCACCAAGAAGAGGTCCGTTATTTATGAGCTAGTCGATAATATTCATCATTGTAGTGTTGTAGCTACTAGATCATTAATGAAGAAAAAGAAGGATCCTGGTGTTTTCAAAATATCATGAACCATTAGATCTTTTTACTTCACTCATGCATTATGTTATTTGGGTGATAGCATCAACCTCATAACATTTGTAGTGTTTAAATAGTTAGGGTTGGGAGCACCGAAACCAACTACAATAAGATTAGTAATGATAGACAGGATGGTGAAAAAGCCAATTGGTATTTTATGTGATATATTAGTGAAGGTGGCTCCTTTTATCTTTCCTGCATATTTTGTGATATTGGAATGCAAAGTAGACTTTCAAGTCCCAATTATTTTGGGAAGACTATTATTGGCTAAAGGAAGCATGTTGATTGATTTAGAGCTATGAAAATCTGATGTTGAGACTCAACGATGAATATGTGGTGTTCAATTGTAATGCTCCAAGAGCACACCCTGGGCATCACGTGGTTCTTATAATCCCTAGGGACCACAAGCTAACCTATGAGCTGAAATCTGCTGTGAACACTGATTGATATAATCATAAATACGGAGGAGCAATTAATAAGCCATAAGGTTTTAATAACTGAAATAATGTTGAATTATGAATCTGGAGAAAACAACTATCTGAATTAGATAAAAACAAAGATAAAATGAATAACTAACTGACAAGTCTGAAAGCTTCTAACTAACTGAATACGAGTTGATGGGACAGACCCCAACTAACTCCAACTAACTACTAAATTGGAAGCATGAAATAAAATTGTTTGTCCATGAAATATGAGGAATCACCACTACTACTGCTGAGAGACTGAGAAGTCTAAGTGTGATCTAGGAATTGAACGTATGAACCTATGATATGATACATTACAGCACAGGAAAAAAGAATGTGATCAGAACTTTGAATGTACTGGTATGCTAAATAAGGTAGGTTGATATACATGGTTTCATGAATGTGAATAATTGTCTGTATGAACATATGTAGATATATAACGTGTAAAACTGAGAATGGTGCATGAAATCTGTAGACACTAAGGATACATAAAGTCTGTAAATATTGAGAATATATGAAATCAGTAAATACTTAGGATACATGACCAAGCATATAAAATGTTCTGAATGTAATTAGTAAATACTAAAAATACTGAAGTCTGATAATTTAATCATTGTTATCTGTATGCTATGTTCAAGCAACTGAAACTGAAAAACTAAACTGATTACTGGACTAAGACTATAGGAGCTATCATCTAACCGACATTACCTAATGAGCAAGTTAGGGGTCCAACCTATAACCCCAGTTGGAAGGGTGTCAGTACCGTGCCATGAGTACTAATGCTGGCAGTGTGGACCAACTAAACTGGTATACTGTAATGTCCCAAAGAACTAAGGGTGTCAATCCTGAATTGACGGGTGACCCTAGCAAGATAGTCAAGCCTAAACTGATGGGTGACTTCTCATATCGTATGCTGGCTACACAATTTTGGAGTACAGTGAATTCTACAAACTACTCTGCCTATCTGATGGGGAAGCCGTCATCCCTGCGCTCGCTCGATGATAAATCCTACTCCTAATGGAATGACACTGGATTACTAAACTATTCTATGTTTAATTGACTGATCTAGTAATGCTCCTAATATACTCTAAAGTTATTCTGAAAGTACTGAGGAGAGACTAAGTAAACAACTATAGTTTTTGGGTATTCAAAACCCTCAGGACTTAAAAACAATAATAGTAAAAATGGTACAAATATTGAAAGACATAATCATGGGAACATTTATTAAAATCCACTCTTGTAAGCATTTCATCAAACGCTTGATGTGCATGGTTTTGACTATGCATGGGAAATGTATAGAACTTGGAGTAACAACATAATTTAAACATCAACAACACTTAACCATGATTTAAATTAGAAAATAGCAGCACTAAAACATGAGGCGTTTGATAATGACAATAATTTCATGTAAGCATGGCATAAAATCAAAGTTCATGGAGGTTCATGGTTGAAATCCCAATTAAAGATCATAATTACTTGTAAAGATCATAATTTTACTTTAAAACACATTCTGAGAGAACATTCTTTCTTATGCATGAATAAAACTAGTGCGCCCCATGGGGATACGCTAGGTCTAATAAATTCCTTATCTAGGAGATACTTTAACTGTTTTTTTAATTCTTTGAGTTCGGCTAGAGCCATTCTATATGGCAGAATAAAGATTGGCTAAGTGTCTGGGAGAAGTTCTATTCCAAAGCCGATTTCCCTTTTGGGAGGAACCCTAGGATGATCTTTAAGAAAGACATATGAGAATTCATTTACTACTGCAAAAGACTCAAGACTAGGAGTCTCTGAACTAGAGTCTTTGACTTGCAAAAGATGATAGACACATCCCTTAGGTATCATTTTTCTTGCCCTAAGGTAAGAAACAAGTTGACCCTTAAGAGCTATAGTACTACCTCTCCATTAAAGGACTGGCTCATTTGGAAACTGAAAATGAACTATTCGGATTCTACAATAAACTGAAGCATAGCATGAGTGGAGCAAATACATGTTGAGAATGTCATCAAAATTCGTCATCTCTAATTCCAAAAGATCAAGTGAAGTAACTTTCAGAGATATTGAGATTGGACAGTTCCTTTATACCTGTCTGTATAAAATGGAAACACCTACTGGGGTAGAAACTAAAATGGCCTCTGCTAAGATATCAGGACACATTCTGAAGTTGATGGCTATATAAGAGGTTACAAAAGAAAGAGAAGCTTCAGGGTCTAATAAAGCATAAATATGTAAATGAAAGACCTGCAACGTACTAATAACTACATTAAGAGATTTTTCCTGATCTTA
Organism: Capsicum baccatum var. pendulum; assembly: GCA_030864225.1. Classification (NCBI taxonomy): domain Eukaryota; kingdom Viridiplantae; phylum Streptophyta; class Magnoliopsida; order Solanales; family Solanaceae; genus Capsicum; species Capsicum baccatum. Next base: position 72,051,675 of record CM061551.1, read on the forward strand.
TCAAGACTAAAGAGCATACAATATTTTTGAACATTGACCACAGGTAGCACAGAAAACGGCATCCTGCTGAGTCAGGCGGCTGGCTGGAACTAATGACTGATAGGACTACCCTGTTGGTGCAAATCCCTACGTTTCTGAGAAACTACCCAACAGTCCCTAATCTAATGGACTGGCTTGCCACACCCAAAGCACATATAACTTCTAGCTCTACATTTACCCTGATGGTTCCTACTATCTTTCTGACATAGAGAATTCATATGGGCACTGTTAACATTGCCTTGGGACTTAGAGCCTGGTTTCCTATCCCGGTTATCATTTATGAATTTAGAAACTAGGGCACTGGCTGAAGAGGGTAGTGGGACTGAAGACCTTTGACAAAATTGAGGACGGTTACCACTTCTAATCTTGGCAAGCTAAAATTAAAAATACCCATTCTATCCCTCTTGTTCTCGTTCTCTCTCTTCTTGGTCTTTTTCTCCTCAATCTATTAATCATGGAACATCAACCTAGACAAGTCTATATCCCTAATCAGCATTGCAGTCCTACACTCCTTGACCATACTATCAAACACACGAAACATAAACTTGCTCATCTTAGACCTGCTGTCAGCTACTACGTGAGGAGTATACCTATCTAACTGAGTATACTTTAGGGAATACTCTTTCACACTCATGCTACCCTACCTCAAATTAATAAATTCTAATACCTTGGCTTCCTTCAACTCCAATAAGAAGAATCTATCTAAGAAGGCTGTAGCAAACTTCTCCCACTCAAAAGGCTCTGCGTCTGCACCTCTATCTACCTTTTACTGCTTAAACCATGAGGGGGATATATCTTACAACTGATATGCATCCAACTCAGCATACTTAATAAAAGTCACCCCTCTGATATCTGTCACCCCCTACACCATGTCTAAGAATTTTTATAGATCCTATTAAGGCTTGGATCCCGTGAAAGAAGAAAGATTTATTTGGGTGAAGTCCCAAATTTTGGCTACAGGAGTGTTCGCCACTATATTGGCCAGAACAATGGCTGGCTATGCACTCTGAGCCACCAAAGACTGGTCTAGAGTAGTGAATGTAGCTCTAAACTCTGCATAAGAAACATGCTCATTTAGGGGATCTTCCTGAATAGGCGGAGGTGTTGGCTGGTTCCCGTTTCTTCTTTCGTTTGTCCTTTTAGGAGGCATGTTCCATAAATGGAAGGAAAATTAGATTAGATAGAGAATTTAACATGAGCTCTTGCTCAGTCGCACGATATAAATACTTAAAGAAAGGAAACTTTTCCTAAAACGTCTTATAGCCTCTAATTCATAAGTTTGGCGCACTACACACCCATGCACAAGACTCTACTTAAAACGGCTTTCAAAATTCCTAGGACACTTTAAAACCTTAGTCTTTAATACAAAGTTTGTAACGCCCCAAGACCACACCCTGGGCGTCAAACGGTGCTTATAGTCCTGAGGGACCACAAGCTAACCCATCAGTTAGTACCTTCTTTGAACACTGAATAATATAATTATAAATGTGGATGAGCAACTAAAAAGCCATAAGGTTCTATTAACAAAAACAATGTTGAATTATGAATCTAGAGAAAACAACTGTCTAAATCAGATAAAAGACAACGATAAACTGAATAACTAGCTGACATGTCCAAAAGCCTCTAAGTAACTGAATATGATTTGATAGGACATAACCCAACTAACTCCAACTAATAATTAAACTGGAAGCATGAAATAAAGTAGTTTATCCTTGAAATATGAGGACTCACCATAGCTACTGCTGAGAGACTAAGAAGTCTAAGTTTGATTCGAGAACTGGATGTCTGAACCTATGATATGATATATCATAGCGCAAGAAAAGAGTATATGATCAGTACTTTAAATGTATTGGTATGCTAAATGAGGTAGGTTGATATGCATGGTTTCATCAAAGTGTATAATAACTGTCTGTATGCACATATGTAGATATATATAATCTGTAAAACTGGGTACAGTGCATGAAATCTGTAGACACTGAGGATACATGAAGTCTATAAATGCAGAGAATATATGAAATCTGTAAATATTAAGGATGCATGACCGAGCATATAACATGTTCTGAATATAATATATAAATACTAAACATACTGAAGTCTGATACTGAATCACAAATATTTGTATACTATGGTCAAAGAACTAAAACTGAATTACTCAACAGATTATTGGATTGAGACATTAGGAGCTGTCATCTAACCGACACACCCTAATGAGCAAGTTTAGGTTCAACCTGTAACCCCAGTTGGAAGGGTGTCAGTACCGTGCCATGGGTACTAACGCTGTCTATCTGGATCCACTAAATTGGTATATTGTAATGTCCCAAAGGACTAAGGGTGTCAATCCTGAACTGAGGGGTGACCCCAGCGAGATAGTCAATCCTAAAATGATGGGCGACTTCTCATATCCTACGCTGACTATGTAGTTTTGGAGTACAGGGACTTTTACTAACGACTCTTCCTATCTAATGGGTAAGTCATCATCCCTGCGCTTGCTCGATGCTAAATCCTACTCCCAAATAAACGACACCGGATTACTAAATTGTTCTGTGTTTAACTGACTAATCCAGTAATGCTCCTAATACACTCTGAAGTTATTCTGAAAGTACTGATACGAGACTAAGTAAAAAGCTATGGATTTTTGGTTTTGAAAAATCCCAGGACTCAAAAGTAATAATAGTAAAAATGGTACAAATCTTGAATGATATAATCATGGGAACATTTATTAAATCGCAGTGCCTAAGTGGATGGAAATCTCAACCTCAGCACGATGCGCCATGATTGCGGAGTCATACTGGAAAGTGACAATTGGAAAATTGACTAGTGGTGCGGCACGGTGGGATCATGATGGCTCACTAGATTTTTACAATTACAATTTTTACATCCTCCATGATGCGATGAAGTACTAGGTGGTACACCATTTTACTAAAATGGCCCTAACTCTTTACCTGAGTATCAAATTTGGGCGAATTTTATATCGATTGAAAGCTGACTAAATTTTCTACGAAATGTTAAGCTCTAAACTAAAAAATATTGAGTATTTAGAAAATTTTATATAGGATATCTCATGTACTAATAGTTAAATTAAGCGAGGAAAATACATGGTATTACAATATCTCCCCCTTGGGAACATTCATCCTGGAATGAGACTGGCTAGACTAGAAGTACTAAGGAACTGAGAGTACATACTGAATATACGTGATGAAAACATGGTATAATGACTGGATCTGAAGTGTGATTCATTACTGAATTGGGCCTTCAAAGACATCACTGACAGGAACATGATATGAAATTGACGCTGAGCATAGTAAAAAGAATCTTAGGAAGGCAAATACCTTAAACCAAATCTGATTTTGCAGTGCAAAGATAAGGGTACTTGGCCCGCATAACTGCTTCTGCTTCCCAAGTGGCTCCCTCAACGGACTTATTTCGCCAAAGAACTTTTACTAGTGGAACTTCTTTGTTCCTTAGTCTGAAAATTTGATGATCAAGAATTTCAACTGGAACTTTTTCATAAGAGACACTGTTCTGAACATCTACACTTTTTCAGGGAACAACTATGGTTAGGTCACTAATACACTTCTTCAACAACGAGACATGGAACACTAGGTGTTCTGAACCTAGATTCGAAGAAAACTCAAGCTCGTAGGCTACCTTTCTGAAACGATTGAGAATTCTGTAAGGACCGATATATCAGGGACTAAGCTTTCCCTTCTTGCCGAACCTCTTTACTCCCTTCATGGGATAGATTTTCAGGAACACAAAATTACCGATCTCAAACTCAAGATCCTTCCTCCTCACATTTGCATACAATTTTTATCGACTTTGGGCTGCCCTAGGCCTTTCTCTGATCAACTGGACTTTCTTTAAAGCACCAAATACCAAGTTAGTCCCTACTACTACAGCCTCACCCACTTCAAACCAACCAATCAGAGACCTATATCTCCTACCATAAAGAGCCTCAAACAGAGCCATCTAGATACTGGAATGATAACTATTATTATACGCAAATTTGATCAAAGGCAAGTGGTCATCACAACTACCCCTTAAATCAACAATGCAGGCTATTAATATATCCTCAAGAGTTTGAATGATCCTCTTTGCTTGACCATCTATCTGAGGGTTAAAGGCTATACTGATATGGACTTGGGTACCAAGACCCTTTTGGAATGTTTTCTAGAAGTAAGAGGTAAATTGGGTACCCCTATCTAAAATAATTGTTAAGGGAACACCGTGCAACCTAACCAACTCCCTGAGGTAGAGTTTGGCATAGTCCTTATCTGAATAAGAGGTATGGAATGGAAAGAAATGAGCTGATTTAGTCATCCTATCTATGATAACCCAAATCAAATCATGTTGATGACGTGTAAGAGGCAAAACCATCACAAAGTCCATGTTCACTTCTTCCCATTTGTATGTGGGAATACTAAACTCTTTCATGGACACACTAGGCTCTGGTGCTCAATCTTAACCTACTGACACATAGATTACTTAGCTACAAACTCTGTGATATCTCTCTTTATCCCACTCTACCAATAGATTTCCCATAAGTCACAGTATATCTTAGTGGCCCCTACATAAATAGAGTACCACGCACCATGCGATTCTGTAAGAATTTGTTATCTTAATTCATCAACACAGGGCATACACAATCTACCTTGACAACATAATACATCATCTCCCCCTTAGGAGAAAACCTCCACTTTTTGATCTCTGACTAACTCTTTCATCTTTACTAAACTAGGATCTCTATCCTATTTTTATTTCACTTCGGCCACCAAGAAAGATTATGAACTATTCTTGACCTAAACACTACCGTTAGCTAAATTGACTAAGAAGAAACCTAGTCGGGTAAGCTGATGAACTTTGTAAATTAAATTTTTATTACCATTCTCTACATGAGCAACACTCCCCATAGACAGCCTACTGAGAGCATCCACCACTACATTGGCCTTGCCCGGATGATACAAAACACTCATGTCATAATCTTTCAATAACTCTAACTATCTCCTCTGAAGCAAATTCAAATATTTCTTTCAGAACACATGCTACAAGATTTTGTGATATGTGAACACATAAACATGCACCCCGTACAAGTAATGCCTCCAAATCTTTAAGGGAAACACTACAACAGCTAGCTCAATATCATGGGTAGGGTAATTCTTCTCATGAGGATTAAGTTGTCTAGAGGCATAGGCCACAACTTTACACATATATAGTAAAACACATCCCAACCCAACTATGAAAACAGCACAGTACAAAATGAACCCATCAAAACTAACTGGCAAAGTCAGAATTGGGGCTAAAGTGAGTCGAGTCTTCAACTACTGAAAACTCTTCTCACAGGAATCTGACCACTGAAACTTAAATTTTTTTTGAGTCAATATGGACATAGGGGATGCAATAGATGAAAACCCTTTAATAAACCAACGGTAATATCCAGTTCAACCCAAGAAACTCCTGATGTCTGATGGAGAGATGGGTCTGGGCTAGTTTCTCACCACCTCTATCTTTTGAGGATTAAATCTAATGTCATCACTAGAAATAATATGGCCAAGGAATGATACTGACCTTAGTCAAAATTTGCATTTACTGAATTTGGCGAATAACTAATGAGTTCTGAGAGTCTGAAGTACGATTCTGAGGTGATCTGTGTGATCATTCTAGTTATGGGAATAGATAAGAATGTCATCGATAAAGACTATAATGAACATGTACAAGTACTGCTTGAATACACAATTCATTAATTCCATGAAATATGATGGGGCTTTTGTATAACCAAAGGACAGGCCTAAAAATTTGAAATGACCATACCGGGTTCGGAAGGCTATTTTTGGAATGTCACATTCCCTGACTCTAAGCTGATGATAGCTATATCTGAGGTCTATCTTAGAAAAATAGCTGGAAGCCAGAAGTTGGTAAAATAAGTCATCAATTCTAATAAGTGGATATTTATTTTTGATGGCGACTTTGTTCAACTGACGATAGTCAGAACATATTTTGTGAGAACCTTCTTTCTTATGCACGAATAAAATTGGTGCATCCCTCGAGAAGACATTGGGTCTTATTAATACCTTATCTATGACATCCTTTAACAGTTCTTTTAATTCTTTGAGTTTGGCTAGAGCCATTCTGTGTGGTGGAATAGAGATTGGCTAAGTGTCTCGGAGAAGGTCTATTCCAAAGTCGATTTTCCTTTTGGGAGGAACCCTAGGAGGATCTTCAAGAAACACATCTAAGAATTCATTTACTACTGGAACAGGCTGAATACTAGGAGTCTTTAAACTATAGTCTTTGACTAGCACAAGATGATAGACACATACCTTGGATATCATTTTTCTCGCCCTAAATTATGAAACAAGTTGATCCCTAAGAGATATAGTACTACCCCTTCATTCAAGGACTGGTTCATTTGAAAACTGAAAATGAACTATTCTGTTTCTACAATCAACTAAGCATAGCATGAATGGACCCAATCTATGCTGAGAATGATGTCAAAATCCAACATCTCTAATTCCAAAAGATCAACTGAAGTAACTTTCTGAGATATTATGACCGGACAGTTCCTGTATACCTACCTGGCTACAATGGAAACAGTTATTGGGGTAGAAACTAAAATGGACTCTGCTAAGATTTCAGGACTGATTCCGAAGTTGACGGCTATATAAGGGGTTGCAAATAAAAGAAAAGCTCAAGCTCTAATAAAGCATAAACATGTAAATAAAAGACCTGAAGCATACCAGTAATTACGTTAGGAGAATTTTCTATATCTTTTAAGGACTAAAGATCATACAATCTATCTGGATATTGATCACTGGTAGCACTGGAAGCGCACCCTGCTAAGTCGGAGGGGCGGCTGGAACTAATGACTGATGGGATTGGCCTTGTTGGCAAAACTCCCTACCTTTCTAAGAAACTAACCGACACTCCCAAATATGATGGCCTGGATTTCCACACCCAAAGCACACATCACTATAGGATTTGCACTCACTCTGATGCTTCCTACCATATTTCTGACATAGAGGATTCGTACGGGAACTTTTAACATTGACTTGGGACTTAGAGCCTGGTGCCCTATCCAAGTTATCATTTATGAATTTGGGTACTAGGGTACTGGACTAATGACCTTTGACAAAACTGAGGAAGATTACCACTTCTGATATGGGCAAGCTAAAATTAAAACTACCCGTTTTAGCCCTCTTGTTCTCCTTCTATCTCTCCTTGGTCTTCTACTCCTCAATCTGTTGAGCATGGACCATCAACCTATAAAATTCCATCTCCCTAATCAGAATTTTAGTCCTACACTCTTTGACCATACTATCAGATACACCAGACATAAACTTGCTTATCTTAGAAATTTTGTCAACTACTACATGAGGAGTATACCTAGCTAACTAAGTAAACTTTATGGAATACTCTTTCACACTCATGTTGAACTGCCTCAAGTTAATAAATTCTAATACCTTGGCTTCCCTTAACTCCAACAGAAAGAATCTATTTAAGAAGGCTGTAGCAAACTCCTCCCACTCTACAGGCTCTACGTTTGCACCTCTATCTACCTTCAACTTCTTAAACCATGAGTGGGTTATATCCTACAACTAATATGTATCCAACTCAGCACTCTTAATAGAAGTCACCCCTATGATATCTATTACCTTCTGCACCATGTCTAAGAATTTCTGTGGACCTTCTTCAGACTTAGATCCCGTGAAGAAAGGAGGATTTAATTTGAGTAAAGTCCCTAATTCTGGCTGTAGGAATGTTGGCCACAAGATTGGATAGGACAATGGCTGGTTGTGCATTCTAAGCCGCCACAGAATGGGATAGCATAGTGAATGCAACTCTAAACTCTTCTTGAGAAACATACTCATTTAGGGGATCTTCCTGAATAGGCGGAGGTACTGGTTGGTTCTCATTTCTTCTTCCGTTTGCCCTTTTGGGAGGCATGTTCTATAAATAGAAGGAAGATTAGATTAGACAGAGAATTTAACATGAGCTCTTCTCAATCGCACGTTATAAATACAGAAAGAAGGAAAATTTTCCCTAAAACATCTTGTAGCCTCTTGTCCATAAGTGTGGCGCACTACACACCCATGCACAAGACTCTACTTGACGAGACGTTCAAACTTCCTGGGAAACTTTCAAACCATAGGCTTTGATACCAAGTTTGTAATACCCTAAGAGCACACCCTTGGTGTCACACGGTGATTACAGTCCTAAGGGACCACGGGCTAACCCATGAGCTGGTACCTACTATGAACACTGAATAATATAATTATAAATGTGGACGAGCAACTGATAAGCCATATGGTTTTAACAACTAAAATAATGTTGAATTATGAATCTGGAGAAAACAATTGTCTGAATCAGATATAAAGAATGATAAACTGAATAACTAGCTGGCATGTCCGAATGTCTCTAACTGACTAAATACGAGTTGATGGGAAAAGCCCCAACTAACTCCAATTAATAACTAAACTAGAAGCATGAAATAAAATAGTCTGTCCTCAAAATATGAGGACTCACCATAGCTACTGCTGAGAGACTAAGAAGTCTAAGCATGGTCTAGGAACTGGACGTGGGAACCTATGATATGATACATCATAGAGCAAGAAAAGATTATGCAATCAGTAATTTAAATATATTGGTATGCCAAATAAGGTATGTTAATATGCATAGTTTCATGAAAGTGAATAATAACTGTCTGTATGCACGCATGTAGATATATATAACGTGTAAAACTGGGTACAGTGTATAAAATTTGTAGACACTGAGGATACATAGAGTCTATAAATGCTAAGAATATATAAAATCGATAAATATTAAGGATGAATGACCGAGAATGTAAAATATTCTAAATATAATCTATAAATACCTAAAATACAAAAGTCTGATATGTAATCACAAATATATATTTTCTATGGTCAAAGAAATAAAACTAAATTACAAGACTGATTACTAGACTGATACTTTAGGAGTTGTTATCTAACCAAAATGCCCTAATAAGCAAGTTTAGGGTTTAACCTGTAACCCTAGTTGGAAGGGTGCCAATGCCGTGCCTTGGGTACTAACTCTGTTTATTTGGATCTACTAAACTGGTATACTATAATATCCTAAAGTACAAAGTTGTCAAGCCTGAACTGATGGGTGACCCCAGCGAGATAGTCAATCCTAAACTTATGTTTGATTTCTCATATCCTATGCTGGCTACGTAGTTTTGGAGTACAGGGATTGCTACTAACGACTTTACCTATCTAACAGGGAAGCCATCATCCCTGCACTCATTCAATGCTAAATCTTACTCCCAACTAAATGACACTGGATTACTAAATTTTTTTGTGTTTAACTGACTGATCTAGTAATGCTCCTAATATACTCTGAACTTATTCTGAAAGTACTGAGATGATACTAAGTAAAAAGCTATGGTCTTCAGGTTTTCAAAACCCCCAGGACTCAAAAGTAATAATAGTAAAAATGGTACAAATCTTAAAAGACATAATCATGGGAACATTTATTTAAATCCACTCTTGCAAGCATTTCATCAAATGCTTGGTGCGCATGGTTTTGACTATTCATGGGAATAGTATAGAACTTAGAGTAATAACATAATTTAAACATCAACAACACTTAACCATGATTTAAATCAAAAAATAGCTGCACAAAAACATTAGAGGTTTGATAATGACTGTAATTTTATGTAAGCATGGCATAAAATCAAAGTTCATGGTTGAAATCCCAATTAAAGATCATAATTACTTGTAAAGATCATAATTTGACTTTACAACATATTACTTAGACTCCATGGCTGGAAGGAACCCATGAATGAATACTTAACATACCTGGGTTGACGAATTCGTGAGGATCGATGGTGGGTCCTAGAGATTTTGCCTTGAATTTTGAAGTCTAGGTTTTCTTGTTCTTGAAGATAATGGATTCCTCTAAGAGTAGTTTGTGAATAATGGGAATATAATACCCTATTGGGCTTTAATTTTGTGTTTAGGATGAATTTAGGGATTAGGAAAATGACCAAACCTCCCCTTGGAAATTTAAATTACGGACTAAAAATCCTGATTTTTGGCCTTGGCATAATGCAGTATAATCGCGTCGGGCCACTGGAAATTAACATCTAGGACCTAGAAGATTGGCGTGATGCGGTGAAATCGTAGTGTCTCACTAGATGGGAATCTCACTCTTGGCGCGAAGCACCATGATCGCGGAGTCATACTAGAAAGTGACAATTGGAAAACGGACTGGTGGCACGGTGTGATGGGATCATAATTGCTCACTAGATTTTGACAATTACCATATTTACACCCTCTACAATGCGATGAATTACTAAGTGGTACACTATTTTACTAAAATATCTCTAACTACTTACCTGAGTATCCAATTTGGGCAAATTTTATATCGTTAGAAAGCTGACTGAATTTTCTATGAAATGGTAAGATCTAAACTAAAGAATATTGAGTATTTGGAAAAATTTATATAGGATAATTAATTTACTGAGAGTTAAATTGAGCTCGAGAAATACGGGTATTACATCAATGTATGGAAGTCTATGAAGCAGCCTGATTAGTTAAGAGTGGTATCCATGATTGCGGTGTATGATAATAAAACTGAGTCATTCCATGATGTTGATTCTGTTACTCCTTGGGATGATGGTTTGGATGTTGTTGTTCCTATTGAAGAGAGGTTGGATGTTGTTGTCGTGACTCTAGCATTCGTGATCATAAAATCTAATAGTGATGATTTTGATGATGATGATGAGATGTTATGTGTACTTTATGAGATTTGGATTTGAAGAATAGAACTACTCCACTTCTCGTCGATCTATTAAAGAGCCACCAGTATTAGAGTTAAAGTCCCTCTATTCTCATTTGTGATATGCATTTTTAGTAGCCGACGGTACTTAGCTGCTAATCATTGCAACCTATTTGATTTACTCCAAAGTAGAAGCATTGTTATCAGTTTTACAGATATTAAAGAGGGCCATTGGTTGGTCTATTGCAGATATTGTGAAAAACCTGCCTGGTTTGTGTACTCATAAAATTCAATTTGAATCAGAATATATTCCATGTATAGAACCTCAACGTTGATTTAATCCTAATATGCAGGAGATAGTGAATAAAGAGATAATCAAGTGGTTGAATATTGAGGTAGTCAATCCCATTATTGAGACCAAATGGATTAGTCGGATACAATGTGTTCTGAAGAAAGGCGGGATTATTATTGTGCTAAATGAGAAGAATGAGATAGTGCCGATGAGGCATCTCATAGGAGTGAGAGTATTCATGGATTACAGAAAATTGAATGGATGGACTCAGAAAGGCCATTTTCCTATGCCCTTCATAGACTAGATGTTAGACAGGTTAGAGTGCAGAGGATGGTACTTTTTTCTTAATGGGTATTCAGGTTACAACCAAATCACTATTGCACCTGAAGACCAAGATAATACTACCTTCACATGTCCCTATGGGACCTTTATATTCAGATGTATGCCATTTGGTCTATGCAATTCTCCAGCCATATTTCAGAGGTGTATGATGTCAATCTTCTCTAATATGGTAGAAGACACCATTGAAGTATTTATGGATGATTTTTTAATTTTTTGGTAATTCTTTTGATGATTGCCTGGTACGCTTGGAAAATCTTCTTAAAAGGTATGAAGAATGCGACTTAGTACTTAATTGGGAAAAGTGTCATTTTATGGTAAAAAAGGGTATTGTGCTTGGACATAAAATTTCAAAAAGGGGTATTGAGGTAGATAGAGCAAAGATTAAAGTGATTAAGAATTACCTCCACCAATTTATATTAAGGGTGTTCATAGATTTTTTGGAAATATTAGGTTTTATAGGTTATTCATCAAAGATTTCTCCAAGATTGCCAACCTTCTTTGTAGAATTCTTGAGAAAGGGGTGAAATTTGAGTTTATTGAGGCATGCTTGAAGGCTTTTTAGTGTCTGAAAGAGAAGTTGATGACTTCTCCTATTATCGTGTCCCAGATTAGTCCTTGCCATTTGAGGTTTTATATGACGCGAATGGATTTGCCTTAGGGGTTGTACTAGGTCAACAAAAAGAAAAGATCCTTCATCCCATCTACTATGGTAGCAAGGCACTAATCCTGCTAAAAAAACTACACAATGACTAAACAAGAGTTGTTGGCAGTAGTTTTTTCCTTTGAGAAGTTTAGGTCTTATTTGATTGGGACAAAGGTGATTATGCAAACTGATCATACAATATTGCGGTACTTAATGATAAAAAGAATGCAAAGCCTAGACTGATTAGGTGAATGTTATTGCTGTAAGATTTTGATTTTGAGATTAAGGATAGAAAAGTCACTGAGAATCAAGTTGCATTTCATTTATCTAGACTTAAGGAGAAAGCTATAAAGAATGTTGAATATGGGCTCTAGATTGATGATAGTTTTCTAACTAAGCAGATATTAGTAGCTTCCCAAGATCTAATTCCATGGTTTTTCGACTATGCAAATTATCTAGCAAGTGATCTAATACCAGAAGATCTTTACTTCCAGTAGAGAAAGAATTTTATGCATGAGGTAAGGAAATTTTTCTAGGATAATCCTTATTTAGTCAAAATTTATAGAGATGGGATTATTTGTAGATGCATACCTGAGGTTGACATGATGAGTATACTTGATGCTTATCATTCTTCACCAGTTGAGGTTCATCATGGAGCAATCCACATAGCCCACAAAATCTTTTAATTTGGGTCTTATTGGCCAACAATCTACAAAGATGCGCATGATTTTGATTCTACTTGTGATCCATGTCAATGCCAAGGTAATATCTCCAGATGCCATGAACTTCCTATGACTCCTATTTTAGAATTTGTATTGTTTGATGTATGTAGTATAGATTTCATGAGAACTTTTGTGAGTTCGTTTGGCATGAAGTATATACTTGTGGCTGTGAATTATGTATCCAAATGGGTGGAAGCAATTGTACTCCCTAACAATGGAGCATGTAGTGTCACTGCATTCCTGAAAAAAAACATCTTTTCTTGATTTGGCACCGCACGTGCTATCATTTGTGATGGTGGATCACATTTTTATAATCGTCTATTCAAAAGTCTGCTTGAGAAATATGAAGTCAAACACAAGATGGCAACACCTTATCATCCACATACTATTGGACAAGTCAAGGTACCCAATAGAGAAATTAAGTCAATCTTTGTAAAGACAGTAAATGCTAATAGGACTGATTGGTCATGAAAATAATATGTTGCATTAAGGGCTTACCGCATAGATTTCAATACACCCATTGGATCTTCTTCTTATCAGTTAGTATATGTTAATGTTTGTCACTTGTCTATTAAACTTGAACATAATGCACCATGGGCTTTGAAGAAGCTGAATTTTGAGTGGCACGATGCAACCAAGTCAAGGATGAATAGCATGAATCAGTTGGATGAATTTTGACTTCGGTCTTATGAAAGTTCTGCACTTTAAAAGGAAAAGATAAAGCTACATCATCATCGCAAAATTGAGAAAAGAATCTTTGAAAAAAGTGACAAGGTATTGCTCTACAACTAAAGGCAACCCATGATTTCTACTTAGTTATTTATAGGATAATATGTTTGTTCAGTGCGTAGGACTCAAGATTGCAGAAAAGTTCAAGTAAATAGGCTGTACAAACTGTTTATGAGTCGTATCTTGATTGTATAACTCATGATCAAGAGTCGTAAGGACTTAGGAGATTATTCAGTTCCAAGTAAAATTTTATGAAGTTGCTATGACTCTCAGAATGAGTCGTACCCACAAGGTACGACTTGTGACATTGAGTCGTATTGATTCCAGAACCGAGGTAGGGTTCCAGGTTTATACGAGTATAAGAAAACACTTGTAAGCCTAGCTATGAGTCATACACATGACTCGTACCCAATCTTACCAGTTTAGGATCGCGGTTCAACCCGACCCAGCTCAATAGATTTAGACAGAAATAGGGTACCCAATATGGGTACTCAAGACCCGAAACAACTCTACACTAAAAATACCTCCATTTTCAATTGATCTTAGAGCTCCCTAAGCATGAAAACACTCAACATCACACACCATGTAAGTGTTCAAACTTAAATACTCTATATTTTGAGTTGAAATTTCAAATGTGAAATATATTGAACTTGGTTCAAGTTGAATTTACATATGTGTTGTGATTAGGAACCCTAATTCTTAGTCTTAAGTCTAAACATTGAAATTAGGGATGAACTTTGTTTGATGTGTTGATTATAAGTGTTTGTTGACTGAAATAGAGTGATGATGTTATACATTGAAGGATAGATAGGTATTACGAGTTGAAACTAAGTCACAAAGTTAAATCTATATGTTGTGGTTGATACGAGCCACCTTATGGATTGTACCCATAGGTAACGGGGTTATAATAGGATTAACTAAGTACAGTTCTAGTTTGGGTACGACTTTCCTAAATAAGTTGTATCCTAACCATACAACTCATACACTAAAGTCGTAAGGACCTGGGTAGATTATTCTATAAATTGTTTTTAATCTTCTTATTACTGTTGTTAATGAGTCATACCTTGATGGTATGAGTGGTTACAAAGAGTCGTAAGAATGCCAATAAACAATCAACTAGACACTACTTAGCATATGACTCAGTCATACTAGTCGTATCTTGTTGACACGACTTTTACCCCCCATTCCCTCTAATAGTACCTACACTAAACATTCACACTAATAAATATTTTCTTATTTTTGCCTTATTTTCTTTATTTGATTACTAATATATACTAAAATTCATGTATAATTCCTCCTAAATGTGCGTCTTCTTCCAAGTAAGTGGCTAAAAAAGGAAATACAAAGGCACGGTCTTCAAGTTCTAAGTCTACTGAGTCATCAAGTAGTAGTGGTGATTTATACGAATTCCCAATGAAGGGAAAAGTTGACCTAAAAGTAAAGAAATTGGTAAAAGAAAAAAAGGTAGAAACTCTAGAGGAAACACCTCCATGGGGGTCAAGGAGAAAGAAGCCAACTACCTCCCCTCTTCATTCAACTACACCTTCAGAGGCATAAGAAGATATTGAGTCTAGCTCTGAAGCAGAGAGTTCAAAAAATATTACGGAAGAAGTTAATGTGCCACCAATTGATGTGAAGCACCCTTCATTGGACATCACTACTGCTCTGGTGCCCACAGTTGAACGGTGGGGGTACCCCGATATACAGGAAACATATAATGATAGCCTGAGAAGACTCAGGAGCAGACTCAGGAATGAAAAGATTAAAAGGAACTTGTATCTTGAGAGATGCTTGATTACTTCTGGGATGCCAGAGTTTCCCAGGCTAGAGGAGCAGTTCTAAGAGTACAACTTTAAGTGAATGACCAAAGAGTCAGGCAAGTACAATCCCTCACTTATGCGAGAGTTTTATACGGCGTATAAAGGAAAGTTGCAAAAATAGTATCCACAGGGCCAGCCATGGAGAGATGGTGACCTCATTACCTCGTTGATCATTCAAGGGGTATGGGTCAATATCTCCCCATGCACTATTAGCAGATTCTTGTTCAGATCAGATTATCAGCCTTCAATAAACACTAGTGAAATAGACTATCATCTGTGGGATATGCAAAAAATTACTCAAAAAACAGATAGGGACAAAAGAGAAGTTAGGATATTTTTTCTGGATTGCTTCACATATAGCAACAAATGGTGAGAACACAATATGGGTGGTTGGTGGCCTAGGTGTCACTACTCCAAAAATAAAAAATCAAACTTAGTTTTGAGGCCAAGGCATAGTGGACGTTAGACCGACACATGCTATGTCCAATAACTAGGGATAACATATTGAGTCCAGTTATGGCTGTAATGATAGTCGAATTCATAGCTGGAAATAAGTTTGATGTAGAAGAGTTCTTAGCTCGAGAGATGAGAGATCGAGCTGTGGGTAGTGAGAAGTTGTTGATGACTTACCCATGCATGTTACACAGTTGTGTTTGGCATCGGGCTTGTAGGAACTCCCGGGTATTGATAAGATGGTCGAGGCCACATACACCATAAATTTATGACTGATTAAAGATGCATCCAACCCATTGGCCAGGCAGGTGAGGAACAAAATAGATATACTTGCGGAGATGTATAGATAGAGCAGTTAGACTGAGGTTTCTGAGACTGCTGAGGCTGTCAAAATAGGTGGACAACTAAGACTATCCAAACTTCAACTACAGAAGGTACATCTAGTGCCACACCTCCGGTGCAGTTTGTACTATGTTTATCGAGAGGTATGCCTTCTAGTTTGATTATGATTTCACAATCCATATGGAATAAGGCGATGACAAGACTACGCACATTAGAGTCAAATATTTGAAACATAAAAGGGGGCGTAAAGCCCTGGGTTGATATGCAGTTGGTAAACTAGGATAGACGGGTGAGCTAAATTGGATGCATTTGAGCTAAGGATATCTCAATAGTTGGAGTGCAGCCAAACTTTGGATATTACAGAGGTAAATGCTGAGGTAGCTGAGATTAAGAGGAGGTTACAAATTTCTATGATAGGCCGATTATGCTAGAGTCTGTAGTTGAGAAGTTGTGCCTACGGTCCTTGTTGATAATATTTGGGCTATTCCAGACCTAGTAGAGGAATCGGTTGTGGAGACCCAAGAGGATAGAAAAGAGAGAAATAAAAGGAAGCATAAGGATAAATATTCCATAAAAAGTCTAAGGAAGATAGCCTATAGGATAAGTAGGACCGGCAGGTGAGGGTCCGTGAGATAAATGCTGAAGTAGGTGGTTCGAGACCACTAGTAGATGACGTTAAGGGAGGTCATTTTGCATAACTTAACAGTGATATATCACTGAGCACTGATGACGTAGTCCTAGTAACTGATGGGACTCGTGATGATGATGGTGGGACCTGACTTGAGGGCCTATGTGCTAATATTGTATGAGTCGACGCTTTGAGCGCCTAGGTATGTTCCCATTCCCATGAACTTTATTTTTACATACACTTAGGATAGTGCATGTGCCTTAACTTGGGGGTGGGGTTTTACTAAGTCAACACGGGCTACACTTACAACGTTTTGAAGCCTGAGGCCACATTTAAAATTTTTTGAAGAACTGGTATGTCTTGTATTTATGTTTTTGTGTTGTTATTTTTTGTTTTGATTTGTGTGCTGGAAATATCTGGAATAGAAGGAGAATTAGTACTTATGGTAGAAGACCTTGTTTTGCATGATTATGCAGAAAAATGATCTGATTTGAAAAATTTTTGTTATGAAAATTGATACCCCTCCTAAAATATGCATGAACTGTGTGATGTGTGTACTTGTGTGAGACGACTATGAATCTGATAATGGCATTAGGATTAGGAATAGAACAACTAGGGGAGATTTAGTACTGAGTTCTTGGTGTATCTAAATCTAGAACTTGCCCGATTTCTTTTAGCTAGATCTAGGATAGTCGAGCAGGAGATGATCATAGGCCATTTTTTATATAAGTCCACTTGAGCCTAAATTCCCAACCAAATAAAGTGTGATTCCCTTTAATCCAAATGTTTGATCCTAAAGTGACCCAATTTCTTATTTAGACCGATTTCACCTACCCGTTTCTACAATGAAACTATGTTGGCCCTATTCCTCCTTGGACACTGTGCACCTCAACTCTGGAGAAGCACCTAAGTTGAGGGTGGAAATTATAAAGGTGCATAGGAAGAACAAGTATGAAGAAAGGCATATGAAAGGAAAAATGAAAGAGGAACAAATACGGTAAAAAAATTAAAGAAAATAAGAGAAAAATTGCAATGAAAGAAACTTAAAAAAATAAGAAGTTGCCAGAAAGGAAAAAAGAAAAAACAAAAGTTAGACCGCAACTGGACAGTAAAATGTCCATTAAATAAAAAGGGAGACATTATGATAGAAATAAAAGAAAAAGTTAAAAATAAGTGGACCCTGAATAAAACGTAGTATCAAGGAGACAAAGTCACTAAAAAAATCTCAAAAAGATACCATACCAGCCGTAACCTACATTCAAGCCTAATAAAGTCCTTTAGTGATCCTATCTTGACTGGTTGAAAACTTAGGAAGAGAGCATATGGGCAATCCTATGGTATTATTTATACATCGGTGAAACTTCTATTTGAGTTTTTGATATATCCCTTAATAAATTAATTGATCTTAACTGTGAGTGGATGGGATTTCTTTATTGTAACCACATATGGGTTAGGATGTTGGGTTGCCTTACTGTCTGGTTAATGTGATTAGTGTCAATGCCCAATTGTTGTTGTTAATGTACAACCATCATCGAATCCCTTTTTTTCATTCTATGTACCAAGTCCTATACATAGTTTGAATGTTGAAAAGTTGAAATTAGGAAGGGGGAATAAAAGTGTTGAAAAATTAATTGAAAATTCACTGCCATAGGTGTCTTAGGATCTTCCTGTTTAAGCATCATATTTTTTTTTTGTGATAATTTTTTATTTGTGTTGTTCCTGAAGAAACACAAACATCTAAGTTGAGGGTCTTGATGTGTCGTGGAAACACGACACTTTCAATGTTTAAAACAATAAAATTATGCCTGGACTTAGGTTATTTTTGTTGATATGATGTGGTTTATTTCTTGTAGCAGGTGAAATGGGTCCAGCATAGTGTTAGAATAATATGAGAAGAAAAATACTTCGACAAACCCAAGTTTGAAGATGGTAGGAGCCTCCTCATGAGTCGGCAACACCTCATACGACTCTAACGCTGACTCGTAAGCACAACAAAAATCACAGCCAAGAAGAAAAGCTAAGTGTTGAAAAGATAAGAATGAGCAGTTGAGCCGTAAGATGAGGGTACGAGCCGTATCATGAAATTGTAAGCACAACAGAACCCAAGGAAGAAAATCAGAGTTGAAGTGTCAGAAGATTACGAGTTGAATGTATGAGTACGACTCGTATGGATAAGCCATAAGCAAACCAGTTTTCAATGGATTGAAGGAAAAAGTCCCAGGTGGATGTGAGCAAAGGCCACGAGTCATATGGTTAAGTATGACTCGTGAGCAGGAGTCGGAAGAAGAATATAAAGTTAAAGCCTAGAACATCAGACACTGATATGGATATGAGAAATGATGTACGACTTGTAAGAACATGGTACGAATGGATGAGCAAGTCGTACCTTGTCCCGACATAACTTTTCCTTTTCTATTTTTATTAGGATTTCTAGGTATTTTTCAGATACTATAAATGCCCTAGGGTTTATCTTTTAGGAGGTTACTTACTTAAATGTACTTTTACATACTTTATAAATATTCTTGAGATTTTTGGTTTTTTGTCAATTGAAGACTTAGGTTTTATTCATCTTATTCTTGTCCAATTAATTACATGTATTCGTCATTGATCAGCATGGTTTATTTCAAGAACATGAGCGGCTAATCTCCAGTACTAGGGTTGTGGAAACCCTAGCAGATTAGCTGCATAAAGGAAGTGGGAGATTCATCTATTCAAGGGTTTATGCATGTATGATAATCTTCTGCATAATAACTGACCTCAGAGCTACTGTAGTAGCTTAGGGATAGCTTGTATTTGCAAATGTTCTCAAAAGGGAGTTTATGATTGGGAAAAGAGGATTAAGATGGTAATTTGAGATTCACCTCCATCATACTACTCTATCATCTTATATAATCCCTTGAGACCAAAAATGAGAAAGTAAGCTAAAGTCGTAGACAAGGAGAAATAAGGTGAGGCCCTGAAACTTGCAAATCAAAGAGTGAGATTTACCAACACGTTCACAAGACGTTTGGTAATACATATATTGTCGTCCTTACATATAGAGTAGAAGAATAGGTTGATTAAACTTGAGAAACTTACAAATTTGAGAAGACAGGGGGAACACAGGTCTAGTGTTTATCTTCTATTGTTTACAACTCAAAACATTAAAGATTCGGTTACTAGTTACTGATTACTTCCAAAATCCCCCATTTAATTTTCTATACTGCTCATGAATTACATCAAGTTAAGTGACTGTTCAACATTGTTTTTGTGGGATCGACCACAACAAAGTTTGGTTACTATATTTGTCATCAACCGCAATATACATTTTTGGAGGTTAGTTTAGGGAGACATCACTAATATAATTACTCTCTTTTGTATAGTGAATATATTTGGTGACTTAGAATGCTTTTCTTTGTCTCAACTCTCATTTTTACTACTAATGTCATGACCAGAACCGGGGCCCTAGCCGTGACTAGCATTCCCAAACCCGAAGGCCCGGAACGCCCTCTGTCTATCTGGTAATCAGGCATATAATTCATATGATCAAAGTAATACGGAATATACACAATAATACGGAAACATGGTCAACAATTTAAAACTGTTAAAGGCCTGAAAACATGCCCAACAATATTTAATAAACATCTGCAATAGTCTGCGAAATATCTACTGAAATACTATCTGAATAACGGGGACAAGGCCCCCAGCAGACGAAAAGCCATACTGAAATAAATACCTAAATGACTAGGCCTTCTGAAGAAAAGAAGGCTCACCAACTGAACTCTGAGACAACTCTGTCTATAGACTCTACTGAGGATCTGTACCTCTAGACTGTGCCTCAGTACATGGGAGGAAGGGGGATCAACACAATTGTACTGGCACACGAAGCAATCCAAAATAGAGTAATTGAACATATATATATATATATATATATATATATATATATATAATACATGAGATAATATGTTCATCAAACATTATGCATAAAACAGTTTCTGAAAAATACATGGGCACATTCTGAAAATATGTAACCTGTCTGTAAATCTCAAACTCTGATCTGTGTATTACTTCTAAGTTAGGTGGTACCCCCTACAAGTTTGACATTTCATGGGCGATATGGAATCCGCCATTGACTCGGCGGGGAAGCCTCCAACTCGAGTATGCCGCAAGGCTTGGAGTTCCTGAATTTGATACGCCACACAACACTTAAGTCAGCGTATAGACTACCTTACCCTAATGGGCATTTATACTACCTTCAGATACCCCATATGACAATGAGTCTATTCTTACAACCTACTAGCTAATCTAGCCATTTTCATTCATAGCTTATAAGGGGTTTCTATAACCACTTTAAGTATCTACTCTAGGCTCTTTCTCTATTTTGAAAGGAAGAAAACAAATAACATTCTGAGGCAACACTTCCGTCACGGACTACTATACAATTCATAAATGGTACCACCACATTAGTCTACCACCACGAAAGGGTAAATCATTTTCAATCAACGGTTATTTAACTATAAATATTTAATCACAAAAGTCACCCTCACTCTGACCTCTAAACTTATGACTTCATATCACAAACTTCTTGGTCTAATTTCACTATCAATAGGTCATGACACCGATACTCTAACTCATACTACTACTAGGGTGGAAATACAGTTCCAACAAACACAAGAACAACAAGATGAATAGCAAGTTGCTAGTGAATCGAAATAGGCCTCACACGGCATCACTAGACTTTTGTTTTCAACAACACAATGATATCAAGATTACAAGAGATAGAAGCTTGATACACAATATTCAATGAATCAAGAATATACATCTTACTCTTCTCTTAACTGAACACCTCATAAGAATGAGGACACAATTTTACACTAGGGAACTCCTCTCCCGTCCTTTGTGGAACTTCTAAAATTTTTTCGAGATAATCGAAGAATACCTGGAAACACCAGAGTGAGGAAGAAATTAGGATAACTTTTAATTTCGTATGGGGGACACCATAGAATGAATTAGAGTATAAAGGAGGAACATGCTGACTTTATAGCATGAACTAGAATATGAAGAAAGAGAGATATTCCTAAACACCTAGTTGCCTCCCACTTATAAGTGTAGCGCGCTAAACACCCATAAATAAGACTCTACCCTACGCGATTTTAAAGATAACATGGGACCATGAACCATGCTTTAATACCAAGTTTGTGATGACCCAAACCGGGGCCCTGTCAGTGACGAGCATTCCCGAACCTGAAGGCCAGTAATGTCCTCTGTCTATCTGGTAATCATGCACATAATTCATATGATCAAAGTAATACAGAATAGACACAATAATACGGAAACATGGTCAAAAATTTTAAATAGTTAAAGGCCTGAAAACATGCCCAATAATATTTAATAAACATCTACAACAGTCTGCAAAATCTCTACTGAAATACTATCTGAATAACTGGTACAAGGACGCCAGTAGACCAAAAGCCATACTGAAATAAATACCAAAATGACTAGGCCTTCTAAAGCAAAGAAAGATCACCAACTGAACTCTGAGACAACCCTGTCTGTAGACTCTACTGAGGATCTGGACCCTTACACTGTGCCTCAGTACCTGGGAGGAAGGGGGTTCAGGACAATTGTACTAGCACGCGAAGCAATCCAAAATAGAGTAATTGAACATATATATATAATACGTGAGAGAAAATGTTTATCAAACATTATGCATAAAATAGTTTCTAAAAAACACGGCACCTTCTGAAAACATATAACCTGTTTGTAAATCTCAAACTCTGATCTTTGTATTACTTCTGTGTTAGGTAGTATCCCCTAAAAGTCTGATATTCCACGGGCAATATGGAATCTGCTATTGACTCAGTGGAGAAGCCTTCAACCCGAGTATGTCGCAAGGGTCAGAGTTCCTGAATCGGATACGCCACACGACACTTAAGTTAGCATATAATAATATACCCAAGTCGGCAAACCATGATTTTAGGCAATGAGTTGGTTAAACTCAAGCCCTCTTCAAGGAACCACCTAACATCTCTGTATGCCAATTTTTAACCTTTTTTGTACATGCAACATTCTAAATGTCTAAAATTATGATAGTCTGAAATGTTTATTAGTCTGAGTCTGCTATGGAATTAGTCTGAATTGGTATCTTCATACCAAGACTTGCAAGTTATGATTTTTGAGCCATAATACATTAAGCTAAATCTTTCATTTAAAGCATAATTTAGACCACCTAAAATATGCAACTGATATAGAGATTTCGCGTTTCAAAACTCAAGTCAAAATCATGCAAAAACTTCATCAACATATGGTGGTCTAATGCCTTTAGCAAATCCATGCACACTTTCATTACATGCATTATGAACATTAAATATTCATGCTAGATTTCCTCTTGAGATATTAAATTTTATTATGAGTTCTTAGACTCAACCTCCATAAATCACTACAAAAAAGGCACTCATATCATAGGGAGGGATAAAATAATAGTGCATTCACAGCAAGTCATCATATGATTATTTTTTCCATTATACCTGGTTGTAGGATGTCTAGTCCCCCAGGTTGGGTTTCCTTATATATGACTCAAATTTTTGAGCTTCAGTTGCTTCTTCCTTGATGTGTTTTAGACCCTTTTCTTTTTAAGGTCTTAGTCACTAAATGTAACGAGCCGATTTGCTGAACCAGAATTCTACATGGTACTCATGACCCCGAAGGACCACAAGCTAACCCATGACTAATATCTATACCTGTATACTTCATAAGATAACATAATAATGCAGAAACATGCACTAAAAGGCCATAAGGTTCGATTATGAACATAACTGAATAACATAATATCTATGTGGGGTAATAGAATACCCAAAAAAACTAAAGTCTAAAACATGATCATCTGTATCTAGTCTTTATCTAGTCTACATCTTGTCTGCATCGAGTCTGAAAGCCTTTACTGTCTAAAGAATCTAAATAAGGAGTTGATGGGACATGTCCCTAACTAAATCCAACTAATAAGCTAATCAATGAGATAATGGAAAATCATTATGTCCTTGAAGGATGAGGAATCACTTCTACTCTGACTGCTGAAACTAGAATCTACTGCTGATCTAGAAATCATGTCTCTGAACCTATGGTGTAACATAAAAAGAACGCACCATAGCGCAAATGTGTTAGTACAATGGAATATACTGAGTATGGATGTGAGGTAGGCTATATGCAAGGTTTCACATGCATGATTAATATGAACTAACTATCTAACATAAACGTGAGAGTGCATACATGAATACGTAACTATAAGTAACAACGTGATAACATGATACTGATATCGTGATAGAATGACTACTGAGTCTGGATACTGATAACATGACATAACTAATAACTGATATGACTGATAACATAAAAGACTTTATCTGAATAATACTGATAACATGGGTGACTGTACTTGACAGTCTTGAATCTAGTGGGACTATTTGATTTCCGTACTATATCTGAGTTGACTGCGCCTGACAATCCAGATTTTGTAACATGAAACTATAGGAAGTAGTATTTAACCGACATGCCCCATATATGTTATTATAGCTGAGCTGGGGTCCAGAATCTACCCTGACTGGAAGGGTGTCAATACCGTGCCACTGGTAAGGATAACATGGGAGTAACCCTCATATAATAGGTAACTTTAGTGAGAATGGTGGGAACCCTCATATAATAGGTTAAGCCACCTCATCTACCTTCATATAACAGGCTACGATGTCTCAACCTACACTGGCTACAGAGTTCTTTAACACAAGGATGGTTTCAAAGAATCACACCCTTATATAACAGGTGAGTTCCCATCCTTGGGTTCACACGGTGCTAATTCCTATTCCCATATGAATATACACTGATCATGATTTACTGAACTGAACATGGACTAAATTTACTAAATTCCATTGACTGACAAAATACTTCTGATATCTGTTAACTGACTGAGTTCATAAGATCATGGAGATTTTTCCTGAGTCATAAGACTATTCGTAGTCTAAAAGTTTATAGCTTGACTGAGAGTATCGTGAAAATATAACATGAATCTAGGCACACAGCTAATATTTCGGGTACATATACCCCCAGGAATCGATGGAACGAAACTGACATGACTTGATATTCTTGAATACATGATAATCACCACAATACATTTATTGAAGCATTTCATCAAATGTCTAATAGGCATAAGCTTGTACATTTATGGGGATTTTCATAATATCATGCTAGTTAGGAAAATTTCCTTCATCTAGGCATTTAATTAAACATATGGCAGGCATAGTACATGTAAACATCATGGTATATCAACTAAACATCATGGTTCAATTCCAATTTCATCATACAAGGTTTTAGTTAAGCGATTTCGTAAATTTTTATCTATGCTAATCAACCCACATGGAATTTATCATCAAATCATGCAATAGAAATCAATTCCTCATTTATCAACATGAAAGAGAACATACAAAGCATGAAAACATGAAGAAAATCCATAACTTGTAGTAAAAAGGATTTTTGGACTTCAGGGACGAAAGATGTCTATGAATGAACACTATTCATACCTTAGATAGTGATTCGTGAAGATTGATGGTGAAACCTTCCTGAATTTAAATACCCAATATAAACCCTGGCTTTTCCTTGAGATAAACTTGAGAGAAACTAATATGTTTTGGGTGAAAAGTGGTTGAATCATGTGTTAAGGGATTATTTAAGGGTAGGAAGTTGACCCTTTTAACCCGAGACACGTCATTAAATTTTTAGTAAAATTTCCTGAGTTAGTCCCTTGGTGCGACACGATACTATTGTGTCGTGTCACTGGAAATTAACAATTGAGAAACTGAACGGTGGCGCGATGCGGAGCTATTGCATTTTTACCTTGTCTACGACCTGGAAGTTTGGCACGACACGCCATTATCATGGAGCAACACTAGAATTTTACAATTGTCATTTGAGCTATCTCTGCGACGCGCTGAAGGCTTAGGTCAAACACTGTCTCACTAAAAACACTCTAACTCTTCGCTTGTGTGTCGGATTCGGGCGAATTATATATCGATGGAAATATTATTCAATTTTCCATGTGATAAGAAGTGAAAATTATGGAAGTACCACATGTATAAGAATGAATTATTATTTCAAATCAAGTTCTAACATCCTTGAGATGATTTTCAAGCTAAGAAAAAGGCACAGGTATTACAATATCTCCCCCTTGAGAACATTCGTCCTCAAATGAGACTGACTGAGAGGGGAAACAATGAGCTGAACATGAATAACTGGAACATGATCTCATGACGGACGTGACTGATAAGCTGACCATAACATACTGAACATGCATATCAGTTGCATGCGTAACTGATTCGTAAATGCATAACTAAACGATCTGGAATAACTAAGTTTTCTCTGTCTAATGCATAACTATATAAATGATCTGATACATAAATGCATGACTGAATATGTGGTGGTACTTGATACAAAGCATATCATGATATCATGAGCATGAGACTGAATACTAAGTTAGTGATGTACACTAATCATGAAACTGAGTAAGCTTAAGGAGAACTGTTACCTTGAGCTTGATCTGAGTTGGCGGGGAAGAGGTGAGGGTACTTGGTACTCATATCTGCTTCTACTTCCTAAGTAGCTCCCTCGACGGACTGATTTTACCAAAGAA
Source organism: Capsicum baccatum var. pendulum (assembly GCA_030864225.1). NCBI lineage: Eukaryota > Viridiplantae > Streptophyta > Magnoliopsida > Solanales > Solanaceae > Capsicum > Capsicum baccatum. Next base: position 72,078,089 of record CM061551.1, read on the forward strand.
CTTTAACTAGAGGGACTATTCAAGGCAAACCCATCAAGAATTCTATGTTTACAACTTCCCATTTCCAAGTAGGAATACTGAACTCCTGCATAGGACCACTAGGGTTCTGATGCTCTATCTTAACTTAATGATATGTAGATAACTTAACCACAAACTCTGCAATATCTCTTTTCATCCTGCTCTACCTATAGATCTCCCGCAAGTCCTGGTACATCTTTATGGCCCCTAGATGAATAGAGTAGCGCGCACCATGCACTTCTGCAAGAATTCACTGCCTTATTTCATCTATGTCTGGAACACAAAGATGACCCTGACAATAAAGAACACCATCTCCCCCTTAGGAGAAAACCTCTATTTTCTGATTCTGAACTAACTCTTTTAGTTTGACAAGGCTAGGATCCTTATCTTGCTTTTGTTTCACCTCAGAAACTAGAGATGATTTTGAACTACTCTGAATACATACACCGTCCTATGAAGTATCTACTAAGCGAACGCCTAATCTAGTAAGCTGGTGGACTTCCTAGGCTAACTTCTTCTTACAATCATCATCATCAGAAATACTACCCATGGACAATCTACTAAGAGCGTCGGCGACTACGTTGGCCTTGCTAGGATGATAAGGACACTCATGTCATAATCTTTTAAGTTGGCCTTGCTCGGATGATAGAGGACACTCATGTCATAATCTTTTAAGAGCTCTAACCACCTTCTCTAACAAAGATTGAGATATTTTTGGGAAAATACATACTTAAGTCTCTTATGATCTGTGTAGACGTCTACATGAACTCCGTAGATATAATGCCTCCAAATCTTTAAGGCAAATACTATGGCTGCTAGCTCAAGTTCATGAGTAGGATAATTCTTCTCATGGGGTTTAAGTTGTCTGGAGGTGCAGGCTATGAACTTACCATGTTACATGAGGACATAACCTAAACCCACTTTAGATGTATCACAATACACTACGAACCCATCTGAACCATTTGGAAGAGCTAAGACTAGAGCTAAGGTGAGTCGAGTCTTCAATTCCTGAACACTCTTCTCGCAAGGATCTGACAGCTGAAATTTACTTTCTTTTGAGTTAATCTGGACATAGGGGATGCAATAAAATAAAATCCCTCAACAAACCATGTGTAATAGCCAGCCAAACCCAAGAAACTCTTGATATTTGATGGAGAAATAGAGCGAGGCCAGTTTCTTACTGCTTTGGTCTTTTGAGGATTTAATCTAATGCCATCACCGAAAACAATATGGCCAAGGAATACTACTGATCTTAGCCAAAATTCGCACTTACTAAATTTGGCAAATAACTGATGATTTTTGAGAGTCTGAAGTACTATTATGAGATGGTCTACATGATCTCACTTAGTGCGGGAATACATCAGAATATTATCAATGAAGACTATGATGAACATGTCCAAGTACTACTTGAACACATGGTTCATCAAGTCCATAAAAGCGGTTGGGGAATTGGTAAGAACAAATGACATGACTAGAAATTTAAAGTGACCATACCACGTATGGAAAGTTGTCTTTGGGATGTCACATTCTCTAACTCTGAGCTGATGATAGCCGGATCTGAGGTCTATCTTAGAGAAATAATTGGCACCCTGAAGTTGATCAAACAATTCATCAATTCTGGAAAGAGGATACTTTTTCTTAACCGTGACTTTATTGAGTTGACAGTAATCTCTACATACTCTGAGTGAACCATCCTTTTTACACATGAATAAGACTGGTGCGCCCTATGGGGAAACACTGGGTCTGATGAATCCCTTATCTAAGAGATCCTTCGATTGTTCTTTCAGTTCCTTGAGTTCTACTAGTGCCATTCTGTATGGCAGAATAGAGATACGCTGAGTGTCTGAAAGAAGATCAATACCAAAGTCTATTTCCCTTTCGGGAGGAATTCCTGGAAGATCTTTGGGAAAGATATCTGAATATTCATTCACTACTGGGACTAATTTGATACTGGGAGCCTCGGAACTGGAATCTCTAACTTGAACTAGATGATAAACACATCCCTTAGATATCATTTTCCTTTCTCAAAGGTAGGAAACAAGTCGACCACTTAAAGCGGATACACTACCCTTCCACTCTAGGACGGGTTTATTCGGGAACTAAAACTAAACTATTCTATTTTTGCAGTCGACTGTGGCATAGCAGGAATGAATCCAATCTATGTCGAGAATGACATCAAAATTAGTTATCTCTAATTTGACTAGGTCTACTGAAGTGAGTTTCTGAAATATCATAACCGAGTAGTTCCTATAAACCCACCGAGCTATGATGGTTTTACCCACTGGGGTAAAGACTGAGAAGGGATCTGCTAGAATTTCAGGACTGATTCTAAAATTAAATGCTATATAAGGAGTAACAAAAGACAAGGAAGCTCCAGGATCTAGCAAAGAATAAATATGCACATAAAAGATCTGTAACGTACCAGTAACTAAATAAGGAAAATTTTCCTAATCGTTTCGAGTCTGAAGAGTATAGAGACGATTTGGGTGTTGCCCGCTAGTAGCAACGAAAATGGCACCCTGCTAATTTGGATAACCATACTAAGCTGAGGAGCGGTTCTATTGACCATGAGGACCTGGGTAAGGATAGTCTCTAACTCTATGGCCTGGCTTGCAATATCCAAAACAAATGCCACTACCTGCTCTACACACACCCTGATGGTGCTTACCGCAAGTCTGGCAAAGAGGATTAATGCGGTAACTGCTAACACTTCCCTGGGTCTTAGAGCCTAGCGCTCTATCTTTTTTACCCTCTATGAACTTAGGAACTGGAGCATTGGCTGTACAGAGGGCTAGAACTGATGACCTAGGATGAATTTGGGAATCGTTTCCTCCTTCTGACTTAGGCTGAGCGAAGTTGAAACTACCTATTTTTGCTCTGTTATTCTGCTTTTCCCAATTCTTAATTTTCTGCTCTTCTATCTGCTGAGCATGGGTAATAAGTCTAGCTAAGGTTATGCCACTATTCAGCATGGAGGATCTGCACTCATTAACCACGCTTTCATTTACCCCTGAAGTGAACTTAATCATCTTAGATCTACTATCTGCAACCATATGATGGGCATACCTAGCTAATTAAGTAAACTTAAAAGAATACTTTTTCACTGGCATATTGCCCTGCCTGAGGTTGATGAACTATAGAACCTTGGCTTCTCTAAGCTCTTGGGGAAAGAATCTGTGTAAGAATACAGTGAAAAACTCCTCCCACCTTATAGGACCTGCATCATCTACCCTTTCATACTTCCATTGTTTGTACCATGTATGAGCCAGCAACTGATATGGAACTAGCTAAGCACTCTCAACAGTATTCAACCCTATGATGTCTTTCACTTTTTAAACTTGATTTAAGAATTCTTGAGGGTCTTCATCTACCTTAGACCCGAGGAAGGTTGGAGGATTTATTTGGGTGAAGTCCTGAATCCTCGCTGCAGCTGAGTTGGCTACTGGGTTAGCTGAAACAACTGTGGTCCATTCATTATAAGCAATATATGATTGAGCAAGAGTGGTAAATACAGTCCTAAACTCCACATGAGAAACATGATTTCCTAAAGGTTCTTTAGGCTGAGGGGTTGACTGATTTCTTCTTTTAGGAGGCATGTTCTGAAATAAAGAGAAGAAGCGGATTAGACTGAGAGACTGACTTGTGATTATTCTCACTGGCACGACATGAATACTGAAAGAGGGGAAACTATTCTCAAACATCTCATAGCCTCTTGCACATAAATGGGGCATGCAACACACCCATGCACAAGACTGTACTAGATACGGCTTTCAGACTTCCTAAGACTCTATTGAAACTTAGGCTATAATACCAAGTTTGTAACGACCCGATTTGCTAAATCAGAATGCTACACGGTGCTCATGACCCTGAAAGACCATAAGCTAAACCATGACTGATATTTGTACCTATATACTACATAATATAACATAATAATGCGGAAACATGCACTAAAAGGCCATAAGGTTCGATCATGAACATAACTAAATAACGTAACATCTGTGTGGGGTAATAGAATACCCAAAACAAAAAGGAAGTCTAAAACATGATAGTCTGTATCTAGTTGACATCTAGTTTGCATCTAGTCTACATCTAGTCTCAAAGCCTCTACTGTCTGAAGAATCTGAATAAGGAGTTGATGGGACATATCCCCAACTAACTCCAACTAATAATCTAATCAATGAGATAATGGAAAATCATTATATCCTTGAAGGATAAGAACTCACTTCTACTCTGACTGCTGAAACTGGAATCTACTGCTGATCTAGAAATCATGTCTCTGAACCTATGGTGTAACATAAAAAGAACGCACCATAGCGCAAATGTGTTAGTACAATGTAATATACTGAGTATGCATGTGAGGTAGGCTATATGCAAGGGTTCACATGCATGATTAATATGAACTAACCATCTAACATGAATGTGAGAGTGCATACATAAATACGTAACTATAACTAACAACGTGATAACATGATACTGATATCGTGATAGCATGACTACTAAGTCTGGATACTGATAACATGACATAACTAATAACTGATATGACTGATAACATGAAAGACTGTATCTGAATAATACTGATAACATGGGTGACTGTACTTAATAATCCTAAATCTGGTAGAACTATTTAAGTTTCGTACTATATCTGAGTTGAATACGCCTGACAATCCTGATTCTGTAACATGAAATTGTAGGACGTAGTATTTAACCGACATGCCTCATATATGCTATTATAGCTAAGCTGGGGTCCAGTCTCTGCCTTGACTGGAAGGGTGTCAATACCGCATTACTCGTAAGGATAACATGTGAGTAACCCTCCTATAACAGGTAACTCTAGTGAGAATAGTGGGAACCCTCATATAACAGGTTAAGCCATCTCATCTACCCTCATATAACAGGCTACGATGTCTCAACCTATGCTTGCTACAAAGTTCTGAAATACAAGGATTGCTTCTAAGAATCACACCCTCATATAACATGTGGGTTCCTATCCTTGGGTTCACGCGGTGATAATTTCTACTCCCATCTGAATAGACACTGATCATGATTTATTAAACTGAACATGGACTAAATTTACTAAATTCCGTTGACTGACAGAATACTTCTGATATCTGATAACTGACTGAGTTCATGAGATCATAGGGATTTTTCCTGAGTCATAAGACTATCTGAAGTCTAAGAGTTTATAGCTTGACTGAGAGTATCATGAAAACATGACATGGCTCTAGGCACATAGCTAATATCTCGGGTACAAGTACCCCTAGGACTCAATGGAAGGAAACTGACATGACTTGATATTCTTGAGTACATGATAATCACCACAATACATTTATTGAAGTATTTCATCAAAGTTTAATAGGAATAAGCTTGTACATTTATGGGGATTTTCATGATATCATGCTAGTTAGGCAAATTTCTTTCATCTTGGCATTTAATCAAACATATGGCAGGCATAGTACATGTAAATATCATGGTATATCAACTAAACATCATGGTTAAATTCCAATTTCATCATACAAGGTTTTATTCATAAGATTTCATAAATATTTATATATACTAATCAACCCACATGGAATTTGTCATCAAATCATGGAATAGAAATCAATTCCTCATTTATCAACATGAAAGAGAACATACAAAGCATGAAAATATGAAGAAAATCCATAACTTGTAGTTAAAAAGGATTCTTGGACTTCATGGATGAAAGAAGTGCATGAATGAATACTATGCATACCTTACATAGTGACTTCTTAAAGATTGATGGTGAAACCTTCCTGAATTTGAATCCCCAATAGAAACCCTGGCTTTTTCTTGAGATAAACTTGAGAGAAACTAATATGTTTTGGGTGAAAATTGGTTCAATCACGTATTAAAGGGATTATATAGGGGTAGGAAGTTGACCCTTTTAACCCTGGACACATGATTAAATTTTCAGTAAAATTTCTCGAGTTGGGCCCTTGGCGCGACGCGGCGTTATCGTGTCTTGTCACTGGACTATGACAATTAGGAAATTGCACGGTGGCGTGACGCGGAGCTATTTCTTTGGAACCTTATCTACGACCTGGAATTTTGGTGTGACGCACCAGTATCGCGGAGCAATACTGGAATTTGACAATTTTAATTTGAGCTATCTCCGCGACGCGCTAAGGCTCAGGTCAAACATTATCTCACTAAAAAGGCTCTAACTCTTCGCCCGAGTGTCGGATTTGGGCGAATTATATATCGATGGAAAGATTATTCAATTTTCCACGTGATAGGAAGTGAAAATTATGGAAGTAACACATGTATAAAAATGAATTCTTATTTCAAAGAAAGTTCTAACATCCTTGAGATGATTTTCAATATAAGAAAAAGGCACGGGTATTACTCTAAATTTGTGAGATTATTACAAAATTAACACAATTATTATTAGTATACCATTGATAAATATGATCTCACAATATTCTGTTTTCTTCTTATGATCTGAATTTCACCATTATAATAATGGTTTGTACTCTACCAATAACCGCAATAGAATCGGAAAAAAAAAATTCACCCCTGAAAAGTTAGAGAAAAAAAGAAAAGAAAAAGGATAAAAAGGTTACAATACCTTTTTATTGGTTCAATTGTGATAGATGATTCCTTGCAATGGAATATTACAATGCAAGAATAATTTTTGTATGAATTCAAAAAATTGAAAAACTTGAGATGTCTTTTTGATCATTAACTCTAATATGATAGTATAAAATTATTATTGCTCTTACTATCATATATTTGTTTTCTAAGTTTCTCCAACTTGAAATGCTTAAGCTAGAAGAAAAGCTCAAAAGGAATGACGAAGAGGTGAACCTTGATGATTTTAATATTCCAGAAACATCTCTGGGATAAAAGAAGAAACTCTCCCATGAAATGACAACGAATTTTAATCTCAGTGTTGCAGAGAAATCATTAGTTTGGCTTAGTTTGGTTTTCAATTTTATTTGATTTATATTTACTAATTTAAAAGTCTTATCAACAATTAGTAATAAAAAATTTTATGTGATGATAAACTTTTATGTTTGTTTTTGTATTTTTTGAATTCATCTTTTTAGTTCAATGGATGTTGGTAAAGAATATGGATCATTTAAAATTTATTATTTCCTCCATCTATCATTAATTGTTGATGTTACTAAAAATATATGTACGATAATACATGTCCAATTTAAAAATTAATTTTAAATAATACTCGTATTCATATCCAAAGCATTTCTCAAAGCATTAATTTATTATATTAAAAAGGTGATATGTTGAAACTATTTCTTTTATTTATTTGTCAAATCAATAGTGTAGAGGTATTGTTGGATGGAGGATAGTTTGAAAAATAAGGTTTATACAAAATATTGAGGGATAAACATGCAACGTACATTCCCATAGAAAAGTCACTTGAAGAAGTATGCGAAGCCATATTACTCTTGCTTGGCACAAAAAAAATGTGGGCTATAAATAATGAGTCCACTTTGCTAAGCCCAAGATGTCATCTTGTTCAATAGGACCAATTGTTAAATCATGTGATATGTCAAGTCAAGTGAAGAAACCAATAAGATCATATCACATACCAAAATGGTGCAACATGCCTTGTGAAATAAAAGGCTTATGAAAATGTGTCATGCATACAAGATGAGATGTTTTAACCAATTAAATATGGTCATGTCACTTCAATCTGATTGGACGAAAAGAGTTAGTACTTACGATGAATCTTTTCTTTTCATAACTATAAATAAAGGTCTCATAATTCAGAAAAGAGACCAATAATTCTAATGAGAAGCTAGAGAAAGCTCACGGATCAAATGCGGTGGATTTCTCTACAAGATTGAAATTTAAGATTCAAACGCTCAAGTCATAATACAACTTGAGATCAAGACGGGGTTAAAGATCAAGCTCAAAAAACCCTTGGATTCAAGTACAAGTCAAGATCAAGATCACCGGATTCAAGAGCAAGCGCTAAAGCCCCCAAATTCAATTACAAGTTAATCTCAAGCTCATCAAGATTCAAGATCAAATTCAAAGGCCCTTGAATTTATATTTGAAAAAAAAGAATCACAGGATTCATAGAGATTGAGGCACTCACATATTGAAATTAATAAAATAATTGTTGTAATATTTTCTTCTCCTGATTATTATTTTCTCGACTCAAATTTTACAATCCACAAATTTCTAACACACCCAATGAGACAATCTCTACCTCTCATCTCAACTTTTTCAATATCAAAATTTAAAACATCAAAATAAATTCCATGACAGAAGAACAACTAAAAAGCTTAGTTAAATCAGTTGAAGGCTTGAAAAAATGCATGTAAGAACAAGATGCTAAACTTGCCACGTTAATAAATAATACGAATAAATATGAGAGAGAATCAAGTCAAATAACCATGAAGCTTCATGAAATTCAAGAGAAAGGAGAGTTGTTCATAAGGTAAACAACATCGACAAAAAAGATTCAAGTCTCTACTGAAGTTTTGAATCCTATAGATCAATTGAAGGAATTCATCATAGGAGTAATCGAAGATAAATTTGAGTCCTCATCTAAATTCTCTCACACATGCAAAGTCGTACACACAGAGAATTGATAACTTGAACATGTTTGATGGTTATCAACCTCCTAGGCTTCAATAATTTGATGGCAAAAGAGACCCCAAACAACATATAACACACTTTATCGAGACTTATAATGATGCTGGGACATATGGTGATCATTTTATAGAGATGTTTGTATGATCTTTCAAAGAAAATGTCTTTGATTGCTACATCAATCTCGAACCTGGTTCTATCGAGAGTTGGGAGCAGTTGAAGCAAGAGTTCCTTAATCATTAATATAGCACAAGACATGTCGTTGGTATGATTAAACTTACAAAGGATCGCCAATGTAATGATGATCCAATTGTTGGCTTTATCAATCGCTGGAGATATTTGAGCCTCAACAACAAAGATCACCTTAGTGAAACTTCTAGCATATTCAATGCATAAATTGGAGTCTTCTCTATAGTTTGTAAGGATTAAAGCCCAATAGATTTGAAGAATTGACAACTCGTGTGCCTGATATGGAATTAAGCATGTCTAAAAGAGAAAATTGACGGATGCTTATCTATGAGCTTCATGAAGTTAAGGATATTGAAGATATTCATAATGGGGGAAACTTTGTATTCGAAGATAAATTTGAAGACTCTATGTATGTCTCTATCCTCAAAGCACGAGCTTAAGCCGCAAGTTACAATTCTCTTCAACACACGAGCCTAAACTCCCAATTATACTACACCTCGATGGATGAACCTAAATTATAAGTTATAAAGATCCTCAACGCATGAGCCTAAACTATAAGTTAAGACGTTCATTGACGCACTAGCTTAAATAACATATCGTAGAGCTTCTCAAAATTTCAAATCATGAAGGTCTTCATATTCAAAAAAAAATCTTCAAGTTAAAATGCTCCTTGAAACACGATATTAAATTGTATGTCAGGGCTCTTCAAATTTGAGCTAAATCTTCAAGCTAAATTGCTTCTTAAAACACGAGCCTAAACTATATATCACAATCCTCATAAAATTCAAGATAAATCTTTAAGTTGTGAAAGTTGTAAAAATTAAGTGAATCTTCAAATTCCAAAGCTCTTCAAATTTATGCCAAATCTCAAAGTTATAAAGCTCTTCAAATATGAGCTAAATCTTTAGAACTAAACCATCACTTGACCCTCTTCACCGAGGTACGTAGACGCTTAAATTTTTATTCTAAGTTGAGTCGCATGAGTGTCAAAAACACATTTTTCAGTTAATCTATCACATGAAAGTGAGGTCTGCAAGTACTCTTGTCGAACTTTTGACGTACACCCATGGCTCGATGGGAGCAGACTTCCATAACAAATGGACTTTTTCAACAAGATTTAAAATTCTCAAGTTCTTCAAGCCTACAAGTTAATGTTATAAAATCTACCAAATTTTTGCATTAAAGATAAAAATCTACCAAACTTGCAGGTTAAAGTCAAGTATCTACCAGGTCTTTGAGGTGAAGTTCTAAGATACACCAAGTCCATTGGTTGAAATCACCAAATTCACTATGTTTGCAAGCTAAAGTCTCTAAATCTATCAAATTTGCAAGTTGATGTTGTCAAAGTTTCCATATCTGCAAGTTCAAGTTGTCAAATCCATCTAGTTTTGCAAGTTGAAGTTGTCAAAACCTCCAAGTCTTCAATTTGAGGCCTTCTAAATTTCCTTGCCTCAAGGTTGACAAAAATTTGTCTCTTTGCACTTTAAATTGAATTTTTCATAGATTTGTCATAAAAAACTTGAATTCGTTCTTGTTAGATCTCAAGGTATTGGAAGCGAAGTTAAACTCCCGCAGCTTAAGCTGACCCCTCATCAACTATGTTGGTTATTGACCTATATAAAAAAAAAAAAAAAACAAGGAGATCAAAAATAAAAAAAATAAAAAAAAAAAGGAAAGGAGAATACTCAATGTTGATTTGTTAATCAGACACAGAATACTATAAAAAATCTCGCAAGTTGGTGTTAAAAAATGATGGGCCCATAGACGTTTATAGACATTAAAAGGCAGCTAACAAAAGATTTTTACTCCTACTCGAATTTGGTTTGCTAAGGTGCCGGTGGACTCCTCTATTAATGTAAATAGAAAAGATTAAATTTTAATTCTAACTGAATTGAACCACTAGTGAGGCACCAAAAAATCCCCACCTGCATATAAAGATGGCAGAATTTGTTTGGCGAAACAAGGAGGAGGAAAAGGGGGAAAAGAAATCTTTTTAACATTAAGTTAGGCAAGAAAAAGCTAACCCCTTTCCGTGATAATGTGCTTCTTGTACCAAAGTAAAATCTCAATCAAGATAATAGTTAATTCAAGTCAAATATAGTCATTGGTCCGTGATGATTTCCATTTTAACGAGTATCATTGCAATAAAAAAGTTTATACTTTAAGCCTTGTCGTTTAAGTTATATCTCAACAAGTATTGAAGTAGGGGCATTTGCGTGCAACTAAATTTTATTAAATTTAAATTTATATAATATTTAGATTATATTAAATTTAAAATATATTAGTTCATCTAAATATTGTGGATTAATATAATTGAATTAATTGTTTACGTTAAAAATATAGATTTAATTAAATTTTAATTTCTATTGGGCTAATTCATTAATTGGGCTACAAATGATGAGCTAACTTTGCTAAATCCAAGAAGTCATCTTATTCAAGAGGCCTAATTTGGATTTCATGTGTCAAATAACATGGCATGCAAAGTCAAGTGAAGAAACTAATAGGACCTGACCACGCATCAGAATGACGCAACATGCCCAGTGAAATCAAAGGCCAAGAAAATGTGTCATACATACAAGGTGACATGTTTCAACCACTCAAATATGGTTATCTCATTTCAATCTGATTAGCCAAAAAGAATTTGTACGTACCATGATTCTTTCTTTTCCATAACTATAAATTAAGGTCTCATAATTCAGAAAAAAGATAAAAAATTCTAACAAAAAGATAGAGAGAGCTCGTGGATCAAACGCAATGAATTTTTGTACAAGGTACAAGCTAAAGATTCAAATGAAAATTAAGATCAAGACGGGATTCAAGGTCAAGCTTAAAAGCCCTTGGATTCAAGTATTAGTCAAGATCAAGACCACCAATTCAAGAACAAGCTCACAATTTCTTGAATTAAAATTCAAGTCAAGGTCAAGTTCATCGAAATTCAAGATCAAGTTCAATGACCCTTGAATTTATATTTATAAAGAAGAATCAGGGGATTCATAGAGATTGTAACACTCACTTATTAAAATTAATAAAATAATTATTGAGATATTTTCTTGTCCTGATTATTATTTTCTTAACTCAATTTTATTGACAACACCTCCTAAATCAAATATGAAATCTCCCACTCAGGGATAACCTGCCAATTCCAAAAATATTGAACAACTTTATCACGTATTAATCGTATTGTCACTTGTCAATGATGTTATTTTTTTATGAACCATCAAGTGCATTCGATTTTATACAGGGTCCTTGCATAATAGTGTTGGGTTCGAAATCAAGAGGGCGTCATGCGGAAGCTTAATTGTAGCAAACCATATAGAGGATTAATCAGACGAAGAAAACAATACTAAAAACATAATATTATTATATGATTTAGCCAATTGGCCTACATATAAAACCTAATGTTAAAAATAATATTAAAAAGCATAAAACTAATGAGAAAGAAACATAAAACCTCTTTGGAGAAATATCCCCTAAACAAAGACTCTTTAAAGTCTACATTGTGGATGCTACTGTGTTATGGTATGAGAAGGGATATTTTCTATTTATAGATGTCTAAAACCTTTCCTTCAAGAAAGAGATTTGCCAAATATAGAAAAGTTTTATATTTTCTTTTCAGGAAATTAAAAGTAATTATGGTATTACTTTTATTTTCCTTCTAAGAAAAATAAAATTTAAATTTGGTAAGAAAATCAGGGTAAAAACCCTAACAAATCTTCTCTTTTTTGCTTGATTTTCTGGCAAAATATTCTTGATCTTCCTTCTTCATGTGATCTTCATATATCACTGCTGCTTACCATGATTAAAAATTGATATGGGTTAAAATTGGAGCCCTGTGCATTAAAAATAAAAGCACGGGTTGATATTATTGGAGCCTTGTGTTATAAGTAAACAGGATTGAAAGTGGAGCCTTATGCATTGAAAGTGAGTACAGGTTAAGAGTGGAGCTCATGCGTTAAAAGTAAATGCATGAGTTGAAAGGATCCCAAGCGTTAAAGCAAGTATGGGTTAAAAATTGAAGCCCATAAACATGGGTTGAAAATTGATTTTGATTTTAAAGATAGATTGGCAGCAGGATCCTTGAAATTTGCTTGAAACTTTCTTCTCCACATGTAGCCATTTTGGACATATATTTTTATTATCATCAAATTGGTTGCAACTTTTATCTCAACATATCCTTAATCTGAACCATTGGACCTTTGAACCATAGGCTCTGATACCACTTGTTAGGTTCAAAATTGAGATGGCGTCATGCGGAAACTTGGTTATTGCAAACCATATAGACGATAAATCAGAAGACAAAGAAAATAATACTAAAAATATAATATTATTATATAATTTGGCCAATTGACCTACATATAAAACTTAATATTAAAAATACTATTAAAAATAATATTAAAAAGCATTAAACTAATGAGAGAGAAACATAAAACCTATTTGGAGAAATACCTCCCTAAACAAAACTCTTTAAAGACTACATTATGGTTGCTACTGTGTTATGGTATGAGAAGGGGTATCATCTATTTATTGTTGTCTAAAACCTTTCCTCCAAGAAAGAAACAGATTTGCAAATATGAAAAAGTTTTATATTTTATTTTTAGGATATTAAAAGTAATTATGATATTACTTTTATTTTTTCTAAGAAAAATAAAAGTTAACTTTGATAAAAAAAAGACGGGGCAAAAACCCTAACAAATAGATCAATGAGAAGTAAATGATCAGTCTGGATAATGTTTCCAATAGATATTTACCTGCTTGTTTGCAGTACTTGCTAATAATTATACCTTCAAGGTACAATCACCAAAACATATTGTTAGTTGGATACCACCTACTATGATGAAGAGCCAGAGTATTTGGACATTAAACAGAAGTAAATTGTGGAATCTAAGAACTTAAAAAATTTGATCACGAAAAACTCTTGTAACCGGAGTAAAAAATCACGTCGTAGCCTCATTGAATTTTCCTAAAGAACTATGCTAAACTCAAGGGGTTTTAGTGTACATCTCTATAACCAAAGGACTAGCTCTAGTATCTTTCACAATCAAACTGATTGTAACAATTTCTTTCAAGACAAAAATAATGCTCATCTTAGTCTAGAAAGTAAATTCAAAAAAACCATAGTACTTTGATCACCTATTACAATGCTTATGTAAAAGCAAATAGGTTACAACTCAAGAACAAAAGACTCAAACACAATCATCTCAAGAACTAAACCACGGTTTTCTCTGAAATAAATTCTTTAGTTATTTAATTGAATATGACAAAGCACTCTCTTACAATGACAACTATTTGTCAAGAATATATCTAAATTTATGCAAATAGCTGTAGACATAAAACATATGTGGGACTCTACGTGATGAGCTTAATCCTAAATGGATTTGTTGGAGGCTACTCTATCCTAAACTCTATCTTAGGGGATACTCTACCCCAAAATTCTAAATTATACCAATTTAAAGGGTAACATTGTCACGACCAAACCGACGTGTATCTAAAGCCCACCATGGACTGGAGACCACCCCATTAACTTAACCGCAAGAGCAAAATAATCAAAAAGATAAAGCAGAAGCCAATTAATTAGTAATAAAAAGATGAAAAAATAACTCAAAGAAGACTAAAAGCCAACAACAACCTACCCACATTTGTCCACAAATAGCCTCTAAAATTGAAAATACCAAATAAGTTGGGACATGCCCCCAACTATGAAAAAAAAGAACCCAAAGATAACGAGTCAATAAATAAAGAATAATGAAAAGATAAGGCCTTCAAAAGGATGAAAGCTTACCACTTAACAACAACTCAACGGATGTGCTCAACCACCTAATGTTGCATTGGAGAAATAGAAAAGTCTTCAGACCCTACATCATGAAATGAAATAGTGTACTAGAATGATTAGTGATCACTGATATGTAATTTAGGAAAGTGATAAAGTAATGCCATGTCTAAAATAAGTTAAAATCACATGCACACATTCATATGTAAATACATAAAATGTTGGGGCAGTGTAGGGGTCATGAACATGACGATTTGTAGAATCATTAACCTAGACTATGTAGCTCAATCCATCCTAAGGGCACCCATGGACAATATAGGTTCAGCTTCACCTGCAGAAAGGGCCCCAGTGCATGTTAGCCGCATGAATCAAGAAAAAACTGAGGGAAAACTAAAGCCACCATGGGAAATATCCGTTTCAAATATATATCTAGTATGTCTCGAGAACATGGTCAAATAGACCCCAACGCTGGCAAATGTGATTTCCAATGTTCGTCCCTCAATACTTACACCTTCACGGTGAGATACATAACCTCCGTTAAGCCTAAACTAAAATCACTTTGCATATAATACTAATTATTAACCCGGGAGTCATTCATTAATATATTTACCACTTGGTATCGTCATACCAATGCGCTTGCAAGCTAAATTAAACATGCCAAACCAATCCACATAACCACATTAACTCCCAAGTTCCATTTAAATGTAAAATCAAGGCCACCAAGGTCGTTCAAATCCCATTTATATATCTATTTATCCATTAATGCAATGCATTGGGTTCAAAACAAAGTTAAACTATGTAATTTTTCATAATAAAGATCAAATTTATAAAGTGGATTGAGGTTAATGCAATTCCAAGCAAAAATTCATCCAATTTGGGAAAACTCATGTCCCCCATTCCAATCATTTAAGTAATGCGCCAATTCATTCCCAAAAACATCAATTTAAAGCATTAATATTCTATTCAAAATATGGGATAAGTTATTCAATAAGTAACAATCACAGACCCCCAACTAATTTCAAAACCCATAATTTAAATCACATGAAAATTGATTAAATTTAAGCCACAATGTAAAGTTAAAGTTTAGGGAATCTTAACATCCTTAAAATATTCAAGAAATTACAGTCAATTTGAATTTTTGATCTCGAATGATGTATTCACTGTGAAACCCATTGAATGTTCTTGAATTTTGAGTTTTAAGAGAGAATGGATAATTTTGATCTTTAAAAACTAAAGAAAAATGACTTTTATTATGTTTAAAGGTCATACAAGGGGGTAAAAAGACTAAACAATCCTCACCCTAGGTGAAAAAATAAAACTGGATGAAATTAACACACAAGCGTGGAACACCATTATCGTAGAGGTTATCCTCCGTTCCACGCTGATATCGCGGAGGGTAATCTCCGATACACGATGATATTGAAGACCCTCACTACCTATAAGTCCCAAAATGACATCGAACCTCTTTCAAAGATTTCAAAAGTTTTTCAAATTATCCTTTTAACACCCTTAAGCATAATTCAAAATCAAAAATTGATATTATGCATGCGGGATGGTCAAAAATAAAATGATTGAAATTTTATGGAGTCTCACAAACATATTCTTTTAAACATACATCTTTGAAATCCAATAAACTCAAGGACATCACAAAGACATCAATCACACTTCTACAAAGTTACTCTCAAAAGGGCTTCTAAAAGCATGCCAAAAGGAAGAGGAGGTAGAAAGAGTTTAGGGGACAGAGAGATAGAGAGAGTGAAATAGACTTGGGGACCAAAATGATTGGAAAATTTGATACTACTAATTAGAAACTAAATACATCTATTTTGAAAGCAAGGGAAAACTACTTGATGTCAAATTCATACTTAGAAATTTTAGGAAAAGAGTTAAGATTGCACTATTTGTTATAATCCTTAGTGTATTGGAGTCTACATCGTCATGAATATTTCTTTGGTGAAGAAGGTGCCAGTTTACACAAATTAATCAGGTATCTTCTATCTTTCATTCACACAAGAAATGAGTAGAGTCCACAAAACAATAACACTTTCTTAATTCTTACAAACATACAAACTTATTAGCCTTACCAATAGCCTCTTTATTTGGTACTATATGGAAGATAGATCAAGCATTGAGGCTAATGAATCTAACTGCTCCATACATCTACATATGATATAAGAATGACATAACATATAATACCCCATATTTTTCTAGCTTAATTTAACTCTAAATACATGAGTATTTATATATAAAAATTATTAAAATACTCAATATTTTTCAATTTAGAGATTACCAATGTGTAGAAAATTCAGTCAACTTTCCAACGATATAAAATTTGCCCAAATCCAATACCTGGGTGAAGAGTTAGAGCAATTTTTGTAAATCAGTGTACCACCTAGCACATCACCGCATCGCGCTAAGGATCCAAATGGCAATTATCATTTTCTAGTTAGAGACCATAATCCCACCATATCCCGCCACCAACTATTTTCACAATTGTCATTTTCTAGTGTGACTACGCGATCATGGTGCAAAAGGTTAAATTTGCATACAATGGGGTACCACGATTGTACCACATCGCGCTAAGCTCTCAGGTTGCATGTGTCAATTTTCAGTGAAACATCGTGATAGCACCGCGTCGTGCTAAGGGCCTAAATCAGAAAATTTTGACGGGAATTAAAAGTGTCGTCCAGGGGAAAACAAGACTTTTCTCATAAATTTAATTAGTCCAGAAATGGGATTTAATCCCTAAAAACATTATTAAGTCATTCTTTAATCAATTTTCCCCAAATCAAAAAGCATTCTCTCCCTAATAGAAAACCCTAGCTCCAAGAAATCAAAATCAATCCTCAAGAAAATCACCAAGAGCTTCAAGAACTAAAATAACCAGGTATGTTAGGTGTTCATCTATAGGTTCCTTTCACCCATAGAGTCCAAGAATCCATTTTTACAACTACAAGATTATTGATTCATGATTTACATGCTTGAAATTAGATTGTATACATGTTCATGACATTAATTGATTTTAAATTCATGATTAATTGTAGATTTCATGAAATTGAAATAGCATGTATATTGAATTGTGTAATTCCCATGTTATAATCCTTGAATTAACAAGTTTAGGTATTGTAGTTACAATGTTTACATCTTATCCATGATTATATGCATTAAGTCATGCTCCCCATATGTTTGATGGAATATCCATGTGAATTAAATGGTGAAATCCTGACATGCTAGCATATGTACAAGCTTATGCCCTACAAGTGTTTGATAAAATGTCTCTATGAATGAATTATGAACAAGTGGACCTTGTTATGCTTTTTAAGATCAAGCTATGCTTTACTTTTAATGCTATTGAGTTTTGGGGGTACATAATACCCTACAATATAGTTGTTTACCTAGAGCTACAGTAGTTAAAGAATAGTCTTAGTCATGTCATGAAACAGTATTACTCGGTCAGGTATAGAACTCAGTAAACTCAGACCAGTTCAATCAGTCAACACGATTAGTAATAGTTTAGTCAAATCTAGTACAGGATAGAAATTAGTCCATGGTATATTCTATTGGGAGTAGGATTCAACGCCGAGTGAACCCATGGATGGGGGATCACCTGCCAGTAGAGGGTGTGATCCTTAGAAGTAGTTCTTTCATTCCAGAACTACGTAGCTAGCAAATGTTGAGATATCAACCTTTCAATTGAGGGTTGATGAGGTGTTTTAACCTGCCAGATGAGGGTAACCTTTTATCTTGTCTTTACCCATGGCACAGTATTCAAACCCTTCTAATTGGGGTTATATGTTGGACCCAGTTATCTTATTTGGGGCATGTTAGTTAGAGTGACTACCTCCCACAGTCTCAGTCTCAGTCTCAGTATAGAATCAGGACTCTCAGATACAGTCACTCAGCTATCAGTAATTCAATTATCAGTAATCTCAGATATTAGAACTCAGTACTCAGCTTTAGTAAAAGCTCAGATACAGTATATACGTATATGCACAGTATTGCATACTTAATAATTTACAGTAGTTACAGTTAACTATGTACCCTTATTCAGTTACTTCATATCATTCAGTCTGTTACTGTTCATGCATATAAACCCTTGCATTCAGCCTTACCCATCTAGCATACCAGTATATTCCACGTACTGACGCATACTTTCTCTTTATGCTATGATGTCTCATATCATAGGTTTGGATGCTCAGGTTCCTAACCGCACATAGAAAGATTCAGATAGCCATAGTATATTTGGTAGTGATTCCTCATCTATCGAGGATATACTTTTATTTTAGAGCTTCAATATTTCAGTAGTCAGAGTTAGTTGGGGGTTTGTCCTATCAACTCCACTTTCAAATAGTTCAGTTAGAAGCTTTTCAGACTAGACTAGTTCTGACAGTGTTTAGTTTTTCAGATATTATTATAGTTGTTATTCTTTATCAGTATTCATATTATGAACCTTATGGAATTTCAGCCTATTTTACGTATTATTTCAATAGTATTATTCAGTAATCATAGTAGGTACCATTCATGGGTTAGCTTATGGTCCTTTTGGGTGATAAGCGTCGTGTGGTATCCGGGGTGCAGATTTGGGGTATTACAAAATTGGTATTAGAGCCTAAGGTTCAACTGAGTCCTAGGGAGTCTAAAAAGCCACATCAAGTAGAGTCTTATGCATGGATGTGTAGTGCACCACACTTATGGGTAAGAGGCTATGAGATATTTTTGGGGAAAAGTTCCCTTCTTTCAGTATTTATGTTGTACAATTGGGCATAGTGCTTATGTTAAACTCTCTGTCTAATTCATTCTCCCTTTAATTTATAGAACATGCCTTCCAGAAAGATAAACGGAAGAAGAAATATAAACTAGCCGGTACCTCAGCCCATTCAGGAAGATCCCCTAAATGGGCACATTTCTCATGAAGAGTTCAGAGCATAATTCACTACTCTAGCCTAGTCTGTAGCAGCTTAAAATGCATATCCATCTACTATTTAGCCCAACCTAGTGTGCAATACTGCAGCAGTCCAGATTTGGGAGTTCACCCGAATGAATCCTCCCCTATTCTCACGATCTAAGCCTTAAGAGGATCCATAGAAATTCCTCAACCAGGTTCAGAAAGTCGCAGATATTATGGGAGTGACTTCCAGTGAGAGTTCTAAGTTAGCTACCTATCAGTTACAAGATGTAGCTCATATGTGGTTTAAGCATTACAAGGTAGACAGGGGCACAGATGTAGAGCCCATAGAATGGGAAGAGTTTGCTACTGCCTTTATAGATAGATTCTTTCCCTTAGAGCCGAGAAAATCCAAGGTATTAGAGTTCATCAATCTTAAGCAAGGAAATATGAGTGTGAAAGAGTATTCCCTCAAGTTTATTCATTTCTCCAGATATGCTCCCTATGTAGTAGCAAACAATAAGTCCAAAATAAGCAAGTTTATGTTTGGGTTATTGGAGAGTGTGGTTAAGGAGTGCGACACTACGATGTTAATTAAGGAGATGGACATATCTAGGCTTATGGTACATGCTCATCAGAATAAAGAGGCTAAGAATAAAAAAAGAGAGAGGGAGAATAAGATGGCTAGAACAGGTAGCTTCAATTTCACTCAAGCTAAGCTAGAAGGTAGTAACCGTTCCCAGGTCTATCCAAATTCTTCAGTTCCAACTCCGTCCTCACCCACTGCTCCAGTCCCCAAGTTAAAAAATTGTAACAAAGATAGGTCTCCAGGATCTAAATCTAAAGGTAGTGTCAGTAGTGCTCGATAAATCCTCTTTGCCAGAAATATGACAGAAACCATCAGGGTGTCTAAAGAGTTTCCAGTGATGTTTGTTTTAGGTCTGGAAAGCCAGGCCATAAAACTAGAGATTGTCCTCAGTCAGGTTCTCAGGGTCAGTATAATCATTATTCAACTCAGTTCGGTCGCCCGAATTAGTAGGGTGCCACTTCCAGTGTCGCCAGTAGCTAAACCTTAAATAGTCTTTATGCACTTCAGTCCCGACAAGATCAAGGAAGTTCTCCTGATATGGTAACTGGTACATTACAGATCTTCCACTTACATGTTTATGCCTTATTAGAGTAAAGAGCTTTTCTATCTTTTGTAACTCCTCACATAGTAGTCAACTTTAAAGTCAGACCAAAAGTTTTAACAGAACCTTTCTTAATCTCTACTCTAGTGGGTTCGTATATCATAGCCCAACGAGTATACAAGACCACTCTGACTATGATATCTCAAAAAGTCACTTTAGCAGACTTAGTAGAGTTAGAGATGATGGATTTCGACGTCATTCTTGGTATGGATTGGCTCCATTCATGCTATGCCTCAGTTGATTTTAGAAACATAATTGTTCATTTTTAGTTTCCAAATGAACTAATCCTTGAATAGAGGGGTAGTATCACAACTCTTAAAGGTCAGTTGATTTCATATCTTAGAGCGAGAAGAATGATATCCAAGGGTTGTATCTATCATCTCATGCAAGTCAAAGACTTTAGTTCAGAGACTCCTAGTCTTGAGTCAGTTCCACTAGTAAATTAATTTTTGGATGTGTTTCTCAAAGATTTTCTTGGAGTTCCTCCCAAAAGGGAAATTGAATTTGGAATAAACCTTTTTCCAGATACTCAGCCTATTTTTATTCCGTGATACAAAATGGCTCCAGCCGAAATCAAAGAGTTGAAAACGCAGTTAAAGGACCTTTTAGACAAGGGGTTCATCAAACCCAGTGTTTTCCCATGGGGCGCACCAGTCTTATTCGTGCATAAGAAAAATGGTTCACTCAGAATGTGTATGGACTACCTTTAGTTGAACAAAGTCACAGTCAAGAATAAATACCCACTTCCTAGAATCGATGGCTTGTTTGACCAAATTCAGGGTGCCAGTTAATTTTCTATGATAGACCTTAGATCAAGCTATCATCAGCTCAGAGTTAGAGAATATGACATTCCAAAATAGCTTTTCAAACTCGGTATGGTCACTTCGAGTTTCTAGTCATGTCCTTTGGTATCACTAATGCCCCAGAAGCTTTCATAGGCTTAATGAACCGCCTGTTCAAGAAGTACTTGGACATGTTCGTTATAGTCTTCATTGATTACATTCTTGTCTATTCTCGTATCGGGAATGATCACATAGATCACCTCCAAATTATACTTTAGACTCTCAGAGCCCATCAGTTGTTTGCTGAATTCAGTAAGTGCGAATTTTGGCTAAGGTCAGTACCATTCCTGTGTTGTATTATTTCTGATGATGGCATTAGAGTTGATCCTCAAAAGACCGAGGCAGTGAGAAACTGTCCTAGACCTATTTCTCAATTAGATATCAGGAGCTTCTTGGGTTTAGCTAGCTATTACCGTTGGTTTGTTGAAGGGTTCTCATCTATTGCATCCTCCATGTCCAGATTGACTCAGAAAAAAGTCAAGTTTCAGTGGTCAGATTCTTGAGAGAAGAGTTTTTAGGAGTGGAAGACTCGACTTACCTCAGACCCAATTTTGACTCTACCAGATGGTTTAGATAGGTTTTGTGTACTGTAATGCATCAAGAGTAGGTTTGGATTGTATCCTCATGAAGAGAGGTAAGGTCGTAGTCTATGCCTCTAGACAGATTAAGCCTCATGAGAAAATTTACCAAACCCATGATCTTGAGTTAGAGGATGTAGTGTTTGCCTTAAAGATTTGGAGGCACTATTTATATGGGGTACATATTGATGTGTTCATTGATCACAAAAGCTTTTAGTATGTATTCTCTTAGAAAGATTTGATTTTGCGTCAGAGAAGGTGGTTAGAGTTGTTTAAAGATTATGACATGAGTGTTTTGTATCATCCTATCAAGTCCAATGTAGTGGAAGATGCTCTCAGTAGGTTGTCTATAGGTAGTGTGGCTCATGTTTAGAATGATAAGAAGTTATTTCAGGAAGTTCATCAGCTTGCCTGACTAGGTGTCTGCTTCGTCAACTCAGAAGAGGGTAGTGTATGGGTGTAGAATAGTTTAGAATCATCTCTGGTTTCTGAAGTAAAGAAAAAGTAGGACAGAGATCCCAATCTAGTTAAGTTAAAAGAGTCAGTCAAAGATCAGAAAGTGGAGGTTTTCTCCCAAGGAGGAGATGGTGTGTTGTGTTTCCAAGGTCGGTTATGCAGGTTAGGCGTAGATGACTTGAGGAAATGAATTCTTGTAGAAGAGAATACTGTGCGTTACTCTATTCATCTAGGGTCCACTAAGATGTACCGCGATTTACGGGAGATCTATTAGTGGAGTGGGATGAAGAGGGATGTCACAGAGTTTGTAGTTAAGTGCTCTACGTGTCAGCAGGTTAATATTGAGAACCAGAAGCCTAGTGGGTCCATGCAGGTTAATATTAAGACAAGTAGCTTACGAGCTTGAGTTTCCTTCAGATCTAGATTCAGTACACCCAGTGTTACACGTCTCCCTGCGAAAGAAATGCATTGGTGACCCACCAGTCATAGTTCCCTTAGAGGGCGATAATATTGAGAATAATCTCCCTTTTAAAGAGGTTCCAGTCCAAATCCTTGATCATCAGATTCGTAGATAGAGGAATAAAGAAGTTCCCATGGTCAAAGTTCTTTGGCAGAATCAGTCCGTTGAGGAAGCTAATTGGGAAGCAGAAGCAGATATATAGATCAAGTATCTTTACCTCTTCTCTGTAAATTCAGATTCAGCTTAAGGTAACAGTCTTTCGTAGATTTGCTCCGTTCCATGTTCAGTTACAGTTATAAACTTTGTATCCATTACAATTGCATATTCAGTCATGCATTCACAAATCAATTTAGTCATGTACTCATGCATCAGATATGCATGTTCAGTATGAAAACTCAGCTTATCAGTGATTTTCGCCATGCAATCATGTTTAAGTTGTGCATGTTTAGTGTGTAAGCTCAGTCTACCAATGTTTCTCATCTTAATCAGTCTTATTCGAGGATGAATGTTCCCAAGGGGGAGATATTGTAATACCTCGCATTCCCTAGATTAATTTAACTCTAAGTACATGAGTATTTATATATAAAATTCATAAAATACTCAGTATTTTTAATATTATACTTACCAATGTATTAGAAATTTAGTCATCGTTCTAACGATATAAAATTTTCCCAAATCTGATACTCGAGTGAAGAGTTAGAGCAATTTTTGTAAAATAGTGTGCCACCTAGCACATCGTCGTGTCTCGCTAAGGGTCCAAATGGAAATTATCATTTTACAGTGAGAGACCGCGATCCCATTGCATTGTGCCACCGGCCACTTTCCTAATTGTCACTTTCCAGTATGACTCTGCGATCATGGCGCATCACGCCAAGGGTTAAATTCGCATATAGTGGGGTACTACAATTGTACCGCATTGCGCTAAGATCCCAAGTCACAATTGTCAATTTCCAGTGACACAGTGCGATAGCACCGCATCGCGCCAAGGTCCTAAATTGAAAATTTTTTATGGAAATTAAAAGTGTCATCCTGGGGCAAACAAGTCTTCTCCCATAAATTTAATCAGTTCAGAAATAGGATTTAATCCCTAAAAACATTATTAAGTCATTCTTTAATCAATGTTCCCCAAATCAAAAAGCATTTTGTCCCTAATAGAAAACCCTATCTTTAATAAATAAAGATCAATCCTCAAGAAAATCACCAAGAGCTTCAAGAAATAAAATATCCAGGTATGTTAGGTGTTCATCTATGGGTTCCTTTCACCCATCGAGTCCAAGAATCAATTTTTAAAACTACAACATTATTAATTCATGATTTACATGCTTGAAATTGGATTGTATTCAGGTTTATGACATTAATTGAGTTTCAATCCATGATTAATTATAGATTTCATGAAATTGAAATAGCACGTATATTGAATTGTGTAATTCCCATGTTATAATCCTTGAATTAGCAAGTTTAGGTATTGTAGTTACAATGTTTACATCTTGTCCATGATTATATGCATTAAGTCATGCTCCCCATGTGTTTGATGGAATGTCCATGCGAATTAAAATGTGAAATCATGACATGCTAGCATATGTACAAGCTTATGCCCTACAAGTGTTTGATAAAATGTCTCTATGAATGAATTATGAACAAGTGAACCTTGTTATGCTTTTTAAGATCATGCTATGCTTTAATTTACATGATATTGAGTCCTAGGGGTATATAATACCCGACAATCTAGTTGTTTACCTTGAGCTACAGTAGTTACAGAGTAGTCTCAGTCATGTCACGAAACCATAGTACTCGGTCAGTTATATAACTCAGTGAATTCAGTCTAGTTCAATCAGTCAACCCGAGCAGTAAAAGTTTAGTGAAATCTAGTATAGGCTAGAAATCAGTCCACGGTCTATTCAGTTAGGAGTATGATTCAGAACCAAGTGAACCTAAGGATGGGGGCTCACCTGCTAGTAGAGGGTGTGATCTTTAGAAGCAGACCTTGCATTCTAGAACTATGTAGGTAGCGTAAGTTGAGACATCAACCAACTAGTTGAGGGTTGGTGAGGTATTTTAACCTGCCAGTTGAGGGTACCACTATTCTCATTAGAGTACTTACCAGATGAGGGTAACTTCATCTTGACTTTACTTGTGGCAAGGTATCGACACCCTTTCAACTGGGGTTACAAATTGGACCCCAGTTATCTTATTTGGGGCATGTGAGTTAGAGTGACTACCTCTCAAAGTCTTAGTCTCTATATTGACCTCAGTTTAGTTCTACAGAATCAAGACTGTCAGATACAACCACTCAGCTATTAGAAATTCAATTATCAGTAATCTCAGATATCAGTTACTCGATTATATGAACTCAGTATCAGCTTTAGTATAATCTCAGATACAGTATATACGTATATGCATAGTATTGCATACTCAGTATTTTACAGTAGTTCTAGTTAACCATGTACTCTTATTCAGTAACTTCATATCATTCAGTTAGTTACTATTCATGCATATGAACCCTTGCATTCAATCTTACCTCATCTAGCATACAAGTAAATTTCATGTACTAACCCATACTTTCTCTTTGCACTATGATGTACTATGATGTCTCATATCATAGGTTCAGTAGTGAGTCCTCATCTATTGAGGATATGCTTTTATTTCAGAATTTTCATTAGCTTTAGTATTTCAGTAGTCGAAGTTATTTAGGGGCTTGTCCCATAAAATCCACTTTTAGACAGTTCAGTTAGAGGCTTTTCAGACAAAACTAGTCCAGATAGTGTTCAGTTTTTCAAATGTTATTACAGTTGCTATTCTTTATCATTATTCAAATTATGAACCTTATGGCATTTCATCTTATTTTCCGCATTATTTCAGAAATATTATTCAGTTCTCATAACAGGTACCAGTCATGGGTTAACTTGTGGTCCTTCGAGGTCGTAAGCACCATGTGGTGTCTGGGGTGCAGACTCGGGGCGTAACATAACATTAATACAACAATATCATCTAGATCATTCATTTTTATCATGTGATATGATAAGAAAAGGAAAATAAATTTCTTGTGGAAGACCAAACATGAAATATACAAAGAACATAACCAGTAAAAATGTAGTAATAACTCAAATGAATAGCATACTAAAAAAAGGTAGGATCGTCAAATAGAACTTAAAGATTGAATTTCTACCTTACCAATAACCTCTTTATTTGGTACTAAATGGAAGATAGATCAAGAAATGAGTCTAATGAATCTAACTTCCCTATATAGCTACAGATGATATAAGTATTACATCATATCAGTACAAAAATATCATGCAAAGATCATTCCTTTTTATCATGTGATAGGATAACACAAGGAAAATAAATTTCTTGTGTAAAACCAAACATGAAAAATATACAAAGAACACAACCAGTAAAAACACAATAGCAACTCAAATAAATAGCACTTTACAAAAAGATAAAATTGTCTAACAGAACTTATAGATTGAATTTCCACTTGAGCTGTGATGAGTGGTGTATTTGCCACTCATTTGCACTCAACATTCATGCACATTACGATGATTTGCATGTATAAATAAGAAAAAATTGTTATTAAGGGCATTTATTTCTATATTTTACAAACATATAGATCATGAAATGGAATGGGGTTGATTGGAGCTAAAACGAATCAAAAGGAGAAAAGTAGTGCAGATGGAAAAATTAGAGAAGAAAAAAGCCTCAGTTACCATGATCGTGGTATGAGGGCCACAATTGCGGCTAGTCAATATAGTTCAATATACCACAATCACGGACAAGGTCCAGCCATTGCGGCCTAGTGGGTTTAATGATCAATGGCAGTTCAGTCAAAAGATGTAGTTGATTCTAATTCCTATGTAAGATACCATTATTTTTTCCTGAGGTCATTATGCAAGAGAGAAGGATTGAAAAATTAGAAAAGAGGTGAACCCTAGAATTAGGGAAACACTTGTGTAGTTAAAATTTCATGTGGAAATTGGTGAAATTGAAGTGAAAAGTAAAGATTTTCTTTATCTTTCATTGTTATGGATGCCATGAATGAATTATTTGGTATATTTCTTATCTTTTATTTCATGAGTAGCTAAATTCTCTATTCTTGGGATTATGTTAAACTAAGGTGCAATTATGTTTGGGTGACGTTGTATTTGTGTAATTCTTAGTTGTTGATTATGGATTCCATTATTTCTCGGTTTAAATAAGGTGGGATTTGAGGGTGAAAACCCCAAATACCCAAAATGGGTTTGTTGTGTGAAAATCTCAAACTCTTGAAAGCTCACATCACACTTGAAAGAAGGATGTGGGTGAACTTTTGGGAACCCATATCCCATATCTTTCTTGAAAGAGGACTATAGGAGGGCCAAAGTAATAGTGGACAATTGTTAATATAGCTTAATTTCTTTTGACATCTTCAAAATAAGGGTAGATGGAGAGTAGGTTATGGCATGGGCATCTTCCTAGAAATAGTAATGCCCAATTGAGATTTTGGGTGGCTTTTATTGATACACTTGTTAGGTACTTGAAAGAGTCAAGGAGTAACATACTTGAGGCCTTGTCGACAAACTATCCTCTAGGACTCTTAACCTAGCCTACCATGTTATCAATAATTAGAACTTATACCAAACCATCATGATCCCATGCACAACTTGCCCTTAGGTAGACATAATCCCAAGTTCCCTCAAAAAATAGAATTCCAAAACAAAAGTATTATTGTAGTGTGTTGAGTGACTGGATATTGTTAACATCTTATTCCAAACCAACCAACCCCCACTATACATTATATGTTTTATGTTGTATACACTTCGAGTATCTTTTTAGTAATTTTGACACCTATAGGACTCGAAATCTAAATCTCGCTCCTCGTGGATTCAACCTCAAAATGGGTTTGTGGGTGAAAACCCCAAACTCTTTAAAGCTCAAACCATCCTGTAGGGAGGGGTTTCGGTGAAATTTTAGGACCCACATTATCCTTGAAAGAGGGATGCGGTAACCAGGGAAATAGTAGATAATTAATGGTTTTAGTTTGCTAATTCTCACAATCTTAGACGTAAGAGTGATTATTAATTTTAACATAACTTATCTATTTTTCTAGAAATAGGGATATTTAATTGAGGTAATAGGTGAATATAATTAACACACTAGTTAGGTATCTGAAAGGTTCAGTAACCAAAAAGGAAAGAAATAAAAGAGTTTGATGAGGTAGTTGTATCTTTAACAGGAATTGGATTATTTACCAAGAACCCGGTCAAGTTGGACCTTGAACATTTAAACCGTGAGAGCCCACCCGCAAAAACATCCATTCTCTAGCCACCAAAAATTGACGTGAAGCCTTTGCCAACCAATTGTAAATGCATGTTCTTGGGGTATGAAGAGATTTTTCCCATCATCAATGCAAGTGACCTTTATCCCTTTCAAGTGGAAGCCTTGAAGTTATTGGTAAAAAGGTTTATTTGATCTATTGGATGGATAATTGCGGACACCATAAAGATAGACCCCAGCATTTGTTACTAAAAGATTAAGCTAGAGAAAGATTATGTACCAAGTATGGAACATCAAAAGAGGCTAAATCAACCCATGAAAGAGGTGGTAAAGAAAGATATTATAAAAGTGCTTGATACAGGAGTAATCTATCCTATATCAAACAAAACTTGGGTGAGTCTGGTACAATGCGTCCCAAAGGAAGGTGGAATTATGGTAGTTGACAATGAAAAGAAAAATCTTATCCCCATTCGACCAGTAACAAGATAATAAGTATGCATGGATTATCAGAAGTTGAACTCATGGATTGAAAAGGACCATTTTCTAATGCCTTTTATAGACCAAATATTGGATAGGTTGACCGGGTGAGGATGGAATTGCTTCTTTGATGGTTATTTAGGGTAAAATCAAATTTGCATCGCCCTGAAGGACCAAGTGAATACGACTTTTACTTGCCCACATAGATCATTCGCATTCAAGCGAATGCCCTTTGGGTTATGCAATGCCCCAGAAACCTTTTAACGTTGCATGTTGTCAATCTTTGTGGATATGGTCAAAGACTCAATGGAGGTCTTTATGAATGATTTCTTGGTAGTGGGGAACTCATTTGACTCATGTCTTGAGCATCTAAGCAAGGTGCTTGAGAGATTTGTGGAAACAAACCTTGCCCTAAATTAGGAGAAATGCCATTTCATTATCAAGGAGGGTATTGTCTTCGGCCACAAAATATCAGAGAAAGGCATACAAGTCGATCAAGCGACGTTAAAGGTAATTTCCAAGTTACAATCCCTATTTACGTAAAGGGTGTTCGGAGTTTTCTTGGACATACTGAGTTTTATCGTCATTTTATCAAAGATTTTTCCAAAATAGCTCAACCTATGTGCAAACTCCTTGAGAAGGAGACAAAATTTAACATTGATGATGCATGCTTAAAATCCTTTAAGTATCTTAAGGCATTGCTTATTTAGGTCCCCATCATTGTGGCCCTGGATTGGTCATCCCATTTTGAAGTAATGTGTGATGAAAGTGCGATTGCATTGGGTGCACTGTTAGGTTAACGGAAGGAGAAAATCTTTCATGCTATCTATTATGCAAGCAAGACCTTGAATGATGCTCAACGCAACTACAATGTTACTAAAAAAGAGTTGTTCGATGTTGTGTATGTTTTTGAAAAAAATTATGCCTACTTATTATGCACAAAAGTATCACCCTTAAGTACCTTATGGCACAAAAGGAAGCAAAGCTTCTCCTAATTTGATGGATTTTAATCTTGCAAGAATTCAACTTTGAGGTAAAGGATCGAAAGGGGTATGAAAACCAAGTGGCCGGCCATCTCTCGCATCTTAAAGGTAACCATGAAAGGCATTGAGAAATTGAAATTGATGATGCTTTTCCCGATGAGGTGGTCTTGTCTCTTGTGGGAAAAAGCGTACTATAGTATACTGACTATGAACTATGTAGCAAGGGGTGTACTTCTCGAGGGGATTAACTACCATTAAAAAAACAATTGTTGTTAGATGTGAAGTGATATTTTTTGGATGAACCATTTCTATTGTAAGAGTGTGCGGATATTATGGTTAGGCCATGCTTTATGGAGGTTAAGATCAATAACATCCTTGAAGCTTTCAGCTCCTCACCTTACGGTGGTTACCATGAGGGGATCTGAACCGCTGCCAAAATCCTTCATTGTGTGTATTATTTGCCTTTCATGCATAGAGATACCATTTAGTGGGTAAAATCATATCACCAATGTGAATAGAAAGGTGATGTTTCAAGAAGACAAGAAATGCTTCTCAAACCAAACCTCAAAGTTGAACTCTTTGATGTGTAGGGAATTGACTTTATGGGCCCATTTGTGAGCTCATTTGGAAACAAATACATATTGGTGACAGTTCATTATATTTCTAAATGGGTGGAAGCCGTAGATTAAAGGTGTTACCTTTTTTTTTTGAAGAAATACATCTTTACAAGGTTTGGAACATCGCGTGCCATCATAACTAATGAAGGCTCACATTTTTGTAATCGGGTATTAAGGGCCCTTCTTGAATAGTATGGGGTCAAACACAAAGTGGCTACCACATATCACCCCCAAAGAAGTGGCCAAGTTTAAGTTTCAAATTTAGAAATTAAAGAAATACTTGAGAAAATAGTGAACATAGGCTGAACCAATTGGGCTAGGTAGCTCGATGAGGCACTTTAAGCTTATTGAACGGCCTACAAATCCCTAATTTGTATGTCCCCATACCAATTGATGTTTGGAAAGGCATGCAATTTGCCCGTCGAGCTCGAACATAAATCCTTGTGGGCTTTAAGGAGTTTGAACATGAATTGGGGAAAAGCCTCCATAGCGAGGGTCACAAAACTCCATGAGTTGGAATATTTCCGAATCAAGGCTTATGAGAGTTCTTCATTGTATAAGAAGAAAATAAAAAATAGCATGATACTCAAATTTTAATAAGAGAATTCCATTTCAGTGAGAATGTAATCCTTATAATTCTCGTTTGAAACACTTTATAGGGAAGGTTAGTTCTAAATGGTCGGGGCCATTTGTGATTTCTAACATTTACCCTAGTGGTGCCATTGAATTGGAAGATATTGAAAAAAAAAAATTTGTAGTAAATGGACAAAGGGTGAAGCACTATAATGTGAAAGGACCCATGGTGGCAAAGGTGGAGTTTGTTCGCTTCAAATATGCTATGTGGTGAAGAAGAAGAGTTATGTCATGATGTTAAATTAGGAACTTGATGGGAGGTAACCATCCTTGACTCATTTCTTGTTTATTTTAATATTTTGAAGGCATTTTTTCTCCAGTGTCCAAAAAAATAGGGAAAAAAAAGAGTTGGAAAATGGCAACTGTGCTGGAAACCAAAACAGAGTAGAAATAGGGGATTTCAGCCTTAGTTACTGCGATCGCAGTCTGTAGGCTGTGACCGTGGTAATAAGATCATGGAGCTCTCTGCTGCAATCGCAGAATCTGAAGGGAATTTTGCTTGTTGCTTAAGGGAGTCCCTTCTAACCCTTGTTCTTCTTAATTAGCTGCAGTGAGGGAACTTCAGATCCTTAAGTTGGGGGTGTGTGAGACTACCTTTGTTTTCTTTATGCATAACTTTGGATGAACGTTTCCCTACGATGGACTGGATGACTACATTATTAAGGAAAAATCATCATAATTGGGTTTGAGCCATAGATGTAGGGAAAGTATGAATACCCATTGCATCGAGGTCATAAATGGAATGGAAATCTGAGTACCTATGACATTTCGGATTCGGGATCACATTCAAACCTATGGCGAAAATTGACTAGCTATATGGTTGGTTTTCCAATTTGAAAACCATAGTATGAGACTAAGCCTTGGTTTGTTGCCATTGGTAGGAAATTGTGCATCGTACAAATGCAAAACAAACACCCCCTCTATCCAAATTTTTTGAAAAAATCTTTGGCATGGATGTGAGTTACCTTGTACCAATACTTTTTCTTTTTTTTGGAACTCTAAAAATTTTGGCTTGTGAAAATTGATAGATACTCTATTTTTATATCTAATAGGAGAGAAAATTGAGCCTCCTTGGAGAATTTGCATTTCATATGTGGTGAGCTTATTTGTCCAAATGTCATGTGTACTTGTACCATCTATAACTTGCCTCATTAGTCTCTCAAAGATAATTTTGATTGAATTTGGTTGGGGAGATGATCTTAGGTCATCTTTGTGATATTGGAAGTGAACTTTAGCCTAAAAAGCCCACCTTTGTATAGATGTTATCCTTAACCACCCACTTTGAGACTTTAGACATTTCTTTTAAAAATATATTGTAAGCCATGAGCCTTTCAATTGTTATCTTTTTTTTGAATCCTACCCTCTTTAAACTAAAAATTACAACATGAGGTTAAAAGCCTAAGTTGGTGGTGGTGAAGATTGAAAGAGGTAACTTTGATCCATGAAGTTCTAAGTGAGTGCCTATGGTATTAAGCATTGAGAACAAATGAATAATAAAAAAGAAAGGATCCAACAAAGAAAAGAGAAGCACAAAGGGTGCAGGAAGAAAATGGGTGAACCAAGGAAATTAAAGTAGGCACTTTTGTATAAAGTGAATACAAAAAAAAAGTGGACCATGATCAAAAGTTGTATAGAATAGTGTGATGTAAATGTTCAAGGAGGGCATAGCTATGTTGTTACTAAATGATATCCTACCCTAGCCCGAACCTACGTTACAAGCTCAAAAAGCCCTTTGAGATCTCCAACCAATGTATTTATTGTCATGGCGATTGAAAATAGGGTTACGCCTATGGCATGGAACTTTTTAGCATCGAGAGTTCTTGAGAGAGAGTGTGTGTTTCTCACTTAAATTCATTATTATATAGTTGATAACTTGGTGTATGGAATTTTTTTTTTTGTGAGGAGGCATGTGAACAAGTTGAGGTGGGTAATTTTGTCATCTCCTATAAAATTAGGCAAAAGGAGTATATTGTAGTTGAGGTCAAAAGGTGAGTCACTTCTAGTGTATTATTGATTGATGAATGGTAGCCTTATGAAGTCTTTTGCATCCTTAAAAATCACATTTTATGTTGAGGGTGTCATGAAAATAGTTTTCCCCATGTTTGAGAGCTAGTTAAGGTAGTACTCAAGTTGAAGTCATTATGATGATTAGGTCATTTATTTTGGGAATAAATGGGCATTCTCTTGTGGTAAGAGGTAGTGTTGCTTGAGGACAAGCAAAGCTTTAAGATCGGGCTGTTGATGAGTTATGTATTTACCACTTATTTGCACTCAACATTCGTGCACATTACCATGATTTGCATGTATAAATGAGATAGAATTGTAATTAAGGGCACTAATTTCCATATTTTACAGGCATATAGGTCATGAGATGGAAAGATATGGATTGGAGATAAAAAGAATCAAAAGGTGGAAAAAAGTAAAGCTGGAAGACCTGGAGCAAAAACAAGCCTCAGTTACCGCAATCTTTGTCTGAGGGCCACGATCACAGCCATTCAAGACAGGTCAATATACCGCGATCACGAGTGCTGACTGCGATCGCGATAGCCATGATTTTGGACAAGTGTCAATGATTGCGCCCTAGCGGGTTTAATGATCAAGGGAAGTTCAGTCAAAAGACGTAACAGATTCCAATTCCCATATAAGGCACAATTCTTTTTCCCTTAGGACATTATGCAAGAGAGGAGGATTGAAAAATAAGAAAAAAGGTGAACACTATAATTTGGGATACATTTGTGTAGTTAAAATTTCAAGTTGAAATTGGTGAAATTAAAGTGCAAAGTGAATATTTTCTTTTTCCTCCATTGTTACGGATGCCATGAATGAATTGTTTGGTATATTTCTTCTCTTTCATTTGATGAGTAGCTAAATTCTCTATTCTTAGGATTATGTTAAATTAAGGTACAATTGTGTTTGGGTGATGATGTGTTTATGTAATTCTTAGTTGTTGATTATGGATTCCATTATTGTTTGGTTTAAATAAGTTGGGATTTGTGGGTGAAAACCCCAAATACCCAAAATTGGTTTGTTTGGTGAAAATCCTAATCTCTTGAAATCTCTTATCATCCCTAAAAGAGGGATGTCGGTGAACTTTTGGAAACCCATAGGTTCCTTGAAAGAGGGCTATAAGGGGCTAAAGCAATAGCGGATAATTGTTAATATAGCTTATTTTCTTTTGCCATCTTCGAAATTAGGGTAGATGCAGACTAGGTTAGGTCATGGGCATCTTCCTAGAAATAGAGATGCCCATTTGAGGTTTTGGGTGGCTTTTATTGATACACTCGTTAGGTACTCAAAAGTGTCAAGGAGTGACATCCTTGAGGCCTTGTTGACAAATTATCCTCAAGGACTCTTACCCTATCCTAACATGCTATCAACAATTAAAACATATACCACACCATCATGATCCCATGCACAACTTGCCCTTAATTAGACATAATCCCAATATCCCTCCAGAAATTGAATTCTAAAACAAAAGTATTATTGTAGTGTGTTGTGTGACTTGATATTGATAACATCCTATTCCAAGACCCCCCCCCTTCCCCAATTTTACATTATATGTTTTATGTTGTGTACACTTCAAGTATCTTTTTAGTAATCTTGACACCCATAGGACTCGAAATCTAAATCTCACTCCTCGTGGATTTGACCTTAACGAAAGTTGAGCTATTGATAACGACCATCCTCTACCACTTTAGATGGTATTATTGAGTGTGATCAAGCTAGGAATGTACGATTAGGATGATACGTGTACAACTTACTTTCAATCTTGCCTAAGAAATAGGCAAACACAGAACTATTGCAACAGACTTATGAAAAGTAATAGAGATATTTTAACCGCAGAGCTGGAGATTGAGCAAGAGGTGACTAGCTTTTACAAGTCTCTACTGGGTACAACAACATCAAAATTACCTGGGGTTCACACCGAAGTTCTAAAGAATGGTTATGTCATAAATAAGAATCAACAGAGAAAATTGGTGAAACCAATTACACTCGGGGATGTTCAGATTACTGTAATGGGAATAATTGATAAAAAAATCCCCTGGGTATGATGGTTTGGATGCATTCTTTTTCAAGAAGGCATGGTGTATGATAGGTCATAATATTATTGAATGTTTTACCACTTGAAAGATAAGCAACATAGTCAACTGTGCTGCCATTACTCGAATCTAAGGTGAAAGCCCCCAACCCTCACCACAATAGAGAATATAGACTAATCTCATGTTTCTCCATTTTATACAAGATCATTTCTAAAAGACTAACGACTAGAATGTAGCATTTAATGTCTGAGTTGGTGGATAATTTTCAAGTTATATTTCTACCAGGTAGACTAATTACTAATAATATAATCCTTAGCAATGAGCTTATGAAGGGTATGGTAGGGAAAATATTTCTCGTAGATGCATGATTAAAGTTGATATGGAAAAAAGCCTATGATTTTGTGAATGGGCTTTCACTGAACAAGTGTTCAGACGACTAGAATTTCCTATTACTTTTGTTAATTAAATTCTAATGTGTTTGACAACAGTGAGTTACTCAGTAGTGTTTAATGACAAAAATAATGTTCCATTTATGGTGAGAAAAAGGTTCATACAAAGAGACCCCTTGTCCCCTTTCTTTTAATGCTAGCTATGGAATACTTAAGAAGGCTCTTAAAACCTCTTAAGGACACTCCGGGGTTTAACTTCCATCCAAGATGTGCAAAATACAATTTGGTCCAGCTTGGGCTTATAGATGATTTATTGTTGTTTTGTAGTGGAAATGCAACATCAGTCCCTATTCTCAACAACAGGTTTCAGATGTTCTCTGTAGCTTTTAGTTTAGTTGACAATCACCACAAAAGTGAAGTGCATTTTTGGGGTGTATCCTTTGTTAATGAAAAAATACCTTATGTGCTCATTAACACTAAAGGAGAACTTCCTTTTCGGTACTTAGGGGTTCTTTTAAGTACTAAAAGACATATTATCCTATAGTGTGAACCTTTAACTTAGAAAATGCTTGGTAGCATAACAACCCAAACTTCTAGGTTTTTGTCTTATGCAGAGAGGACTACTTAAGCAATTAATCAAGTTTATTTAAATAATTTTAGAAGATATTTCTGGAATTGAAGTGTCTAAAAAGGCTTTGATTTCCAAGTAGCAATTGTGTTGGCCACAAATTGCAGGTGGTCTAAATTTGGTATAATTGAGGTATGGAATAAAGAAGATGCAAAAAGCAGATATAATATTAGGAATAAAATGGTTAGAACAAGTAAAACCATATAATATAGAACATACACAATTAGCAAACACAAAATAATAAATGACATAGAAAATCTAGAATTAGATATACACTACAGTACAGAAAGAATAAGTTATTACACAGAAATTTGTAACTCCGCAGTTACTACAGGATAAAATAATAAACTAAAAATTAATGAATACATCTCACAAAAAGAATAACTTATTAAAACAAAATCTAAAAAATAACCACGCACAAAAAAAATAGATTCATCAGCTATAATAAATCTATTTATAAATCTCTAGAATATTCATTTTAAGCTAGGGGATCCTTAGTTTATGTCCTAAAGCTTTTGAACTCATTTTGAGCTATTTGGTAGAATTAATAAGAAAATCGAAATAGGTGTGTGATCAACATTTAATAGAAAAGCTTTTGGATAAAAGTTTTAATGGTTTTGTTGAGTCTGGAATATTAAATTTGGGAT
The DNA here is from genome assembly GCA_030864225.1 of Capsicum baccatum var. pendulum. NCBI lineage: Eukaryota > Viridiplantae > Streptophyta > Magnoliopsida > Solanales > Solanaceae > Capsicum > Capsicum baccatum. The sequence goes on from CM061551.1 coordinate 72,114,721, forward strand.
AGATGCAAAATTCATTTGCACGCACCAAGTTTTGATCAAGGAGTTGGCCGCATTTATGAAGGGTCAAGTTATTAAACTTCTTGATCGAGGGCCTCCCGTCGCATTCTCGATAAATGGTCAATCCACCCTAGTCCAATTCCTTCTTTGCATTCGAGAAAAATCCATCGCATTTGCAATAGTTTTGCTCAGTTTTTCACCATGTTTGCAATGATTTTACTCGGTTTTTCAACATGTTCATAGCGTATGCCTCATGTTTGTAATGAACTATTTTCTTGAGCTTCGTGATCGCGGCCAAGGGGCGTTGCATTCGTGATGAGTAACCCCCAGGCAGTATTTATTTCCCCTTCTGCAATTTTACACTATTTTCTAACACTTATTCCTCTATTTTTGAACCCTAAAGTTTGAAGAAGAAGGGGAATTCGTCTATTGGAGCTAGGTATGTGTAGAGGAGGATGAAGTGACCATTTCACACTAATTTCTTTGTAAGTTCCTGGCCTAAATCCTCCATTTATTCTTGTCTCTCTCTCTTTTTTTTGGTCATCTCCCGGGGTTTATTTGAGTCCCAATTTGTACTCCATTTGTGTTCAACTATTGATCACACATTTCTTGTTCTTTGAGAAACTTCATGAGAGATTTAATTTGGAGATTTCATTAGCGGGTTCCATGGGCCCATTATTGACACAATTTTGGGCTTGGAGTTTTATATTGCAATATGGGTATCATTTTACTCTTTTTAATATGTAGGATATTTTTTCGATAGCATGGAGACATTTCAGGATCGTCGAATGACTACGAGCAAATTGTAGATGAATGTGGTTTGACATCGAGGTGGGCTTTGGTCTACTTTCCTCTATGAGATGGTGTTGTATATATATTGCATGTTACGTTGGTATTATAGGTTATGATTATGACTAGTATATAATGACTTGACCTAATTAGGGAATTTAGAATAGAAATGTGACCCGAACCTTAGCCTAGAATAATTTTAAAGGCTATAGTATCCTATTATATCATATGATGGACTTGTTTAGGCAAAGATTGACATTACAGGTCCTTTAAAATAGGACTTACCACTTGACTTAGTGATTTGGGAGGTATTTATGTGATTAGATACTTTTAGTAATTTTATGCCCTTGATTACCATAGTTTCCCAAGTTAAGAGGCTTTATGATGTTGATTATGTATTATTGGTTCGGAGGGTGTGGTTACGATATCAATTGCATACCAGGTTAGCAATTTACCCTTATAACAGACATGATTATATTTATGGATGCATAGACATTGATAGTTGTATTGTTTTGATACTAGTGACGGAATGCATACTCTTAGGCGCATTTACATTTACTCAGTGTTACGATTCCAATCAAATCCTTATTTTTACTACTATTTTTTGACTAGAGATTTATTTCCACTTTTTACTTTTAAAATAGATTCTTTTAGAATGGGAACTACAACCTTATTTAATGATCTATGAGATTTGGGAATGAAATGTGACTTTCTAGAAATTATACTGATGTTGATTTTGGTCCATTACTATTTCACTCTTTTACTACTACTACTTACTTTGATTAACGGAGAATTTGGCCCTTTCTATACTATTTATTAGTTCCAAACTTGATCTCAAACAATAGATTTATAGATTTACACTCTCTTAGTCATGGTTCAAGTCCATGCGCTTATTATACATATGTTTCTCTCTGGTGCTAGATAAAGTAGATTGGCTATGATGATTTTTTGAATGTTCTAGTTCAGGGGCAAAAAGTGATTCCTAGTCCTAATTTGAGTGGGAAACAAGTTCTTAATTGCACCTAATCCTTTTGGGACTTGGTTATCCCGATTTGGAGGCTATATGAATGCCCAAACACTTAGAAAATAGGGCTAGAACACTTTGGGACAATGCACAACACGAAATCTCAGCACACAACACAGACAACACAAGCTTAGGAGAAAAAAACATTAAATGAAGATAACACTTGGTTTTCTACTTGGTTTAAGTTAAGAGAGAAGTGGTAAATGCATATATTTTGTGTGGGACAGCTTATGCATGAATTTTAGAGTTATATAAAGAGAACTTATCAACAATCACAAGACATCTTTGGATCAACACAAGGTTGGGGAGAAATTAAGTCATCAAGAGAGCGGTACATTGGGGTTCTTGATCTTTTACTTTTCTTCCTTGTAATTTTGATTTATGAACCCATCTATGGTGATTCTTTATAAGACTATGAGTAGATGAACATCCTCTTTCCAAGGTGGAGGCTATTAAACATGATATACTTAGTTAGGTTTTCTATTTGGATTTTATGTTTATTATGTCATGTGACTGTACTTCCGTTCTTGCTTTAGTATTCTAAAGAGTCATGTACTTTAGGATAAATTCAAGTATTAGAATGAATTGACCATTGGAGTGGAGGAACAAAATGAAGAATATAGGTAGTGATATATCTTTAACTAATTAGGGGATAATTGTTAAAAGATGATTTATGCTTAGGATAGCGATACGCCTAATTGTCCCACTTAGTTACTAGATAGGAAAATAGCTTAATACATCTGAATTAAAGACTCACATTCCTACTCAATGATATAGTTGTGAGACTAATTTGGGTAGATGATTTAGAGGATAATAATTCCCATGTTATATTATCAACCCTATAAATCAACTATCAAGATAAACACCAACACAAACTAGAAACCTAAATTATACATGAATGTGGAGTATGCCCAAATACTGGGAACACCTTTTGTTATTGACTTTCCTCAAAATTATTATTGTTGTTAATTTTGATCATTAGTCTTAGTTATAATTCATTATTTTATTATTTCAATCTTGAGCTTATTAAATAAATAAGTATAATTGAAACTAAAAGTCAACTAAGATCAAGTCCCTTGGGCACAACAATACGACTCTCAAAAAAGAGTCACTTTACTATTTGTTTGACAATGTACGCTTGTGTATGTGCAAATGTCGCAATAGATTTTTGGCGTCATTGTCGGTAAATTAAAGATTAGTGAATTTCTAGTTTTAAGATTAACTTTTTATTAGATAAGTGCTAACAACTTGGTCTTAACTACTAATCTTTCCAGTAAAGGTTTATGAAGCTAGTAAGATGGGAAGCGGTAAGGATTTGGTCTAATTAGATTATCAACGTGAGCCTCTCTTACATCGGTTGAAAAGAAAAGAAACACTTTTCTATCCAACACCATAGGTTAAGAAGGATCAACAAGTCGAGGTTGTTCCTAAAGTCATGGCAGCACCAAGGATAGTGCTCGAAGTGGCAATTCCACTCGCAACTAATATTACCTCCTCCATCCGCAAATTGAAACCTGGAGGTATATTTGAGCTAAAATAGAACATAGTGCAACTATTGCAGACGAATGGACAATTCACTGGTCAGACTCATCAGGATCCACAGGTCCATCTTCAGAATTTTCTAGAGATTAGTGACACATTCGATCCTTTGGGGGTCTCTGCAGATTTTGTGAGGCTTACACTTTTCCCATTCTCCCTTTTGGTGGAAGCTAAGAAATGGTTACGAAACATCATTATGCTTTTCTCCATCTTTATTGTTACAATAAATTAGACAATTTGTAGAACTACTAGATATACGTACGTACATAGATACATATATATATATATATATATATATATATATATGACAATATTAATTGATTATCAATTTCTTGTATCTAAAATATTTACCTTCCTAACAATTTTAAATACATGAAAAATCCTACTGGTTTTACTAAATGGTTCACTTCCTAGTTCTTATTTTGTGGCAACTATTATTGACATCCCTGTTTTTCTATTCTAAAATAAACAATCTTCCATAATAAAATCAAAAAATTATTTTACAATTAAAACACATATCAAATACCATATTGGTTAAATGGTGTCTTAATATTTTATATGTCTTAAATTTTAAAGAGAAAAAATTAAATCACTCCTAAACGTGTCCGCGTAACTTACTTTAGCACTTTCACTTTACAGACATTTATATACCTCCTAAGAAACTTTCAAATAAATTAAATACCACCCTAAAATTGTAATAGCACTCTCACAATAGCAAGTGCATTTTATACCTGCCATATCATTTGCGTGTCAGCACCATATCATTTTCATATAAAAGCCACGTCAAAATTATTTTTTTAAAAAAATAAATTACACCACTAAAGCCATCCTATATTATTTTTATTTTTAAAAAATTAATAGACCACCTCCTCCTCCTCCTCTTTCTTTTTCTTTTTCTTCTTTTTCAAACCTCAACTCCCATTCCAACCCCAAAACACCACTTTATCCTAAAAACTACCTCCATTTTCTTTCTCTTTCTTCAATCCTCATTTTATCTTTCTACATTCACCTTCCTCCAATCCTCTCCGTACCTTAAATGTTCAATGAATTTAAAAAGAATCAAAAATTAATTCATAGGTTGGATGCAACTATAAGTAGCGCAAACAAGAAATTGCGTCATATTTGAAGAAACATAAGTACAATAATTTCAACAAAAAAAGTTTAGTAGTTGTAGAGTAAAAAAGGGTTACCCATATCTCATTTTCAAGAAAATTAAGTGTCACGATCTGGTTTCTCAGGTCATGATGACACCTAATATAAACCACATGTAGATAAGCCAACTCGTAATTCAGAATCACTAGTAACACACTACCAAGAGAGACGCATGATCATCGTGGAATAACTATGATAAAAGGATAATTTATACAAGACAGTCACAAAACCTAGTGGAATCACTATAAGAGTTTCTAATCTAATAAGAATACAAAATGAATTACTAAATGAATATACAAGTACAATCAATCTATGAATACAATATAGAGATAAGTTTAGTTCATAAGAGGGAGAATTGTAATACTTCGAATGCTATGATTTCACCCCAAACCTCTGATTCATAACTTCTCTGCATGATGTACACAATAACGGCGAGAAACTATACTATGATTTACAGGATGCACAAGTGTAGTGTGAGTATTAAACACATGGTACTCAGTATGAAACTGTCGATTGAGATCCAGAGATAATGCAAATATTGATGACATGCGAACAGGAATGTAAACTACAGCCAAATATCCAGAAAACTAATTTAATAAAACTAAAGAGACAATAAGGATGAACTATTCTATCGTAGGTAGACTTAGGACTAAAGCACTCTATCGTGTATCACTGGCTAATATACAAATAAAGAGTAGAAGATGGATATATAGTAGTATACAATGCAAAAGGGTACATATACAATATGATGAACAAGGAAAGGGGGGGATATAGTGTAATATCATAGCTACATATATGTTTATACATATAGGTATACAAGACTAACTCAAAGGTTACGGCCTAAGGTAGTCAATATAGCATCTCAAGACATCCTAATTAAGTAGGAAACTAATGTTTGAATAATTAGGGTCCCTAATCAAAACCTCTAAGAATGAGATAATTATCCATTGTAAAATAACCGTAAGGAGAAGGAATTAGAACCATACCTCGAATCTTAGTACCAGTCCAACAATCAACCAACCATAAACTAACCATAATATTAACAATACACTAAATGGATGGTCTGAAAAAAAAAACAGAAACCAAGCCTCATAACCTAGAAGGCTCAATCAGCACACAACACACAATAAGCAATACTCATAACATATACCTATGCAACCCTCATAGGGCTGATATATATAAGAACCAAACAACATACTAGTGTTGGGCAATGCACATGCATAAATGAATGCAAGTAAATCAATGATACCAAAATCGATCCAAGTGCCAGAACGTAACCAGTATATACATATTCTTAGTCTTGACAACTCGTAAAGGCAGGACCTATGATGACCTCTCTTCTTTGGCATGATGGCTCACAAATGAATGGGCCCCTAGGGGATTTGAGAGTACTCATATACACCGACCTGATCATGATCCAGGATTTTGAATAATCATCATTATCATTAATCTACACCGAGTTGGTCCTGATCCCAGATTTTTAATAATTATCATCATTATCATTCTACTCCATCCAGTATTGATGATATGTATATATAATAAAAGCACAAACTCAAACTATGGCTAAAAGAGTGTAAGGTTGTCACTCTATTTCCCAAGGTAAATTTTAGGACTAAATCATCATAAAAGTATAGAAAGGGTCAGAATATCTCTTGACCAAAGTAAATAGAAGTGGTAAAAGCATGGACCAGAATCAATATTGGTCAAATTCCTAAAACATCATTTTTAATATCAAAATTGCATAAATCATCCATTATGGTTGTATGATTCCCATTATGAATGAATCCATTTTAGAAGTGAAAAGTGGGTTCAAATTCCTTTTTTAGGAAAACAATAGTATACCATGTCTTTAGCTAGAATCATACCACTAAATGGGCATGAATGTACTTATTTGATGTATGCCATCACCAATATCCAAATAATATAATTATAAGCATCCTTAGACTACGGCTATATCCTCTACAAGGATAGATCACTCTATCATGAAAGTGCCTGCAGAGTCCTCAAACAGAATCCAAAATTGAATCTATCATGAGGTTCTTCAAAGTACAATGAATGTATGCTCAAAAGTTGAGCAAAAATGTTGTATAAATTAGGGCCCAAATCAAACCCTAAGTTCTAGGGGTTTTAGACCTAATTTCTATGAATTTACTATGAAATAGGATGGCCATTGATGGAAAAATAAATGGGAAATGACCAAGGAGTGTTAGGCTAGCTTACCTTAGCTTTTATGGATGATTCCTCACTTTTTCCTCACTTCAAGCTATAAATATGGTATAAAAATAGAGGAGAAAATGATGGAAATTTCAAGTGAAGAAGGGGATTTAAAAAGCCTAGGTGTTGTTTAAGCTATCACCTAGTCACTTAAGTAGCTCATCGACCACGAAAGCAGTTAGGAATGGGGAGGGGTATTGCTTAATCAATTCCTAGGACACTTAAGAGATGTCCACTAAAGAGGAAATTGATTATTTAAGTGGCGCTTGGCCAAATAGCCAAGCCCGCTAAAGTGATCCAATGTCGCTAAAGTGACAATTACTTAAGCTGTCAAATGATTGTTTAAGTTGTTGCACCAGAAACCAGAAGCATAAGATTTTCTATATCCAACTGATACCACAACGATACCAGTACAACCAAGCAAACACTCAACCAAGACAAGGCAATCCAAGGCTGGAATCATGTAACAACTCCATATCCAACTATAACCTTTATTTGCCTTTCCAAACCTATTATCTACTCCAAACCAAGAACAAGGTCACCCGATTCTATCCACGCAACTCCATCGCACTATCCTCAAAGAACCAAAGCTGATCCACCAAAGTCCATAAGCATAAGAATTAGACTATAAGGTTCGGGCATACAAATGGTGATAACCAATGTATACTAAAGCTATAACAGGTCTGTATAACCCTCTAAGCTAATAATCGGGAGTTCAATGCACAAACACTCACCAATGAACAATCCTCTCCAGGATGTCCTACTAATCAAGGACAAAACCTAGCTAAGCTCAACATGAGTACACTACTCCTATTAATTAGATAATCCAAAATGCCTACGAAATCTAAAAATCAAAGTAAAGGGTGGAAAAACCATCCACAAGTGTAAACAAGCCACTAACTGAACATGTATCAACCCTAATCCATCCGAATAGTAAACGACAAAATAGGTAGGAAGGGAGTAGGCTTATTAGCCTATAGATGAGCCCTAATTGAAACAAGTCTGAAAATAAAGGCCGCACCTAACTATACTACTTCTATCTCAACACTAAGGTTGAACTTTTCGATCTTAAACATCAAAACCAATCCTGTAAATGGGTAAGCATCCACACTTTAATTCTATCATAAGATCCAAGCCACCATTCCAAGGCATCAAATCTGAAACAAGAGTTGACAAGCCGAAACTAAGGCCAAACACCCAAAATAGATCTTAATCCAAATCAAACATATCTTTTTTGGTCCCTACTTGAGCAGAGATTAAAATGTAGCTGAGACCCAAAATCATAATGGAGGATAAACCATAGGCTAAAAACATAACAAATCGTTTACATACCCGGTGGAGGGCATAGTGCACCAAGGCATACCCAGTAACTGACAAAGGCTACCAGAAGTACTAGTAATAGCTAAAACTCAGCAACTTAAAGAGATGCAATCTAAGCCGAAAATTAGTGAACTCGATAATCAATCTCAGCAATGAATACCCAAATTTTCCTATTAAGAAGCGATCATAGGAAAGATCATCCATCTTTGCCTCTCATAACTCTACTAAAGAATAACCATATCACAGAAAAAAAGGTGTATCCAATACCACACCAATATCGAGATCAACCAATCACTAGGAGACAGAACCAATAGATCTGAAAGGCAATCCCAAGAACTCTCGACATTAATATCAAGACAACTATCGAGCAATGAATTAGCTGAATCAGAAAAATCGATCCCAATCTAGTCAATCTCAGAAATGGGCTATAGAGAAGAGTAGCCGATGCTAAAGTCTCAAAAAAATAGAAGATCAATCCTCATATAACAATGAGTCTTTTACATAAATCTTTTCCACATACAATACAAAGAATGAACCCTAATACATTTTTTCAACTTCGATACATGAAATACAACATGAACAGAAGCCACACTCAAGAGCAAATTTAACACATAAGAAACTTCACCATTCCTTCTCACAATCTTATAAAGTCATATGTAGCGATGACTGAGCTTTTCTTTCTTCCCAAATCTCATGACTCACTTCAAATGGAAGACCTTTAGAAATACCCAATCATCAACCTCAAACTCTAACTCCCTTCTTCTAATGTCGGAATAGGACTTCTGATGACTCTAAGTTGTCTTAAGTCATTCTCTAATGACTTTCACCTTCTCCATCGCCTGATAAAGAAGGTCAAGCCTAAACAAATGAGTTTTACCCACTTCATACCACCCAATTGGTGATCTACATATTCTTCCATATAGAGACTCAAAAGGAGTCATTTGGATGCTGGGTGATAGCTATTATTATAGGTGAATTCTATCAATGGTAAGTGATTCACCCAACTACCCTTAAAGTCAATCACGTAAGACCTCAACATATCTTCTAAGGTGTGAATGGTGAGATCTATTTTCCTATATGTTTGAGGCTGGTAGGTGGTACTAAGGTTTACTTGGATTCCTAAACCCCTCCGAAAAGATCACTAAAACTAAGAAGAGAATTATGTTCCCTGATCAGATATGATAGACACTGGAGCCCCATGCAAATAAACTATTTCCTGAAAGTATAGCTTAGCATAATCATCTCTCGAATAATTAGCCCTTATTGGAAAAAATGGGCAGACTTGGTCATCCTATCCACAATCACCTAAATGGAGTCGTATTAGTTTTGGGATCTTAGACGTCCTGTAATAAAATCCATATTGATCATCTCTTATTTCCATATAGGTGAGGCTATCTCTTTGGAAGTTCCACCTAGTCTCAAATGTTCTACCTTAACTTGTTGACAATTCAAACATTTAGCCACAAAGTTAGCAATATCTCTTTTCATATTATTCCACTAGTAAATTGCCTTAAGATCATGATACATTCTAGTAGAGCTGGGCTGAACAACATACCTGGAAATTAATCTTCATCAGTAATTCTTTCTCATAACCCATCCACTTTCGGCACACATAGCCTACCATGATACCTCAAAATACCTTCACATCCAATTTCAAAAGCCATTACTTTTTGTTGACTAACATCTTCCTTAATATGCATTAAAATGTGGTCCTTGGTTTGTTTTTCCTTAACTTCTGCACATAGAGAGGATTTAGCTACCTCATATATGAACACTCCTCCATCTTCGAAATCAAAGAGTCAAACTCCAAGATTAGCAAGTTGATGAATATCCTTTACTATATTCCTCTTTCCTTCCTCCAAATAAGAAATAATACCCATGAACAACCTACTAAAGGTGTCCGCCACCACATTGTCCTTGCCCGAGTGATAGTACAGGATCAAGTCATAATCTTTCAACAATTCCAACCATCACCTCTTCCTAAGATTTAGTTCTTTCTGCGTGAAAACATACTACAAACTTTTGTGATAAGTATATATATCTACATGCACCCCATACAGATAATGATGCCAAACCTTTAGTGCGAATACCACAGCCACTAACTCTAGATCGTGGGTAGGATAGTTTTTCTCATGCACTATTAACTGTCTAGATGCATAAGCCGCCACCTTACCATGATGTATAAGTACACACCCGAGTTTCACTCGAGGCGTATTGTAGTACACGACAAAACCCTATGTACCATTAGAAAGGATCAAAATCGATGCAGTAGTTAACTTGTCTTTCATTTTCTCAAAGTTATTCTCAAAAAAGTCCGACCACAAGAACTTCACCTTTTTCTGAGTTAACTTAGTAAGTGGAGCATCTATGGGTAAAAAACTCTGTACAAACCTTCTGTAATACCCTTCCAAACTAAAGAATCTTTGGATGTCGGTTGGAGTTATGGGTTTGGGCCGTTTTCTCATTGCCTCAACCTTTTGGGGGTAAACCTTAATTCCCTCACTCGAGATAATATGCCCCAGGAAAACAATAACACTAATTTAGAATTCATACTTTAAAAACTTTGCATACAACTCATGATACTTAAGAGACTGAAGAATGATTCAGAGGTGATTGGCATTTTCCTTTTCACTCTTTAAGTAAATCAAGATGTCATCAATAAAGACTATGACGAACATATCTAGAAACTGACAAAATACCATATTCATTAGATCTGTAAATGCTATGGGGGAATTAGTCTATCTGTAGGACATAACTTAGAATTCATAGTGACCATATCGGGTTTCGAAAGTGGTTTTAGGAATGTTAGCCTCTCTAACCTTCAACTGATGGTACCTAAATAAAAGTATATTTTGGAAAACTATTTGGCACCTTGGAGTTGGTCAAAGAGATCACTAAGTGTAGGAAGAGGGTACTTATTTTTAATTGTGACTTTGTTTAGATGACGGTAATCTATACACATATGGAGGGAACCTTTTTTCTTTCACATGAAAAGTACCAGCGCACCCAAGGGAGAGACACTGGGATAAATAAAGTCATTGTCAAGAAGTTGTTTTAGTTGTTCTTTCAATTCTTTCAATTCTATAGGAGCCATTTGTATGGCAGAATAGAAATAGGTCAGGTATCCGAAAATAGGTCAATGCCAAAATCTAGCTCCCTATTCGATGGTATCCTGAAAAGTCATCAGGAAAGACTTTTGGGAATTCATTAGCTAAAGGGACAAACTGAAGGGAAGGACTTTTTATACAAGAATAGAGCTAATCCATTCCCAGTATAGCATCAAAATCAATCATCTCCAATTCTACAAGATCAACCATAGTATCACAATGAAAAATAGACACCACATAATCTCTATAAACTCTTCTAGACATAATAAAATCACTAACATGAGTGGAAATAGAAAAGGGTTTTGGAATAATTTTGGGATCAAAACCAAAACTAAATGCCACATAAGGGGTCACAAAAGACAAGGTAGACCAGGGATCAAGTAACATATACACATCACATGAGAAAATTTATAACATACCGTACCAATATTTGAAGAAGCCTCTGCATCCTGGCAGTTAGATAAAGCATATAACCAGTTGCGACCACCCCTAGTAGTAAAAATAGTACCTTTAGGTAGAGGGGTCGTGGAATTTGTTTGACACCTAGTACCTCTAATATTTACAAAGGATGAGGGGCAGTATAACTGAATATGGGATACCTGGCCATACTTTTAGAGTAAGTAATTTCCATGCTGGCATTTTCTTGTATGGTTTTTCCCAAAAGTACCATAAAGAGGGAACTGCCAAAATAGCTAGGTCACGGTACCCTGAGACGGAGTACCCTGAGCTCTAGGCCTATCTACTGGAGGAAATCACTGCTCACCCAAAGGCCTAGGAACAGGTGCACTAGTTGAGGACTGAGCATTGCTCCAAAATTTCTTCTTAGATCATTTCTTACCCCAATTACCAACTTACTGCTGACTGACACTCTGATTTACAGATCTAGCCCTCATAGGTTACCTTTCTTTTTGACTTACCTCTTCTTATCTCTTCTTATCCTCTTCTACCTATTGTATATATACTGATAACCTAGAGAAATCCATAACCCTATTAATATATATCTCTTACATTCTAATACCAAATTATTCGAGAGACCAAATGCAAACTTCCTTATACAAGCCTTCATGTTACCCTATAACTTTGGAGAATAATGAGACAACTGGGTGAACTTCAATGAGTATTCTTTGACAGTCAACTTCCCTTGTTTCAGTTTTATAAATTCTTCATCTATTGCTTTCCTCAGCTCCTGGGGAAAAATGATCCTGGAAAACCTTTATAAACTCACCCCACATAGAAGTTTTAGTATCTTTTCCTCTCAAATATTTCCACTCATTGTACCACTGATTAGCTACGTCCTTCAACTGATAGGCTGCCAACTCAACCCCATCAATATCACTAACATGCATGACTCTAAAAGTTTTCTCCAATTCATCAATAATCTCTTGGAGGTCCTCCTCAACCTTTGTGCCAGTAAAGATGGGTGGGTTCAACCTCATGATCTTACCAAATCGAGTATTTTTAGACGAACCAGGCACAATACTTATATTTTCAGGCCAATAGGACTAAGAAACCATAAGCGAGCAATCATATTGATGGACTGTTGGAACTCAGTATTTGAGACTTCTTCATGGGAGGCTGGGTATGGTTAACACTAGACTAAGCAGCCCGATGTGGACTATTTTGGACTGGAGGGACTTCTGGAGTAGCAACAAATTCTGGAGTATGAGCTCTATTATGGGTCTTTATCCCATGAGTAGGGCGGACATCATAAGTATAGGTATTATTGTTGTTTGATCTATGGGGAGGCATGATCAATCTCTGAAATATAGGAAATCAAAGTTAGGGGGACATTTAGACTCTGTAGCATGAACTAGAACATGAAGAAGAGAAATATTCCTAAATGCCTATTATTCTCCTCCTTATAAGTGTGGTGCGCTACACACCCATAAAAAGAACTCTACCCAACGCAACATTGTAGATACCCTGGAATCATGAACCTATCTCTAATACCAAGTTTCTCACGACCCTAATCGAGGCCTTGTCCATGATGGGATTTTGAATCATGAAGACTCGAGAAACCTCTCAGCTTGTGATCATAAGCATAACTTATCTATTATATTAATGCATAAGTACATTGGAAACATGATAGTTCATTTATTTCTACTTAATAAATATGAGATATATGTCCATATGAAAACCCATAACCATCTATAACAATTCTATAAAGTTTCTACTAAACTAAAAACAGTAACTTGTCTAAAATCGGTATAAGGCCTCCGGTCGGCCCATGAACCAAAATCAAATGAAATCAACACATAGATAAGGCCTTTTAAAATAAAGGGGGCTCACTAACTCCAGATGTCTGACAATGATCTACTGATTAGTAGGATCATGAGATTGATTAATGGAATTAAAGCCTGAAATAAAGGGGGTCAATACACAAAGGTACTAGTATATGAAAAAATCCAAAATAACATATTTTTATACAACATTGGTGAAAGTATTTCCTAAAAACTTTTAATACAAGGTAAACGAAAATGCATGGGCATAACTTAGAAGCTTCAAAACACTTCCTGAAATCATGAATCAACTCTTTATCTTACTTTTGAGATAGATAATACACCCTAAAAATCATAGTACCCATAGGCTATATGGGTCCACTATTTGCTTGCCGGACAAGCCCCTTGTTTGCCGCAAGGGGATAGAGTGCTAATAATCTGATATGCCATAAGTTCGTCGCCAACGTATAATCCTTATCATAGGACATCATAAATATTGTGTCGGTAAACATAATTTTGGGCAATGACTAATCTAAACTCGCGCCTTATTCGGGTAACAATCTAACTCTCCTGTAGCCTATTTTTAGTTCTTTAAAATCATGCTTCATGATTATGGGAAAATGTTATTTCTTATTCAGTTAAGGGAATATCATAATCAGGTTTCATCATACCCTAACTTTTAAGTCATCCATATTTTACCATTAAGTATTTGTAGCCCTTTTTACTTAATATCATGTTAATGACCACCTAAATGCTTTAAACATCATGTGAGAGAGTGTCTTTATATAGGTTATCATATGAGATTACACAAAACACTCTCTTCTCAATCTTACAATCATATGGTGTCCATCTCATGTTTGCATTACTTAAAACCCATGAAATCTTTCAATTGACACAATACACATCTATGATAAGAAATCACCCTCTCATCCATAACATAAATAATATTAATCCATATATAATAGTAATGAATTCACTCTCTAGTTTACCTTTAAAAAATCATGCATGTGAACAACCTACAACACTTGAAATCAAGATATATAATGATAAGAGAGGGATTTTCGTTATTATTTCTCTTAATTAAACTTTTCAAAATAGAAAACACATATATATAAATGGTTATGGCTCAATTCTATTAAAAGAGTTCAAGACAAACATATATTTTCATCAAAACAAATCCATGATACATGCTATTTAAAATGATATCAAAAACCCTTTACGAAAACATGATTACATGTCTTTAAACTTCATAATTCGATTAAAACTTATGCCATGGAGTTTAGGATAGTCCCACATAACTTAAGTTTCTTGACTTGGGAATTGAACCCTAATCTTGGTGATTTCTTAAAGGTTCTTGAACTTGGTGAGCTTGAATTATAGATTACTTGAGGAAAAAAGAGTTGAATTTCTTATTCTTAGGGGAAAAGAAAGGGTTTTCTTGAGAGTGAATTGGAGAAGAAGGGCAAATAAATGCCCTAATAGACGTCATAAATCATGTTTTAAATGTTTGGGTTGAGAGGGAAAAGTCCCAATTACCTTCAGGCATTTAAATTTGACACTGTATGTGATGGCTTACCGTGATGAGTCTAGTCATAATAGTTGAATTCCTTCACCATGATGCGGTGAACAAGATAATGGGAATACTGATGTGACACGGCCTTATCGTATTAAACCTCAAGTTTCATGATCTAAACATGCCCCAAACCTTGTCTAAAAAATCCAAAAATTCTCTGAGACACACTTCTTACATCCCTTAACATGAATCAACTCAAAACTGATATCTCATAAGAGGGAATACCCAATTAAAAATCCATAAAGTATACATGCCTTAAAATGACTAAGACCCCAACACTTGATAAAATTTTCCAGGCCTTAAGCCCCTTATGCATGCAACAAAGATCTGAATAGAGCCTCAAATAATATATGTTGTTATAGTACTGAACATAGTACAAGTAGTATGAGTTCTCATCAATGAATTGTGCATTATGCAGAGCTACCATAGATCAAAGATTTAGGGTGAGCTTCTGGCATTTGAAGTTGTTCCTTCTCTCCTTTTTGATGGATTAATATTTCTTTTGTATGTTAGAGACATATCTATATATGTATTTATTATGCTTCCTTGTACTCTTGTCTTTATTTTGATTTCCCATCCGGTGTCTGGTAGCCGCTTTGGATCTTGACTAATCTAGATTTGTGTCGCATATGGCCCATTCGGGGGAAGCGCTCCCTACTAAGAATTATTTCATACCCAGAGCTCGACTTGAGACCTCTGGTTCAGGTCCGAGCAGCCCCATCTGTTGCACCACATCCTTTGTTGGTCTTGTACTCTTGTCTTGCTAGTAGATCTTTTATTGATCTCACAAGGTCTTGGGAAATATTTACTTTCTTCTTGTCTTCTTTCTCATTCTTATTTAGTTTTACTTTTGCTTTTCATAATAGTCTACTACTAGTTGTTCTAGACTACGGATTTACTTACCTACTGGTGGGTTATGATAGATGCCATTATGAACTGAGAAATTGGGTAATGATACTATTTCCTGAAAAAAATACAACCAAGGTAGGAAAGATGAAAACAACGGTGGGCACCAAACTATTTATCATGAATTTTATAAAGATGAATTTTTAAGTAGGTCAAGAGCACGTATTATAATTTAACCTTATTTTAAGTATGGATCACTCGCATTTTGATTATTAGATGATAACATAAATAGATGGAGGATAATGTGAATAAATAAGCAATATAAAGAAGACTCTTGATTTTATTGTATAATACTTTCCTCTGCCAATAACCACTGCTCCAAGAGATTTTTTGCCTCTATCTCTAATGTTATCATGTTAGAAAACCTATAATGATCCCTTATTTTTTATTTTACTTCCATAAGAGTTGTCCTACCATTCTTGGCCTTATCTTCTACACCATTACATTCATGTTGAGCCAATTGTTTCATCCCTCCCTTAACCTACATCAATTTATTCCATACTGCTTGTAAGTAAGTGCCATAATAGTGTTGTTTCTGGTACATAATTTGTATGTTTATACACTAAACTTCAACACAAGTTCAAAACTTTTCAAGAATAACAATGAAGTTTTTAACACCTTCAACACAAGTTCAACAAGAACTTTCAAAGAAGTATGTTATGTAAAAGAAATAAGATGAAAAAATAATAAACACCAAGTCCTCTGATTTCACGGAGTGTCTTTAAGGAATTAATTCCCTTCAAATATCAGAGGTTCTGGAATTTTTCCTCCCAGAATAAAATGGTTCACAAATCGACAGTAGCGGTCCCTCAAACTATTAAATTTGCCGAACACACTGAACAACAGCTTGATCATAATGAGTTTTTTGGAAGTAGAAGAGTGTTTTCAATTCTGAAAATTTTCGTTAAAAAATATAGGTACTTATAGCCATCAAGTGCCTCTTACAAAAGGAAGCAATGGTTCATCATAAAGGTGTATCCCTTAGAAATAGTCATTTTTGTCCATTTTAATCATTGTATCTTTGCTGAACAGTCACATCCAATTGAATAATCACCCCTTTTACGAAATAGTATTTCATTTTCTCGAAGGGTTGCATCTTTTTCAAGTAATGTTTCTGCATTTCTGAATGTATCTGCATGGTGTTTTATGGAGGAAAAAATATTTCTTTTCTTTGGATTGTTTGGATTAATAAATTCCACTTGTTTTTCCATGTTTCAAATAAATTTTGTCTAAAACATTGATCTAATCGATCAATTCAAATCCAAATCTTAAGTTGAAGCCGAGCCGAGCGAGCGACGACGACAACGTGAGGCAGCTCTTGGTTCTTGCCTCACTATCCATGTGGAATTGTGTTTCTTAATAAGAACACATGAAAGTTTCTTTCTTCCACCAATGTGGGAGAATTAGTAGACTTTCCTTATTGTGAGCACACTTTTTTTTAGGTGTATTCTCACTTTTCCTCCACTAATTCCCTTTATTTGTCTATTCATATATTCAACTTGAACCTAACAATCCCCTACATGAATGGGGAATGGCTATTCTTTATAAAACTTTACGAAAAAGTATATGATCCACAAGTAAAGACAGATTGCATCTGGATAAGTGGGTTTCCCTTTGAACTTTATGTAGTGAATATGGATTTGATGATTTGCAAGCAAAGACTGATTGCATCTGGATAAGTTGGTTTCCCTTTGAACAATACGTAGTGAACATGTATTTGATAAACTTGGTCAGTTGGTAGATTTAATATCTTTGAACCGTCGAGATTTAATGTACACCTAGATAACACATGTCACACAACCAACCTTTTACCATTTATGGTTCTCATAGTTTTCTTCATTTTAGCCATGAACATGTCTTGGTTTTAGTAGAGAGTAGAGAATATGCCTTTACATTCTCCTTGAATCAGCTCACTTGACCCTCACATAGGTGATTTATAAATGTTCAACCTATACATTAAACTATTTGGTCAAATCTGCCAAATTTAGATAATCATTAAAAGGCTTTACACCATAATCCTTATCCTTGCTTACTAAACAATGTCTACATCATGAGAATAGATTGTGTATATTGACAATGTTGAACTTGTCAGTCACAAATTTATTTAATCTCCTTGAACCCAGATCTTGGGATCTCCAGTCTTCTAGGTAGAGTTAACGCCATGTTAACTTGTCCTAGGTCGTAAACCCATTTCCTTTTATGTTCTCGCAACTACCTCTCTAGATAGGCCTTTTGTAAGTGTATCTAACACATTATCCTTCAACTTTACAAAGTCAACAGTGATAATTCTACTAGAGAGTAGTTCTCTAATGATATTTTATCTCCATCTTATAAGATGAGATTTATCGTGATACATCATGCTCCCTACCCTACCTATCGCCGCTTGACTATCACAGTGTATACGTATTATTGCCAATAGTTTGGGCCAATGAGGAATATCTTCCAAGAAATTCTAAAGTCATTCTCCTTCTTTATTAGGTTTATCTAATATGATAAATTCAGATTCCATCGTAGAGCGAGCAATACATGTCTGTTTGGACGATTTCCAAGAGACTGCTCCTCCACCTATAGTAAATATATATCTACTCGTGGATTTTATTTCATTAGATCAGGTGATCCAATTTTCATCATCATATGCCTCAATTACCATGAGATATTTATTATAATGCAAAGCATAGTCTTGAGTTCATTTAAGATACCCCAAAACTTTTTTCATTTCCATCCAATGTGTTTTATTGGGATTACTCGTGTACCGACTTAACTTACTAATAGCACATGCAATGTCTGGCCATGTACAATACATGAATATATTAAACATCTCAATACTCTTATGTAGTCCAATTGTGAGTCACTTTTACCTTCATTTTTTGAAGTGCAAAGATCTCGTCCAATGGAGTCTTGGCAATACCAAATTCAAAATACTTGAATTCATCAAGTACCTTTTCAATGTTATGAGACTGTAATAACACCAACCCTTGTGGAGTTCTATGGGTTCTTATTCTTAAGATCACATCTACAACGCCAAGGTCTTTTATATCAAACTTGCTCTCGAGCATTCATTTCATAGCATTTATGTCAGAAATGTCTCTACTAATTATCAACATATCATCCACATACAAATAGACAATGACCTTATGATTTGGAGTGTTTTTAATGTAAACACATTTATCATATTTGTTTATCTTAAACCCACTTTTCAACATGGTTTGGACAAACTTTGTATGCTACTATTTAGGTGATTGTTTTAGTCCATAGAGTGACTTAACAAGTCTGCACGCCTTTTTTTCTTTACCAGGAACCATAAAATCCTCGGGTTGCTCCATACCCTTTCATAATGTACCCTCAGTTATAAGGTAGAGTTCTGTTAGCCACACACCGATGGAGATTATTTTTTACATTCAGGCGATGAGACTAATATCGATAGGTTGTAAGTCATTTCTTGCTTATGTTTTGGGATTTCAATGGTTAGAGTCTATCGCTTGACTCCGTACCTGTGGTTCGTGAGTTTCCTAATGTAGTTCCGAATGACCTACCTGGCCTCCCTCCCAGGCGTGATATGTGCGCCCATTATCCCTACCTGTGTGAGCCCTTGAGTACGTCCTTATGCTTTGCTTTGGACAAATTCCTTTTAGTAGTGGATGTTCTAATGACCCTCACAGTCATTTTTCATACATTTTCAGTATTCAGAGATTTTCTATAACTACCCCAAGTTATTTATGACTTGCTGGGACTGATAGTTCGGTTCCCAGGCGGTTCATTTCATAATTTTAGTAATATCTAATATATTGTGGATTATTTAATTTAAATTGACATTTAGTAGAAATATTATTTATTAGCCTTCTATAATATTTTTATGTTGTATAAAAATTCTTTAGTTATGATATTTTTATATTACTTTATAATAACTTGGTATAGTGTATTAATATTTTATGCGGAGATAGTAAATCTAGAAGTGTTAAAATATTATTATCATATAATAGAGGATTTTTTAGAAATAATTTTTTATTAATTATGATAATTTCAAAATATCATATTTATTTTATTACAAACTTATGCAATATGCAAGTATATAAGTAATTGAATTAATAATTTCATTATTCTTCCACCATGTCAAAGTACTCTATGTATAGGTTGTTGGTGGATAATATTAATGCATGACACATGTTTATTAAGTATATGAGTCATTAGCACCTTGTAGCCACCTGTTACAATTTGGCTTAATTATGTATCCTAGGTAAATATAAAATGTTGACCAAGTTATTAGTCATCCATTTTACATGTTCTATATCATGAAACTTTTATCTTTAGAATTGTGCTTGTATATAGGTAGAGTGGAAGCATTATTTTGTAGTAGCAATATGTTGTGATGCCAAAGTTTATCATCAAATAAATAAATATAAACTCTTAGATTCTGTCCAAGCTAGTAAACATAAATTGATATGATATTAAGCGTGGAACAAGAATGGGTTGTCTACATCAAGTTATACAAGCCCGTATTCTAGTAGTGTTATTCAGAGGCATCACAAAAAGACAATTTAGCTTTGACGTTCAGGTAGTCTAGGCTTACCCTACCTTTAGATTGAACTTATTTACTGAAATTGTGAACTATTATGCTAGCTTTGGATAAGTACTTGTAGTTCCGTATCATTTGATATACATAACATGTCTTATTTATCTGGATTAGGACCCTATTCTAGTAAATTTTGGTACTTTGTTTTCCATATAATATAGTGTGTATTACTTTAGGACATAAAATTAAATTGCAAAACCTTGGATTTATCCCCTTTTAATTAAGACTTATGTATGGTTATTTAGACGTATTTTAGCTTCTATTCAGGTTCAGTATATACTTTATTTTTATCATTAATTGTGAATTTTGGTATCACATTGACATTGTTATGGTATTGTATGGATTTTAATATTACAATTGGGTATAGTTACTATGAGTTTTAGTTTAATTCCGGCATCTAATTATGGCTATGGTTACTATGAGTTCCGGTTCGAGTTCAGCATCTGACTATGGTTGTGGTTCCTTTAAGTTCCAGTTTGAGTCTTGCATCTAATTATGATTATGGTTCCTTTGAGTTTCTGTTTGATCCCAACATCTGATTATGAAATCTGGTATATATTATATATGTGGCCTATCGTTATTACCCACTATGTTTGGGTTGAATCTGACATGTGTCCTCTTGTTATTATCCATCACTACTTGTTTGAGTTTAGTATCTGGCCTCTCGTTACTACCCATTGGTGATGGTTCAAGTTTGGTGCACATCGAGATAACTATCATGATTTCTTAGGATTGGCTCAGTTACATCTTATTTACATTTATTTTTTTAATTTCTACTTGTGTGTCCCATCGGCTTATGGGGGTACAGTTGGGTTAATGGTCTTCTTCAGTGTACCTAGCGGGCTTATAGGGGGCCAGTTAGGTTATTTTGTGTGCCTAGCTAGCTTATGGGGGACAAGTTAGGTTATATTTGATTTGCCTACAATTACTGTGTTATTCATTTTCTGTATCGCTTACATTTATTCCTTTATCTCATTGGCATAGCTTGGCAATTGTTTACCTTTCTGTCCCTTTTTACTATTGATTTAGATTAGACCCTCGAATTGTAGTTATTTCATTTCTGTATTGAGCTCAGTCGGCCGATGATGCCTACTGAGTATCCATTGCTTTAGTATTTATACTAAAATTCTACATCTTTTCCCTAATGAGATCCGAATTGTAGCAGCTGACATTGACGTGATTCCTACCTTCCAATACTGATTCGGAGTAGGGTGAGCTTACTATAGTCCAAGGTTGATCCTCCTTTATCTACTCTGGTTTTGTCTTTTGTACTTGAGACTACTTGTGTTTATTAGGTATATTTTATATTCTATCTAGTACTCTAGGTATATTTTAGTAGTGGCTCTAGTGCCGACCTTACCAGGTCTTTGGAGGGATTCGTTTGTGCGTTTGGTCCTTTTCCTTCCCTCGTTTTAGTATATGATATATGTTTCCTTTCTGTTTGTTACTTTTTATTACTATTGCTATCATTATACATGATCTTTTCTGATTTCTACCTATTACCATTTTACTTATTATTTTGGGCTATGGCTTGGCTTTCCTACTGGGGATATGGTAGGAGCCATCATGACTTGAGAAAATTGGACCGTGACAGCTTGGTCTTCCTCCAATTATCCATTTAGGAATGCTTTTTTCACATCCATTTGAAGGATTTCAAGACCATATACTACCGCCAAGGCAATTAACATCCGAATTGATGTTATCCTTGTTACAGGCAAGTATGTATCAAAGTAATCAAGGCCTTCCTTTTGTTTGAAGTCTTTTACTCCAAGTCTTGGCTTGTATTCGTGAATAGTGTCATTCATTTTCATTTTACTTTTAAATATCCATTAAGAACCTAAAGGTTTATTTCCTGAAGGAAGATCAACAAACTCTCAAGTATGGTTGCTCAAGATTGATTCAATCTTACTATTGACTGCCTCTTTCCAGAAAGATGAGTCTGAAGACAACATCACTTCTTTAAATGTTTGAGGCTCATTTTTTAATAGAAATATTACAAAATCAGTTCCAAATGAAGTTGATATTCTTTGACGTGTACTCCATCTTTGATTCTCATCATTATGTACATCCTCACTTGGTTCATCTCGAGGTCATTTAGACCCTCCACTGGACTGTTCATGGCTATTTTTAAATGGATAAATATGTTCAAAGAACTTAGCATTATTTGATTTAGTTACCATATTTTCATTGATATCTGAATGTTTGGATTTATGAACAAAAAAACTAAATGTTTTACAACTTTTAGCATATCCTATGAACATGCAGTCCACTATCTTGGGTCCTATCTTTACCCTTTTAGGCATAGGAACTTGGACTTTTGCTAGACACCCTTACACTTTGAAATATTTCAAGTTGGGTTTCCTTTTATTTCATTTTTCATATGGAATTGATTGTGTCCTACTATGGTCCACTGTATTGAGTATTCGGTTAGTTGTAAGGATAGCTTCCCTCATAAGTTTTGTGGTAAACCTGAAATTACAAGTAAGGCATTTATCATTTCCTTTAATGTCCGATTTTTCCTTTCCGCAATTCCATTGGATTGAGGTAATTATGGGGCTATAGTTTGATGAACAATTCCATTCTCTACACATATTTTCGTAAATGAAGATTCATATACTTCATCCCTATCACTTCTTATCATTTTGATCTTTTTCTCTAACTGTTTTTCAACTTCTATTTTATATTGCCTAAATGCATATATTGCTTCATCCTTACTGTTTAGCTAGTAGACATAACAATACCTTATGAAATCATCAATAAAAGTTATAAAATACTTTTTCCACTATGAGATGGTGTTGACTTCATATCACAAATAACTGCATGGATTAAGTCTTAGGGATTGGAATTCCTTTCAATGAACTTATACGGATGCTTGGGATACTTTGATTCCACACACGTTTGACATTTTGATTTATTGCACTAAAAGTTTGGCAAAATTTCTAAGTTAATCAGTTTTTGCAAAGTTTTGTAATAGACATGTACTAATCATTCATTCCACAATTTATTAGACTCAAGCAAGTAAGAAGAATCAGAACTTTTATTGATTTAAATTGTTATTTCATTCATCATAAATATGCCCTCAATGAGATAGCCTTTTCCTCCGTATACTTCCACTTTGCTAAGTACAATCTTGCCTGAAATAAATGCACATTTGAATCCATTTTTGTCAAAAAGTAATATAAAAATCAAGTTCTTTGTTAACTCTGGTACATAAAGGACATTGTTGAGAGTCAACACTTTCCCTACCATCATTTTCAAGCTGATTTTTCCTATTCCTTCAACTTTTGCAATTGTAGAGTTTGCTATATATATTTTATTTTCGCCTTGAGTTAGAGAAAATGAAGCAAACAAATCTTTATTGGCACAAACGTAGCGGGTGACCCTGGAATCCATCCACCATTCTCTTGGATTTCTGACCAAGTTGCATTCAGAAAGCATGGCACATAGATCATCTATTTTATTCTTGGATTTGTCCATATTGGCTTGATCATTCTTTTTTCCTTTCTTTAAGGCACAACAATCGGTTGACTTGTGGTCAATATTGACACAATTAAAGCATTTCTCCTTGAATTTCTTCTTTAGCTGATTTCTTTCATGTCCATTTTTTTCTCTTCTTTGAGTTGTTGGAGTCGTCTTCTACAATATTATCTCCACTTATTGTAGAATTTCCTCTCGACCTCCTCTCTGCAGCTTTGTTGTCTTCCTCAATGTCATCTTACAATGAGGTCTTCGACTGTCATTTCTGTTTGTTTGTGTTTCAAGTAATTCTTGAAGTCTTTCTACAAAGGTGGCAATTTCTCTATTATTACAGCAACTTGAAATGCCTCATTCACAATCAATCCTTCAATAAAGTTCATGTGATTATTAAGAACATTTTTAACATGTTCAAATAAGGTAATTACTAAATTGATATCTTCAGAAAGGAGATCATGGATGATGACTTGCAATTTTTGTACTTGAGATACGACGGTCTTACTGTGAATCATTTCGTACTCAAGGAATCCTATAACAAAGAACTTCTTGGTTCCAGCATCCTTAGTCTTATATTTCTTTTCTAGCGCGTTCTACAACTCTTTTGATGTCTTTATTCCACTGTAACGTTGTATAAATCATCTTGGAGGCCATTTAGGATATAGTTCCTACATAGGAAATCATAATGTTTCCATGCCTCTATTACAATGAACCACTCCTTATTTGAAGTTTCTTCGATCACTTATGGAGCATCTTTATATATAAATCTTTGAAGATACAAGGTTGTCAGATAGAAGAACATCTTCTGTTGCCACTTCTTAAAGTTTATTCCAGAAAATTTTCTGGGCTTTTCTGCTAGTACCATAGTGGGTGGCGCATTTGTGTGACTGGTTGTAGCATCATTCATTGTTGCCACTCTTATCACACATTCAGTTACATGACCATCAGTAGTAATGAAAAGGTAATCAACTTTAGTATATGAAAATACTAATTACTAGTTTATAGCAACTTTAAACATTACTTGTTTCTAGTTTATCGTTGAAGTTTTTTTATGTCTTCCAATCGTTAATCGAATGACCTTTAACTTGTGATGAAGTTTTTATTTCTTTAAAACACACATTCATTTCAAACATAGTAGAAAGCATAAAGCTTTAATCTCCCAAAACAAAATAATATAGATTACAGATTAATTTTGTAAGATTGTTGTTTCGGGTACACAATCTGTATGTTTATACACTGAACTTCAACACAAGTTTAAGACTTTTTCAAGAATAACAATGAACTTTTTAACACCTTCAACACAAGTTCAACAAGAACTTTCAAAGAAGTATGTTATATAAAAGAAACAAGATGAAACAGAATAAGAACCAAGTCCTCAGACTTCACGAAGCGTCCTTAAGGAATTAATCTCCCTCAAGTACCCGAGGTTATGGAAATTTTCCTCCAAGGATAAAATGGTTCACAATTTGACTGTAGAGGTACCTCAAACTATCGAATTCATCGAAGACCCTCCACAGCGGCTTGTGTTTTTTCTGAATAGTCACATCTAACCGAACAGTCGCCCCTTTTTTGAAACAATGTCATTTCCTCGAAGGTTTGCGTCCCTTTTGAGTAATATTTCTATATTTTTGCATATAGGTGCATGACATTTTATGGAGGAAAAATAAGTTTTCATTTATTTGGATTTTTTGGATTAATAATCTTATTGATCAATCCTTTGAAAAATCCAAATCCGGTGCCGAGCGACCGACGACGATGGCACGAGGCACCTCTTGGTTCTTCCTCACTATCCATGTGGAGTTGTGTTTCTTAATAAGAACACATGAAAGTTTCTTTCTCCCACCAATGTGGGAGAATTAGTAAACTTTTCTTATTGTGAGCACACTTTTCTTTTAGGTGTGATCTCACTTTTCCTCCACTAATTCCTTCCATTTTTCATTCACACATTCAACTTGAACCCTACAAATATCTTTATTCCAGCAGGCTGCTATTATTTGTAAGAACATGGAGTGATTGGACAAATAATTGAAAAATTTAATAATTTGTTCTTCCTGTCACTTGGTGCTTCTATCTTGACACATAGAGGGCAACAATAAAAAAAATCCATAACAACACCTTCTATATGAAACCACTATTGTATAGAATGAGCATTTACAAATATCCAATCAATCTAACTCAAGATATGGTTATTAGACCATGTGTATTTCCTTCCTACATATTTCATTTCTATAATCCCTATCTCTATTACAAACTCATGAAAATCCTTTATTTCTATTTCTTTAATAGGAGCACTATGCATCCAATCAGTTCCTAACAAAATTATGTTTTAATCACCCATGAGTAGGAGTGGATTGGAAATACCTTCTCTCAAAGGTTTGAGATTAGACCATAAACAGCTACAGTATGAGACCTATAGACTATACTCAATTTAAAACTCATACTAGCCTGCAGACATTTGACCTGTCTATATAGAAACTGCTAAAGTCGTACCTCCAAATTAAATTCAATACAATTATGGTTCCATAAGATCCAAATTCTATCTCCTAGAGCCTCCTAATAATTGGCTACCCACAGGCAAGTTCCAACCAAATTTTTTAATGATTTTAGGAGTCACCCCTCTTATTTTCTAGAACTCGTATCAAAACTACATTATTTTTCCTACAAAGATGAGTAAAATTTTGGTGTTTATACACCATATTAATCCCCCTCACATTCCAAGTAACTATATTCATGAAGGGTTTATAGGATGGACCATACCATTCTCTCTATTCTCTCTATCCTCTATATCCTCTAGCTGTCTCTTTTGAACAAAAGAAGTTTGATTCATGAATTGATCAGCAACCAGTGCGCTAAAAGCATTGACACTACCAGTAACAACATACTGAGTAGAATTGGGACTTCCCATAGCTAGTTGCTCCAAATCTTCCTCAGTGTAGAGTTGTTCTTTAAATTGACCTCGGGCATCTATTATTGTATCAACAGTTGGTTCTCATTGCTTTTTAAAATTCCATCCCTGCTTCTATAGTTGGTTTTGTTGCTTGACAGTTTGAGCAGGGCCGGCTGAAGTATGAAGCAGCTAAAGTTGTTGCTTTAGGGCCCCTAATTTTGGAGGTCCCAAAATTTTATAACATGTGTATATATTATATTTTTTGTCTCAATTTATGTGATTATGTTTGAATTTATAGAATTAAATGATTATATTTTTTCATAATAAATAATTTAATTGTAAAATTATAATGATTCTATATATAAGAATACAATCAAAAGTTTGAATCTTTAAAAGCAATAAGTGTCACATAAATTGGGTTAGAGAGAGTGTTTTAAATTATCCCACATCATCATTCGTCAATATATAGGTATACCTCTTTATAGATATTTGAAATGAAAACAAGGTGTGTACCTTTTACAATATATAAATTGAAAACAAGGTGTGTACCTTCTACAACATATAAATATGATCTAATAATATTTACGCAACATATATATTAATTTATTTTTGAAAAATCTATGAATAACTTATTTTTTATGAAAACTATTTCAATAGGCATATGATATCAATGGCCTGAGAATTATAACAACTTTGTATATAAAAAATTTAACAAAAAAGGAAAAACAGACTTCAGGACATGAGAAAATTGAAGAAAAGGTGGCATTTAAGTCTTGAATGAAGGATTGGTGACATTGACCAACTTAAAGGGTCAAACATAATTAGAAAACTTGATTAAGTTAATTGTGGACATGACAAATATTTTTAAAACTTTCTAATCTTTTCAAAAATACAAATCAACCCACACCCCTCTCCTTTCCAAATCAACTATCTCTCTCCTCTCTCTCTCTCTCAACTCTCTCTCAACCAACATTTCTACAAAAGTTCTCCCTTCAATCCCCAACGACTTCAAGCTCCAATGATAAATAGATCGGTGAGTTCCTTTTTGACTTTCAATCGTCAATCGACGTGTCATGCAGTGTTTTTCGACGACAACAACTTCGAGTTCTTCGTCATCCCATTTCTTCTTTTACAGGTAAAAGATTATGTCATTTTAGTTATAAAAAACAGAGGAACTTGAGACAACTTCTCTTCTAGTATTGGTTAACAATTTCAATATTTCTTTCTTAAATTTAAAATGTTAAAACCCTAATTTATGGCATTTCTTCTCTACTATTTTCGGTGTGAAATATAATTTTTTGTTGTTATTGTAGTTCTTATTATCGAACTGTTGATTAAATATTTTGGTGATTTTTGGTCACCATTGATATTCTTACTGTGTGTGTTGTGTTGGTGTTGCTGGGTTGATTTATTATTTTTCTTAGTAAAAGTAGTATTACAACAAATGAACCATCTGATGCAACAGATGAACCATCTAATGCAATAGATGGAAATATGATG
Organism: Capsicum baccatum var. pendulum; assembly: GCA_030864225.1. Lineage (NCBI taxonomy): Eukaryota > Viridiplantae > Streptophyta > Magnoliopsida > Solanales > Solanaceae > Capsicum > Capsicum baccatum. The sequence continues at coordinate 72,142,989 of CM061551.1, forward strand.
TAACAGATGAACTATGTAATAGATAATTCATCTGTTGCTATAGATGACTCTTCTGTTTTGAAGAAAGCTAAATAATATTGATCCAACAGATAACTCCTTTGGCAACAAATGAGTGATCTGTTTCAATAGATAAGTGATCTGTTACCATCTAATGAAACAGATAGAAATCTAATGCAACATATGAAAATCTGATGCAACAAATAAATAATGTAATAGATCATTCATCTGTTATAACAGACGACTCTTCTATTTGAAAGAAATCTAAACAATATTGATCCAACAGATGAGTGATTTATTTTTATTATTTTCAATGAATTACTCATCTACTGTAATAGGTTGGTTATAGGTTGCAATAGATAACCTACCTGGTACAACAGATTAGGAATCTATTTTTATTGTTTCCAACGGATTACCCATCCGCTGCAATAGGTTGGTTATATATTGCAACAAATATCCTACCTGGTACAACAGATGAGTGATCTATTTTTATTATTTCCAATGGATTACTTATTTGCTGCAACAGGTTGGTTATTTGATGCAATGGATAACCTACTTGGTGCAACAGATTAGTTATCTATTTTTATTTTTTCTAATGGATTACTAATCTGCTGCAATAGGTTGGTTATTTATTTCTATAGATCACCAACCTGGTGCAACAAATTAGTGATATTTTTTTATTATTTTCAATGGATTACTCATCCGCTGCAACAGGTTGGTTATATGCTGCAACAGATATCCTACCTGGTGCAATAGATGAGTGATCTATTTTTATTATTTTCAATGGAATACTCATCCACTGTAATAGGTTGGTTATATGTTGCAATAGATATCCTACCTGGTGCAACAGATGTGTGGCCTATTTTTATTGTTTTCAACAAATTTATTATCCACTGCAACAGGGTAGTCATATGTTGCAACAGATATCCTACCTGGTGCAATAGATGTTTGGTCTATTGGAACTATTATTTAACTATTGTACATATTTGATTTATTCTTATCTTTTTTTAATGATGCATTAATCAATTATGATCTATTTTATGTTTCTGTTAATTTTAGATAATATGGCTCCAAAACAAAAAAGAAACCGGATCAAGTCTAAGTAAAGAAAATGGTGAAACAGCTAGGAAACATCCACCACTCTATGAGCTTGCTTTACAAGTGTTATCTTAATTAGGAGCAGAAGATGATGAACATAGGGAGGAGGAATATTTCAAAATAGAAGATCCAAATGATAATAGCCCTTCCACCAAAGAGTTGGTCAAAAATCTTCAATATTTATCGTTATCCTGTGAGAATGCAGTGTGATGGTGCCACAAATTTAATGGGGGATTTCATAGTTAAGTTAGCCATGAAAAAATCTTTCGATGCCTTCAGAAAAATTCTTTGAGAACAAAAATTTGATGCTTATTCAGAGATAGCTGCTTTGGGCAATATCATGTTTTTCTAGAGGACAACAATGCTTGTTTCAAAATTAAAATGGTATATGATCTTCTCAAGCATGGGTTTATGTATAAAAAAAATGTTATCCTCCTTCTCCTTCTCACGTTATACATGTTCTAACCCAAAAAAGACAAAGGAAAGTCGAGTGATCGTGGTAACCTGGTGTCCCTTGTTGATCCAAGCTTCAAAAACATAAATTTGGTAAAAGCTTTGAAAGGTAAAAGTCTTTCAAAGAAGAAAAAGCAATCATTGTGCTTGGTTTGGTTTGTACATAATGTTCTTTGGGTGAGAGACGTTATCACTTGGTTTGATAAAGTTCTATGAGGATCTTAAGGCATTTAATAGCTATCCTTGGGGTTATGAAAGCTATAAAATAACTGTTAAATATTTGTTGACTTCGTTAACGCCAAGGACAGTCAACTTACATGGCTTTCCATAGGCTTTCATAGTAAATATTTCTTTTATCATGACATGATTCATTTTTTATTCAATAATTCTTTTGTTTTATTGGCATTATTTTATAGGATTGAGTATTTGAAGCCATTCCTTATTTGACACAACAAATGAACTACCAGGAAGAAATTTCATGTCCAAGAATCCTAAGATGGTTGTCGTCCAAAAATGATAAAAATGCAAATTTTTCTTGATCTCTTCAACCCCCCGAAGGAAGCCGTAAGTCTAATTCTAATTAAGTTTTTGTCTTAATTAATGATATTTTAAAATGATTTTATCATCATTCTAATATATGTACTGATTTATTTTAGATTGTCCTTCCGTGGATTGTTTCGACCAATCAGAAGTTGAATATGTTATTTTTTCTTACTCTACGATCTGTGCAAACTTTATCGAATCCTAAGGTCATTGATAGAATAAAGGAGGAATTGTTTGGAGCAATTGCCATCACAAGAAAAATAATTTCAGAGGGTGGGCTTAATGTTGTTGATGATATTAGTGGTAGTGGTACTCCTCTTACAGTTTTTGAAATAACAAACCATTATGATTATGATCATACTGGTTACAAAGATTTTGCCATTTCTAGCGAATGTTTTGCATGTATATGTCAAGACTGCAAGGCGAAATATGATGGAGTGATTAATGCATTAACTTCTTCTGTAAAGGAAATGATATCTAAGAGTGGTGTCATTCTATCAAAACGGTCTTCATATCCATACACTCTACTAGAGATCAAGGTTGATAAGAGGAGAAGGAAAGAAATTTCCAATGCATCATCAAGCATTAAAATAGGAAAAATTGCAACTCCTCTATCTTTGTCTTAGACCTTTAATAAATGTACAAGGGCCATGGGAAAGCAGCATGAGATGAAGAAGGTGAATGTATATCATCTGTTCTAAACAACAAACAGACACATATCTATTACAACATATTATAAATCTGCTGAAAATTATCAAATAGATATATACATCTATTGCAACTGTTGTATAACCAGTTGTATTAGATGTGTTATCTATTACAATATATGTCCATCTTTTTTAGCAAATAAAACATGTCTTAGTATTGTTTTAATTTGTACCAATAGATGAGTCATATTTTCCAATAGATGGGTCATCTGTTCGAAATTATCGTACAAATCTGTTTTACCTATTCGAGTTTATCCCAAAAAAATGATATATCTGATGCAACAGATAGATAATCGGTTGTATATATGTGATTATTAGTATTGACAATTCTGGCTTTCCAGGTAGATGTCACAGTAGAAGCTAATGCTGAACAACAAAATATCATAGTTGATAATCCATCAACTGCTTCTATAGAAGAAGAAAAAGTGGAGTATGTCAGTTTGGGAGAATGGAAGAATTACCTGTTTGAAGGGTTCAACATCTCGGAGAAGGCTCCAATAAAACTAACAAAGTTGATCAATGACTATTCGAAATGGATTCTCGATGGGCTATTAAAGCATAATTCCGGAAGGTACATAAATCTTTTTTAAAGATATTGATCTATACAATTCTTATTGTAAAAACATGAAATTAACACATATAAATCATGTAGAAAATAAAATGACAAACACCACAAAGAGAACGAATCGATTCTTGATTTTGACATGTTCGATTTTGTTGTTGCACATCCCAGAATGAAGGATTGGTTTTATTTGATGTCACAGCCCCAAACTTGCTAGAATGATAAAGTTTAAATGCCATACATATTAATATTAATTAATACTTTGTTTAATTGTATCTGTTTAATAATTTTATTGTCACGTAATCTAAAATGTTTGATAATATGTGCAGCACATTGACGTCATTTTTTACTACCCTTGAAAGAAGGCCAAGTTGCAAGCACAAGAACAATAAAGATACATAACAGGTGATTATTTGTACAAAGCTTACATCAATAATACCTACGATAGGTTTTGTCAACAATAACCGAAAGTTTCCTAAATAGAGGAATGCTTGATCAACATCATCAAAGGTTTTAACATTCCAGCTCTCTTACCTTGGAATTTGGTCGACGAAGTGTACATCCTAATCAATTATGGTGATGAATTCTATTGGGTGTTAGCTGTCGTCGTTCTAAAAGAGAAGTGTATTCGAGTTTATGAATCGATGTCGGGAAGGAGATATGCTACACCATCATCGGAGATACAAAAGTTGGCCAAAATATTGCCTACTTACCTTGATATAAGTGGCTTTTTGGACCAAACAGTTCGTATTGACTGGTCGACGATTAAAGCATACCGAGATAAAATGGGTAATCCATTTGATGTAGAATATGTTGAAGAAATTTCTCGACAACCCATTGTTAGCCTTTAAGTATCATGATTTAGTTTTATTTCATAAATTTTATAACGCTTGCATGAACTACAAGATATGAATTATCCATTTTTTTAAAATACAAGGATTGAGGTTTTTTTGTTGTCGCTTAAGCTAAGTATTTGAGTGATGAATTACAAGTACCAAATGATGGACTTGATACCGAATTACTCCGCAAACGATATGCTGTTTTTTATGGAAATACAAAGAAGCAAAAGCTCAAAAAACATACGCAAGCGACATTAAAGATCCAGAGCGACCAAAGCTGAATTCCGTAGCACCGGATGAAGAACAACTTGTCCATGTTGAGTAGATCTTTATAGCTTGAGTCTGTCAAAGTATTAACCTCTCCTTGGTAATTGTTGGCACCAAAGGTTAAATTGTTGATTTATTTGTAGAGTAGATCATTTGTACTCATAATGATTTTTTTATATTTTATTTATTTTTTGAGTTAGTTCATGTAATTTCTGAAAGCTTCAATTTATTTTATGTTATTTGTGAATATAATTTAATCCTTAGTTTTGAACCAATTAATGGGATACTAGATTCAAATATCGCAATAGATAATACATATGTTGCAACAGACAACATATTTGTCGGAAATTATCAAACGGATTTTGATAGATGTTGCAATATGTAGGTCATCTGTTGGAAATTATCAAGAAAGTTTTCTTACTTTTTTTTTTTTTCTAATAGATTACCTATCAGTTGAAACAGATAGGCTATATGTTGCAACAGGTTGTATATCTGTTGCAACAAAGACTGAGAAATATCTTCGTAATGCAACAGATGAACAACCTATTTCAGCAGATAATCAATCTGTCATAACATATATATTATTTGTTACAATAGATAGACAATATGTTGCATTATAAAAAAATCAACTTTCGTCAAACATAAAAAATTGTAATGGTGTTTGTTTTTGTACATCTTCTTCTTTATACACGGGCTCCAAGCATTTAGTTAGTACCCCATAAGCCCATACCTATTTTATCTTTTCCAAAATGGCATCGCATAGACTAGACATTTTTGTGTCGATCAGGAAACATTCGATGTATGCAAGTACGTACGGACCACATGCGGCACCAGTTTTATTTTTTGAAGGTGCATGCCCTTGTTTCGGCCTTCAAAATCCCATGTCTTCTTCATCGAGACTTCCATTGGCAAATAATCTATCAGTTTGCTCTGTCTCAAAAAGTTGGGGAGAAACTACAATAGTGGTTATATGTGGATTAAAAAAGCTTTATTGCTGAAGACAGGTAAGTTGGAGTCATAAACCTTAATCTTTCCCTCCTCGAGACGTATCTCAATAGAGAGAAAATGTTTGACTTCCACGTTCATGACTGCAAGAATTTTCTTTCTCCCATTCATATGTAGAAACTAAACAATCAAATTCCTAACCACCGAGAGTCTTAGCTAGCTTATTGAGATTATTGTACCTATTCTTGAAATTATTGTAGAAATTGAGGTCCATTATCTATCGGTAGCATCATAAGAATTCGGGTATGCTAATTGTCTGCCCCTCATAAGGAAGAGAATTTCATCAACATACTGTGATTTAAGAAGACAATTTATAAATAGGTTAGTAACTATAAAGAAGAAAAACATAGTGGAAAGATGCAACAGATGGCCCATCTATTACGGAGGGTTCTCTAAATCTGTTCACAAATTTCCCAGCTAATGCAACTTATGCGATAGATGTTTAATCTGTTGCAATAGAACAACCACCAGTTGCACCAGAATACCCAGTTGTTGCAATAGGAGACACATTTGTTTTGTAGCTTCTTCTTCATAGAGTAGATTAGAAGGCTAGGTTAGGAAAGGTAAACTTACCCAATTCACGTACCACTTACGCATAACTGTCATGCTCTTGAAGTCTTCACAGTCAAACAGATACATGGTGTATTCTTATATAGGTTCCTTTTTATTGGGATACTTGAAATTTCACAGTTCCTTCCTCTCTTTATTGCCAAGTGCCGCATATATGCCCACCTTCTTTAGTGGACCCAAAACTTTAACAACTTTTAGAGAGGGAGGAGTTGAAATCTTTTTTATTTTCACAATGGAGAGTATCTGACTAAATTTTCTTTTCTTCCTTCTAACCGCCACTATAGGAGTGTATGGATCCCTCGCCTTATTGTATGGTATTACACTCCTCTTAGATTTTAATTCCTCAGCAGCTTCAGCGATAACCTCTAGTTTTTAAAGAAGTTTTTCCTGTCTGTCCTTCCATACATTGTATTTATAATGACAATATGAGGGTAAAGAAGGGTGATAGGGACCACTGTAAGGGTGGAAGGGACCGTTGTATGGGTGAGAGTGACCTGTGTAAGGGGTGATTTATATTTATTTTTTTATCATCAACATGCCCATCATCATGACTGGCGACAGCATCAGTATCAGGATGGCTGGCACCAACATCAATAACTCCACCAGCAACACCTACAGAAGAAGTACCTAGATCTATTGTAGTAGGTTGGTCATGAAGAGCTTTAACATTAGGCTGACCTTGCCTAACTACTCTTCTTATGGTTGTTGCTCTAGCCAATTCCTTCTTTATTAAATTCACCGTTGGGTCTGATATTGTATCAACAAAACCTAGAGTAATAAAATAAGTCATCCCCAACTCCTACTTAGTAGGCATGAACCAAGGATGCACAACCTATAAAAATAAGACAGATATATTTAAATCGTATAATAATAATTCAAAGTCAGTTAGATTACATGTTAACACGGTCAACTTATGCAACAGATGATCTATCTGTCGTAAAAGTTGATCTGTATGATGCAATAGATTAATAATAAGTTGCATCAGATTACCCATTTGTTGCATAATTTACAGTAGATGGGCAATCTGTTGAGTCGGGTTCAGAGAACTAGAGCAACATATGGTTAATCTATAGAAAAATATGAATTGTCTATCACAATAGATTAACCATCTATTGCACCAGTTGCAGTAGACGAGTAATCTATTACAACAAACGATCCATTTGTCGCAATAGATGGCCTATCTATTTCAATATCTTTCTTTGATTCAAATTATTTTACTCAAAATAAGACGTACTGCATCATTGGGATGGTTAAAGAGATTAGCCTCCTTAATTCTTGTGCTGCTCTTTGCAGCCAACCACCTAAGGATCCTTGGATGGGAAACAACATTCGGATAATTTTTGACCTGTTTTCAGAAGGAAGGAATGGCTTCAAATGTCCAAGCCTAAAATATGTAAACAGAAAGAAAGCCAAAAAAGTCACAATAATTATCAAATATAAAATAATAGATGAGTAAGCAAATAGTGATTAAATTTACCATGAAATCCCAAGGAAAGCCATATAATGTGATTGTCTTTGGTGATAGCTTTGTCAATAAATATTTGATAGTCAAGTTGTAGCTGTCATATCGCTAGGGATAATCATTGAATTTCTCAAAATCATCAGCAAGCGCCAACAAATCATCTTATATGACTTTCTTGACATCTCTTGCCAATATAACAGAATGGGAAAACCAAACTAAGCACAATTCCTCCATGTACTGTTTGGTATGGTTTTATCCTTGAGATCTTCTATCAAATCTGCCACTTTGTAGCTACGTCCAGTAATGTCAAACAACCCATTTATTTTTTCCTTGTGTTTGTTGGTTTTTGTGGGTGGTTGCTTGGAAAATGCCTTCAGTCTATTTGATGGTGGTGGTTTGGTTGTCCTTCTTGCCTTGGACCTTTCACGGTGTGTTTCCTTGATGAAAGGTTCTTCTGAATTATCGCATCTCAAGCCTGTCACTATGGGAAACTCTTTCAAGCCAAAACAAACCGACATGTCATAGTAGTTGATCCAGATTTCATCCATATTTTTACCCCTCCTTCGAATCTTTATCATCCCTACCGTACTTGATCTTGTTATTGAGAAGACCATATCCATGCTCATTTGGAAATGAACAGTGTGGTCCTCAGGTACCTCAAGAAAGCGTCCAAACCAACTCTTCTTAAAAAGTTTGTCTATGTTTTCATTCTTTACAATATTCCTAAATTTGTCCAAATGTTTACATTTAAGTACAAGATCACTAGTTAGTTCTGCAGGGTCATCTATCGGCATCTCAAAGTGAAACCTGTCAATACTAATAGTTTTGATAGCCTCATGCTGGGATTTCAATCTTAATTCACGCCCCATTGGTGATATATTATCATCTTATTTATCTTCTTCTTCCTCCTCACTTTTATTTTCCTCACCAGCCTCTATATACCCTTACCTCCCTTTTCATAACTTTCCTTGGCTTTATTTTTTCCTGAGTGAGATTGTTCAGGAAGTTTTTCCGAATCCATCTATACTTTAGCCTTTTTTTAGGAGACATTTTTTAACTACAAATAATAGAAAAACAAAAAAATACAATACATTTGATATCTGCATAATTTTCTAAAAAAAAGTAAGACAAATTTCAATAAATTATTATATGCCACATTATAAATAAATACTCCAACTGATACCCCCACAGTTGGAACAGATGGGGGATCTGTTTAAACACCTATTTAATAATTCGCAACAAATGCTCCATCTGTTGTAATAGATGGGCCATGAAGACCACTACCAATACCACTACTAATGCCACTAAGACCAGTACCACCACTAAGACTACCAAGGCCATCAACACCAACACCAACGCCAACACAACAAGAATACCAATAATTCCACCAATACCAATATCAGTACCAACACTACCACCAATGCCACCAATATCCACACCAGGGCTGCCAAAACTGCCAACACCCCCACCTATAATACCATCAAGACCACCAATACCGACATTACCAACAACAGCTACCAACAACACCACGAACACCATCCAATAATACCACAATAGTCAATGAAACGCTACGACAAAAATTAGGATTTTTTGGGGTTCTTCCTACGTTTTTAACATCAAAACTCAAAATTGTTAACCCATTCTCGAAGATAATACAACTAAAAGTCTAATTTTTCATCATTAACTAAAAATCTATAATTTTTTGAAAAAATAACAAATATAGAACTCTTCTCAAACTCTGTTACCTATAAAGACAGAGAAAACGATGGATATAAGAAAGAATGGAGTCGAAAATAACACCTATGTGGTCGGAAAAAAGAAGAAAATTGATCTATTGTGAAGGGTTGAGAAATTTATTGAGTAGTTATTTGTATTGTTGAGAGAGAGAAAAGAGCAAGAAAATTGAGATTTGAAATTAGGAAATGTTTTTCCCTAAATGGATGATTTGTATGGGCTAATATGTATTTTGGAAAAGAATAACAAGTTTTGAAAAATTTAATTTTCTCTGAATTGATCTTAATTATTTTCTAAAATTATAAAAGATATGGAACGTTTCAACTTAGAGTGATCGATCGCGACTCGGATTGAGAGAAACACAATACCAATAGCATGCAATCGCAAAGACTTGATTGAAGTTGTAGTTCACCCTATGTACTCATCCTTAGTTCTATCTAAATCAATTTAGGTATTATCTCAATAATAAGTTAATACAAAATATTTTGACTTAGAGTGATGGATCGACTCGAATTGGGTAAAATACAATACCAACATCATGCAATCGCAAAGACTCAATTGAAGTTATAGTTAACACTATGTACTTATCCCTAGATCTATCAAAATAAATTTAGGTACTATATCAATAATAAGTTAATACAAAATATTTTGACTCAGAGTGATTGATCGAAGACTCGGATTGGGAGGAACGTAATACAAACATCATGCAATCGCAAAGACTCAATTGAATTTATAGTTCACCCCTATTTACTCATACCTAGATTTATCTATATCAATTTAGGTATCAGATAAATAATAAGTTAATATGAAACATTTCAACAAAGAGATTGATCAATGACTCGGGTCAGGAAACACACAATACCAACATTATGCAATTGCAAAGAGTCAATTGAAGTTGTAGTTAACCCTATGTAATTATCTCTAGAGCTATATAAATCATATTTATTTAAAAAAATTGAAGTAACTTTTAAGTCTAGAATGAACGAACCATTATTTTTATTAAAATATGCAAAAAAAAGTCATCTGTTGGGAGAAGTTTAAAACCCTTATTGGCAGTGTCAGTTTTTTGTATGTATTTTGTTTGTTACTTTGTTGTCGATGTTGTTGGTGTTGTTGGAACTTATGGTGTGGTGTTGTTGATGGTGTTAGAATAAAGGATGTTGCTTCTTTGTTGTTGATGTTGTTGTTGATGGTGTTGGAATAAATGATTTTGTTTCTTTATTGTTGATGTTGTTTCTTTATAGTTGATGTTGCAACAGATAGAGCAACTGTTGGAACAAATCAAACTACTAGAAAGGTGGTTTGATTTATTTTAATAGACTCTACATCTATTTCAACAAACTCAACATTTGTTGCAATAAACTCCACATCTGTTGCAACAGACTCCACATCTATTGCAACAGACACCACATCTGTTGCAACAGAATCTACATTTGTTGTAACAGACTCCACATCTATTGTAACATACTCTACATCTGTTGTAACATACTCCACATATATTTTAACAAACTCTACATCTGTTGTAACAGAATCCACACCTGTTGCAATAAATGGATAATATTCTTTATGTTTTTCTCTTGTTTGACATTAATTCTTTCCCTCTTCTTTGTAGATATAAGGAACTGAAATTCAATCAACTCTTTTTTACCAACACAAGAGGCTACAGTAAAGATGGGTTCGAAGGAATAAGCTACTTGCAGATGAAACCACTTCATATGTGGGAGGTATGTATTATTGATAATGTTATCATGAAAACTCACATAGAGTACACTAATTTTGTGAATATTTTTTTACCGATTAGTCATTGATTATTCAAACAAGATATCTATAATTTTACAGTTAAGTTTGATAAATCTAAACTGATAAGGCTGAGGGACCATGTATATGGTTCTGATACCTTATTTAGATTTAATGTCAATTATTGCTCATGTTTAGGTGTCAAGCATTGTGAAGGGATCAAGTTTTGATGGCATTGTAAAAAGATTCAATATCAATTTAACTAACTTTTAGGGTGAATTGGACTCAGAGAGGGCCTTCAAAGCCTCCCACTACTTCAATCAATAATAGAAATCAATATAGTTAGTGCCCTAGAAAAATTTATATAGTCGGGTTGCTCGGGGTAATGATTATATGCCGAGGGGTGCGGTAAGAGAATATCTACGAGGAAAAATAGGGGGTTGACGAAAGACTATATCATCTAAGAGCCAATTGAAGAGGAAAAATAGGGTAGCAAGGAACTTCTAGTGAATCTAGCAGATAAAACTGACTTAGAACATAAGAAATCTGAATTAAGTGCAAATATGAAAGAGTATCCAGTAATGAAAAATTCATTTGTTGTCTATCTTAAATAAAAATAGTACAGATGGGCACTTTGCTAGGGAGCTGCGACTAGGTAGTATGGCCGGAATAATCACCTACATAGAAAATAGCAGAACACCAAGAAAGCAGCTTTGAAGGAACCGAGGGTTGAAATGATGTATAGTAAGTTGATAAAACTTATGCCAAGAAAAACTGCAGTTAAAATAAGAAATCTAAGCGAATACAACAATTTCTGAATTTTAAATTACATCCCATGTCTTCTTGTTTGTTGTTCAAAACAGGTCCACTACTATTGACTGGATCGGAACCACAAACAATTTTAAAAGGCAGATTGAGTATCATTACTTTCTTAGAAATATGCAATATGGTTATAATTGATTATATTTTCTTGCCTTATCATGATTTCAACATATCTTTGAAAATACCATATGCTTCTTGTAGTAAGTGAATCTCGATATTTTTTAATCTTGCCTCCAGCTTGCTGATTCGGTATTCAAGCTTGTCGTTGCCATCGTTGAGGTTAGTGTAGACTTCTTGGTCTTTTATGAGCTCGTCAATGAGGAAAACTTTCGTCTTAGATGTGGCATTGTATAAGGCCTTCAGAAGGCTTCTATAACTCTTTATTCAAAAGGATTAAATGATACATGATGGGTCGCTATGTTTGTTTTAGGTCAATATGTTGATGCACACTCAAGCAATGGTCACAACAGTTGAATCCTATTGGGACCACTGCTTGAGTATGTATCAACACATTGATCTAAAACAAATATAGCGACCCTCAAAGTATTACTTAAGCCTTCTAAATAAAGTTTTTTTGAAGCCTTATAAAGGCCTTTTACGATGCCATAACTTTGAAGGAAGTGATACTCATTTATGAGCTCACAAAAGATTGGGAACTCTATACTAACCTCAATGACGACAATGGCAAGCTTGAATAACAAATCAGCAAGTTAGAGGCAAGCTTTAAAATTATCGAGATTCACATACTACAAAAAGCATCTGATCTTCTCAAAGATATGTTAAAAGCATGATAAGGCAAGAAAACACAATCAATTATATCCATATTGCATATTGCTAAGGAAGTAATGATACTCAATCTGACTTTCAATCTTGTTTATGGTTCCGACTAGGTCAATAGCAGTGGACCTAATCGAAACCACAAACAAGAATGTATGGGATGAAATTTAAAATTAATAAATTGCCGCCTTTGCTTAGATTCCTTATTTTAACTTTAATTGTTCTTGGGGCAAGTTTTCTCGACTTATTGTGCATCATTTCAACCCTTGGTGCCAGCAAAGCTTCTTTCCTGGTATTTTTTTATTTTGTATGTACGTGATCATCCCGACCACGCTTCCTAGTCACAACTCCCTAGAAAAGTGTCCATCTACATTATTTTTATTTGGGAGAAACAACAGACGAATTTTTATTTTTGGATACACTTTCATATTTTAACTTGATTCAGATTTCTCATGTTTAAATTTTGTTTCATTCGCTAGATTCACTAGAAGTTCCTTCCAATAAAATGTTTCCTCTTCAATTAGCTATCAGATCATAAAGTTTTTCATCAACTCCCATTTTCCTCGCATGCATTCTCTTTCAGTTCCTTTTAGTGTATAATCATCTTCTTGAACAACCTTTCCATATAAATTTGGGCCAGGAGAATTTCTATTGGTTTTTCGTTCTTGATTGCGGCAGTGCAAGGCTTTGAAGCCATTCTCAGAGTCTAATGCACACTTAAAGTTAAGTCCAATCACTGTTGCATCTCTGTAATGACACCAAATATTGATCGCTTCTCAAAACTTGACACGCATAAACATGAGCAACAACCGTCCGTAATTCATAATAGGGTATCAGTACTATCTTCATGGTCCCCTCATCCTTATCAATTCGGACCTATCAAACTTAACTATACAATGCAGGATCTTGTTTGAATAATCAGTACTTAATTGGTTAAAAACTACATTCATAAAAATATTGTACTTTGTCTGTGTTGTCCCACTGACCTTATCAGTAATACTTAACTCCCACACATGAAAATAGATCAATCCATCTACACGCACCTTATTCTTCCAAGCCCATCTATGGCTTAATTTGAATAAACAAATGACTAACCTGTTACAACAGATGTCACATCTATTGAAATTATCACACAATTATAGATATCTTTTACGACAGATGATCAATATGTTGTAACATATGACTTATCTGTTGGAAAACTCAAATATATCCATCTGTTGCAAGAGATTATCAATATGTTGTAAATTATCAAACAGATAGAATATATTTTGCAATAGATTACCCATCTGTTAGATTTATTTTAAAGCAATTTTCTTTTTTTTTGAAATACAATAAAGATAAATGTTGTATTTAGATCAATTTTTTAATTTACATAAGCTAAAAAGTCACCAGTTTTATTTAAAAACATGTGAATAGTCGTGGCTTTTTCACTAATCCATTCAAACTCAATCCTTTATAAATAGGTCCCTCCTTACTTGTTTATTCTACTCTACTCATAGATATGGCTGATCCATATTTGTACAAGGTGATTCATCTCGAGTCCTTACGAGAACTTGAAAGGTAGATTCATGAACTTCGAAGGGAGTTGGGTGACTTCCGAGTATGGCTGAGGAGGGACCTACTACTGCCGAATGACGATTAGCCGGTTGACAATAAAAATAATACTAATACTAATACTAATACTAATAATAATAATGATAATAATAATGATAATAATAGTAGTAGCAATAATAATTAGGTTATGTTTTTTTCTTTTAGAGTATGTATTTTCTTTTTTATATCGGATCTACCCAGGGGTATGTATGTTTTTTTATTGTATATATTTTTATATAATTGATTCAAAAATCTTTGTTTGGTTGTATTTGGATTTTTAATTCTTATTTAATATTTAATTATCATTCTGTCAATTCCTAATTCTGAATATGTCGACAGTTGGAGGTAGGGATTGATTGAGTGTTTGTGCCAACCGATGAACCATATGTTGCAACAAAAGGGTAATCTGATGCAACAGAAGGGTTATTGTTATTGAGAGGGAGAAAAGTCATGACTTTTCATTTATTGAATATAAAAATGGTTTGTAAATAAATAATAAGGAAATAAATTATAAATACAATTTATAAACATAAAAGAATGGTTATTTAATTTTATTAACTAATCGTGAATTTTCACCATTTTTATTTTTAAATCAGGTTTTTAAAATTATTTATTTATTATATAATAAAAAAGTCACAATATTGGATTAATTAATTAAGGTATATGATGATTGTTAAAAAAAAGGGTGAACAATCGTGACTTTTTGTCTAACACATTCAATTCAATGTTGTTGATGCATTAAATTCCTCATCTGTTGCAGCTGATGAATCTGCTGTTAGAAGATATCAAAAAAGCTCCTAAAACAGATGGCCGATTTGTTGCAACAAATGGTATATTTGTTGACATAGATGGGTTATTTTATGAAACAGATATACAATTTGTTGCCACAACTCAAAAAAATGGTTATTATTATACTAAAGAAACGGTTATTGAAAAGGTGTCTTCGATTTTCAAATTGAGAAAAAGGTTATTTAAATTTAAGAACTAATTAATAATAATAAGCAGAAAAGTCATGTGTCACAATAATAAAAAAATTCACTAGTTTGATTTAATTAAGTCATTTCTTTTCACAGAAAACAATAAGTAAATAAATGATAAACATAATTTATAAACATAGAAAATTGTTAGTTAATTTGAATAATTGATGTTAATATTAAATAGGTGACAAGTAGTGACTTTCCCCATTTTTGTTTTTTAAATCTATTTTTTTAATTTATATAATAAAAAAGTCACCAAATCTGGATTAATGATATGATGATTATGTAAAAAAAATAGTTTATATGTTGCAACAGATAGATTATCTTATGCAACAAGTTGTCCATTTATTGCAATAGATTATATATTTGTTATCACAAATGTATTATCTGATGCAACAAATATAGAATTTATTGTCACAACTCAATAAAATGGTTATTGCAAAGAACTAATTAATAATAATAAGCTAAAAAGTCATGATTTATCACAATATTCAAAAAGTCAGTCAGCAGCTTGATTTAATTAAGTCATAACTTTTCACAGTAATCAAATAGGTAATTAATAAATGGAGATGAATAGTCGTACCTCTTAGCCTAACTCATTCCAGTTCAATCCTCTATAAATAAGTCCCTCCTTACTCACTCGTTCATCCTACTACACTCTATTTATTTCATGCATCTTGTCTTTCATATTACACCTTCAACCACTTTCTCTTCCCTGACTTAGGTAAGTGTTTTTCTTGATTTGTGTGTAAATATACCCTATTTGTAGTATAAGTTGTATTACATTTGAATTCTTTTCTTTACTTTGGCTTTTACGTTTTTTGTCAATTCTTGTGTATTCGAGATATGGCTGATCCAGTGTAGGATGTTGCTATTCTGCAAGACATCGTGCATGAACTTCAAAGGTAGGTTTATGACCTGCAGTGGGAGTTGGGAGCGGTGAGAACAAGGATACTCCAAGAGATCCGCAGGCTGAGGAGAGCCCTACTACTGCCGATTGAAGATTGGCCGGCTGGAAATAATAATAATAATAATAATAATAATAATAATAATAATTAGATTATTTTTTATTTTAGCCTATATATTTTTATTTGTTATTGTTTAATAAAAAAATTTATGTTTGATTTAATTTGACATTTAAATTCTTATTTAGTTTTCATTAAGTCTTAATCTTTCTTCTTCTCATCAAACATGTTGACGATTAAGGAATAATTTAAATCCAGTAGCAATTGTAAGATTACTCATCTGTTGGGTTTTTGGCAGGAGTTGTATTGTGTTGTTCCACACAGATTACTCATTTATTGCAACAGAATAAATATTTGTTGCAACAGATAAATATTTTGTTGCAATAGATAACTAGTCTATTGTAACAGTTTTCCTTTGTGGTCCCCTAGCTATTGGAGAGAAGGAAAGTTGTTAGAAGCGCCTAATAGTGCACCGAGAGAGAAAAAGTTTTATTTTTCTAATTATGTATTCAAAAGAGCTACTTTTTCTATAAGGTAACTAGAGAAAATTGAACGAAAGGTGTCATTTAAATCTTGAATGAAGGGTTGGTGACATTGACCAACTTAAAGGGTCAAACATAATTAGAAAACTTGATTAAGTTAATTTTAGATTTGATTAATATTTTTAAAACTTTCTAATCTTTTCAAAAATACAAATCAACCCACTTTTAAAAATACAAATCAACTCACACCCCTCTCTTCTCCAAATTATCAACTGCTTCTCTTCTCTCTCTCTCTCTCACCCAACCAATAGTTCTGCAAAATTTATCTCTTCAATCTATGATGACTTTAACCTTTGGTGAAAAATAGTTGGGCGAGTTCCTTTTCGACGTGACAGCAGTGTTCTCCGGCGACAATAACTTTAAGTTCTTCATCGTCCCATTTCTTCTTTCACAGGTAAAAAATAATGTCTTTTTAGTTATGAAGAAAAAGAGAAACTTGAGCCAACTTCTCTTCTAGTATTGGTTAATAATTTCAATATTTCTTTCTTAAATTTGAAATGTGAACTGAAGAAAACCCTAATTTCTGGCATTTTTTCTCTACTCTTTTCGGTGTGAAATATAATTTTTTGTTGTTATTGTAGTTGTTGTTGTCGAACTGTTGAATCAACATTTCATTGAAGTTTAGTTTTCATTGTTTGTGTTTGTACAAATTCAAAACAACAATGTTTGTGATTTTTTATCATCGTTGATATTCTTAGTGTGTGTGTTGTGTTGGTGTTGCTGGGTTGATTTGTTATTTTTCTTGGTAAAAATGATGTATTTGATATTAAATAATGATAGTGTAATTGTTTTATTGAATAAAATATTCGTACTTTTTTTTCTGCAACAGATAAATTATCTGATACAATAGATAAACCATCTAATGAAACAAATGAACCATCTGATGCAATAGATGGAAATCTGAAGCAACAGACTAAAATATGATGCAATAATGAAAATTTGATACAATAGATGAACAATCTAACAGATCATTCATCTATTAAGACAGGCGACTCTTCTGTTTGGAAGAAACATAAATAATTTTGACAGTTGATAACATTTCTAATAGATAACTCATTTGGAAATAGATGAATGGTCTATTTCAATAGATGAGTAATCTGTCTTTATTATTTTCAATAGATTTCTCATCTTTTGTAATAGGTTGGTTATATATTGCAATAGATAACCTACTTGGTGCAATAGATGAGTGACCTATTTTTACTATTTCTAATGGATTAATCATTTATTGCAAAAAGTTGGTTATATCTTGCAACAGATAACCTACCCGGTGCAATAGAGGAGTGATCTATTTCAATAGATGAGTGATCTTTTTTATTATTTCTAATAAATTAATCATTCATTGCAATAGGTTGGTGATATGTTGCAACAGGTAACATACCTAGTGTAACAGACGTTTCAACAAATGAGTGATCTATTTTTGTTGTTGTAGCAAATTACTCATTCATTGCAATAGGTTACTTATATATTGCAATAGATAACCTACCTGGTGCACCAGATGTGTGATCTACTGGAACTATTATTTTACTATTGTACATGTCAGATATACAATTATCCTTTTTTAATGATACATTAAAAAATTATAATCTATTTTATGTTCCAGTTATTTTTAGATTATATGGATCCCAAAAAAAAAAGAAACTAAATCAAGTCCAAGTAAAGGAACAAGTGAAGCAGCTAGGCTACATCCACCACTCTATAAGCTTTCTTTATAAACGTTATCTTAATTAGAAGCAGGAGATAATGAACATGGGGAGGAGAAATATTTCAAAAGAGATGATACAAATTCTAATAGCCCTTCCATCAAAGAGTTGGTCAAAACCTTTAGCATTGATAGTTATCCTATAAGAATGCAGTGTGATGGTGTCACATATTTAACGGGTGATTTCATGGTTAACTCATCTATGGGAAAATCTTTTGACACCTTTAGAAAAATACTCTAAGACCAAAATTTGGAAGCTTATTTTAGGGATTGTTGCTTTGGGCAATATCTTGATTTGTTGGAGGACAACAATGCTTATTTCCAAATAAAAATGGTATATGATCTTCTCAAGCATAGGTTTATGTATGAAAACAAAGATAAGATGGATGAGGTGTGGATAAATTACTATGGCATGCCTGTTTGTTTTGGTTGGAGGGAGTTTTCTATAGTTACTGAATTAAAATATTATCCTCATTCTCCTTCTCAAGTTATACCTATTCTAACCCAAAAAAATAACCCCGCACACCTAAAAAAAGAAAAGGCAAGTCGAGTTATCGTGATGACCTAGTGTCCCTTGTTGGTCCAATCTTCAAAAACATAAATTTAATAGAAGCGTGAAATGTAAAAGACTTTTGAAGAAGTACAAGAAATCATTTATCTTGGTTTGGTTTGTACATAATATTCTTTGGGCTAGAGACAGTAACAACACCATACCACTTGGTTTGATAAAGCTCTCCGAGGATCTTGATACATTTAACAGCTATCCTTGGGGTTATAAAAGCTTCAAAATAACTGTTAAATATTTGTTGATTCCACTAACACCAAAGAAAGTCAACCTATATGGCTTTCCATAGGCTTTCATGGTAAATATTTCTTTTAATATTACATGATTTAATTTTTTATTCAATAATATTTTTGATTTATTGTCTTTATTTTATAGGATTGGGCATTTGAAGCCATTCCTTATTTCATGCAACAAGTGAACTACTAGGAAGAAGTTTCCTGTCCGAGAATCTTGAGATGATTTTCGGCCAAAACTGATAAAAATACAAAATGTCTTGATCTCTTCAATCCCCCGAAGGAAGGAGTAAGTCTAATTCTAATTAAGTTTTTGTTTTAATTAATAATTTTTTAAAATGATTTCATCATCATTCTAATATATGTACTGATTTATTTTAGACTGTCTGTTTGTGGCCTGTTCCGACCAATCAAGAGTTGAAGATGCCATTTTTTCCTACTTTACGGTTTGTGCAAACTTTATCAGACCCTAAGGTCATTGATAGAATAAAGAAGGAATTGTTTGGAGAAACAACCATCACAAGAAAAATAATTTGAAGGGTAGGCTTATTGTTGTTGATGATAGTAGTGGTAGTGGGGCTGCTATTGGGGATAATGATGCTCCTCTTATAGTTTTTGAAATAACAAATCATTATAATTATGATATACTGGTAATACAGATTTTGCCACTTTTAGCGAATGTTTGACATGCAAATAACAAGGTTGTAAGACAAAACATGACGCAGTGATTAATGCTATTAATGCATTAACTTCTTTTGTAAAGAAAATGACATCTAAGAGTGGTGTAATTCTATCAAAGGGGATTTGATATTCATACACTCCACTAGAGAACAAGGTGGCTAAGAGGAGAAAGAAAGAAATTTCCAAGGCATCATCAAGCATCGAAAAAGGCAAAATTCCAACTCCTCTGTCTTTGTCTTATACCTTTGATCAATGTATAAGGGCCACAGGAGAGCAGCATAAGCTGAAAAAGATGAATGTATATCATATGTTCCAACAAATAAACAGACACATATTTGTTTCAACAGATGATACATATGCTGAAAATTATCAAATTTATATATATATATATATATGTTACAACTGTCATCTAACCTATAGCATCAGATGTGTTATTTGTTACAACATATGTTCGTCTATTTCAGCAAATCAAATAGGTCTTCGTACTGTTTTAATTTGTACCAATAGATGAGTTTTATGTTGTAAAAGATGGGTTATCTATTCAAAATTATCTTAAAACTCTATTTTACCTATTTGAATTTGTCCCAACGGATGATCCATCTAATGCAATAGATAGATAATTTGTTATATATCTGTGATTAGCATTGACAATTTTGGATTTCCAAGTGGATGTCATAGTAGAAGCTACTGCTAAACAATATAATATGACAGTTGATAATCCATCAACTGCTTCCATAGAAGAAGAAAAAGTGGAGTATGTTAGTTTGGGAGAACGAAAGAACTACCCATTTAAAGGGTTCAACATCTCGAACGAGGCTCTAAGAAAACTAACAAAGTTGATCAATGACTATTCAAAATGGATTGTCGATGGGTTGTTAAAGCATCATGCCGGCAGGCACATATATTTTTTTTAAGATATTGATCTATACAATTCTTGTTGTAAAAACATGACATTAACACTTGTAAATCATGTAAAAAATAAAATGATGAACACTACAAAGTGAACAAATTGAGTCTTGGTTTTGATATGTTCGACTTTGTTGTTGCATATCCCAGAATGAAGGATTAGTTCTATTTGATATCACAACCCCAAACTTGCTAGAGTGATGATGTTTAAATGTCATACATAGTACTATTAATTAATACATGCTTAATTGCATCTGTTTATTATTTTATTGTCACGTAATCTAAAATGTTTGATAATATGTACAACACATTGATGTCAATTTTTACTACCTCCGAAAGAAGTCCAAGTTTCAAATACAAGAACAATACAAATACACGATAGGCAATTATTTGTGCAAAGTTTGCATCAATAATGCCTACGATAGGTTTTGTCAACAACAGCTGGAAGTTTCCCGAGCTACGGAATGCTTAATCAACATCATCAAAGATTTTAGTATTCCAGCTGGCTTACCTTCGTATTTGGTCAATGAAGTGTATATCCCAATCAATTATGGTGAGGAATTCCATTAGGTGTTAGCTGTCGTCGCTCTAAAAGAGTGGTGCATTCGAGTGTATGACTCGATGTCGCGAAGGAGACGTTCTGCATCATCATAAATCATGTCAGCAGATATATAAATCATTTTTAAAGATATTTATTTATACAATTCTTATTGTAAAAACATGACATTAACACATATAAATCATGTAGAAAATAAAATGATGAATACTACAAAGTGAATGAATTGAGTCTTGATTTTTATATGTTCGACTTTGTTGTTGCACATCCCGAAATGAAGAATTGGTTCTATTTTATGTCACAGCCCCAAACTTGCTAGAATGATGAGGTTTAAATGTCATACATATAACTATTAATTAATAATATATTTCATTGCATCTGTTTATTAATTTTACTGTCACGTAATTTAAAATGTTTGATAATATGTGCAGCACATCGATGTCATTTTTTACTACCTCTAAAAGAAGGACAAGTTGCAAACACAATAACAATACTGACACACGACAGGCAATTATTTGTAGAAATTTTACATCAATAATGCCTACAATAGGTTTTATCAATAACAGCCAAAGTTTTCCGAAATGAGGAATGCTTAATCAACATCATCAAAGGTTTTAGCATTCCAGTTGCCTTACCTTGGCATTTGGTGAGGAAGTCAATTGTGTATATCCCAATCAATTGTGGTGATGAATTCCATTGGATGTTCGTTGTCGTCGTTCTAAAAGAGAGGCACATCCGAGTTTATGACTAGATGTCATGGAGGAGACGTTTCGAGCCATTATTTGAGTCTGAGATACAAAAATTGGCCTAATTATTAGCTACTTACTTTGATATATGTGGCTTTTGGGACCAAAAGGTTCGTACTGATTAGTCGGCGATTGAAGCATACTGAGATGAAATGGGTAATCCATTTGATGTAGAATATATTGAAGGAATTGCTCAACATCCCATTGGTAGTCTGCAAGTATCATGATTTAGTTTCATTTCATAAATTTCACAATGCTTACATTAATTGCAAGATATGGATTATCCTTTTTTTAAAATGCAGAGATTGCGGTCTGTTGCCAGTTACGCTGAGTATTTGAGTGATGGATTACAAGTACCAAATGATGGACTTGATGTTGGATTAATCTGCAAAAGATATGCTACTCTTTTATGGAAACATGGAGAAGTGAAAGCGCCAAAATCGTACACCAGTAACATTAAAGATCCACGATAACCAAATTCAAATTCCATAGCATCGTATGAACAACAACTTGTCCATATTGAGTAGATCTTTATAGCTTGAGTCTGTCAAAGTAATAACCTCTCCTTGGTAATTGTTTGCACCAAAGGTTAAATTGTTGATTAGTTTGTAGAGTAGATCATTTGTACCCATAATAATTTTCTTACATTCCATTTATTTATTGAGTTATTTCATGTAATTTTGTAAGGCTTCAATTTATTAATGTTGTCTATGAATGTAATTTAACATTAGTTTTGAACTTATTAATTGAAATGGAATAGTATATTCAAATATCGCAACAGATAATACATCTGTTGCAACATATGACATATCTATTGGGGACATTATCAAACAGATTTAGACATATGTTGCAACATATAGGCATTCTCTTTCGGCTCCTTTTTTCATAAAGTCTTCATCAACTCCCTTTTTCCTTGCAGGCATTCTCTTTCGGTTCCTATTAGTGTATAATTATCTTCTTGAACAACTTTTTCATATAAATTTAGGCTAGGGAAATTTCTATTGGTTTTTCATTCTTGATTGATGTAGTGCAGGGCTTTGAAGCCATTCTCAGAGTCTAATGCACACTTAAAGTTAAGTCCAATCACTGTTGTATCTCTGTAATGACACCAACTGTTGATCGCTTCTCAAAACTTGACACGCATAAACATGAGTAACAACCATCCGTAATTCATAACACGGTATCAGCACCATCTTCATGGTTCCCTCATCCTTCTCAATTCGGACCTATCAAACTTAACTATAAAATGCAGGATCTTGTTTGAATAATCAGTGCCTAATTGGTTAAAAACTGCATTCATAAAAACATTGTACTTTGTGTGTGTTGTCCTGCTGACCTTATCAGTAATACTTAAGTCCCACACATAAAAATGGATCCATCCATCTGCGCACACCTTATTCTTCCTAGCCCATCTATGGCTTAATTTGAATAAACAGATGACTAACATGTTACAACAAATATCACATCTATTGAAATTATCAAATAATTATAGATATCTTTTATGACAGATGATCAATATGTTGTAACATATGACATATCTGTTGAAAAAATCAAATATATCCATCTGTTGCAAGAGATTATCAATATGTTGCAAATTATCAAACAGATAGAATATATTTTGCAATAGATTATCCATCTGTTAGATTTATTTTAAAGCAATTTTCTTTTTCTTTTTTTGAAATACAATAAAGATAAATGTTGTATTTAGATCAATTTTTTAATTTACATAAGCTAAAAAGTCACCAGTTTTATTTAAAAAGATGTGAATAGTCGTGGCTTTTTGACTGATCCATTCAAACTCAATCCTTTATAGGTCCCTCCTTAATTGTTTATTCTACTCTACTCCTAGATATGGCTGATCCATATTTATACAAGGTGATTCATCTCAAGTCCTCGCGAGAACCTGAAAGGTAGATTCATGAACTTCGAAGGGAGTTGGGTGACTTTCGACTAAGGCTGAGGAGGGACCTACTTCTGCCGGATGACAATTGACTAGTTGATAATAAAAATAATACTAACACTAATACTAATAATAATAATGATAATAATAATGATAATAATAGTAGTAGCAATAATAATTAGGTTATGTTTTTTTCTTTTAGAGTATGTATTTTCTTTTTTATATCGGATCTACCCAGGGGTATGTATGTTTTTTTATTGTATATATTTTTATATAATTGATTCAAAAATCTTTGTTTGGTTGTATTTGGATTTTTAATTCTTATTTAATATTTAATTATCATTCTGTCAATTCCTAATTCTGAATATGTCGACAGTTGGAGGTAGGGATTGATTGAGTGTTTGTGCCAACCGATGAACCATATGTTGCAACAAAAGGGTAATCTGATGCAACAGAAGGGTTATTGTTATTGAGAGGGAGAAAAGTCATGACTTTTCATTTATTGAATATAAAAATGGTTTGTAAATAAATAATAAGGAAATAAATTATAAATACAATTTATAAACATAAAAGAATGGTTATTTAATTTTATTAACTAATCGTGAATTTTCACCATTTTTATTTTTAAATCAGGTTTTTAAAATTATTTATTTATTATATAATAAAAAAGTCACAATATTGGATTAATTAATTAAGGTATATGATGATTGTTAAAAAAAAGGGTGAACAATCGTGACTTTTTGTCTAACACATTCAATTCAATGTTGTTGATGCATTAAATTCCTCATCTGTTGCAGCTGATGAATCTGCTGTTAGAAGATATCAAAAAAGCTCCTAAAACAGATGGCCGATTTGTTGCAACAAATGGTATATTTGTTGACATAGATGGGTTATTTTATGAAACAGATATACAATTTGTTGCCACAACTCAAAAAAATGGTTATTATTATACTAAAGAAACGGTTATTGAAAAGGTGTCTTCGATTTTCAAATTGAGAAAAAGGTTATTTAAATTTAAGAACTAATTAATAATAATAAGCAGAAAAGTCATGTGTCACAATAATAAAAAAATTCACTAGTTTGATTGAATTAAGTCATATCTTCTCACAGAAAACAATAAGGAAATAAATGATAAAAATAATTTATAACCATAAAAAAATGGTTATTTAATTTGAATAATTGATGTTAATATTAAATAGGCGACAAGTAGTGACTTTTTGCTATTTTTGTTTTTTAAATCTATTTTTTTAATTTATATAATAAAAAAGTCACCAAATCTGGACTAATGATATGATGATTTTGTAATAAAAAATAGTTTATATGTTGCAAAAAATAGTTTATATATAATTTGAGTGATGGATTACAAGTACCAAATAATGGACTTGATGTTGGATTAATCCGCAAAAGATATGCTTCTCTTTTATGAAAACACGGAGAAGTGAAAGCGCCGAAATCGTACACAAGTGACATTAAAGATCCACGATAACCAAAGTCAAATTCCATAGCATCGGATGAACAACAACTTGTCCATATTGAGCAGATCTTTATATCTTGAGTCTGTCAAAGTAATAACCTCTCCTTGGTAATTGTTTGCACCGAAGGTTAAATTGTTGATTTGTTTGTAGAGTAGATCATTTGTACCCATAATAATTTTCTTACATTTCATTTATTTATTGAGTTATTTCATGTAATTTTGTAAGGCTTCAATTTATTAATGTTGTCTATGAATATAATTTAACATTAGTTTTGAACTTATTAATTGAAATGGAATAGTATATTCAAATATCGAAACAGATAATACATCTGTTGCAACATATGACATATCTATTGGGGACATTATCAAACAGATTTAGACATATGTCGCAACATATAGGCATTCTCTTTCGGCTCCTTTTTTCATAAAGTCTTTCATCAACTCCCCTTTTCCTCGCAGGCATTCTCTTTCGGCTCTTATTAGTGTATAATTATCTTCTTGAACAACTTTTTCATATAAATTTAGGCCAGGGGAATTTCTATTGGTTTTTCATTCTTGATTGATGCAGTGCAGGGCTTTGAAGCCATTCTCAGAGTCTAATCCACACTTAAAGTTAAGTCCAATCATTGTTGTATCTCTGTAATGACACCAACTATTGATCGCTTCTCAAAACTTGACACGCATAAACATGAGTAACAACCATCCGTAATTCATAATAAGGTATCAGCACCATCTTCATGGTTCCCTCATCCTTCTCAATTCGGACCTATCAAACTTAACTATACAATGCAGGATCTTGTTTGAATAATCAGTGCCTCATTGGTTAAAAACTGCATTCATAAAAACATTGTACTTTGTGTGTGTTGTCCTGCTGACCTTATCAGTAATACTTAACTCCCACACATGAAAATGGATCCATCCATTTGCGCACACCTTATTCTTCCTAGCCCATCTATGGCTTAATTTGAATAAATAGATGACTAACCTGTTACAACAAATGTCACATCTATTGAAATTATCAAATAATTATAGATATCTTTTATGACAGATGATCAATATGTTGTAACATATGACATACCTGTTGGAAAAATCAAATATATCCATCAGTTGCAAGAGATTATCAATATGTTGCAAATTATCAAACAGATAGAATATATTTTGCAATAGATTATCCATCTGTTAAATTTATTTTAAAGCAATTTTCTTTTTTTTCTTTAAATACAATAAAGATAAATGTTGTATTTAGATCAATTTTTTAATTTACATAAGCTAAAAAGTCACCAGTTTTATTTAAAAAGATGTGAATAGTCGTGGCTTTTTGACTGATCCATTCAAACTCAATCCTTTATAAATAGGTCCCTCCTTACTTGTTTATTCTACTCTACTCCTAGATATGGCTGATCCATATTTATACAAGGTGATAAATCTCAAGTCCTCGCGAGAACCTGAAAGGTAGATTCATGAACTTGGAAGGGAGTTGGGTGACTTTCGACTAAGGCTGAGGAGGGACCTACTTCTGCCGGATGACAATTGACCAGTTGATAATAAAAATAATACTAACACTAATACTAATAATAATAATGATAATAATAATAGTAGCAATAATAATTAGGTTATGTTTTTTTTCTTTTAGAGTATGTATTTTCTTTTTTATACCGGATCTACCCAAGTGTATGTATGTTTTTTTATTGTATATATTTGTATATAATTGATTCAAAATTCTTTGTTTGGTTGACTTTGAATTTTTAATTCTTATTTAATAATTAATTATCATTCTGTCAATTCCTTATTCTGAATATATCGACAGTTAGAGGTAGGGATTGACTGAGTGTTTGTGGCAACCGATGAATCATATGTTGCAACAAATGGCTAATCTGATGCAACAGAAGGGTTATTGTTATTGAGAGGGAGAAAAGTCATGACTTTTCAATTATTGAATATAAAAAATCTTTGTAAATAAATAATAAGGAAATAAATTATAAACACAATTTATAATAAAAAAAGAACGGTTATTTAATTTTAATAATTGATCGTTAATTTTCTCCATTTTTATTTTTATATCAAGTTTTTAAAATTATTTATTTATTATATAATAAAAAAGTCACAATATTGGATTAATTAATTAAGGTATATGATGATTGTTAAAAAAAAGGGTGAACAATTGTGACTTTTTTTCTAACACATTCAATTCAATGTTGTTGATGCATTAAATTCCTCATCTGTTGCGGCTGATGAATTAGCTGTTAGAAGATATAAAGAAACTCCTAAAACAGTTGGCCGGTTTATTGCAACAGATGGTATATTTGTTGACATAGATGGGTTATCTTATGAAACAGATATACAATTTGTTGCCACCACTCAAAAATATGGGTATTATTTTATTAAAGAAACGGTTATTGAAAAGGTGTCTTCGATTTTCAAATTGAGAAAGAGGTTATTTAAATTTAAAAACTAATTAATAATAATAATCTGAAAATTCATGTGTCACAATAATAAAAAAATTCACTAGTTTGATTTAATTAAGTCATTTCTTTTCACAGAAAAAAATTAGGAAATAAATGATAAACATAATTTATAACCATAAAAAAATAGTTATTTAATTTGAATAATTGATGTTAATATTAAATAGGCGACAAGTAGTGACTTTTTTCTATTTTTGTTTTTTAAATCTATTTTTTTAATTTATATAATAAAAAAGTCACCAAATCTGGACTAATGATATGATGATTTTGTAATAAAAAATAGTTTATATGTTGCAAAAAATAGTTTATATATAATTTGAGTGATGGATTACAAGTACCAAATAATGGACTTGATGTTGGATTAATCCGCAAAAGATATGCTTCTCTTTTGTGAAAACACGGAGAAGTGAAAGCGCCGAAATCGTACACAAGTGACATTAAAGATCCACGATAACCAAAGTCAAATTCCATAGCATCAGATGAACACCAACTTGTCCATATTGAGTAGATCTTTATATCTTGAGTCTGTCAAAGTAATAACCTCTCCTTGGTAATTGTTTGCACTAAAGGTTAAATTATTGATTTGTTTGTAGAGTAGCCCATAATAATTTTCTTACATTTCATTTATTTATTGAGTTATTTCATGTAATTTTTGAAGGCTTCAATTTATTTTATGTTGTCTATGAATATAATTTAACCTTAGTTTTGAACTTATTAATTGAAATGGAATAGTATATTTAAATATCGCAACAGATAATACATCTGTTGCAACAGACGACATATCTATTGGAGAAATTATCAAACAGATTTAGATATATGTTGCAACATTTAGGTCATCTGATGAAAATTATCAAACAGGTTTCCCTACTATTTTGATTTGTTCCAATAGATTACCTATCGGTTGCAACAGATAGACTATATGTTGGAACAGATTGTATATCTGTTGCGATAGATAGATTGAGAAATATCTGCATAATGTAATATATGACCAACCCACTGCAATAGATAATCAATCTATCATAATAGATATACTATCTGTTACAATAGATAGACAATCTGTTGTATTATAAAAAATTCAGCTTTCATCAAACATAAAAAATTGTCACTATATGTAAAGTAAAGTGGCTTGAAATAAATAAATATTTATGGTGTTTGTCTCTGTACATCTTCTTTATACAGAGGCTCCAAGCATCTAGTTAGTACCCCAAAAGCCCATACCTCTTACATCATTTTTACAATGGTGTCGCATAGATTGTCCATTTCTATGTCGGTTAGCAAACATTCAACGTATGCAATTGCGTACGGCACGCACGCTGCACTGATTT
The DNA here is from genome assembly GCA_030864225.1 of Capsicum baccatum var. pendulum. Lineage (NCBI taxonomy): Eukaryota > Viridiplantae > Streptophyta > Magnoliopsida > Solanales > Solanaceae > Capsicum > Capsicum baccatum. The sequence continues at coordinate 72,172,186 of CM061551.1, forward strand.
TATTTTTTGAAGGTCCATGTCCTTTTCTATACCTTCAAAATCCCATGCTATCTTCTTCAACACTTCCGTTGGCAAATAATCCATCAGTGTACTCTGCCTCAAAAAGCTAGGGAGCAACTCCAACAGTGGCTGCTATGGGTAAAAAAGTCGCAGTCATCAAAGATAGGTAAGTTACAGTCATAAACCTTAATCTTTCCCTCCTCGAGAAGTATCTCAACAGCAAGAAAGTATATGACTTTCACCTCTATGACTGAAAGAATTCTCTTTTCCTTGGTCCGTCTCTTGCCGTGTGGATATGGCCGCTTCCCTCTAACATAGTTAATCATATCTTTATCCCATTCGTACATAAAAACTAACCAATAAAATCCAAGGAGACCGGGAGTTTTAGATAGCCTAGTGAGCTCAATGTACCTATTCTTGAAATAGTTGTAGAAGTTGAGGTCCATTATTATATCGGCAACATCATAAGCATACAGGTATGCTAATTTCCTTCCCCTCATAAGGCAGAGAATTTTATCAACATACTGTGATTTAAGAAGACAATTTTTAAATAGGTTAGTAATTGGAAAGAAGAAAAACATAGTGGAAAGATACAACAGATGGTCTATCTATTACAGAGGGTTCTCTTGATCGATTTATGAATTACCCTGCTAATGCAACTTATGCAACAGATTAAAAATCTATTGGAATAGAACCACCACAGGTTGCACCAGAATACCCAGATATTGCAACATAATACACATTTGTTGCGTAGCTTCTTCTTCATGGAGTAAATTAGAAGGCTAGGCTAGGAAAAGTAAATTTACTTTGTCCACGTACCACTCACACATATTTTTCATCATCTTGAAGTCTTGGGCATCAAACATATGCATGGTGTATTCTTGTACAGATTTCTTCTTCTTGGCATGTATGGTCTTTCGCAGTTCCTTCCTCTCTTCATCATCAAGTGAATCGTATATGTCCACCTTCTTCAGTGTCCCCTGAACTTTAACTTCTGGTGAGGGAGGAGTTGTAATTTTTTTTGTTTTTAGACTAGAGAATATTTTTCTAATTTTTCTTTTCTTCCTCCTAACTACCACTATAGGAGTGTATGGCTCACTCACCTTCTTTGATAGTATGGCACATCTCTTGGACTTCAATTCCTTGGCAGCTTTAGCGGTAGAATCTAATTTTTAAAGGAGTTTATTCTGTCTGTCCTTACACACATTACATATACAATGAAAACATGAGGGTAAAGAGGGGTGAGAGGGACCACTGTAAGGGTGGAAGAGACCAGTGTAAGGGTGAGAGAGACCTATGTAAGGGGTGATATCAAACGTATTTATTTTTTCTTGAGCATCAACATGCTTATCATTACGACTGTAGCAGTAGAAGTATTAGGATGGCTACCACCAACATCAACAACTCCACCAGCAACACCCTCAGAAGAAGCACCCGGATCAATTGTAGTAGGTTGGTCATGAAGAGCTTCAACATTAGGCTGACCTTGCCTAACTGCTCTTCTTATGGTTGTTACTCCATCCAATTCTGTAACGCCCCAAGATCCCATCCTGAGATGTCACATGGTTTTTAAGGCCACACGCGGCCTCAAGGTAACCCTCTAAGCCTGTCATCACTTTTAGAACTCACTTTGACAATAGTCATGCTAAAATAAGAGAGAATGACATATCATGAACATATTGGAATAAGATGAGAAACTAGCCTGTACAATCAAAATACTAAAATTCTGTACATACTGACACTTAACTTTATCCAAGCCTCTACTATATAAGACTGAGGAGCCGTTGGGACAGATCCCCAACTGACTTGTACTAAACTGAAAAGAAGTAATCATCTTCTAGTAAAATCAAAAGTCAGAGACATAGATCCTCGAACCATGAGGACTTACCACCAGCAGGAATGCAGATAGAAGTAGTCAAAAATCACTGTCGCCGCTGAGACTGAGCACCTAAACCTATATCACTAGGATGTATAGAACATAGAAAAGTATGTGAATCAGTACTTGGGAATGTACTGAGTATGTGGGGGAAAAGGTAATATTTTAAATAATATCATAATTGTATAAGAAAATTATGCATGCTGGCACTAATGACTTTCTTTGCTTGAATTACCTGAAACATAGTTTCCATAAATCATCAATAATAACACATGTTTCTTAAATCTCATAAACCATTGGACACAACTCAAACTCTTTGACTCATAACTTAGAGTGACTCGGTAACTCATAAAACTTGGACTATTATGGACTTGGGAGTTTCTTATAACCGACATAAGCCATGTGAGCTTACATGGAGTCCAACGTCTTGCCCACGTTGGGGAGAGATATTCTATCCTTGCCATCAGAGTAGAACCTTAACTTTAGTGATCACTGTCTTGGCCTTTGGCCCTTAGTCTTAATACTACGGTGGCATGTAGTTCTAGAGAAGTAGGATGCGCTAAACCCACACTTTCCGCTCGGTGCTAAATACTACTCCCAGACTTAAGCTCAGAACGTGTTAGGAAATCCACCTTAATCAACTCAAGGGTCTACCATAGAGACAAAATCATAAATATTTCTCATCTTTAAATCAAAACAATTGTGGATTCCTAACTCGACTCATACTCAAACAATCTTTCTCAACGTCAAGTGTACTTGCTCATTAACTCATATCAAATGTCAAAAACTTCAAGAAAACATCAAAGAACTCATTCTTGACTCTCAAGCTCAAACAACAATATATATTCAATAATCAAACTTCTCATATAAAAGCTTAAATCATGATACTTATCTCAAATCATTTGGAAATCATCAATTTATAATAACAATATTCAACTCATGGAATAAGTTATCAATTTAAGAAATAAAATGATGAAATAATCTTGTATATTAAACTTGAACAACTCAAATCTCATAAATCATTAATAAAGTAATTTGGGCGTAAACCCACTTGCAAATTCATGAAATTCAATAGTAGAAATTAAATCTTTGGGCACAAGAACGAAAGAAGTGTTCTTGTTCAAACCCCACATACCTTAACCTTTGAAATTGGATGAACTCTAGTGCTTGAGACTCTATCCGCACTTGTAATAAATAATTCTTAAAGCTCACACTATGAGGAACTTAGTTTGTGAAGAAATCTTGAAGATTTTTGGAAGACTTTTGGAAGATTAATATTCTTGATTGAAACCCTAGATATATTTCTTAAGAGAATTGGAAGAGAAAATGGAGAAATTAGGGTTTGGATGAGGATTCTCATATTTATAGAGGCTTCCAAAAGATGGGAAGACCAAAATATCCTTGCAAAAATATTCCTTAATTTCTGGAAAAAAAAAGCTGACAACATTCGTGACAAGTCGTCTTACTGGTGATAAGTCATCACGAAATGTCGTCACAAAAGGGTGAAATTTATGATTTTCTAGTTAAGGTTGACGACATTGGTGATAAGTCATCACACTCGTGAAAAGTTATCACAAAATGTCATCACTAGGGGTGGAAATCTGCCTTAAGGCTGACAACATTGGTGATATGTCGTCAAGCTTGTGACAGCTTATCACGAATGTCGTCACTCAATTTTTCAGCCTGACATGCTGGAGTAAAATGGGCATAACTCTTTACTCCAATACCGGATTTTGACGAAATTGGTATCGTTGGAAAGCTAATTCGATTATATATCTTTTGGTTTGTCATGATATCAATAATTTGTAGTATAACGAGAGATATGCTCATTTGAAATTGAATATAGCAATATCCTTCCTAAGAATTTAATCGGTAAGGAATGTTTTGATTCACCTAATCGCTAGGACATCTTTGAGGCCTTAATACACATCACCCTTGATCAGAAAACAACCAAAACACTATAATTTATTTCTCATGAGCTTGATTCATGGTTTCACTATTAGTTAGAATCTCGGGGTATTACAATATCTCCCCCTTGGAAACATTCGTCCTCGAATATTGCCAGATAGGCTAAGAACAAGAGAAAAAAATAAGGATGTATAGATGGAACGACTCACTCAAAGGGATTACTTCACTTTATACCTTCAGATACCATACAAAATGCACAAATCTGTGATTAAAGTAGACATACAGCTGAATCTTTAATAAGAAAAGGGTGGAATTAAGAAAGAATAGTACTTTCTGCTCGCTCCAAACTCACAAAAAAAGGTGAGGGTACTTGGATCGCATATCTGCTTCTTCTTCCCAAGTAGCACCCTCAATAGATTGATTTCGCCACAGAACCTTGACCAAGGGAACTTTCTTATTTCTTTGTCTACGAACTTGATAATCTAGGATTTCAACAGAAACTTCATCATATGAAAGGCTGTCCTAAACATCAAAGATTTCTGATGGATCAACAACAACAGAGTCACCAATATTCTTCTTAAGCATAGATACGTGAAAGACAAGATGGACAGATGACAACTCAGCAGGCAATTCAATCTCATAAGCTGCTTTCCCAACATGACAAAAAACTCTATAAGGGCCAACATATCGGGGACTAAGCTTTATTTTCTTATCAAATCTTTTCACCCCTTTCATGGGTGAAATTTTTAGATAGACCAAATCATCAACTTTAAATTCAAGAGCTCTTTTTCTCATATCTGCATATGACTTTTGAGGACTTTGGGTTGTCTTTAACCATTCTCGAATCAACTTAACTTTCTCCATAGCCTCAAACACAACATCAGGTCCAATCATAGCGGCTTCACCCGCTTCAAATCAACCTATGGGTGACCTACATCTCCTCCCATACAAAGCTTCAAATGGAGCCATTCCAATGCTAACATGAAACTATTGTTATAAGCGAATTCAATCAATGGCAAATGTTCATCCCAACTTCCCTTGAAATCAAGAACATATTCCCTCAACATATCCTCCAAGGTCTGGATGGTCCTCTTAGCCTGACCATCGGTTTGCGGATGAAAAACAAAGCTAAGATGAACTTGGGTACCGAGACCCTTCTGAAAAGCCCTCCAAAAATGAGAAGTAAATTGAGTACCCCTGTCAAAGATAATAGACAAAGGAACTCCATGCAACGTGACTAATTATCGAATGTACAACTTAGCATAGTCCTCGACAATGAAAGATATATGCACTGGAAAGAAATGCGCGGACTTAGTCAACATTCCTATAATAACCCAAATTGAATTATGATGACGGCGAGAAGGGGATATTCACTTTCTCACACTTCCAAGTAGGAATACTGAATACTTCGATCATTCTACTGGGTCTTTGGTGCTCTATCTTAACTTGTTGGAAAACTGTACACTTCTCTATGAACTTTGTTATATCCTTTTTCATACCATTCCACCAATAGATTTCCCACAAATTGCGGTACATCTTGGTAGCACTGGGATGAATAGAATATCGCGTGCCATGCCCGTCAGCCATAATTCTTTGCCTCAAATCATCAATATCAGGCTCACAAAATCTATTCTGAAATCTCAATACACCATCTCCCCCTTAGGAGAAAACCTCCACCTTTTGGTTTTTAACTAACTCTTTCAGTTTGACCAAACAAGAATCCATATATTGCTTCTCCTTTACTTCTGAAACTAGACAAGACTCGGAACTACTCTGGAGACAAACATTACCCTCAGCTGAATCATTCAATGTAACTCCCAACCTAGCCAGATGATATACTTCACGAGCTAACTCCTTCTTATCTTCCTCGACATGTGCTGCACTTTCCATGGATGACCTGCTAAGGGCATCTACAACTATATTGGCCTTGCCCGGGTGATACAGTAAACTCATATCACAGTCCTCTAGCAATTCTAACAATCGCCTCTGTCGAAGATTCAACTCTCTCTAAGTAAACACATACTACAAAATTTTGTGATCTGTAAAGACATCAACATGAACACCGTACAAATAGTGTCTCTAAATTTTCAAGGCAAAAACTATTGCAGCTAACTCAAGGTCATTGGTCGGGTAATTCTTCTCATACGGCTTTAACTACTCGGAGGCATAGGCTATAACCTTACCCTTCTGCATCAACACGCAGCCCAACCTAACTCTAGAAGCATCACAGTACACCATAAAATTATCTACACCATTAGGAAAGGTCAACATAGGGGCCAAAGTGAGTCGAGTCTTCAACTCCTGAAAACTCTTCTCGCAAGAATTAGACCACAGGAATTTAACTTTCTTTTGGATCAACGGAGTCAAAGAAAATGCGATAGAAGAGAAACCCTCAACAAAATGATGGTAGTAACCTTCCAAACCTAAGAAACTCCTAATATCCGATGGGGAAATAGGTCTAGGCCAATTCTTCACAGCTTCTACCTTTTGAGGATCAACTCAAATATCTTCAGAAGAAACAATATGACCTAGAAAAGCAACTGACCTTAGCCAAAATTCGCACTTGCTAAATTTGGAAAATAGTTGATGATCTCTAAGGGTTTGCAAGACTACTCAGAGATGATCTGCATGGTCGTTCTCACTTTAGAAGTATACAAGAATATCATCTATGAACACAATAACAAACATATCCAGGTACTATCTGAACACCCGATTCATGAGGTCTATAAAAGCTGCTGGGGCATTTGTTAGCCCGAAGGACATGACCAGGAACTCAAAATAACCATAATGGGTGCAAAAAATTGTCTTTGGAATATCGCACTCCCTAACTTTAAGCTGGTGATAACCAGATCTCAAGTCTATTTTTGAGAAATAGCTGGCACCTTGCAGCTGATCAAACAGGTCATCAAGGAGATACACTAGGCCTTATGAAACCCTTATCTAGAAGATCTTTGAGTTTCTCTTTCAACTCCTTAAGTTCTGCGGGGGCCATACGATATAGAGGAATAGAAATAGGCTATGTATCAGGAAGAAGATCAATCCCAAATTCTATCTCTCTATCAGGAGGTACCCCTGGGAGATCTTCTAGAAAAATATCGAGAAACTCAATAACAACATTGATTGACTGAATGGTTGGAGTCTCGGACTTAGTATCTTTAACTCAAACCAAATGATAGATGCAACCCTTGTATATCAATTTCCTATCTGTAAGATAGGATATGAAATGACTTTTGGGAGATACAGAATTTCCATACCACTCAAAGGTTGGCTCATTGGGAAACTAAAACTTGACTACACAGGTACGACAGTCTATAGATGCATAACAATAGTGAAGCCAATCCATACCCAGAATAATGTCAAAATCAACCATGTCTAGCTTAATTAAGTCTGCGAACAAGACTTTATAAAAAACAGTGATAGGACACTTCTTATATACTTATTTAGCAATAATAGATTCACCTATTGGGGTAGAAACTAGGATAAGCTCAAGAACCTTTTCAGCATTGATCTTAAAATTCATAGCCACCAACGGAGTCACATGAGAAAAACTTGACCCAAGGTCCATCAACACATACACATCAAAATGAAATACACGGGTCATTCTAGTAACAACATATGGGGAATCCTCCTACTCCTGGTGGGGTGGTATAGCATAAAAGTGATTTTAGCACAGACTACTTGCAGTACTCGAAGAGGAACCCCAAGGAGGAGTTGGACAAGCTAAAGAGGTTGGGGCACTGATAGCCTGACTCTGGGGACGAATATCACGGCTCCCCTGTCTAGTATACGGGCAATCTCTGAGTCTGTGGTCTAACTTACCACAACTAAAACAACCTTTCTATTTAGACAAACACTCTCCGGGATGCGTCTTTCTATATTTAGGACATGGGGGATAGTTAGGTCTATTACTCACAATGTATGGGGACCTGGAAATAGTAGGCCTATTACCCTACTCTTTCCTAATTATAGATATGGGGGCACTAGTTGATGAAGGTTCTGGCATGAATGAACGACTCTAAAACTGAGGGCGGATCCCTCCAGAATATTTAGTCTGACCATGCCCCCTGCTCTTTTGATCTAACTCTCTTATTTCCTCATATTCTCTCTCTCTCCTTTACCTTTTCCACTTCAATCTAATGAGCATGTATCATTAATTTAGTAAGATCCATGTCCCTATTGAGTATAGCAGATCTATAGTCTTTCACAACGTAACTCGATATGCTAGTCAAAAACTTACTCATACTAGTCCTGGAATTAGCCATCATACCGGGAGCATACTTAGACAACCGGTTGAATTTAAGACAATACTTCTTAACTGTCATGGAGCCTTGTCTCAAGTTCATAAATTCTTCTAGTTTTGCTTCCCTCATCTCCAGGGGAAAGAATCTATCCAAGAAGGCATCGTGGAACAATTGCCAAGTCATGGGAGCGGCATGCTCCCCTCTATTTTTATTCCACACCTCTACCCAGTCATAAGCAACATTTTTTAGGCGATAGGAAGCTAGCTCCACACTTTTTTCCTTTGTTACATGCATAATTTGGGTAATCTTTTTCACCTCATCAAGATACATCTGTGGGTCCTCACCTGCCCTTGACCCATAAAACTATGGCGAATTTATCTGCATAAAATCATGAACCCGAGATTCCACTGAATTACTTTCTTGCAGGTGTGGAATGATGACTTGAGCATCGTCCTAAGCATTGTGGTAACCGCCTAGGCTAGACCGGAAAAGCTTCCCGGAATTCAGCGTGGGATACCATCTCACCTAAAGGATCAACAGGTTAAGGTCGTTCATTGTTTCTGTGAGCTCTACGAAGAGGTATTTTCTTCCATAAGAGAGAACAAATTAATAGCAGAGAGAAATAGGCATAGGCACGATAGACTTTTGAAAGAGAGAAACGACTTTTCCTAAAATGTCTTATAGTTTCTTGCTCATAGATGTGGCACGCTACACACCGAAGATCAAGACTCTACATAATATGGCTTGTCAGACTCCCTAGGACTCTTCAAACCTTAGGCTCTGATACCAAGCTTGTAACGCCCCAAGATCCCATCCGATACGTCACACGGTGCTTAAGGCCACATGCAGCCTCAAGCTAATCCTCTAAGCCTGTCATCACTTTTAGAAATCACTTTGATAATAGGCATTCTAAAATAATAAAGAATGAGATATCATGAACATACTGGAATAAGATAAGAAACTAACTTGTACAATCAACATACTAAAATTTTGTACATACTGACACTTTACTTTAGTCTGACCAAGCCTCTACTATATAAGACTGAGGACCCATTGGGACAGATCCCCAACTGACTCGTACTAAACTAAAAAGAAGTAATCATCTGCTAGTAAAATCAAAAGTCAGGGACATAGGTCCTCGAAACATGAGGACTCAGCAACTGCAGGAATGTAGATGGAGGTACTTGAAAATCAATGTCGCCGCTGAGACTGAGCACCTGAACCTACATCACAAGGGAATATAGAACACAAAAGAGTATGTGAATCAGTACTTGGGATTGTACTGAGTATGTGGGGGTGTAGCAAACATTTTAAATAATATTATAATTGTATAAGAAAATCATGAATCCTGACACTAATGACTCTCTTCCCTTGAATTACCTAAAACATAGTTTCCATAAATCATCAGTAATAACACATGCTTCTTAAATCTCATAAATCATTGGACTCAACTCAAACTCTTTTAATCATGACTTTGACTGACTCGGTAACTCATAAAACTTAGACTATTATGGACTTGGGAGTTTCTTATAATCGACATAATCCATGTGAGATTACATGGAGCCCAACGTCTTGCCCACATTGGGGAGAGCTGTTCTATCCTTTTCATCAGAGTAGAACCTTAACTTAAGTGATCACTGTCTGGGCCTTTGGCCGTTAATCTTAATCCTACGGTGGCACGTATTTCTGGAGAAGTAGGATGTGCTAAACCCACACTTCCCGTTTGGTACTAAATACTACTCCCAGACTTAAGCTCAGAACGAGTTAGGAAATCCACCTTAATCAACTCAAGGGTCTACCATAGAGACCAAATCATAAATATTTCTCATTTTTAAATCAAAACAATTGTGGATTCCTAGCTCGACTCATACTCAAACAATCTTTATCAACGTCAAGTGTACTTGATCATTATGTCATATCAAATGTCAAAACTTCAAGAAAACATCAAAGAACTCATTCTTGACTCTCAATCTTAAACATCAATATATATTCAATAATCAAACTTCTCATAGAAAATCTTAAATCTTGACACTTATCTCAAATCATTTGGAAATCATCAATTCATAATAACAATATTCAACTCATGGCATACGTTCTCAATTTAAGAAATAAAATGATGAAATAATCTTGTATATTAAAATTGAACAACTCAAATCTCATAAATCATTAATAAAGTGATTTGGGTGTAAACCCACTACCAAATTCATGAAATTCAATAGTAGGAATTAAATCTTTGGGCACAAGAATGAAAGAAGTTTTTTTGTTCAAACCCCACATACCTTAATCTTTGAAATTGGATGAACTCTAGAGATTGAGACTCTATTCGCACTTATAATAAATAATTCTTGAATCCCACACTATGAGGAACTTGGTTCTTGAAGAAATCTTGAAGATTTATGGATGTTGTTTGGAAGATTAATATTCTTGATTGAAACCCTAGATATATTTCTTAAGAGAATTGGAAGAGAAAGTAGAGAAATTAGGGTTTGTTGAGGATTCTCATATTTATAGAGGCTTCCAAAAGATTGGAAATGACCAAAATACCCTTGTAAAAATGTCCCTTAATTGTTGAAAGAAAATAGCTGAAGACATTCGTGACAAGTCATCAGACTGGTGATAAGTCGTCACGAAATGTCATCACAAATGGGTGGAATTTATGACTTTCTGGTTAAGGTTGACGACATTGGTGATAAGTCATCACACTCGTGACAACTTATCACAAAATGCCATCACTGGGGATGGAAATCTGCCTAAGGCTGACGACATTGGTGATAAGTCATCACGCTTGTGACAGCTTATCACAAATATCGTCACTCAGTTTTCCAGCCTAATATGCTGGAGTAAAATAGGCATAACTCTTTGGTCCGATACTGAATTTTGGCGAATTTGGTATAGTAGGAAAGTTAATTAGATTATATATCTTTTGGTAGGTCATGATCTCAATAATTCATAGTATAACGAGAGATATGCTCATTTGAATTTGAATATGGAAATATCCTTCCCAAGAATTTAATCGGTAAGGAATGTTTTGATTCACCTAATCTCTAGGACATCTCTGAGGCCTTAATACACATCACCCTTGATTAGAAAACAACCAAAACACTATAATTTATTTCTTATGAGCTTTATTCATGGTTGCACTATTGGTCAGAATCTTGGGGTATTAAAAATTCCTTCTTTAATACTCCGTCATTGGGTCTGTTATTGTATCAACGAAACTTTGAGTAATAAAAGATGTCATCCCCAACTTCTGATTAGTTGGCACGATCCAAGGATGCACAACCAATAGAAAGACTGATACATTTAAAACATATAATAATAATTTGTAGTCAGTTGGATTATATGTTAACACAGTTAAATTATGCAACAGATGATATATTTGTTGCAATAGTTGATCTGTATGTCATAATAAATTAACAATATGTAGCATCAGATTACCTATCTATTGCATAATTTATTCTAGATAGGTAATTTGCTGAGTCGAGTTTAAATAACAAGACCAACAGATGGTTAATCTATTGTAAAATATGGATCATTTATCGCAATAGATTACCTATCTGTTACACCAGTTGTAGTAGATGGGTAATCCGTTGCAACAGATGACCCATCTGTTGCAACAGATGACCCATCTGTTGTAATAGATGACAGATCTGTTTCAATATCTTTCTTTGAGTCAAATTATTTTACATAAAGGAAGACATATTGCATCATCTAGAGGGTTAAAGAGATCAGCCTCCTAAATTCTTGTGTTGATCTTTGCAGTCAACCACCTAAGGATCCTTTGATGGGAAACCTTATCCGGGTAATCCTTGACCTGCTTTCGAAGGGGAGGAATGGCTTCAAATGCCTAAGCCTAAAATAAGTAAACAGGAAGAAGGCAAAAAAAGTCTGAATAACTATTCAATATAAAATAATGGATGAGTAAATAAATAGTGATTAAATTTACCATGAAAGCCTAAGGAAAGCCGTATAATGTGATCGTTTTTGGGGATAAATTTGTCTGTAAATATTTGACAATCAAGTTGTAGCTATCATATCCCTAGAGATAATCTTGGAATTTCTTAAAATCCTCAGCAAACACCAACAAATCATCTTCTATGACTTTCTTGCCAATATAACAGAATGGGAAAACAAAACTAAGTGCAATTGCTCCCTGTACTACTTTGGTGTGGTTTTATCCTTGAGATCTTCAATAAAATCTGCCACATTGTAGCTATGTAAACTAATGTCCAACAAACCATCTATTTTTTTCTTGCGTTTTTTGGTTTTGGTGGGTGGTTGCTTGGACAATGCCTTTCGTCTATTTGATGGTGGTAGTTTGGCTATCCTTCTTGACTTGGACCTTTCGTGGGGTATTTCCTTGATGAATGGTTTTTCTGGATAATCGCATCTCAAACCTGTCACTATGAAAAACTCTTTTAACCCAAAACAAATAGGCATTCCATAGTAGTTGATCCAAATTTCATCCATTTTTTGCCTCTCTACTTTGAATCTTTATCATCCCCTATGTACTTGATCCTAAATTTGAGAAGACCATATATCATGCTTATTTGGAAATGGGCAGTGTGTTCCTCAGGCAGCTCAAGAAAGTGTCCAAAGCAGCTCTTCTTAAAAAGTTCATCTATGTTTTCATTCTTCATAATATTCCTAAAGTCATCAAAAGGTTTTACCAACTGAAATTTAAGTACAAGATCACTAGTTATTTCTGCAGGGTCATCTATCTGCATTGCAACTTGAAACCTGTCAATACTAATAGTTTTTACAGCCTCATACTGGGATTTCTATCTCAATTCACTCCCCATTGGTGCGTATTATCTTGTTTATATTCTTCTTCCTCCTCACATTTATTTTCCTCACCAGCCTTTATATACCCTTCTCCACCTCTCTTTTCATAACTTTCCTCAGCTTTATTTTTCCCTAAGTAATATTGTTCAGGAAGTTCCTCCAAACCCATTTGTACTCTGACCTTTTTTGTTGGGTGGTTAGAAATTTATCCACTTTTAGTTTTTTTTTCTTTTAAGAGACATCTTTTAACTACAAACAACAGAAAAATAAAAAATACTTTATATTTGATGTCTGTAAAATCTTTTAAAAAAAGATAAGATAAATTTTAATATATTATTATACGCCACATTACAAATAAATACTCCAACGGATAACCCATCAGTTGGAACAGATGGAGAATCTATTTGAAGATCTATTTAATATCTCCCAACAGATGTGTAATGCCCCACGTCTGCACCCCAAACAATACACGATGCTTACGACTTCAAAGGACCACAAGCTAAACCATGACTAATATCTGCTGTGAGCACTGAATAATCACACAGTAATAATAATACTAATACTGAGATAAATGCAGAAATTAAGTTGAAGTCGCCATAAGGTTCACAACTAAAAAAGAATACTGAATACTGATAAATGAATACTGAAAACTAAATGTATATCTGAATACTCTAGTTTGAAAAGCCTTTAACTGAACTATTTGACTGTGGAGTGAATGGGACAAGCCCCCAACTAAATCCAACTACTAAACTACTAATAAATTGATAATTGAAAGAAAAACATTCCCTTGATAGATGAGGACTCACTACTAAATTTGTTGCTAATAATCCAGGCTGCTAAGTGCGGTTAGGAGCCTATGCATCTGAACCTATGATAAAAGACATTATAGCACAAAAAAAGGTATGCGTCAGTACTTTAAAAGTACTGGTATGCTAAGTGAGGTAAGGCTGGATGCATGGGATCATATGCATGAATAATAACTGGTTGAGTAACATGAATATAACTGAATGAGAGTACATGTATAGCTGAACCTGATAAAACACTGATTATGCAATACTATGCACATATCTACATGTATTGTGTCTAAAATCATAATTACACCGGATACTAAGTTTTGATAACTGAATAACTGATATCTGAGTTTACTGATAACTGTATTACTGATATCTGGGTGACTATTTTTGACAGTTATAATTCTATAGAACTGAACTGAGTTTTATACTTAGTTGGGTGACTGTGTCTGACAGTTTTGATTCTGTAGAATTGAACTGAGTTTTATACTGAGACTGAAACTGAAACTATAAGAGATAATCATCTAATCAACATGCTCCTCTCTGAACTGATTGGGGTCTAACCTATAACCCCAGTAGGAAGGGTGTCAGTACCGTGCCAAGGGTAAAGACAAGCTGAAGAGTCACCCTCATCTGGAAGGTGCTCGGTACGAGAACGGTGGTACCCTCAATTGGCAGGTAGAACACCTCATCAACCCTCAACAGGTAGGTTAATGTCTCAACCTACGCTGGCTACATAGTTCGGGAATCCAAGGACTACTTCTAAGGATCACACCTTCTACTGGCAGGTGAGTCCCCATTCTTGGGTTCACTCGGTGCTGAATCCTACTCCAACTGAATAGACACTGAACTAAGTTCTAAATTGTACTAGGCTGGACTGAACTATTACTGATCTTGTTAACTAACAGAACTAGACTGAGTTTACTAAATTCTGTTTTCTGGCTAATATACTGAGTTCTATACTGACTGAATACTATTGATCGTGACACTACTGAAATTGTTCTATAACTACTATAACTCTGGGTAAGCAGCTAGATTTTGGGTATTGAATACCCCCAGGACTCGATAGCATGAAAAGTAAACCATATCATGAACTTATAAAGCATAACAATGTTCACTTACAACTGTTCATAGAGTCATTTTATCAAACACTTATAAGATATAAGCATGCATATATGCTTGTATGTCATAATTTTCACATTTAATTCACATGAGAAATTTATCAAGCACTTGGGGAACATAATCTATGCACATGATACTAAACAACATGTAGGCATCATAATTTCAAATCTCAATTCAAAAATCAAGGGCTTTTAACATGAATTCACATAATACTACACACATGATAAATAATTTCACATAAAACTTGGAATAAACCATGGATTAGAACATAATAAACATCATAATCATGAATACACTCAAATGCCACATGTAATTCATGAAATTAATTAACTTGCAATTTAAAAGAGTTTCTTAAACTCCAAGGGTGGAAGGAAACCCTTGGATGAAAACTTCACATACCTGGATGCTTGAATGCATGAAGACTGATGGGTTGTTCTTGAAGATTTTTCTTGAAATTAAAATCCCTAGGGTTTGTTCTTGAGTAGCTTTGAGAGAATTTGAAAGAAAGTGAGCAATTTAACCTCTAGGGTCACTTGATTTTATGTTCTATGGGGGGAATAACTGTCAACGTAATAGGCAATGTGATGCATCAAGTTCGTATAGACTCACTAGAATTTGGCACTGGGAGTTGAGGAAAATATTTATCGATGCGATGGGCAACACGGCCCGTTGAGATTACGTTGATTGATTATTTTGGATTTCCAAACGTGCCTTAAATGATGTTCAACAAATCCAAAACCCACCCGATGTGACCTACTAACATTCCTGATCATGGATAAACCAAACAAATCGATACTTTAAGGTCATAAGGGTCGTGAAATAGGATTGCCAACTTATGAAGGCTAAAAATACTCCTAAGTATAAACACTTGGCTGAAAGTTTTCTAAGTTTGGGACCTCTTTTCAAGATTTAATGGACTGTATTAAGCTTAGAATTTTGCGGGGTCTTACAATATCTCCCCCTTGGGAACATTCATCCTCGAATGAGACTGACTAAGCTAAGAATACTGATAAACTAAATTTATATATACTGAACATGCACACCTAAAGCGTGATTACACAACTGAAAGTACTGATATACTGAGTTATCATACGGACATGCATAACTGAAGCATGACTGAGTTACAAAAATATGACATATGACTGAGCTGTATCATGAAGATATCCATGATATGAGAATGCTATGTTGCTGAATCGATATTCAGTTGTGAAGGTAATCTGAGCATGGAACAGACTAAATTTAAGGAAAACTGGTACCTTGAGCTGAGTCTAAGTTTGTGGAGAAGAGGTGAGGGTACTTGGTCTGCATATCTACCTCAGCTTCCTAAGTAGCTCCCTCAACGGATTGATTCCGCCGATAAACTTTGACTAGTGGAACTTCTTTGTTCCTCAGTCTGCAAATCTGATAATCAAGGATTTTGACTAAAACCTCTTCATAAAAGAGACATTCTGAACATTTGCACCCTCTATAAGGACTACAACTACTGGGTCACCTATGCATTTCTTTAGCAAGAGACATGAAACACTAGATAGACTGAAGCTAAATATAAAGGCAACTAAAGTTAATAAGCTACCTTTTTGAAATGGCTTAGAATTCAGTAAGGACCGACATACCAGGGACTAAGCTTCCCCTTCTTGCCAAACCTCTTCACTCCCTTCATAGGAGAGATTTTCAAATACACATAGTCGTCAATATCAAACTCAAAATCCTTTATTTACACATCTGCAAATGATTTTTGTCGGTTCTGAATTGCCTTAAGCCTTTCTCTGATCAACTGAAATTTTTTTAAGATATCAAATACCAAGTCAGGCCCTACCACTGCAGCCTCACCTACTTTAAACTAACCAACGGGAGATCTACATCTCCTACCATAGATCTCCTTAAACAGAGCCATCTTAATGCTAAATGGTAACTATTGTTATACGCGAACTCAATCAAGGGAAAGTTCTCATCCCAACTACCCTTAAGTCAATGTCACACACCCTTAACATATCTTCCAAAGTCTAAATGGTCCTCTCTACTTGACCATATATCTGAGGGTGGAAGGTTGTACTAAGGTGAACTTGGGTACCTAGACCCTTTTGGAAGGCTTTATTGAAATAAGAGGTGAATTACACACCTCTATCTGAGATGATGGACAACGAAACTCTGTGTAATCTGATCAACTCTCTAACATTGAGCTTGGCATAATCCTCGGCTAAATAAGAGTTATGAACTGGTAGGAAATTAGCTGATTTGGTCATCCTATCCACAATGACCCAAATTGAATTATGCTGATGACAAGTATGGGGAAAACCCTTCACAAAGTCCATGTTCACTTCCTCCCACTTTTACGTGGGACTACTAAACTCTTGCATGGAACCTCTAGGTTTCTGGTGCTCAATCTTTACCTGCTAATATGTCAAGAACATAGCTATAAACTCTGTAATGTTTTTCTTCATCCCACTCCACCAATAGATTTTTTGCAAGTCACGATACATCTTAGTGGCCCTTGGATGAATAGAGTATCACGCACCATGTTCTTCTATGAGAATTCGTTGCCTCAAGCCGTCTACACTTGGCACACATAATCAACCCTGGCAACGCAACACACTATCTCCCCCTTGGGATAAAACCTCTACTTTCTATTCTCTGACTGACTCTTTCAACTTGACTAAACTAGGATCTTTGTCCTACTTTTCCTTTACTTTGGAAACCAGAGATGATTCTAAACTGTTCTGCACCCACACACTTCCCTCTGCTGAATCGACTAAGCGAACACCTAGTCGGGCAATCTGATGAACTTCCTGAACTAACTTCTTCTTATTATCCTCCACGTGAGCAATACTACCCATAGATATCAAACTGAGAGCATCAGCTACTACATTGGCCTTACCCAGATGGTAGAGGATGTTCACCCCATAGTCTTTCAACAACTCTAACCACTCTCTGACGTAGGTTCAGATCTTTTTGAGAAAACACAAACTATAGGCTCTTGTGGTCTATGAACACATCCTTATATACCCCATATAAATAATGCCTCCAAATCTTAGGTAAACACCACAGCTGCTAACTCAAGATCAAGAGTGGGGTAATTTCTTTCATTGGGCTTAAGCTATCTAGAGGCAAGGCTATAACCTTACCTCTCTACATCAAAACAGGCCCCAAACCAACTCTGGAAGTATCACAATATACCAGAAACCCATCTGAACCATCTGGTAGAGTCAAAATTGGGGTTGTAGTAAGTCGAGTCTTTAACTACAAAAAACTCCTCTCATAAGAATCTAACCACTAGAATTTGACTTTCTTCTGAGTTAATCTGGACATAGGAGATGCATTAGATGAGAATCACTCGACAAACCATCGATAATAGCCAACCAAACCTAAGAAACTCCTGATATCTGATGGAGAGATGGGTCTGGGCTAGTTTCTCACTACTTCTGTCTTTTGAGGATCCACTCTAATGCCATCACCGGAAACTATATGGCCAAGAAAACCTATTGAACTTATCCAAAATTCGCATTTACTAAATTTAGCAAACAGTTGATGGGCTCTGAGGGTCTGTAACACTATTTTGAGATGGTTTGCATGATCACGTTCACTGCAGGAGTAGACAAGAATGTCATAATGAAGACTATGATGAACATGTCTAAGTACTACTTGAACACCCGGTTCATCAAGTCCATGAAAGCTACTGGGGCATTAGTAAGACCAAATGACATGGCTAGGAATTTAAAGTGACCATACTGAGTTCTGAAAGCTATCTTTAAAATGTTACATTCTCTGACTCTGAGTTGATGATAGCCTGATCTAAGGTCTATCTTAGAAAAGTAGCTGGCACCCTGAATTTGGTCGAACATGTCATCAATTCTAGGAAGTGGATACTTGTTCTTGACCATGACTTTATTTAACTAACAGTAGTCTATACACATCCTAAAAGAACCATCTTTCTTACACGTGAATAAAATGGGTGTGCCCCACAGGGAAATGTTGGGTCTGATGAATCCCTTATCTAGGAGATCCTTTAATTATTTTTTAAATCTTTGAGTTCTGTAGGTGCCATTCTATATGGCAGGATAGAGATGGGCTGAGTATCTGGAAGAAGGTCAATTCTGAAGTAAATGTCCCTTTTGAGAGACACTTCGAGAAGATATTTGGGAAACACATCAGGAAATTCACATGCTACTGATACTGATTCAAGATTAGGGGTCTCTGAACTAGAGTCTTAAACTCAAATGAGATGATAGACATATCCCTTAGATATCATTTTTCTCGCCCTAAGGTAAGAAATAAGCTATCCCCTAAGTGCTGAAGTACTACCCCTCCACTCAAGGAAAGGTTCATTCGAAAACTGAAAGTGGACAATGTTATTTCTGTAGTCAACTAAATCATAGCATGAATGAAGCCAGTCCATGCCGAGAATGACATCAAAATCTATCACCTTTAATTCTACCAAGTTTGTTGAAGTGACTTTCTAAGATACCATAATCGGTCAATTCTTGTATACTCATCGGGCTATGATAGATTTACCCACTGTGGGAGAGACTGAGAAAGGCTCTTCTAGGATTTTGGGAGTGACTCCAAAGTTAATAGCTATATAAAAAGTTTCAAAGGACAAAGAAGCTCCTGGATCTAGCAAAGCATAAACATGTAAATGATAAACTTGTAACTTACTAGTGACCACATCAGGAGAACTTGCCTGACCCTGTCAGTACTAAAGAGCATAGAGTCTATTTGGGCACTGCTGTAATGCCCCAAGAGCACACCCTGGGCATCACACGGTACTTAAAGTCCTGAGGGACTACAATCTAACCTAAGATATGGTACCTATTGTAAGAACTGGATAATATGATCATAAATGTAAAAGAATACTGATATGCCATGAAGTTTTATTAACTAAATTCTAAACTAAAATATGTGTCTATAAAAATAACTAACTGAATCTGATAAAATAATGATAAACTAGATAACTAACTGTAATGTCTAAATACTAAATAAACAAATCTAATGTCTAATAAGCCTCTAAAACTGAATAACTGTGATTTAATGGGACAGGCCCCAACTAACTCCAACTAACTACTAAACTGAGACATGAAATAAAGTAAGCATGTCCTTGAACTGTGAGGATTCACCACTGCTACTGCTAAGGATCTGATAAATATAATCACAAATTGAGAATTGAGCATCAGAACCTATGATATAATACACCATAGAGCAAAAGAAAAGGTATGCATTCAGTACTTTGAATGTACTAATATACTAAATAAGTTAGGCTGATATGCATAGTTTCACGAATAGAATTAATAATAAACTGAATATGCATGTAAATAATGGAGTACTAAATAAAGAGTATGAATTGTAGGTACTAGGAATATGTGGAAATCTACAATACTGAGTATGCATGAAAATCTGCAACTACTGAAAATACATAAAAATCTATAGATACTGAGGATATATGGAAAAGCATATAACATGAACTGAGTAAAATCTGTAAACTAAAATACTAAAATAACTAAAATTTGTATGCTTTGGTCAAACAACACTAAGAGTGAATAACTAAACTAGGACTGTAACTGAGACTGTATCTGAGACTGTAGGAGGTATCATCCAATTGACATTCCACAATTTGAGCTAATCAAGGTCCAACCTATAATCCTAGTTGGAAGGGTGTTAATACCATGCCACGGGTACTAACACTAGCTATGTGGATCCACTAAAATAATATAACCAAAGGACTAAGGGTGTCAAACCTGAACTGACGGGTGACCCCTATGAGATAGTCAAGCCTAATCTGAGAGGTAACTTCTCATATCCTATGCTAGCTACATAGTTCTGGAGTATAGGGAGTGCTACTAATGACTTTGACTATCTGACGGGGAAGCCGCCATCCCTACACTCACTTGGTGCTAAATCCTACTCCCAACTGAAAGACACTGAAATACTAGACTATTCTGAGATTAACTGGTTGATAATTGACTATTCTGATAATGCTCATAATATGTTCTGAAGACTATTCTGTAATGTACAGAGACTAGACTACATAAATAGCTATGGTTTTTTGGTATTCAATACCCCTAGGACTCAAAAATAACAATGGTAAAATGACACTAAAGCTAGGGGGAGAAAGGATAAAGGTTTTTATTAAATCAATCACTCTTGTAGGCATTTTATGAAACACTTGTAGTTCATAGTTTAAAACAATCATAGGAATGTCATGGAACTTATAGAGATTGCATGAATTCAATATAATAGTATTAAATCATGGTTTAATTTAATAAATAATAATATTAAAACATGGAGGATTGAATAACAACAATAATTTCATTGAATCACGGTATAAAATCAATAGTACATGGAGATTCATGGGTGAGATCAAAATTTAAAATCAATTAACTTGGAAAGATCAAAATTTTATAATTTAAATAAGATATTTGTACTCCATGAATGATAGGAATCCACAGATGAACATCTAACATATCTGGGATAATAAATTTAGGAGGATTGATGGAGAGTTCTTGAGATTTGACCTTGAATTTGAGAGTTGGGGTTCTTGTTCTTGAAGAGAGTTGGTTTTCATTTGACAGAATAATGTAAAAGTGATCAAATAATTCTCTCTTAGGGTTAAATCCCGTGTTTAGGAAAATTTAGGGCCAAACAGCCACTGTAATCTAAAATTGCAAAACAAGAAAAATTCTCGATTTTCACCCTTGGTGCAACGCGCCACTACCGCGCCAAGCCACTAGAAAAGGGATAATTGGGAAATGCATGGTGGCGCGATGCGGCATAATCATGTTTCCGCCTTGTTTGTTACCTGGAAGCTCACTATGATGCGGTGGAATCACGGAGAGACAGTAGAAATAGCCAAATATTAATTTGGCTTTTGGCTTGACGCGCCAAATAGAAATTGCCAATCGTCATTTAGATTGGCTCCACGATGCGCTAAGGGTTAAAATGACAGTGTTTAATGACTAAAACTTAAAATCGTCATAACTTCTTACCCGGTTATCAAATTTGGGAAAATTTTATATCAATGGCAAGCTAATTCAATTTCCTACGCAATGGCAGGCTCTAAACTAAAAAATAATGAGTGTTTTGAAAATTTTTTATATGAATACTCATGTATTGGGACTTAGATTATGCTAAGGAAATGAGGGGTATTACAATATATCTGCCTTGGGATCATTTATCCTCGAATGAGACTGGTTAAGCTGAGGGAAAACTGATGGACTAAGCTTACACACTAAACATGCATATCTGATGCATGGAATGCATGACTGAACTGACTCATGAATGCACGACTGACATGAACATGATGTGCAACTGAAACTAAACACGATAGAGAGAAATATTAAAAAGATTAGTAACTTATACTGAATCTGGATTTGCGGAGAAAATATGAGGGTACTTGGTCCACATATCTGCTTCTGCTTCCCAAGTGGCTCCCTCAATGGACCGATTCCGCCAAAGAACTTTGACCAATGGAACTTCTTTGTTCCTTAGTCTGCAAAATTAATGATCAAGAATTTCGATTAGAACTTCCTTAAAAGAAAGACGGTTATGAATATCTTCACTTTCTAAGGAAACAACTACAGCTGGATCACCAATTCACTTTTTCAACAATGATACATGGAACAGTGGGTGTACTAGGGCTAAATTAGAAGGCAACTCAAGCTCATAAGCTACCTTTTCAAAATGACTGAGAATTCTAAAGGGACTGATTTCCCTTTCTTGCCGAATTTCTTCACTCCATTCATGGGAGAGATTTTCAAGTACACAAAATCACCGAACTCAAACTTGAGATCCTTTCTCCTTACATCTGCATACGATTTTTGTTGGCTCTTGCCTGCCCTAAGCCTTTCTCTAATCAACTGAACCTTCTCTAATGCATTAAACACTAAGTCAGGCCCTACTACTGTGGTCTTACATATAATAAACCAACCAATTAGAGATATATATCTCCTACCATTGAGAGCCTCAAATGGAGCCATACGGATACTAGAATGATAGTTGTTATTATATGCAAATTCAATCAAAGGTAAGTGGTCATCCCAACTACCGTTAAAATCAACTACGCTTACTCTTAGCATATTTTCTAGAGTCTAAATGGTCCATTCTGCTTGACCATCTATCTATATAAGGGTGGAAAATTGTAGTGAAATAGACTTGGGTACCAAGACCCTTTTGGAATGCTTTCCAGAAGTAAGAGGTAAATTGTGTACCTCTATCTGAGATGATAGGTAAGGGAACACTATGCAACCTAACCAACTCTTTAAGATATATTTAACCAACTCTCTGAGATAGAGTTGACCAACTCTCTGAGATAGAGTTGACCAACTCTCTGAGATAGAGTTTGGAATAGTCCTTAGCTAAATAAGAGGCATGGAATGGCAATAATTGAGCTAATTTGGTCATCCTACCTACGATAACCCAAATAGAATCTTGCTAATGATGAGTACAAGGAAAACTAATCACAAAGTCCATGTTAACTTTCTCCTATTTCTAAGTGGGAATACTGAAATCCTATGTGGACCCACTTTGCTTCTGGTGATCAATCTTAGCTTCCTGGCACATAGAGTATTTAGCTATAAACTCTGCAATATCTTTCTTTATACCACTCCACCAATAGATCTCCCACAAATCATGGTACATTTTAGTATCTTCTGGATGAATAGAGTAACGTGCATCATGTGCTTCTGCAAGAATTTGTTACCTCAAGTCATCTATACCAGGAACACATAGCCAACCCTGACAATGCAGTACATTATCTCCCCCTTGGGAGAAAACCTCTACCTTTTGCTCTCTGACTGATTCTTTCAACATAACTAGACTAGGATCTCTATCCTCCTTTTCCTTTACCTCAAAAAATAGAGATAATTCTAAGCTACTCTACACCCATACACTACCTTCTGCTAAATTGAGTAAGCAGACACTTAGTCAGGCAAGCTGATGTACTTCCTGAGCTAACTTCTTCTTACTATCCTCAACATGAGCAACACTACCCATAGACAACCTACTGAGAGCATCAGCCACTACATTAACCTTGCCCAGATGATATAGAACAGTCATGTCATAATATTTTAACAACTCTAACTACCTTCTTTGACACAAATTTAAATCTTTCTAAGAGAACACATACTGCAGGATCTTATGGTCAGTGAAAACATCAACGTGCACCCCATACAAGTAATTCTTCCAAATCTTTAAGGCAAATACTACAGTTGTTAACTCAAGATCATGAGTCGTATAATTCTTCTCACGGGGTTTAAGTTATCTGGAGGCATAGGCTATAATCTTACCTCTCTGTATAAGGACATAACCCAAACATACTCTAGATGTATCACAGTACACAACAAACCCATCAAAACCAACTAGCAAGGTAAGAATTTAGGTTGAGGTGAGTCGAGTCTTCAACTCCTGAAAACTATTCTCGCAGGAATCTGACAACTGAAACTTAACTTTCTTTGGAGTTAATCTGGACATGGGGGATGAAATACAAGAAAATCCTTCAACAAACTGATGGTAATAGCTAGCTAAACTTAAGAAACTCTTGAGGATCAACTCTTGGTAATAGGCCAGTTTCTCACCGCTTTAGTCTTTTGAGGATCAACTCTAATGTCATCACCGAAAATAATATGGACAAGGAAAGCTACTAATCTTAGCCAGAATTTAGACTTATTGAATTTAGAGAATAACTGGTGAGCTCTAAGTGTTTGTAACACTATTCTGAGATGGTCTGCATAATCAGTTTCGCTATGGGAGTAAACAAGAATATCATCAATGAAGACTATGACTAACATGTCCAAGTACTGCCTGAACACTTGGTTCATCAAGTCCATGAAGGCTGTTGGGGGCATTCGTTAGACCAAAGGACATAACTAGAAACTCAAAGTGACCATACTGGGTTCAGAAAGCTATTTTTAGAAAATCATATTCCCTGACTCTAAGGTGATGATAGCCTAATCTAAGGTCTATCTTTGAAAAATAGTTGGCACCATGAAGTTGATCAAATAATTCATTGATTCTAGGAAGTGGATATCTGTTCTTGACTGTGACTTTATTCAACTGACGGTAGTCTATTCACATTCTGAGAGAAGCATTTTTATTACATACGAATAGAATAGGTGTGCCTCATGGAGAGACATTGGATCTAATGAATCCCTTATCTAGGAGAGCCTTTAACAGTTATTTTAACTCCTTGAGTTCTGCTAGAGCAATTTTGTATGGTGGAATACATATGGGCTAAGTATCTGGAAGAAGGTCTATTTCGAAGTTGATTTCCCTTTTGAAAGGAACTCAAGGAAGATCTTTAGGAAATACATCTGAGAATTCATTTACTACTGGAAATGATTCAAGAGTTGATGTTTTTGAGTTAGAGTCTTTGACTTGCACAATATGGTAAATACACCTCTTTGATATCATCTGTATCGATCTAATGTATAAAATCAACTGAGCCCTAAGAGCTGTAGTACTACCCCTCCATTCAAGGACTGGTTCATTTAGGAACTAAAAATGAACTATTCTATTTCTACAATCAACTTAGGAATAGCATGAGTTGAGCCAATCCATGCCGAGAATTACATCAAAATCCGTTATCTCTAACTCCACGAGATCAACTAAAGTAACTTTCTGAGATATTGTGACCGGACAGTTCTTGTATACCTGTTTGGCTACAATGAAAACACCTATTGGGTAGACACTGAAAAGGGCTCTGCTAGAGTTTCAGGATTGACTCCAAAATTAATGGTTATATATGGAGTTACAAAAGAAAGGGAAGCTTCTGGGTCTAGTAAGGCATAAATATATAAGTGAAAGACCTGCAACATACCAATAACTATGTCAGGAAAATTTTCCTAATCTTGGCAGGACTAAAGAGAATATAATCTATTCGGACACTGACACTGGTAGCACTGGAAGCGTCACACTGCTGAGTTGGGTAATCGAATGGAACTGACAACTGATGGGACTGGCCCTGTGGGTGCAGATCCCTAACTTTTTGAATAGCTACCCGAAACTCCTAAATCCGATGGCCTGACTTGCTACACCCAAAGGCATATCACTACCTGTTTTATACTCACTCTGATGGTATCTACCATATTTCTGACATAGAGGATTTGTACGTGCACTGCTAACACTGACCTGGGACTTAGAGCCTGGTGCTCTATCCCTATTATCATTTCTGAATTTGGGTACGGGAGCACTACATAAAGAGGGTTCTGGGGATGAACACCTCTAATAAAACTAAGGATGGCTACCACCCTCAGACTTTGGCTGACTAAAGTTAAAACTACCCATCCTAGCTCTCTTATTTCCTCTCTCTCTCTCTCTTCTTAATCTTCTACTCCTCTATCTGTTGAGCCTGGGCCAGTAGCCTATACAAGTTTATTTCACTAATCAGCATTGTGGTCCTACACTCCTTGACTACACTATCAGATTCACCAGACTCAAACTTACTCATCTTGGACCTGTTATCAGCTACCACATGAGGAGTATATCTAGCTAACTGAGTAAACTTGAGAGAAAACTCCCTCACGCTTATGTTGCCCTGCCTTAAGTGAATAAACTCTAACACCATGTCCTTCCTCAACTTCAATGGGAAGAATCTAAGAAAGCTATGGCAAACTCTTCCCATTTTATAGGCCCTATATCTACACCCCTATTAACCTTCCACTTCTTAAACCAAGTATGGGCTATATCCTGCAACTAGTATGCATCCAACTCAACACTCTGACTAGATGTCACCCCCATAGCATCTGTGACCTTCTAAACCATATCTAAGAATTCTTGTGGATCCTCTTTAGGCCTGGATCCTATGAAAAAAGGAGGATTCATTAGGGTGAAATCCCAAATTCCAGTTACATCTTTATTGGCCACTAGGTTGGCTAGAACAACAGTTAGTTGTTTATTCTGTGCTGCTACGGAGTTTGCTAGAGTAATGAATGCATCTATGAATTCTACATGAGAGACATGCTTGTCTAGAGAATCTGCCTAGATAGGCTAAGGGGATGGATGGTTTTCTATTCTTCTTCCATTCTTCTTTATAGGCATATTCTGTAAATAGAAAGAAGAAATAGATTAGACAGGGAGTTTAACTTGAGCTATGCTTACTCTCATAATAGGAATACTGAAAGATGGGAAACTTTTTCCTAAATTCCTTGTAGCCTCTTGTCCATAAGTGTGGCGCGCTACACACCCATGCATAAGACTCTACTTGACTTGGCTTTTAGACTTCCTATGACACTTTAAAACCCTAGGCTCTAATACTAAGTTTTTAATGCCCTAAGATCACATCCTGGGCATCACACAGTGCTTATAGTCCCGAGGAACGACAAGCTAACCCATAAGCTAGTACCTTCTATGAGCACTAGATAACATGATCATAAATACAGAAGATATTGATATGACATGAGGTTTTAATAACTAAATTCAAAACTAAAATAAGAGTCTAGAAATAACTGACTGAATCTGATAAAATATTAGTAAACTGGATAACTAACTTTAATGTCTGAATACTGAATAACTGACTCTGATGTCTACTAAGCCTCTAAAACTAAATGACTGTGAGTTGATGGGACAGGCCCAAACTCACTCTAACTAACTACTAAATTGAGACATGAAATAAAGTAATCATATCCTTGAAGTATGAGGACAAACCATTGCTACTGCTGAGGATCTAAAAAGTCTAATTGTAAACTGTGAACTGAGCATCAGAACCTATGATATGATACATCATAGCATAAAAGAAAAGGTATGTGATCAGTACTTTTAATTTACTGGTATGCTAAATGAGGTAGGCTGATATGGATGGTTTCATGAACAGAATTAATAATTAACTGAATATGCATGTAAAGCATGGAGTACTGAATAGAGAACATAAAATTTGTAGGTACTGGGAATATGTGGAAATTTGTAAATATGGAGTATGCACTAAAATATGTAGATACTAAAGATATGTGAAAATCTATAGATACTGAGGATACATGACCAAGCATATAACTTGAACTGAGTAAAATCTATAAACTGAAATACTGAAATAACTAAAATATATATGCTTTGGTCAAACAACACTAAGACTGAATAACTGAATTGGGACTGTAACTGAGACTGTATCTGAGACTGTGGGAGGTATAATCAAACCGTCATTCTGTAATTTGAGCTAATCGAGTCCAAACTATAACCCCAATTGGAAGGGCGTTAATACCATGCCACGAGTACTAACACTGTTGTATTGCAATACCCCGATCATTCTTTAAGCCTAAGTCTATCATTTTGAATGGATATGTATGACTTTCAAAGTGATTGATGTTTAAACCATGTTGTATTTCTCTAATTTCAAATTTTTTCATGTAGATCATTGAATAAGATTTCCATCGATATGAATTTCATCAAAATCCGACATCGGATGAGTGAGTTATAGATGTTTTACTGAATGTTATTGGATCGCCCAGGCTTGACGGTCGACCTGGTGGACCGTCAAGTGTCCCGTCAAGACAAGGCAGTAACTACCCTTTTGGGATGTCATGTTATGGTCAAGGTGGTGGACCATTACAAGGTTGAAAAACCATTAAGTTGTCCGTCAGACCGAGGCAGAATGTCCCATTCCTGAGCCCCGAGTGATGGACGATCTGGTGGACCGTCAGTCTCTCTGACGGACCATCACTTCGACCGTCACTTCAAGGCAGAACATTCCAGTTTTGACACTTAAGTGACGGATGACCTGGTGGAACGTTAGCTAATCTGACGGACCGTCATATCGACCATCACAGGCTCCGATCAGCAAATTTCAGCATTTTTCAAAAGGGCATCTTGGTCATTTCCGCTCCTTGTGGCCTTATATATATATATATATATATATATATATATATATATATGTAGAGAATAAAAGATTATTTTCTCTCCATTTCTCTCCAAAATTCTTTCAAGAATTCTCTAGGAACCTAGGGTTTCTTCCAAACCCAAAAATCAAATAATCTCCAAGAAATTCAAGAAATCTCCCATAAATTTCTTCAAGTTGTTCAAGAACTAAGTCCCTTAAGTCAAAGGCAACATGGTCTTGATTTAAATGTGTGAGAAAGAAGTTTCAAGCAAGTTTCTATATCTGCAAACTCAAAATCTAAGGTTTGTGGGGTTTGAACAAGAACACTTCTTTTGTTCTTGTGCCTAATGGTTTAATTTCTAATACTGATTTACATGATTTTGCTAGTGGGTTTACACCCAAATTTCATTACTTATGATTTATGAGATTTGAGTTGAATAAGTTTGATTATTTATGATTATTTCACGATCATGTTTCCTAAATTGAGGGTTTATTCCATGAGCTGTATGTTTTCATTATGTATTGATGATTTTTAAGCAATTTAACTCAAGTGCCATGAGTTGAATATTCTTAATATGAATTTATGATTTTTGAACGATTTGAGACAAGTGTTATAAATTATGTCTTTCCATGAGAAATTTAACTATTGAATGTATATTGATATGTGAACTTGAGAGTCAAGAATCAGTCTTGTGATGTTTCCATGAAGCTTTTGATATTTAAAATGACTTGATAAACAAATGTATTTGATGCCGAGAAAGATTGGGTTGAGTTGAGTTGAGTCAAGTTAGGAACCCACAAGATGTTTATGATTTACAATTGAGATATATTTATGTTTTGGTCTTTATGATAGACCCATGAGTTGATATTGATTGAGGTGGATTTCCTAATGCGTTCTGAGCTGAATCTGGGAGGAGTATTTATCACCGAGCGGGAAATTTGATATTTTCCCAAAACTATGTGCCACCGTAGGATTGATGTTGATAATTGTGGGCCAAATGTCGAGTATGATATTGTGAAGATGAGATTGAGGTTGTACTCCCTGGCAAGAGTACAACACCCCTACCAATGTGGGGTTCTCTCCTTAGGAGGGCAAAACGTTGGACTCCATACGGCTCACATGGTGTAGTTATGTCGGTTATAAGAAAATCCCACGTCCATAATGATTTAAGTCTCTTGAGTTATCGAGTCACTCTAAGTCATGAGTTTAAGAGTTCGAGTTGAGATAAATGATTTACGAGATTTATGAAACATGTATTACTACTGATGATTTATGAGAAAAATATTTCAGATAATTCAAGTGAAGAGAATTATTATGGTCAGCATGCATGATTTTGTTATACATTTATGATATTATTTAAATGTTCCATCCACCCCCGCATACTCAGTACATTCCCAAGTACTGACTCTCATACTCTTTTGTATTCTATATTTCCTCGTGATATAGGTTCAGGTGCTCAGTATCAGTAGCGACAGTGATCTTTGAGTACCTTCCTCTACACTTCTACAACTGGTGAGTCCTCATGGTTCGAGGACCTGTGTCTCCAATTTTTTCTTGTTAATAGATGATTGTCTACTTTCAGTTTAGTACGAGTCAGTTGAGGATCTGTCCCAATGGCTCCTCAGTCCTATGTAGTAGAGGCTTTGTCAGACTAGTGTACCAGCGTGTACAAAGATTCTAGTATTTTGTTTGTACAGGGCAGTATTATTTCATGTTTCAGTATGTTCATGACATGGTTATTCCTCTTTATCTTAGCATGATTTGCGGTATAATGAGTTCTGAAAGTGATGACAAGTTTAAAGGGTTAGCTTGAGGCCACTGTGGCCTGGAGCACCATGTGACATCTCGGGATAGGTTCTTGGGGCTTTACATGTATGGAACCACTAAACTGATATAATGACCAAAGGACTAAGGGTGTCAAGCCTGAACTTACGGGTGATCCCTACGAGATAGTCAAGCCTAATCTGACGGGTAACTTCTAATATCCTACACTGGCTATGTAGTTCTGGAGTATCGGTAGTGCTACTAATGACTCTGCATATTTAAAGGGGAAGCCTCTATCTGTACACTCACTCGGTGCTCAATCCCACTCCCAACTGAAAGACGCTATTTAACTGACTAATATTTGACTATTCTAATAATGTTCATAGTATGTTCTGAAGACTATTCTATAATTTACTGAGACTACACTACATAAACGCTATGGTTTTCAGGTATTCAATACCCCCAGGACTCAAAAAACAACAGTGGTAAAATGACACTAAAGCTTGGGGGACAAAGCAAGAAGGCTTTTATTAAATCAATCACTCTTATAGGCATTTTATCAAACACTTGTAGATCATGGTTTCAAATATTCATAGAAATGACATGGAACTTATAGAAATAGAATGAATTCAACATAATAGTATTAAATCATGGTTTAATTAAATAAATAATAATATTAAAATATAGAGGATTGAATAACAACAATAATTTCATTGAATCGTGGTAAAAAATCAATAGTACATGGAGATTCATGGGTGAGATCACAATTTAAAATCAATTAACTTGCAAAGATCAAAATTTTATAATTTAAATAGGATACTTGGACTCCATGGATGAAAGGAATCCATGTATGAACATTTAACATACCTGGGATAATGAATTTAGGAGGATTGATAGAGAGTTCAAGAGATTTGGCCTTGAATTTGAGAGTTAGGCTTCTTGTTCTTGAAGAGAGTTGGTTTAATTTGAGAGAATAATACAAAAGTGAGCAAATAATTCTCTCTTAGTGTTAAATCCCATGTTTAGGTGGATTTGGGGCATGGGAAAAGACCAAACGGCCCCTGTAATTTAAAATCGCAAAACTAGAAAAATGCCCAATGTTTACCGTTGGCGCGATGTGCCACTATCATGCCAAGCCACTGGAAAAAGGGACAATTGGGAAATTCATCATGGCGCAATGCGACGTAATCATGTTTCCACCTTGTTTGTGACCTAGAAGTTCACCATGCTGCTGTGGAATCACGAAGAGACACTAGAAACTGCCAAATGCCAATTTGGCCTTTGGCACGACGTGCCAAGATCGTGCACCTTCACCAAAAATTTTCAATCATCATTTAGACTGGCTCAGCAATGCGCTAAGTGTTAAAATAAAGGTGTTTAACGACGAAAACTTAAAATCACCATAACTTCTTACTTGATTATAAGATTTGGGCGAATTTCATATCGTTGGAAAGCTAATCAATTTTCTACGCAAGGGCAGGATCTAAACTGATAAATAATGAGTGTTTTGAAAATTTATATATGAATAATCATGTATTGGGACTTAAATTACACTAAGGAAATCCAGGGTATTACAATATCTCCCCCTTGGGATCATTCGTCCTTGGATGAGACTGGTTAAGCTGAGGGAAAATTGATAGACTAAGCTTACACACTGAACATGTATATCTAATGCATGGAATGCATGACTGAACTGACTCATGAATGCACGACTGACAAGAACATGATGACCAACTGAAACTGAGCATAATAGAGAGAAATCTTAAGAAGATTAGTACCTTATACTGAATCTGGATTTGCGGAGAAAAGATGAGGGTACTTGGTTCGCATATTTGCTACTGCTTCCCAAGTGGCTCCCTCAACGGACTGATTCCGCCAAAGAACTTTGACAATTGGAACTTCTTTGTTCCTTAGTCTACAAACTTGATGATCAAGAATTTTGACCGGAACTTCCTCAAAGGAAATACTGTTCTGACTATATACACTTTCTAATGAAACAACTACAGCTGGATCAACAACACTCTTTTTCAACAATGAGACATGGAACACTTGGTGTACTCAGGCTAAATCTAAAGTCAACTTAAGCTCGTAAGCTATCTTTCCAAAATGACTGAGAATTCTGAAGGGACAAACATATCGGGGACTGAGTTTCCCTTTCTCCCAAATCTCTTCACTCTCTTCATGGGAGAGATTTTCAAGTACACAAAATTACCGACCTCAAACTCAAGATCCTCTCTCCTCACATCTACATATAATTTTTGTTGGCTCTGGGCATCCCTAAGAAGTAGGAAGAAGCTATCCATAAAAGCAGTGGCAAACTCCTCCCATTTTGCGGGCCCTTCATCATCGGCCCTCTCTGCCTTCCACTGCTTAAACCATGAGTGAGCCACATCCTACAACTAATATACGACCAACTCAACACTCACACTGGCTGTCACCCCCATAATATTTGTGACTTTCTGCACCTGATCAAGAAATTCTTGTGGGTTTTCCTCTAACTTAGACCCAGTAAAAGTTGAAGGGTTCATTTAGGTTAAGTCTCAAATTCTGGCTGTAGCAGTATAAGCCATTGGTTGGCTGGAACGGCAGCTGCTCTTTCATTCTAGGCTACTACTGAATTGTCTAGGGTAGTAAATGCAGCCCTAAATTCTACATGGGAGACATGCTCATCCAGAGGATCTGCTTGAATGGGATGAGGGGCTAGTTGATTTCCTGTTCTCCTTCCGTTGTTCTTTTGGGGAGTCATATTCTATAAATGGGAGTAAGAAAAGGATTAGACTGAGACTGTAACTTGAGCTCATGCTCATCGCATAATATGAATACTGAAAGAAGGGAAACTTTTCCTAAAAATGCCTCATAGCCTCTTGTACATAAGTGTGGCGCACTACACACCCATGCACAAGACTCTACTAGACGTGGCTTTCAGACATCCTAGAACTCTTTTAAACCTTAGACTCTAATACCAAGTTTGTAACACCCTGATTATTCATCGCGGATGATATACGGTTCTTACGACCCCAAAGGACCACAAGCTAACCCATGACTAATATCTTCTGTGAGCACTAAATAATAACACAGTAATAATAATAATAATAATAATACTGAGATAAATGCAGAAATTAAGTTAAGTCACCATGAGGTTCACAACTAAAAACAAAACACTGAATACTGATAAATAAATACTGAAAACTAAATATTTGTCTAAAATACTATAGTCTAAAAAGCCTCTAACTAAACTGTCTGAATATGGAGTTAATAGGACAAGCCCCCATCTAACTCCAACAACTAAACTACTGATAAACTGATAACTGAAATAAAAGCATGCCCTTGATAGATGAGGACTCACTACTAAATCAGTTGTTGATAATACGGGCTGCTAAATGCGGTCAGAGCCCCATACGTATGAACCTATGATATAAGACATTATAGTGCAAAAAAAAGGTATGCGTTAGTACTTTGAAAGTATCGGTATGCTAAGTGAGGTAAGGATGAATCCATGGGTTCATATGCATGAATAATAACTGGCTGAGTAATATGAATATAACTGAATGAGAGTACATGTATAACTAAAACTGAAATATTGTGCACATACTATAGATATTGTATTTGAGATCATAGTCACACTGGATACTGAGTTCTGATAATTGAATAACTGATATTTGGGTTTACTAATAACTGTATTACTCATAACTGGGTGACTATTTCTGACTATCCTGATTCGGTAGAACTAAACTGAGTTCTATACTGAGCTAGGTGACTGTGTCTGATAGTCTTGATACTGTAGAACTAAACTGAGTTCTATACTGAGACTAAAACTAAAACTATAGGAGATAATCATCTCACTGATATGCCCCTCTTTGAACTAATTGGGGTACAACCTCTAACCCCAGCTGGAAGGGTGTCAGTACCATGCCAAGGGTAAAGACAAGCTGAAGAGTCACCCTTATCTGGCAGATGCTCTATATGAGAATAGTGGTACCCTCAACTATCAAGTAGAACACCTCATCAACCTTCAACTGGAAGGTTAATGTCTCAACCTATGTTGGCTACGTAGTTCAGAAATGCAAGGACTGCTTCTATGGATCACACCCTCTACTGGCAGGTGAGTCCCCATCCTTGGGTTCACTCAGTGATGAATCTTACTCCCAGCTGAATACATACTGAACTAATTTCT
The DNA here is from genome assembly GCA_030864225.1 of Capsicum baccatum var. pendulum. NCBI lineage: Eukaryota > Viridiplantae > Streptophyta > Magnoliopsida > Solanales > Solanaceae > Capsicum > Capsicum baccatum. The sequence continues at coordinate 72,206,640 of CM061551.1, forward strand.
AAACTGTACTAGGTTGTACTGAATTGTTACTGATCGTGTTAACTGAATGAACTAGACTAAGTTTATTGAGTTTTGTTGTCTGGCATATACTAAATTCTGTACTGACTGAATACTACTGATCGTGACACTATTAAGACTGTTCTGTAACTACTGTAACTCTGGGTAAGCAGCTAGATTTTTTGGTATTGAAGACCCCTAAGACTCGATAGCATGAAAATTAAAGCATAGCATAAACTTGAAAAGCATAACAATTTTCACTTGCTCATAATTCGTCCATAGAGGCATTCTATCCAACACTTGTAAGATATAAGCTTGCACATATGCTAGTATGTTATGATTTTCACATTTAATTCACATGAACAATTTATCAAGCACTTGGGGAACATAATCTATGCACATAATACTAAACAACATGTAGGCATCATAATTTCAAATCCCAATTAAAAAATCATAAGTTTTTAACATAAATTTACATAATACTACACACATGACAAATAATTTCACATGAAACTTGAAATAAACAATGGATTAGAACACAATTAACATCATAATCATGAATAAACTCAAATCCCACATGGAATTCATGAAATCAATTAACTTGTAGTTTCAAAGAGTTTCTTGAACTCCAAGGGTGGAACGAAACCCTTGGATGAACACTTCACATACCTAGGTGCTTGAATTCGTGAAGATTGATGGGTTATTCTTGAAGATTTTCTCTTGAAATTTAAAGCACTAGGGTTTGTTCTTGAGTAGCTTTGAGAGAATTTGAAGAAAGTGAGAAATTTAGCCTTTAGGGTTGTTTGATTTCATGTTTTAGGGATACAAATGGGTGGGAAAATGACCTAAATACCCCTATAGACACGACTTTTTAATGACTGAAAAGGTGTCCAGCATCGATTTTGCGTTGGTTCACTAGAATTGTACTAAAAGCTTGGGGAAAAATTAAATGTCAATGCGACGCATTGAGTTTGCGTTGACTCACTGGAATTTAGCACTGGAAGCTAAGGAAAATATTTATCGACGTGATAGGTGATGTGGCACATCAAGATCGCGTTGATCCACTATTTAGAATTTCCAAATGTGCCTCAAACGATGTTTGAAAAAACATGAAACTTACCCGAAGTGACTTACTGTCATTCCTAATTATGAATAACCAAAAAAATCGATACTTTAAGGTCAAAAGGGTCATGAAATAGGATCGCCAACTTACGAAGGCTAAAAAAATCCTAAGTATAAACACTTAACTGAAATTTTTCTAAGTTTGGGACCTCTTTCCAAGCTTTAACGGACTTAATTAAGCTTAGAATTTTATGTGGTCTTACAAGATGCTCCACCTGTTTCAATAAATGGACCACCAACACCACTACCAATGCCACCAAGACCACCAATACCACCGATACCATAACCAAGACCACCAAAACCACCAACACCTCTACCAATACCAACACCAACACCAATATCACCAATACCAATACCTACACTGCCACCAACACCAACGCCAATGCCATCAATACCCGCACCAAGGCCACAAAGTTCACTTAAACTACCACGAATGCCACCAATACCAACACCAAGACCACCTACAGCACCACCAAGACCACCAATACTGATACCACAAACAATACCACAAACACCATCCAACAATACCACGATAGTCAATGAAACACTACAATAAAAACTAGGGTTTTCTCAGGTTCTTCCTATATTTTTAGCATCAAAACTCAAAATTGTTAACCCATTCTCGAAGATAATAAAACTAAAAGTCTTCTTTTTAATCATTAACTAAAAAGCCCTAATTTTTAGAATAAATAACAAATGTATAACTCTTTTTTAACTATGTTACCTATGAAGACAAAAAAAATGATGGATACAAGCTAGAATAAAGTCAAAAATAACAACTATGTGGTAGGAAATGGGAAGAAAATCGATATGTTTTGAAGGGTTGAGCAATATGTTGAGAATTTTTTGTCTATATTATTGAGAGAGAAATAAAAGAGTGAGAACTCGAGATTGGAAATAATGAAATATTTTTCCCGCAAATGGATGATTTATATGGGTTAATTTGTATTTTTGGAAAAGAATGATAAGTTCTAAAATTGTTAATTTGGTCTAAATTGATCTTAATTATTTTTTTCAAGTTTAAAAGATATGAATTATTTCAACTCATAGTGATCGATAGACGACTCGAATCGGAAGGAACGTAATACTAACATCATGCAATTTTAAAGACTCAATTAAAATTGTAGTTGACCCTATGTACTCATACCTAGTTCTATCTAAATAAATTTAGGTATTAGCTCAACAATAAGTTAATACAAAATGTTTCAAATCAGAGCGGTCGATCTATGACTCGAGTCGGGAGGAACGCAATACCAGCATCATGTAATTATAAAGACTCAACTAAAGTTGTAGTTGACTCTATGTACTCATCCTTAATTCTAGTTAAATCAATTTAGGTATTATCTTAAGAATAAGTTAATATGAATAATTTCAACTTAGAGTGATTGATCGACGACTCGGGCCTGGGGGAACGCAATACCAACATCATGCAATTGCAAAGACTCAATTGAAGCTCAACCAAACCCTATGTATTCATCCTTAATTATATATAAATCAATTTAGGTATTAGATTAACATTAATTTAATATGAATCGTTTAAACTCAGAGTGATTAATCCACAACTCAGGTCGGGAGGAACTCAATACCAACATCATACAATTAAAAAGACTCAATTAAAGTTGTAGTTAACCTTATGTACTCATCCTTGGTTCTTAATAAATAAATTTAGGTATTAGCTTAAAAATAAGTTAATATAAATTATTTCAACTCGAAGTGATCGATCGACGACTCGGGTCGGGAGAAACTCAACACCAATATCATGCAAGTACAAAGACTCAATTAAAGTTGTAGTTGACCCTATGTACTCATCCCTAGTTCTAGATAAATTAATTTAGGTATTATCTTAACAATAAGTTAATACAAATGGTTTCAACTCAGAGTGATCGATCTACGACTCGAGTCAGTAGAAACACAATACCAATATCATGCAATTGCAAAGACTCAATTGAAGTTGTAGTTGACCTTATGTACTCATCCCTAGTTCTAGATAAATCAATTTAGGTATAAGCTTAAAAATACTTTAATATGAATTATTTTAACTCAGAGTGATCGATCGATGACTCGGGTCAGAAGGAATGCAACACCAACATCATGTAATTGCAATGACTCCATTGAAGTTGTAGTTTACCATATGTAATCATCCATAGTTTTATCTAAACAAATACGAAATATTTTGACTCAGATTAATTGATTGGCAACTTAGGTCGGAAGAAATGCAATACCAACATTATGCAATTGCAAAGACTCAATTAAAGCTATAGTTGACCCTATGTACTCATACCCAGTTCTAACTAAATTAATTTAGGTATTAGCTTAACAATAAGTTTATATAAATTATTTCAACTTAGAGTGATCGATCAATGACTCACGTCGGGAGGAACGCAATACCAACATCATACAATTGCAAAGACTCAATTGAAGTAATTGTTGACCCTATGTACTCATCCCTAGTTTTAGCTAAATCAATTGAAAATAAATATATTGCAAGAGATGATTGAGTTGTTGCAAATTTTCAAACAGATATTGATATCTGTTGTAACAAATGACATATTTGATTTAATTATCAAATAGACATTTGTATCTGTTGTGGAATATGAGTGAGTTGTTAGAAATTTTCAAACAAATATTGATATCTATTGCAACAGATGATATATTTGATTTAATTATCAAATAGATATTTGCATCTATTGTGACAGATGTCTGAGATATTCAAAATTTTCAAATAGATATTGATATCTATTGCAACATATGATATATCTATTTGAAAATCATTTTTTTTTTAATTTTAAAGCAATCTTCTGTCCGAAAGAAGAATAATAAAAATAGTACTACTAAGGCGGTAAAAAATACTACTTGGATAATTCAAAAATTTCCTCATTGAGTAGTCTTATCTTGTCTTTTCAATGTCACCTGTCTTCCTCGTGCCCCTCAAGTTATTAATGAATATTTAAACCCATGTCTAGAATTATCTCTCCTTCCACCCTAAATTTATTCATCTCTCTTCTTTTTCTTTCTATTCTCTTTAGGGTTATCTCAGTCGTCTCTATTTTTCTCTCTTTTCTCTTGTCTTTCTCATAATGATCCTTTCGAATCTAAACCGATCTATATCTTTCCTCGACTAAAATTATTATTTTGATTCCCTTGATTTTGATATTTTAGGTATGGTTCACTATTGCTCTTTCATTCTCATCTTCTTCTTTGTAGGTTATTTAAATTAGTTATTTACATTTATTTTTTATTTAATTACCCTTTACCCATATCATATTTATTTAAAAAATTTGAAGGAAAGGTTACTTTTAAGTTTTGCTTGAACAAACCATTATTTTTATTAAAATATGCGAAAAAAGTCATCTATTGGGAGAAGTTTAAAAGCTTTGTTGGCAGTATCATTTTTTTATATATTTAATTTGTTTCTTTGTTATTGATGTTGTTGGTGGGGTTGGTGTTGTTGATGGAGTTGGAACAAATGATGTTGTTTCTTTATTGTTGATGGTGTTGGAACAAATAATATTTTTTTCCTTGTTGTTGATGTTATTGTTGATGTTGTTTTGTTGTTATTGATGATGTTGTTTATATTGCAATAGATAGAGCAAATATTGGAATAAATTAAACCACTAGCAAGGTTGGTTTGATGTATTCCAACAGATTACACATCTGTTGCAACAAATTCCACATCTATTGCAACAAGCTCCACATCTGTCACAATATATTGACAATCTGTTGAACGAATGGGAAGTTGTTACAACAGATGGATAATCTATTGCAATAGATGGATAGTGTTCTTTCTGTTCTTCTCTTGTTTGGCATCAATTTCTTTTCTCTTGTTTGTAGATATAAGGAAATGAAAGTTGATCGAATTTTTCCCGACCAACACAAGAGGCTATAGTGATGCAATAAAATACTAGGAAAAATGAAATTGACACTAAGAATGCAAAACCCAGCCAACACACAAAGTGAAAAACAACACAAAGAAAAGGGATGAAGAAGAAGACTGCTTGAAATTAAAGGATAGATAGAAAGACCCTTACTTCTATCAAGTGATTAACAAAAGATGGTTTATCAAACCATCAATCACACCTCACCAATAGAATCTCAAACCTTTATCTTAGGTGGACCAAGGGAATTCACACTCCTCAAAACCCACCTTTCTTGCCAATTTGTCAACACAAGTGAAATCCATCAATTATGCTAACCCTAATTCAGTTTCTCTCTCTTAAGGAGAAGGAGAATACTACAAGCTAACACTAATATTACAATCTGAAAATTCACTCAATTCATTATGTCAAAACTTCTGAAAATAGAAGGCTACTTGTCTATTTATACTATTACATGCCAATTGACTAAAATACCCTTAATGAAGGGTGCTCCTTTGGAGTGTAAAAAGATAGTCTTAAAAGACTATAATAACCCTAACTTAGGGTGCCTCTTGAGTGCATAAGTTCCCCTCGTTCCTTCTCTTGACCAAGGCTTCAAAATACTCCAAAAAGTTTTCAATTGCTTTCTAATTCTGAAGCCTTTAACCTTAGACAATACCTTGTGCTCTTGGTGCTCCTTGTGCTTGTATCATCCTCTCCATATTGGAGGAATTTGTCATCAAATTCAGATCTTGCAAAACCAAATAGAGAGCAAAACAAACACACAATCCTCTTGGTAGGAGGGTTAGTATTAGTACCACACTCATATTATCAACCCATGGTTGCTCTTTCTTGATATACACCCAATATCTTTGGTTTTTGACATAAAAATATTAGCATAAAGGATACCAAAGACATGAATATCATCAATACCAAAAATAAGTGAGCATGAACAGAAACTATAACCTTCACATCTCAAGAGTATTCTGGGGTCAAATGGTAGCAAAACATAAGGAGTTAAGCCAAGATGATCCACTCCTTTCACTAGGCTACCAAGCTCACAATCATTCAGGGAATTACACACCACTTGGAAAAATACATAGCCAATATGAACAAAATTAATAAAATGGTTTTCATTACATAAGTTCAAAGGACCATGTTCAATATTAAGACCATCATTACTAGCATCAACACTATCTTGAAAGTTTACAATCACACTATTCTCATTTTCAAGTAGTGAGCTAATCTTAGGTTCACATGGCTTATTGTTCATATCAAGAGAGCTAACAAGAGAAGAAACATACACACATACATCAAGGAATTTTGAAACCTCTACATAAGGAATCATACGACAATAATTTAAGCTCAAGGGAATATAGGGAATAGCATTATTACCTCGATTTGGACTAGGACAATCCACTCTTTTGAAGTTCTTAGCCAAGGGTGTTTTGAGGCCACTTTCATGTGAGATTTATTGTTGATCCTTCTTTGATAATTCTTGAGCTTAAACCTGCAAATAAGAAGAATCAAAGTGTAATACCACGGAAAATTTTTTGTTAAAATTTTGTGCGTAAATGTGTCGGGATCCTATCTTTGAGAATGATTTATAATTTTTCTGTGTGTCATTTCTTAGATTTCGACCCACCATTTTAAAGATCATCTAATAATATTTCTAACGATATGTGGATCACCCAAAACGGACACTCGAGCGATGAGTTACGACCATTTCGATCAAATTACGACCATTCCGATTGAACTGTGAACAGTAAAATGTGCAGGAAAAAAAATACTGCAGCCAGGTGATTTTTTTTGGTCAACATCAAACGATCATAACTCCTTGTACATAATGAACTGTGTGAGCTGCTATATATCAATGGAAAGCCCTGAGAGTCTTATTTCCAATGAAATTGGTTTCATCCAATTTGGACATCAGCGTAAAAGGTTATGGCCAATTTACTTAAGCTTACCGGATAGATCGCTGAAGGGCAGATTTGACATTAATTGATTTTTAAAGGTGTTTTGGTCATTTTCCATTATGGTAACCCTCTATATATACCCCATTTGAGCTGAGAATTGTCATTCATTTTCTCTCATTTCTCTTATATCTCTCTCTCAAAATATATGCATATATATATATATATATATATAAGAAGAGGAGTTAGGGTTAGGGTTCTAATTGGGAGAAAATCGATTCAAGGCTTCGCTTCACGAATTGCTTCCGTCAATCTATTCGGCTACGAAATCTAAGGTATGCAAGGGTTTTTCTATGGGATCCTTTCTTCCATAGAGCCCACAAATCCTTTTTCAAAGGCTCAAGATATATGTGTAGATATATATATATATATATATATATATATGATTATACTTTCTAAATTTTGATTGTGTATGTGTGTAGTATTCACATCGTGGTTGAGATAGATGTGTCGGATGATTATGTGTGTTGGTTGAAGTATATGTGTGTAGTATATGTGTGATGGTTGGTGATTATGTTATTGAAGTTGATGATAGCCAAGAAGGGATCTTTGTATGTTTGTGGAAACTATGGTGGTGTGTGATGTATAAATATATGAAATGGGTGATTGAATACTTATAATCTTGATGAATCCACCTTTGCCTAAGAAGTGCATGTAAGGTATTTGTGAAAATACCTAAGAGGCTAGAGATTTTGTTTATATAACATAATAGGTCCAAAATTAATTGATTATGAATATATGATGTTTAAATTGTTAAGCCTTGATTTATACTATTATTCCATTATTTCCTTGTTATGACTTGATAATTGTTATTGGAAATTATATATCCCTACTATTGATTGATATGTCAAATATTTTCTAAATGTGAGTTGGATTGTGAATTGAGAAATGTGGATGTTGAAGTTGAAGGATGATGGTGTTGTGGTGCATGAAATTGAGCATTAAACCTATGCCCTAAATGGTGCATGTAAGATGATTGCTAAAATGCCTATGTGAAGAAGAATTTAAGTATTTGACATGTTTGTTATCCAAATTATGATTTCATGCAATATCCATATGCTTAACTTATGTCTACCATATGTTTGACAAAATATTTAAAAGAATAGAAAACTATGCATTGTGGTTCATTAGGTCTTAAAAGATAAATTCATGCTTTGTTCCTATGGATAGTTGATTTCCTTGAATTTGTGGTGCATTGTGGGTGTATGATGGAATGCCATGATGAATTGTTGAGGTAACTATGATGTTTGTGCGTAGTATTTCTTGTGGACCCAAAGCATGCTCCCCACTTGTTCGATTGATGGTTATATGGAGAAATGAGGCCATTTGATTTGCTAAGTGTGAAGTCCTCAATTATGTTTTGCGTATGATGGCCTATGGGCATGTTGTGTATGAGTTATCTATCTTTGTTACTTTATGCTATTATGTGCTGGGGGTACATATGCCCGAAATAGTCTGCTGGTGTAGAGCTGAGTCAGTTTCACGGTAATCTCAATCGAGCGATGACCAATAAACTCCCGATTAGTTTCAAACTTGGGAAAAGCTTAGTAATCTCAGAAATCATTCTTTATCAAATAATCGGGCCATGAAACTCTGAAACCTTACATATCAATTCACTCCGTTACAGACCTCTGTACATTTTGTGAGATAGTAAGCTTATCTTAATAGTAAGTGGCAATTATAAATACTCTATCAGAGAACGGAATTAAGCGAACTCTGTCATATTGATAAAGTATCATAATGTGAGAACAGATTCAGTTCAGTTGAGTACAGTTAAGAACCGATTAAATGTCTTTCAGTTGGGAGTAGGATTCAGCACCGAGTGAGCTAAGGATGGGAACATTCCTGCGAGTAGAGGGTTTGATTCCCGGTAGCAATCCTTATGCTCCAGAACACGTCGCCAGCGTAGGTTGAGACATCTATCCTGCGAGTAGAGGGTTAGATGAGGTGGTTGTCCTACGAGCAGAGGGTCCCACCATTCTCGTTTGAGGTCCTGATAGTAGAGGGTCCTATACAGTTGTCTTTACTGGTGGCATGGTATTGACACCCTTCCAGCTGGGGTACAGGTTGGATCTCACTTATGGTAAGTGGGTCATGTGGGTTAAATGATCACTCTCATAGTTTCAGTAGCAGTCTAAAAAAAGAACTCAGTTAATGTGCAGAAGTTGAGGCTGTCAGATACAGGCCTCCCAGTATTGCTATCATTATCATTGAGTAGAGAGACTTCCTGTGAGATAAGGGTTGCTCTCGAACTTATTTACCCATTATCATTATCGTTGATTATAGAGACTTCCTACTAGATGAGGGTTGATCTCAAATTCAGTTGTTCAGTATTCTAGAGACTTCCTACTAGATGAGGGTTGATCTCAGATTCAGTTGTTCAGTGTTCTAGAGACTTCCTGCTATATAAGGGTTGATCTTAGATTCAGTTGTTCAGTATTCCAAAGTTGGTGAATTTGAATATCAAGTATCAGTAATAACAGTTATCCAATTTCTCAGTATGGATAAGTACAGATGTCAGCTCTAGTATCTTCAGATACTCAATATCTTATTGTCAGTATTATTATTTTTGGGTGTCAGCATTCAAAATGTAACATTCGGTGTCATGATGATTTCAGTTGTACTTTATGCATCCATGTGCGTATTGTTGATCAAACATGTTTCAAAATTGGTAACTGCGGAGTTTCTATATATGTTTATTGCAGCGAATACATATTATTCAGATTGTTATGTTTATGCATAAGCCTTATATTTTACCTTACCATATCCTTGCATACTCCGTACATTCTTTGTACTGACGCATTCGCGCTATGGTGCTTTCCCCACCATAGGTTCAGAAGATCGAGATTCAGAGTATATTTAGCTGTCAGATCTTGTAGAAGTAGGTGCAGCAGTGATTCCTCATCATCCGAGGATATTCTATTTCAGTGTTTTGATGATTTTAGTAGACAGAGTTAGTAGGGGAATTGTCCCTTCAACTCCACAGTTCAGATAGTGTAGAGACTTTTCAGATAGATGTATTGATATTTAGTTTTCAGTACTGTATATTTAGATGTTTGAACCTTATGGACAGATTTAGCTAGTTTTTACATTTATCGTATTATATCATGCAGTGAACAGATACGGATATCAGTGAAGTGTTAGCTTATGGTCCCTCGGGGTCACGAGCACTCTGTGGCATTCCAGTTCATGGGAATCGGGGCGTTACAAACTTGGTATCAGAGCCTAAGGTTCAACAGTATCCTAGGGAGTCTGAAAAGCTGCATCTAGTAGAGTCTTGTACAAGAGTGTATTATGCACCACATTCATGTACGGGAGGCTATGGGATGTTTAGAAGAGTTTCCGTTCGTTCATGATCTAGATCGTGCTATAGCAAGATTTTCCAAGAGAGTTATGTAGACTCTTGTAATGATCTAATTATATCAGATTTACCTTACTCTTAAGGTAACAGAAGTAGTGAATCCAAAGTCTTTCAGATAGAACTTTCTCTAACGAACCCCGCAGATAGTTTCGGGACAGTGTTCTCTAAAGTGAGCAGAGTATGCCTTATGAGGTTAGCTGTTTATATGGTGAATGAATAGGCTTGAAATTATATATGTAAGAATCTAAGTGTGGAAGTTGGGAATTATATGTGTTGATTGATAGAGATATAGCTGTGATTCTCATGGTGTGGAGAAGTATAAGTTTAAGAGACGTGATGTTTGAAGGCTAGAATGGGAATAGTATGTTTATTAAAGATTTGTGGATATTCATGTTATGTTTTAGAGACTAAGCTTGAATCTTTGAAGAATGTAAGTTTGTGGACTCCAAACTAAGTATTAAGATGTGAATGTGGTATTAGTAGCCTATGAAGAAATCGAAGCAGATAATGTGTTTAGTGAGACAAGTAGGTGTTGAAAAGAGTGTATGTATATGATGATGATTGTAGAGACTAAGGAAAGATAAGAGTTTTATTCCAAGAAGTAGCATTGGTATTGAATTTATATTTTCAGGTGTAGTCTTTCTGGATGAATTAAGTTATCATTTTGTGCACCGTTGTGCCTCAGACTCTAGAGTACATTAGTTGTAGTTCATTTCGGGGTTTAGCCAAGTGTTCAATAGTGTCTGACAATGACTTAAAGCTAAGAGGAGGATGATATAGAAAGTGACAAGTCAGGCCCTGAGAATCTGGTAGTGGTGCCAGTAGGTATGGAAAAGCAATAAAGGGAGACAGTTCCCGACACATTCTAATTTCAGTGAAATATGTCTAGAGGGACCTTGGGTCCCAGGGTGGAGATACCCCTTAATGTTATAATAATTGCATGTCCATGCTCTTTCTATGATGTTAACCTCATCGTTCGTTGCATTTCTAGTTATGCTTTCGAGAATTTGGTATATTAGGTATATTCATATTTAATATGCACGTTCAATAGAAAGGAACTCAAATTGTGGGAATGTTTAAATATTTATTAAAGAGATTGGTTGGGTTATGATTCTGTGCATCTGAGATGCATGTTTGTTGTGAAAATTTACCCATGAGTGGGTTGTTGAATGTTTTATGCGATAGATATGCATGACTAGTGAAAGTACGCAGAGTATTGGTTGCTTTAGTCGTGTGGTTATGTTTTGAGATGTGTTGCTGTCTTGAATAAACTCAGTCGATTAGTGTTCTTGATCTGGCCTTCACATTCAAGAACGAATGTTTCCAATGGGGAGATGATATAATAACCAAGAAAAAATTTTCATTAAAATTTTCTGTGTAAATGTGTCGGGATCCTATCTTCGAGAATAATTTATAATTTTTCTGTGTGTCATTTCTTGGATTTCGACCCACCATTTTGTAGAGCATTGAATAAGCTTTCCAACGATATGTGGATCACCCAAAAAGAACACTCGATCGATGAGTTACGACCATTCCGATCAAACTACGACCATTTTGATCGAACTATGAACAGTAAAATGTGCACGAAAAAAAATACTGCAGGCAGGCGATTTTTTTTGGTCAACATCAAACGATCATAACTCCTTGTACATAATGAACTCTGTGAGCTTCTATATATCAATGGAAATCCCTGAGAGTCTTATTTCCAATGAAATTGGTTTCATCTAATTTGGACATAGAAGTAAAAAGTTATAACCAATTTACTTCAGCCTATCGAATAGATCACTGAAGGGCAAATTTAACTTTCATTGATTTTTAAAGGTATTTTGGTCATTTCCCATTATGGTAACCCTCTATATATACCCCCTTCGAGCTGAGAATTGTCATTCATTTTCTCTTATTTCTCTTATATATCTCTCTCTCAAAATATATGCATATATATGTATAGAAGAAGAGGAGTTAGGCTTAGGGTTCCAATTGGGAAAAAATCGATTCAAGGCTTCGCTTCGCGAATTGCTTCCGTCAATCTCTTCGGCTATGAAATCTAAGGTATGCAAGTGTTTATCTATGGGCTCCTTTCGTCCATAGAGCCCAGAAATCCTTTTTCAAAGGCTCAAGATACATGTGTACATATATATATATATGATTATACTTTCTAAATTTTCATTGTGTATGTGTGTAGTATTCACATTATGGTTGATATAGATGTGTGGGATGATTATGTGTGTTGGTTAAAGTATATGTGTGTAGTATCTGTATGATGGTCGGTGATTATGTTGTTGAAGTTGATAATATCCAAGAAGGGATGTTTGTATGTTTGTGGAAACTATGGTGGTGTGTGATGTATAAATATATTAAATGGGTGATTGAATACTTGTAATCTTGATGAATCCACCGATGCCTAAGAAGTGCATGTAAGGTGTTTGTGAAAATACCTAAGAGACTAGAGATTTTATTTTTATAACATAATAAGTTCAAAATTAATTGATTATGAATATATGATGATTTAAATTGTTAAGCCTTGATTTATACTATTATTCTATTATTTCCTTGTTATGACTTGATAATTGTTATTGGAAATGATATATCCCTACTATTGATTGATATGTCAAATATTTTCTAAATGTAAGTTGGATTGTGAATTGAGAAATGTGGATGTTGAAGTTGAAGGATGATGGTGTTGTGGTGCATGAAATTAGGCATTAAACCTATGCCCTAAATGGTGCATGTAAGATGATTGCTAAAATACCTATGTGTAGAAGAATTTAAGTATTTGACATGCTTGTTATCCAAATTATGATATCATACCATATCCACATGCTTAACTTATGTCTACCATATCTTTGACAAAATATTTAAAAGAATAGGAAACTATGCATTGTGGTTCATTAGGTCTTAAAAGATAAATTCATGCTATGTTCTTATGGATAGTTAATTTCCTTGAATTTGTGGTGCGTTGTGGGTGTATGATGGAATGCCATGATAAATTGTTGAGGTAACTATGATGTTTGTGCGTAGTATTTATTGTGGACCCAAAGCATGCTCTCCACGTGTTCGATTGGATGCTTATATAGAGAAATGAGGCCATTTGATTTGTTAAGTGTGAAGTCCTCAATTATGTGTTGCGTATGATGGCCTATGGGCATGTTGTGTATGAGTTATCTATCTTGTCTTACTTTATGTTCTTGTATGTTGGGGGTACGTATGCCCGAAATAGTCTACTGGTCTAGAGTCGAGTCAGTTTCACGGTAATCTTAATCGAGCGATGAACAATGAACTCCCGGTTAGTTTCAAAACTTGGGGAAAACTCGGAAATCATTCTTTATCGAATAATCGGGCCATGAAGCTCTGAAATCTTACATATCAATTCACTCCGTTACAGACCTCTGTACATTTTGTGAGATAGTAAGCTTATCTTAAAAGTAAGGGGCAATTAGAAATACTCCATCAGAGAACAGAATCAAGTGAACTCTATCATATTGATAAAGTATCATAATGTGAGAACAGATTCAGTTTAGTTGAGTACAGTTAAGAACCACTTAATGTCTTTCTGTTGAGAGTAGGATTCAGCACCGAACGAGCTAAGGATGGGAACATTCCTGCGAGTAGAGGGTTTGATTCCTGGTAGCAATCCTTATGTTCCAGAACTACGTCGCCAGCGTAGGTTGAGACATCTATCCTGCGAGTAGAGGGTTAGATGAGGTGGTTGTACTACAAGTTGAGGGTCCCACCATTCTCGTTTGAGGTCCTGATAGTAGAGGGTCTTATGCAGTTGTCTTTACTAGTGGTGCGGTATTGACACCCTTCCAGCTAGGTTATAGGTTGGATCCCACTTATGGTAAGTGGGGCATGTTGGTTAAATGATCACTTTCATAGTTTCAGTAACAATCTCAAAAAAGAACTCAGTTAATGTGCAGAAGTTGAGGCTGTCAGATACAGGCCTCCCAGTATTGCTATCATTATCATTGAGTAGAGAGACTTCCTGCGAGATGAGGGTTGCTCTCGAACTTATTTACCCATTATCATTATCGTTGAGTATAGAGACTTCCTGCTGGATAGGGGTTTATCTCAAATTCAGTTGTTCAGCGTTCTAGAAACTTCCTGGTATATGTGGGTTGATCTTAGATTCAGTTGTTCAGTGTTCCAGAGTTGGTGAATTTGAATATCAAGTATCAGTAATATCAGTTATCCGATTTCTCAGTATGGATAAGTACAGATGCCAGCCCTAGTAGCTTCAAATACTCAGTATCTTATTGTCATTATTATTATTTTTGGGTGTCAGCGTTCAAAATGTAACATTCGGTGTCATGATGATTTCAGTTGTACTTTATGCATCCATGTGTGTATTGTTGATCAGACATGTTTCAAAATTGGTAACTGCGGAGTTTCTATATATGTTTAGTCCAGTGAATACATATTATTCAGATTGTTATGTTTATGCATAAGCCTTATATTTTACCTTACCCTATCCTTGCATACTCGGTACATTCTTTGTACTAACGCATTCGCGCTATGGTGCTTTCCCAACCATAGGTTCAGAAGAGCGAGATTCAGAGTATATTTAGCTGTCAGATCTTGTAGCGGTGGGTACAACAGTGAGTCCTCATCATCTAAAGATATTCTATTTCAGTGTTTTGATGATTTTAGTAGACGGAGTTAGTTGGGGAATTGTTCCATCAACTCCACAGTTCAAACAGTGTAGAGGCTTCTCAGACAGATGTATTGATATTTAGTTTTCAGTACTGTATATTTAGATGTTTGAACCTTATGGCCAGATTTAGCTAGTTTTTGCATTTATCGTATTATATCATGCAGTGAACAGATACGGATATCAGTGAAGTGTTAGCTTATGGTCCCTCGGGGTCACGAGCATCGTGTGGCATTCCGGTTCATGGGAATCGAGGCGTTACATAAATCTAGGAAAAATGCTATCTTTTGGATTAGGAAGTAACAAGGTACATTTGTAGGCAAGTCCCACAATCATATTTGTTTTTCCCCTTCCAACTTCACTACCCATGGTTCCCCCTTCCCTTTCTCTTATTTCTTCACACTCTTCTTGTACCTCACTATTTATTTTCTCTCCATCTTGAGGCTTGGCCTCACTCTCTTTGGTTTCTAACTCTTGGAGAGGAGTCATTGGGTTTTGTGAAGTATAGGATCTTTGGAATTAAGATGTTTGGACTTATGAAGGTAGCCTTTGGTCAAGTGAGTTTGGAACTTGGTGGTTTGAATATTGAGGAGATTTTGGTGGATCTAGTCTATCAACCCCTGCTTTAATTCTAATCATGTCTCTCCTAAAAGCATCCCTATCATTCTTCATATCTCTAATAAAAGCATTATTATTTTCCACCACTTTTCGGGCAAGGGCATCACTAGCACTCTTTATTTCTCGGCCCAAGGCATCAATCCGAGCCATCAAGGCTCCAATAACATCATTTCCCAAAGGTTGGGAAGTAGTTCCTTCAGAATCCATGGAAAATGTACATAAAAGAACAAAAAAAAACAGCAAGCAAACAACCTACAAAATGAGCAAACAAGTTAGTTTAAAAGCCTCACTTTACTGACACTCAACCTCACCTCACACTTGGGTTTACAAGTGTTGAAAACATGGAAATACTTAAAAGGTGAATGAGTGGTGAATAAGATTTGTCCAGGAATCAATTTTTTTTTTTGATATGACTCAAATAAAAATGATGTACCGAGTTGAACCAACAAACTACTATGAATTTGAAAATGAGAAAAACACACAAAAATCCAAGACACGAAATGAACGGACTCTAATCTAATTATCAACCTAGTAGGTAATTAATAGTTTGATAATTAGTGGTAGAATCAACATAAACGAAACTAGAAACAACAAATAGAAGTGTAGAAATCTAATTTAGAACTCAACTTGGCCATTTGTATAAGTGATGATGTGGCAGCTTGTGATTGGATGTCACTTTTCAAAATTTTCAAATCCTAGTTCACTTGTTTCAGCCAAACACACTTAGGAGAAGAAGAAATTTCATTTTCCAGGGAAAAATTAAAGGTTTGGAGCCCTTTTGGAGCTTCAAATAACTTAAAAATGGATTGGTCCCCCACCCTTGTACTTTCAATTGTACTTGATTATTCCCTTTGTCTCTTTTTTCTTTTGGATGACAATGAATATGCCAAGGTATATCTTCTCCTTTTTTGGATCAAACACACTATTTGAATATTTTTCCTTAGCAAGACTTGATGAAGATAGAAGAACAAGATGAATATTTAAGAGTTGACCGAAGCTTGACCCCCAACAAGAAATAATATTGTGTCCTTGTTGTTGATGTTATTGTTGATGTTGTTTTGTTATTGTTGATGTTGCAATAGATGGAGCAACTATTGGAATAAATCAAACCTCTAGCAAGGTTGGTTTGATGTATTCCAACAGATTACATATTTGTTGCAACAAATTCCACATCTATTGCAACAGGCTCCACATCTGTCACAATATATTGACAATCTGTTGAACGAATGGGAAGTTGTTCCAAAAGATTGATAATCTATTGCAACAGATGGATAATGTTCTTTCTGTTCTTCTCTTGCTTGGCATCAATTTCTTTTCTCTTGTTTGTAGATATAAGGAAATAAAAATTGATCAAAATTCTCCCGACCAACATAAGAGGCTATAGTGATATAAGAAAATACTAGGAAAAATGAAATTGACACTAAGAATGCAAGAAGAAGAAAACACACTAAGTGAAAAACAATACAAAGAAAGGGGATGAAGAAGAAGAATGCTTGAAACTAAAGGATAGATAGAAATACCCTTACTTCTACCAAAGGATTAACAAAATATGGTGTATCAAACCATCAATCACACCTCACCAATAGAAGCTCAAACCTTTCTCTTAGGTGGACCAAGGGAATTCACATCCTCAAAACCCACCTTTCTTGCCAATTTGTCAACACAAGTGAAATCCATCAATTATGCTAACCCTAATTCGATTTCTCTCTCTTAAGGAGAAGGAGAATACTACAAGCTAACAATAATATTACAATCTGAAAAATTCACTCAACATATTATGTCAAAAACTTCTAAAAATAGAAGGCTACTTGTCTATTTATACTATTACATGCCAATCGACTAAACTACCCTTAATGAAGGGTGCTCCTTTGTAGTGTAAAAAGATAGTCTTAAAAGACTATAATAACCCTAACTTAGGGTGCCTCTTGAGTGTATAATTTCCCCTCCTTCCTTCTCTTGACCAAGGCTTCAAAATACTCCTAAAAGTCTTCAATTGCTTGCTAATTCCAAAGACTTTAACCTTAGACAACACCTTGTGCTCTTGTTACTCCTTGTTTTTGTATCATATAGTAAAGATGGGTTCGGAGGAATAAGTTGCTTGTAGATGGAACCACTTCATATGTGGGAGGTATGTATTACTAATAATGTTATTGTGAAAACACATATAGAGTACAATGATTTTGTGAATGTTATTTTTTACTGATTAATCATTGATCATGCAAACAAGATATCTGCAATTTTACAGTTATGTTTGATAGGTCCGAACTGATAAGGATGAGGAACCATGAATATGGTTTTGATACTTTATTAAGATTTAATGGCGGTTGTTGCTCATGTTTATGTGTCAAGAATTATGAAGGGATCAAGTTTTGGTGGTATTATAATAAGATTCGATAGCGATTGGACTAATTTTTAGGGTGTATTGGAATATGAGAGGGCCTTCGAAGCCTCTCACTACTTTAACCAAGAACAGAAATCAATATAGTTATTGTCCTAGCCCAAATTCATATGGTTGGGTTGCTCAGGGTGATGATTATATGCTAAAAGGTGTGGTAGGAGAATACCTGCGACGAAAAAAGGGAGTTGATGAAAGACAATATCATCTGAGAGATAATTAAAGAGGAAACATACGATAGGAGGGGAGGTCATAGCGAATCTGGATGATGAAACTGACTTAGAACATGAGAAATCTAAATCAAGTGCAAATATAAAAGTATATCCAGTAATGAAAAATTGGTCTGTTGTCTTCTCAAAGAAAAATAGTATAGTTGGGCACTTTTCTAGGGAGCTGTGACTAGGTAGCATGGTCGGAATAATTTCCTACATAGAAAATAGCAGAACACCAAGAAAGCAGCTTTGTGTCCACTGAAGGTTAAAATGATGTTTAGTAAGTTGAGAAAACTTATGCCAAGAACAGTTGAAGTTAAAATAAGGAATCTAAGTGAAAGCGATCATTTCTGAATTTTAAATTGCATCTCATGCCTTCTTGTTTGTGATTCTCAATTTTTAGGTTCGCAGACTAAGGAACAAAGAGGTTACTATAGTCAAAGTTCTTTGGCAGAATAAGTCTGTTGAGGGAGTTACTTAGGAAGCAGAAGCAAATATGCGAACCAAGTATCCTCACCTCTTCTATGCAAACTCAGACTCAGCTCAAGGTAACAGTTTTCCTTGACTTTACTCAGTTCCATGCTCAGATTACCTTTATATATCTGTACCGGTTCAGTTGCATAGAATTCTCATATCATGCATACTTTCACAAAATAGCTCAGTCATTTGTCATGTCTTCAGAATTTAGTCATGCTTCAATTATGCATATCGGTATGATAGTTCAGTATATTAGTAGATTCAGTTATGAAATCATGCTTCAGTTGTGCATGATCAGTATGTAAATTTAGTTTATCAATATTATCAGCTTAGTCAGTCTTACTCGAGGAAGAATATTCCCAAGGGGGAGATATTGTAAGACCCTACAAAATCCTAAGCTTAACTCATTTCGTTAAAGCTTGAAAAAAGGTCCCAGACTTAGAAATTTCAGCTAGTATTTACACCTAGAATTATTTTTTCCTTCATAATTTGGTGATCTTATTTTATGACCCTTATGACCTTAAAATATCTATACTTGGATTAAATCATGATCAGGTGTGTTAATAGGTTACTTCGGGTGAGTTTTGGATTTTTGGGACCTCATTTGAATCATACTCAAGTGGCCAAAATAGTGGGTCGACGCGATCTCAACGCGTTGCGTCATCCATCGCGCTGACGGATAATTTTTCCCTAGCTTTCAGTGCAATTTCAGTGAACCAACACAAACTTGATGTGGCGCATTGGTCATCGCATTGATACCATCGACGCAACGCATCACACAACGCATCACTGGGCACATTTTTGGTCATTAAAACTCCACATCTAGAGGGGTATTTGGATCATTTTTCCACCCTTAATCAGTCCCAAAATCACGAGATTAACCTACTCTTAAGGCAAAATCTCTCATTCTCTCTCAAATTTACTCAACAACAAACTCTAGGGTATTCAAATTTTAAGACCAATCTTCAAGAACACACCATCAATCTTCACGAATTTACTTACCAAGGTATGTTATGTTTTTATCCAAGGATTTCCTTCCATCCTTGGAGTTCAAGAACCTCTTTTAAAATTTCAAGATAATTTATTTCATGAATTCCAAGTTGAGTTAAATTGTATTTAAGATTATGATTTTTTGGGGTTCTAATCCATGATTAATTGCAAAATCCATGTAAATTAAATAGCATGTGTGTAGTTTCATGTAGTTTCATGTTGGAAACCCTTGAATTTATGAGTTTGGAGTTGTGATCATGATGCTTGCATGTTGACTAGTATTATGTGTATAAACTATGCCCCCAAGTGTTTGATACAATGTTAATGAGAGTTGAATAGTGAATCATGACATAATAGTATGTGTACAAGTTCATGCCATGCAAGTGTTTGCTAAAATGCCTCAATGAATGAATTGTGACAAAGTGACTAGTTATCATGTTTTCAAGATTGTGCTATGTTTTTACTATCTATGCTATCGAGTCTCGGGTATCTAATACTCGACAATCTAGCTGCTAGTTTGATTTATAGTAGTTTCAGGATAATCTTAGTGATGTCACGTACAGTAGTACTCAGTCAGTAATAGAACTCAATAATTTCAGTTAGTTAATAGAACTTAGTATATTCATCTAGTTAACAGAACTCAATATATTCAGTCAGTTAATAGAACTCAGTGAACTTAGTCTAGTTTTGTTAGAAAGCATGATCAGTAACAGTTCAGTCAAGCCTAGTACATTCTAGAAATCAGTTCAGTGTCTATTCAGTTGGTAGTAGGAATCAGCACCGAGCGAACCCAGGGATGGGGGCATTCCTGTTTGTAAAAAAAGGGTTTGAATCTTAGTAGCAGTCCCTATGTTATAGAACTACATAGCCAGCGTAGGTTGAGATATCTTCCTATAAATCTAGGGTTGATACATCTCGTACGAGTTTTCCTACCAGTGAGGGTTAACGAAAGGGCTTACTTCCAGAGAGGGTTCTCATAGCCATTGTTAGTATCCCTTGAAAAAGTGCTAATACCCTTCTAAATGGGTAACTAGTTGGACCCCAAATTAATTCATAATCAGGGTACGTCGGTTAGAAGAACACTCCCACAGTTTCAGTTTCAAACTCGGTATAAAACCTCAGTTCAGTATTAGAATCAGGACTGTTAGATACAGCCACCCAACTCAGTTTAAAATTTAATTCAGTTCTACAGAATCAAGACTGTCAGAAATAGTCACTCAGTTAATAGTAATATAGTACCAGTAAGCTCATATATCAGTCATTCAGTTTTCAGAACTCATTATCCAGTATTAAATGTGATTTCAGTTACAGTATACGTTATGGGCATAACATTGCATAATTAGTATTTTCCAACAGTTTTAGATATACATGTACTCACACTCAGTTATATTTATGATTTCTCAGCCAGTTACTGTTCCTGCATATGAACACCTGCATTCATCCTTACCTGACCTAGCATACCAGTACATTTAAAGTACTAACGCGTAACTTTATTTTGTGCTATGATGTCTTATATCATAGGTCAGACGCACGGGCTCCTAACCTGACTTAGCAGCCCAGATTATCAATAGAAGATTTAGTGGTAAGTCCTCAGAGTTTGAGGATAGAGTATTATTTTAGTTATTAGTACTTCAGTAGTCGAAGTTAGTTGGGTTTTGTCCTATCAACTCCATATTCAGACAATTCAGTTAGAGGCTCTTCAGACTAGATTATTTCAAACAGTCATTCAGTTTTCAGTATTTACTTATCAGTATTCAGTGTTTGATTTTAGGTATGAACCTTAAAAAAGATTCAGCCTAATTTTTGGATTATTACATAGTTATTATTATTCAGTTGTTGCAGTAGGTACCAATCATGGATTAACTTGTTGTCTTTCAGGATTATGAGCACCGTCTGACATCTGGGGTGCATACTCGGGGTGTTAAAGCTTACCCACCGAGTAAATGGAAGATTTCATATAGCTCATGGAATATCAAACTTTTAGGGTGTACCACCCAGCTTAGAAGTAAGACAAAGAGTGAGTCGTGGTTTCAAAGAAGTGTTTCAAAGTCTTTGAAGTGTGCCCATATGTTTTCGTATATTATATGTAAAATGTTTTGTGAATTTCTCTCACTTATCGTATATATAAATGCATTATTTTGGATTGGTCTGCGTACCAATACATCTATATTAACCCACCCATATTTTGGGATTTTGAGACACAGTCCTGGGGTCTCGTTAAGCAGTAGATTGATTTGTCAGAAGTTTGCAGCTGGTGAGCCTTCCTTATTTCGGAAGGCCTATTTTTTTAACATTTTTATTTCATTTTGGGTTTTTGGGATAACTGGGGGGCCTTGTCCCAGTATTCAGACAATAATGTTTTTGAGTTGTTAGAGATTTCGCAGACTAGTATCAGGTATTTTTGAATGTATCATGAACTCAATATTGTGTTGTTCAGTTGAAGTAAAAGAATGACCATGATACCGTATGATAACTTTTTTGTACTTTTGTATATTGTATGAATGTTGTGTATGATTGCCAGCTAGAAAAGGGGCGTTCTGGCCTTCTCGGGTGCGAGATGTTTGTCGCGGCCAGGGCCTTGGTTCGGGTCGTGACATTTTTGAAAGAAAAAATAGATTAACTTGTGAACTATTCTATCATGTAAGATCTTTCAAAGCACAAGGTTCTCAATTTTTGCTACTTATTGTTGACACCCAATTTTGGCTCGCCCTTTTTATTTTAATTATTTTTGTCGATGCTTCTTGACCCTAATTATTTTCAAAAAATTAAATAAGAAATAAGAATCATATATTTATCTCTATTTCTAAATAATAAAAGGGAATCTATTTTTTATCATATTATAAAAATTTTTAATTAAATATAATTAAATATTTTAACATCAAAAATTATAAAATATCTTTTGGTAATTGCATTTGCATTCTTTTCAATTTCATTTTTAGATGATATTGTATTTTTTTATTATATAAAAATATATTTTATAAGATGTATATATATTTTATATATTCTCGTTTCTACACACACATATATGTATGTATACACATACATATATTTTTTATATTAAATCAAAAAGATATTAAAGTAGGACGCTTATACTAAATTATGTATGTAATTTAAATACGTACCAAAATAATTTTGGGATAGTAGGAAACATTGAGAAAACTAATTTTAGTAGAAAAAGAATATTCGGACCAACAAAAACTCAATTCTAATTTTTATTTTATTTCAAACCCAACTCTTGTTTATAAATTTCAACCTAATTGACCTAGAACTCGGTTCAATTCTCATCCAAACAAACATAAATTGATCTAGTTCGTTAATTTATTTCTAATCCGAGAATCTATATATATATATATATACATATATATATATATATTATTTATTATTTTTCCTTATTTTTATATATTAAATATGAACAGTCCGATCAAGCTATTCGACGGTCCAAAGTCCAATCAACAAAACAGTACAAGCAAACTACTTTCTTCTCTTTTCAATAAACCGAACCGCACAGCTTATCCTGTTTCTCCCAAAAAAAAAACACTTACATCCCATCATTTTTCCCAAAAGAAACACAAAAATTCAAAGTCCCTCTTCATCTTGTTCTTTCTCATCATTTACCATCCCCAAAAGCTGAAGATTTTCATGGATTTTAAATTCAAATTTCAAATTTGAATTTCAAATCTATTTCTCCCATGTTTTCATTAAACAATTGTCTCAAATCCTTGGCAATAAATAGACAAACTTTTATTTCAAAGAAGGGGGAAGGGAAGAAACAAAAAACGAGTTGAAAAGGAAAAAGAGTTTCCAAAATTTCCTAGTTTTCTTTCCAATTTTTGTCCAAATTCCAATCATAGCGGATTTATAGTCGCCGAAGGGTTCCTTGACATTGGAGCCCCAGTTTTGCTGCACCAACAAAGGTGCGAATCTGCCCTCCCCTTTTTTTTTTTTTGCCGCATTTATATGTTTATTCCTTCATTCTGGCTCTATGAATGTAAACAAATGTGAAATTTAAGGTGATTATCTGTTGTTATTATGGTTCTGTGGATATGTTTTTTAGAAAAGAGAAAAAGAAATAAAATTATGTTTATCTGAGGTTTCAATGATACTTATACAAGGGAAATTAAAAGACCCGTTTTTTGGCTAGACGACCCAGATGCAATTCGAGGTTTGCAGCGTCGTTGTTTTTTTTTTGTGTGTGTAAATAGATGTGAGTCTCAATTTCACTCTTGTAGCCTATTCGGATGGTTGATACCTACTACGCTGCATCCTTATTCTATAAGGGTGTATCGGTACAAAGGGAATTTTTTTTATGATGAATTTCATCCGTGTTTGGTCTCTAACGTACTTGAAGTTAGGAATTTTAATGGGGAATTTTCCTTAAGAAAGTTGGCCTAAAATGAGGTATCTTAGAGATAAGGAGTTTTCTGTAAAGGTGATTGCCTTTCTCTATTGTGCTAATATTTTTTTTCTTTTAGCAACTAAATCAACACCCCTTTGTTCATAGAATGCACGAATAACAACTGTGATAACTGATGCATATGTTTTGTGTACATGTCAGTGTGTGTGTTGCTTTTTCCCTTTGGAATAATTTTGCTAAAGCGGCTATGATGATATTTCTTTCCATTTCATTTTTGAACAACTCAATAGGACAAGAAAATAGAGCGATCGTATCTTAGCAAGGCAATTCAGATGACTAGTGATTTTGTGTCATGCACCTGTGTTTGCATTCTTGTCGTTTTCTTCATTATCCCATCTTATTTATAGTCCTGGACCTTAATATTACTCTTATGGTGTCTTTGGTATGATTGGAAAATCTCTATCATGATTGAAATTAGTATTTGGTCTCTTATGTATCCCCTTATGAAGAGAAATTTTATTTCATATGTTAAAAAAAATATAATCTTTAATACCCATAATTGGTGTTTGTCCTTCTCTTACATTTTTAAAAGCCTTTTATTTGATTGAGTTTGTGAGGCCAAGAGTTGCAAGAAAATACAATTTTAGTCCTTAACTATTTTGACGCAAACGAGTTAGACTGTTAGAAACCACGTTAATGGAGTTCTTCTCAACAATATGAGTTAGGGTAGCATGTATCATTTCCGATAACAACATGAAAGCAATTCTACGTATGTGCTACGTTTTAAGTTCATGTCTTGAATTCCACTATCTTTGCGTCATGTTTTATTTATTTGTTGGAATTTAAATTAGTTACTAATCCTTATTTTCTTTATTTTTACATGTATACTCGGGAGCACGTTTGGGGTTTCATGGCCTGACTCAATCTTTTTCTAAATCGGAGAAGCGAACAAATATCGCATCACATATTTCCATCTAGCAGTCTAGTTCCTCTTTCCCTCTTTTCAAGTTCCTTTCTTCTTTTAAAGACACTTGTTATCTTTTTGCATAATATTTCGCATATAATTATTTAAAATTTGTGTTTTATATATTCTTACTTAAATTGGTGTGAATCTTTGAATTACTTTTGTAAAATATAATTATTCCCTTTTCCCCTTAGATTTTGAACTTAGTATAATCACTAGAGAGTCGGCGTGTACGTCGGGTGAGCGGGAGTTTTACTACCGTCGAATCACGTGCCTTGTCATATAGGAAATCCAAATCTGCGTCTACCCAAATATTAGAAAACTTAAGATAGAGCGTTACCACCCTTGATTTAGGCCATGCATGCATAAGACTTAAGTGGTTTGACCCATGGCATCATTCCACAGATAGGAGAACACCTTTTATATCAAATGGTTTCCATAACCCAATGAAGACCCTCTTATTATGTGCAGAGATAACGATAAATTGATCAAAGTCAAAATTTGATCAAAGTTGAGTTTGAAAATTCTAACTCTGGACTCAAGTAATGTCATTAATTAAAATTTGTATCAATTTATCAAAATCTCGATTAATATTTGTCGCTTAGGCCTACCTCCAGCATAAAGGAGTCACCCACATATTCAGAACGCGTTATTGTTGCTTGATGTATTTGTCTACATGTTTGTTTGACTTTACTTGACAACTTACTTGCTCCATGATCTATTAAACTTACATGAACACGACTTTAGTTGATCTCCTTATTAAAACTAACGTCATTTCTATTTTATTTTTTGCTCCCCTTTTTATTTTATCCACAAAGATAGTTGATTCGTGTTGACAATTCAACTGGCCGACCATCCGTACTTCACAAGGTCCAAGTCTTCAGTATTACCATGACATAGTTGGGATATTCAAGGAAGATGAATCAATATGTCTGATCCAACCACATTTAAACCAATTGGTACCGCTAGAACTGTCATCCTAGGGACCCTTTGGAGACTCTTGAAAATGAAACTGTTGTTCAACATAACGAGCACATTGCCCGTTTGACCCAAGAGATTAAGGATCTACGTCGAGAGCTAAATCGGGTTAAGGACTTGAACAATTTGTCCATTACACTCCAAAGTGCACTTCCTGTACCCATAAATGTCGCACCAAATCCACATGCTTTCCATCACTTGATTCACCAGTCCCCGAACTCTTTCGTTCTAAACATCCTCTACCTACCAATAACAATCTACCTCAAACCACCCCTGCAAATCCACCAAATCAACTACCCATCTACACACCTCCACAAAGTCAGCCTCCCAGCTATACTACCTATTTTACTCCTCGTAATCCATCACCTGTGAACCCACCAAATCAATCTCTAGTTCACATCCCTTACGTATCACCACCAGTTAACACCTATCAACTACCTAAAACTACTCTCACAAACCAACAAACTCAACCACCCGCCAATACCTCTTATAATCCTCCACCACCTCCAATTCAAAAAATTCCACCATACAAAGATATCCGACCCAACATATACAAGGGGAACATATTGTCACTCCTTATGGTTAATATGTTCCTCTTGTATATGCGGTAGAAAATCAAACCTTTACCAATCTAATTAAGGTCTGGTTCCAACGCGAGGTAGAACAGTATGAAAAAATGGAGAAATTTACTAGGGCAAAAGTAGATGATGTGTAAGCAAGGGAGATTCGTGATCTTAAGTAAGCAATGAGAAATCTCCAAATTACTAGGGGAAGAAAAATCCTAGAGTATAAGGATTTGTGTGTGCAACCTGACATTGACTTACCTGTAGGATATAAGCCTCCAAAATTTAATTTGTTCAATAGAGTTGGCGATCCACATGCTCATTTAAGAGCTTACTGTAACAAGTTTGTTGGAGTAGGGAGAAACAAAATGATTAGAATGAAATTGTTCATAAGAAGCTTGTCTGGTGAAGATTTTGCTTGGTACATACAACAGGATCTCTGTAAATGGCATGGTTGGAATGATATGGTACATGAATCTATGGATTGATTCAGGTTAAACACTGAAATCGTACCTAATAGGTTCTACCTGGCTAAGTTAAACAAGAAGTCGACTGATACTTTTCGTGAGTATGCTCTGAGTTGGAGGGCGGAAGCAACTAGAGTCCAACCACTGATGAGTGAAAGTGAAATGGCTGCTACCTCATTGAATATCAAGATAACAATCTCTATTATGAGAAAATGATAACTACGATGGGACAAAAGTTCATAAAAGTCATCAGAATGGGGGAAATCATGAAAGATGGGATCAAATCTGGGAGAATCCAAGACTATACAGCTTTGCAAGTTGTAAGCAAAGCAATTCAATATGGTTCTATCAATGGGGACAAAAAGAAGAAAGAAGATATATCTACCCTCATGATTTACCAAGGATACAAGCCAAATCAAATCCCTCTATACCCGAATCAACCACATCAGCCTATTTATCCTTTCCAATATACTGGAACTTCCTAGACACTCTATCAACTTCCACCAACTCCTTATCCGGTCTACAATACCCAAGAAAATTAATATCAACCTCACAATTCTGCTTACCAAACTCTACTTGCATACCATCCCATCCCAACCGCAATAACCAAAATCACCCACATGATGAGCCTAAAGTCAGTTCAAATCTCAAAGTCAAAAACATTCACAACTACATAAAATTAGCCGAGTCATATGCTCAGTTGTTTGGAAGATTGAAAACAACAAGTGTACTACTACCAATTGAAGGAAAAATCCCAGATCCTATCCCAAAATGGTTTGATGGTTCCAGGCGTTGTGCATATCATTCTGGAGTTGTTTGGCATGACACCGAGAATTGCTATAGCATTAAAAACATGATTGAATCCTTAATTAAGGAAGGAGCAATTCAACTTACTGGACCTCAACCCAATGTGAACAACAACCCTTTGACTAACCATCGGAATGCTAATGTGAAAATGATAACTATTAAGGAAGATTTTGATTCAAAAGAAAGCAGTGTACCAATTTGAAAGGTGGGTAACGACACATCATTGGTCTTTGACGCTCCTATGATATCAGTCCAAGAGGCAATGCCAATGGAGGTTACTACTGCTAGCATTGATACACCGACCATTTGGGGTGCCGAACTAGAGGAAACATTAAAGAATTAGACTTGTACTCTGTACCTAGTTCGCCGGGGGTCTTGGTAGTATGAACAAGTTGTAATACTTTTGCAAGGCACGATTGTATAAATTGAAGCTTGATCGTGCCTAAAACTTTATGTTGTTTTGCCTCATCTTTTGGAAACTTAATTGCAAAATCTATGATTGCTTTTTCTATTTTTCATTGACTTTCTATTACATTTACTTTCTCTCCTTTTATGTAAATTATAAAAATCTGTTAATTTATGATTGTGACATAATGAAACAAATGAACAAAGCTTTGAAGATGACTAAGAGTTCGATCAACCAACCAAGGAACATGGAACAATTCGAGCACGAAAAATATCCATTAAAGAGTGATAACGCCCAAACTACAGCTCTCGTAAGAGTGTAAGCGGTCGATGTCAAATATAGAACCCAACTGGGTTGGGTGTCGAATCCCACAGGGAATACTTGGTCACTAAGTGTTGTAATTGTTAGCAGACTGTTGGTCGAAAATTCTACGGAAAGGGGGGATTGGTTTTAGGCGTGAAGTAATGTTAACAAAATAAAGAAAGAAATGATCAATGTAGTAAGATTTAATCACAGAGAATAATAAGTTAGGGTTATGTCCACCTTATGAGTTCTACGTATCTATTAACTATGAGTTATGCGGGATTCAGACATGCATGCACTTATAGAGATTCGTATTCTAATGGTAAATCCTAGTGTCTCTCGACCATCCAGGATTATTTCACTTTAACTCTCTCGAGTTTAAAGTGTATAACTAACGGTACAAATTCTCCAAGAGGTTAATCCAGTTATGGCACTAACGTGTAAATAGGGGTTGGTAGCCCTATTTCCTTGTCACACTTTCTTTTCCAAACATGTAACTTTTCTCTCGAACAAGTTAATGCTATAATGGCGTATTCTATATGTTTGCAACCACAATAATTTAATTAAGATGAAGAGAGTAATGATATAAGTAGCATACGTATCAAGAATTCACAAACTCATAGTAATAGATAGTATCTCAAAAGGCTTCCATAACCCTAACAGAGAAGTTTAGCTACTCATGAGTATAACGGAGATCACAATAGATATAATCATCATACCACCACCTAGAATAATCTTGGCGATGGGATGACTTAAACGTCAAGAAGGAGATGACATTTTTCTTCTTGGTCGTTCCTCAAGAGGGCCGAGTTTTCTCTGTTAGAAAGTAACGTGAATAAATCCTAAAAGTGTCGAATGAATTATGAAAAGCTTAATGAAAAGCGTGAATGAAAAGCTTGCTGAAAAATTCAGCAAATAGGGTTTTTATAAAATCCTTGTCCTAGTCCTACTGAAATAGGGTTTTTATCCTTGTCCTAGTCCTACTGGGTTACTGTTGCACCCCTAAGTATTAAGAAATACTGATTTTGCCCGGGACGGATTCTCCATGCATCACATTCAGTCCACAAGTTTCCAAAAGCTGTCTTCCTTCTTACGTGAAGTTTCCCTTGCTACCGAAAGGTCCACAAAGTGCTGAAATCTTCATCATAAATACCTGAAAACATGCTAATCACGTTGGTTAGCTCACTTATAGGAAAATAGACTAAAAGTGCAGGAATTATATATTTTGTCCTTAAAACTTAGCTAAAATATGGGTAAATTATAGTGCTTTAGGCGTGTAAATACGCCCAACATCAACACCCCACACTTAAAGCTTTGTTCGTCCTTGAACAAAATATTACGTCCATGCAAACATCTAACTAGGATTTCACAGCAGTAACACAAAATATTCATCAAGACAGGCACGACAATTATTAACAAAGAGTAGCTTTCTTGATCACTGCTAGAAACAATTCAACCTCCAACGTAGACTCGTAATGATGGTTAATTCGTATCCACAAGTTAAGGCACAAAGAATCATACAAAACTACCCAATAATCATTAACTATGTGTGTCTCACACAAGATATCACCCATAATCACTCATAGTTTTGCATTTTTCGAAACATGGGTATAAGATTCTCTTTGCTCTCACTCTCACAAAGAATTCATATGTTGCAACTGCTGACCATAGGCTTGCCCTTAGTGTAATGCTCTACTAATATCAGAATGCTAAGCTTAGGATCAAATAGGTCTTTACAGGTTGTAATGTAGGCTAAGGGACAGGTAGGACTATTTTGGCTAGAAATAGTGACTATGTTCCCTAAGCGCTTTAATACATCACATTATGTCATTAACACTCTCTTTTAAACAACCTCTCTACTTTCCTTTTATCTACCACCCCTTTTCACCTATTTTGTTATTCAATTTAAAACAGAATTAACTTTTTATTTTTCTTTTCATTTTTTCTTTTTTTTTATAACACACCTCTATAATAGTCACTCTTTTTCATAACAAATTCAAGTACCAATACGCTCTAAGGCATCAGTCTCACCCAATTTCCTCTTATTTTGTCACATGACTTTACAATTTAAAGCGCTTAGGAATTTGGATCAAATTATGGTTTTGAAAAAAAATGGATTAGGCTACATATGAGGTTGTCAAAGAAAATAGCTAAAGGCTCAAAGGGGGTTATCTAGGATAATGTACATGGGTTGGTAAAAAGAAGGTAAACAGTTATAGGCTGCCAAAGAAATGCCTAAATCATCTCCTAAACTCACACTCTTTATTTCGCTTTACATACACACCAGGCAAGTTCTAGCATCAGCCACAAACACAGAATATACTATAACCTCACACACACAAGCACATGGTCAACTTTATTGGAAGCAGTATAGACTCTTGACCCAACATATGAAGGAATTAAACCACACACTTATCACACAATGAGTCACACTTAGAGCCTAAACGTCTCAACAGTAATGATTTTAGCACAAACTTTTGTCATAATACAATGACGCCTATCAGAGCAATTTCATGCAAAATCTAAAAAAAAATTCTAAAATTTAACTACTAACTAAATCAAACAAACAAACATAAATAAATGAAAATGCAGGCAAAGAAATATAGCATACAAATATCAGCACCCCACACTTAGACGGGACACACTGCCCTCAGTGGAAAATAAATAAGGAAAACCTGATTAGTTAGACTCCTCCTCTATGTCTGGGGTCATACCCCCTGCATCGGAATCATCATCAGAGTCGTCGTCATCAGAGTTCTCCTCCACGTTTGAGTCTGGCATTCGGCAATCATCATCAGTCGGTACATCATCATCGAGAGGTTCCTCAAAATGTACACCTACTCTACACATAGCCCACGCATGCTCATTCATCGGGTAGTCATAATCCAACTGTTGGAGCTCTGCATCAGTTGGAACACGTCCCCCACTCATCATGGAAAACCTCGTCATGCCATATAAATGGCGGAAGAAGCTTTCATCGTGAGAATGTCTTTCTCCAATAGTCAGGTTGACGCCATGCATGGTTTCAGAATCTTTCACCTTTGTGAGGTCAACCTTCTTCGGGTTGTGTGGAAGCTTATGATCTGCAGGTTCCTCTTCGATGTCCTCCTTCCTCAATATCGCAGTCAACAGATTGCCAAAGCTGAAGTGGGACCTCTTGTGCAGCCTAGCCTTACGCATTGAAGATCGAATAATCGCCCCAATGTTGATGGGGATGTTCGTCATCAACGCGTACACCAAGCATACTCTATCACGTATGATCTTTGTGTACTGTGTCCCTAGAATCAGGCAAGAGTTGACTATCCGCAACCATATCCGAGCTTCTCTGTTCAAGGAAGCATACGGGAAGGTATTGTGCCGACCGGTATCCTTGTGACGACTCCAACATGCCATTGATCTTGTTCCGCACAGCGTGTGTCTGATTGCCCTGTACGGAGGTCTGTTATAAAGCTCCTTGAGCGGTGATGGATCTACAGATGGATTAGAGAAAAGAAAATAAACCAGACTCGACTCAAGTTTTCATTTTTATAATTTTCAGTGTAATCACCCAGTGCCGTCTTAATCCGTCACTGGGCAATTTTTGAAAATCCATAATTTCCTTTTCTCCCAAATCCTCAGCATATATTTCATCCAATGTCTCCTCATCCCGAGCTATTCTAAACATCCAATTTCGAGACTTGCACCCATATCTTTTCTCATTCGTGATAAAATATTTATTATCATTCTCAAAAGAATTCAGTGTCACCAAAACTCTACACTAGGGTAAATTTTGATATTCATCAAATTTTGCTATAATTCAAACTACAAATGGCTTGATTTCTCGTGAAACTCGAGATATGTAGGCAACTCAGAAACTGAAGTCTGGCCATAATCATCCGAATATTTTATTTTGCCCGAGTCTAAATTGGTTAGGTCAATGTAATTTCCCAAAGATTTGCACAGAAATCTTCGGTCACTCAGGGACAACTGTTGACACTCAATTTTGGCTCGACCTTTTCTTTTAATTATTTTTGTCGATGCTTCTTGACCCTAACTATTTTCAAAAAATTAAATAAGAAATAAGAATCATATTTTGATCTCTATTTCTAAATAATAAAAGGGAATCTATTTTTTTACCATATTATAAAGTATTTAAATTAAATATAATTAAATATTTAAACATCAAAATCACAAATATCTTTTGATAATTGCATTTGCATTCTTTTTAATCTTTAGGCGACATTGAATTTTTTTATTATATTAAAATATATTTTATAAGATGTATATGTATTTTATATATTCTAGTTTCCACACACATATATTTATGTATGTATATACATACATATATTTTTGATATTAAATCACAAAAGATATTAAAGTAGGACGCTTATACAAATTAAGCATGTAATTTATATACGTACCAAAATAATTTTGGGCTAGTAAGTAACGTCGACAAAACTAATTTTAGTACAAAAAAAGCATTTGGGAAAGCAACAACTCAATTTAAAATTTTATTTTATTTCAAATCCAACTCTTGTTTACAAATTTTAATCAAATTGACCCAGAACTCGGTCCAATTCTCATCCAAACAAGCACAAATTGATCTAGTCCGTTAATTTATTACTAATTCGAGAGTCTCGAAATTTTCAATTATGTATATGTATATGTATGTATATATATATATATATTATTTATTATTTTTATTTATTTTTATATTAAATCTAATCCGTCCGATCAAGCGATCGGATGGTCCAAAGTTCAATAAACAAAACAGTACAAGCAAACAACTTTTTTCTCTTTTCAATAAACAAAACCACACCGCTTATCCTCTTTCCCAAAAAAAGGCACATTAAATCCCATCATCTTTTCCAAAAGAAACACAAAAATTTAAAGTCCCTTTCCATCTTTTTCTTTCTCCTCATCTACTACCCCCAAAAGCTGAAGATCCTCAGGGATTTGATATTCAAATTTTAAAATTTGAATTTCAAATCTTTTTCTCCCATGTTTTCTTTAAACAATTATCTCTAATACTTGGCTATAAATAGTCAAACTTCCATTTCAAAGAAAGGGGGAAGGGAAGAAACCAAAAATTGAATTGAAAAGAAAAAGAAGTTTTCAAAATTTCCTAGTTTTCATTGCAATTTCGGTCCAAATTCCAACTTTTGAAGCGTATTTATAGTCGCCGAGGGATTCCTTGATGCTGGAGCCCCAGTTTTTCTACACCAACAAAGGTGCGAATATGCCCTCCCCTTCCTTCTTTTGCCGCTTTCATCTGTTTATTCCTTTATCCTGGCTCTATGAATGTAAAAAAATGTGAAATTTATGGTGATTATCTATTGTTGTTGTGGTTCTGTGGATATTTTATTTTAGAAAAGAGAAAAAATATAAAATTATGTTTATCTAAGGTTTCAATAATACTTATACAAGGGAAATTAAAAGACCCATGTTTTGGCTAGGCGACCTGGATGCAATCTGAGGTTTGCAGCTGCGTTGTTTTCACTTTTTTTTTTTGTGTTAATAGATGTGAGTTTCAATTTCACTCTTGTAGCCTGTTCGGATGGTTGATACCTACTGCGCTGCATCCTTATTCTACAAGGGCGTATCGGGTACAAAGGGGATTATTATTTTTATGATGAATTTCATCCGCGTTTGGTCTCTTACATACTTAAAGTTGGAATTTTTAATGGGGAATTTTCCTTAGGAAAGTTGGCCTAAAATGAGGTGTCTTAGAAATAAGGATTTTTCTGTTAAGGTGGTTGCCTTTCTCTGTTGTGGTAATTTTTTTTTCTTTTAGCAACTAAATCAACACCCCTTTGTTCATAGAATGCACGAATAACAACTGTGATAAATGATGCATATGTTTTGTGTACATGTCAGTGTGTGTGTTGCTTTTTCCCTTTGGAATAATTTTGCTAAAGTGGCTATGATGATATTTCTTTCCATTTCATTTTTGAACAACTCAATAGGACAAGAAAATAGAGCGATCGTATCTTAGTAAGGCAATTCAGATGACTAGTGATTTTGTGTCATGCACCTGTGTTTGCATTCATGTCGTTTTCTTCATTATCCCATCTTATTTATAGTCCTGGACCTTAATATTACTCTTATGGTGTCTTTGGTATGATTGGAAAATCTCTATCATGATTGAAATTAGTATTTGGTCTCTTATGTATCCCCTTATGAAGAGAAATTTTATTTCATATGTTAAAAAAAATATAATCTTTAATGCCCATAATTGGTGTTTGTCCTTCTCTTACATTTTTAAAAGCCTTTTATTTGATTGAGTTTGTGAGGCCAAGAGCTGCAAGAAAATACAATTTTAGTCCTTAACTATTTTGACGCAAACGAGTTAGACTGTTAGAAACCACGTTAATGGAGTTCTTCTCAACAATATGAGTTAGGGTAGCATGTATCATTTCCGATAACAACATGAAAGCAATTCTACGTATGTGCTACGTTTTAAGTTCATGTCTTGTATTCCACTACCTCTGCATCATGTTTTATTTATTTGTTGCGATTTAAATTAGTTACTAATCCTTCTTTTCTTTATTTTCACATGTGTACTCGGGAGCGCATTTGGGGTATCATTCCTTGACTACATCTCTGTCCAAATCAGAGAAGCGAATAAATATCACATCACATATTTTCATCTAGCAGTCAAGTTCCTCTTTCCCTCTTTTCAAGTTCCATTCTTATTTTATAGACACTTGTTATCTTTTTTCTTAACATTTCGCATATAATTATTTAAAATTCGTATTTTACACATTCTAATTTGAATTAGTGTGAATCTTTGAATAACTTTTGTAAAATTTAATTATTCCCTTTTCCCCTTAGATTTTGAACTTAGTATAATCACTAGACTTCGGCATTTAATTTATATCATTAAAAGTTTTAAAAATTTGGTAGGTTAAAACATCTAAAAATTACACAATTACACAACTTATTTTTCCAATATTACAAAAAATCCCAACTCCCTAAACATATTACAAAAATTCCAACATATACACAGAATGCTATGTGTATGTCGGCTATGTTATGTATATTAATAGGAAGAGAGAGTAAAGTAATTAAAAAAGTGGGAGAGAGTGTAATTATTTCCAAAAGTGTTGGTATTTATGTTACTTATACTTAAAATATATCTTTTAAAATTGATGATAGAGTTTTTCAGAATCCTTTAATACTTGTTTAATACTAAATAGTGGCCTATCCCTGGAATCAAATTAGTTTCCACTAATTAATAGTATTGAAATAGTTAAAATATGTGAATTTTGTAGTAGACCGTTGAATTGGAAATCGGCGTTAATAATTTTAGATATGGTTAATCAACTTCATTTTTTTCATCAATTTCAAATAAAAGATGACAACTTTTCCAAACCGACTTTGCAAAGCCCCTTTTTTTAGGATTTCAAATGACAAGAAAAAATAATTTATTTATTTATTTTTACCGTATCGTGATAAATAATAAATTTTCAAGTTATTGTACATTTAAATAACTATATTTTTTTAGCTATCCTCAATAATTTTTAAAAAGTAGATTTTATGATGAGGTTTATTTAAAGTTTCTTTTTCTAATCTTTTCTTTTAAATAAATTAGGATTTTTTTAAATAAGATGTATATTTTTGTAATGCCTTATGTCCTTATTAAAAACATTTAGTTTTCATATCTAACCTAAGTTCATTCGGTTAACCATAGTTAGTGGATCCTTTAGGGTGCCTAATCCCTTCCCTTTAGGATAATTAGAACTCTTACCTAGAATCGTAGGATAAGTAGACCTTAAAATAAAGTCTTCATTTTCTTTAAAACGCATAGCTTATAATAGGTGTCCTAATTCACCGTAGAGCTTATTAGGTGGCGACTTTCTTTAATTTAATTAGAAGTTTCTAATTTGTTGTACCTCGATTTGACTCGTGTTAAAATAGGGTACGACAGCTTGGTGACTTCACTGGGGACTTAGGTTCTTAACCATAACAAACTTAGGTTAATATTTAATTTTTTTTTGTTATTTTTGTTACCCTATTTGTTTTCATTTATCATGTTTGTGTGATATAAATTATTTATTTTCTATAAATTGCTTATTTGTTTATCGCTTTATACAAATTGATATTCCATTTATATTTCCTCCACTTTTAAAAACTGACACTCACACAAGTTGTACATGCAGATTGTGCATTGTACTTTCCCAAAATTCTTTAAAATCATCTTACTTTAGAGAGTCGGTGAATACGTGGGGTGAGCGGGAGTTTTACTACCATAGGATCACGTGCCTTCTCATATAGAAAATCCAACTCTACGTCTACCCAAATCTTAGAAAACTTAAGATAGAGTGTTACCACCCATGATTTAGGCCATGCATACATAAGCCTTAGGTGGTTTGACCTATGGTGTCATTTCACAAATAGGAGAACACCTTTTATGTCAAATGGGTTCCACAATCCAATGACAACCCTCATATTATGTGCAGAGATAATGATAAATTGATCCAAGTCAAAATTTGATCAAAATTGAGTTTGGAAAATTCTAATTCCGGACTCAAGTAATGTCATTAATTAAAATTTGGATAAATTTATTAAAATTTCGATTAATATTTGATGCTTAGGCCTACCTCCAGCATAAAGGAGTCACCCACATATTAGGAATGCGTTACTGTTGCTTGATGTATTTGTCTACATGTTTGTTTGACTTTACTTGACTACTTACTTGCTACATGATCTATTAAACTTACATGAACATGACTTTAGTTGATATCCTTATTAAAACTAACGTCATTTCTATTTTATTTTCTTCTCCCCTTTTTATTTTATCCACAAAGATAGTTAATTCGTGTTGATAATCGAACTGGCCGACCATCCTTACTTCACAAGGTCCAAGGGTTCAGCATTACCACAAGGTAGTTGGGATATTCAAGGAAGAGGAATCACTAGGTCTGATCCAACCACATCTAATCCAATTGGTACCGATAGCACTGTGATTCCTAGGGACCCTTTGGAGACTCTTGAAAATGAAATTGTTGTTCAACGTGACGAACATATTGCCTGCTTGACTCAAGAGATTAAGGATCTGCATGGAGAGCTGAATCGGATTAAGGACTTGACAAATTTGTCCATTACACTCCAAAGTCCACTTCCTGAACCCAGAAATGCCGCACCACATCCACCACGCTTTCCATCACTTGATTCGCTAGTCCTCGAACACTTTCCTTCTAAACATCCTCCACCTACCAACAATAATCTACCTCAAACTACCCCCGCAAATCTACCAAATCAAATACCCATCTATACACCTCCACAAATTCAACCACCCACCTACACTACCTATTCTACTCTTCCTAATCCATCACCCGCCAACCTACCAAATTAATCTTTAGTTTATATCCCTCATGTAACACTACCTGTTAACACCTATCCACTACCTAAAACTACTCTCACAAACCAAAAAACTCAACCACCCTCCAATACCTCTTATAATCCTCTACCACCTACAATTTAAAGTACTTCCACTATAAAAAGTTATCAGACCTAGCATATACAAGGGGAATATGTTGTCACTCCTTATGATCAACATGTTCCTCCTATATATTCAGTAGAAAATTAAACCTTTACCAATCCAATTACGGTCCGGTTCCAACTCGAGGTAGACCAGTATGAAGAAATAGAGAAATATGCTAGGGCAAAAACAGATGATGTGTTAGCAAAGGAGATTCGAGATCTTAAGGAAGCAATGAGAAACCTCCGAATTACTAGGGGAAGCAAAAACCTTGAGTATGAAGATTTATGTGTGCAACCTGACATTGACTTACCTGTAGGATATAAGCCTCCAAAATTTAATTTGTTCAATGGAGTTGGTGATCCACATGCACATTTAAGAGCCTACTGTGACAAGTTGGTAGGAGAAGGGAGAAACGAAATGATTAGAATGAAATTGTTCATAAGAAGCTTGTCTGGTGAAGATCTTGCTTGTACATACAACAGGATCTCTGTAAATGGCATGGTTGGAATGATATGGTACATGAATCTATGGATTGATTCAGGTTAAACACTGAAATCGTACCTAATAGGTTCTACCTGGCTAAGTTAAATAAGAAGTCGACTGATACTTTTCGTGAGTATGCTCTGAGTTGGAGGGCGGAAGCAGCTAGAGTCCAACCATTGATGAGTGAAAGTGAAATGACTGCTACCTTCATTGAATGTCAAGATAACAGTATCTATTATGAGAAAATGATAACTATAATGGGACAAAAGTTCATGGAAGTCGTCAGAATAGGGGAAATCTTAGAAGATACGATAAAATAAGGGAGAATCCAAGACTATACAGCTTTGAAAGTTGCAAGAAAATCTATTCAATATGGTTCCATCAATGGGAACAAAAAAAGTGTATCTACCCTCGTGATTGACCAAGGAGACAAGACAAATCAAGACCCTCTATACCCGAATCAACCACATTAGCTTATTTATCCTTACTAATATGCTGGAACTTCCCAGACACTCTATCAACTTCCACCAACTCCTTATCTTGTCTACAATACCCAAGAAAATTGCGATCAACCTCCAACTCCTACTTACCAAGCTCCACTTCCACACTATCCCATCCCAACTGCAACCAACCAAAATCGCCCACATGCTGCACCTAAAGTTCGTCCAAATCCTTTAGTCAAAAACATTCGCAACAACACAAAATTAGCCGAGTCATATGCTCAATTTTTTTAAAGATTGAAAATAGTCGGTGTGCTACTACCAATTGAAGGGAAAATCCCAGATCCTATCCCAAAATGATTTGATGGTTTCAAGCATTGTGCATATCATTCTGGAGTTGTTGGGCACGAGACCAAGAATTGCTACAGCCTTAAAAATAAGATTGAACCCTTAATTAAGGAAGGAGCAATTCAACTGGACCTCAACCCAATGTGAACGACAATCCTTTGCCTAACCATAGGAATGCTAATGTGAGCATGATAACTATTGAGGAAGATTTTAATTTAAAGGAAAGAAGTGTACCAATTGGAAAGGTGGGAAAGGACACATCATTGGTCTTTGA
The DNA here is from genome assembly GCA_030864225.1 of Capsicum baccatum var. pendulum. Classification (NCBI taxonomy): domain Eukaryota; kingdom Viridiplantae; phylum Streptophyta; class Magnoliopsida; order Solanales; family Solanaceae; genus Capsicum; species Capsicum baccatum. Next base: position 72,246,140 of record CM061551.1, read on the forward strand.
TGCTCCCATAATATCAGTCCAAAAGCCCATGTCAATGAAGGTTACTACTGCTAGCACCGAGACACCAGCCATTTGGGGTGCCAAACCAGAGAAAACATTGAAGAATTGGACTGGTACTCTGTACCTAGTTCGCCAGGGGTCTTGGTAGAATGAACAAGTTTTAATACTTTTGAAAGGCACGATTGTAAAAATTGAAATTTGATCGTGCCTAAAACTTTATGTTGTTTTGGATCATCTTTTGGAAGCTTAATTGCAAAATCTATGAATGCGTTTTCAATTTTTCATTGACTTTCTATTACATTTAATTTCTCTCTTTTTATATAAATAATCAAAATCTGTTATTTTACGACTGTGACATAATGAAACAAATGAACAAAGCTTTGAAGCTGACTAAGAGTTCGATCAACCAACCAAGGAACATGGAACAATTCGAGCACGAAGAATATCTATTCAAGAAAAGTCAAGACACTACATCATAGGACGACTTTAGATAGACTTCATTTGGATGTAACCTTGACTTTATTATGTAATTACGAACTACGTTTTCACCTGATTCCCTTGATGGGATACGTAGACAGCCCATAATGGGTTCGGTTCTACTATAGCAAAAATTCATTTTTTATTGTAATGTATGAACTATTTTCTGACTTTATTTCCTCGGCGGGATACAAGGGCCACCCACATACAGTTCGATCACATTAGGATAGAAATTGTAAATCCTTATTTATCTAATTTTTAACTACATATGGTCTGATTCCATTAGAGGGATATTTAGGTAACCCATATCGGGTTCGGTCCCTTTATTAAAATAAATCCCATATCATCTTTATGTACCTTGAACTACGTTCTGACTAGATTCTCTTTACGAGATACATAGGCAACCTATATAAGGTTCGGTCTCACCTCAACATAAATTTAGTATACATTTCTAAAGCCAAAATTGGGACAGATTTTTAGTAGACATGAACAAGAATGATGGGACATTGTCAATGTATATTTGACTCGGGCTACTAGACAAAGAGTAAACAGATAAAGGACGTTCATTTGTTTCAAAAGGGTCACAGTCTAAAATTGGCAGAGGTTTTGAAAACTATACATATCTTTGCATATCCTTTAAATATTTTTCTTAAAAAAAGGCTTTTATTACTTGTTCATTTACCAAGTCTCGACGGATATCACAAGGTCTGAACGAAGAATTTGAACTGAGGATCAACAAGTTCAAGCTTCGAGTTAACATGAATCATCACCCCCTTCCCAACTAATAATTTTTATTTAAGTGCAGAGATAACAAAGATACAGAATTACAACACTAGATTGACGTCAATCTGGCCAAAACATTATTTGTCTTTTATGAGGAATTTTTCATCCTGGATAAATGTCAAAATTAGAAGACGACATTCAATCGGAACTAACATCAAGTCTTCAAAGACAAATGGAGTCATCACTTGACCATACCACTCCATCATAAGCTACCCGACTTTATTTCTTATTCTTTACTTATATTATCTTTTACTTTATGAACCTATTCAATAACTTTACTCTAAAGCAAATCTAGGATTTACATCATCAACATTAGTCTCCGTAGACAATCAGAGTCTGCCCTTATGTCCTGTAAATAATCAGAGACTTTATTCATTACTAAATATCCGTTGACAATTGGAGTTCATTATCATGTCCCGCAGACAATCAGAGATAACATTCATTATTAGGTCTCTGTAAATAATTGGAGTCCATCATCAAGTCCCCGTAGATAATCGGAGATGTCATCAAGTTTTCGTAGACAATGGGAGACATCATTCATCATTAAGTCTCTGTAAACAATCAGAGACATCACTCATCAAGTCCCCGTATACAATCGGAGACATCATTAATTATCAGGTATCCATAAACAATTGGAGTACATTATCAAGTCCCTATAGACAATCAGAGGCGCATCATCAAGTCCCTGTAGACAATCAGAAGCGTCATACACCATTAACCCTCTGAAGACAACCAGAGGCGTAATTTATCATTGAGTCTCTAAAGACAATTGAAGACCTTATTACATCATCAACATAAGTCGAGCGGCTACACTCTTACTTTACCTTGTACTTTACTAATTACTTTATATTACTTCACCAACTTTAATGACTTTACCTTAAATCCTACAGACACCATTGATCATTAAGTCTTCAAAAACAATTGGAGATGTCATCCACTCTCTAAAGATAACCAGAGACATCATTCAGTCCCATAGACAAGCGGAAACTTCATTCAAGATTAAAACTCCCGAAGACAATCGGATACTTCGTTACAACAACTGCATAAGCCGAGCGGCTACCTTTTCTTATATATTTTATATTTTTGATTTAACTGGTAATTTTAACGTGAATTTTATTTTGACAGAAAATACAATTTGCAATAATGAGACGTACATCACAATGTCGAACTAACCTCTTAGCAGCAAACTAGGGTAAGCTAGCGGAATGTCAAGCATTCCTAACTATGTCAAGGATTCTGGCAAAGAAACTCAACCCGACTAGACTCAAGTTTTCATTTTTTTTTAATTTTAATTGTCATCATCCAGTGTTGTCTAAATCCGACACTTGGAAATTTTTGAAAATCCACAATTCTCTTTTCTCCCAAATCCTCAGCAGATATTTTGTCCAACGTCTCCTCAGCCCCAACTATTCTACACATCCAATTTTGGGACTTGCACCTGTATCCCTTCTCATTCGTGATGAAATCTTTATTATCATTCTCGAAAGAATTCAGTGTCACCATAACTCTACACTGGGGTAAATTTTGATATTCATCAAACTTTGCTACAATTCAAACTAAAAATGACCTGATTTCTCGTGAAACCTGAGATATGTAGGCAGCTCAAAAACTGAAGCCGGACATAATCTTTCGAATATTTTGTTTTTCTCGAGAAAAAATTAGTTACATCAACGTGATTGCCCAAAGATTTTTACACAAATCTTTGGTCACTCAGGGGCAACTGTTGACACCCAATTTTGGCTCGCCTTTTTCTTTTAATTATTTTTATTGACGCTTCTTGACCCTAATTATTTTTAAAAAATTAAATAAGAAATAAGAATCGTATTTTTATCTCTATTTCTAAATAATAAAAGGGAATCTATTTTTTTATCATATTATAAAATATTTCAATTAAATATAATTAAATATTTTAACATCAAATATCACAAAATATCTTTTGGTAATTGCATTTGCATTATTTTTAATTTTATTTTTAGGCGATATTGTATTTTTTTACTATATAAAATATATTTTATAATATGTACATATATTTTATATATTCTCATTTCTACACACACATATATATATGTATATACATACATATATTTTTTATATTAAGTCACAAAACATATTAAAGTAGGACGCTTATACAAATTATGTTTGTAATTTATATACGTACCAAAATAATTTTGAAATAGTAGGAAACGTCGACAAAACTAATTTCAGTAGAAAAAAAAAGTATTTGGGCCAACAATAACTCAATTTCAATTTTTGTTTTATTTCAAACCCAACTCTTGTTTACAAATTTCAACCTAATTGACCTAGAACCCGGTTCAATTCTCATCCAAACAAACACAAATTGATCTAGTCCGTCAATTTGTTTCTAATACGAGAGCCTCAAAATTTTTAATTATATATATATATATATATATGTATATGTATATGTATGTAGATATATATTATTTTTTTATTTTTTATTTTTATATTAAATCTGAATTGTCCGATCAAGCGATCGGATGTTCTGAAGTTCAGTCAACAAAACGGTACAATCAAACAACTTTTTTCTATTTTCAATAAACCAAACCACACTGATTATCCTCTTTCCCTCCCCCCCCCCCCAAAAAAAAATAAGTTACATCATCTTTCCCAAAAGAAACACAAAAATTCAAAGTTCCTCTTCATCTTTTTCTTTCTCCTCATCTTCCACCCCCAAAAGCTGAAGATTTTTAGGGATTTGAAATTCAAATTTTGAAATTTGAATTTCAAATCTCTTTCTCCCATGTTTGCTTTAAATAATTGTCTCAAATCCTTGGCTATAAATAGCCAAACTTCCATTTCAAAGAAGGGGGTAAGGGAAGAAACAAAAGAACGAGTTGAAAAGGAAAAGAAGTTTCCAAAATTTCCTAGTTTTCTTTACAATTTCTGTCCAAATTTCAAGTTTCGAAGTGAATTTATAGTCGTCAAAGGATTCCTTGATGCTGGAGCCCTAGTTTTGCTACACCAACAAAGGTGTGAATCTGCCCCCTCTTGTTTTGCCTCTTTCATCTGTTTATTCCTTTATTTTGGCTCTGTGAATGTAAAAAAATATGAAATTTATAGTGATTATCTGTTGTTGTTGTGGTTCTGTGGATAGTTTTTTTTAGAAAAGACAAAACAAAATAACATTATGTTAATCTGAGGTTTCAATGATACTTATACAAGGGAAATTAAGAGACCTGTGTTTTAGGTAGGTGACCTGGATGCAATCCAAAGTTTGAAGCGGAGTTGTTTTCATGCTTTTTTTGTGCTAATAGATGTGAGTTTTGATTTCACTCATGTAGCCTGTTCGGACGATTGATACCTACTGCGCTGCATTCTTATTCTACAAGGGCGTATCGGGTACAAAGGAAATTATTTTTTTTATGATGAATTTCATACGTGTTTGGTCTCTAACATACTTAAAGTTGGGTTTTAAATGGGAAATTTTCCTTAAGAAAGTTGGCCTAAAATGAGGTGTCTTAGAGATAAAGAGTTTTCTGTTAAGGTGGTTGCCTTTCTCTAGTGTGCTAATATTTTTTTTTTCTTTTAGAACCTAAATCAACACCCATTTGTTCATAGAATGTATGAACAACTGTGATAATTGATGCATATGTTTTGTGTAGATGTCAGTATGTGTGTTGCTTTTTCCCTTTGGAATAATTGTGCTAAAGAGGCTATGATGATATTTCTTTCCCTTTCATTTTTTAGCAACTCAATAGGACAAGAAAATAAAGGGACTATATCTTAGCAAGGTAATTCGGATGACTAGTGATTTTGTGTCATGCACCTGTGTTTGCAGCCATGTCGTTTTCTTCGTTATCCCATCTTATTGATAGACCTGGACCTCAATATTACTCTTATGGTGTCTTTGGTATGATTGGAAAATATCTATCATGATTGAAATTAGTATTTGATCTCTTATATATCCCTTTATGAAGAGATTTTATTTCATATGTTAGAAAAATGTAATCTTTAATACCATTAATTGGTGTTTGTCCTTCTCTTACTTTTCTAAAATCCTTTTACTTGATGGAGTTTGTGGGGCTAAGATTAGTAAAAAAAAATACAATTTCAGTCCTTAATTATTTTGACACAAATGAGTTAGACTGTTAGAAACCACGTTAGTGAAGTTCTTCTCAACAAAATGAGTTTGGGTAGCAATTATCATTTCCGGTAACGACATGAAAGCAATGTACGTATGTGTTATCTTTTAATTTCATGTCTCGTATTCCACTATATCTGCGTCATGTTTTATTTATTTGTTGAAATTTAAATTAGTTACTAATCCTTATTTTCTTCATTTTCACATGTGTACTCGAGAGCGCGTTTGGGGTCTCATGCCTTGAATCTATCTATGTTCAAATCAGAGAAGCAAACAAATATTGCATCACATATTTTCATCTAGCAATCTAGTTTCCCTTTCCCTCTTTTCAAGTTCCATTCTTCTTTTATAGACACTTGTTATCTTTTTGATTAACATTTCCCATATAATTATTTAAAATTCGTGTTTTATACATTCTTATTTGAATTAGTGTGAATCTTTTAATAACTTTTGTAAAATTTAATTATTCCCTTTTCCCCTTATATTTTGAACTTAGTATAATAACTAGATTTTGACATTTAATTTATATCATTAAAAGTTTTAAAACTTGGTAGGTTAAAACATATCTTTAAAATTGATGATCGAGTTTGTCAGAATCCTTTAATACTTGTTTAATATGAAATAGTGGCCTATCCTTGGAATCAAGTTAGTTTCCACTAATAAATAGTATCGAAATAGTTAAAACATAAAATTTTGCAGTAGATGAGCTTATTACCGTTGAACTCGAAAATTGGCTTTAATAATTTTAGATATGGTAAATCGACTTCATTTTTTTCATCAATTTCAAATAAAAGATGACAACTTTACCAAACCGACTTCGCAAAGCCCCTATTATTAGGATTTCAAATGACAAGAAAAAATATTTTATTTATTTATTTTAACCGTATCGTGATAATAATAAATTTTCAAGTTATTGTGCATTTAAATAACTATATTTTTTTTTAGCTATCCTCGATAATTTTTAAAAAGTAGATTTTATGATGAGGTTCATTTAAAGTTTTGTTTTTCCTTGTTTTTTTTCTAATTTTTTCTTATAAATAAATTAGTATGTTTTTTTTTTTTAATAAGATGTATATTTTTGTAATGCCTTATTTCCTTCTTAAAAATATTTGGTTTTCATATCTAACCTAAGTTCGGCCGGTTAACCATAGTTAGCGGATCCTTTAATCCCTTTCCTTTAGGATAATTAGAACCCTTATCTAGAATTGTACGATAAGTAGACCTTAAAATGAAGTCTTTATTTTCTTTAAAACGCATAGTTTATAATAGGTGTCTAATTCACCGTAGAGCTAATTAAGTGGGGACTTCTTTTAATTTAATTAGAAGTTTTCAATATATTGTACCTCAATTTGACTAGTATTAAAATGGAGTACGACAATTATTGCCTCATATTTTTATGATCGTGTTACTAAAGAACCAGTGTTAGAAAATCTAAAAAGAAACAAAAACAAAGCAAAGACAAAGGCCATGCATTAAGTTGTACGCTGCACCGAGCAGCAAATTAAAGAAGGGATACAAGTTTGCAACTCTATGTTTTTTCTAATTTTTTTTTTATTTTTACACCAACTTCTTGTGTGGATCACAAATTGATCTTCTTTCATCATCTTAAAGGTTGCATAGAATGCCTCTAAATTAGCTCGTCTCTCTCGGGATTTGAGCATTGTTTGGATCTATATTGATATATAAAGCATTCAAGAAGAAGACACTGGAAACATTATACATACATACATATATATATATATATATATATGAGTAACTTCTATCTGTTCTAAAGTTTTTATTATACTGTTATCTTTTTCTTGTGTTTTTTCACTAGAATTAATCAAAAGGTCTATTATTGTGTTATATTGTTTATCTTCCGAGTATAATATATGTTCTCCTGGTTAAAATTACACCTTATAGTAGAATTATCTTTTAATATTCTATATTTCCTTTCTGGTTGAAATCTAAGATCTAAATAGTCTAGACGTTTTAATGAAGCTATGTTGTTATCCTAAGTGGTTTAAATTAAGATATTTTTTGCTTAGTTTAGTTTGATATCTTAATCTATTATTTGACCAAGTTATATCTAAGTCTAGTTCTTGTATAGTCTCTATTAATCTAGATCGTTCACTAATTAAAATGTTTTTATAATGATTTATACCTATAACAACTATTTCGTAATTTTCTGTTTTTCTAAACTTTATAATATCTGTCTCTAATTTTTTTATTTCTTTATCTAATTTTTCTAATCTTTCTATAAATTGGTTCCGTATTTTTATAATCTCACGTTTATAAGTAACTTCCCTATAATATTGGCGTTGTACCTCTCGAATATAATGGATATATCTTATTGACATCTACTATCCTAGTTGATAAGCTTTTTTCTTAATTCGTTCTTTTATCCACTTTACTACTTTAGCACTATGTTCTAAGTCACTTTCGCAACCTTGTATTTCTCAGTGTATAGCACTTACTAGTTCAATTGCTCTCCTAGATCTGTTAATTGATTTATTTTGTCTACAGGCTGTTACTAATTTCTCTAAACTTTCATCTAAATTGGTTTTCTTAATTTTTATACCTCTGATTTTTTTATATTCCCTATATAGATAAAAATAGCTACACCTTATATCTTGAAATGATCTATGTCTTTTCATACAAAGTCTATAATCCTTTTTCGCGAGTTATTAGGTAATGTTCCCAAAACCTTCTTGCTCTGATACCAAAATGGAGGGATGTTTCAATTTAAAAAGATTTAAAAAGATTTTTCAATTTTAAGAAAGGATATTAAAGAATGAGAATTTGCAAGTGAAAATTTATCAGACTTGTAAATCCTACTCAGTACTCCCTCTCTCTCATTGTTTCTTCATTTTTATCGTTCTTATGATTTATATTTTCCCCAAAATTTTTACTTTTTTTTTTTTTAACTTACCCTGTTCATCTCTTCCTCCTAATCTATGTTCTTAATACCATACTTCTTTAACCACACCCCGGAATATTTTTATCTGGCAACTAACATTCGTCCTATGTCTATTCTGCAGACTTGGCGGACTATCAAGGCCAGAATTCCTAAGAATTTACAGGTTAATCCATCGTTGTTATCAAGAAATTAAGAGGCTAACCATATACTGAGGGTAAAAATTTTTTATAGAAACAACTAATTTACATGATGTACAAAAATATGTAAGATGTGTTTAAACATAGATAAAATCATTCATAAAGAAAATATTTTTGTGGGGAAAAAATACATAAATAAGAACTTACATGAAGTAACTTAGGAGAGAGGTTTCCCTTTCGGGAACCCCCTAAAGATCAGATAGAAACCTTGAAGCTTTTATTAAAACAAACAGGTTACTTGATACAAAATTTTATAGAAAGAAGATTGGCTTTTATGGGTGTTTTGGAAGGAGAGGTTTATACATGGGTTCTGGAGTTGGGTAATTGCACTCTGATCTTTTTACTCTAAAAATACATGCCTTTTATAGGCAAATATTTCATAAAGAAGTGGTCTAAAGCAACACTACGTGGCCATCATCTAGTGGGCCGACACTTCTAGATAAGGGATAAGAAAGAAGACTTCAATAATGCAAGTCGGGTGCTCTTTGGGCCCCATCGTCACATGCATTATTAATTTCTTCCAGACGCGTGCTTCAACAATTTTTCTTTCTTTTTAGAAAGTAGTGATAAAGGAAGCACTCAGACTGACCCTAATATTTACAAGACATAAAGTGGGCATCCCCACTTGACTAGCTACATATATTTTCAAAATACAGTAAGAAAGGACTAAAAGTTTTCCTGACAATAGGTTGCCGTGTCTTGTCTTCAAGTGTCCAAGTTGTGTAGGGCAATTGAATCGAAATTCATCCCTGAGTCATCATCCTCATAGGGATCCTGTGCATCTTGGAATTGGAAATTGTTGTCTTCACCTGAACTAGAACCATTAGTGTCTTGCTTCGGTATAACTCTGTCTGAATTAATGGGTTGTCCTTGTGCTGGTACAACTCTGTCTGAATTAATAAGTTCTGGTACAACTCTATGTGAATTAATGGGTTGTTCCCTTGTCTGTTCGTTTACATATTTGTCTTGAGTCTGGCTACTGAAAAATTTATCTAATGTCTGTTTAATTATGGTTTCTATTGTCTGATTTTTTTCTCTTAGCCATTAAAGTCTTTTTAAGCTTATTTTCTGATCTTGTTAGTTTAGTTTTTGATGAAGAACTTTCTCCATCTTCACTTTTTGGCAAAGTGACAGCCATCAACGAATTTGGTTTGTCTTTATCGGTTACCGTTTGAGTCGGACTAGCTGTACCAACATATGGTACAGTGGATTTCTTAGCATTTAGTGGAAAATGCACACCCTTCTCATTCATTTTTTGAGGAGATGGAGAACTCTGTTCTGGCGTAGTCTGTGTTTGAGCATTTGTCTTACTGGTTGAGTGCTGCCGTCTGAGTCTTGTTTCTAGTGTCTGGATCTGTTTAATTAATCTAGTATTCTCCATGACAAGGGACTCCTTTTGAGCATTCAATGTTTTGAAGTTTTCCATCATGGAAGAGCAATGGTCACAAAAAATTATCTTCCCAGTGTCTTTCTGTACATTATACTGGGGAATCTGATCTGGATTTTGTCTAAGAGAAGGAGAAATATAGTAATTGGGTCCTAAGTATCCTCTGGCATGGTTAGTGGCTTCAGTAAAATCATTAAAGCCTTTAAAAAGAGGAGTTTTGAAACCTTGTATGGAGTCTAAAACTTCTAGCCAAGTTTGGAAAATACCATTGGTTTTTCCATGTATTACTACATAATATTTAAAACGGGGTTTATTTTTCTCTGCCATGTACTGGCATAAAGCATTCATAGAGGCCATAAAATGATTACGGCTTTGTTTATTATAGGAAATCCATAAATTGTCTACTAAGCATTTTTGGATTCTATCTAAAGCATAGTCTGGTCTTACTCTAAATGACATATTGCTTTCTGGGAATGCAACTAAGTTAAAAGGTCCGAATTGAATTCGTTCCAGTGTCTCCATTGTTTCTAAAGGTCTAAAATGTAAGTTACCTAACATTGTCTGCTGGTAAGAGTCTGAGGGCGAGGCTACACCCTTTCCTTTGTCTGCGGGAGGTTGTCTTGTTGGTCTCATTCTGAAAACAAATAAGTAATATTAAACTTATTTATTTATTTATTCCTAGTTGTAGTCTACTCAACTGATCCGCTAATGCATTTTTCTTTCCCTTAATATGTTCAAATACTATATTTTTGTAAACAGATATAGTGTCTGTAAAATTTAGCCATCTTCGTCTACTACTATTTTTATCATTAATTTTTTGATGAAATTTGACTATTGCTTCACAGTCTGTTCTAACTAAGACTTCTTCCTTATTTAATATATATAGTTTAAAACTGTTTAATCAGTATATAATTGCAAGTACTTCTAAATCTATGGCACTCATATTTCCTTTTTCTTTATAAGCACCACTTTGATATCCGCATATTTGTTCTTCATTTTTACTACTATATTTATTTGGTCTAGCTTTTAAGATAGCTCCCCATCCTAAGTCACTACCATCTGTTTGAATAATTAAGTAATCTGACTCTAGTGGTATTTTTAAGTCTGGAATATTTTTAACTTTTTCTTTTATTTTTTGAACCAATTTAATATCTTCTATATTAAAATTTTTCTGTCCTTTACTACCTGTTTTGGCATATAACGGTCCTGCTATTTTTCCTAAATCTTGAATAAAATTTCGAGCGTAATTTACTAATCCTAAAAACTTTTGTAAATCTTTTGTTGTTTCTAATTTGTCTGGCATTTCTAGTACCTTTTTTGCTATATGTGGTTGTAATTTTACCTTTTCGTTACCTAGAGTTATTCCTAAAAAGTTAATATAAGTTTTACACAACTCCATTTTTTCTTACTTATTATTATTCCATGTTTAACAAATAGTCTAAAAACTAGTTGTAAATGTCCTAAATGTTCTTGCATGGTTTGACTAAATACTAAAATATCATCTACATAGACTAATATGAAATGCTTATATTCTCCAAATATATTATCCATTTTTCTTTGAAAATGGGTGGAGCTGTTTTTAATCCGAAAGGCATTACTAACCATTCAAAATGTCCTCCTGGACATGTGAATGTTGTCCATTCTATGCTTTCGGGATGCATTTTTACTTGTCAGTAGCCTGATTTACAATCGAATTTACTATAAACCTTTTTATTTTGGATTCTATTAATTAATTCATTTTTATCTGGTAATTTGTATGCATCTGTTCTAGTGTTATCATTTAATCTTTTGTAGTTAATTACCATACGGCCTTTTCCTCTTACCTGTTCGCTATGGTTTCTTACCATAAATGTTGTTGATCTATGTCTAGAGGTAGATCTTCTTATGACTCCTAATTTTAAAAGTTCTTTTATCTGTTCATCAAATTCATTAGTGTCCTCATTATTTGCTTCTATAGGAGCTGTTTTTATAGTATATTCCAAGTTAATTATGTCTAACTTACACATTAGTTCATTAGCATTCCAGTGAGCTAATGGTCGTTCTCCTATGATTTCCATTTCGTCTAATATAGATATTATATTTTCCAAATCTTTTGGACTGTTTATTACTCCTATACTTTCTATTCCTTTTCTAAAATTGTAAAACTGTGTTTCTATACTTATTAAGGTATATTCTTTTTCTATAATTTCAAGACACTCTTGTCCTTCTGCATTAAGTAAGGTATAACTTCTAACTTCGTCTAGATTTTCTTTTAACAAATTGCTGCATTGTGATGTACTTTGGCAGTCTTTGCAGCATGGTTCTAGGAGTGATTTATTTTTATAAGTATTTAGGGTTCTATATATGGTAGGCAAGATTTTTTTTTGTACAGGTGTATAAGTTAGGTTCCTAAATATCATTATTCCGTCTCTTGTCAAAAGGCATCCTCCTTTATCTTGTATACAGAATTTTAATCCTATTACAAAGTCTGATCCTATATTTAAATCTCTGGCCAATATTCTATTCACTTTATAGACTGGGTTATAGAATTTATCACAAGTGTTTAGGAAACTTATTTGTGCATTTTCTACGTAATAACGATTAATGTTTTGAGAGCCATCCATTTGAGTGGCTAGTATAGGTTTCTCAAGTGTTTTTAATAAGTATTCGGGTACTATTGCTTTATTAATTAGACAACTGGTACATCCGGGATCTACTAGTGCTAATGTTTCTATTTCTATATCTTTTATCTTAATTTTTATCAAAACTTTTATGGTGGAGAATTATTTATCTTCGTTACATATTAAAGTTGTATGACTATTTTCTATATTCATAAGTTCTGCTTCTAATTTTTCTAAATGTACTGTGTCTACTGTCTCTTGTGTATCTATTTCCTCTTTAGTTTTTCCTTTCTCTAGAGTAGTTATTCTTTGTTCTAAATCATTTAATCAAGTTTTTAGAGTAGATACTCTTAAATTTAAGATCTGATTATTTGTATATTTTTGTCCATTATTTGTTTGTGATTCTATCTTTATTTTTAAAGTATTTTCTATACAATTTATACATGCTTCTAGGTAGCACTTCTTGAATTTTGCTCTATTTTCTTTACTTGGATACCAACTACATATTCTACATCTATTACTGTCGAGACCCTTATTTCTTTGGAAGTCATGAATACACTCTTGTGTAACATTCATCAAATTATTGATTACTAAATTGTTTAGATCTAAATCTTCAATTTCTTGTCCTAGTTCATTAACTAAGTTGTCTTCTTCTGATTCTGACGAATCAGATTTTAAATTGTCTTTGTCATTTATATCAATACTTATTATTCAGTATATACTTTCTGTATCGGACATGTATTCATCTACATTTAATAGTGTTTCTTGAAAATCTTCTATTAGTTGCGAATTTCTTGTGCTATTATTATTTCTCTTAGGACATACGTTGGCTAAATGATCGATGCTACCACATGTATAACATTCTAGTTTATTTTTATAATTTCTATCATTTCTGTATTTTCTAACATGTCTATCTCTATTAAGCCATGGTTTTTTAGCTTTAGATTTTCTTAGGAAATATTGTTTTTTGCTATACGATTTTTGATTGTTTCGTTTCTTATACTTCCTATGTTGTTTTTTATCATAATTCTGGGTTGTATATATAACTGATTTACAAAAATTCATTTCATTCTTTTTTAATTGTTTCTGTATTTGTATGTTTGTACATTTTTCAGTTAAGATATCCATTATATGTTGAGTTCTATGTCCTATTGTCCATTTAAAATTTGGGTTTGCTGCAACCCCATCTCTTTTATACCACCTTTCTTCGATTTCTCTTCCTAAGGCTCCGGGTAGTTTATTAAATAATTTTTTACCTAGTTCTTCATTAAATGTATTTCCACTAACAGTACAGTAGTAAAAATAATCTTGTAAGAACTTTTTTATGTATACCCAGTGTGATATACTGAGTTGTTCTAACTTGATTAAGGCTTCCTTTTGTAAAGCTATTAATCCACTATTTGGATCTTTTCCGGTTAATAACATGTGCATTTTATTTGTAAAATTATAAGGGTTTGGTCCCATACTTAGTAGAATCTGGAAATCATGTGGACAGTTTGTCTTAAAACTTTCCCATGTAGCTTTTGCAGATTCTCCTAGGAAGGTTTCCAAATATTTATACATTGTTTCAGTATCAGTCTCAGTATAATGTCTTAAGTAATCAGCGGATACTATACCTTTCCATAAATCTGTTACTGTATCCCACATTTGGGGATCATGTGCCGCGATATTTAAAATTTTCCTTTACTACCTCCCTCTTGGAGTTTAATTGGTTCTTCTATAGGCATTCTTTTTCCTGGTGGTTTTATATAATCTCCCTTAATCTCTGTATCTGGGTTTACCCTAATTGCAGGTCTTCTAGGTACATTGCCGGTACTGTAATCTATTGGCTGCGGATTAGGATTTGTTTGTTGGAAAGGGCTAGCACTTGAGGAGCTAGCTGGTTCTAACTCAGTTAATTCTTTGTAACTAATGGTAGAACTTGGTATAGATATTGTATCTTCTTCAAGTTTAAAGAAAGATTCATTACTTCTATATCCTAGATTGTCACTTCGTTTTAGGCAACTTTTGAAGTTTTCTATACATTCATTTATCTTCATGTCGTCTTTTTGGCATCCTTTACATTTAAACGTTATATTTTTATATTCTTCTGCTAAGTTTTCTGCTTTTTCTATGGCTAAGTCTACTTCGTATCCTTCTTGTAAAACTTCTATATTCATAAATTAGTTTTCTGTTTCTATGTTACTTTCTGTTTCATCGTCATCTAAATTTCTTTTCGTTGTGTAGTTATAATCTGTAAATCTAACTGAGGTCTCTCCTTTACTTGTAGTATATAATAAGTGAGAGTCTGGTGTGAAAGTTTTTGGTTTAGTAAATTTGTTTAGATTCCATTCTAAACCTGCGTATATTTCTGGGTCTATTTTTATTGGTTTTATAAGACTTATTCCTTTGTTTCCCATTATCTCAACTACATCATTTACTTTTAATTTAAATTTTGTGTTACTACTTAAGGTTAACTTACCTATAAAACCTATGCACATTAGTAAATTATTTCCACTATTCATTTCCTCGTATCCTTTAGTTTGGATTCCTATTTTAATATTTCTTCCGAATTCTTTTAGATTCATTAGAAAATCTGGACTAATATAGAAAATGCCGCCATTATTAGTCATATCTACTTCTGTTAATCCTATTATAGATTTTTTAATGTCTGACCATCTATCATCGTATATTGTTATTAATACTTTAGCTCCTAAGTTTTTTCTCGTTAATCCTTTTATTCCTATAACAATTAATCCCATATGCATTAAAATCATTTTACTATTCTTTATATGTTTTAATGAATTAATATTTACTAAGTCCAGTATTTTAAAATCTTCTCCTAAGGCTGATATTTGTTCTTCCCTATAATGTCTAAATAACTGATTGTCTGAAGAAAAATATCCTGCGTTATATAACGTCTTAGGATTTAGTAATTTTAACTGATGTTGTTGAAAGATTTGTAAATCTTTATCTACATCTATTATTTCGTTAAGTTCTTGGTTTTGTCCTATATTAGATTGTCTTCTGCATATTCTAGATAATATATTATTATTTCCTATCCTGTTTTCTGAGAAACTGATTCTTTGTCTTTCATTGTTATTTTCGATGGTTCTCCGTCTATTTGATAAAAGGTCCATCTTTGTGGTTTTCTTATTATT
This sequence comes from Capsicum baccatum var. pendulum, assembly GCA_030864225.1. NCBI lineage: Eukaryota > Viridiplantae > Streptophyta > Magnoliopsida > Solanales > Solanaceae > Capsicum > Capsicum baccatum. The sequence goes on from CM061551.1 coordinate 72,261,722, forward strand.
TTCTTGCGTTCGTTTTGAGGGGTTATTTCAATTTTCTTTAATTGATTTACCAGTTCTTCTATTTCTGAAATAGGTTTTTGTTTTTCTTTGGTTTCTTTATCTTTTATTAAGATATCTATATTTTTATGTAGTTCAGGTAGTTCTGGTTCTTTTGGTGTTGTAACTATTTCTTTATTTTGAATTAAACTATCTATCTTTTTATGCAAATCTATAAGTAGTTCTATTATGGTATTATTTTGTTTTAGTAAAACCTTGTCTGTTTGACTTGAGGGTATATACCTAGATAATCCTTCTGGTTCGCTGTGATGAATTCTTGATTTTTCTAGTGCCTTTATATAGTTTATATCTTCGTCACTCATGAAAGCGATATTTCTTCTAATCTTTTTGTTATTTCTTGTAAGTCTTTAATTTCCCTAGTTATATTTTCTACTTGTTCGACAAGCCTAGATATTAATTGTGTTGTTTTTGCTTCTAATTCTCTAGGTTTTTCTATTAATGTTTTTATTAGTTTTTCGATTTCTATTTTTGTAGGTATTTGTTCTAAATTAAATTTATGATTTAGATATTGAATTTTTCTATCTATTTCTAGTTCTTGTGATTTTAAATAGTCTAAATTCTGTTCTATTTTTTCGAAGGTCTTTTTATTGCCAGACAAATTAGAAACAACAAAAGATTTACAAAAGTTTTAAGGATTAGTAAATTACGCTCGAAATTTTATTCAAGAAGGGTGTGCATTTCCCACTAAATGCTAAGAAATCCACTGTACCGGATGTTGGTACAGCTAGTCCGGCTCAAACGGTAACCGGTAAAGACAAACCAAATCCGTTGATGGCTGTCATTTTGCCAAAAAGTGAAGATGGAGGAAGTTCTTCATCAAAAACTAAACTAACAAGATCAGAAAATAAGCTTAAAAAGACTTTAATGGCTAAGAGAAAAAATCAGACAATAGAAATCATAATTAAACAGACATTAGATAAATTTTTCAGTAGCCAGACTCAAGACAAATATGTAAACGAACAGACAAGGGAACAACCCATTAATTCAGAAAGAGTTGTACCAGAACTTATTAATTCAGACAGAGTTGTACCAGCACAAGGACAACCCATTAATTCAGACAGAGTTATACCGGAGCAAGACACTAATGGTTCTAGTTCAGGTGAAGACAACAATTTCCAATTCCAAGATGCACAGGATCCCTATGAGGATGATGACTCAGGGATGAGTTTCGATTCAATTGCCCTGCACAACTTGGACACTTGAAGACAAGACACGGCAACCTATTGTCAGGACAACTTTTAGTCTTTTTTTACTGTATTTTGGAAATATATGTAGCTAGTCAAGTGGGGATGCCCACTTTATGTCTTGTAAATATTAGGGTCAGTCTGAGTGCTTCCTTTATCACTACTTTCTAAAAAGAAAGAAAAACTGTTGAAGCACGCGTCTGGAAGAAATTAATAATGCATGTGACGATGGGGCCCAAAGAGCACCCGACTATATATATATATATATATATATATATATGTTGTTTTACGGGCATTTTAACATTAATTTTGATATTTGTATAATGCCTAAGTCTTCACTGTACCAGTCACTTTAAGACAAACAAAAGTGGGAGTTTTGTTTAACTGGTGGTCCGTTTCACTGATAGGTAATGCATCATTATTCTTTCATGTTCAATGCCATTATTGGCAGCATTATCTTTTCAGGTTTAATGTCATTATTTGGCAAGAAACTCACGTTGGATGGCTGCATTTCAGCTTCCAAAAAACTTCCATTTTATTTGTGTTATGAGCCTTTAATCTCAATAGTTAAGTGGTAGAATGTGGACATAAGTTTCATGTAACTCTTATAACATCCATCATTATTCTACCTCTTTATGTCTTGTAACCTTTGTAACACTTGTAACCTTTGTAACTCTTGTAACCTATAAGCCATTGATATTCCATCTTTACTATCCCTTTTACTTCTTTCTATTCATTGCATGGAAGACTTCCTCTCCTATAAATAGAGGTGATCTTGCATGGTTTTGGTATATACATAAGATAATATAGAGTTCACAAAAGTCAGTAAAAAAGAGAGTTTATTAATTGAAGGGAGGTATTCTACTTTGTGGAGTTTTGAACTCAACTCTTGTCCAAAGTTGTAGCGCTGTTGAGTTATTGTGAGAGGCTGTTGTATCCTGGAGGGGACAAGTCAAGAAGATTATTGCTGGGCCGGTGAAAACATTTGCTGCAGTGGGCTTGAATCTCATTAAAGAGAGCAAGATATCCGCTCCTTAGCCGAGGAAGAAGAAGAGGACATTCTTTTCTTTTTTCTGCACTTGTAATTTTCAGTTGAAAGATTATTGTAATTTCACCAACAATAAGGGATACAAGTTTGCAAGTCTATGGTTTTTCTAATTTTATTTTTCACTTTTACACCAACTTCTTGTATGGATCACCAAATTGATCTTCTTTCATCATCTTAAAGGTTGCATAGAATGCCTCTAAATTATCTCGTCTCTCTCAGGATTAGAGCATTGTTAGGATCTATATTGATATATAAAGCATTCAAGAAGACACTGGAAACATATTATATATATATATATGTATGTATGTAAAAGACAAAAGTCAGTAAAATAAAGGAAAAAGACATGATTTGTAATAGAAGCAGTCTTTCATAAAATAAAACATACGTGCACAAGATGTACTTGACCCACACATGAAAATACAGGTATAATACAAGAAGGAAGCAAAGGAAACTTCACCGAGAAAAAAGAAAGTCGTACGTGAAAACAGAACCTGATGATAATTCATTGAATTAATTACCTCTTTCTGGTAGTTATGAAAGTCGTACATGAAAGCCTTTGTGAAAGCTTTTTCTGTGCTTATTCAAGCTCCAGTTCATATGTTCAGTGAAGCACGAACCAAGATGAAAAATGCTAACCTTTATTCATGATCTTCACATTTTATCCTTGTATATATCAGATATCATGTTCATTTCCCTCTTTAAAATTCTGATATTTGTATATCCAGGTGAATAGATATCTGGAGAATTAGGATAGGTCCCTCATTTGCTTATCAAATGTTGTGACAGTGGATCCTGCTCATGATGCTTCACTTCAAGTGAAACTGATGCTCCAGCTTCTTGACAAATTAGAAGGATTACTTCAGGTAAGATTATTTGATTGTGGTTATTTTAAATAAAGCATCTGTAAGTAATATTTTAATTTGTTGCATTAACAATGACATGGTTGACGACATTAGAAATTTAGCATCGTAAGGGAAGTGTGTATGGTCAAAGGTGCATTTTTTCCAGTGTACATGCAAAATGCAAGCCAGTGATAACTATTCACACTACTAAAAAAAAACGGAAAAACCGACCACAAAAAATCAATCACAAACTGTGGTCGTAAAAACCGCCACAAGTGGTCGGTTTTTAAATTTTTCAAAATTTTTTATTTTTTTTAAAAAAGTGTCACGACCCAAACCGGGGCCCTGGACGTGACGGGCATCCCGAACCATGAAGGCCCGAGTGCCCCTTCTAACTTGCAATCATATACACCATTCATGTACTAAGAAGAAATGCGGAAATACATAATAAAACGGAATTATGGTCAACGTATCCTGTATTTCAAACCACTCAAAAATGAAATGAGTTCATAAGGATCAAAAACATCTAACACTAGTCTGCGAAATCCTAATAACTGAAAATAACTACTGTCTGAAGACTGGGACAAGGCCCCCAGTTGGACCATGAATCAAAATAAAATAACAATGACTTATACATTAGGCCTTCCGGAATAAGGGAGGCTCACTAACTGCACACTGTTGTCTGACACTTCTATGGTTTAGAGGGACCCCTGGATTGAGTTTCAGACTCTGAAATATAGGGGGTCAATAAAAAAGTACTAGTACGCAGAGCAATCCAAAATAATGTATTTATATATAAAAAATAGGTGAGAGCAAGTCATGAAACATCATGCATGATATAGTTTAAAATACATGGGAAATCTCTAATAATCTTAAAACATTCTTATCAATGCAGTTCTACTCTTTGTATTACTTCTGAGTTAGGTGATACTCCCCTACAAGTATGAAATTCCACGGGCTATATGAAATCCGTCATTGACTCGGAGGGGAAGACCCCAACCCAAGTTTGCCGCAAGGTTGGAGTGTTTTAGTCTGATACGCCACAGGGCACTAGGCCAGCGTAAAATCCCTCTAGGGGACATAATAACCTGTATCGGCAAAATAAAGTTTCGGAAAATGAGTGGTCTAAACTCGTGCCTTCTTCGGGGAACCACCTAACGTGTCTTTATGCCCAATTTTAGCCTTTTCTGAACATGTATCTTTCTGGATTCAAAATCTGTAAGTCTGAGTAAAAATCTGATTTCTATTCTATTATGTGTCTGTTATGGTATTATCTGTTTTGGTATCGTCATACTAGGACTTGCAAGTCATAATTTTGATCCATAAAAATATCATGCATAATTGTTTTATTTAAAACAATGTTCAGGCCACCAAAATATTAAGACAATTATGAGAGAATTCATATTTCGAAACATACGTCAAAATCATGCAAAGATTCTCATCTTTTCAATAATTCCACCAAGTGGTGGTCAATTTCTCAAAACATTCCTGAAATTCATTCAATTATCACATTTAGCATTTAAATCATGATTATATCCCCCTCTCGAAGTCTCAATCATCATAAAATTTAAATAAAATAATAAGACTCTTGATTCATTTTTTAAATCATGCAATTTAGGAATCCATAACTTGCAAATCTGGTAGTAACACAATGGGAGGGGGAAAAGATTCAACAATTCATGCTCTCATTTCATATTTCAAGACTTCCACACATACATACATATATACTAGTCAAATCACTTTCAAGGGAAGGCCTAAAGACCCAAACAATATTATCAAGTGCTTCAAAAACATGATTTTAGTTGTAAATCCAAAACCTTTTTGTTAGTTCATGATTTCTAGACCTTTAACATGATTAAGAAGAGTTTACTATGCCCATGCAGTTTTAGGAAAACCCCACGTACTTTAGTTTATAAGATTTTAAAGATTGAACCCTGATCTTGTCTCATTTCTTTGAATTCTTGATCTTAGGGACGAGTTCTTGATCTTTGGGGAAGGAGTTAGGATATTGATTTTGAGAGATAATTGAATAAAAGATGCAATGGATGCTTCTTGAGGCTGAAATTCTATGTTATGGGCGGATTTTGGGTGAGGAGAAGAGACGAAAATGTCCCTAGACCCATTAGGAACTGAAATAATGAGTAAAACAACTTTAAATTTGCGTCAGGTTTCATGTCGGGGCGCAGTCGATGCGACGCATCAAGATCACGTTGGTTTACTGCCTCACACGAAAATGCCATAACTTTTTGCTCGATTATCGGATTTTGGCAAAATTGGTATCGTTGATAAGCTAATTCAATTATCTATAATTTGATAGGTCTTGTCCTGAAAAATTCTATGTGTATAGAAAGTCATGCACTTTAAAAGTAGACCCAACTTAGCTCAACTTTGCTCCAAGTGATTTTTAAGAACACTCTTCACCTCATAATCATTTCATACACTAGGAGAAATATCATGACATATAAATTTAAATATAAACTATGGAATTAAAGCTTACGCACATAGGAATGACGGTTCGCTTTCTAGCTCAAAAATGTGGGGTGTTACATTATCTCCCCTTTGGGATCATTCATCCCCGAATGATGGGTAGAGACTTGTTGAAGCTATAAAAGTATAGAATAAAGAATGAAACCTCGCATTGAACATGCCTTAACAAAATATACAAAGGCATTGAACGATCTTCATGATAATCCTCTAGTGAAATATGTAAGCACGAAATATGGGATAATGAGATTTTACATAGGGATGATCTTGCATATGAGTTCTATGCACTATAATCATCACAGCATAAGGCATAGATTTATTTGATGATCATAGACATGATTTATATTGGTACTAATCATGAAATAAGATTTTGCGGAAGATAGGATTAGAAGCATTCTCCACCTCTCATGGTACAACAAATAGACTTAGCTTAAAGGCACTACTCAACTATGCCCCAACATTAAATAACATACTTCATTCTTTCCATCTTACAATTCTCCCATCACACATCTAACTACAAGAGTTTGAGTTTGATTGCAAAGTGCTTTTATGTTGAAGCCTAACTCGGAGTAATAAGGTGATAACTTAAGCTACAGAACCCTGTACTTTACATCCCTTTAAGAATATTTCTTCCCCTTATCACTACCATCAAACACATTCGGGATTTAATTTAGAGAGTACTAACCACATAGCACATAGGTTTGTGTTTCCAGCAACCATAATATTCAAGCCTAATTATTACTATACTCACTTCATGGATCTCACCACTAAGACCAACGATTTCAATCACTCCCACAAATATTTTCGCCACATTCCTCCTTCTTAGCTATTTCATACAACAAAAGTGCATCTCCTTCCTTTCCCTTTCACCTCTAACCTTAGCTTGAGAATCACATCAAATTTTCACCTTCAAGATATCTACTCTTCTACCTATTACATCACCACGCTTCCACAGTCACCATCATACTATCATACAAAGGGTTATTAAGGGACCTGAGCATAAACATCATGATTGGAAGTAACACTATTAGACCATAACTTATACTTATTTCACAAGTCAAAGAGGAATACGAGATGAAGACATGATAAAATAGACATGAAGTGCTACATATATCAAGTGTCTGGTTCATAAGTAGAGGGTCATTCGGAAGAAACATAGTATAAAATAAATTCTTAGGATATTGCACAGTGAGAAAAAATTGGTGCATATATCAAGATAAAACAAGGGAAAGAGACCGAATTACCCTTTTGAACCCAGAAATCAACAAGACGAATTGGACACCCGACGCATTAAGCAACGTGCCGCGTTGGTCCCTACCGATGCGATTCCTGGGGTGATGCATCAACATCGCATTGTCCCACTGTTTGGATCATTCAAACATGCCTCAAACCTCGTTTGAAAAATTTGAAATTTCCCTAAGACACCCCCTTTACACCCCTAATCATGAATCAACTCAAAAATCTACGTTCCGGGGTCGGGAAGATCAATTTAAAAATCATGGAAGTTAAGAGCTCATAAATATGATTAAGTCTTTTAACAATTAGAAAAATTTTTAGGTTGTCAACTCTTCATATATGCATACAAGAGGGGTATTGAGTCAAGAATGCTACGGGGTATTACATTACAACTAAGACAAAGTTTGCCGCTTGAAGTGATTGCTCCTCATTTAAGGAACTGAGATTTGCCATGAGTTTGCATAAACTTTATTACTTTGACTAAACCCGACATAGGATGAATCGGTGACATATAAAAACATATTTCCTTAGGACCAAACATATTGAGAGACATAGATTTAGATCATGAGCAACATAACATATGGCTTGAATACATGAAAGACTAGATTACTGAGAGACATAATTGCTTCTAGTTTGGAGGTCAGATCATAAACATAAGTCCATAGAGAACTCGAACCATAGGCATAGGAATGACTTGATCATATGACGTAGGACATTTGCAGAATAATCTCTGAAATGGAAGTAGAAGGAGTATGCTTGAGTAGGAATAGATTTATCATGACTTCTCCCCGCCACTTGCCGCGTTGAAAAAAAAATTGGGAACTAACTTAATTCCCCATCTCCCCCTTAGATCAAAGTCACAATCTTAGACTTACGGACATATCCCTTAATCAGATCTATAGCCACAACTCTCAACATAAAAGATACATCACCGCATACTTAAACTCTAAACTCTCTCTGAGAACTATACCCTGAAGGCCTTGCTTTTCTGTAAATGCTACTTTTAACTTTCGCTAGCCTCTGTAGCCATCACTCTACAACTCTCACTCTCACGAATGCATGCATCCATACTCCTTATCACAAATGGGTTATCAGTATCTTCATGAACACAAAGTTCTCTCATTAATCTCTAATACAAAGACACTAAATTATTTTCTAGGACATCCCCTTTCAGGGACACTAATCATAATATCTTCTAACTCCAAAAGTCATCAACTTATGACTAACATTTTCATGGGCATAGACACCCACGCTTCTAAACACTTAACATTCCATCTTTAATTCCTTAGAATACTATCAATACACCTCAAATCACAAAACCTACAATTTAACAAAATCTGTGGAACTATACCAAAGGCGCACATTGTCTACCTATATTTCCTCAAGTTCAACTTTAATGAACACTATACAATAACTCCCTAGATTTCTTCGTACTACAAAATTCAAAAACACAAGCTGGGTACACATGACACTTATACCATACAACCTTATCTAACAACATGCTATCTTGGGTTCAACTTATTCTTAATGAATATCACTCTTATCATCTTAATGACTCAACCCTTATTCATCATTTTTAACACTAGTCCTCAAGTATATATATCACCACTTATCCACTCCCTTTTTCATAAATTTCCAACCTTGGCCATTTCCCACATCGCATCAAGCCTACTAATTAATTCCCACAAAACATGCATCATCAATCTCGAGCTACTATTCTCACCACTACACTCCACATCTAAAGTTCAAGGTTGTTATCTATCCTCAATTATATACCACCGGTAAAAAATGCCACATACTACACTAGTCCATCAAATTGGGAAATCAACCCAAATACTTCACTTCACTTAACTACTACCTATAATCACAATCTTTGCCATATCTTTACTACTACAACTCAAAATCCACTACATACCTTTTCACATGAAGTACTAGTTTACTACTACTAAGAAAAAGACCATCAAAGGGGTAAAGTCACATGATAGGATTAGTTGATCATAATCTTATAATATAACCCATTTCAATCTTATCAACATATTCTAATTTCTCACATCATACTTACCTACCTAATCATACATCATAATGATCTTCAAAATTCAATAGACACTAATGAGTCTCTACCTACAACTTATTATCTAATCTATCCCTTTCCATTCACAACCTATAACTGGTTTCTATAACCACCATAACAATCTACTCTAGGCTCCTTCCCTAATTCGAATAGGTAATAATCATAGCCAGCCACTTCCTTCACAGACTACCATACAATATACAAATATTTCTACCACATTAGTCTATCACTATACAATGGCAACCCACTCCTCAATCCACGATTATACAACTAAAACTATTTATTTATGCAATGTTACCCTCACTCTAACTGTTAAAATTATGACTTTATATCACCAACTTCTTGGCCAATCTCACTACCAATAGATCATAACACTTTAACATATACTACTAATTGGGTGGAAATACAGTTCCAACATTCTTCTAAACATCATTATCCTTAAATATGACATCTACAATAAGAATTTATTAAAGGAGACTGAATACGCTCCATACCTCAGGCTGAACCGCACGATTGATACAGATAGAGGTATATGCTTAAATAAACACACTTTAAAACAATCATGGCCTCCTCTTAAGTCCTTGTGCAAATTCATAACTTTATGGACAACTCAATCAGAGAGAACTACATTGTTGAGGGAGCTAGACTCTTAGACCTGTATCACCTCGACAATGAGGCATGACCCATGAAATTAGAACAAGGAAAAATTTTGGATAACTTTCTTTGGATAGATCCATAGCATGAACTAGAGTATGAAAGAATAAGAAACAACTCCTAAATGCCCGGTAGCCTCCGGATTATAAGTGTGGTGCATAACATACCCATAAGAAAGACTCTACTAGAAACGATTTTGCAAACACCCTGGGACCATGAACCGTGATTTAATAAAAAGTTTATCATGGCCTAAATTGAGGCCCTAACTGTGACAAGCATCCCGAACCATGAAGGCCCAAGCGCCCCTTCTAACTTGCAGTCATATACACCATTCATATACTAAGAAGAAATACGGAAATACATAATCAAATGGAATCATAGTCCACCTATATTTCAAATCACTAAAAAATAAAATAAGTTCATAAGGATCAAACATCTAACGCTAGTCTGCAAAATCTCTACTAACTGAAAAAAACTACTATCTGAAGATTGGGACAAGGCCCCCAGTTGGACCATGAATTAAAATAAAATAACAATGACTTATACATTAGGACTTCTAGAATAAGGGAGTCTCACCAACTGCACACTGCTGCCTGATACTTCTACGGTTTAGCGGGATCCCTGGACTGAGTTTCAGACCCTGAAATATAGGAGATTAATACAAAAGTACTGGTACATAGAGCAATTCAAAATAATGTATTTATATATACAAAATAAGTGATATCAAGTCATGAAACCATGATATAGTTTAAAATACATGGGCAATCTCTAATAATCTTAAAACATGGCAATCTCTAATAATCTTAAAACATTCTTATCAATGTAGTTCTATTCTTTGTATTACTTCTAAGTACGATGGTACTCCCCTACAAGTCTGATATTCTATGGGATATATGAAATCAACCATTGACTCAGCGGGGAAACCCCCAGCCTAAGTTTATGTTATACCCCGATCGTTCCTTAAGCATAAATTCACCATTTGAGTGAATATGAATGACTTCTAAAGTTATTTATATTTATATCATATCATATTTCTCTAATTTATATTTTTTTCCATGTAGATAATTGAATAAGCTTTCCATCGATACCAAATTGCCTAAATTTGACACTCGGGTGAAGAGTTAGAGCTATTTTAGTAATATAGTGTGCCAACTGACACTTTAGCGCATTGCGGAGCCAGCCAAAATGGCAAACTGCGTGATAGTGATGCGTCACGCCAATGCTCAATTTTAGAATTTTTCAATACCAATGCACTAATACGATTCCACCGCGTCGCGGTGCCCTTCCAGATCACGATCAAGGTGGCAAATACGACTTCACCGCATTGCGCCAATGAGTAATTTCCTAATTTTTAAAATCCAGTAAGGGTCTGCGATCTTGGCGCATCGTGCCAAGGCCAAAACCTGAGCTCCAGTTCTAGAATTTGCTTTAGGGTATTTTGCTTATTTTTGCCTATTTTAGCCTATATATATATATATCCAAGCTGAGAAGAGCAATTCATTTTCTCTCCAATATCTTTCAAGAAATATCTAGAGCTAGGGTTTCTCTCCTCCAAGTCCAAATCCAAATCTTCTCTAAAACAAATTCAAGAATCTTTTGTATATTTCACCGAGTTGTTCAAGAATCAAGTTCTCTAAGTCGAAGGTATCAAGAAACTTAGCTCAAAAGTGTGAATAAAAGTTTCCAATCAAGTCTTTTCATCTTAAAATTATAATCTAAGATATGTGAGGCTTGAACAAGAATATCATTTCATTCTTGTACCCAAAGAATTGATTTTTACTATTGAAATTTCATGATCCTTGCAAGTGGGTTTACACCCAAATTTCATTATTGATGATTTATGAGATTTGAGTTGAATAAGTTTTATATTTATGATTGTTTTACTATCACGTTTCTTAAATTGAGAATTGATGCCATGAGCTGTATATTGTCATTTTGTATTGATGATTTCTAAGCGATTTAAGACAAGTGTCATGAGTTATGTTTTTTCCATGAGAAGTTTGAGTATTGAATATATTTATCGATATTGAGCTTGAGAGTCAAGAATGAGTCCTATGACATTTTCTCGAAGCTTTTGATACTTGATACAATTTGATAAGCAAGTGTACTTTATGTTTAGAAAGACTGTTTTGAATTTGAGTCGAGTTAGGAATCCACAAGTTGTTTATGATTTACCAATGAGATATATTTATGATAGACCGTTGAGTTGATTAAGGTGGATTTCCTAATGCATTCTGAGCTGAGTCTGGGAGAAGTATTTAGCACTGAGTGGGAAATGTGGGTTCAGTGCATCCTACTTCCCTAGAACTATATGCCACCGTAGGATTAAGATTTGAGGGCCAAAGAGACGAGTTTTTGATCACAGAGATGAGTTTGAGGTTATACTCCCTGGCAAAAGTATAATGCTCCCGCCAATGTGGGGTTCCTTTCTCAAGAGGGTAAAATGTTGGACTCCATGTGTCTCACATAGTTTATGTCAGTTATAAGAAACTCCCAAGTCCATAATATTATAAGTTTCTTGAGTTACCGAGTCACTCTAAGTCATGAGTTAAACAGTTTGAGTTGAGTCCAATGATTTATTAGATTCGTGAAGCATGTGTTATTATCGATGATTTATGAAAATTATGTTTCAGGAAATTCAAGCGAAGAGAGTCATTTTTGTTAGCATGTATGACATTATTTTACATTTATTATATTATTTAAAAGTGTTGCATACATCCCCACATACTCAGTACAATCCCAAGTACTGATTCCTATACTCTTCTATGGTCTACATTTTCTCGTTATGTAGGTTTAGGGGCTCAGTCTCAGCAGCGACAGTGATCTTTGAGTACCTCCATCTATATTCTTACAGTTGGTGAGTCCTCATGGTTCGAGGACCTATGTCCCTGATTTTTTCCTTGATAGTAGATGGTTGTTTCTTTTCAGTTCAGGTGAGTCAGTTGGGGTTCTGTCATAATGGCTCTTCAGTCTTTTGTAGTAGAGGCTTTGTAAGACTAGAGTACTAGTATGTACAGAACTTTCAGTATTTTGTTTGTACAGGAAAGTATTTTTTCTTATCAGTATGCTCATGACTTGATTATTCTTCCCTATTTTAAAATAATTAGTGTTATAGTGAGTTCTGGAAGTGATGACAGGCTTAGAGGGTTAGTTTGAGGCCACGTGTGGCTTTAAGCACTATGTGACATCTCGGGATAGGTCCTTGGGGCATTACAAACTTGGTATCATAGTCTAAGGTTTGAAGAATCCTAGGGAGTCTAACGAGCCACGTTATGTAGATTCTTGATCATCGGTGTGTAGCGCGCCACACTATGAGCAAGAGGCTACGGGACATTTTAGGAAAAGTTGTTTCTTTCTTCAAAAGTCTATCGTCCCTATAATTATTTATCTCTTCTATTAATTTGTGCTCTATTATGACAAAAAATGCCTCCTCACAAAGCTCACAGAAACAACAAACGACCTCCACATGTTGATTCTTTAGGTGAGATGGTGTCCCACGTTGAATTTTGGGTAGCTTTTTAAGCGCTATCTTAGGCGGTTATCGCCAATGCTCAGACCCATGTTCAAACATCAGTTCCACCTTTGCAAGAAAGTAATTCAGTGGTAGCTCAGTTTTGTTTTTTTATGCAGTTAAATCTGCCAGAGTTTTATGGGTCAAAGACAGGTAAGGACCCATAAATGTATCTTGATGAGGTGAAAAAGATCACCCATATTATGTATGTAATGGAGGAAGAAAGTGTGGAGCCATCTTTCTATCGCTTGAAAGATGTTGATTATGATTGGGTGGAGATATGGAGGAAATAAAGAGGGGAGTATGCCGCTCCCATGACTTGGCAGTTGTTCCAGGATGCGTTCTTAGACAGATTCTTTCCCCCGAAGCTGAGGGAAGCAAAACTAGAAGAATTTATAAACTTGAGACAGGGCCCCATGATAGTTAAGGAGTATTGTCATAAGTTCAACCAGTTGTCTAAGTATGCTCCCAGTATGATGGCTGATTCTAGATCTAGTATGAGTAAGTTTTTGGCTGGTATATCTGGTTATGTTGTGAAAAAGTGTAGATCCTCTATGCTTAATAAGGACATGAACCTTTCAAGACTAATGATTCATGCTTAGCAGATTGAAGCGAACACGGTGAAGGAGAGAGATAGAGTAAGGGCAAATAAGAGAGTTTGATCAGAGTAGCAGGGGTATGGTCAGACTAGATTTTTTGGAGGGAATCGCCCTCAATCCCAGAACTGTTCACTTGTGCCATTGCCTTCATCAACCAGTGCTCCCACATTTAGAATTAGGCAGGAATAGGGTAATATGCCTACTATGTTCAAGTCCCAAGACAGTGTGAGTAATAGACCTCATCCTCCCCGATGTCCGAAGTATGGGAAGGACCATCCTGGTGAGTGTTTAGTTTATCAAAAGGGTTGTTTTAGTTGTGGTAAGTTGGGCCACAAATTCAGGGATTGCCCATATGCTAGATAGAGGAGTTATGATGTTCGTCCCCAGAGTCAGACTATTAGTGCTCCAGCCTCTTTCTACTCCTCCTCAGGGTGCCTCATCTAGTAATGTAAGTGGTCAATGCTAGAATCGCTTTTATGCTATACCACCCCACCAAGAGCAAGAGGATTCACCTGATATTATTACCGGTACGCTCCGTGTATTTTATTTCAATGTGTATATGTTGATGACCCTGGGTTAAGTCCTTATTATGTGACTCTGTTAGTGGCTGTGAATTTTTAAATCAGTGTTGAAAAGATTCCTGAGCCTTTTCTAGTTTCTACCCCAGTAGGTGAATCTGTTTTTAAGAAAGTCTATAAGAAGTGTCCTATCACTGTCCTTAACAGAATCATGTTTCCAGACTTGATTGAGATAGATATCGTCAATTTTGACATTATTCTTGGTATGGATTGGCTTCACTCTTGTTATGCGTCTATAGACTGCCGTACCCGTGTAGTCAAGTTTCAGCTTCCCAATGAGCCAGTTTTTGAGTGGTCCGGATGTTCTGTAGCTCCCAAGAGTCATTTTATATCCTACCTTAAGTCTAGGAAATTGATATCCAAGGGTTGTATCTATCATTTAGTTTGATTTAAAGACACTAAGTCTGAGACACCGACTATTCAGTCTATTAGTATTGTCAATGAGTTTCTTGATGTTTTCTTGGAAGATCTCCCAAGGGTACCTCTCGATAGAGAGATAGAATTTGGGATTGAACTTCTTCCCAATACGTAGCCTATTTCTATTCCTCCGTATTGTATGGCCCCCGCAGAACTTAACGAGTTGAAGGAGCAACTCAAAGATCTTCTTGATAAGGGTTTTATAAGGCCGATTGTGTCTCTTTGGGGCGCACCCATTCTATTTGTGTGGAATAAAGATGGTTCATTGCGTATGTGTATTGACTATCATTAGCTCAACAAGGTCACAGTCAAGAACAAGTACTCTCTTCCTAGAATTGATGACCTGTTTGATCAACTGCAAGACGCCAATTATTTCTCAAAAATAAATTTGAGATTCGGTTATAACCAACTTAAAGTCAGTGAATGTGATATTCCAAAGATAGCTTTTCGCACCCATTA
The DNA here is from genome assembly GCA_030864225.1 of Capsicum baccatum var. pendulum. Classification (NCBI taxonomy): domain Eukaryota; kingdom Viridiplantae; phylum Streptophyta; class Magnoliopsida; order Solanales; family Solanaceae; genus Capsicum; species Capsicum baccatum. The sequence continues at coordinate 72,276,862 of CM061551.1, forward strand.
TGGTCATTTTGAATACCTGGTCATGTCCTTCGGGCTAACTAATTCCCCAACAGCTTTTATGGACCTTATGAATCGGGTGTTCAAATAGTACCTGGATATTTTTGTTATTGTGTTTATAGATGATATCCATGTATACTTCCAAAATGGAAATGACCATGCAGATCATCTCCGAATTGTCTTACAGACCCTTAGAGATCATTAGTTGTTTGCCAAATTTAGCAAGTGTAAATTTTGGCTAAGGTCAGTTGCCTTTCTGGGTTATATTGTTTCTTCTGGAGGTATTTGAGTTAATCCTCAAAAGGTAGAAGCTGTGAAAATTTGCCTAGACCTAGTTCCCCGTCTAACATTAGGAGTTTCTTGGGTCTAGCTGGTTACTATCATCTTTTGTTGAGGGTTTCTCCCTCATTGCTGCTCTTTTGACCCGGTTAACCCAAAAGAAAGTTAAATTCCAGTGGTTAGATTCTTGCAAGAAGAGTTTTCAGGAGTTGAAGACTCGACTCACTTCATCCCCTGTGATGACCCTGCCTAATGGTATAGATGATTTTGTGGTGTATTGTTATGCCTCGAGAGTTGGTTTGGGTTGCGTATTGATGCAGAAAGGTAAGGTTATAGCCTATGCCTCTAGGAAATTAAAACTGTATGAGAAGAATTACCCGACCTATGATCTTTAGCTTGCTATTGTAGTTTTTGCCTTAAGAATTTGGAGACATTACTTGTATGATGTTCAGGTTGATGTCTTTACGGATCATAAAAGTTTGCAATATGTGTTCACTCAGAGAGAGTTGAACCTGCGGCAGAGACGATGGTTAGAATTATTGAAGAACTATTATATGAGCGTGTTATATCACCCGGGCAAGGCCAATGTAGTGGCAGATGCCCTGAGCAGATCGTCCATGGGAAGTGTAGCGCATATAGAGGAAGATAAGAAGGAGTTAGCCTGCGAAGTGGATCGTTCGGCTAGGTTGGGTATTAGTTTGCTTGATTCAGTTGAGGGTAATGTTTGGGTCAAAGTAGTTCCGAATCTTCTCTAGTTTCAGAAGTGGAGGAGAAGCAGGATATGGATTCTCATTTGGTCGAACTAAAAGAGTCAATTAAAAAACAAAAGGTGGAGGTTTTCTCCCAAGGGGGAGATGTTGTATTGAGGCTTCAAAATAGGTTGTGTGTTCCTGATGTTAATCATTTGAGACAGAGGATTATGGTTGAGGCGCATGGCATGCGGTATTCTATTCATCCCGGTGCTACCAAGATGTACCGCGATTTGCTAGAAATTTATTGGTGGAATGGTATGAAGAAATATATAGAAAAGTTCATAGAGAAGTGTGCAACTTGCCGGCAGGTGAATATAGAGCACCAGAGACCCGGTGGTATGATGCAAGAATTCGGCATTCCAACTTGGAAGTGGGAGGAAGTGAATATAGATTTCATGAACGATTTACCTCTCTTTTGTCATCATCATGATTCTATATGGGTCGTTGTAGACAGGTTGACTAAGTCTATGCATTTCCTGCCAATACATACATGTTTCACCACTGAGTACTGTGCGAAGCTGTATATCTGGGAGTTATTCAGGTTGCATAGAGTTTTGTTGTCTATTATCTATGATAGAGGTACTCAATTTACTTCTCATTTTTGGAGAGCCTTTTAGAAGGGTCTTGGCACCCAAGTTCATCTTAGCTCAAATTTTCATCCGCAGACAAATGGTCAAGCTGAGAGGACTATCTAGACTTTGGAGGATATGTTGAGGGCATGTGTTCTTGATTTCAAAAGAAGTTGGGATGAACATTTGTCATTGATTGAATTTACATATAACAATAGTTTTCATGATAGCATTGGAATGGCTCCATTTGAGGCTTTGTATGGAAGGAGGTGTAGATCACCCATAGGTTGGTTCGAAGTGGGTGAGGCTTCTGTGATTGGACCTGATGCTTTGTTCGAGGCAATACAGAAAGTTAAGTTGATTCGGGAAAGGTTGAAGGTAGCCCAAAGTCGTCATAAGTCGTATGCAGATGTGAGAAGAAGAGCTATTGAGTTTGAAGTTGATGATTTAGTGTACTTGAAAATTTTGCCCATGAAAGGGGTGAAAAGATTTGGAAAGAAAGGAAAGCTTAGTCCCCAATATGTTGGCCCTTATAGAGTTTTGAATCGTGTTGGGAAAGTAGCTTATGAGATTGATTTGCCTGCAGAGTTATCAGCTGTCCACCCAGTCTTTCACATTTCTATGCTCAAGAAACACATTGGTGATTCTATTAAGGTTGAACCATCAGAGAGCTTAGATGTTCGGGATAGTCTTTCTTATGATGAAGTTTCGGTCGAGATCCTAGATTATCAAGTCCGTAGACTAAGGAACAAGAAAGTTCCCTTGGTTAAAGTTCTATCGCTAAATCAATCAATAAAAGGTGCTACTTGGGAAGCAGAAGCAGATATGAGAACCAGATACACTCATCTCTTCTTCGTGAGTTTAAATCAAAGGGTACTATTCTTCTTTAATTCAGTTTACTACTAATCCAGTGTATTCAGTTGTATAGATATCCATTCTATGATTCGTGCATTCTATGAAGTACTCAAAAATCTAGAGTGAAGTAAGCCGGTTGAGCGAATGGTTCCCATAAACTATTTCCAGTTTCCTCTTTAATCTTGAGCCTAACTAGCAATATTCGAGGACGAATCTTTTCAAAGGGGAGATATTGAAATACCCTGATCGTTCCTTAAGCCTAAATCCGTCTTTTGAGTGAATATGGATGACTTACAAAGTGATTGATGTTTATACCATCTTGTATTTCTCTAATTTCTATTTTTTCCATGTAGAGCATTAAATAAGCTTTCCATCGATACCAAATTTGCCCAAATCCGACACTCGGGTGAAGAGTTAAAGCCATTTTAGTGAGACAGTGTGCCACCTTTTAAATATATATCTAAAGAAGCCTAACATCTAAACTCACTAAAATGGTGCACCTTCTTGGTGCCTCCCTGATATGCTCACAGAATACTCTCATTCATCTTAGCCTTATCTGCTATACTCTGAAAAGACGCTCCTAATACAACCTCCTAAGACATATCCAACTGAATAGATACATCTAAAACCTTTACAAATTTTTCAATCTTATCAAATTCGATGGAAATACTACCATAAGAATGTCTCGATAAGGAATGGGAGTGTGCGTCATACTCTACAATAGTGATAAAGCGTTGCTTCAGGAGATCAAACTCATCTCTTATTTGATCCCTCGGACTATAAGGCACAAATCTCTCTAAAAAGTCATCAACAAACTAATCCCAAGTCATATCAGGAGAATCAATAGGCCTACAACCAATAAGCGATCACCACTAATCTCAAGTAGTATTTCTCAACTAGTAAGTTGTATAAATAACCCTATGTGACTTAAGCAAACCCAAATTATGCAAATTCTCATAAGAGTTAATCAAAAATTCATAGGCATCCTCATCCACAGCAATACTAAATAAGCAGGTCCCAAATGAGTAAATCTCTTAAATCTCTTTTGATCCTCAGAAGATATAATAGTACTTACAGCAAGAGAAGGCATAATGAATCTGGCAGGATGAGATCCCATCTGAGGCGATGACATGGATGAAGGCTGAACTATTAATCTCGAAACACCATAATCAAATGTCGGCACTGAAATAGGAATAGTACTCGAGGTCTGAGGAGTAACCAAAATAGAAGCAAGTACAACTAAAGGATCCACACTCTGAACTAGAGGAATACCCAACATAAGAAAAGGAGAACCCTCTAAATGGGTCAGCAAATGCACCAACAAACACTCCAAGACTGGGGAAGACAAACTCTGAGGAACTAAGGTGAGCCTGTACCCCCAACATACTTAGGCTGAGGCTCAAGGGAGCATCCATAGCACTTCTCCCAGATACAGATGATCTACGGGCTCATCTATTTTCTTGAGTCCATCCACGACTTGAGGCTCCCCCTTGAGGTAAAGTGATGCGACCCAATTGGAGGCCTTATTGTAATGGACGTCCCAAGTCCGACTGAGATCGGAGACCACACCTATTACCCAAACCAACCTCCAATCGTCTGCCTTAGGTTGCTGAATTTCTGAGCATGTAAGAAGATAGTGTAACAGCTCATATGAAGATTCTAGGATAAGATCAAAACCATGATCCACCCAACCAAGTCTAACCATCCCAAATAAACAATCCAACCATACCCAACTGATACAAAAACAAGGGCCATAAACTAAGCCACAACCAAAGATGTTGCAAAACATAATATAATTTGACCCAAAAATATGATGGAATAATGAGAAATTATGTCCAATTATGTCAGCCCACCAACTTATTCCAATGCCAAGGCCGACACCAATATAGATCCCGCCCATTCTAACACATAGAAGTACCACAAAGACTCTAACCAAAAGAGTAATAAAATTCAATTGGGACATGCCCCCAACCATGGACAAAACCAAATCCAAAAATAAACCAAAATGTCTAAAAATGTCTATAACATGAAATAGAGTATTCTGAAAGGATGAAAGCTCACCACTTCAGTCAAAATATTGATCTCTGAGTCAATCACTATGTAGGAGGAGTAGAACGGCTAGTTCCTGCATTGCGTGGGTATACAGCCACCAATAGATAGTTTAGTGGGTGAACACTAGCATGATCTCAAGATAAGGATAAGATAATGCCATATATAAAAAATCAAGTAAAAAAATCCATATGCACATAACCATACATATATATAACCATACTGGGAAAGGTGATCGGGTTTAGCATGCCTTTAAAACCTTTACCTGAGCTATGTAGATTTTCCATCCTAAACCACCCACAGGCTATAAGGGTTCAGCTCCCCCTGCTAAAAGGGCCCTAGTGTATGTAGCTGCACGACAAGGGAAGAAAATATAGGATGACTAGAAAATCCCCCAAAATATAGTGTGACATTATGCACATGGTCACCAAAACCATCCTCATATCAGAAATTAGGATCTTACAATTTTGGCTACCCAGGACCTTTATCTTCCACGGCTTTGCTACACATCCCGCCATTATTTCCCAATTAAAACCAATTTACAAATAACCAAACCATTATCCATTTATTAACCAAGGACATTAATATTGGTATTGTCATACTAAAACTTACTTGCAAGTATTATCCATAGCCAACCATGTATAGGTATAAGGGGACTTTTAAGTGCCCTCCATTAACCATATTAAACCGCTTGGGGGATTCCATGTACCCCACAAGCATAACTATTTCGCCATTTACCTTTCCAACCCATTTATACTATGCATAATTCCTTTACTAAGTTTTAAAACAAGCAAGATTTCCATTAAAAGTATTCAATGCAACGAACATATCTTTATATGTATTTTGTCAAACACATTAGGGCATAATTTGACAAAAATCATTCCTATGCAACCCAATTACCCAAAACCACCATTAATAAAAATAAAAGCATAATTAAAACCATGGGAAACCATAACTAACCAATTAATATTAAAACTCCCAAATCATATTTGAAAACCAAAAGCGTACAATTAAAGAAATCATGAAAACATTCATAAAAACCATGCTTCTAGTAAGAATTAACAATGAGGGAGAAGAACATGTCTTGAACCAAGATGATGATGGAAGGAAATCACAAAGACAAGCCCCAAATTAGTCCTCCAGTTGAAACCCTAGCTTCTCTTGCCCAAAAGCTGTTGTGAGAATTATAGAGTGTTTAGAAGAGTTTATGAATGTTAATGAATGGAATAATAGGGTAAATAACCTACCAACTATGTTATAAGTCGTGGGAACTTAATAGGATAAGTGGGGAAATATCAAGAATACCCCCCACTTAAGTTGCACCAAAAATCCCAGGGGTACAACTGACCCTCATGAGTCATACCTCTCCAATACGAGTGGTACCTTCCACTCATATCCGAGCCTAAACCTTTGGATCAAACACTATCTAGCATATGACTCTTCCAACCAAGTTGTATCTGAAGCACATAATCTATACCCTTCATCCGTACCCTTAGCAAATTTAAACCCAAGGACGATTTAGACGTTGTCCACCATACGAGTCCTGGGTACGAATCATACCCTGGCTTATGGCTCATGGAGATCCACTCGTACTTAGATCCAACCTAAGTATCCAAGTCTAAGATAAAGTTAAGGTACCAAATAATCCATAACTACCTATAGAACTCGTACCCCTAAGTTGTATCTATTCCAGTAACTAAAATCCACCACACCAACCATCATAGGTCAGAATACGATTGGACCATACCATCTATACCCAAACATACGGTTCATACCCTCGAGTAGTATTGGGTCTAGAGACCAAAATTCTAGGAAATTTTCTAAGGGCCAGAAACCAAGGTGTTTCAGTCTTCCCTAGTAGGAATATTTGTCCTCGAATGATAGACTAGGTAGGGGTAACCACGCGCATGATTTATTTGCATTATAAAGTATATTTCTAATCTCTATCAAAGATTGAAAACAAATAGGAAAATTTATTAATCTTTCCTTTCTCAAATTTTGAAAATAAATATGTGTTAAAGACTCATACCTTCCACTCGAATCCCAGGATCAGAAAACAAATATGGATATTTAGACTTCATGTCCTCCTCCGCTTCCCATGTACCTTCTTCCATCTTATGGTTCTGCCATAGAACCATAACTGAAGCTAAATCCTTGGTCTACAATTGATAAACCTACCTATCCAAGATCTCAACCGGGACTTCTTCATAAGATAGAGACTCTGAGATACCCAATCCTTCTGAAGAAACAACCAAAGATGGATCACCAATCAACTTCCTCAACATGGAAACATGAAAGATTGGATGAACCAAGCTTAAGCTAGATGATAACTCGAGCTCATAAGGAACATTACCAATTGTCTACAAAACCTCATAAGGACTAGCATATAGGGGACTAAGCTTCCCCTTCTTGCCAAATTGCACTACCCTCTTCATGGAAGATATATTGAGGAAAACCTTATTCCCTACCTCAAACTCCAAGTCTCTATGCCAAACATCTGCATAGGACTTTTGGTGAGTTTGGACATCCTTAAGCCTCTCCCGAATCACCTCCACCTTCTCCATAGCCTGTTAAACCAAGTCAGGACCAAACATGTCTGCCTCACCATGATTATACCAACAAATAAGAGACCTACACATCCTATGATATAATGCCTCAAAAGGGGTCATACCAATACTAGAATGATAGATATTGTTGTAAGCAAACTCCACCAAAGAGAGATGCTCAACCCAATTACCACCATAATCAATCACACAAGCCCCAAGAATATCCTCCAATATCTAAATAATTCTTTCTTATTACCCATCCATTTGTGGGTGGAAAGAAGTACTCACACTAACCTTAGTCCCTAACCCGATCACCAGAAGTGAGATGTAAACTGCATGCCATGATCAAAAATAATTTAAACAGGCACCCTATGCAGCTTCACAATCTCCTAAATATATAGATTTTGATAATCCTCCATTGAGAAGGTAGTCCGTACTATAAAATATGGGCAGACTTAGTCAAACTATCCACGATGACTTAAATTGAATCATATTGATTCCTAGATCGAGGAAGACCGGTAATGAAGTCCATATTGGTCACTTCCCATTTCCATTCGGGAAAATTAAATTCTTTATACATCCTTCCTAGCCTTATTTGCTCAACCTTAACCTATTAGCACACCATGCACTAGGCCACAAAATTAGTCACATCCCTCTTCATTCTATTCCACCATTAGATCTTCTTGAGATAATGATACATCTTAGTTGAACCGAGATGAACAACAAGTGTGACTCATGCACCTCAGCAAAAATATTTTCTCACAAATCGTCAACATCAGGAACACACAACTTCCCTTAGTACCATAAAGTACTAATAACACTCAATTTACACGCTAAATTAAGTGCAAGGTGATTGTCGTAAATATATTTACCCAATTTTAGAGTCGGGGTCGAATCCACAAGGAACAATGTGAGTGGCGATCAAATTAATTTGAAATAATAGATATAAGTTAAATTCAAACAAATTATACAAAAAGATTAAAATGGGGGAGCTAAGTTATTTTATGAAAATAATCTTTTTTCAAAAATTCGACATCGCCATTGAGTCTGGAACATCAAAATTAGCCTAGTATCATAGTTTATTTGTACTCATAGGATTCCAAATGAATTCTGAAGGTCTAATCAAAAACTTAACCCTTTAGCTAAGTTGCTAGTGCAAGGCATCAACTGGTGTAGCCGCTTAAGTGACTAATTGGTTGCTAAAGCATATGCCGCTTAAATGTCGATGGGACACTAAAGCGGAAGCTATTGAAGAACCTAGGGGTCACTTTAGTGGTGACTGCTTAAGCAGTGACCGATGGCTTCAGCGGTGATCTCTTTAGTGGTCATTTAGTTGATAAAGCAGCCAACCTTTATATAAACTCCTTTCTGCAATTTTTCACTATTTTTAGGCCATTGAGCTTCGGTTTTGGGTGAAGTTTAAGGTTTTCTTCACCAGTTGAGCTTGGGTAAGCTCCAAAACCTTATTCCCACTACTTTTTATTGATTTATATCATCAAACACTCTTTAATCTTAATTTTAAAATGAAAATATGGGGTTCTTACTGGTAAAGTTTAAAAAGGATTTTTCTTTGATTAGAACCTCATTTTTAATCCATTTTCATGCGGGTTTTCTCCTATAGGTTCCTATAACCTTAAAAAATATGTTTTTTGAATAAAATTTTGGTTCTATCCCTTTCTTTTTCAAACACAATTTTCAAACCTATTTTGGACCCATCTTAAATAGGGTCAATATGAGTATCATTAGCTTTCTTTTGACTTGTAGATATTAATTTTGAGTATATTGGATGCATTTGGTGTTGATTCAAGAGTGTTGAGCTTCTTGTTGAGGCCTTGGATGTTGTTTGAGTTTGCGGATCTTCATTTAAGTTAAATATACCTTGACTTTTTTCAAAGTTTGTAAGTGTTATATTCTTGCCTATTTGTATGTTGTGATTCGCTTAGGATTGGGGTACCACTTAGGTGAAATTAATAGCATCTCTGTGGGAGTCTTTAATGGATTGTAGTTACATTATTTCCTTTATTAGTTAGTATTACTACTTGTTTTACAGCTTGAATCTTATCTAACGGACTTTATTGAGATGATTGTGGCTTAGTGAGCTCTAGGGGATAAGTACGTCATATTGAATTCCCTTTAACTCTTGTTTTTGGGGTTAGGTTAGGCTTACTTATCCGATGGGTGTGACAAGTGCCATCACGTGCCTATTTTTGGATTGTGATAGAACCAATGATTAATAATCAATTGCAAGGATAAACATGCGATTTATCGTAAAACAACATTCACTATGTTCAAAGATAAGAAATACTTTTTTAGCTGCTTAGGAGAAAACAAAATGCTTCAAATATTTTTGGTAATTCAAAATTGACTGAAGGCTCCGAAAGAGCTACTATATTTGTTTCTAAGGGGACAAAACTTGTTAAAGAAGATTCTTTGTTCTCTTCTAAATTTCCAAGAAACTTGTTAAATTTTAAGGTTATCTTCTGAAATAGGTATCATGTTTAGGCAATAGATGAAATGAATGTTGAATATCTTGGCATTACCAAGATGTCTCATGCTAGAAACATATTTTGAAGAAATTACCAACTTTATGTTCTGGCATATAATATGTAGAAATTAGTACATTTAAAGGACACCTTATCATAAATCAGAAGTTCACTGATTTAAATACTTTTATGCTTTTGGTATGACTGAGTAAGTCATTTGGGGTCATTAATGATGAATTGAATCATTTAAAATTTAAATGGACACCCAGTAAAGAACCTGAAGACTCTTACAAGTGATGAATTTTCATGTGTTGTTTGTTCTCAAAAAAAATAATAACTAGAATCGCTATTGAAAGTGGGCATTGGATTCCCTCCTTTCCTAGAACGTATACAAGCGAATATTTATGGACCTAGTCACCCATTTAGTGGGTTGATTTTAGATATTTCATGATCCTAATTGACACATCTTTCATGTATGCCTCCCATTGTCTAGAAAATTAGTGTTTGTGACATTATTTGGCACAAATAATAGGATTAAGGATGTAATTTGTAGATTATCCTATTAAGACTACTCACTTCATAATACTGGGGAATTTACACCTCAATTTTTGATGATTATTATATATCAATTGGGATAAAAGTTGAACATTCTGTTGCTCATGTTCATACTCAAAATGGCATTGCTTAATTATTTATTAAGCAAATATAATTGATAACAAGACCGCTACTTATGAAAATGAAATCACCCACTACCATTTGGAGTCATGCTATCTTACACGTAACATCACTTATTTGTCTTAGAATGTCTCATTATAATAAATACTCTCTATCATTATTAGCTTTTGATCATGAACCAAATGTTGCTCATCTACAAATTTAGACATATACATGTCGGTAGCACCACCATAGTGCAAAAATATGGGGCCTCCAAAGAAAGTTAGGAATATATGTTGGGTTTGATTAACCCTCTATAAATCACTATCTTGAACCATTAATAGGAGATTTATTTATGGCTTTATTTACAGATTGCTGATTTGATGAAAAAATTTTCCACAATTTGGGAGAGAGACATTTGAACTCAAAAGAGAAATTGCATGAAAAGTTTCATTATTGTCTCATTTTGATCAACGTCCCTCATATATGAATAGGAGGTACAAAAGATTATTTACTTATAGTAAATAGAAAATCAAATGCCAAACATATTTACTGATTTGAAAAAGATAACTAAGTCGCATATTCGTGAAGTGGATACACTTTCTCGAATTAATGTCCCTAAGGGACCAACTACTAGTATCATAACTTCTTAATCCTAAAAACTCCTGAAGCATTGTAGACTATTGAATTCAAATAATAAAAATCCTTGAAAAAGAAACACAAAAAGGATGAACGTGACACTATAAAAGAATCTCAGAAGAGACTTAAGATCTAATTAATTCTGGTATTTCTGAAGAAATCACTAAACTCAAGACATAAATGGATAATGAACTTTCAATGAGTTTTATCGGTGATAGAATAAATTTAGATCAGTAAAAAATTATGGCAGATAATATTTTTTTATATAATATCACACTTAACATTATACAAGACAATGAGAATCTTGAAACCCTATCTATCGAAAAATGTTGATAAAGAAATAATTGGCTAGATGGAAATAGGTAATTAATCAGAACCGAATTTACTTTTTATGCGTGGGGATTTTGGACTAGTAGTTCAAACACCTAATGGCTTAAAACAAGTTGGTTATAAAAAGATGTTTGTGCAAAAAAGAAATGAGAGAGAGTATGATACAAGGCATGCATTGTTGAAAAAGAAATCTCTTAGAGACCCATTGTCCACTACAAAGAAATATATTAGAACACCCCAAAGTTCGTACATGTTCATAGTATTCTTCCTAAGTATTTATGTAACAACCCGAGGATACCCCTCTGTACATTATACGGTGCTTAGGACTACAAGTAACCCAAAATCTAACCCAAGATATCTATTCAGCTCTGAACTCTAATAAGATAAAATTTAAAACATGAACGAAAACTAAAGAAAACTTATAAATTAGATTCAGATAAACCAATAATCTCAACACAACACTACAACTTTGTATTATTTAAAAACCATGAGAATATAAAAAACATATCGTCTGACAAGTCTTGACAAGCCTCTAACTAAAACTTGAAGAGCCACTAGAGCAGACCCCAACTAACCCAAAACTGAAAGTATAATAACTGAAATACGAAAATAAGCATATTGACCCAATGTAAGTCTAGCCCTTGAAGTATGAGGACTCACCAACTAAATGAATATAATAAATAGTGATCGAGACTTGTCGTGTTACTAGGGACAAATACTAGGGATGGCAATGGTACGGTGTGGTGCGGGTGTGGTGTGAGTTTTTTTCTAAACCCACAAACTTTAAAACTACACCGCATCGCATCAGTGATAAACCCGCATAAACCCACCACACGTTCATACCCGCGCATAACCGCACTGCACCTGCCCATGTTTTTATTTTTTATTTTTTTGAAAAATTCATAACTCCATTGAAAATCATAATATTTCTAAATCTACAACTAGGAAATAACAACTAATTTCTATTATATCATTTTTCACTAAGAAATTGTCAAAAAGTATCACGTGTACAAGTAAAGATAAAATATCATATTTTTATTAAAATACATAGAGATATTAAAAAAACTATAAAATTATTTATTTGTATTGTTATACATGTCATTTTAAGTATCATACAATTTTAAGTAAAGAATAAATATAATTTTAGGTACATTCACGAGAATAATACTAGTTTTTAGCTTTTATTAATTTAAACTCGCAACCCGCACCGCACCACAACATTTGAAAAAATTACTTTAACCCGCCCTACACCATCCTGCATAGCTTAAAACTCACACCTCCCCACACCCACACCGCCCCATTGCCATCCCTAACAAACACTAAAACCAACATTATGAAACAATATAGCCACACAGACATATATATGGTTAGTACTTTTGAAATATACTGACTATGCAGGGGTGTATGCAATAAGTAAAACTGGAATTGAACATACTTATAAATCATACATGCTAAGTATAAATAGACTCACCTTGATCATAAATAAGAGTGAAAGCTAAAATCTCATGAAGTATAAATTATAAAACAATATCTGAACAAAAATTGTGAGTTACTATAGTTAGGTTCTAAGATCTTCTTTTTTTGTGGGAGTTTCTTATAATCGATATAAACTATGTGAGCTAGCATGGAGTCCAATGTCTGGCCTACGTTGAGAAGGGTTGTCCTATAACTTTCCATTGGTAAAGAATCTTACTTGGGTGATCACCTACAAATGTCTATTTGGACAAGCTGAATAATATATGACATGTCTGTTAGGACAGGCTACATGCCCATTTGGACAAGCTGAATAATAACTTATGATGACACGTAGTTTTTGGTAAATAGGATGCACTAAACCCATATGAACCTCTAGGTGATAAATACTACTCATAAAATATATATAATTATGGTTATACTTATGAAATTCACCTTAAAATAGCATGTGGGTTTGTAAAACTAAAAACCAACTATGGTTCTCTTGCTTAACTCATACTCATGAAGAAACTTATGAATTTCAAATCTTGTCTGAGATCATAAGATCAAAACTAAAACTTTAATCATGCTATAATACTTTGTAACTTGAACTTCTTATAAACTAGGTACTTTATGCTCAAATTGTAATTATTTACCATCTCATAGAAATTTCATGTCAAAAATACCAAAATCAAGGCATAAGATCGCTTTCACGAATAAAAACATAAGTAAACATGAAATCTTGTTCTAATTTAGGCTTAACTCATGAGGAAACATCATAATTTTAAAACATAATAAAAGTGGGTATGAACCCTAGAAATCAATTTTTTCAAATTCAATTAAAAATTAAACTTTTGGGCACAAGAATAGAACATTATCCTTGTTCAAATACCACATACTTGGTCTTTGTGAATTGCTTGAAGGGAGCACGATTTAGAACCTTAAAAGCTTGAATTTTGGAGAAAATTTTCCTCTTTTGTGTTCTTGAGGGTTTGGGAGAAGAAGGATTCCATGTTTTGAGTATGAGGGTATTAATCATGTTTAATATGATTGGAAAATCACTTAACGGGTAAAAGGACAAAAAACCTTCGAAGAAATTTAAGAAAAATAAAGTTTGGCATTTATGCACCCTTATGCATGGAACATATTTATCGCGCCACTCCAAGGGCGTGGCACGCCCTTATCATGGCAAGCCCAGAGCATGGCACACTCTTATCATAGACCTTCACTATTTTGGTGTCCCTAAATGACCCCAAACACATTCCAAAAATTTTAAAACACCTCCTAATGGTCTTGTTATCACTCTTTATTACAATTCAACTCAGAAATCACCATTTAATACAAAAGAGGTATCAAAATAAAATTATTGAAATTTTTGATGCATAACAATTTAGAGTCACAAAATAAGGTTATATGACACTTATGAAGGTTAGAAATAATTTAGGTTGAGTATTGGATTGTAAAAAAACATTATGGATCTATAAATAGGACCATGTGTCGTATACAAGATCCTCTACTTTGGTGCCACTCCACAGAGAAAACTTGATGAGGCTAGTTGATAACATATGTGATAGGTGGCACAACGCACAAGACACTTCTCCTTGTTGAGGGTATGTGGCACCCTACCATTCTTGAGCATAAAACACCGCTCACCATTTTAAAATCAGGGACAATCTGATCATTCTACCCCATGTAACTTCCCAAACATAATTTTAATCCTAATTTTGTTTTTAAATCACTTAGATTCATCTCAAATTCCTCAACCCTTTTATCTCTAAAAACTCAAGAAGTCATGAAAGGGATTTTCGATTCCTAAGTTCTGAATACTCTAATTTCAAGAATTCCTCAAAGAATCTTCTACTTTCAGGTTTGTAGAACTTCAATGGCGGGTTTATTTTGTCTCCAAGTACAAAATTCTATGAAATTTCATGAATTCAAGTTTATAAATTAGGATTAAAAATCCACTTTCAATTTTCACTTTATTTAAGTAAGTTCTTATGATTTTCTTGAAGTAGTTATTTAGGATTATGGCATACATGAATTTCACATTTACTTTTATGCTTAGCAAAATGTCTCCTTGTTAATTTTTATTTTGAACATGATTTTTCATATAGTTCTCGAAGGTTGTTGAAGCATGATTTAGCCTAAACTTACATGTTGCAAGTCAGGTGAGTTAAAATTCAGTATACACAAATATTTTTAGTTAAGCATTTTTGACAGACAGTTTTTAATTTATTATGAGCAAATATTACTAATTTGTTATTTTGAGAGTAGTATTTATCATTGAGATGACAAGAATTCAAACAACCCACGTCCCAAGTGAGTTAAAAAAATTTATGAACAAATACATTTAGTTGAGCATATTTTGGTAAATTCACAAAGACAGTTTTTAGTTAATTATGAGAAAATAGTATTAATCTATTATTTTGTGATTAGTATTTAGCATCGAGAGGACAAGAATTTAAAGAACGTTAGTCCTAGAACTATGTTGCATTTTCAGGATAGAGTTACTCCGCCAATTAGGTCAATGCATTAGCCTACACAACGCAATTCATGGATCCACATTAGATAGGTTCTACACCCGTGTCAAAGGTATAGGGAACCGTCCCAACTGAGGTTGTATGTTGGACTCCATTTTTATCACATGGTGTAATACCAGCCAAGAGAAACTCAGAGAAACTCCCTAGTATCATTTTTTAGTTACTTTATTATTCATGATTGTGTGAATATACTATTTGAACTTGTTCACTATGACACTCTCAGATACTTATATTGATATCAGACTTTAACTATTTTTCATAATATTGTAAGAATCGTATGATTTACGTTATAGCATAATCCTGCATACTCAGTACCTTTCTCTTAACGATTGCAAACTTTTTCTACCTATATTTACATTTAATATAGATACAGATGATTGTTCTTAGGCTTGTGAATAGATAGTAGTGATACTAAATTTCCATAATGGTGAGTCCTCATTCGGGGACCTATTTTAGTTGTTTCTCTTTTATTTTAGATATATTATATTATGGATAGTTGGAGTCCTTATCCCGATGTATTATTTTATTCAAATTTTAAGGCTTGACAGATATTAGAGTATAATTTATGTTAGTCCTTGGTGCTCAATATTTTATTCTTTCAGACTTTAGATATGCTTCAGAACTTGCAAATCATGTTTTTAGATATAGCTTTCACTTTTTGTCATTAATGTGCTTAGATCTGTTATGCCTAGGGTTAGCTTGGGGATCACTTTTGGTTCAAAGAACCATGTCTCATTTAGGGTGTTGACTTGGGTCATTGCAAACTTAGTATCAGAGCAATAGGTTTAGGTGTCCTAGGGTGTTCAGAAAGCCACATTCAATAGAGTCATTTTTCGGGTATGAAGTGTGCCACACTTATAACAAAGAGGCTATAGAGCATTTAGGAAATATTTTCTATCTTTCATGTTCTAAGTTCATTCAATAGTTTTTTCTCTATGAATCTTTCCTAACTCACGTGTTTCTGATCATGCCTCTACGTAAAAATGTTGGATGCCCTAAATTGGCCAATAATGAGGCATTTCTTGCTAATAAGAATAAAAACCAATAGGTTCCACCCATGCTAGATGGAGCGAGGGATCCTGATGCACCTATTTTTCAACCATATCAAATCGATGTTACTAACTAAAAATTTAGCAATGTCATCCAAATGATTGAACAGGCTATAAAAACTCAGGTCAATCAACCTGTAGCTGCTCTTGCTAATCCAATTGGTGTTTTTCCCAAATCAAGAACATTCTCTCTCAAATTAAAAGCCTAGCCCTCAAGAATCAAGAACAAATCTTAAGAACTCTACCAAGAAATTTCAAGAATTCAATTACCCAAGTATGTTAAGTTTTCATCCATGGGTTCCTTCCACCTATGGAATCCAAGTATCCTCTTTTAAACTTTAAGTAGTGATCTTACAAGTTATTATGATTTTAAATTATGATTTTAACCATGAAATCCCATGAATTGAAATTCTATACCATGTTTACATGAAATTGATATTGTTTATCAGACCCCACATGTTTTAATGTTGCTATTTAATGAATTAAATTATGATTAAGTGTTATTGATATTGAAATCATGCTATTACTCTAAGTTTCCTACTATTCCCATGATTAGGTTAAACTATGAATATCAACTGTTTGATAAAATGCCTACAAGAATGAGTATTTGATAAAAGCTTACATGTTATGCCCTCCAAGTTTAAGTACTATGTTACTGTTATTGCTATTAAGTCCTGGGGATTATGATTACCCAAAAACTTACATGTTTACCTAGCCTCAGTATCTTCAAAATAGTTTTATAATATGTTATGAGCATTATCAGTTCAGTCAGTCATTAGAATCGGTTAAACTTAGAATAACTCAGCATTCTGAGTTAGTTAAATTAGGAGTATGATTTAGCACCGAGTGAGTGCAGGGATGGAAAATTTCCTATCAGATAAGCAGAGTCGTTAGTAGCAGATCCAATACTCCAGAACTATGTAGCCAACATAGGATATGAGGAGTCACCCATCAGATTAGGCTTGACTACCTCACAGGGGTCACCCGTCAGTTTAGGCTTAACATCCTTAGTCCTTAGTGATAGTACATTAGTATAATGGATCCATACAGCCAGCGTTAGTACCCGTGGCATCATATTAACACCCTTCTAACTGAGGTTATGCGTTGGAACCTGATTAGCTTAGATTGAGGTATGTCGGTTAGATGATACCTCCCAGAGTCTCAGTCCAGTAATTCAGTCTCAGTTTCTTGACCATAGCATACAGATATTAGTGATTCAGTTATTAGATTTCAGTATTTATAGATTATATTCAGAACATGTTATATGATTAGTCATGCATCTTCAGTACTTATAGTTTTCATACATCTATAGTACTACAAATTTTATGCATCCTCAGTACTTATAGATTTTATGTATCCTCAGTACTTACAGATTTCATACATCCTCAGTACTTACAAATTTTATGCATCCTCAGTATTTATAGATTTTATGCATCCTTAGTATCTATAGACTTCATACACTCTATTCAGTGCTTCATGTTATATATATAAATTTAGACAATTATTATTTATGTTCATGAAACCATGCATATCAACCTACCTCATTTAGCATACCAGTACATTTAAAGTACTGATCACATACTCTTTTCTTATGCTATGATGTATCATATCATAAGTTCGGATGCCCAGTTCCCAGATCACGTATAGACTTCCCAGACTGTCATCCATAGCAGTGGTAAGTCCTCATATTTTGAGAACAGACTATTTTATTTCACGCTTTCAGTTCAGTAGTTAGTTCGAGTTAGTTGAGGCCTATCCCATCAACTCATATCCTGTTAGTTTATAGGCTTTTGGATATTTCAGATAGTCAGTCAGTTTATCTTTATTTTTTCATTTTCAGATAGTTGTTTTCTAGCTTCATGACTTAGTATTGTTATTAGTTGTTAAAACCTTATGGCTAATCAGATGTTCTTCTGTATATGTTATTATATTATTCAGTGCTCATAGCAGGTACTAACTCATTGGTTAGCTTGTGGTCCCCCAGGACTGTAAGAACCGTGTGCAGCCCATGGTGTACTCTCAAGGCATTACAAACTTTGTTACAATGCTTGAAGTTTTAAATTGTCCTAGGAAGTCTTAAAGCTACATTAAGTAGTGTCTTGTGCATGGGTGTCAAGTGCGCCACACTTATGGGCAAGAGGCTACAAGGCATTTAGGAAAAGTTTCCCTTATTTTATTGTTCATGTCATATGACTTAGTATGAGCTCATGTTAAAATCTCTGTCTAATCTAGTCTTCCTTCCATTTATAGAACATGCCTTCCAGAAAGACAAATGAAAGAAGAAACGTAAACCAAACAGTACCTTCGCCCATTCAGGAAGATCCCCTGAATAAGCATGTTTCTTATGGAGAATTCAGAGCTGCATTCATTACTCTAGCTTATTCTGTAGCATCTCAGAATGCTCAGCTAGCCCCTATTCCAGCCAATCCAGTGGCCAATACTACCGCAGCTAGGATTTGAGACTTTATCAAATAAATCCTCCTTTGCTTTCAAGATCCAAAGCTAAAGAGAATCTTCAAGAGTTCTTAGACATGATCAAGAAGGTAATAGATATTATGGGGGTAACTGCTAGCGAGAGTGTCGAGCTAGCTGCCTATCAGTTGCAAAATATGGCTCATGCATGGCTTAAGAAGTGAAAGGTAGATAGAGGTGCAGATGCAGGGCCTATATAATGGGAAGAGTTCTCTACAGCTTTCTTAGATAGGTTCTTTCCATTGGAGTTGAGAGAAGCCAAGGTGTTAGAGTTTATTAACCTGAGGCAAAGTAACATGAGTGTAAAGGAGAATTCCCTTAAGTTTACTCAGTCAGCTGGGTATGCTCCTCATCTGGTAGCTGATAATAGGTCTAAGATGAGCAAATTCATGTCTGGGATGATAAAAGAGATGGACTTGTCTAGGCTTATGGTCTATACTCAACTGATTGAGGAGCAAAAGGCTAAGGAGAGAAAGAGGGAGAACAAGAGGTCAAGAATGAGTGGCTTTAATTTTAATCAACCGAGGTCAGAAGGTGGTAATTGTCCTCAATTTTGTCAAAAATCTTAGTCCCAAATCAATCTTCAGCTAGTGCCCCAGTACCCAAGTTCAGAAATGATAATAGGGATAGAGCGTCAGGTTCTAAGTCCCAAGGTAGTGTAAACAGTAGCCGTACAAATCCTCTTTGTCATAAATATGGTAGAAACCATCAAGGTGAGTGTAGAGCTGGTAGTGATGTATGCTTTGTGTGTGGCAAGCCAGGTCATCGGATTTGGGAGTATTGAGTAATTTCTCAAAAATGTAGGGATTTATGCCAACAAGGCCCTTCCCACCAATCATCAGTGCCAGTCAACCGCCCGACTCAGCAGGGTGCCACTTCCAGTGCTACAGTAGTCAGCGTCCAAATAGATTGTATGCACTTCAGAATTGATAGGATCAGGAAAATTCTCCTAATATAGTTACTGGTATGTTACAAGTCTTCCATTTATATATTTATGCTTAATTAGACCCTGGAGCTTCTCTTTCTTTTGTAACCCCTTATATATCCATCAACTTCAGAGTCGGTCCTAAAATCTTTAGCAGAGCCTTTTTCAGTGTCTACCCCAGTAGGTGTCACTATTGTAGCCTGGAAGGTATACAGGAACTGTTCGATAACAATATCATAGAAAGTACATTAGTTGATATTATGAAGTTAGAGATGACGGATTTCGATGTGATTCTCAGCATGGATTGGCTCCGCTCATGCTATGCCTCAGTTAATTGCAGAGAAAAAGTTGTTCATTTTCAGTTTCCAAATGAACCAGTCCTAGAATAGAGGGGTAGTACTACAGCACTCAGGGGTCATTTTTTTCATACCTTAGGGCGAGAAAGATGATATCTAAGGAGCGTATTTATCATTTTGTCTGAGTCAAAGACTCTAATTCTGAGACTCTTAATCTTGAGACAATTTCAGTAGTGAGGGAATTTCCAGATGTGTTCCCTGAAGATCTTCTCGGAGTTCCTCCCAAGAGGGAAATTAACATCAGAATAAACCTTCTTCCAAATGCTCAACCTATCTTTATTTCGCCATACAGAATGGCTCTAGCCAAACTCAAGGAATTGAAAGAACAGTTGAAAGATCTCTTAGATAAGGGATTTATCAATCCCACCATTTTCTTATGTGGCACACCAGTCCTATTTGTGCTTAAGAAAGATTATTCTCTTAGGATGTGTATTAACTACCGTTAGTCGAACAAAGTCACAATAAAAAACAAGTACCCACTTCCCAGAATTGATGACTTGTTTGACCAACTTTAGGGTGCTAGTTATTTTTCTAAGATAGACCTCAGATCTAGCTATCATCAGCTTAGAGCCAGAGAATGTGACATTCTAAAAATAGCTTTCAAGACTCAGTATGGTCACTTCGAGTTTCTAGTCATGTCCTTCGGCCTCACGAATGCTCTAGCATCCTTCATGGACTTGATGAACCGAGTGTTCAAGTAGTACTTGGACATGTTCATTATAGTATTCATTAATGACATTCTTGTCTACTCTCGTAGTGAAAATGATCATGCAGACCATCTCAGAATAGTATTGCGGACTCTTAAAGCCCATCAGTTGTTCGTCAAATTCAGTAAGTGCAAATTTTGGCAAAGATAAGTAGGTTTCCTTGGCCATATTGTTTTTGTTGATGACATTAGAATTGATCCTCAAAAGACCGAAGTTGTGAGAAACTGACCCAAACCATTTATCCGTCAGATATTAGGAATTTCTTGGGTTTGGCTAGCTATTACCGATAGTTTGTTGAGGGATTTTCATCTATTGCATCCCCCATGACCAGATTGACTCAGAAGAAAGTTAAGTTTCAGTGGTCAGATTCTTGTGAGAAGAGTTTTTAGGAATTGAAGACTCTACTCACTACAGCCCTAGTTTTGACATTGGTATATCTGAAAATACTCCCCATGAAGGAAGTAAAGAGGTTTGGTAAAAAGGTGAAGCTTAGTCCCCGATATGTTAGCCCTTTCAGAATTTTGAGCCGCTTCGGAAAGGTAGCTTATGAGATTGAGTTGCTTGCAGACTTAGCATCAGTGCACCCAATATTCCATATCCCTTTGTTAAAGAAGTGTATTGGAAACCCAGCCATTGTCATTCCTTTATAAAGCATAGATATTTAGGGAAGTCTTTACTACGGGGAATTTCCAGTCAAAATTCTTGATCAACAAGTTTGTAAACTAAGGAACAAAGAAGCTCCCCTAGTCAAAGTTCTTTGGCAAAATCAGTCCGTTGAGAGAGCCACTTGGGAAGAAGAAGAAGATATGCGAACTAAGTATCCTCATTTTTTCTTCGGAAACTCAAACTCGTCTTAAGGTAACAAACTTCATAGAATTTCTCTTTTTCCATGATCAGTTTCAGCTGTATATCATTCTCATGTCAGACATGCATTAACAAAACCAGTTTAGTAATAAGTCATGTTTCAGACTCAGACATGTAATCACGTTGTCATCATGTATATTCATCATGTAATCTCAGTTCCTTGATATTTTCAGCTTAACAGTCTCATTCGAGGATGAATGTTCCTAAGGGGGAGATATTGTAATACCCCAAAAATCCAAACCAATGCTAAAGTTATATTTTAAGCTCATGCATAGTACATTACTATTCTTTGATAGTTTTACAAGTTAGTTTGATGTATATTAAGGTCTCAAACAACTCCCATCTATTAGACGAATCAAAATAATCCTTATCGATTGATTTTCGTATAAGAATGTTGCTTTTGTCAACTTCAAACGAGCATATCTTTTGATACACTCGGAATTTTCAATCTCACGGCCCACTAAATGGTAGAAAATTGAATTAGCTTTACAACAATACCGATTTCTCCCAAATCCAATAACCAGTTAAGAAGTTATGGTGATATTAGTTTCAAGCAGTAAGGCTCCGCGATACCACCGCGTCGCGGTGATAGGCCAAATAGAAGTTTCTAGTGAGGCACCGTGATGGTGCCACATCGCGGTAAAGTTCTAGTTCAGGATTGAAATTTTCTAGTGGCGTAACACGATGGCACCGCGTTGCGCCATTGGACAAAATGGGGATTGTCACTTTCCAGTGGCCCGATGTGATTTCACCGCGTCACACCGAAGGTAAAAATTGAGATTCCAGCTACAAAAATTTTAATTCTTTTCAGGGGTAATTTGGTCCTTTTAAGTGGCCCTAATCAGTCTAAAACACGTTAATTAATCCTTAAAAGATGACTTGGTCATTGTTTATTCAAATTTTCCCCAAATTAAGAACATTCTCTCTCAAATAGAAAACCCTAGCCCTCAAGAATCAATAACAAATCTCAAGAACTCTACCAAGAAATTTCAAGAATTCAATTACCCAGGTATGTTAAGTGTTCATCCATGGGTTCCTTCCACCCATGGATTCCAAGTATCCTCTTTTAAACTTTAAGTTGTGATATTTACAAGTTATTTTGATTTTAACAATGAACTCCCATGAATTGAAATTATATACCATGTTTACATGAAATTGATGTTGTTTATCAGACCCCACATGTTTTAATATTGCTATTTACTAAATTAAATTATGATTAAGTGTTTTTGATATTGAAATCATTCTGTTACTCCATGTTTCCTACTATTTCCATGATTAGCTTAAACTATGAATATCAAGTGTTTGATAAAATGCCTACAAGAATGAGTATGGGATAAAAGCTTTCATGTTATGCCCTCCAAGTTTAAATACTATGTTACTGTTATTGCTATTAGGTCCTGGGGGTTATGAATACCCACAAACTTAGTTTTTTTACCTAACCTTAGTATCTTTAGAATAGTATTACAATATGTTATGAGCATTATCAGTTCAGTCAGTCATCAGAATCAATTGAACTTAGAACAGATCAGCATTTCAAGTAGTTCAATTGGGAGTTGGATTTAGCACCGAGCGAATGCAGCGATGGAGGCATCCCCATCAGATAGGCATAGTCATTAGTAGCAGTCCTTGTACTCAAAAACTACATAGCCAGCGTAGAAAATAAGGAGTCACCCGTCAGATTAGGCTTGACTACCTCGCAGAGGTCACCCATCAGTTTAGGCTTAACACCCTTAGTCCTTTGGGACAGTACATCAGTATAGTGGATCCACACAGCCAGTTTTAGTACCCGTGGCATGGTTCTAAGACCTTTCCAACTGTTGTTACAGGTTGGACCCCAATTTGCTCAGATTAGGGCATGTCGGTTAGATGATACCTCCCACAGTTTCAATCTAGTAATCAATTTAGTAATTCAGTCTCAGTTGCTTGACCATAGCATACAGATATTTGTAATTTAGTTATCAAATTTTAGTGTTTATAGATTATATTCAGAATATGTTATATGCTGGTCATGCATCCTCAGTACTTACAAATTTCATCCTCAGTACTTACAAATTTTATGCATCCTCAGTACTTATAGATTTCATGTATCCTCAATACTTATAGATTTCATTCATCCTCTTTACTTACAAATTTCATGCATCCTCAATACTTACAGATTTCACACATCCTCATTATCTATAGACTTCATGCACTTTATTCAGTACTTCTGTTATATATATAAATTCAAACAGTTATTATTCATGTTCATGAAACCATACATATCAACCTATCTCATTTAGCATACCAATACATTCAAAGTACTGATCACATACTCTTTTTCTGTGCTATGATATATCATATCATAGGTTCAGATGCCCAGTTCCCGGATCGTGCATAGACTTCCCAGACTATGAGTTGTAGCAGTGGTGAGTCCTCATATTTCGAGGACAAACTCTTTCATTTCATTCTTTCAGTTCAGTAGTTAGTTGGAGTTAGTTAGGGCCTGTCCCATCAACTCATATCCAGTTAGTTTATAGGCTTTCAGATATTTCAAATAGTCAGTTAGTTTATCTTTATTTTATCAGTTTCAGACACTTGTTTTCCAGCTTCATTATTTAGTATTATTTTCAATTGCTAGAACCTTATGGCTTATCAGATGTTCTTTCATATATGTTATTATATTATTCAGTTCTCACAATAGTTACCTGCTCATGGGTTAGCTTGTGGTCCCCTGGGACTATAAGCACCGTGTGGTGCCCAGGGTGTACTCTCGGGGCGTTACAGATACCTTCCTCAATTGATTCTTTCCAATAGAGTGAGAGAGACACAGGTTGAGGAGTTTATGAATTTGGGACAGGAGTCCATGTCGATTTGGGAGTGTAGGATGAAATTTACACAAATATCCAGGTATGATCTAGAGATGGTTGCCAAGTCGAGGGATAGTATGAGTAATTTAGTATTTAGTGTTTCTGACTTAGTAAAAATAGAATTCAAGATTGATATGTTGGTGGGGGAAATGGATTTTTCTAGGTTAATAAACTCATGCTCAACAAATTGAGGTAGAGAAATTAAAGGAGAGCGAACAAGAGACTAAGAGGTCCAAAACAAGTAGTTTTGTGTTCAACGGGCATATAATTGAGGGTGATGACCATTCATATTTTCTACCAAGATCATCTGGACCAGATCATTCATTAGTTAGTGCACCAACACCTAGACCTAAGTAGTATAAAAATGTTATGGTGATAGACTCTCATTCTTAGGTTAGTATGGCAAGGGGATGCTTCTTTTCGGCCTGCAATAGGTGTGGGATGAATCATCCTAGTGAGTGTTTGTATGGTAGAGAGAGTTTCCATAAGTATGGTTATACATGTCATAAGATTAAGGATTACCCTTCTTATAGACAAGCAATGGGGGTAGCAGAGCCCAGACTACTTAACCATTAGCTTCATCAAGTTGAAAATACCAGAAAGGCAACCTTCCAGGTGCAAGCAGTAGTCAAAAATGCTTCTATGCCTTGTCTTCCTATATGAACCAAGAGATTTCCCCCGATGTCATTATGGTATGTTAAAAGTATTCTCTCTTGATATTTATGCCTTGTTAGATCTTAGAGCTACTTTGTCATTCTTTATGTTGCCATAAATTTCAAAGTTAGTCTCAAACAAATCCTAGATCCTTTTTTTATTCTACTCCAGTCAAAGAATTTTTTACAACTAAAGGAATTTGTCAAAGTTATCTTATTTTCTTCCATAATAGGGACACCATAGATGAATTATTTAAACTAGATATGATAAAATTTCATATAGGTATATACTAGTTGTATTCTTGTTATGCCTCAGTTGATTGCAGAACTAAAGTTTCTAAATTCTAATTTTTAATGAGTTAATCTTAGAATGGAAGGGTAATCCTATAGTACCTAAGGTTTATTTCATCTCATATCTCATATATAGAAAAATAATCTATAAGGGCTATATCTATCACCTATCGAGGGTTAAGTTCCTGTAGTCAATGAATTTCTAAAAGTCTTTCCCAAAGATCTTCTCAGAGTTCCTCCCGATAGGAAAATAAAATTTTGGATAGATCTTCTTCCTGATACATAGCCTAAATCTGTTAAACTCTATATAATGTCCCTAGCTGAGTTAAAAGAATTAAATGAACAATTGAAAGGATCTTTTAGGTAAGCGGTTTATCAGGCTTAGTTTTTCCTTGTAGGGTGCTGACCCGACCCAAGGCCTTGTCACAATAGGAGTCCCAAGTCCTACCAGGATCGGAGATCAGCCCCATTACCCAACCCAACCTCCTACCGCCTGCCCTGAGTTGGCTAAATTTTGAACATATAAGAAGATAGTGTAACTATCCATATTACAAACTCTGGGATAGGTCTATTATTGAGATCAATCCAATCAAGTTCGACCGTCCCATACCAGCAGTCTAACCATACCAAGCCAAACAAACCATAGATCCAACCATAACCAAATAAGTTCCATTAATAATTAAATAATCCCAAAATGAAATATGATGGAACTGTGAGAAATTTTTTCCAATTATGTCAGCTCCAATACCATTGCCAATACTAAGGTTGACACCAATACCTATCCCACCCATTCCAACCCATAATAGTTCCATAAAAGCCTCTAACCAAAAGAATACCAAAATTTTGATTGGGGCATGCCCCCAACGATAGCCAAAACCAATATCCATAAATAATCTAGAGTATGAATAACTTCCATGAAATGGAGCCTTCCAAAAAGATGAAAGAACAGCACTTCAATTCAAAGCTGAGCCCCAAGTGTCCGAATGCTAAGCAGGAGAAGTATAAAGGTTGGTTCCTACATCACGAGGGGATACAACCGCTCGAAGATGGGTTAGTGGGTGAATGCTATCATGAACTTAGGATAAGGATAAAATAATTCCATTTAATAAAACCAAGTAAAACCATCCATATGCACACAAACCATATATATAACCATGCTGGGAAAGGGGATCGGGTTTAGCAAGCATTAAAATCGTTAACCTGGTTATATGAAGCTTAATCGTACTAAAACCACCCACAACCTATATGGGTCCAGTGTAACACCCTGAACAATCCCCGATGCGTGTAGCTGCATGAACCAAAGATACCATAAGAGTTGGGGATTACCATGTACCCTTTACTCTCCATAATACATATGTATAATGTACTTAGGGGATTTTTGTGCACCTCATGAGTATCATATAAGGTCACCATGACCTACCCCTCATGTTGGCAAACATAAGTTTTTGGTGTTTGTACATTGGACTCCCACCTTCATGGTTAGCTTTCACACCCCGCCATTATTGCCCAATTAAAACTATTTTCAATAAAACCATTATTCCTTTATTATTAACCGAGGATATTAGAAAGTGGTATCGTCATACCGACTATAGCTTGCAAGTATTGTCCTTAGCCAAACCTTTAGTGGTCAAAGGATTCCCATGTACCCATAGACCATGTTATCCAATTAACTTGTGGGATTCCCATATACCCCACAAGTATTCATTACCATATTAAATTGGGGAATTCCCTTATACCCCACAAGTATGTT
Source organism: Capsicum baccatum var. pendulum (assembly GCA_030864225.1). NCBI lineage: Eukaryota > Viridiplantae > Streptophyta > Magnoliopsida > Solanales > Solanaceae > Capsicum > Capsicum baccatum. The sequence continues at coordinate 72,303,920 of CM061551.1, forward strand.
TATTAATCTAAATCATTCCAAAACTATTTAAACCATTTAGGGTTCTATTACCAAGTGTAAACTATGCAATACTTCCATTTGAAATCCAATGACATAGTGAAATCATTATTATAGGCATTTTATCAAACATACTGGGGGCATAGTATTTCCAAAATCAAATCCAATTACCAACAACCATTCCCATGCAACCAATTATCCAAAACTACCATTAATGCATATAAAAGCATAACAAAAACATTAGAAAACCATAACCAAGCATTTATAACCAAAACCCCCAAATCATATTTAAAAACCCAAAATTATACAACATTCAAACCATGAAAATATTATGTAAAATCCATGCTTTTAGTTGGAACTAACAATGAGGGAAGAGAACATTCCTTAAACCAAGAAGATGATAGGGAGAAATCACTAAGACAAACCCTAATTTACTCCTTAAGATGAAACCCTAGCTTCCTTTGCCCAATAACTCTAGAGAGGATTTAAGAGTGTTTTCTAAGTGTTTAGAAATAGAATAGTAGGGAAAATAATCACCCAAGTGCAATATAAGTCATGGGGCCTTGTTACGATATGTGGGGAATTAAAAATAAGTAAACTTTTTCAATAGGTCATTAATCCAATTACTATTAATTAAAACGAAAATCAAAACACTGCCAAATGTCTATACAAGAAAAACAACACCAACGAAGTATTAATTTCTTTACTAGTATATGAATGTAAAGTTTTTTGAAAAGTATCAAAGTGATCATTAATGCCATGTGTTTTTTTGGTTCTTTTTAAATATTTTTGTCATTGGGGCCAAAAGACCTATTTGAAAAGATCACTTATTTTTAAATTATTAATTAAAAAAATATTAATACTTAGTTGGTGTTATTTTTCTTGTCTGTGCATTATGTCCAGATTGCGCTCACTTAAACTGCATTTAATTCCCATCATAGGGTATGACTGACCCTTATGAGTCATACCCATCCTGTACAAGTGGTACCCACCTCTCATACCTTAGGCCTTCCCCCTTGAACCTAACACTGTCTAAGGTACGACACACTCAAACCCAAGTCGTATCTAAGTGTATAACTAGTACCCATAAATCGTACCCTTGGTAGAATAGAATAAAAAGGGTTTAAACACTGACCACCATACAAGTCTTGGGTATGACTCATACCTTGGCTTATGGCTCATGGTGAGCCACTCATACTCAGATTCTACCTAAGTCACAAAGTGTAAGGTGAAGTGAAGTAACCAACCAACCCGTATCCACCAATGCGACTCGTACCACCCAAGTTGTACCCATTCTAGTAACTACATCCATCCTACCAACCAACACTAGTTGGCATATGACTAGACCATACCACCCGTATCCAAGTGTACAACTCATTTCCTAAGTCGTATCTTTCCCAGAAACCATAAATCAAGGAAATCTTCTAAGGTCCAGAAACTAGGGTATTTCAGGTGATCCAATCCTTTTTATGCATAAGTAAGATGGTTACCTTAGAATATGTATTGATTATTTCTAGTTGAATAAAGTCATGATAAAAGAAAGTATCCCATTCCAAGAATTAATGACTTGTTTAACCAACTTCAGGGTGTCACTTGTTTCTCTAAAATTAATCTCAGGTCAACAACAGTTGAAAGTTAAGGAGTGTGACAACCCAAAGACAAATTTACAAACTTGGTATGACCACTATGATTTTCTTGTTGTCTTTTGGGATTACTATTGCTCTTGAAACTTTTATGGACCTAATGAATAGGGTATTCAAATAGTATCGTGGTATGTTCATTATTGTGTTCATAAATGACATCATAATTTACTTTCTTAGTAAAGATAAGTATGGTGATCATCTTAGGATTATTATTCATATCCCTAGAGATAGACAATTATTTGTAAAATTTTATTAGTGCAAATTTCAGTCGAGGTTAGTTGTTTTTCTTTGCCATATTATTCCTGGTGAGAGAATCCAGGTCAATCTCATAAGATTGAGGCAGTCAAAAGGTGGCCTAGAATGAAAAATTATTAGACATTAGGTTTTTCTTGGGTTTAGTTGGTTTCTATTGGAGGTTCATTAAGCGATTTTCATCCGTTTTAGCCTCTATGGCTAGGCTGATTCAGAAGAAAGTAAAATTTCAGTGGTCCAAGGCTTGTGAGAAGAACTTTCAGAAGTTAAAGGTTTGACTCACTTCTACTCCAGTGTTAACCCTGCCAAAGGGTACATATGATTTTGTGGAATACTATGATGGGTCTCAGTTATGTTCTAATAAAAATAGTAAGGTGATTTTCTATGATTCTAGACAACTCAAAGTTCATGAGAAGAACTATCTGACTCAGAATCTTAAGTTAACAATGGTAGTGTTTTATTTAAAAATTAGGCATCATTATCTCTATAGTGTGCATGTTGATGTGGTTACAAATTAAAAAAGCCTTTATTATGTCTTCCCTTAAAATGATTTGAATCTTTAATAGAGGAAATGGCTTGAGCTCATCATAGATTATGACATAAGTATGTTGTATTGCCTGAGTAAGTCTAATATGGTTGATGATACTTAGGTTGTATTTCGAGATTGTGGCTTATGTAGAAGATGGTAAGAAAGAACCTATGAGAGATGTGAAAAAACTCATACATTTGGGAGTTTGTCTTGCAAATTTTGTTTATGTAGTGTGATAGTGCAAAATGATTCTGATCTTTATTGTTGAAGAAAGTGAAGGAAAAGTAAGACAGTGACCCTATACTATTTTAGTTAAAAGATACAGTACGTAAAAATAAAGTTTAATTCTTCTTTCATGGGGAAGGCAGTATTCTTCAATACTAATGTAGGTTGTGTGTGATCAATATGGATGGGTTAAGGGCACTAATTTTTTTAGGCTCATACTTCTAGATATTTGATCCATCTAGGCTCTACTAATATTTATTGTGACTTAAGAAGTCTTTTGGTGGAGTGGTATAAAAAAGGACAAGGAAGACTTAGTAGAAAAATATCCTAATTGTCAATAAGTAAAGGTAGAACACCAAAGGACTGAGGGTTTGCATCAAGATATTAGTACTCCTGCCTGGAAGTGGATGATGATAAATATGGAATTCATCATAGGTCTACCATATACGCATCGTCAACACGATTTAATTTGGGTGATAGTATATAGGATTACTAAGTCTTCTCATTTCTTTCTTGTCAAAATAACAAATTTAACAAAGCATTATGCCAAGTGGTATATTTCTAAGTTAGTCTAGCTTCATGGAGTACCATTGTCTATCATCTCAGATAGGAGTACATAATCTACCTCTTAGTTCTAAAAGTCATTTCAAAAAGGTTTATGTACCGGGTTGTCATGACCCGAGACTATCGCTTATTTACAACACGGTACATAGAGTCACAAGTAACTACAAGATAACCCATGGCCTAGCATAACACTAAGAATACTGAAATAAATTATGTACAATCACTATGTAGAATCTAAAATTAATGATGAAATACTATATCAACAATTAATATCTGAGTTTAAAACCACATAAGCTGAACATATAATTATATGTATGAAATCCTCTACTAAGATGAGTTGTTGGGACTATCCCCCCATCTCAGTCTAACTATTTGAAACTGATATAAAATAAAGCAAATATTGATACTAGTCCTCGAATGATAAGGACTCACTAAAGTATTACTGTTGATATAGACGGAGATCGTACTAAGCACGATCTGGATGCTAAGCTCAAGAGCTATATTGTGAGACAATATAGTGGAAAAGAAGGTATGCAATTATTACTTTTAATGTACTAAGTATGTGAGATAGGAAATAACTAATATATGCTGGAAATAATGCATGTAATGTGATAAAATTATGCAAGACCAAGTAATAAACATGCACTGTATGATAACCTGAATATCTGAATAAAAGTCATGCAAGTATCTGAATCTGAATTGTGGGTTGTGGACTGTGGGAGCTCCTAATAACCAACTTACCCTAATCTAATCTAAATATGGTCAAACATGTAATCCCGTATGGAAGAGTGTTCAGTACCTTGCCAAGGGTGACTGTGTTGATCCACTAAACTAATGTCTGAAAGGACTAAAATGTTAAGCTTGTCTAATGGGTGACCCCTTAGTACCTATAGCAACGCTGTATTTATGGGATTTAGGGACTTCAACTAAAGGTCTTACCCTAATTGACGGGTGAGACTTCATCCCTATGTCCGCTCTATGCTAGGTATTATTCCCAACTGAATAACACTTATACTTGAAATACTCAATAATACTAATAATATGAAGATTGAAAATAAATGCATTATCTAAAAAGAATTCAAAACATCTAAACTAAAGGATATAATACTCAAAATTATATTCATTAAATCCTAGGTCATCGAGTGTTCATAAAGTACCATTTATAAAGAATGTCACTATTATACTAATTTCATAAAGTGAGCAAATTTAAGAAATTTAAAAACTCACATCCAACAATCATGGATTTCATAATATAATTAGGGTTTATTATTTGAACATATAATGATATTGAAATTCATGTTAAACATGGGTTCATAACTCAATGGTAGCAAGGAACTAGAATATCAAAGAATTCACAACGTTCATGAACCCTAAGCTTTGAGAACGAAATTAAATTGAGGAATTGAGTTATATTTGGAACTCAATAGGTGAAAGGAGACCCACTAATGAAATTCCACATACTTGGAGATGAAAATCCTTAATAAATCTTAGAATTTTAAGCTTGAAAGATATGAACCCTAGTTTTCCTTGGGAGGAAGATGAATTACTTATTTTCCTTATTTTCCTTAAGTATTGAATGAATTTGGGTAACGATGGGCATAGGGTATAGTTTATATTAATTCTCAACCTTTATATAACCTAAATGACGTAATTTTTATGTTAAAAAGTAGAAAATTACTAATATGCCCTTTAATATTAGTAACTAAAAAATTGCTAGAAGGGATTAAGGCAAAACTGGATGCATTGGAAAGATAGCTTAGATTTATATCATTTAGTTGGTATTGATATAATACTCCATAATCTTGAAGTTATTCTTGTTTGACGTTGATTATAAGGAGATTCATTATGAGAAATTAAGTAAGGAAGGTCTGAACTTAGCCATGATCTAGGAGTTATTTGTGGCCTTAATACAAGTATAAATCACTTACTATACCACCAAGATATGATGCTTGGTTTTCCATGTATTTGAAGAATGGTTCTAAACTTTGCTTAAGCTTTTGGGGTGTTACAATGTAATACCTCAAGTTTTGGACTCATAAATTTCCTATATGATTGTGCTCACTGTCTAGAGTACAGCTCAGGTGATGAGTCGTAGGCCCTTTTCATAATTTGTATAGTTCCAATTGTAGCCAAATCAGTAAGGGGGCCTATATTTTCTATCTTGATTACTATGTGGCATCCAAGAGGAATAGGGTGAGGTCACGAGTCAGGTCACGAGTCATAGGGTATGACTCGAGACCATAATAGTAAAGGTTCAGGTTGGGGTCTCAGGCTACGAGTCTTGGTGACGACTCATGACCAATGACCATGAGTCATTACCTAACCTGTAGTGGCTGGCGACAGTTGTCCTTCACATTTTTAACTTAGGTAAAAGTGTTCTTTTCATTCCTTAAAACTATTCCCATGACTTAAAACATGCATTTAGCCCTATTATCATTAGTTTATCAAGATCAAACACAACTTTCTTCTCTCAAACTTCAATTCAAGAAAATTTAGGGTTTCAAGGGGTTGACTATCTAGGCTTCCATTAGTGGTCTTTTCTCCAAAATTCTTAGTGCCTTCAGGCATGTATCTCTTTACTAAATTGATTTTTATATAAATATGTATTTAATTTTTATCCATGTGGTTTAATTATTGGGTTTTGAATATGGGTTGAGGGATTTGGAATGGATAATACTTGAATTAATTTCCTATGCTTTTGAATTGGTTGTCTATGCTTATTCTCATGGTTTTGGACTAAATAATTGCATTGGTATGGGAATTGGAATGTGGAACATGGAATTTCCCAAATTATATGGTTTAATGGTTTGGAATTGGATTTAACCTTAACCAAACTTGCAAAATTGGTTTTGAAACATGGATATATTCATAATTTAACCCACTTTTGAAACCTTAATTTGTATAAAAGGTTAATGGAACATAAAACAATTTTGGAAGGCCTTGGTGTCCATGGATTGGTTTTAAATTGGAAACTTTAGAGTCAAATTCGCTAAATGATTTTGGTGTGGCATAAATGGAATTGGCTTGCAAGCTTAAATATAATTTGGTATGATGATACCAATGGTAAATGACTAATTAAAATATTCCATGGTTAATGAAGTGTAATGTGTAAATGGTTTTAATTTGGGCTTAAAGGGGGTTGTGTAGCTTGCCGTGGAGGGTGGAGGTCCCGGGGGGACCGATGCGGGGGTCTTTATGACAGTGTGTATAATTCAAACTTTATATATGTTTTGGAATAGGTAGGTTCATGGATTCCTTATCCCTTCTTCGGATTTTCTTGGTTAGTGCAACTAACACACGTTGGGACCCTTTTAGTAGGGATGGCTCAATCCATATAGCCCATGGGTGCCCTTAGGTTGGTTAGAGCTATAGAGTTTGGGTTAATGATTTTAAATATCATTTTTTAACCTAGTTCCCTATCCCAAAATCTTATATATATATATATATATATATATATATATATATATATATATATGTATTTATGAATGATTTTGGACTGATTTGATTATCAAATTATTTTATCCCTTTCCAGAGGTACATGCAAGTGCATCCCACTAATCATCCCTGAAAGTTGCCTTGTTTCATGATTTAGGGTCCTAGGGGTTCTTCGATTACTTTGTTCAGAGTTAAGTAGCTTTGGTTCTTTCGTTGGTCAGCTTGAAGTGGTGAGCCTCATTTTTCTGAAAGGCCAGACATTTCACTGCTTTTTATGATTTTAGAAATCCCTTAGTTTTTTTCATAATTTGGATTATCTTTTTCCCTTGGTTGGGGGCATGTCCCGACCTAGTTAATATTCATTTTTTTATAAGCTTTTGTGGACAAAGTGTGGGTGGTTATATGTTGTGGATTCTTATATCCTTTATCTTTGGTTTATCTATCTTTCCTATATGTTTAGTTGTCTTTTGCTGTTATTTATATTGTGTTCTGGCTAGGTTAAGAGAGTGGTCTCTGATCCTTGGTGAACTTGAAATACCCATCATGACCAGGCCTTGGTTCAGGTCATGACGAGCTTAGTATTAGAGCATAGGTTCAGGATCTTTGGGTGTCCACAAAACCCATGTCGATTAGAGTCCCTTTTTATGGGTATGTAGAACGCCATACTTATTGGCGGGAGACTATAAGGATTTTAAAAATATTTCCCTTTCTTGTGTTTTCTTTCGGAATGCAGAGTTTGTTGTCTTGAAATACCTATAATCTCTAACTTACTTGTATTTCAGATCATGTCTTCCCAAAGCTCTAATATTTGTAAAAACTCCTTTGGAACCTCTATCCTACCCGAGGATGATATAAATGGAACTCACCCTGTCTATGAAGTGAAGACTTAGAATAGGGTCCCCACTCCTAATAGCACTACCCTACATAGAGTTCACCTGTCTTCACTAGTGCGTCTTGAGCTTCCAAGGCTGGTGATACTTATTATCAGCTATCTCAGGGTGATATTTCTTATGCAGAGTTCCATAAGTTTATTTATTTTCTTACCTAATTGGTGATATCTTAGTCTCATAGTTTGATCGTGGTGGTTTTGTTGCTCCATCTTCTGAGGTCACTAGAGTTGGTCAATTCATGAGGTTGATCCCCCAACCTTTATAGGCTCTAAGGATTAGGAGGACTTTAAAGGGTTTGTTGATGAAATGGAAAAGATATTCAGGGTAATACATGCTACTAATTCTAAGGGTGTAGAGTTTGCTGCATACTAATTAAAGGATGTAACTTATTAGTGGTATGAGGAATGGGATCAGTTTAGAGGTGTTGATGTTGAGTCGGTCAGGTCGGATGAGTTCTCAGGTGCTTTTATTAATTATTTCTTTCCTTAGGAGTTGCGGAAAGCTAAGGCTAAGGAGTTTGTGAATTTAAATCAAGGGAAGATAAGTGTGAAAGAGTATGCTTTGAAATTTCAGTAGTTGCCTCATTATGCTCCAGAGTTGGTGTCTTTTTTAGGGAGAAAATGAGAAAATTTGCTTCTGGGTTATCCCATTATGTAGTATTGGAGTGTAAGGTTGCAATGTTAAAAATGACATGGATATCTCTAGGCTTGTAGTTTATATTCAATAGGTAGATAATGAAAAGATAAGATAGGCAGAGATAGCAGAGAGGCAAGATAAGAAGTTCAGGTATTCAAAGCAAGGTGGAGGTCAGTAAGCTAGTGAGAGAGATGGCAGACAGTGGAACAAGAAAAAGACTTTGGGAAGTTCTAATTCTTATTTGTTGGCTAGTGCTCCCAGTCCTAAGCTATTTGGTGATCATTCTTTTTAGACTAGTAGCTAAGGCACAGTGTGCCCAGTCCCAGGCTACTGAGTCTTAGTCAACCCCACCATCTCTTCCATGTAAATTTTGTAGATAACTTCATCCTAGTTATTATGATAAGGAAAGGAACTTGTGCTTCAATTATGGTAAGTCTGGCCAAATGCAGAGGGACTATCCCGTAGCTAAGGTAGCCAATGGGGCTAATAAGTTTCGAGTTGCTACGTTTTTATCCCCTGCACCAAAGGGTACTACTTCTAGTGCTAACACTATCCAAAATCATCTCTATGCTCTAGCCACCCATCAGGAATCTGAGGCATCTCCTAATATTGCACTTATACGTTATAACTCTTCTCCCATGATGTGTATTATTTTCTTGATTTGGGGTCTACCCTCTCTTATGTGACCCCTTATGTGATTGTACATCTTGGTTTTGGCCCTAAAGATATTTCTCACTGATGATAGGCGAATTTACACGCCTAAAGTACTATATTTTACCCATATTTTAGCTAAGTTTTGAGGACAAATATATAATTCATGCACTTTTAGTCCTTTTTCCTGTAAGTGAGCTAACAAACGTGATTAGCAAGTTTTCAGGTATAAATGATGCAGATTTCAGCATTTTATGGATAACTTGACGCCAAAGAAAGCTTCACGAAAGAAGGAAGGGAAAGCTTGGACGCCAAGGACCAAAAGTGGCGCATGGAAAATCTGTCCCGGGCAAAAACAGCAATTCTGAAGACTTTGGGGTCTAGCAGTAACTTAGTAGGATTAGGATAATGATACATTAACCTAGTAGGATTGGGTTAAGTAATGCATTAGCTTAGTAGGAATAGGATATGGGTATTATAAATACCCTATTTTGCTAGAGATTATTGTCATTCTCATTCTACTTCTTATTCCACAACTTACAACTCGGATTCTAATTCTTCCATTAATTCTACTTTTTATTCTTCTTCTATTCATCTACTCAATTCTTAATTTCCACAACAAGAGAAACGTTACTTTGCAAGGAAGTTCACGCCTAAAAACGCCACACCACACCTTATTACACGAGATCTTTATTGTGGTACAATGATAATGTCTATTGTGATTTCCTTTGCACTCATGAGTAGCTAAACTTCTCTGTTGGGGTTATAGAAGCCGAATGAGATATTATCTATTGCTATGAGTTTGTGAATTCGTGACACGTATGCTGCTTATATCATTATTCTCTTCATCTTAATCTAAATTCTTTGTGGTTGTGATGATAGGCGAATTTACACGCCTATAGTGCTATATTTTACCCATATTTTAGCTAAGTTTTGAGGACAAATTATACATTTCATGCACTTTTAGTCCTTTTTCCTGTAAGTGAGCTAACGAACATGATTAGCAAGTTTTCAGGTATAAATGATGCAGAATTCAGCATTTTATGGATAACTTGACGCCAAAGAAAGCTTCACGAAAGAAGGAAGGGAAAGCTTGGATGCCAAGGACCAAAAGTGAAGCATGGAAAACCTGTCCCGGGCAAAAACAACATTTCTAAAGACTTTGGGGACCAACAGTAACCTATTAGGATTAGGATAATAATGCAGTAATTTATTAGGATTAGGATAATAATGCAGTAATTTATTAGAATTAGGATAATGATACATTAACCTAGTACAATTGGGTTAAGTATTTCATTAGCTTAGTATGATTTGGTTAAGTATTTCATTAGCTTAGTAGGAATAGGATATGGGTATTATAAATACCCTATTTTGCTAGAGATTTTTATTCATTCACCCATCTACCCATTCCGACATTCCACACAATTCCCCCATTCCATCAATTCCCATCCATCCACCATCCATCCATCCATCAAAACAATTCTCTTTATTAATTTATTCTTGACAATTTTCTTTCATCTATTCAATTCTTAATTTCCATAACAAGAGAAACGTTACTACTGCAAGGGAAGTTCACGCCTAACGCCTACCACACCTTACTACACGAAATCTTTATTGTGGTATAATAACAATGTCTATTGTGATTTCCTTCGCACTCATGGGTAACTAAACTTCTCTGTTGGGGTTATGGAAGCCTTATGAGATACTATATAAGGCTATGAGTTTGTGAATTCGTGACACGTGTGTTGCTTATATCATTATTCTCTTCATCTTAATGCAAATTCTTGTGGCTGCAGACGCATAGAATAACGCCAGTATAGCATTAACTTGTTCGAAAGAAAAGTTATATGTCTGGAAAAGAGATAATGTCAAGGTAATAGGGTCCCATCCCCTGTTAAAAAGTTAGTGCCGTAACTGGGTTAACCTCTTGGAGAATTCATACCGTTAGACACGCTTTAAGATCGAAAGAGTTAAAGTGAAATAATCCTCGAATAGGTCGAAAGACGCTGGATTTACCATCGAATACAATTCTCTATAAGCACATGTCTGAATTCCGCATAACTCATAGCCAATAGAGACGTAAACTCAGAAGGTGGACATAACCCCAACTCTTCAATTCTCATTTTTTTACAACCTACTAAACATTCTTTCTTTTTACGTTGCTATTTTCAGTTTTTACTTTATATTTTGGTTACACATTACAATCCCCCCTTTTTTACGAGACTTGCACTAAAAGTCTAGTAATCGTTGCTTACTTGTTGACCAAGCTATTCCTTGTGGGATCGATACCCAACCCAGTTGGGTTCTATATTTGCTAACGACCGCTTTACACTCCTACGAGAGCTGTAGATTGAGAGTTATCAAAAATTGGCGTCGTTGCCGGGGAATACGAGTGTCAATTAAGTTTGTAATAGTTACTAGACCCTTTGGTCAAAGATTCTCGTACTTTTACTTTTAGTTGTTGTTTTTGTTTTATTCAGGTTTGTTTAGTGCATCAATGGATGCACAACGTGAAATTGAAAGGATAACTGCTCAAGTGCATCAACAGAATATTGATAACCCAGGCCATGCAACAAATCCTGATGATGAGGACCTGGGCGATGAGGAGCTACTAAACCCACGACATACTGCTGAGATGGCGGCACCCATGCAGAGGAGAGATTGTCAAGAGAGATTGAGGCCTGATCGTCGAGCTATGCAAATTCCTTTTGATGACGATGAGGACGATCTAGACGGACCTGGTGCCACCGGAGCTATTATTCTTCCACCATTGGCACCCGGAGCCAAGTTCAATATCACGAGCACCATGATTCAGTTATTGCAACTCAAAGGACTATTTGGTGGACTAGCAGGCGATGATCCAAATATGCATCTGATCAACTTTATTTCTACATGTAAGTCATTCGACAATCCTGGCGTTGGACAGAATACAATTCGACTGCGCTTATTTTCATTGTCTCTGTCTGGGGAGGCAACTCTATGGTTGAATGGGCTGACTCCTGATTCTATTACTAATTGGAGGCAAATGAAAGACGCTTTCCTAGAAAGATTCTTTCCGTCATCCAAGAAAGCACAGTTGAGAGATGAGATCAGTAATTTTCGACAGCTTTCAACTGAAGCTCTCCATGAAACATGGAAGAGGTTCAAGACGAAACTTATGCGGTGCCCAAACCATCATATGACCAATGTCCACTTGATGGAGATATTATACAGAGCTTTGAATTCGGTGACTAAGCCAGTGGTTGACAATGCGGCTGGAGGATCATTCATGGACCTCACCTTCGGTCAGGCAAGCAATATGCTAGATCGGATGACGAAGCAAAGTAGAGCTTGGCATACCAGGGATTCTGAGGTAGCAAGCCCTACTATATCTATTGGCATGACTGCTGAACAAAGGAGAAGAGAAGAAGAACGTGATCAAGACATGGCGCACATGAAAACACAAATGGATCTTCTTACAAAGCATTTATTATCAGGGAAGACCGAAAAAGTTAAGGCCGTGGTATCACATGGAAGAGACGAATCTGACTCTGAGGAAGAAGCTAACTACTTGAATAATCAGGGGGTTTCCGAGGCAATGCCCAAGGAAACCAAGGTCGGAACTATTATGATAATTCAGGATATAAGAACCGTGATCAAGGTAGTTGGAAGGATAAGACTGACAGGAGTGGTTTGTATATTCCTCCTGGAAGACGTGACGCCGCTGCATCTGGTTCTGGAAATATGTCAATGGAAGATATGATGGCTAAACTATTTAAAGGAGTAGAGGCAACTAATACGGGAGTGAATGAGGTAAAGAATGACTTGTCCTCAATGAAGCAATTGGTTGACTCGCATTCCACTTCAATAAAACAGCTGGAGCAACAATTGAGTCAATTATCTGTGGCATTCAATCAAAGAAAGGCTGGCACTTTACCTAGCAACACTGTGCAAAATCCAAGGAACGATGGATCATGCATGGCTATTACTACCAGGAGTGGTAAGGTGCTGGAAAATTCATCCCAAAGCAAGCAAGTGGCCGAAAATAAAGAAGATGAGGATGCCATAGACAATGACCAAGACGTCCATGACGTCACCCCTAGTGGTTTGTAGCCTAAAAAGACCAAAATTCGAAAGCAAGAGAAGAAGAAAGCCGTGGAGAAAACAATTCCATATCCACCACCACCTTTTCCTCAAAGATTGAAGAAGATTGCGGATGATACAAAGTTTAGCAAATTCATGACGATGTTAAAGCAGCTGACCATTAATGTTCCGTTGGTAGAGGCACTAGAGCAAATGCCTGGGTACGCAAAATTCATGAAGGACCTTTTAACAAAGAAGCGGGCGGTAAACTATGAGTTGAAAGATACTGTGCATCATTGCAGTGCAATTGTTACCCGATCATTAGTTCAGAAAAAGGCCGACCCTGGTGCCTTCACTATTCTTTGCACTGTTGGATCTATGAATTTTGCCAAGGCATTGTGCGATCTGGGTGCTAGCATCAATTTGATGCCACTATCCGTCTATAGGAAGTTGGGGTTAGGCGAGCTGACACCAACCAATATGAGGCTCGTGATGGCTGATAGGTCGGTAAAACAACCTGTGGGTATCTTGAATGATGTGTTGGTGAAGGTTTCTTCATTCATCTTTCCTGCAGACTTCGTTATTCTAGATTGTGAGGTGGATTCTGAAGTTCCCATAATCTTGGGACGTCCTTTCCTTGCAACAGGAAGTGTGCTTATTGACATGAGAGCTAAAGAGCTTTTATTTCGGTTGAATGACGAAGTGGTCCGCTTTGATATATGCAAAGCAATGAAGCAGCCCAGCGATATGGATGTGTTCTTCGTAGCTTATGAGGATAAGAAAGTATTATCTATAAAGAAACAGCTTACTGTTGAGCCATTGTCTCCTGCACTGCTGAATGTTGAGCATGAGGATGATGAAGATTATGAAGAAACTACGTGTGCTCTAACAGAAATAGGGTCCTATTCTCATACTCCTGAACAGCCGGACCTTGATCTTTAGAATCAACCGTCACCAACAGCAAAGACTTTCATTGAAGAGCCACCAGAGTTAGAATCGAAAGAGCTCCCCAATTATCTAAGGTATGTGTTCTTGGAAAGTGAAAATATACTTCCGGTAAGTATGGAGGATGATTTAAGTAAACAGCACGTAGAGGCTCTCATCTCTGCTCTGAAGAGATACATGAGAGCTATGGGTTGGACTATTGATGACATAATTGGTATCTCCCCTGAGGTATGTATGCACAAGAGTCATATCGAAGAATATTGCATGCCTACAAGTAAGTATCAGCGTCGTCTGAATCCATTGAGAAAATGATGCCCTATCTATCTCGATGAAGTCTAAGTAATCAAGATAGCTATGTCGTGCCGCGACAATAAATCAAGCGCTTGGTGGGAGGCAACCCATCGTTTTTAGTTGTTTTTGTTTTCCTAGGATTTTGTCGAGCCACGACCAAAACTAAGGCGCTTGATGGGAGGCAACCCATCGTTCTAATTTTTTTTGTTGTTTTTGAGTGAATGTAGGTACAAGAGGTATAAAACAAGGAGATCAGTTGCAAATTTTGATTTGGATGTATTGCATGGTAAAGGCGGTAAGTTTGGAATTAAGATGCATAAGGCTAGGGATTGAGCATTGCTTATGATAAAATAGGCATCGAGCAAGGCTAGGCCTAGGCAAAACTAGGCCACGAATAAGGCAACGCCTATACTATAGCCTAAGGTCTCAGAATCTAGTGTGCAAAGGCATAGGCGCCGCCCATGCTCAAGTATGCTATAGCATAGGCGCCGCCTATGCTAAAGCATTTGGTCTCGTAATCTCATATGTCATGCTAAAGGCGCCGCCTATGGTCACTAAGGGCATTGCACTAGGCGCCGCCTATGCTAGCAAATGCTTTGCATTAGGCGCCGCCTATATCATGCATAGGCAAAGCTAAAGGTGCCGCCTATGGCCACTTTTTGTCTCCAAAACCGATTTTAAATGGGTCAAAACCCGACCCATTCTTTTTCTATATAAAGGGGACTTAGTCTTGAAACATAAACACCTTGGAAACTTGACCTAGGCGCCGCACATACTCTCCAAAACATCTCAAAATTTTTCTTTTTGCTCTCCCACTTCACAAGAACATCTCCAAAGGCTTCAATCACGTAAGTACTCTTTTATTCTTCATCTATTTTTTGAAAGTACTACGTTGCTCTGTCTATTATGAATTGCTACATCTTGAAGAAATATTGGTGATGTGAATGTGTTTGAATTGTGGATACACAACCAAGTGAGTGAACATATACGTTAGGATGATCTTAACTTGTTCCCAACTTGAATTTGATTTTGATGTATTGTCATACTCTTGTGGAATTGACATGGTCATGAAAATTGCATACTCTTGCCAATAGAAAGCTTACATCTTGGAATGACTTGTTCATCGAGATGAGAATTAAGGTTGACTACCAACATATGAGGTTGTGATTATTGTTAGATACTATCCCTTGATTCAATCCCTATGTAGTAGTCTTGATATATCCAACATGAATGTATTGCCAAGATTACAAGAAGTGTGACTGCTCTGATTTTATTGTTGGAATATAACACCTAAAACGTATATCGATGAAGTCTGAGTAATCGACCACTTTCACTTCACTAGTCTGTACCAACAAACTAAGTGTGGGGTGGTGCCACTATTGTCTGTTTGTTGATTATATCCACCGAGATGATGCTAACATGACTCTATTGAGCTCTCAGGTACAATGGCACCAAACGACAAGAAAAGCAACCACTTCACAAAGAGGCCAGAAAAGAGGAAGAAAAGAGCAAGGTGAATTCTCCGTGCTGCAAATACCTCGACGCACTCTTAGAATCAAGTGGGGTATATTTTGAGGAACTTCTGAGGATGACGACTCTGATGATGATTTCGACGAAGGGGGTATGACCCCAGACATAGAGGAGGAGTCCGACTAAACCAGGTTCTTCTTATTTATTTTCCACTGAGGGTAGTGTGTCCCGTTTAAGTGTGGGGTGGTATTTGTATGCTATACTTATTTGTCTGCATTTGCTTATTTATGTATGTTTGTTTTTTCGTTTTTCATTTTTTTAGTAGTTAAATTTTTTCTTTAGCTTCGCATGAAATTATTCAAATAGGCAGCATGAGATTATAACAAGAGTTTGTGATAAAATCATTACTATTGAGATGTTTAGGCTCCAAGTGTGACTCACTATGTGATAATCGTGTGGTTTAATTCCTTCATCTGTTGGGTCAAGAGTCTATGCTACTCCCAATAAAGTCGACCATGTGCCTTGTGTGTGTGAGATAATAGTATATTCTATGTTTGTGGCTGATGCTAGAACTTGCCTGGTGTGTATGGGAAGCGAAAATAAAGAACGTTAGTTTAGGAGATGATTTAGGCATTTCTTTGGCAACCTATACTTGTGTACCTTCTTTTTACCTACCAGTGGACATTATCCTAGTTAACCCCTTTTGAGCCTTTAGCCTATTTTCTTTGACAACCTCATATGAAAGCCTAATCCATTTTTTTAAGATCATAATTTGATCCAAATTCCTAAGTGCTTTAAAGTGTAAAGTCATGTGACAAAATAAGAGGAAATTGGGTGAGTATGATGCTTTAGAATGTAATGGTGTTTGAATTTGTTATGAAAAAGAATTGCTATCATAAGAGGTATGTTATGAAAAGAAAAACGAAAGGAAAACTAAAAAGTTAGTTATGTTCAAAATTGGAAAACAAAAGAGGAGAAAAAGGGTGGTAGAATAAAAGAATATAGAAAGGTTGTTTGAAAGAAAAGTGTTAATGATATAATGTGATGTATTAAAGCGCTTAGGAACATAGTCACTATTTCTGGCCAAAATAGTCCTACCCGTCCCTTAGCCTACATTACAACCCGTAAAAGACCTATTTGATCCTAAGCTTAGCATTCTGACATTTAGTGGAGCATTACACTAAGGGCAAGCCTATGGTCATCAGTTGCAGCATATGAATTCGTTGTGAGAGTGAGAGCAAGGATACTTTTATACCCATGTTTGAAAAATATGCTATACTTATGAGTGATTATGGGTAATATATTGTGAGACACACATGGTTGATGAGTTTTGGGTAGTTGTGTATGATTCTTTGTGCCTTAACATTTGAATATGAGTTGGCCACCATCACGAGTCTATGCTAGAGGTTAAATTGTTTCTACTAATGATCGGAAAACTACTCTTTGTTAATGATTGCTATGCTTGTCTTGACGAATATTTTGTGTTGTTACTGTGAAACCCTAAGTTGATGTGTAGATGGACATGATAGTTTGTTCGAGGACGAACAAAGCTTTAAGTATGGGGTGTTGATGATAGGCGAATTTACACGCCTATAGTGCTATATTTTACCCATATTTTAGCTAAGTTTTGAGGACAAATTATATATTTCATGCACTTTTAGTCCTTTTTCCTGTAAGTGAGCTAACGAACATGATTAGCAAGTTTTCAGGTATAAATGATGCAGAATTCAGCATTTTATGGATAACTTGACACCAAAGAAAGCTTCACGAAAGAAGGAAGGGAAAGCTTGGATGCAAAGGATCAAAAGTGACGCATGGAAAACCTGTCCCGGGCAAAAACAACATTTCTAAAGACTTTGGGGACCAACAGTAACCTATTAGGATTAGGATAATAATGCAGTAATTTATTAGGATTAGGATAATAATGCAGTAATTTATTAGGATTAGGATAATGATACATTAACCTAGTACAATTGGGTTAAGTATTTCATTAGCTTAGTATGATTTGGTTAAGTATTTCATTAGCTTAGTAGGAATAGGATATGGGTATTATAAATACCCTATTTTGCTAGAGATTTTTATTCATTCACCCATCCACCCATTCCGACATTCCACACAATTCCCCCATTCCATCAATTCCCATCCATCCACCATCCATCCATCCATCAAAACAATTCTCTTTATTAATTTATTCTTGACAATTTTCTTTCATCTATTCAATTCTTAATTTCCATAACAAGAGAAACGTTACTACTGCAAGGGAAGTTCACGCCTAACGCCTACCACACCTTACTACACGAAATCTTTATTGTGGTATAATAACAATGTCTATTGTGATTTCCTTCGCACTCATGGGTAACTAAACTTCTCTGTTGGGGTTATGGAAGCCTTATGAGATACTATCTAAGGCTATGAGTTTGTGAATTCGTGACACGTGTGTTGCTTATATCATTATTCTCTTCATCTTAATGCAAATTCTTGTGGCTGCAGACGCATAGAACAATGTCAGTATAGCATTAACTTGTTCGAAAGAAAAGTTATATGTCTGGAAAAGAGATAATGTCAAGGTAATAGGGTCCCATCCCCTATTAAAAAGTTAGTGTCGTAACTGGATTAACCTCTTGGAGAATTCGTTCCGTTAGACACGCTTTAAGCTCGAAAGAGTTAAAGTGAAATAATCCTCGAATAGGTCGAAAGACGCCTGGATTTACCATCGAATACAATTCTCTATAAGCACATGCATGTCTGAATTCCGCATAACTCATAGCCAATAGAGACGTAAACTCAGAAGGTGGACATAACCCCAACTCTTCAATTCTCATTGTTTTACAACCTACTAAACATTCTTTCTTTATACGTTGCTATTTTCAGTTTTTACTTTATATTTTGGTTACACATTACAATCCCCCCTTTTTTACGAGACTTGCACTAAAAGTCTAGTAATCGTTGCTTATTTGTTGACCAAGCTATTCCCTGTGGGATAGATACCCAACCCAGTTGGGTTCTATATTTGCTAACGACCGCTTTACACTCCTACGAGAGCTGTAGATTGAGCGTTATCAGGTTGCAAACACATAGAATACGCCAGTATAGCATTAACTTGTTCGAAAGAAAAGTTATATGTCTGGAAAAGAGATAATGTCAAGGTAATAGGGCACCAACCCCTGTTAAAAAGTTAGTGCCGTAACTGGATTAAGGGTGTCAAACGGGCTGGGCCGATCCGGCCCGACTAGCTAAACCGGTCCGGTTTGACCCGGCCCGGTAACCCCTAGGGCTTTAGGGTTCCGGGTTCCGGGCCATTTTTTTGTTAAAATAGGCCCGGTTAACCTGGCCCGGACCAAGCCCGATGCAGGCCCGCCGGTTAACCGGCCCAGGAAAAAAAAAGAAATTTTTGTTTTTTGGGCCAAACTAGCCGTTGGCCCAATGGCTATATAGCCGTTTTTGGGTCCAAACGGCTAGTTTGGGCCCATTTAATTAAAAAAAAATATATATTTTTTAATCCCCAAAATAAATCTATAAATACCCTACAACTTTAAATCATTTTTCACACAATTTTTCACTCTCTCAAATCTCAATTCTCAATTCTCAAATATTCAATATATTTAATTTTTTAAAGTGTTCACTTTAATTTTTTAATTTTTCATTTACAAAGTACGAGCGAAAGTTTCTAAAGTCGCAATCTTCGGATACTTCCAAAATTTGGTATTGTCGTTCCATCTCTTACGTTTAATTTTTATTTATTGTATTAATTGTTTAATATTTAATTTTATTATATTTGTGTATTTTGAATATTTTTAGTTTAATTTAATTTATATTATGGATAAATTAAAAAACCTCGCTGCTAAAGGTGTTAAAAATTTTTGTCCCGGAAGCGGTAGTGGTAGTAAAAATTGAATTACTAGCGGTAGAGGTAGTTCAAGTAATAGATATACCCGTGTGACTTCGCCTCCGGTACCGCTTGGTACACCTTTTGAGGAAGAAATAGGTGTAGGTGCTCACGATATGGATTATGTAAAAGCTCAGGAAAATTACGGTATAGAAGAAGAAAATGAAGTAGATGCAGTTAATTTAGACGAAGATGATGAAAATATTGTTGAAACACCCGCAGTAGGAGATGCTAACGTTAGATCTGAATCAGTTAATCTCCCTTCCCGTCCTCCCAGTGTCCCAAAACCTCGTAAAAGAACTAGTATTGCATGGCAATTTTTTGAACGTATATCAGATATTGAGGTGCAGTGCAATATTTGTCAACAAATATATAAGAATAGAAGTGGAGGTAAGCAAGGGGGTACGGGTACGTTAATGAGACATATAGCTGAAGATCACAAAAGAGAGTTAAATATTGCAAAAGGTGGTGGGGATGTTGGTGGGTCAACGCAAACTAGAATGGACCCAACAACCGGTCAAGTAGCAAAAAAGTATAATAAATTGAGGGACAGGGAAGAAATAGCTAAAATGGTAGTTGTGGGTTGTTTGCCTTTTAGTTTTCCTTCTTCTGATGCTTTTATTCGTTATATACAAGCAATTTATAATCCTATGTTTAATGGTATTCCTAGAACTACTTGTCGGTCTGATATTTTTAGACTCCATTCACAATATTGTTTTTATTTATCAACATTCTTAAAAAATATTCAATGTAGATTGTCCCTAACTTCTGATCTTGGTCGTGCTGTAAATAAAAATGATTATTTAACCGTTACTTGTCATTGGATGGATAGTAATTTCGTGATGCAAAAACGTATTCTTGCTTTTTTATATGATGAAGATCGTAAACATACTGGACAATTTATTGCTGATTCTATTGTTAAAATTGCCGGATATTATGGTATAGAAAATAAAATTTTATGTATTGCTTTTGATAATGCTTCTAACAACAAGACTGCTATAACAAAAATAAAATCTACGCTATCTCCGCCCTTCCCTGAAATTTTTCATATTAAGTGTGCATGTCATATATATAATTTAATTGTAAAAGATGGTCTTGACTTTTTTGAGCTTTATATTGAAAAAATTCGTCTTGCCGTTGGTTTTATTCAAGGAAATAATCGTAGATCGAGAATTAAAGAATTTAAAGTTAAATGTCAAGAAAATGGACTTACACCGATTTTGATGCCTGAGGAAGTTGATACTAGATGGAATTCTACGTATGAATTTTTAAAAACGTGTTATAAATATAGAATTCCTATTACACTAGCTTTTAACCAACATTGTGGTTCCTTTACTGATTCTGCTGATTGCATGCTACATAATTCTGATTGGGTTGTAATTAATGATCGTGTTAAGTTTTTAGAAAAATTTTATGTAGCTACGATTGAATTTTCCGGTGCTTACTATCCTACTGTTTGTAATATTTTGGCAGATATAGCCGATATTTCTGGTTTGCTCCAACAATATAAAAATAAAGAAGGTTATAAAGAAGCTGTTGGCGCTATGTTTATGAAATTTAAAAAATATTTTTTCCCGATTCCCCCTATTTACTTGGTTGGTGCTATGCTAAATCCGTGCATGAAATATAATCATATGTGTCACTTTAGTACTCTTATTTATGCTAACTTAGAAATAAATACTAACCATGATTCTGAACAAGTAAAGCCTGATTTGTGGACGGCTACGGCTGATGCAAAGGATTATATAGAAAAATTATATAATCACTATGCTGATTTATTTGATTCAGCCGTACCTACAAATATCAGTCCAACTGTCGCTCCTCATCCTCCCGAGGAGCCATTATCTTCTAAAAGGCCAGCACATAGTGGTTTTCCTGATTCATTTTATGATTTAACTTGTTGGAACAGTGTGGATGAGAGAGTTTACACATCAACTTATCGGGAAGAGCTGAAATATTATCTGCGGACGGCACCAGAGGATCGCAGACGACGGATCAACACGCTGGATTGGTGGAAGAATAATGAATCACAATATCCTGTACTTTCAAGATTAGCCAGAGATATCTTGAATGTTCCAATGTCAACCGTTGCATCAGAGAGCGCCTTCAATCAGGGACGACAGCAGCTTGAAGACAACCGACACTCATTGGGAAGCAACGCAATGAATGTTTTAGTTTGCCTCAGAGATTGGATTAGAGCAGAAAGAAGAAACCAAGGAATGGAACCGGAGCCGAGCTACGACCTCAAACTTGAAGAAATTATGACTTCACGGGAGAACTCAGCGGAATCAAGTCCAATGCATGGTTTTGCCCCCGTTGACTTCGACTATCCTATGCAAGTTCCCATTAATATTAACATGAATGAGTTGGAAAAAATGATGCATAATTTATAGATTTTTCATTCATGTAAATTATAAATTTTGGATCATTTTGCAATCAATAAAATTCCACAAATTCATTCACTCCTTAGTCGTTGTTTTTTATTTATTTTTAGTTAACGATTTAAAATTTTAAATTGAATTTCTAGTTTTATACTTTAAATTAAAAACTTACTTCTAATATATTATTAATTTACTACCAAATATTATTAATTTATTATATTAAGTAGCATATGTTTTGTATATTTGTGCATATATATCTTCTATAGAAGTGTATATTTAACGTATACATGTGTATATGTTTTATAAATTAGTATATAAGTATATCTATACATATTGTAATGTATATATAATGTAGTATATTTTATAAGTAGTAGTATATATACATTGAATGGTGCGTATACACGTGTATATATCTTCTATAGAAGTGTATATTTAATGTATACATGTGTATATGTTTTATAAATTAGTATATAAGTATATCTATACATATTGTAATGTATATATAATGTAGTATATTTTATAAGTAGTAGTATATATACATTGAATGGTGCGTATACACGTGTATATATCTTCTATAGAAGTGTATATTTAATATATACATGTGTATATGTTTTATAAATTAGTATATAAGTATACAAATATATATTGTAATGTATATACATTATAGTATATTGCATTTAAAGTATTACATATACATAGAATAGAGTGTATATATGTGAATGGATCTTCTATAAACGTGTATGTTTAACGTATACATGTATATATATTTTATTTAAAGTAGTACATATATATTGAATGGTGCATATATATGTGTATATATCTTCTAAAGTAGTATATATTTAACGTATACATGTGTATATGCTTTATAAATTAGTGTATATATATATTGTAGTGTATATATATATATATTATACTATTATAGCATATGTTTTATTTAAAGTAGTACGTATAGTCATATATAATTATATATTGAATGGTACGTATATATGTGTAATTGTTTATTTATTTTTTAAACGGGTTTGACCGGTTTTTAATCGGGTTTGACCGGGTTTTGGTGGGTTTGACCGGATTGGGTTAAGTGGGCCGGTTTTGGGTGGGTTTTAATTTTTTTACTGTTCGTCCCGGCCCGGCCTGGCCCGGACCGGTTAACGCCAAACCCAGCCCGTAACCGGCCTGGAACCCGGGTAGAATGGGAGGTCCGGTTCCGGGTTGACCCGGCCCGGCCCGTTAGACACCTTTAAACTGGATTAACCTCTTGGAGAATTTGTACCATTAGACACGCTTTAAGCTCGAAAGAGTTAAAGTGAAATAGTCCTTGTTAAGGTCGAAAGACGCTTGGATTTACCATAGAATACAATTCTCTATAAGCACATGCATGTCTGAATTCCGCATAACTCATAGCCAATAGAGACGTATAACTCATAAGGTGGACATAACCCTAACCTCTCAATTCTCATTGTTTTCCATCTTACTAAACATTCTTTCTTTTTACTTTGCTATTTTCTGTTTTTACCTTACTATTTTGATTACATTATTTGCACGTTAAAATCCCCCCTTCCATGAGACTTGCACCAAAAGTCTAATAATCTTTACTTACTTATTGACCGGCTATTCCCTGTGGGATCGATACCCAACCCAGTTGGGTTATATATTTGACAACGACCGCTTTACACTCCTACGAGAGCTGTAGATTCAGTGTTATCAAAAATTGGCGTCGTTGCCTGGGAATACGGTTGTCAACTAAGTTTGTGATAGTTACTAGACCCTTTGGTCAAAGATTCTCGTACTTTTACTTTTAGTTTTTGTTTTTGTTTTCTGCAGGTTTTTATTCAGTGCATGCCCCATACTCGAAGTTCTGGTCAACCGTTATTACCTATCAATCCTGAACCACAACGTATTGGCCGAATGGAGGCACAACACGAAATTGAAAGGATGGCTGCTCAACAGGAACAGGCGAGACTAGCTGCTCTAGCCGCCGCTCAAGTGCATCAACAGAATATTGATAACCCTGGGTGAGCAATAAATCCTGATGACGAGGACCTAGGTGATGACGAGTTACTAAACCCTAGGCTCGCTGCTGAGATCGCAACACCTTCCAACAGAAGAGATCGTCAAGCAAGGTTTAGGCATGAACGCCGACCTGTACAACCAGCTTTCGATGATGATGATGATGATCTTGATGGAGTTGGAGACACAGGAGCCATTATTCCTCCACCATTGGCACCCGGAGCCAAGTTCAACATCACAAGCACCATGATTCAGTTATTGCAACTCAAGGGATTATTTGGTGGACTAGAATGCGATGATCCGAATATGAATCTCATCAACTTTATTTCAACATGCAAGTCGTTTGACAATCCTGGCGTTGGTCAGAATACAATTCGATTACGCCTATTTCCATTGTCTCTGTCTGGGGAGGCAACTCTATGGTTGAATGGGCTGACTCTTGATTCTATTACAAATTGGAGGCAATTGAGAGACGCTTTCCTAGAAAGATTCTTTCTGCCATCCAAAAGAGCACAATTAAGAGATGAAATCAGCAACTTTCGGCAGCTTCCAACCGAAGCTCTTCATGAAACATGGGAGAGGTTCAAGACGAAGCTTATGAGGTGCCCGAACCATCACATGACCAATGTCCACCTAATGGAGATACTATACAGAGCCTTGAATTCAATAACTAAACCAGTGGTGGATAATGCGGCTGGAGGATCATTTATGGACCTCACCTTTGGGCAGGCAAGCAATATGCTAGATCGGATAACGAAGCAAAGTAGAGCTTGGCATACCAGGGATTCTGAGGTAGCAAGCCCCACTTTATCTATTGGCATAACTGCTGAACAAAGGAGAAAAGAATAAGAACGTGATCAAGATTTGGCGCACATGAAAACACAAGTGGATCTTCTTACAAAACATCTATTATCAGGGAAGACCAAAAAAGTCAAAGCCGTTGCGTCAAAAGGAAGAGACGAATCTGATTCGGAAGAAGAGGCCAACTACTTAAACAATCAGGGGGGTTTCCGAGGTAATACCCAAGGAAACCAAGGTCGGAACTACTATGATAAATCTGGAAACAAGGACCAAGGTAGTTGAAAGAACAAGAATGAAAAGAGTGGTTTATACGTTCCCCCAGGAAGACGTGACACCACCACATCTGGTTCCGGAAGCATGGAAGATATGATGGCTAAACTGTTGAAAGGAGTGGAAGCAACCAGCGCGGGAGCAACGGAGGTAATAAATGATTTGTCCTCAATGAAGCAATTGGTAGACTCACATTCCACTTCAATCAAGAAAATAGAGCAGCAATTGAGCCAACTTTCAGCAGCACTCAATCAAAGAAAGGCTGGCACCTTACCTAGTGACACTGTGCAAAATCCAAGGAATGACGAATCATGCATGTCTATTACTACCTGAAGTGGTAAGGTTCTTGAAACTTCATCAAAAGGAAAGAAAGTGGTTGACGAGGCAGCAGACATTAATGATAACGTGAAAGGAGAAGATTCCGCAGAAGCGGGCCACGACGTCCATGACGTCACCCCCAGCAGTTTGCAGCCTGAAACTACCAAAATTCGGAAGCAAGAGAAGA
Source organism: Capsicum baccatum var. pendulum (assembly GCA_030864225.1). NCBI lineage: Eukaryota > Viridiplantae > Streptophyta > Magnoliopsida > Solanales > Solanaceae > Capsicum > Capsicum baccatum. The sequence continues at coordinate 72,329,360 of CM061551.1, forward strand.
AGAAAGTCATGGAGAAAATAATTCCACTTCCACCACCACCTTTTCCTCAAAGATTGAAGAAGATTGCAGATGATACAAGGTTCAGCAAATTTATGACGATGTTAAAGCAGCTGACCATTAATGTTTCATTAGTGGAAGCTCTAGAACAAATGCCTGGGTACGCAAAATTTATGAAGGATCTCTTGACAAAGAAGCGTGCATCAAGCTTTGAGTTAAAAGATACGGTTCATCACTGTAGTGCAATTGCTACCCGATCACTAGTTCAGAAGAAGGCTGACCCCGGTGTTTTCACTATTTCTTGCACCATTGAATCTTTGAATTTTGCCAAAGTATTGTGCGATTTAGGAGCCAGCATCAATTTGATGCCATTATCAATTTATAAAAAGTTGGGGTTGGGTGATCCTACTCCAACCAATATGAGGCTCATAATGGTAGATAGGTCGGTGAAACGACCTGTTGGTATTCTATGTGATGTATTGGTAAAGGTTTCCTTATTCATCTTTCCGGCAGACTTCATAATTCTGGATTGTGAGGCAGACTCAGAAGTTCCCATAATCTTGGGGCGCCCTTTCCTTGCTACGGGAAGTGTGCTTATTGATTTGAGAGCTAATGAACATTCATTCCGAATAAATGATGAAGTAGTTTGCTTTGATGTGTGCAAATCAATAAAGCAACCCAAGGATCTGAACGTCTTTTCGGTGGCCGATGTTTACTTTGATGATGAGGAAGATTTACTCGAAGAAAAGCAAATTATTGATGACCCATTGGCGGTTGTACTCATGAATGGTGAGAGTAAGGATGCTAAAAATTATGATGAAACTATTGGTGCTCTAACAGGATTAGGGCCATATCCTCACGCTCCCAAGAAGCTGGACCTCGATCTCAAAAATCGACCCACACCACCAGCTAAGCCATCTATTAAAGAACCACCCACATTAGAATTGAAGGAGCTGCCTAGTCATTTAAAGTATGCATTCTTAGGAATCGGAAACACACTTCCAGTCATTGTGGCGGCAGATTTGGGTGAACAACAAGTTGCAGCTCTCATTGCTATTCTACGGAAGTATATAAGAGCCATTGGTTGGACCATCGCTGACATTATTGGTATCCCACCTGGGATTTGTACACACAAGATTCAGCTTGAAGAAAATTGCATACCCATTATTGAACATCAAAGGCGTCTAAATCCACCTATGCAAGAAGTCGTAAGGAAAGAAAGTATCAAGTGGTTAGATGTGGGGATTGTGTATCCAATCTCTGACAGTACATGGGTAAGACTAGTACAATGTGTACCCAAGAAAGAAGGCATGACGGTAGTCGCGAATGAAAAGAATGAGCTTATTCCACTCAGACCCGTCACCGGATGGAGAGTATGCATGGACTACCAAAAGCTGAATTCATAGACGCTCAAAGATCACTTTCCAATGCCATTTATGGACCAAATGCTAGATCGATTAGCGGGGAAAGGATGGTTTTGTTTCTTAGACGGTTATTCAGGTTATAATTAGATTTATATTGCTCCCGAAGACCAAGAGAAGACAACGTTCACATGCCCATATGGTACGTTTGCCTTTAAGCGTATGCCATTCGAGCTATGTAACGCCCCAGCCACCTTTCAACGTTGTATGATGTCCATTTTCTCTGATATGGTCGAAGATACTTTAGAGGTATTCATGGACGACTTTTCAGTTGTTGGCGAGACGTTTGAAGCATGCTTGGCAAACCTAAGTATGGCGTTGCAAAGATGTGTAGAATTCAACCTAGTGCTGAATTGGGAGAAGTGCCACTTTATGGTTAAAGAAGGTATTTTTCTGGGGCATAAAATCTCCAAAAGTGGAATTGAGGTTGATCGAGCCAAAATAGAAGTTATCGAGAAGCTACCACCTTCAATTTCTGTGAAGGGAGTCCGTAGTTTCCTCGGTCATGCAGGTTTCTATCTGCGGTTCATCAAAGACTTCTCCAAAATTGCTAGTCCATTATGCAAACTGTTGGAGAAAGATGCAAAGTTTGACTTCAATGAAGATTATTTGAAGGCATTCGAATGCCTCAAAGAAAAACTGATTAAAGCTCCTATCATGGTAGCACCAGATTGGTCTTTACCGTTTGAAGTCATGTGTGACGCCAGTGGGGTAGCATTAGGCGTTGTGCTTGGCCAGAGAAGGGAGAAGATATTTCATCCTATCTACTATGCGAGCAAGGTCTTGAACGAAGCCCAAAAGAACTACACTGTCACAGAACAAGAGCTCCTAGCGGTTGTGTATGCATTTGAGAAGTTTCGTGCTTATTTGTTGGGAACCAAAGTAATCGTTCATACAGACCATGCAACTCTGAGGTATTTAATGACAAAGAAGGATGCAAAACCAAGACTAATTCGATGGGTCTTGTTGCTGCAAGAATTTGATTTCGAGGTTAAAGATAGAAGAGGTTGCGAGAACCAAGTGGTTGATCATCTATCTAGACTCGACAACGATCATATAGTGCAGCCTAAAATCGAGATTGATGATGCATTCCCTGATGAGGAGATCCTAGCGACGATAATGGAAGAGTTACCATGGTATGCCGACTTTGCAAATTTTGTGGTGAGTAATGTGATACCGACAAACTTATCTTACCATCAAAAGAGGAAGTTTATACATGATGTAAAACACTACTTTTGGGATGATCCATATTTGTTTTGACGATGCACGGATGGTGTTATCCGGCGATGCATATCCCATGTAGAAGTGCCTAATATATTGGAAGCTTGCCACACTTCCCAAGTTGGGGGACATCACGCAGGTAATCGGATAGCAAGAAAGGTATTGCAAAGTGGATATTATTGGCCTTTGATATTTAGAGATGCCTACGACTTTGTGAGAAGATGCGACCAATGTCAGAGACAAGGTGCTATTTCGAAACACCATGAGATGCCCATGTCGAAAATTCTTGAAGTAGAGCTCTTTGATGTATGGGGTATTGATTTCATGGGTCCATTCGTAAATTCGTTTGGAATGAAATACATCCTAGTTGCTGTAGATTATGTTTCAAAATGGGTTGAAGCAGTAGCGTTGACCGACAATGAGGGAAAGCGTGTTGTAGAATTCTTGATGAAAAATTTCTTCTCTCGCTTTGGAGTACCACGTACTATCATAAGCGATGGGGGATCTCACTTTTGCAACAAGCTATTCAAATCTGTGTTGGCAAAATATGGTGTCAAGCAGCATAAGGTAGCCACACCTTATCACCCACAAACTAGTGGATAGGTAGAAGTTTCCAATCGAGAGATCAAGCAAATCCTTGTGAAAATGGTAAATGCTAATAGGAAAGATTGGTCTCAGAAGCTGGACGATGCACTATGGGCCTATAGGACTGCGTTCAAGATGCCAATTGGCATGTCCCCTTACCAACTAGTTTACGGGAAGGCATGTCACTTGCCCATTGAGCTTTAGCATAAGGCATTGTGGGCTTTGAAGCGGCTAAATCTAAACTGGGGTGATGCAATGAATCTGAGATTAGAGCAACTGAACGAGATGGATGAATTCCGTCTATATGCTTATGAGAGATCGGACCTCTACAAGGAGCGGATGAAAAAATATCATGATCAACGGATTGTTCAATGAAATTTTCAAAAGGATGATATGGTACTTCTCTTCAATTCCAGATTGAAGCTATTCCCAGGTAAGTTGAAGTCCAAGTGGTCTGGTCCGTACAAAGTTAACCAAGTCTACTCGTTTGGAGTAGTTGAGTTGGAAGACAATAATGGTGTTGTCTTTAAGGTGAATGGCCAACGAGTGAAACCTTATATCGGTCCTCTTGACTCGATAAATTATATGGCCACCACTTATTTTGACGAAGTCTAAGTACTCGAGGTAACTATGTCGTGCCGCGACAATAAATCAAGCGCTAGATGGGAGGCAACCCATCGGTTTTCTTACTTTCTGTCTCTCTTTCGTTCTATTAAGTGTTTTATTTTGATAAATAAAAATTCAAAAAGAAGAGTCGTGCCACGACCAAAACTAAGGCGCTTGATGGGAGGCAACCCATCGTTCTAATCGTCTTTGTTGTTTTTGAGTAAATGTAGGTGCAAAGAGGTGTAAAACAAGGAGGTCGGTTTCAAATTTTGATTTGGACGTATTGCATATTAAAGGTGGTAAGTAAGGAATGAAGAAGCAAAAGGCTATGGATTGGGCATTGCTTATGAAAATATAGGCAACGAACAAGGCTAGGCCTATGTAAAACTAGGCCACGAACAAGGCAAGTCCTATACTATGGCCTAAGCTCTCGGAATCTAGTGTTCCATAGCATAGGCGCCGCCCATGCCCAAGTATGCCATAGCATAGGCGCCGCCTATGCCAATGCCTTTTGTCTCTGAATCCTCCTTGATGCAAGTACCACGCCGTATGTTCGGAATTAAATGGGTTTTAGAGGAGGAAGCAAAGGAATGGTATAGGAACAACAAAGAGAAGAAATATGTTCATGTGGACTTGATCAACAAGGAAAGCCTAGCAAAGAAAGAACCACGAATGTTGGCCAAGATCATGCGTTACATCTTGATTTCATCTTCCAAGACATGGGAGAATGCAATCTCGATTTAACAAGAGAATTTTATGCCAACTGGTCACCAAAAACAACAGGAAGCGAGGTCAAGATTCGGGGCCAAGTTTTACAACTCAATGCGGATTTCTTCAACTCCTTTCTTGGCTTGCCTGCTGTTGATCCATCACCATTCAAAGAGCTGTACAGTAGACCTCCATATAGAGCCATTCGACACACACTCTGTGGAACAAGATCCATGGCACGGTGGAGTAGACACAAGGACACCGGACGACACAACACCTTCCCATATGCTCCTTTGAATAGGGAAGCAAGAATATGGTTGCGCATAGTCAACTCTTGCCTAATTCCAGAGACTCAGTACACCAAGATAACACGATATAGAGTGTGTTTGGTATACGCATTGATGACGAATGTCCCTATCAACATTGGGGCAATTATTCGATCCACAATGCGGAAAGCTAGGCTACACAAGAGGTTCCACTTCAGTTTTGGCAATCTGTTGACCGCAATATTGAGGAAGGAAGACATCGAAGAGGAACCGGCTGATCATAAACTTCCACACAACCCGAAGAAGGTTGACCTCACCAAGGTTAAAGACGCTGAATCTACACATGGCGTCAACCTTACCACTTCATAAAGGCATGCTCGAGATGAGAGTTTCTTTCGCCATCTTTATGGCATGACTCGGTTTACAATGATGAGCGATGGCCATGTTCCAACTGCTGCAGAGCTCCAACAGCTAGATTATGACTACCTAATGAATGAGCATGCAAAGGCGATGTGTGGAGTAGGTACATATTTTGAGGAACCTCTTGATGACGATGTGCCGATCGATTATGATCGACGAATGCCAGACTCTGACGTGGAGGAGAATTCTGATGACGACGACTCCAATGATGATTCCGACGAAGAGGGTATGACCCCAGACATAGAGGAGGAGTCCGACTAACCAGGTTCTTCTTATTTATTTTCCACTGAGGGCAGTGTGTCCCGTCTAAGTATGGGGTACTGGTATTTGCATGCTATACTTCTCTATTTCCATTTGCATTTATGTTTGTTTTGTTTTTCTTTTTAGTAGTTAATTTTTTTAGTTAAATTTTTTTTTTTTTAACTTAACTTCGCATGAAATTATTCTAATAGGCAGCATGAGATTATGATAAGAGTTTGTGCTAAAATCATGACTATTGAGACGTTTCGGCTCTAATAGTGACTCATTATGTGATAATTATGTGGTTCAATTCCTTCATCTGTTGGGTTAAGAGTCTATATTGCTCCCAATAAATTCGACCATGTGCCTTGTGTGTGTGAGGATATAATATATATACTGTGTTTGTGGCTAATGCTAGAACTTGCCTGGTATGTATGAAAAGCAAAAATAAGGAGTGCAAGTCTAGGAGATGATTTAGGCATTTCTTTGGCAACCTAGACTTGTTTACCTTCTTTTTACCTACCCATGGACATTATCCTAGTTAACCCCTTTGAGCCTTTAGCCTATTTTCTTTGACAACCTCATATGTAAGCCTAATCCATTTTTTTAAGATCATAATTTGATCCAAATTCCTAAGTGCTTTAAAAGTGTAAAGTCATGTGACAAAATAAGAGGAAACTGGGTAAGTATGATGCTTTAGAATGTATTGGTGCTTGAAGTCATTATGAAGAAGAATTGCTATCATAAGAGGTATGTTATGAAAAGAAAAAGGAAAAGAAAACTAAAAAGTTAGTTATGTTCAAAAGTTGAAAAACAAAAGAGGTGACAAAGGGAGGTAGATTAAAAGAAAGCAAAAAGGTTGTTTGAAAGAAAGCATAAATAACATATTGTGATGTGTTAAAGCACTTAGGGAACTTAGTCACTATTTCTGGCCAAAATAGTCCTACCCGTCCCTTAGCCTACATTACAACCCGTAAAAGACCTATTTGATCCTAAGCTTAGCATTCTGACATTTAGTGGAGCATTACACTAAGGGCAAGCCTATGGTCATCAGTTGCAACTTAGAAATTCTTTGTGAGAGTGAGAGCAAGGATAATTCTATACCCATGTTCGAAATATACAATACTTGTGAGTGATTATGGGTAATATATTGTGAGACACACATGGTTGATGAGTTTTGGGTAGTTGTGTATGATTCTTTGTGCCTTAACTTTTTGAATACGAATTGACCATCATCACGAGTCTATGTTGGAGGTTGAATTGTTTCTACTAATGATCAGAAAACTACTCTTTGTTAATGATTGTCGTGCCTACCTTGATGAATATTTTGTGTTGTTACTGTGAAATCCCAAGTAGATGTTTAGATGGACATGATAGTTTGTTCGAGGACGAACAAAGCCTTAAGTGTGGGGTGTTGATGATAGGCGAATTTACACGCCTAAAGTACTATATTTTACCAATATTTTAGCTAAGTTTTGAGGGCAAAATATATAATTCATGCACTTTTAGTCCTTTTTCCTGTAAGTGAGCTAACAAACGTGATTAGCAAGTTTTCAAGTATAAATGATGCAGATTTCAGCATTTTATGGATAACTTGACGCCAAAGAAAGCTTCACGAAAGAAGGAAGGGAAAGCTTGGACGCCAAGGACCAAAAGTGGCGCATGGAAAATCTGTCCTGGGCAAAAATAGCAATTCCGAAGACTTTGGGGACTAGCAGTAACTTAGTAGGATTAGGATAATGATACATTAACCTAGTAGGATTGGGTTAAGTAATGCATTAGCTTAGTAGAAATAGGATATGGGTATTATAAATACCCTATTTTGCTAGAGATTATTATCATTCTCATTCTATTTCTTATTCCACAACTTACAACTCGGATTCTAATTCTTCCATCAATTCTACTTCTTATTCTTCTTCTATTCATCTACTCAATTCTTAATTTCCACAACAAGAGAAACGTTACTTTGCAAGGAAGTTCACGCCTAAAAACGCCACACCACACCTTATTACACGAGATCTTTATTGTGGTACAATAATAATGTCTATTGTGATTTCCTTTGCACTCATGAGTAGCTAAAATTCTCTGTTGGGGTTATGGAAGCCGAATGAGATACTATCTATTGCTATGAGTTTGTGAATTCATGACACGTATGCTGCTTATATCATTATTCTCTTCATCTTAATCTAAATTCTTGGTGGTTGCAAACGCATAGAATACGCCAGTATAGCATTAACTTGTTCGAAAGAAAAGTTATATATCTGGAAAAGAAATAATGTCAAGGTAATAAGGCACCAACCCCTGTTAAAAAGTTAGTGCCGTAACTGGATTAACCTCTTGGAGAATTTGTATCGTTAGACACGCTTTAAGCTCGAAAGAGTTAAAGTGAAATAGTCCTTGTTAAGGTCGAAAGACTCTTGGATTTACCATAGAATACAATTCTCTATAAGCACATGCATGTCTGAATTCCGCATAACTCATAGCCAATAGAGACGTATAACTCATAAGGTGGACATAACCCTAACCTCTCAATTCTCATTGTTTTCCATCTTACTAAACATTCTTTCTTTTTACTTTGCTATTTTCTGTTTTTACCTTACTATTTTGATTACATTATTTGCATGTTAAAATCCCCCCTTCCACGAGACTTGCACCAAAAGTCTAATAATCTTTGCTTACTTATTGATTGGCTATTCCCTGTGGGATCGATACCCAACCCAGTTGGGTTATATATTTGACAACGACCGCTTTACACTCCTACGAGAGCTGTAGATTGAGCATTATCACTCACCCTTTCTCTATTTCTACTATACTGGGTGATTCTATAGTTACTAGAAAGATCTATATAGGCTGTGTGGTGCCTATCTTTCATGGGGATACATTGGTGGATTTTATAGTGCTAGATATGGTAGATTTTGATGTGATCTTAGGGATGTATTATCTTCATTCATGCTATGCTTCTCTGGATTGTAGGACACAAAAGGTCAATTTCTAATTTCCTAATGAATCAATAATTGAATGGGAAAGAAGTTCCTCAGTACCTAAAGAGAGGTTTATCTCTTATCTTAGAACCCAAAAGCTGATCTCTAAGGGGTATCTGTATCACCTAGTTTGGGTTAAGGATTCTAATTCTGAGGGCTCTACTTTGCAATTTGTCCCTATTGTCAGTAAGTTTCCAGAAGTGTTTTCCAAGGATCTTCCTTGCATTTATCTCAATAGGGAAATACACTTTAGGATTGATCTTTTATCAGATACCCATCTTATCTCTATTTCTCCTTATAGAATGGCTCCAGCTAAATTATAATAGCTAAAGGAGCAGCTAAAGGATATCCTTAATAAGGGATTCACTCATTCTAGTGATTCTCTATGGGGTGCTCCCATGTTTTTCTTACATAAGAAAGATAGGTCTCTTCGGATGTGTGTAAATTATCAATAGTTGAATAAGGTTATAGTGAAGAATAAGTACCCTCTTTCTAGGATTGATGGTATTTTCAACCAATTTCAGGGTGCTAGATATTTTTCTAAGATTAATGTTCATTTGGGATATCATCGGTTGAATATTAGGGAGATTGTATTCCCATGACTAGTTTTTGAACCTGATATAGTCATTATGAATTCTTGTTTATGTCATTTAGGTTGACTAATGCTCTGACTGCCTTTGTAGATCTTATGAACTGGGTGTTTAGATAGTTTTTGGACCAATTTATGACAGTATTTATTGATGATATCTTGTTTTATTCTATGAGTAAGAAGGATCATGCCAGTCACCTTCAAATTGTGTTGCAGACTCTTAAGGATTAAAGGTTGTATGCTAAATTTTCTAAATGTGAGTTTTTGTTAAATGTTGTGACTTTTCTTGGGTATGTTATTTCTGGTGAGGGGATCAAGGTGGATTCACAAAAAGTGAAGGTGGTTAAAAAATAGCCTAGGCCCACAACTCCAACCTACATTCAAAGCTTTTTGGTCTTGGCTGGGTATTATAGGAGGTTTGGGGAGAGTTTATCTTCTATTGCTTCTCCTTTGACAATGTTGACTCACAAAAAGTTAAAGTTCTTATAGTCCGATGCTTGTGAGAGTAGTTTTTAGAAGTTGAAGGATAAATTGACTTCAGCACCTGTTTTGACCCTACTCGAGAGTACTGAGTGTTTTGTGGTATATTTTGATGTGTCACGTATGAGACTAGATTGTGTGTTGGTGAAGCATAGTAAGGTGGTGGCCTATTCTTCCAGATAGCTTAAGATTCATGAAAGGAATTATCTAACTCATGATTTAGAGTTAGCAGCAGTGATTTTTACTTTGAAGACCTGGCATCATTATCCGTTTGGGGTGCATATAGACATCTATTCAGACCATAAAAGTTTGCAGTATGTGTTTACTTAGAAGAAGTTGAATCTCAGGCAGAGACGATTGATTTATTTGGTCAAGGATTATGACATGAGTCATTAATACCATCTAGGTAGAGCTAATGTCATTACTGATGCTCTTAGCAAGTTTTCCATGGAAAGCTTGTCTTATGTGGATGAGGAAAAGCGAGGATTGGTAAAGGATATTCACCGATTGTCTAACTTGGGAGTTCAACTTTTGGACTCCAAGAAAGGAAGAGTAATTGTTCAAGAGGTGGTTAGGTCATCTCTTAGTACCTAAGTGAAGGAGAAACAAGTTTTGGATCACATTCTGATATAGATTAAGGGTGATGTGGGTTAGCAAAAGTTCAAGGCATTCGAGATTGGAGAAGATCATATTCTGAGGTATCGGGGTAGGTTGTGTGTTCCTGATGTTGATGGGCTATGAGAAAAGATTTTGACTAGCGCTCATAAGTCTAGATATACAGTTTATCTGGGTTCGACAAAGATGTACCATAACTTGAAAAAAATCTATTGGTGGAGCAATATGAAGAAGGATGTGGCAAATTTTGTGGCCAAGTGTATGATCTGTCAGCAGGTGAAGTTTGAACACTTAAGGCCTAGTGGTATGTCTCAAGAGATAGAGTTGCTTATGTAAAAGTGGGGGATGATCAACATAGATTTCATTATGGGTTTTTCGCAATCTCACAATCAGTATGATTCAATTTGGGTCATTATGGATAGGATGACTAAGTCTGCTCACTTCTTCCCTGTAAGGACTAACTACTCTGGAGAGGATTATGCTAAGTTATTTATTTAGGAGATTGTCAAGCTGCATGGAGCGCTAATTTCCATCATTTCAGATCGAGGCACACAATTTTCTTGACACTTTTGGCGTTCATTTCAAAAAGGTTTAGGGACTAAGGTGAACCTTAGCACCGTTTTCCATCCTCAAATGGATTAACAAGCAGAATGGACTATTCAAACTTTGGAAGATATTCTAAGGGCTTGTGTGATTGATTTTGGAGGTAGTTGGGTAGATCACTTTTCTCTTATTACGTTTACATATAATTATAGTTACCATTCGAGCATTCAGATGGCTTTTTTTGAGGCTCTATATGGTAGGAGGTATAGGTCTCTTATTAGGTGGTTTGAGGTTGGTGAGACTAGGTTGTTTGGTCCTAATTTGGTTCACCAAGCCATGGAGAAGGTGAAGGTGATTAGAGAAAGACATAAAACTTCTCAGAGTTGCCAAAAGTCTTATGAGGACGTGAGGCGAAGGGAGTTGAAGTTTGAAGTAGGTAATTGGGTGTTCTTGAAACTCTCTCCTATAAAAAGAGTGATGAGCTTTGGGAAGAAAGGAAAGCTCAATCCCCGTTATGCTGGTCCATATCATATTTTGAGAAGAGTTGGAAATGTTTCTTATGAGTTGGATTTTCCCTCAAATTTGGGTTCCATTCATCCGATTTTCCATGTCTCGATGTTGAAAAAGTGTTTGTTGATCCTTCTTTGACCTTACCTGTGGAGAATGATGGTATTTCAAATTCCTTGTCATATGAGGAAGTCCTAGATGAGATCTTGGATAGGTAAGTCCATCGGTTGAGGACTAAGGATGTAGCTTCGGAGAAAGTCCTTTGGAGGAATCAAAAGGTGGAATAAGCTAAAGGTGTTTGTATCACCTGGTTTCTTTAACTCTTAAATATATTATCACACGAATTGGACCACTAAAATTTTACTTTCTTCTAAGTCATTATGGATATGGGATAAGCAATATAGGAAAATCCTTCAACAAATCATTTGTAGTAACTAGCTAAACCTAATAAAATCCAAATATATGATGAGTGATGGGTCTAGGCTAGTTCCTCACTGCTTCAATCCTTAAAGATCAACTCAAGACTATTCCTTACTGTTTTGGTCCTTTAAGGATCAACTTGAATGCCTTCACTGGATATGACATGACCAAGGAATGCTACTGATTTTTGTTAGAATTCGTACTTGCTGAACTTAGAGAATAACTAACGATCTTTGAAAGTCTACAAGACAATCCTCAAATAGTCTGCATATTCATCCTTATTCCAATAATAAACGAGGATGTCATCTATGAAGACTATAACAAACATGTCCAAGTACTATTTGAACACCCTATTCATTAAGTCCATAAAAACTACTGAAGTATTTGTTAGTCCAATGGGGATAACAGTAAATTTAAAGTGACTATACCAAGTTCTAAAGGCTATCTTTGAAATATCATATTCTATGACTCTAAGCTGACGATATCCGGATCTTAGGTCTATCTTAGAAAAATAATTTTCACCTTGAATTTGGTCGAAGAAGTCATCAATCCTGGGAATGGGATACTTATTATTGACTGTGACTTTGTTCAACTAACGATAGTTGATGCATATTCTAAGCGGAAAAAAGAATTGGATCATCCAATAGAGAGGTGTTGGGCCTAATAAAACCTTTGTCTAGGAGATCTTTCAACTATTCCTTCAACTCTTTATGCTCAGTTAGAGCAAATTTATAGGTTGGAATTAAACTAGGTTAGGTATCTAGAAGAAGATATATTCTGAAGTCAATTTCCCGCTCGGGAGTAAATCTAGGGAGATCTTCAGGAAGTACTTCTAGAAATTCATTTATCACTGAAACTGACTCAAGAGTTGGTCTATCAGACTTTGAATTCTTTACCCTAACAAGATGATAAATACACCTTTTAGAAATAATTTTATTGCCTCCTATGGGCATTGAGGTTCTACTTTTCTGCTCTATGACTAGCTCAGTTCGAAACTGGAACTTGACTACTTTATTTTTACAGTCAACTAAGGCATAGCAAGAGTGAACTCAATCCATGCCAAGAATAACCTCAAAATCCATCACGTCTAACTATACAAGATCGACTGAGGTAACTTTTTAGGATATTATGACTACGCAATTTTTGTAACCTTTTTAATATGACTGAATAATTGACTTGAGTATATACTGAGAAGGGTTCTAAGAGTATTTCAGGATTGACACCAAAGTCTAATAACTATATAGTGAGTTACATAGAAAAGTGTGGCTCCGGGATCTAACAATGCATAAACATGAATATAAAAGACTTGTAACATACCAGTGACCATAGCAGGAGAACAATAATGATCCTGTTGAGTCTGAAGGCATAGAACCTATTCTAACATTTTCTACTAATTGCACTAGATAAGGCACCCTGCTGAGTTGGGTGACCTATTGGAGCTGTTGAAGAGTTAGACTGACTTTTCTGACGAGCATCCCTATATCTATGTGAAGTCGCTAGACATTTTCTAAATTTATGGCCTGGATTACAATACCCGAAACAACCATCACTACCAACCATACACCTACCCTTGTGGTTCGTTTCACATATTCGACAAAGAGGGTTAATATAAATACTACTCACACTACTATGGAACTTAGAGTCGGACGCTCTATATTGATTATCCTTCTTAAACTTGGGCATTGGAGCATTAACAAAAGATGGGAAAGGAGATAAATATTTCTAGTAGGAATAAGAACGATTACCACCATCTGACCTCTGCTGAGAGAAATTAAAGATATATGTTTTAGCCCTCAACTCTCCCTTTCCTTCTCCTTTATTTTATCCTCTTAAATTTATTGAGCATGAACCATCAATCAGGAAATGTTCATATCCTTAACCAACATAGAAGTTCTACACCTTTTGACCATATACTTGGAAACACCTAGCACTAACTTGCTCATTCAGGCCATAGAATCAGCAATCATAGCTGAAGTATACTTTGCTAACTAAGTAAATTAAGAGAATACTCCTTCATATTTATGTTACCCTGCTTTAGATTTATGAATTCCTACACCTTAGCTTCCTTTAACACAAGTGGGAAGAACCTATCTAGAAATTCAACAACAAACTCATCTTTCTTTATCGGTCCTGTATTTGCACCTCTGTTATCCTTTCATTTCTTGTACCAGGTGTGTGCCACTCCTTACAACTGATAAGTAGCCAAGTTAGCACTTTCAATTGAAGTGACGTTAATGATCTCAGCAACTTCTTGTATACTATCTAAAAACTCATGTGGATCCTATTCAGACTTAGACCCAACTAATACTAGAGTATTTATCCTAATGAAGTCTCAGGCGTTGGTTGTTGTTGTATCTACAATTGGGTTGGCTAGTGCAATAGCTTGCTAGTTTTTTGGGGTGGTCATGGACTGGGCTAACCCTATAAAAGTATCCCTGAATTTAGAATGAAACACTTGTTTATTCAGATGTTATCTAGAGGTGGTGGTGGTGCTTGCTTATTCCCAAAATCGTGGTCATTCCCAGTCCACTCTCTATTAGTTCTCTTGGGAGGCATATTCTACAAATGTGTAGAGAATGATTTTGAAAGAGGTTTTAATAGATTTCACACTATATCGCACAATATGAACATAAAAAAATTAAAACTTTTCCTAAAACATTTCATAAACCCTTACTCATAAGTGTGGCACGCTTCACACCCATAAATAAGACTCTACTTTATGCAATTTTCTCACACCGTAGAATATTTTAAACTAGGCTGTGATACCAAGTTTGTCACGACTTAAGACTACCCATTATTTGCAATGTGGTGCTTACAGTCACAAGTGATCCCAAGATGACCCATGGCTTGGCATAACACTATGAATGCTGAAATTGCTGATGTAAAATCACTGTGTGGAAGCTAATTGAGCGATGAAATAATAAATTAATAAATAATAACTTCTGAGTTTAAAACCAAAAAATTTGAATATCAAATCATACGTTTGAAAGCCTCTACTAAGATGAGTTTCTGGGACAAGCCTCCCAGATAACTTTAACTGTTTGAAACTGAAATAAAATAAAAAGAAGTACTAATACTAGACATTAAATAATGAATACTCACCAAAGTACTGTTTCTTATACAGTAGGAGATCGTACTAAGCACGATCTAAATATTGAGCGTTAGGACCTATATTATGAGACTATATAGCACAAAAGAAAGTATAGGATCATTACTTTGAATGTAATGAGTATGTAACAAATAAAGTAGATGATATAGCCTAAACATGATGCATTTAACATAATAAATTAATGCAACCAAGTAATAAACATGTACTGTATGATAAACTAAATATCTAAATACAAGTTCATGTAAGTATTTAAATCTGAACAATGGGCTATGGAATACGGGAGCTACTAATAATTGACATACCTCAATCTGAACTTACTAGAGTCCAACTTGTAACCCTAGCTGGAAGTGTGCTTAGTACCTTGCCAAGGGTACAAATGCCACTAGTGTGGATTAAACTGATGTTTAAAAGGACTAAATTATTAATACTGGACTAATGGGTGACCCTTTAGAATCTATGGTGGCACTATATTTCTAGGACTTACAGACTCATATCAAAGGTATCAGCCTAACTGATGGATGAGACTTCATCCTCGCATTCTCGGTGCTAAGTACTACTCCCAACTTAATGACACTGATAATTGAAATGCTCGATAATTAATAATCTAAAAACTAAAAATAAATGCATTATTTGAAAGCATCCAAAATATGTAAACTAAAGGATATAATACTCAAAAGTATATTCATAAAATCCTAGGTCATCGGAGTGTTCATAACCCACCATCTATGAAGAATGCCACTATTATTTCATAAACTGGGCGAATTTAAGAAATTTAATAACTCAAGTCAAACAATAATGGATTTCACAATATGATTAGGGTTTATTATTTGAAAATATAATGGTATTGAAATTCATGTTAAACATGGATTTATAACTCAATGGTATCAAGGAACTAGAACATCAAGGAATTCAAAACATTCTAGAACCCTAAGCTCTAAAAAAGGTTTTAAATCGAGAAATTGAGTTATCTTTGGACTCAATGGTGAAATAAGACCCCTGATTAAATTTCACATACCTGCAGATGAAAACCCTAAAGAATTATGTGAACTTGGATCTTGAAATAGATAAACCCTAGTTTGCCTTGGGAGAAAAGAAAAATTATTTTTTTCTCTGTAAGAGGCTAAGTATCAAATGAATTTTGATAATGAGAGACTTAGGGTAATATTTAACTTAATACTCAGACTTGGAATATCCCAAAAGACGTATTTTTGATGTTAAAATAGTGGTAAAATACTGATACTCCCCTTTAAGTTCATAAGTAAAAAGTTGTTGGAAGGGATGTACGAGACCTTTCCATAATCGTGGGACACACCTATGATCATGGGTGATGTTTGCGGTTTGGAGGCTGAATTTGGTCTCTATGAACTCCACTATATGAGCCTTGGTATGATTATGGGAGCCACCTATGATCGCACCTTGGTTCATAGGTTGAAAGTTCCAATCGAATAAATTTTAAAAGCCCCAATCGTACATAAGATCGTGCTTTCTAACCATGGTCGTGATTTCCTCTCATGGATGGAAGGCATACTTGTCAAATTTTGGATGTTTAGAGCTATTTAGATAATATAGGAGAATTGTACAGTCATACAATCTCACCACGATCGTACCCACGCTCGTAGGTTCTCATAGTTAGAAAATGCTTTACTAAACTGACCTTAACCTTTTATTTTGATATCAGATTAAGGCAAAAATTGATGTGTTGGAAATATAATTCAGATATCTATTATTTTTTGGGTCTTGAGATAAAAAAAAATACTCCATAATCAAGGTGTTATGCTCATTTAAAGTTGATTATTAGAGATTATTTACAAGAAATCAATCGATAAGGAAAATTTTCACTTGGAAATGATCTACGAGTTACTTGATGCCTTAATAGATGTATAAATCACTTCTAATACCACTAAAACATGCTTGGTTTTTTATGTACTTGAAGCATGGTTCTAATCTTAGCTTAGATTTTTAGGGTGTTTCATAGGGTATACCTTAGTATAACATTCCACCCACAACTGATAACATTCCACCCACAATTTATGGACATGTAGAGTGAAATATTTGAGATCTTAGGGATATGTTGAGGACATATGTTATCAAATTTAGAGGTAATTGTGATTAACATTTGCCTCTTATTGAATATTTTTACAATAACAACCATTATTCTAGTAGTCAAATGACTCTATTTGAGGAATTGTATGGATGTAGATGTAGGTCTATTGTTTAGTTTGACGTAGGTGAGGATACTTTGATAAGTCCAGATACAGTCCACCAGGCCATGGGAAAAGTTAGTTGATTAGAAAAAGGTTGAAGATTGCTTAGAGCAGGCAGAAGTTGTACTCTAATATAAGGTGTAAAAACTTGGAATTTCAGGTTAATGGTTGGGTTTTCCTAAAAGTTTCACCTATGAAGGGGGTGATGATATCTAGGATAGAGGGAAGCTTATTACTTGTTACATAGGTCCCTACTAGTTTTTGAGTAGGATTGGGAAGGTAGCCTATGAAGTGGATTTACCCACATATTGGTAATGTTTTATTCTATGTTTCATGTATCCATGCTTAAGATGTTTATTAGCAATTGTCTCTTGTTGTTACTTTAAAGAGGGTTGGAATTAATAATACCCTTTCATATATAGAGGTTCTAGCTAAAATCTTGGACCACCAGATTTGCAAATTGAGAACTAAAATTTAGCATTAGTTAAGGTGTTATGGAGAAACCAAGAAGTTGAGGAGACTACATTAGAGGATGAAGAATCTATGGGGTTAAAGTATACCCACATAGTTTCTCCTTCCAATGATAATATTTTAGGTAATGACTTACTTCTTATAGAAATTCATGGTATCTTTTATGTCTAAGATCCTTGTCTTGTTGTTCAATGTTTATGTTTGTTCCATGTACACTTTACTCTAGTCTTGTCTTAGTATGAATAAACTCAGTTTATGACCAGTGAGAAAAATATGATGGTTAAACCAACAGTCATTCTTTATATCCCTTCCATATGACTTTCTGTTGCATTCAAGAATGAATGATCTCAAGGGGAATATTATAGCATATCTAAAGTTTGTACATGTTTGTAGTAGCCTTCTTATGTGCTTAGAGTCAAAAATGAGGTCATTAGACACTTAAAAGGGTTATAAATCATTTGGATTAAGTATTGGGTCATAAGAGGATGTCATTGACCGAGAAATAACGTCATGTGTCATATAGGAGAGCATTTTCTTTGGGCCCCTCATTATGGAGCACACTTGAGGAGGCCATTGGACAACCTATGTGATGAGTGGCGTAACATACAGAGCTCTACCTTTCCCGCATGTAAGACTCCACTCGTCCTTTATAAATTAATGGCAATCTAGTCATTCCACCCCACGTAACTTTCACAAACCCAATTTTAATCCAAAATTGACCCGAAAATACTTAGATTCATCTCAAATTCCTCAACCCTCTTCTCTCTAAAATCTCAACAATGGGGTTTCAATTCCTAAGTTCTAAGACTCCAATTTTAAGAATTTCTCCAAGAATCTTTTACTTTCAGCTATGTCAGACTTCAATAGAGGGTTTTTCTTTTATCCTCATGTCAAAAATTCCACATAATTTCATGAATTTAAGTTGTAAGTTAGGGTTATAAACCCACTTTCAATTTTCACTTTATTTTAAGTAAATTTTTATGATTTTATTGAAGTAGTTATTTATGATTATGACTTACATGAATTTTACATTTACTTTTATTCTTAGAAAGGTGTCTCATTTTTGGATTTTCATCCTTGACATGATTTTCATATTGTTCTTGAAGCCTGTTTTAAGCATGATTTAGCCTAAACTTACATGTTTCAAGTTTTGTGAATTGACGTTATTATAAAAAGATATTTTCAGTTAAGCATATTACCTTAAACTCAAACAAATAATTTTCAGTTAATTATGAGCAATTAGCGTTAATAAGTTATTTTTAGAGTAGTATTTAGCATCGAGAGGACATGAGTTCAAAGAAACCAAGTCCCAGACTATATTGCCTGCATAGAATTAAGTTGCTTTGTCAGTTAGGTCCACTCATTGGCCCATAGGGTCCAGTTAGTAGATTTATATTAGACAAGTTCTATATCCATGACAAGGTGTAGTGCACCCTCCAAATTGGGGTTATACGTTGGATTCTATGTTTCTCACATGGTTTAATGTCGATTAAGATAAACTCCCCAATATTAGTTTTCAATTGCATTATTATTCATGATTATAAAAGGATAGAATTTGAACTTGTTTACTTTCAAATACTTTTATTGCTATCAAATTTCAACTACTTTTAATGATATTGTAAAATTGCATGATTTACGTAATAGAACAATCATACATAATTAGTACCTTCTCTGTACTGATAACATACATCTTCTTCTAGTATTTCATTTAACATAGATACAAGCGATCGTTCTAAGGTTTGTGGCTAGATATTAGCAATAATCAACTTCAGCAATGGTGAGTCCTCCTCATTCAGGAACGTAACTTAGTTGGTCTCTCTTTTATTTTAGCTATATTATTTTATGGGTAGTTTGGAGCATTATCCCATCGTATTATTTTATTTAGACTTAGTGACTTGATAGATGTTAAAGTATGGTTTATGTTAGCCCTTCAGGCTCAGTATTTTACTCTTTAAGACTTCAAACATGCTTTGAAACTTATAAATCATGTTTTCAGATGAATCACTTTATGTCATTATTGTGCTTAGATATGCTATGCCTAAGGTTAGCTTGGGATCACTTGTGTTTCCAAGCAGGGTATAAAGTCGACTCATGACACATATTTACCTATTACGAATTCAATCACTTTTAGATATCTCATCATAGTTGTTGTACAAGAAAATCTTAAAAAGCATCTAATGGATGTGGTTACAACTTATCTTTATGGTTTACTTGATAATGATTTATATGAAAATATCAGAAGAATTAAAAATGTATGAAGTATGTGGTCCAACATCTCAAAAAATATACTTAATGAGATTACAAAGATCATTATATAGTCTAAAAAAATCTGGCACATATGGTATAATCACCTTAGTAAGTACTTGATGAATGAAGGTTATATAAACGATGTCATTTATCTTTGTATTTTTATTAAGAAAACAACATCAGAATTTGTTAGTATTTTTATTATGTTGATGACATAAATCTCATTGGAACTCTAGAAGAGGTTCAAAAGGCAATTGAATATTTAAAGAAAGAATTTGAGATTAAAGATCTTGGCTAGAAAAAATTGTCTTGGACTGTAAATTAAATATTTTGCAGATAAGATCTTCATCCATCAATTTGCCTATACTACTTTGAAACAATTTTACATGGACAAAGTACACCCTTTAAGTACTCCAATGATTGTTCGTTCACTTGAAGTGATAAAAGACCCATTCCAACCTCAAGAAGAAAATGAGGAACTATTTGGTCCTGAAGTACCATATCTCAGTGTAATTGATGCATTTATGTATCTTGTTAACAATACAAGACCTGACTTAGAATTTTATGTTAATTGGCTAGAAATATATAGTTCTTATCCTACACATAGAGTTGGGTATATATTGCATATTTAAAAAGGACTGTTGATATATGTCTATTTTATACTAACAAAGGGTGTGCAAAATTTTATTGGTTATGCAGATGGAAGTTATTTATCTGATCTGCATAAAGCTCGATCACAAACATGTTATGTATTTACATATGGAGGTACTGATATATCATGGTGATCTACAAAGCAGTCTATTATTGCTACTTCTTCAAATCATGCTGAGATAATAATTATACGTTAAGCAAGTAGAGAATATGTATGATTAAGATTTGTGATACATTTTATCAAAAAGACATATGGCTGTAGTATGAAAATAAGGTTCTAACAGTCCTATATTAAGAAAATATTGCATGCATAGCCCAATTAAAAGGAGGTTTCATAAAATGAGACAAAATAAAACAAATTTCACCAAAATTATTCTTCACATAAAATCTACATAAAAATGGTGATTTTTATGTGCATCAAATCATTCATCTGATAATCCAACATATTATTCACCAAATCTTTACCAATTTCAGTTCTTGAAAAGATGACACACAAGATTGGAATGCGAAGACTTAACAATCTAAATCAGGGTCTTCATTAGGTGGAGTAAAATATCTGTTATACTCTTTTTTTTCCTAACTAAGGTTTTGTTCCACTGAATTTTCCAGGTAAGCTTTTTTATGAGATAACAATCAATGTCTCATGGTTAACTATGTATACTTTTTTATTTACAGTATTCTCCTTTACATGGACATCCAAGAGGGTGTTGTAAAATAGGTGTACAACCATGTGGATTGGAATGTCAAAAACTTGTTAAAGAAGCTTATTGCCAAGCTTTATGCAGAAGTTTGGTAGACTTATTAATAATGATCTTAATCGAGTGACTAAAATTGATATCATAAATGCGGTGAATACTACTTATTTGTTTTAGGTAAGCTTTGAAGATGGAAAATCAACAAAACAAAATAAATATAGTAGAGAAACAAGAGATGAGAATTAGAGAAAATTGAGATGAGAATAAAAGAAAAATAGGCATATTGAATTGATTAACCAAGAAAGAAGATAACTTAATTTCAATTAGAATAGAGAAACCCAAGTTGAATCCACAAATGAGTAACTCTTGTGAAAATCAAGTTAACAAGTTTTAGATAAAAAATGAGAATCCACCCATTACTAATCTCACCAACACTAAAGCTACACTAAAAGGATTTCACCCTACACGTCCAAAAGATTTCAATTTTGAATTCATTAAAGTCTGTGGATGAAAAATGGATAAGGAAACTATTTATACTTATTCCTTTACATAAATAGCCTATTTCCCTTCTTAATTGCCCAAATATCATCTTAATCGCTCATGGACTTATGTATTTGTAGCTTTGTGGCATCATCTGGACTCCAAGCTGTCATCCATATCTAGAAACCCCTTCTAATATTTCCTATTCTAACTATGCTCGTATTATCTTCCCCATCTTTAAAAGGATTCGTCCTTAAATATGAACCTTGCACGAACATACGAATGACAAGAAACCAAGAAATGGCGGTTAGAACAAGGGTTAACACCAATATCATCATACCAAGGAGGCACAAATTTAAAATACAACCAAGAATCCTTTGTGTTTAATAAGAGAAATGCATTCTACAATATACAAAAAATCCAACTATAAGAAATATCGTGGAACAAAGAAACCACAAAGTTCATAAGACACAATTGTTTTCCTATTTCACTATAATACCATACCAAAGGTAGTGTCACCATTGATTCAAACACCCATAAGGGTTTACCTATTCAAGGATATGAGAGACTCACATAGTTTGGTCATAAAAGTAAATAAATTAATTCAAGAAACCCCTACCTCTATATAAAGCAAATACTTAAAAATAGGTATCATCATATGTAAAGAGGTAGTAGAGAAAGCAAACAAAAATATGAGCCCCATCCAAGATGTTACCATATACAAGAGTACCAACTTGATCACGAGATCTAGAAAGAAAATCACTACAAGTAGGAACATTCAAGGATGGAATAATGACATTTAGGTACACATTAACCTTCCTTTCAAGGCAACTTCCCGCAAGAAGTGAGTTCACAAATAGAGTCACACCATTAGAGGTGTTGAGAAATTAATTAGAAACTAATTCAATCAAAAACTAATAGTCCTCCCCACAAGGTGTGTTCCCCCTATTCATGATATTGAGCATGCTCCTAAGATTCCCATTCGATACTTCAAATTATCCAACCCTATGAAGGTGACGAGAAGTCTTAAACATCCATGAATTCTTCCAAGTCACAACTCACTTTTCATCTTGACCAAGAAACACATCATCAGTTCCACATTCTTTTTCATTACAAGGGTCAAATAGAAAGAGATTTCATGAAAATTGGTTAAGCAAACTGAAACACCCTGGTTCTTGGACCTTAGAAAATTTCCTAGAATTTTTGTCACTGGACCCAATACGACCCATGGTTATGAGACATATTTTGGGGTACAAATGGAATGTTCCAGTCGTTGTGCTAACCAGTGTTGATTGGTGGGATGGATTTTGGTCACTGAAAAGGCTACAACTTTGTGGTACGAGTCGAATAGTTGGATACCAATCATTTGGATCCTTCACTTAACCTTATACTTGGTAACTTAAGTTGAATCTGAGTATAAGTGGCTTACCAGGATCTATAAGTCAGGGTATGAGTCGTACCCAGGACTTGTATGGTCGACAGTGTCCAAACCTTTTGTGATTCTCTCTTATTCGAGATACGGGTGAAGGGTACGGATCATATGTTGTAGATATGACTTGGGTAGGATGAGTCGTACACTGGACAGTGTTGGGTCCAAGGGTTGATTCTTAGGATACGAGTGGCGGGTACCATTCGTATCGAAGGGTACGACTCGTGAGGGTCAATCGTACCCATGTGATGGGATTTTGTGCAACTTAAGTGGGGGTATTCTGGATATTTCCCCACTTACCCTAATAAGGTCCCATGACTCATAAATCTCTTGGGAGGCTATTTTCCCTATTATTCTATTCATTAACACTTAAAAACTCTTCTTAAACACTCTATAATTCTCTCAAAAACTTTTGGGCAAGGAAGCTAGGGTTTTAACTAGTGGACTAATTCGGGGATCTTGTTGGTGGTTTCTCTCTATCTACTTTGTCAATTAAGGCATATTATCTTCCCTTCTTGTTAGTTCCAATCAAAGTCATAGTTTTATACAATGTTTTTATGTTTTGAATGTTGTATGATTTTGGGTTTTCAACTATGATTTGGTGGTTTTGATTATAAATGCTTGGTTATGGTTTATCCATATTTTAGTTATGCTTTTATATGTATTAATGGTGGTTTTATATAATTGATTGCATGGGAGTGGTTCTTTGGTAATGGACTTTGGTTTTGAAAATACTATGTCCCCAATGTGTTTGATAAAATGATTTTAACAATGTCTTCACTATAATATTGGTTTTTCAATGGAATTTATGCATGGTATAAACTTGGTAAAGGAACTCTAAATGGTATTCATGTTTTAAATGGATTTAAATGGATTGGAAAGGCCTTTGTGGCCATGGTTTTGGTTAATTGGAAATAATGAAGGGTACATGGAATCCCTTAACCCTATAAATGGTTGGCTATGGACAAAACTCGCAAGTTATTATTGGTATGACGATACCACTATTAATGGCCTTGGTTAATAAATAGTTAATGGATTGGTTGGTTGGTTGGTAATGATTTTAATTGGGTAATAATGACGGGGTGTGTAGCAAAGTCATGAAAGGTGGAGGAACCGAGAGGGATCAAAACTAGAAATTCATATTTGCCGATGTGAGGTTGGTCTTGGTGATCGTGTGCATGATGTCACACCTTATATTTAGGGTATGTACTATTCATCCTAGGTTTTATTCCCTGGTCGTGTGGATTTACGCACTGGGGCCCTTTTAGTAAGGGAAGTTAAAACCATATATCCCATGGGTGATTTAGGATGGCAAAGCTACACAGCTCAGGTAAAGGTTTTAATGGCATGCTAAACCCGATTCCCTTTCTCAGCATGGATATATATGTATGGTTTGTGTGCACATAGATGGATTTACTTGGTTTTATAAATGATATTATTTTATCATTATCCTGAGTTCATGCTAGTGATCACTCACTCACCCATCTTCGGGCGATTATATACCCACGCTATGCATGAACCAGTTGTTCTAATACTCTTACATAGTGATTGACTTGGGGACAATTATTGGATTGAAGAGGTGAGATTCCATCTAATTTCAAGGCGTCATTTCATGTTATGGATACTCTTAGATATTTTGATTTATTTATGGATAGTGGTTTTGGCTATGGTTGGGGGCATGTCCCAACTAGATATTCTTACTCTTTTGGTTAGAGGCTTTGTGGTACTGCAACAGATTAGAATGGGAGGGATCGATATTGGTGTTGGACTTAATATTGGAATTGGAATTGGGGCTAACATCATTGAACATAATTTCTCACTGTTCCATCGTATTTCATTTTGAGATTAATCATGTTATGTTTTGGAACTTATTTGGTTATGGCCTGGTTTATGGCCCTCGTTTTGGTATTGATTTGGTTTGGTATGGTTGGATGGTTGGTATGGGATGGTTGGACTCGATTGGGCCAGACACAGTTATGATCCTATACCAGAGTCTTCATGTGAGTTATTACGCTATCTTATCATATGTTCAAAATTTAGCCAACTCAGGACAGACGGCTGGAGGTTGGATTGGGTAACGGGGGTGGTCTCCGATCCCAGTTAGACTTGTGATGCCCATTGTGACAAGGCCCCCAGTTGGATTGTGTCACAAACCCCCATATGCCTCATTGTCACTTTTATCATCACACAACATATTCCACTCAAAGGCATGAGTATCATCATATGCAAACAAATAATATAAAAAGGTGTCACACAAATCAAATTAACTTCATCTAATGTATTCTCATGAGACATTTCACTCTTTGATTCAAGCACATTAAGTCCTTGACCAAGAATGGGAACACATAAAAATGAAAGAATAATTGTAGAACATAACTCACCTTTATTTTGAACACTATCCCTTCCAATAAATGTACTAGAATCTTTCAAGAAGATATTTCTTCCATCAAAACGTGTATCATACACCATAGTAGATTTTGAAACAATTCGCAGATTTCAAGAGTGGCTACATTTACAATATTATAAGTCACACCACTATGTTCATAATTCATATTAGTCATGTCATCATTGAATACGAGATTATCCTTAAGTTCATACTTCACCTCAAGGTCCTTATGACAAGAATAAGAAATAGAATAAACACCTAGAGAATCATCATCTCTAAGTAAAGATTCTATATGACTAACTACATGACCAGCTATATTATTACCATCACTAAATTGAGGTTTATTTATAACATCACATAACTCCTCAATTAGTAGGCCATTTTTATGAGAAAATTAGTCATCACTATAATTAACACTAATTGGTAGCATGTTGAGCTCAATAGCATGTAACACATAATTATCATAATTGGAACCAACTTATATTTGACTACTCCTAGCACATGACAATACACTTTCCTCAATTCAGAAGTTCTAACACTGGGTGGTCTCAGATCGATCTTACTAAAAGAATCAATCTGGTTAGCTATAGGATCAACTAGTGTTTGGAGAACTACAACAATGGAATTATCTTCATACAATAAGGTGTCATCATTGACATCATAAGGAAAAAAACTCATTAAGCTTGTACACATACAAACTATCATAGCTAAGTAGAATTTAACTACCTTTGTTACATGATAATATATTTTTACTCAAGTCATAAATACTAACACTAGGTGGACTCAAATCGATCTTACTAGAAAAATCAATTTGGTCATTTACAAGATAAAGTAGTGTTTGGGCACTCGCAACAATGACATTATCATCATGTAACAAGGTGCTATCAAGATCATCACAAGGCAAAAAATCTTTAAACTCACACATATACAAGCCATCACTTATACTCAGTTGGCTACAAGTCGCACAAGAATTTTCTACTTTCAACAAAGTGTAAGGTTTAACTTTGCTACTATGTAGATCATAGGAAGTATTGAATTCACCTTGATTTTAAGCATTAGTGCACACTTGCTACTTTGGGAAGCTTTTTAGCACCTTGTGATTCTTTATTTCTTGATGTGCTAGGCTTGTTTCCAAGGATACCTGTATAAGAATCAAAATAACTAAAAAAGGAAGATAGGTTGCAAAAGCTAGTATAAGATTGTAACAACCCTCTCACATCACTCCATACAACCTTTCTTTTGAACTCTAGAGTTCTCATAGATCACACCCTTACTCCTCTCAATCTTTTATCTCTTAATTTTATTAGAGTTTGGATAAATGCCAAGGATCCCTTATGAAAGGTTTGGATATCCCTTCAACTCTATATTCCACTTTGGTGAACAAGGATAAGATGTTATTACTTGCATGTTGAACTTCTTAGAACCAACCTCACAAGGAGTAGCTTGCTTTGCCTCTAAAGGCAGTGCATTAGATTCAACTTCATGATGCATAATTTGCCTCATTTGGAATAATGACTTGGATTTATCAAGTAGCCGAGAGCAATCATTCAATTTTTCATTCCATATTTCAAATTTTTCATCCAACTCTTCCCTCAATGAAGCATAATCTTTTGTCAACTCGATAGTGATTTTACTTGCATTGACTTTATTAAGGCATTTTAGAGAAAAAAGAAGATTCTCTCCGAGATCCATGATGTAATTGTACCAATATTGTGCATATAGAAGTTCATGACTTAGAACCATAGAATTACCAAAATTATTTGACAATCATCCAAGGTCACTACACACACCAAACTTCCTCTTGATAATTCCCAAGTGAAATAGATACCTTAACTCTTCTATCAACCAAAACTCCCATCCGAGTAATAAAAGGACTTTGTTTTTAAAAAAGGGAACCAAGTATGCTAACCATTAAGGGGATTATAGTGTTGATAACACTATAATTATCCATCACAACTTCAAGCTTCGCTCTCCCACAAATAATCATTTTTATTTCAAGAACTCATCTTTCTGGAAATGCATATTTTGAAACATTTAGTGTTCTTTGCTCTCATGGACTATTAATATTCCCATCCTACCTGAAAAACTCAAGAAGCAAGTTTGTATTAAAATTCCTCATGCCTCTTATATGTGGAAGCTCTCAACTCACCTAATGTGTCTTCTAGAAGTTGATAGAGAACTTCCTTTGTCAAACCAATTCACAAGGTCACTTATTCTTTGTGGAATAATGAATTTTTGTTCAAAGAAGAATAGACAACTCAAGTAAAACTAATAGACTTGAATCAAAAAATTATCAACTAAATAAAACTATAATAGCACAAGAAAAAATCAGACTCAAAGAACTTGATAATATTTAGTAAGGTAATCTACTAATTAAAATCAAGTTATGAAGCCAAAGAAAAGAAAAAATTAATAAAAAATAATTTATCAATAGTTGGACTAAAAAATTACTTGGGAAGAAATTCGATTGAAATCCATGGAGAAGCTTCTCCATAAAGGTAGAGAAGAAAACCCAAAAAAAGCTGAAAATTGGTCCAAAATGCACAACAAAAGGACACTTGAGGAAACATTCAAAAATTGTACCATGTGGTCCCTTTGTACTACCTTTTCTCCTTGTTTTTGCCTTTTTTTAGTCTTCTATCTATTGTACAAACATGTACACCTCCTTTTTATTTTTTATATGTTTGATCAAATAACACCTTTTAAATCATTCTTCTTCAAAAGACATGAATTTCATGAAGAAAACCAACATGGATGAATATCAAAAACTCATATCTCCTTTGTTTTAGCTCTGAATCACACAAAATTTGAGATTTAAGCTCCTTTTAATATGAAGTTCAAATCCCAATACTTTTAAACCCTGAATACCAACCCAATCAAAATTTACAACTCATTTGTTTAACTTTAAAATTGACAACTCGTTTGTTTAACTCCAAATTGGACGAAATATGAGATCCAATCTTGTTATAGAGAACAAATACTGATGTTTTTTTTCTCTAATTTTGACCTTAAATTTTCAGATTTTGAAATCCACTTCAAATTATGAAGAACACTATGAAGATGATGGACTTCCAAAATTAATCTTAATAGATTTCAACTCTATTTGCTCTCAAATTTCACTTCCAAACTTTTTTTGATAGAGAGAACAAAATTTAATACAAAGTAAACCTCAATTCTACTTAGATCTTCAAACTCACTTCACTTTTCCCAAGCTTATTCAAGCTCAATAATGGCAAAAACTTTAATTTACCCTCAAATAAGTTGAAACCTTATATCTAGATCTAATATCACTAGAGAGTCACAAATTTAGTGATAAAAACACAAAAAAAAAGCTCAAATAAACCAATTTTAAAAAAAAAATTCCCAAAGATGTTTTCACTATTTTTTTAAAAATTTCAGATTTATGAACCTAGGATTGAGATCTGTAGAAAAGAATCTCTAGCCTAAGCTCTGATACCAAGATGATAACGATCTCAATTGAGTGACTAAAATTGATATCATAAATGCAGATAATCAATAACACAAAATAAAGATAATCAAGCTTCATGCACAAGTTTGGTAGCTTATATATATGCCCACTTGCTTGTAAATAAATAAGAGAGATGATTAATAGAAAAGGTAAAAGAATAATTACATTGTAGTTATTGTTTCCCCTCTCTCCTTATATTTTACTTTTATTTTAGACTTTATTTTATAACAATAATAAATTATTGTAATGACCTAATGTTTTGGGGATGTATGTGAATTATTCACTTTTGTATGATTTGACCATTTTACCCTTCTCCATAGTTATGTTATGGCATTTTTATGATATGGGATGATTGATATTTGTTCCAATGCATTCTAGTGTGATTAGTGCAAAATTGTGAGTTTTGATGGTTATAAAGGCTTTATAGTTGACTTCGATTAATAGTTATTGATCTGTGTGTCGGATGACAAAATGAACCGCCAATAGATTTGGAATATCAATTTTAGGTTAGTAATATCGTTGATGTGGCTTTATGACTTTTATACTTGTATTTGGTATATGTGTATATTTATGCTTCTTTATCATATTTGTGTACAGTATATGTGTATATTGTAAAACTATTAGTGGAGAAAGTGTGGGCTATTGTTAGGAATATTTTCTAAATGTAGTTGATGTGCCTATAGTATGTATTTTATTTGTTTTATTTTCTACTTTGTTAGGTTGGTCTATGATACCTACTGAGTACAAGTGGACTGTACTCTCCCCTACTGCACCCTTTTTGTGTAGTTTTAGGTACGAGTGTGCTGCACGGTAGTTAATTCAGGCGGTACTTGGAGTCTATTTGAGGTAGCAGTTGACCTATGCATTCATAGTTGACCTTCTACCTCTTCTTTTCTAGACTATGCCTTATTTTGTATTTGAAGATATATTTTGATGTATTTTAGGCTATCATTGTATCTTTGACATTAAAGACGTATTTAGTGGTTCTTTCACTATTACACCAAGTTTTGAGATATTCTTATGGTATTTTAGATTATGTACTTTTGCTATTATTATATTTGTGTGGTTCGGCTTTATTATAGAAGCCTTACCTTGAGTTTTGGTAATTGATTTCTCATTTCATATCAGTTTAGGTGATATGCTTATTTGTCAAAGCTTACTACGACAAGTGACGTCATGTCCCTTGATTTTTAGGTCGTGGTAAGTTTGTATCAGAGCAACCAGGTATTTAGTAGTCTTATTAGTGTAGGAATAGGGTGTTTTGTATAGCCTCACAGATTGGTACATAGACATCCATAACTATCTTCGAGAGACTATAAGATATCTTTAGGAAATATCTTTTATTTTATTCTATATCATGCGGATCTTTCATACTTGTGTTCCAAATAGTATTTCACTCTTCCTATGCAAATAGTGAGATAAGATCCTGTGAGGCTAGAGATGTAGAGTTATCATCCAAGGAGAGAACTAAGTCTAGAATGCAAGGTGCAAGCTATGGATGGGCTCAATGTAGTGAATGGGCATGGGGATTTCCTCCTTCTAGAGGTAGTACTCGGGGACTCTCCCCTGAATCTCAACTTGAGCATACTAGAGATATAGGGGCTATACTGGTCCCGCCGAGTTCTTATACCCCAATCTTAGAGGGGTTGCTGATTCGCTTGCTGACCCATATGAAGGGTGTTCCTATGAGTGCACTTGGTGTTTCTCCTACTCCGAGTATTGTACCTTCATCTGTGATAGAGC
Source organism: Capsicum baccatum var. pendulum (assembly GCA_030864225.1). NCBI lineage: Eukaryota > Viridiplantae > Streptophyta > Magnoliopsida > Solanales > Solanaceae > Capsicum > Capsicum baccatum. The sequence goes on from CM061551.1 coordinate 72,359,843, forward strand.
TTGCCTATAGTGTTCCTTTGGTTCCAAGTATGGATCCTTCAGTGGTACCAACATTTGCATGTTGTATTCCATACACTTTGAGTGTTGTTCCTCCTTTTATACCAATATCTAAGTATGGTATTCCAAGTTTAGTGGTTCATCCTTAATCTATGTTACCTCTTTAGGTTGGATCTCAACCATCCAAATTTACTATGTCTTATATTATTGTGAGTATGATTATGTCTTCCGAGGATCAGAAGAAGTTTGACAGATTCACTTATTTAGGTTCTTCTAGGTTCAGTGGTGTGTGTAAGTGAGGATGCCTATGAGTTATTGATTGATTATCATGATAAGTTGTATAACCTTGGTTTAGTTGAGTCATGTGAGGTTTCTTATACTACTTACTAGTTAAGAGATGCAGCCAGGGATTGGTGGAGGTCACTTGTTAGATGAAGACCTCTTGATTATCCAAAGATAACTTAGGACCAATTTGTTGAGGCCTTTTTGGATAGGTTTGTGTCGTAAAATTTGAGAGATTATATAAGAAATGAATTTGATCACCTAGAGCCGGGCTCCATACTGTTATCATGACTTGTCTAGGTATTCTTATACCAGCATTGTCACCTATCTGAGAAGATTTCAAAGTTCATAAAGGGGTTGGATGTTTCTCTTTAGCCGGCTATGACTTAGATGGTAGTGTATAAGGCATCATTTTTTAGTATAGTGGATCGTACTAGGATGACTTGGTCTATTCTTCAAAGCTTTTAGGGAGATGACAAAAGGGTGCACCATTAGGTAGAGTTTAGAGGTCACACTACTTGTAGTAGAGATTCTAGAGGCTTCTTTTGTTATCATGGTGGACCAGTGCAGTCAACCTTATAGGGTTCAGTTAGTGGGTCTTTTATTTTAGTAGCTTTGAATAGTTATTCTAGCTGATCCATACCTTCTCCTATTGTGTTTGGCCGTAGAGGTTTCTATATGTTTGGGGAGGTTGGCCATTTGGCCAAAGACTATCCTCACCATGTTTTCAAGTCTACGTCTAATCAGTTGTGAGAGGTAGAGGTTCTACTAGTGGTGCACATGGTAGTAGTTGTGGACTCAGTCTGGTAATGGTTGTGACTAGTGCTACGCTATACCCGCTAGACTAGAGGCAGAGGCTTCTAATGTTGTTATCATAGGTATCATCCTTGTTTATTTTAGATTTTCATCTATGTTAGTTGATTTGTGGTTGAATTTCTCCTATGAGTCTATAAACTTTGCTTTGCCTTTTAATTTTTCTAAAGCCTCTTACCATTTCTATTCGTGTATCTACCCTTGTAGGAGACTCTTTAGTAGTAGATTGGGTGCATCGATATTATGTTATGAATTTTTTTAGGCGTGAGACTTGGGTAGATCTGATTGTCCTAGATATGGTAGATTTTGATGTTATCTTGGGTATGGATTTATTAGCTCTATATCATGCTTTCTAGATTGTTAGCTAAAACTGTGACCTTAGCTTCGCTGGTTGTGCCAAGGATAGCTTGGAAGGGTGTGCTTTATTTGTGTCCCAAGAGAGTTATATCTTTTCTTCAGGCTCGTCACTTGGTTGAGAGAGGATATTTATCCTATTTGGCTCATATTTGTGATACTAGTGTTGCTTCACCTCTTTTTTTAGATTTTGTTTGTATTGCCCGTGAGTTAATGCATGTTTTCCCTATGGATTTGCCTGGTATTCCTTTGATCATGATATTGACTTTACTATTGATGTCGAACCAAGAACCAAGTCTATTTTTATTTCTCCTTATAGGATGGCCCCAGCAGAGTTGAAGGAATTAAAGGATTAATTGCGAGAATTGTTGGATAATGGATTGATATGACCTAGAGTATCACCTTCGGGTGCGCTTGTCTTATTTGTGAAGAAAAAGAATGGTTCTATGTGTATGTGTATTGATATGGTAGTTGAATAAGGTGATAGTTAAGAATAAGTATCCTCTTTCTCGTATTGATGATTTGTTCGATCAGCTTTAGGGTATTTTGGTATTTTCAATGATTGATTTGAGATTCGAGTATCACTAGTTGAGTATTAAAGCTTTGGGTATTCTAAAGATAGCTTTTTCAGACTCGGTACAGTCATTATGAGTTCTTGGTTATGTTTTTTGGGTTGACTAATTCCCCAACCATATTTATGGAGTTGATAAATTGGGTATTTTGAATGTATCTTAACTCTTTTGTTATTATATTTATAGATGATATCTTGGTTATTCCAAGAGTGAGGTTGACCATAAGGATTATTTGCAAATTATGCTTCAGAGATTGAGGGATGAGAAGTTGTATGCTAAGTTCTTTAAGTGTGAGTTTTGGTTGGTGTCTATCTTTTTCTTGGGTCGTATGGTGACCCAAGATGGTATTATGGTCGATTCGGCCAAGGTTACAGTGGTTTGTGATTGAGAAAGTCTTACTTCTCCTACCGAGATTAGGAGTTTTGTTGGTTTAGTAGGTTACTATCAGTGCTTTATTGAGGGTTGTCATCTATAGCATCCCTATTGACTAAGTTGACACCTATCTTGACTTTGCCCAAGGAGAGTGGGGATTTTACCATCTTTTATAATGTTTCTAGTGTTGGGATAGATGTTGTATTAATGCAGAAGGATAAGGAAAATACATATGTTTCTCGTCAGTTAAAGCCCCAAGAGAGGAATTACCTTACCTATGATTTGGAGTTGTGAGTGGTTATTTTTAATTTGAAGTTGTGGAGGCTTATATGGAGTCCGTTGTAAGATTTTCTCAGATCATCGTAGCCTTCATTATTTCTTCACCAAATGAGATCTTAATATAAGGCAGCATCATTGGTTTGAGTTTCTTAAGGATTATACTTGAATATTCTCTATCATCCGAGCAAGGCTAATGTGGTTACAGATACCTTGAGCTGGAAGTTGACTAGCATAGGTATCTTGGAAAACCTTTTGACTCAGGAGAGACCTTTAAATATGGAGGTTCAGTCTTTAGCTAACGAAATGGTTTGGCTTGATACTTTGATACATAGGTGTATTTTGGATTTTGTTGAGGCTAGGTCTTCCTTGAAGGAGTAGATTTGGGCTGATCAGTTTAATAGTGTTGAATTAAGAGTGATTCAGTTGAGTGGAGAGGCTAAGGAAGCCTCGCTTGATCCAGATGGTGTTTTAAGTATTTAAGATTGAGTTTGTGTGTCGGGAGTGGATGTTGAATTAATTTTAGAGAAGTCTCATTATTCCAAATATTCCATCTATTCAAGAGTGACTAAGTTGTATTGTGCATTATTAGTGAGGTGGTATGAGGAAAGATATAGTGGATTTTGTAACTCATTTCCTATGTTTCCAGAAAGTGAAGGCCGAGCATTTGAGACCTGATAGTTTGCTTCAGAGTTACCCATTCTCGAATGGAAATGGAAATGAATCACTATAGATTTTGTAAATGGGTTACCTCATACTTCTCATTATTTTGATAGTGTTTGGGTCATCGTGGATTGGTTGACTAAATATGCTTATTTTATTCCGGTTTAGGTTTCTTTCGGTGCTGAGAGGTTGATCCATATCTATATTCGTGAGATAGTACGTCTTTATGGTGTGCCAGTGTTTATCATCTTAGATCAAGGTTCACTGTTCATATCTCACTTTTGCAAAACTTTTCAGGAGGAGTTTGGTACCCAGGTTGATCTTAGTACAACTTTTCACCCCCAAATCGTTGATCAGTCAGAGCGACTATTCATGTTTTAGAAGATATGCTCCGCGCTTGTGTTATAAACTTTGGAGGTCAGTAGGAGAAACATCTAGCTTTGGCAAAGTTTACTTATAATAATAGCTATCATTCTAGTATTAAGATGGCTTATTTCTAGGCTTTGTATGGTAGGCATTGTCACTATCCAATTAGTTGGTTTGAGGTTTCTGTGATTAGACCTCAAAGTACGAACCTACTTCCTGAGTCTTTGGAAAAAGTTTGGGTCATTTAGGATAGAATTTAAGCGACTTAGAGTAGGTAGAAGTGCTATACGGATCGTAGACTTCATGCCTTGAGATTTAGTGTTAGTGACCAATTCTTTCTTCGTGTGTCTCCCGTGAAGGGTGTAATGAGGTTTGGGATGAGGGAAAAGCTTAGCCCCAAATATATTGGACCTTTTAAGATTCTTTGGACTATTGGGGATATAGCTTATGAGTTAGAATTGCCATCATACTTATAAGCTATTCATCTAGCTTTTTATGTTTCCGTGCTTTGGCGTTACATTCTAAATATTGGGATTCTCTCCAGTTAGATAGGAGGTTGTCTTTTGTTAAAAAGCCTATATCCATTCTAGCTAGAGATGTTATATGGTTTCATTCTAGAGATATTCCATTGGTTAAGGTCTAGTGGAGACATCGACCTGTAGATGAGTTTACTTGGGAGGTTGAGTCTAATATGTGTGGTATTATCCCCAACTTTTCACTAATTAGGGTATTTGTCTTGCCTTTAGTATGAGAACAAATTAAATTCTTAGTGGTGGATGATATAATGACCTGATTTTTTTTGTTTATTTAGGTAAATTATTCAGTTCTATGTGATTTGACCATTTCACCTCTCCCCGTGGTTGCATTATGGTATTTCGATGGTGTGGGGATGATTGATATAATTCTCAATCCAGTTCAATGCGATTTGTGTAAAATTGTGGTTTTTGGTGGTTATAAAGGTTTTATAGTTGACTTCAGTCAACATTTATTGATCTATGCATTAAATGACAAAATGGACTGCTTCAGCAGATCAAGAATGTCGATTTTAGATTGGTAATGTGGCTAATGTGATCTTGCGACTTTTATATCTCATTTTGAACCTCGGATCGGAAAGTTATTAAATTAGGTTTCGAGGGTGAACTTTGTGAAAATGATTTTCTTTTTTCAAAAATTTGATATTTCCACTGAGTTCGGAGAGTCGAATTTATTCTAGTATCATAGTTTATTGTGTTCTCGAGATTTTGGATGAATCTCGAGGGGTTCATATAGACTTAGAATACTCCAAGTCTCCAGTTGGTGCACCGCTTAAGTGACACTTTGGTTGCTTAAGTGACTTGGCTTGACAGCCAAAGTGTCACCTAAGCGAATAAGGCTCGCCTAAGTGACGGTCGCCTAAGCTATATCCTAGTCGCTTACGCGACAAGGCGGGTGTCGCCTAAGGGACACCTGGTCACTTAAGCAACAACCTGATCGGTTATGTGACACGGCAGGTGTTTTCTAAGAAACACCTATTCGCTTAAGCGATGACAGCTTAAGCAATCCGGCGATCGCTTAAGCGATGCCTGGGTGGGTTTTATCTCTCATTTTTGCAATTTTTCACCTTTTTCGAGACTTAGAGTTTGGGGTTTGAGTTTTTGGATAACTTCTTCCATTTTTCAGCTTGGGTAAGTTCCAAACTCCTATTTCAATCACTTTTCTTTGATTCAGATCATTTTAATCTTGTTAAATTTAGATTTAAAAGTAAAATTTGGGAATTTTGGCTCTAAAGGACTAAAATAGGGAATTCTTCAATTTAAACCCCAATTTCAACTCGTTTTCACTTGGGTTTTCTTCTATAAATTTCTTTAATCATGAGAAATATATTTTCGAATAGAAATTCCAATTTTACCCTTTTTTCAAAAACTTATTTTGGGAATCCATTTTGATACCTAAAAATGGACAATATGGGTATCGTTAGCTTTCTTTTGACGCGCAAATTCCATATTTATATGTTTTAACTGATTCCAAATCTGTGTGTGAGTTAAAAGATCCATGTTAAAGGTTTTTTTTGTATCAATTTTGGCATTGAGGTAGGTTATGGCTTAACTTTCTTTAGATTGGGCTGGGTAGTCAATATTGATATAAATCATGTTATGGGTGCAGGAATTAATCATGGAAATGGCTATTAATATTGTGTTATGCCCGTGTGAGGGCCTTTGCTTTTTTTATTTAGTAGTATTGAGACATTATATGTTATATGTGACCGTGTGGGGTCTTGTATAATGTTGTTAGCCTTGGGTATGTATATTGATGGTATCTTTCAGGTGAAAAGCCTAAATTAGAATTTATGTGATATCGATGAAATATTTTTGTGTATTTCTCCCTATTGGCATATGATTTCATTGGATTCATGGATTGTTGGCATATTAAGTGAATTTTGTCTCACATGGTTGGTCTATTGGCTGACTTTCAAAATTCTCATTTTTGTTAGTTATGAGCATTGGATCCTCGTATTATATACACTTGTGAAACATTGGTACCACTATGGAAATAATGAAAATAAAGGTTTGTGACATATTCATAGACCCTCTGCCGAGGGATATGACAGAAAGAAGTCATGGATATTGGTATTTGTTAATGGATTATATATGGGTTGCGAATCCCCTCCCCCTTTGGGTCCTACCTCGGGAGCATAGCTCGATAGGTGTAAACAGAGTTTGTGTCACAACCTTGAGCATCGCATCATCATTACATCATCATCTTCATTACATTTCACATATATATTGTGCTTTTTCGGTGTTGTATTATTGTCCTTGATGTGATATCTGTCTATTTGTACTTCTTTTTTATGCTTATATTTGGTATACATGTATATTTGTGCTTATTTATTATATTTGTGTATGGTATATTTGTATATTGCAAAACTATTAGTGGAGACAGTATGAGCTACCATTTGGGACATTTTCTGATTTCAAGTGATATGCCCATAGTGTGCATTTTATATGCTTTATTTTCTGCTTTGCTCGGTCGGTCTATGGTACCTACTGAGTTCAAGTGGACCATACTCACCCCTACTTCACCCTTTTGGTGCAGATCTAGGTACGAGTACACCGCACGACAGCAGATTCAGGTGGTACTTAGAGTCTATTCCAGGTAGCGGTTGACCAATGCATTCAGAGTTGACCTTTTCTCTTTTCTTATCTAGACTATGTCTTATTTGTATTCTGAGATAGATTTTGATCATTTTTGGACTATCATTGTATCTTTGACATTTGAGACGTGTTTAGAGGTTCTTACACCATGACACTAGATTATGGGATATTCTTATGGTATTTTTGGTTATGTACTTCCGCTATTATCATATTTGTGTGGTTCAACTTCATTTTAGAAGCCTTGTATTGAGTTTTGGTAATTGATTTCTCATTTCATATCAGTTTGGGTGATAGGCTTCCTTATCAAGGCTTGTTGCGATAAGTGTCATCATAACCCTTGGTTTATGGGTCGTAAGGGTGTGCAAAAACCGAACCAACTAATAAATCGAGCTGATAAAAATGCTATTTGTTTATTGTTTTGGGTTATTGGGTTATTGGGTTAACGATTTTTTAATGGTTTTATATTTTTTAATTGGGTTATTGGTTTGGTTTGATTTTTTCTTATTGGGTTATTGGGTAAACCGATAACCCAATAAAAATATTCCAAATTACACTTTATCCCTACTTATGTATGTATATATATATATATATATATATATATAACCTACTCTATATTTTTCTTTCATTTCTATAAACCTATTCCATTTCTCAAAAACCTATTCAAGCTTAAAGATTCTTGTAAAATAAAGCACATCATATAGGATTTTTGTTGCAACTAAGATTTTGTTTGTTTTCTTATTAGTTGTTACTATTTCTATTTTATGCATATTTTCTTATCGGTTAAATCAAAAATCGATAAAAAATATCTTATTGGTTTGATTATTGATTTAACATATTAAAAAACTGATAACCGATAAATCAAACTGATAATACATAAAACTCAGCCGAACCGACCGATGCACACCCCAAAGGAGTTGTGAAAATTATATTTTATTAATTGTTAATGAATCTAAAGCATGCTTGAAGCATGGTAGACCATTAGGTTCTAAAGATCGAAATCCTAGAAAAAGAAAAACAAATGGTCAAGATGACACTACGACAGATCCTCATATGGAAGTTTAAGATTTGAACAGTGTTCATATTCCTGAAGGAATTAATGAGACTGAGACTCAAGAAAATAAGGAACTATCCATAAATTAAAGTGATGTTGAAACTAATTTGAATAGATCTGAAATAGTAGTGGATTATGTCTTTGCATATAATGTTGCAACGAAAATCATGCAAATAGTGAGGATCTTGAAACTCGATCTGTCACAGAATGTCGACAAAGAAATAACTGGCCAAAATGGCAAGAAGCAATTCAGTATGAATTAAATTCACGTGCCAAACGTGAAGTTTTTGGACCTATAACTCAAACACCTGATGGTGTTAAGACCGTTGGCTATAAATGGGTCTTCGTGCGAAAAAGAAATGAGCAAAATGAAATACAAAGGTATAAAGCATGTCTTATTGCACAAGGATTTGCACAACGCCTTGGTGTCGATTATGACGAGACATATTCATTAGTTATGGACGCAATAACATTGCGTTATCTTATTAGTTTCACTGTCCATGAGAGACTTAAAATGCATTTGATAGATGTGGTAATAGCCTATATATATGGATCACTTGATAATGAGATATAATGAAAATTCCTGAAGGATTTAAAATGCCGAAAGCATATAGTTCAAAGCCTCGAGAAATGTATTCCATTAGATTGCAAAGATCATTGTATGGTTTGAAGCAATATGGACGCATGTGGTATAACCGTCTTAGTGGATATTTATCTAAGGAAGGTTATACAAATGATAAAATTTGTCCATGTGTTTTCATAAAGAAAACAACATCGGAGTTTGTTATACTTGTTGTCTATGTCGATGACATAAATCTTATTAGAATGCCAATAGTGCTTTAAAAGGCAATTTATTACCTAAAGAAAGAATTTGAGATAAAAGATCTCGAAAATACAAAGTTATGCCTTGGTTTGCAAATTGATAATTTAACAAACAGTATCTTTGTCCATCAATCTGCCTACACAGAAAAGGTATTGAAACAATTCTATATGGATGGAGCACATCCATTAAGTACTCCGATAGTTGTTCGATCACTTGATGTGAATAAGGATCCATTTCAACCTCAAGAAAAAAATGATTAACTCCTTGGTCCTAAAATACCATATCTTAGTACAATTGGTGCACTAATGTATCTTGCAAATACTACAATGCCTAATATAGCCTTTTCAGTTAATTTGTTAGCAAGGTATAGTTCTGCTCCTACTAGGAGACATTGGAATGGGATCAAACGCATATTACGGTATCTAAAAGGGATTACCGATATGGGCTTATTTTATTCTAAAGATTGCAGTTCCGATCTTGTTGGTTATGCTGATGTTGGGTACTTATTTGACCCGCATAAAGCTCGGTCTCAAAAAAGCTATGTATTCATATGTGGGGGTACTGTCATATCTTAGATATCAACAAAGCAGTCTAGCGTAGCCACTTCATCGAATCATGCTGGGATTATAACTATTCATGAAGTAAGCCGAGAATGTGTGTGGTTGAGGTCCATAATACATCTTATTCGAGAAAAATTTGGCTTGAAATATTACAAAGTACCCATGATTTTATATGAAGATAATGCAGTATGCATTGCACAACTTAAAGGAGGATTCATAAAAGAAGATAGAACGAAGCACATTTCACCAAAGCTTTTCTATACATATTATCTCCAAAAGAATGGTGATATTGATATCAAGTGACAATGTGGCTGATATATTTACCAAGTCTCTTCCAACTGCAACTTTCAAGAAGATGGTGCACAAGATCAGAATGCAAAGATTCAAGGATGTTCTTATTAGGGGGAGCTAATACGCGATGTACTCTTTTTCCCTTAAGAGGTTTTGTCCCACTGGGTTTTCCTTGTAAGGTTTTTAATGAGGCAGCCTATATGCATATTGTTAGACATTCAAAGGGGAATGTTATAATATATATCATTTATAGTGAATGTCTATCAAGGGGGAGTGTTATGATATATCTCAATTCAATACTAATCTTCGAATTTCCTTTGTCGTAACTGAGTTTTGTATTTTTCTTGTTAACCACCATCGAACCTGGGTATTATCTGTTCTCACAATAAATTTGTTAGATACAATATATGGTTCAAATGCTAATAAACATTTATATAATGAACATAATTCTTTTCTATTTATTTCCCATTTTATTTCTATTTCATTAAATGTACCTGAGTAGTATCTACAATGGTGCTCTATTTCCCCTATAAATAGAAGAGTTTCCTTCATTGTAAATTATCCCTTAAGAGAAGAAATAAGAATTACTCTCTCTATTCTCTCTACCCTTCTTCTTCTTTATTCTTTATTGTTTTATAACAGTTTCGAAGTAGTTTTTATTTTTAACCAAATATCTTAATTCTTCAAAAAGAAAAATGACCTTCATATTTGGCCAACACATCTTGTTAGTGTCACAAAACCAACAACGTAGAGTATTGTATTGAAATAAGTTCAAATGCAACTACAACAACACTAAACTCAATAAATTTCACAAAGCAGAGTCCGGTGAAAATAGAATGTATCCAGACCTTACCTCTACCTCAATGATAGATAGGCTAAGGAAACTAGTTCAAATGAAAGAAGATAACTAGTGAGAATTTATACCTAAATCGAGTTATCTTGAAATCAAAGCATAGTAATTGTTAACAGTACATTTTAAACATCGTAAAAAATTACGTAGCATATGAATATGTAGAACTATATATATATTATAGCAAAAACAAAAAGTAATTATCCTTGAGAATTATGCTAATACAATAAAATACTTGAATATTTTCACTCGTATAAATCCTAGTCTAAGGTGTGCCTGTAATAAGGAAAGTTGTTTTTCTATTTATTTTTAATGTCCAATAAATAAGTTAAAAATATCATTTCAAACACTTCTTTGTAATTTAGGAAACCTAATAGAATGAGAACGGTAATAAATTGAGAATATCTCTAATCACATTTATTTTTCATACTAGTTTAGGCGCAATTGCCTCACACATGTAACTTTTAATTATTTAAAATTAGACGATTTTATCTATTACGGAGATTTTTAATAAATTGTAAAAACCTGAAATCACTTCTCAAAAATCTTTCACACTTTACTTTTCAAAGATTTTTCGCACTTTAATATAATAATGAGAACATAATATATATTTTATTGTAAGCATATATAAATTTTACCATCAGAAATTTTAAGTGGTTAATGCAGATCGTCACTTTTGTATTTGTAATCGTAAACTTCAAAAATATACTAAAATTTTAAAAACTTACCTCAAATCACAAACAAATTTATCGTCTTAATCATAGATACTATCAAGATTTCATTGAATAAGAAAATTCTATACGTGAATTTATTTTTTCCCTACGTACGTTTTGGAACCTGCAAAAGTAAAGATAAAAAAAAAGTAAGTGAACTGAAAATCAAATAAAGAAAGACAAAGAGGATGATGACAATGAACGCAATAATATGACTCAAATCAAAATCAAAATAAGAAGAAAATTAAAAATAGAATAAGTCAATATTTATATTTCTTGTAAAATTTGATTGAAAATATCACTTAAATATAGTTGTAACTTTTTTTATATAAGGTAATAATTAACAATTTTATTTTGAGAAATTAATTATATAAGAAGACAATAATATTTTCATTCCAAATAAACAAAACCCAAACAAAAATAGTCCATTCTTAGTTCTTTTTACCAATCTTATATTCTTCACTATTTTTAGCCTTTTTTTTCCATGCCGTTTTAAAATAATATTGGCACAACTATGAGTTTTTCTTTTTCCTATTTTATCGACAAAAACCTTTCCAAAGTAAATCTTTTATCAAATATTATTTTTATTATATACTTTAGAACTTTCTTTTTAAATATATTTTTATTTACCATATATATAGAATTTCACCATAAATATATTTAATTAATTTTTAACTTTTAAATATTAAAAAAATAGTGAAAAGACGATTTTGTGTAAAGCAAAGACTTTTAATGAAAAGCAAAATGTTCAAATCACTTTTCTAAGGGTCTTCACAATTTTAATATATTTTAGATTCTATTACGAACCAAGTCCAATCCAATGTGGATATCAAGGTCACACAAGTTATTATTGGACTGACAAGAGCTATTGGGACGAGAACAAGCAATATAACCAAGTTAATTTAGGATCCAATTTGAGTAGTGGGCATGAGAACCGTTTCATTATAAGGGTTAGTGGTCTGTGATTCAAGAGTTATGCAAATTATGTTGAAGTTTTGACTTAGTCTGTTATTATTCATATCCGTTCTTACTCTATGTTCTTCATCCCTTTTTATCTATCAGTGTACCTTTTATCTTATCATCCATATCTATTCCCCCTTTAGTAATGTAATTCAATTTACTATTTCTATTTTCTGTAATAGTTTGGGTTGAGTTGTAATTTAGTTGTCACTGTTTAATTAATCTAAGTGTTTTGAGAATTATTTATTATATTGGTGCTTTCATTGCTCGTACTCCATGACTGAGATCAAGATACGTTGCTTTAGCGGAGATTCTGATCCAACAGTATAAGTCTTTTAGGTAGAATGATATTTCAACTTCTATGGGTTTTCTAAGGACATGTGGTGTAACACCCCAATTTTCTGAAACGAAATGCTACACGGTGCTCATGACCCCGAAGGACCACAAGTTAACCCATGACTGATAACTATACATGTACACTGCATAATATAACTTGAAAATGTGGAAACATGTACTGAATGGCCATAAGGTTCAAATCTGAATAAAACATCTGATAAGACAATGTCTGAAAATGGTATAACAATACCAAAATAAATCTGAAATAACTGTCTGACATGCTATAGTCTGGAAAGCCTCTAAACTGTCTGAATAAGGAGTTGATGGGATATGTTCCCAACTAACTCCATCTAGCGACTGGACTAAAATAGTAAATAAAGCAATAATCATATCGTCCTTGAATGAGAAGGACTCACTGCAAACTCTGAACACTAGAATGCTACTGCTGATCTGGAGCTCGTGCCTCTGAACCTATGGTATAACATAAGAGAAAGCACTATAGCGCAAATGCGTCAGTACGTCTGAATGTACGAGTGAGGTAGGCTAAATGCAAAGGGTTATATGCATAAACAATACTGACTGATATAAATGTAAGAATAAATACATGCATAAGCAAGTATAACTGAACTCATGGAGATACTGACTACTGAGTCTGAATACTGACAATATAAGTGTACTGATACTGAGATACTAAATAGATGAACGACTATTTTTGATAGTTCAAATTATGAAAAATTGGTCTGATTGACTGTGTCTAACAGTCCTAAAACTGAGTACTGATAGTATAAGTTCTGAGAACTGGTAATAATGATAACATGAGTGACTATATCTGACAATCCTGAATCTGATGGAACTATCTGAGTCCCGTACTATATCTGAGTTGACTGTATCTGACAGTCCTGATATACTAAAATCTGAAGAACTATCTGAGTTCTTTACTGAGATTGGGTGACTGTAGCTGACAGTCCTAAAATCTGTAACTGAAACTATGGGAAGTATTCATCTAACTAACATGCCCCAAGCTAAGCTGACTAGGGTCCAATCTCTGCCCTGACTGGAAGGGTGTCAATGCCACGCCACTGGTAAGGACAACATATGAGCAACCCTCATATAATAAGTAAATCTAGTGAGAACGGTGGGAACCCTTATATAATAGGTTAAGCCACCTCATCTACCCTCATATAACAGGCTTCTATGTCTCAACCTATGCTGGCTATATAGTTCTGAAGCTTAGGTATTGCTTCTAAGGATCTCAGTCCTAATCTAGCGGGTGAGTCCCCATCCCTAGGATCACTCGGTACTGAATCCTACTACTATCTGAAAGACACTGATCTAAATAACTAAACTGAATTGAATAACTAAGCTGAACTGATACTGATTAACTAGATTAATACTAGTGGTATTGTTTAGCGGAGCTAAACTAAGTTTACTGGATTTTGATGACAGACGGAATGTACTGAGTTCTGAGGACTGGTTGAGAGTACTAAAGTTATTGAGATTGACTTTGAATATTGAGGTAACAGATATTACTGAGTACTGAGACCACTGAGATTACTGAACTACTGAGATTACTGAGGTTATTGAGCACTGAAATTACTGAGAATACTAAACTACTGAGATTACTGAGTTTTCCTGAGTCACATGATTGCCTGAATTCTACTGAATCATGGCTTGATTTTGTATACCATGAAACATGATATGGCTCTAGGCACACAGCTATATTTTCGGGTACGAATACCCCCAGGACTCGATGGAAGGAAACAGATACAACATGACTGACTTGATCATAAGATTGGAGTCCACAATTCATATTGTCATAAGTAGGGGATATTATACTTCATGTATTTATTCAACATCTCAAACATGGTAGGGGAAAGCATGGATATATTTCATGTACATAATTCATATATCCATTATCATACATGTTTCATACCACAATAATAACAACACATAAATAGCATGGAAATCCATATTGAAGTGTATAGCTAACATGGACTTGTCATTTAGATATCATGGAATCATGTAAATATGAATTTCTAGCATCCTAGGCATTTTATCAAACACCTTGCATGCATTCTTTAAGGCATAGGTGGATTTCATACTTGCATCATATCAAACCACCCAAAGTTTGTTTTTTCAACTAACAACCACATATATTCCATGAAAACACCTTTAGATATCATCTTGAAACTTAAACAACAATCATCAACAAGTACATCCTCATATCACCATAAAAAGTTTACAAAATAACATTTAAAAGCATGATTCTTGAGCTCTGTGAACTAATTGAATCCATAGATGAACACTACGCATACCTTAAAGCTTGATCTAAAAAGAGATCTAATATTTCTGAAGGTTCCTGAAGAAATCCTTAGGCTTGCCCTTGATTTTTCTTGACTAGGATTTAACCCCTTTGGGAAAGAATGTTCTTGTTCCTGAGGAGATGATCTTGAGACAAAACCCTAATATTATGGTTGAAAATGTATGAGAGAGATTTTTGAGATGTTTTAACTAAAGAGAATGGAAGATAATACGCTCCTTGAGGGTTATAAATCGTGGGAAGTGAAGGGAAAAGACCAAAATACCCTTATAAAATAAATTCCCAGTTGCTGAAAATAATAGCTGACGACATTTATGACAAGGCATCAAAAATGTGGTAAGCCATCAAAAATGTTGTCACACAGAAGCTGGATTCTGCGTAAGGCTGACGACATTTGTGACATGGTGTCAAAAAATGTGGTAAGCTACCACGAATGTGGTCACTTAGGAGCTGGTTTCTGCCTAAGGCTAATGACCTTCATGATAGGGCATCACTTCGGAGCTGGTTTCTGCCTAAGGTTGACGACCTTCATGATAGGGCATCACCAATATGGTAATCTACCACGAATGTCGTCACACTATTTTCAGCCTGACATGCTGGAGTAAAATAGAAATAACTCTTTGCTATGATATCAGATTTAGGCAAAATTGGTATCATTGCAAAGCTAATTCAATTATCTATCTGTTGATATGTCATGAGCTCAAAAATTCTAAGTATAATGAGAGATATGCTCATTTGAAGTTTACTATACCAATATCCTTCTCAAGAATTCAATCGGTAAGGAATGTTTTGATTCGTCTGATAGCTGGGAGTTATTTGAAGCCTTAATATACATCTAAATTACTCATAAAACTATAAAAGAACCATGATTTACTATGCATAATCTTGGTACATGGCTCTAATATTGGTTTGGATTTTTTGGGGTATTACATGTGGCTTTCTCCTCCTTACATTTACTTTGATGGTGAAGCCCTTATTTTGTTTAATTAGTTGTATCATAATAACCTGTTCTATGATTGTAAGTATTTTATAGAGAAATTGGCTTGCCATTACAGCAGACCTATTACTCCAAAAATTAGATTGTCTCCCATAAGTGATTTACTGTTGAAAATGGATTAGTATCACTTCCATATATATCGTATCTTAGATAAAATCAAGAATGTTCTTTCTACTTGCTCGGATAAGTTCATTAATGCTCAATTAAGCTTAGTTGTGATTGTATCTTTTGCTAATAGGTGCAAAATAAAAAAGGTCGCAGTATCGAGCATTACTTCTTATTTGGATAATGAAAATTTATTGTAATTTAGAAATAAAAACAATGAAAGTAACATTGATAGAGGAAGAAAATAAGGAGAAGTCGAGGAAAGAAGAAGAATTCAGAGAAATCTAAAGTGAAGTAGAGTTAACTAATTCTCATTAATCAAAAATTATGTTTTAAAATGTACATTACATGAGTATATATAGTGAACTTAGTTATAGTTATCTATCAACTAACTATTAACTAACTACCTAATAGTAATAGTATTAATTAACTTATTTAAATAGTCACCTAACAACGATTTACTTAATCACAAGCATTAGTGAAAGGTACTCTAATTAAGCTATATGATCTTATATTTTAACACTCCTATATAAGATAGGCGAGGTGAAAGATGTCTAATACACCAAGCTTGGATCATAAACACTCATGTTAAACCTCAATAAGTCCCTTAGTTAAGATATTTGTTGGTTGATTTAAGGTGACAATGTAGTGAGTAATTGTAACACTTTGGGTTTTTGGTCCTCAAAAAATTTAATAAGTTCTGAGCTCTCGGCTCTGGCAACAACTCATCTAACGAGTCATAATGTGTCTTGATGGGTCAGAAGACCCTAGTCGTAAGGTGTCCAGTGAATGGTGCTTGAGTTTCTATCTTGGGTACGACTTAGAGACATGAGTCGTAAAGACTCATAATGAATCGTTGGGATGGAATAATCAAATCAGAAATTAAGTGGCTAAGTTTTTCTCTGAGTACAAGTGGCTCACTATGAGCCGTAAGGACTTGTTACGAGTTATTGGGTGCAAATTATAGGATGTCCAGTGTTTACCCAATTAGGTTCTATGTTGACTATGACTAGACCCTATGAGTCATAGGGTCTCATCACGAGTGGTATCAGTAAGTCATAGGGTCAATAGTGGTGAGGTTCCCAGAGACTATCTTGGTTATGACTCATTGTGACGAGTCGTAAAGAGTGGCTATGAGTTACTGGTTGACCCATAGTCAATGGCGGCACTTTTTTAGCTTTTAAGTTAAGGGCATTCTGGATATATTTCCTTTTACCCAAATTAAAACCCACATCTTATAACCCCTTTAGAGTGTCATTAGTACTCATAAACAAATCTAAGTAACTTCCCAAACACTCCAGAAAGTCTCTCTCAATTCCCTCAAGAAAGTCAAGCTAGGGTTTCATCAAGTTAGTCTTCTAAAGGCTCTAGGGTCGATTTCTCTACAAAATTCTTGGTGTTTAAAGTATATCACTCTTCCCTCATTGTTAATTTGTTAAAAACATATGTTTAAATTATTATTCATGAAAGGTTGAAGGTTTTGAATGTTTATGAATTAAATAATATTTCACATGGTTTACATGCGATTTTTCATACTTTAATTATGGTTTTGAACTTGTGGGTGCATGAGTATGGTGAATGAACTAGGGAATTGTGATTTTTCCAAACTTGTGACGTTTGAAGTGGTTATGAACCCAATGTCATAATGTGGAATTGGTTTTAAATTATGAGAAATATTAAAATTTTTAAAATTGGACCCAAGGGATTGTGAATTTCCTAAGTGATGTAATTGTTTTGGTATGTTGTTATTACCTTATAGGTGTTGTTGGCATGATGATACCAATAATGTATGACTTAGTCTGAAATATGGTTCACGAATGCGATTGTGTGATAAATGTTTTAAATGGGCTTTAATAGGGGTTGTGTAGTTGAGTCGTGACAGTGGAGGTTTGAGTGACCGATATTGAAAATTGTGTTTGCTGATGCGGGGGTCAAAGTGACTAGGGAGGTTTGAGTCCCTTCATTATTATTTCATGATTAGGGAGGTTCGAGTCCCTCATAAATCATCACATGATCGGATGCTTAATTTACCTTAGTATATGATTGAGAGGTTCGAGTCCCCTGTGCATATATATGAGATTATTCTCTGGTTCGTACAGCTACACGTATTGGGGCCCAACCAGGGGGTGAAAGTTGAGGCCCATATAGCCTGTGGGTACATTTTATAATAGTTGAGCTACACAATCCAGACTAAGATTTTAAAGTACATATTAAGCCTTACTCCCTATCCCCGGTATGTAATATATATATGTATATGCATTTGATTATGTGTATTGGTTCTGAATGATTTTGATCTGTTGACCATGCCATTATGTTAACCTTATCCCTAAATTTTATTCTAGCACTCCAACCGCTAACCATTTTTAGATGTTGTATCCCCACTTAATGTAGGAATTGGTCATACTTCCACTCCTTCTGTTCAGTGATTAGGGTTTGGGATTAGCTCGTGAGTTGACATTAAAGTGGTGAGCATCCATACATCAGGAGTAAACATTTCATGTTTTGGTCTTTTATGTCTCAGACTGTATAGACTTTTTTTGTCTATAGTCGAGGGCATGTCCCGACAATTCATTGATATTCAGTTTTGGTTCTTCGTTTAGAAGGCTTTGTTTGGACTATTATGGATATCAAGCGGTGTCGGTTGATTGTGTAGCCGATCGTCAGTTGTTGGTTATAGACTTGTTTTGAATGTTCTTAAGCTTATTGCACACTATCTTGTTATATGTTCAGATTTCATCCAACCTTGGGGGATGTTCGATTTGGTTTGGTTTGGTTAGGTGCAGGGGGTGATCTCCGGTCCATATAGGACTTGAGATACCCCTCATGGCCAAACCCTAGTTTGGGTCGTGATAGTAGTGATGAATCCTTATTGAATTTTCTCTCTAATAAAGTGACAATCAATCTCTAGATATTTAGTTCTTTCATGGTAGATAGAATTTCTACAATCTATAGTGCTAACGTGCTACCATTAAACACTTTAAGTGGTTGAGTAATCTCTGCTCCAATCTCTTTTACCAAGACTAGTAGCCAACTTAGTTCTGAGATAGTAGAATTCATGCTTCTGCATTCAGATTTCCTAGAGCTTCTTGAAACCATTGACTGTTCCTTTGATTTCCAAGAATAAAGAATCTCTAATTTATCATAAAAGAAGTGACTGATCTCTTAGTGTTTGGACAAGTTTCCAGTTTACATCACAAAATGCCGTAATATCATTCTTGTAGTTGTTTGTCAGTAGCTGACCGTGTCTACGTTGTTGCTTAATATACCTATAAATCCTTAAAGAAACTTCCATATGATATACCTTAGGTGCTTGCGGAAATTGAGAAGCTAGTGGATCTTCTCCAAAACTATATTTACCTCTTGTTACTTATCATATTTCTTTTAAGTTAACTTTATGTTTATGTCAAATGGTGTAGCAACAAGTTTTTTCACCTACTAATCCTATCTCTAAGATCAATTCCAATGCATATTTTATCTAATGCATAGTAATTCCTAAGCTTGATCTAGCAATCTCAATTCCTACAAAATACTTAAGCCCACCTAAGTCTTTCATCTTAAAAACACTCTTTAAGGCATTCTTAGTCTCTTATATCAATTACAAATTATCATCAGTAATGAGAATGTCACAATATACACTAAGATTAAAGTGACCTCTTGAATTGATTTCTAGACAAACAAAGAATGATTATACTGACTTTGAACAAAACAAAACTTAGACAGTGCTTCTTTCAACTTAGTATTCCATTGTCTTGGTGATTGATTTAATCCACATAAAGATTTAACTACACTGCATACCATATTCTTCCCTGGATAGTGAAAATATGGTAACTGTATGTAAATCCCATTATTGATATCACTTTAAAGAAGGCACTATATACATTCATCTAGTGTATGTGCCAATGTTTTGCTGTAGCTAAGGATATAGTTCTTACAGTTACCATCTTAACCATTGGGGAGAATGTGTAAAAATCAATCCCCTCTTTTTTACTATACCCTTTGGATACAAGTCTAGTCTTAAACTTTTCTACCTCTACATTTACTTTAAACTTCATCTAATAAACCCATTTACACACTATGATGGACTTTTCTGTAGGAAGAGAAACAATTTTCCATGTCTTTTTATTTTCTAAATAAGTGGTCTCCTTTTGCATTGCACAAATCATCTTGGATCATTAGTAGCCTCATGATAGATAGCAGCTTTATGTAATAGAAGAAGAAGAAGTAATGTGAGACTGATATGAGTAGAAAGACATAGACAACATATATACTTATCAAGTCCATATACATAATCTTTATGTACATTGAGAGACAAAAAATTCTTTAGCCAACTAGGTGGATATTTTTCTCCAGAAGACTTTCTATATCGTGTAGGTGGTTGTAGTGTTATAGCCTCAACAATCTCTTGTTGTTAAAATGCAAGTACTAGAGCATCCTTAATAAATGTTATTGTCTGAAGTTCAAATAGAGTGATAGGATCTTTTCTCTTGTGATGTTTATAAAAAGGGATGAAGAACTGGTCTAGTTAATCTTTTGAGCCAGTAGTATTTCTTGAAAAAAAAAGAAAGTTAAAAAGAAGTATATGTGCAAAATAGAAAGACATCTTCTTTGAAAGTCTATGTGCAAAATGGAAAGATATCTTCTTTGAATATCACATCCATATTTACAAAAAAAATTAGCAGTGTGAAAATCATAAAGGATATATCCCTTTTTAACTTCTAAATATCCTATATGTATAATAAATTTAGATCTAGATTTTGATTTATCAAATGAGTTAAATCCTTGGCAAAACATAAACAACCTATTATTCTGAGATGGTTAATAAAAGGTTTTCTACAAAGGAATACCCCATAAAGAGATTTATTGTTTAACACAACACTAGGTAAACTATTGATTAAATATGTTGCAGTCACATGCAATATCCCTAGAGCTTATGTAAGACCCCACAAAATTTTGACCATTTTATTTTGACCCTCCCATGTCGTAATGTACATTTTTTACTTGAATGATGATTAGTGCTATTAAAAGGGTATGTTGGGAAATTTTTAGAATTTTCAAAGATGGTTCAAAGCCATTTTGGAACCCCCGAGGTAGTAAGCCTCCACGATAGTAGCGTTCTATGCCACTTAGCCTCCGCAATAAGGGCATGGCTTGGAGGTTAAGCTTCGCAATAACGGCGTGCCACACTACTATGTAATTTTTGCCTAGTTTTTTGTTTTTTTAGTTGGGGTGAGGGGCTTTTGGTCTTTTTATCCATTGCATGGCTTTTAAACATAAAATAAACCCTTGTCCTTCAGTTTTCAAAGATCAAACCCCACGTTTCTCTTCTTTAACACTCAACTCAAGTGAGCTCAAGGGTTTTACAAAGAATTCACCATTCAAGCTCCAAACTTTAATTTCTCTCTAAATTCCTTGGTATTTAAGGCATGTTTCTCATTCTTAACTTGTATTTTACATTGTGGTATTTATTTAAGCATTATTCATGTGATTTTAATTGATAGGTTGGAAATTGGGTTGAGGGCATTAAATAGTTATTGCTTGAATTATTTTTCCCATGATTTAAGTATGTTGTATATGCATTGATTGATGGTATTGGGATTGAATGGGTGAATTGTTATGAGTATTGGAATGGGGAACATGGGTTTCCCTAATTTGATGAAATTTTGCTTTGATAATGGCATTAACCTCAATCCACTTTAAAAATCTTGATTTGAACATGAAATTTACTTTATTTAACTTACCTTTGGAACACTGCATTGCATTAAATGATAATGGATAGTAAAAATGATTTTGGAATGCCCTTGGTGACTATGGTTTTGGAATTTAAATGGAACTTGGGAGTCTAATGGTCACATGGATTGGTTTGGCATAATTATATAAGCTTCCAAGCATATTGGTATGATGATACCAAGTTAGTAAATGCCTTAATGAATGACTCATGGGTTAATGGTTGGGTTTATGTGCAACTATTTTAATTTGGGCTTAAAGGGAATTATGTAGCTCACTGTGAAAGTGTAGGTCCCCGGGGGACCAATACTGGAGACCATATTTGTCATTATGGGAGTCTATATGACCGTGTTCTTAGTGCATATATTATATTTTGGATGGCTATCACCTTAGTTCTTTAGACTTTCCTTGATGTCCTTAGTTCGCGTGTCTAACACGCATTAGGGCCATTCAGCTGGGGAAGATGAACCCAGATAGATTATGGGTGCTTTTAGGATGGAGCGAGCTATACAGTTCAGCTAATTTTTTAAACTCTCATGCCCATGACCTTTTGTTCTTATCCCGGTATTCTATATATGTATATATAAATGTTGTGCATGTGGTTTTGACTGGATTTTGGAGATAGCTTTATTTTATCTTTCCCCTGAGTTACATGCTAGTGCTCACCCCACTAACCATCATTGGACGCTACATTATTTCATGATATAGGGTCCGAGGGATTTTTTGTGGCTCCTATGGAGCGTTAGGTGATTTGGTACTCTTGTGGATCTCTATGAAGTGGTGAGCCTCCCTTTTTTGAAAAGGCCCAATCATTTTCCTTGTTTCTTTTATTTCTTATTATTTCTTATTTTTGGATTCTTTCTTCCATAGTCGGGGGCATGTCCCAACTAGTTGGTATTTTTGGTTTTAGAGGCTTTTGTGGACAAGTATTCGGTTGGTTATTTGTTTGATTCTTAGGACTTTCATCAGGTTTATCTATCCTTCTTATTATCATGTTGATTGGCTTCCACTATTTATTTTATTGGGCTCTAAAGGTTAAGCTAAGGGGGTGGTCTCTGGCCCATGGTGGGCTTAAGATACCCCTCATGACTAGGCCCTGATTTGGGTTATGACAACTTAATAGGGATATGAGCCTATATTCTTATAGCTCTTGCAACTTCTGAAGTATGTCTATTCTTCATTTTAGCAATACCATTTTGCTGAGGGATATAAGCATAAGAGTTTTGATGAACTATACCTAGCTAATTTACTAAGTCTTGATGGAAGTTGTTTGTAAATTCTATCCCATTGTCAGCTCTTATGATCTTAACTATTTTATTAAACTGAGTTTGTTTATGTACAAGAAACTGTTTTAAGACGATGGACACATCCGATTTTGGTTTATGAAGAAACAACTAATTAACTTTTATAAAATCATCAATTATAGTGAGAAAATATTGATTTCTAGCATAAGTGGGGGTTTTATAAGGACCCCATATGTTTACATGTATCATATCTAATATAGATTGAGTCTTAATACAATTAGATGAAAATGAAATTCTATCTTGTTTAGCTAAAGGACTCACTGTACAATTCTTAATAGATTCATTCATTATTTAAAGACTACTAGGAAACAATGTATATAAGGTTGTAGATGAACTATGTCCAAATCTCTTATTCCATGTTGATGTCACCTAAATTACACCTCCAAGAAAGTATAAAGTGGTCGCTTGTCAAATATAGAACCCAACCAGGTTGGGGTCAATCCTATGAGGAATAGGTCAAAAATCTATCACGATTTTACGGATGTAATTGGAAATTGCAGAAATCAAAAGGGGGTTTTGTGAAAATAAGAGCAATAGTAACAATGTAGGGAAATTAGAGTTCTTATTAATATGGGACGATCACTAGGATTGTGTTCTCCCTGGCTTCAATACTCCATAAATTGTTTGTGCTTGTCAAACCATCTTGGTGTCTTGCATGCAAAATCTAACAAGTTATGTATCACCTAATTGTCTCTTGACCTTGGTTTGGGTAAATTTCACTAATCTCCTCTTGCTCTCAAAGTGTTGTATTACTAACCCTTGTTGTTGATCTCAGGTTAACTATCTTCTCTCGATCCCTAGTTAATTAATTAAAGGTTGATAGCTTCAAATTATTGTTGGGATTTTTTTTCTAATTCCTACCTCTCCCTCAAGTAGGTATTAAATGTAGTCAAGTTCCTAACATATTTGCAACTGTTAAGAAAGCAATAAAATCAAAGGAAATTCCAATACATACAAGAACACTAACTTAGAATGACTTTACACTTAACCTACTTCATTAATCTATCAGGGTTCCTACAAACCTAGTTATTGGGTTTAGCTACTCGTGGTTGTAAGAACAAATAGAGATTCCATAGTGTAATACCCTAAATTTTCAAGCTCTAGTCCCCTCAAAAGATAGGCCACTAAGTTGGCTTTCCAACGCATTAAGTCTCATCTTAATCCGACATCATGACAAAAAGTTATGCAAGTTTTTCCCAGGTTCAAGTCAGCTACCAGTTGCTTCGACTCATGTGACGACCCGTAACCAGGCGTTAAGAGTCATTATGAGCAGTCATAGTCTAAATAAAAAAGAACCTCGGCTTTAGTCCAGTGACTACAACTCCACCCTACGACCTTTTATCAGTGGCTACGAGTCATTAGGAGGGACTTCTAGTCATAACAGTGTGTAACCAAAAATTCATCATAGTGGTTACCAGTACAGTATACAGCTCATAGTCAGACCTTATGAGTCATTGTTGGACTCATAGCCTGACTAGAGAGTGACCCAACAATCAAGCCTCAGACTACGACTCTACCGAGTTATTAGGGGTAAGTTATAGTCAAACTAGTAAGGACCCAAACCTCAGGGTTCTAGGTTACGACTCAGATCACGACTCATGACCAGTCGTGAGGTGAGCCAAAATAACTGGAATGGGGTTTTTCTGTACATTTCTCAGGGACTTTTAAGACTTTTCCCACTTCTTTAATAGCTTAACCCACATTGTTTGGGCTTCCCAAAGGGTGGTATACAAACTCCAAAATCCCCAATTATACGATTAATCATAATTTCACTCAAAGAAATCAAAAAGGGGTAATTTTCCTCTTCTCTCCAAGGCAACTAGGGTTATTCAAGATCAAGCTTGATTTTAAGAAATCATCCAAGGATTTTATATCCTGGTATGTTGGATATTCATTAATTGTCCCCTTTCACCCATTGAGTCCTAAAGTTTCCTAAAACCCTCAAGTTTAGCTTACCCTTTATGCTTAGGGTTCTATTGCAATTATGAATTTTCTTAGAATTACAGTTTATCCTTGAATTGAATCATGTTTTCATGTTATTCTCACAAACTTAGCATCTTTCCATACTCAGAACCATGAATTCCCTTAGTTTAATAAGATATTATATTTTGGGACCAATAATTATGAAATTTTCTTTTAAGTATTCCAATAATGTTATCATGTTTAATGTATTCTTCCATGTTGGTGGGTTATGAACACCTGATACCTAGATATTCATACATTTTACTATTTTCAGGTTACAAGTCATTTATACCATATTTTGTAATGTTAAATTCATGATATTATCATGTTGAGCATCTATTAGTTTTGAATCATGTTAAAAATTTATCAGTATCTGTGTCAGTTTAGCTAGGATTATAACTTAGCACCGAGTGAATCTAGCAATGAAGACTCACCTACAAGTTGAGGGTGGAAACCTTTAGTAGTAGTCCCTTAATTCCAGAACTACATAGCCACCGTAGGTTATGAGAGGTTGTCCTGCCTATATAGGGTTGACACTCTCTTAGGGGTCACCTGTCAGTAGAAGATTGATACCCTAATCCTTTGAGATATCAATTTAGTGGATCCACACAGCTAGTGTTGGTACCATTGGCAAGGTACTAACACCCTTCTAACTAGGGTTACAGGTTAGACCCCGACTAGGTCAGATTAAGACATGTCAGTTAAATGTCAACTCCCACAGTTTCACTTCAGTATCCAGACTGTATCAATTCAGGTTTTCATAACCAAGTGTCCATATATTAGTTATTCAGTTATTCAGATTATTTCAATACATGTTTATTGTAATGCCTCAGGTTTTTTGGTCCTTTAAAATTTTTTGAAATTTTATCCTCACTATCCTAACTATGACTCCCATGGTGAGTCATAAGGAGTCATGATGGGTCGTAGGGACTCTATTGTAGCTTAATCAGAACAAGTGGATTAGTATTCTACTCAAAATATGAGTGGCTCTCAAATAGAAGTCAAGACTTCTTATGGGTCATAAGGACCAAGTCGTAAGGTGTTAAGTAAGTTTGTCCCAAGGCACTGTTCTCATTATGACTTGAGGCAATAAGACATAAAGACTCATAATGAGTCGTTATGTCCCAATTGTAGGGTGTCTAGTATGTCATCCCAAATTGTTGTTATTTTGAGCACGAGAAGTGGTTACGAGTCATGAAGTGTAATTATGAGTTGGGGGTATGAATCGTAGCCAGACCAGTGTGGAGCCTTAGTTGTTCTGTCTTGACTATGACTCCTTGTGATGAGTCGTAATGAGTCTTTGCGAGTTTTATAATGACCCGTAGTCACTGACGACTAAATTTTAGTTTTTAAATTGAGGGCACTTTGGACAATTCAGTTTTCATCCAATTAAAACCGCACGTTCACAAAGCACTTAAGGTAGTTATATTTCATTCTTAAATGTACTCATAGACTTCCAAATCTCTCTTAAATTCTCTCAAGAAGCCATACTTAGGGTTTCCAAAAAATAGTCCATCCAAAGGCTCAAGGGTTGAATTTCTTTCGTGAAACTTAGTAGTTCATCCATGTTACTCCTCCCTTATTGTTAATTTGTTAAAAGAATATATTTTAAAGTATTTTTCATGCGATATTGATGCTGGTTTTGAAACAAGAATTGATGGTTTTGAATGCTTATTGATTGAACAATGTTTTCCCATAGTTTACAAGTGATTACTCATGTTTTAATTATGGTTTTGAACCGTGGATGCATGGGTATGGTGAATGAACTAGGAAATTGTGATTTTCCCTAAACTTTTGACTTTTGAAGTGGTTATGACCCCAAGCTATATTGTGAAATTGGGTCTTAGTTATGAGAAATATGGGAATTTAACTATTCTTAAACTATTGAATTATGATTTTCTAATTGAACCTTGTGGGTTCGTGTTTCCATGAGTTATTGCATAATTGAACCAAAGCGGTTACGAATTCTCCCAAGTGATATAATTATCTTGGTATGTGTTGTTACCTTGCAAGTGTAGTTGGTATGACGATACCAATAATGTATTCCTTAATATGAAATATAGTTGAATGAATGGGATTGTGTGATAAATGTTTTTAATTGGGCTTTAATAAGGGTTGTGTAGCTGATTCGTGAAAGTAGAGGTCTGAGAGACCAATACTGGAAACCACAGTTGCCGACGAGGAAGTCTATATAACTAGGTGGTTTAAGTCCCCCTTAATATTATTATAATATGATTGGGACGTTTGATTCCCCCCCCCCCAATATATTACATGATTTGGTGCTCGTGTCACCTGGATATACAGGGAGGTTTGAGTCCCCCTTAGCGCATATGTACACCCTCTAATTCGAGCAGCTACAAGTACTGGGGACCTACCAGCTGGGGGAGATCTAGGCCCATATAGCCCGTGGGTGCCTTGTATGTTATGACGGTTGAAATACATAACCCAGGATAAAGTTTTAAAAAGCATGCTAAGCCTTGTTCCCTATCCCGGCATGTGATAAATATGTACATATATACATTTGATTTTGTGCATTGGTTTTGAATGATTTGAACTGTTGATCATGGCATTATGTTATACTTATCCCTGAGTTACATGCTAGTGTTTACCCCACTAACTATCTCCGAACACTGTATCCCCATGCGATGCAGGCACAAGAGCTACTTCTAATGTTTTTGCACATAGTTAAGTCGGTCGGTTCGATTCATTAGTTCATTGTATTATTGTGAAATAGTGAGATTCCATTCCCTAGAAGGCTTAGGCATTTCACTAACTTTTATGCTTAGATTTGAGTTGATAGTTACTTTCATTATTATTTCATTCTCATTATCACTTGTAGAGTCAGGGA
Organism: Capsicum baccatum var. pendulum; assembly: GCA_030864225.1. Classification (NCBI taxonomy): domain Eukaryota; kingdom Viridiplantae; phylum Streptophyta; class Magnoliopsida; order Solanales; family Solanaceae; genus Capsicum; species Capsicum baccatum. The sequence continues at coordinate 72,387,513 of CM061551.1, forward strand.
TATGTCCTGACCAAGACTGGTTTTGGTTATTTATTTAGAAGGCTTTGTTTGGACTACTGTAGATATTGGGTGATGTTGGACGATTGTTTGGACGGTCACTGATCGTCGCTTATAGGCATGCCTTAAATTTTCTTAAACTTGTTACATGTTATCTTGTTATATGTTTGGAATTCATCCGACATTAGGGAATATTGTGTTTGGTTTGATTAGGCGCAGGGGGTGATCTCTAGTTCACATGGGACTTGAGATACCCGTCATGTCCAGGTCATGGTTCGGGTCATGACAAAGATGGTATCAGAGGCTAGGTTTAGTGTTATTGGGTGTCCAACAAAGCCATATCAAGTAGAGTCTCGTTTATGGGTGCATAGTGTGCCACACTTATAAGGGAGAGTCTACAAGACATTTAGGAATGTGTACCTTTCTTTTTTTCTATTTTAAGATATAGAGTCTAAGGTCTTGAATGTCCTCTAATTTCCATATGTTTGCTTTTCAGATCATGCCTCCCAAAAGTCAGATGTTCATGGAAACTCCTCTATCCCATCTAAGGACAATGTGGATGGATCTCATCCTACTCCAAGAGTTCAGACCCAGTCGAGGGTTTCTGTTTCTAATTGCCCTGAGGGAGCTCCACTAGTTCCCCCTATCCCTCCTCAAGAACCCCGAGCTAATGTGTCTAATGTTGACTTTTGCTAATCGATTCATTTGCTTGCCGAGTTATAGGTCTGCTAGACTGAGTGGGTTAATTTTCTTTCCCCATTCTCCAAGGCCACTAGAGTTGGCCAATTTATAAGGTTGAGTCCTCCTACTTTCACTAGTTTTAATGATGAGGAATAATCTCAAAATTTCATTAATGGGATAGAAAAGTTCTTTTGTGTGATGCATGCTACCTATATAGAGGGATTAGAGTTCATTTTTTATTACTTGAAGGATGTGGCGTATCAGTGGTATGAGGAGTGGGACCAGTCTAGGGGAAATAATGTTGAGTCAACTTTTGTGGGATGACTTCTCTAATACCTTTCTTGATCGCTTCTTTCCTTAAAAGTTGAGGGAGGCGAAGGCTGAGAAATTAGTGAATTTAAAGCAAGGCAGGATAACAGTAAAGGAGTATTCATTGAAGTTTCATCAGCTGTCGTGTTATACTCCTGAATTGGTGTCTAACATGAGGGCTATAATGAGAAAGTTTTCTATGAGGTTGTCCCGTGAGTTGTTCTTGGAGAGCAACGCTTGTTGAAAAAGGATATGGACATCTTAGATTTATGGTGTATATGCAATAGGTGGAAGAAGAAACAAGAAGAGATAAGTGAAAGGCAGTGTAACAAGTTTTGTTATTTAGATCAGGGTGGAGATCAGCAGTAGAGTGGTAGAGATAGTAGAAAATGGTCTAAGAAAAAGAGGGTTAATTCTGGTTCCTACTCTATGGCTAGTGCTCCTTACCCAAAGTTATCAGGTAATCCCCACTATTAGTATAATAGTGAGTTTAGTGCACTAGGAACCCAGTCGTAGGCTAATGGGGCTCAGTCAGCTCCGTCATAGCCTCCATGTATATTTTATGGTCAAGTGTATCATGGTGTTTGTGAAGAAGAGAAAAATAAGTACTTTAAATATGGTCATATTGCTCATATCCAAAGGGATTATCCTTCAAAGGTTGCTAGTGGGGCGAATAAAATTCCTGTGGCTACTTCATTTGCCCCTGCACCAAAGGGTGCTACTTCTACTTCTAGCTCCAGCATTGGTCAGAATGGTTTGTATGCTTTTACCACCCACTAGGATTCTGAGGCATCCCCCAATATTGTTAATGGTATGCTTAAACTTCTCTCGTGATGTATATTTTCTGTTTGATCTAGGGTCTACTTTTTTTTATGTGACCCCTTATGTGGCTATCTATTTTGGTTTGATCCTGAGTATATTTTGAGTTCCTTTTTGGTGTCCACCCTGGTGGGTGACTCCATTATGGCTAGAAGGTTCAATAGGGGTTATGTGATGTCAGTCCATGGTATGGATACCTTGGTGGATCTAATAGAGTTCAACGTGTTAGATTTTGAAGTCATTTTAAAGATGGATTAGTTGAATTCATACTATGGGTTTCTTGACTATCAAACCCAAAGGATCAGTTTCTATTTCTCTAATGAGTCAGTGATCGAGTGGGAAGATAGTTCTCTAGTGCCTAAGGGAAGGTTCATCGCATAGCTTAGAGCCGGAAATTAGTTTTAAAGGGGTGCCTCTATCACTTAGTGCATGTAAAGGATCTTAGATCCAAAGGTCCTTATTTGCATACTGTCCCTATGGTCTATGAATTTTTTGAGGTGTTTGCTGATAATCTTCCTATCATACCTCCTGATGGGGAAATCGATTTGGGGATTGATCTTTATCTAAACACTCGTCCTATCTCTATCCTACTTTATAGGATGGCTATGGCTGAGTTAAAAGAACTTAAAGAGTAGTTGAAAGATCTTCTGGATAAGGGTTTTATCCGCCCTAGTGTGCCTCCGTGGGATGCTCTTGTGCTCTTCGTGCGTAAGAAGGATGGTTCCCTTTGGATGTGTATTGATTATCGTTAATTGAATAAGATGACCATGAAGAATAAGTATCCCCTTCCAAGGATTGATGATTTTTTTATTATCTTCAGGGTTCTAAGTTCTTTTCTAAGATTGATCTTCGGTTGAGTTACCATCAGTTGAAGATCAAGGAGACGGATATCCCTAAGACTTCCATCCAAACTCGGTATGGTCATTTTGAATTTTTAGTGATGTCTTTCGATTTGACCAATGCCCCGATAGAACTTATGGACCTTATGAATTAGATTTTCCAATAGTTCTTGGATCTGTTTGTCATTATCTTTATCGATAATATTTTGGTATATTCTAGCAGTGAGGTGAATTATGTTGATCACCTCTGCCTTGTGCTACAAACCTTGAAAGAGCAGTATTTGTATGCAAAGTTCTCTAAGTGTGTGTTTTGGTTGAATGTTGTGACTTATCTGGGACATGTTATTTCTAGAGAGGGGATCATGGTGTATCCATAGAAGGCTGTGGTGGTTAAGAAGTGGCCTAGTCCCATGACTCCATTCAACATTCGGTGCTTTTTGGGTTTAGCCAGTTACTATAGAAGGTTTACGAAAATTTTCTCTTCTATTACTACCCCATTGACTAAGTTGAGTTAGAAAAAGGTGAAATTCTTATGGTTTGATTCTTGCAAGAGTAGTCTCAAGAAGCTGAAAGATAAGTTGACTTCAGCTGCAGTTTGACTCTACCTGAGGGCACTAATGGTTTTATGCTCTATTGCAATGCATCTCGGGTAGGGATGGGTTGTGTGTTGATGCATCATGGCAAGGTGGGTATTTATGCTTCTAAAAAATTGAAAATTCATGAGAAGAATTATCTGACCCATGATTTAAAATTGTTAGCTATTGTGTTTGCATAAAAGATCTGGCGTCATTATTTGAATGGGGTCCGTGTTTATATTTATTCTAATCATAACAGCCTACAATACGTGTTCACCCAGAAAGAATTGAATCTCAGGCAAAGGAGATAGCTTGAGTTGCTTAAGGACTATGACGTGAGTCCTTAATATCGTCCAGGTAAAGCTAATGTAGTTGTTGATAATCTGAATAGGTTGTCCATGGGAAGCTTGTCTCATGTGGATGAGGAGAAGCAGGATTTGGTGAAGGATATTCACCGTTGGGAAATAGTTCAATGAATGGGATTATGTGATAAATGTATGACGATACCAACAATGTATGCCTTAGATTTGAGTTGATAGTTACTTTCATTATCATTAAAATTATCATTTTCATTCTCATTGTCACTTGTCAAAGTCTGGGACATGCCCTGACCAAGACTGGTTTTGGTTTTTTGTTTATAAGGCTTTGTTTGGATTAGTGTGTATATTGGATGATGTTGGTCGGTTGTTTGGTCGATCACCATTCATCGGTTATAATCATGTTTTAAATTTTCTTAATCTTGTTGCATGCTATCATGTTATATGTTTGGAATTCATTCGACATTGGGGGATGTTGTGTTTGGTTTGGTTAGGTGCAGAGGGTGATCTCCGGTCCACATGGGACATGAGATACCCGTCATGGCCAAGCCCTGACTAGGATCATGACATTTATGTTTGGTCTTGCATTCGTCTTATATGTCCATGCGTTAATGCTCAGTACCTATATGTATATCAACTAGTTCCTATCTCTTATACCAGTACATTCAAAGTACTAACCACTTACTCTTTTTTGTGCTATGTTGTCTTATAACATAGGTTCGGACGCTTAGTTCCCAGATCGCTCTTAGTCCGTTTCAATGCCACTCAACTACAGCATTGGTGAGTCCTCATCAATCAAGGACTAGTTATACTATTATTTATTTATCCAAGTATTTTATTTTATGTTATTTCAGTAGTCAGAGTTATTTGGGGACCTGTCGTAGTAACTCATCATGTTAGAGGTTTTCAGACAGCCGTCAGTTAGTCATGTTGTCAGTGATGTTTTAAGTTGCATTTTTATATTACTTGGAATTATTTAGATACTTTATTTTAAAGACTTTTGCCCGGTATTTTGTTACCTTTTTTTAGTGTTTACAGCTTGTGTCAGATCATGGATTAGCTTGGGGTAACTTGTGGCCTTAAGCACCGTGTTATGACTAAGGGGTAGTCTCAGATCGTGACACATAGGTGAAAGTATAAGGACGAACTTACGAAGAATAAGAATGAAAACCCAAAATCTCAAATTAAATGTAAACCCTAAAAACCAAGAACAATAATTTCAAGAGCAATAATGTATCTTAGAACTCAAAATAATGTCAAAAGTGTTATAAAGTGGGTCAACTATTGGAAAAGGGTCCAAAAAAATCATACAACCCTTTAGGGGTACTTATAAATACAAAATAAAATCTATCCTAAATAGTGTAGGAAAGTTGGGGCGGCCACAACCTACCACTCGTAGGTTGGGTCGTAGGTATAACCTACGAATGGTAGCTTAACCCGTGGAAATCAGAGTAGGCTTGAATCTTTTAGCATATCAACCTACAACCCATAGGTTGGGTCATAGGTACAACCTATACCACTCGTAGGTTGAGTCATAGGAATCAAAACTAGCTTGAAATCTGCAGAACATCAACCTACCATCCAACTTACCATCAGTAGGTAATACCTACCACCAGTAGGTAGACCAGTGGGTAACTTTTTTTAGCACTCTTCAACCCTATCTCTATCTTTTCTTAGAACCCATTTTCCTAAAAATTAACACAAACACACATCATATCTAACAAGAATACCTAAGTACTTGCATAATTTTCTTGTTTAAGCATCAAAGTGTTAAGAAAATGATACATCAACACCCTCAACTTAGAACGTTTGCATGTCCTCAAGCAACTAACACAAAACTTTACAAGCACAATTCTTAACTAAATTAAACCTAAGGCGCTTACGACAGTCAACTTATTTTAGCACAAATTTCTTACCCCTCCTATTTATAACTTTCAAAACCACTGTGTTGATCCATTTAGCAGAACAACATGACACAAAAGGAATCAAGTGATTGCATTAGAATAGCAATAAGCAACCAAGGATGTATGCAATTGACACTACCCAAACAAATAAGTAGTTAATAATAGAACCCATGTACCCTCACAGCAGAGAAGTCTTAAATCTCATAGTATCATAATGCATGTCAATGTAAGGGCTACATCAAAATACTCAAGCTCTCAAAAAAGTTCAAACAATGTGCATGAAATATCATAGGCTTGCCTTATTTTAAATACCTTAGTTTTTTGAACAGTTGGACTGGAATCACTGTAGGACCTTTTTAGGCATGTAATGTACTTGGGGACAGGTATGATACATATGGGAAATAGTAACTCACCCTCCTTGACACTATACTTACATTTGTTGGCTCTACTACTTAATCATGGTTTTTTATTCTCCCTTTTTTCTCCTTTATGACATTTGTATTGGGCATGGTTTCCTTCATTCTTTGTGCATATATATACATATATATATTCAATTTTATACCACACCCAACCCTACTTTCTTTTCTTTTATTCAAAAAAAATTTTCATACCTATCTTCAATTACGCACCCCTATGATAACCGCCCTCAACTTAGGTGATTTGCCTGAGTTGAGGTATGCAATGTCCAATGAGGGACGAGGGCCAAAACAGGTTCATTGTAATTAAATGGGAAGGTAAAAAGGTTAGAATAAAAAAATAGGTCAATTTAGGCTCAATTAGGGATCCAGGGATACTTACTCTTATTTAGTTGGTCGTTTAGGCTAAGAGTAGGCTTATTCAAACATGGCATAAGATCATGACCCAACCAACTATCTTACAACCTAGTTAAGACCTAGCGAGCAAGATTTGAATTAAATACACAAAGTGAACTGGGTAAATACCTCACATGCATATGGTGCGGGGTTATATTATCAACTACTACCTATTCGATTCATGCAATGCTAAGTTATGGTTATTTTGCCCCTAATACTAATTCCATGACAAGATACAACAATGGTAACATATATATTTACAACACACAGTTCACAAAACTTTTAGGAGGGATATCATATTTTTCATACGCATAAAGGATGGGTATCCGACTTTTCACACACATAAAAAGACAAAACATTTTGATTGCACTTAGATTCCTTATTTTTCTTCTAATTAAATAAAATAACACATAACACATATCATGAACATAACACAATACCTAAACATGTCGGCTCTACTATGATAACACACTCTAGAGAAAAAAGACACGAGCCCCAAGAGGACATCTAGACCCATAAGTAGCCCTACCTCCACCAAATAAACATGCATTGTCCCCAATGCATTAGGCCACAGTAAAGTAAAAGAGTTAGGAACATACCTATATCACCTTAGGTGCATATATTTGATATCAATCACTATAACATAAATTATGACAATTGCAGAAATAACAAGAAACCTTGGGTTGCCTCCCAAGCAACGTCGAATTTAATGTCCCGAAAGGACATGGGGGCCTTGATTACTTAGACTTCATCAAGGTAGCCATGGTGTTGGATTTCAAGATCATCAAAACTATCTATTATCAAAACCACCCTTATGTCAATTGGTTTCTTTATAGTTTTGCGAATATTGAACGTGACTTCCCTATTATTCAAACTGAACTTAAGCTCACCTCTTTCTATGTCCACCAATTCTCTACCTGTGCCTCAAAATGGTCTCTCCAAAATTATGGAAATAACAAAATCAACATCATAATCCATGACAATAAAGTCAATTAAAAAGATGAAGTTCTCCACTTTGACCAAAACATCAAACGTTATGCCCACGAGCTTCTTAACTGTATGATCTGCCATTAATAACTACATCGTCATAGTTTTGGAGGTCTCAAGCCCAATAGTTTTAACACTACCAGTGGAATCAAGTTAATGCTTGCATCCAAGTTATACAAAGCCTTGGAAAACCTTGATGACCCAATTGTGAAAAGAATTGTGAAGGCATCGAGGGCACATTTCTTTTGCATAAGAGATTGAGATGTAATCTCACTACAATAATGCAAACCACCAACATCCTCATAACTTATAGTTTTTATTTTTTCACCAAATCCTTTATAAATTTGCACAACCAACCATCTGTTCTAGATATTCAAGAAGAGGGATGTTCACAGTTAACTCTTTCAGCATAGAAATAAACTTTTTATACTTCCCTTCTTTAGCTTTCTGCTTCAATCATTAGGGAAATGCTGGAAAAGGTTGGGGAATGGGTTTCAGTGGTAGTATGACCTCCTTATTCTTTCCTTTGTTTTTAGCTCATTTTTTATAATTGTAGGCTTCTGAGATGACTCACCATTAGTCACCAACTTCTCAATTTCAATTTCAGGAGCATCATCAATATCCATAATATCATTTCTTACCTCATCAACCACAGGCATAGGTGGATCAATAGTATCCTTGCCACTCCAAATAGTGATAGATAGGCAGTGAATGGTGTTCTTCAGATTTTGAATGATATTTTTAGAAAGTGTGCTCAATTGATACTGATTCAATATAGCCAATATCTACCTAAATAGTTTCTCAAGATGCTTAATCGTTATGGCAGGCGATTCTACTTTCTAGCTTTATCATAATATATTTCCTTAATCTTCTTAAGGCAACTCTCTTAGCTCCCTGAAATAGTAACAATCTTAGAAAGAAATGCTTCCATTCTCAAACTTCTTAACTCAACATCATGATTCCTCAGTGGAACATAAGGAGCATTTTTCTCCTTGTAATCATCTTTTCTTTACTAGTCACCATCACATTCTCTACTCATGTCCCTATACCCGTCTCTATAGTAATTCTAACCCTAATTCCCTTACCTCGAGTTCTAAGTGTCTTGGTTAGACCATTGTTCCTTGGCTCAAAAACTCACTATCTTTTTATACAAGTATGCTTCCTTCTCAAATTAGACTCAATATGTCTAAAATATTTACCTCATGCTTCTACAATATTTAGCATTTCTGCTCTGATGGCAAAAAATTACTTAGTAAGCAAACCAATCTCAGTACTCAGTTATGCTACCTCTTGAGCCACTATCTCATCTAGGGCGCTCTGCTTAATAGAAGCATCAATAGCATAAGTACCAGTTGACCTATCTGCCTTTTGAGTATGCCACCCTCGGTTAGTTTTAGTAATCCGATCTAAGATTTTGAAGCCTGATTCATTGATGACTCATGAAAGCTCCACCTATAATAGTATTCACCACAACCTTGGTATTTTAATTGAAGGCTCTATAGAATATTTTCAACAACTTCTTCCCAGTTATTTTATGGTTAGGAATATTCATCAGCTTCTTTTTAAACCTTAACCATGTCACGCGTAGTGCCTCTGAATGTAATTATTTGAAATTATATATCTTATCCTTCAACTGTAGCATTCTAAAAAATAGGAAAAATCAATCCAAGAACTGTGTCCTCAACTTGTTCTAAATGGTAATAGATCCACAAGGCATCTTACTAAATTACAAAGTAGTTTCTCTTGTAAGAGAGAATGGGAACAAGCTGAGTCAGATAGCTTTATAACTCGCCCCAGGTATATTGTACGAAGTGGAAATCCCAACAAAGTTTATAAGGTGCATGTTTGCATCATCAGTAGGCAAACCAGCAAATACTCCCTTCAAATTCAATAACTAGATCATTGTGCTGGTAATGTCAAATTTCCTTCCTTTGGGCAACTCTGGAGCAATAATAGCACATTTCATACCCCAGATCTTCTACCAGATCATTATAAATTGGAAAGTACTAATAAGAGGGTAGTTGACTTCTACTTTATTAATTCTATCTCTGTTGAGTGTTGTATGATGATCTTTTTCCTTTTGTCTATCTCTCTCTTAAGCATTCGGGCAAGTGCTAACCTAGCACTTTCTTCAGCCACTACTCGGGTAGTGGTTTGCTGAGAAATTCTTGAATACCATGTGTAGATAGCCAATTTAATACAGTTGGGTCATATGAACACCTTTGTGCTGGGCTACTTGATCATACTCTTCTACTCTCTCCATCTTATGATTCTGTCGTAAGGTTTGTTCAAGCTTAGGATCAAATAGAATTAGGGATTGCCTTAAATATGAGTATTGGCATCTACTGGTGTGCCTTAGAAATAGTAAAAAAACAAAAATCAACAAACAAAACCAACAACTTCAACAAACTCAATCAATTAATTCATAACTGTATTCCCTAGCAATGGTGCCAAAATTTGATGCCACCCTAATTACACTTCCAAGAAAGTATAAAGCGGTTGCTTTTCAATTATAGAGCCCAACCAGGTTGAGTTTAATTCAACGAAGAATAGGTCAAAAATCTATCACGAGCTTGCTGATGTAATTAGAAATTGTAGAAAGTAAAAAAAAGGGCTTTGTGAAAATAGGAGCAATAATAAAAATGTTAGGCAATTAGAGTTGTTATCAATATGAGATAATCACTAGGATTGTGTTCCCCCTGACTTCATAACTCCACAAATGGCTCATGGTTGTCAGACTACCTCGGTGCCTCACATGCAAAATCTAACAAGTTATATATCACCTAACCATCTCTCAACCTTGGTTTGGATGAATTTCACTCATCTCCTCATAGTCTCAAAGTGTTGCGTTACTAATTTATGTTGTTGATCTCATATTAACTATATCCTCTCGATCTTAAGATAATTAGATAAAAGTTGATAGCTTCATATTACTGTTGTGATCTCCTTTTCCTAATCTATACCTCTATCTCTCTCAAGTAAGTATCGAATACAAACAAGTTCTGAACGACTGATGTGTAAGAAAATGCTAACATATATTATGCTTTTAGCCATGAATAATTGTGAAGTCTTAAGCAACTTTTTTTGTATTAGATTATTTTACTTTAATTTTGCAGTAAAAGATAAGGTGCAGGGGAACCAATAATAACGGAAGCAAAAAGGTTGAATTCTGAAGCAAATAAAGGACAAGTATGGCTGACGACATTCATGATAAGTTATCAGCCTGGTGATAAGCTATCAAGGCCACCGTCAGACTTAACTAAAGAATGGGAGTTGAAGAGAAGTTGTGACGACATTTTGTGATAAGGTATCAGAGTTGTGATAAGGCATTAAGATCATTGTCAACCTTAGGAATAAATTATAAAAAGGGAAGAGGAGCTAAAGACATCCATGACATATCGTCAGACTCCTGATACGTCATCATCCACATCATTAGCCTTAGGCAGAGCTTGTCAACATTGAAGGAAATTTGACACCATTCCTAATAAAGCATCAGACCCTTAATTAGACTCAAGTATAAATAGTAGCTTTTACGGTTTTTTAATTATCATTGATATATCTTGCAATACACGTTGTGCATGATTTTTGTCTCTCTCAAGTTCCAATTGCTCTAGAACATTATTGTTGAGAGAAGATTGTCGTTAATATTTTGGGAGTTTTGTATTAAGATTCAGTTCAAGTTACACTTCTTGATTTTCATCATCATTGTAAGCTAATCTGCCCAACTATGAATTCAACTTGTGTACTTTTTTATTGCATCATGAGTGGCTAAACTCCATTAACCTGAATTATGGGATCTAGGGTTAGGTCTAGATAAGGCTCTAAGTATTTAAGATTCAATAGGTGGTAGGATTTCTTGATAATTCTGAAGCTTTAATTAACGTCTGTTGGTTGCAAATAGTTGACACACCTACTTTGATTTTCTTGAGAAAGAAATCAAATATAGTAGGAAGTGAATTATCAACAGGGACTCAGAAATGCTTCATTTCATAATCAGCGTTGTAACAAGGTTGGTTAACCTGAGGTAAAATCTAGGCAACGAATAGAAATTCCCTAAGTCCTAAAGGATTAGGAAATTAAATGCTTAAGTAAGTCAAGAGACATTTGAGAATAACGTCGATAAAGATAGCTTGTTATCCTACCCACCATAAGAATCTTGAATCACCTTTAGCATCTGTCATGTACCGTAAGCCCTAGTGAACATAATTCTGGTTATTTCATAAACTCTTGATTACAAACATCGAAATTAAAGTGACAAATAATTATTCGTGAAACTTAAACTCCCCATTTTAGGAAACATTAAATTGTCAGTGAATTAAATCGCAAATAACTTGGGTTCACACCTTATTCCCTGTGGTATTCAACCACAACCTAGTTGGGTTTAATATTAACGACGATCGCTTACACCCATTCAAGAGTGTAATTTGAGAGTTATCAAAAATAGCATCGTTGTCGGGGTATACGGTTGTAAAATAAACGTTTGTGTGCTCTAATTGACTGTTAGTTAAGTTTCCTAGATTTACATTTTTTTGTTGTTTTTGTTTAATTGCAAGATCCTTCTTGTTTATGCCAAAAACTAGAAGTTTCGAAGAATCGTTATTACTAATTGATTCAGAACTACAACTGATCGGGAGAATAGTAGAACAGTAAGAGACTGATACACTGGCAGCCTTAGCCAGGGCTCAGGTGAACGTACAGAATAAGGGTCAACAAGTACATTATTCGAACCTTGATGATGAAGACTTGGGTGATAAGGAATTGTTGAATCCTCAAAACCCTAGGCAAGAAGAGGAAATTACTGCACCAGTGCAATGAAATTTCAATAGAAACCGTCCAGTCAGAGGAAAGTATGGTCAATAGCCTGTCCAATACGAGGTTGATGACGATGATGAAGGAATAAACGGAGCAGGTGTAATGGGTGCAATCATTCCTCCACTGTTTGCACCTGGTGCAAAATTCAGCATAACAAGTACCATGATTCAACTCCTGAATCTGAAGGGATTGCTCGGTGGCCTGCCTGGTGATGATCCAAACATGCACTTGGTGAACTTTATCACCATCTGCAAATCTTTTGATAATCTGGGAGTGAGCCAAAATGCGATGCGATTGAGATTGTTTCTATTGTCTTTTTCTGGAGAGGCAACAATGTGGTTAAATGAGCTTACGCCTGATTCCATCACCCATTAGAGGGAGTTGAAAGAAGTGTTCCTAGAACGTTTTTTCCCACCCTCCATAAGGGTACAATTGAGAGATGAGATTAGCAACTTTAGACAGCTCCCTACCGAAGCTTTGCATGAGACATGGGAGAGGTTCAAGAAGAAGATGACACAGTGTTCGAACCATAATATGATGGACCTACACTTCATGAAGACTTTGTATAGGGCTCTCAACTTTGTAACAAAGCTGATTGTAGATAATGTTGTTGCTGGTTCATTTGTTGATCTATCTTTTTAAGAAGCCTCAGATATGCTGAATAGAATGACCGAATAGAGTCGAGCTTGGAATACCAGGGATTCTGTGGTAGCTACCCTGACTGTTTCTATAGGTATGACTGCAGAGTAGCGCAGAACAGATAAGGAGCGACACCAAGACAGGGCCCACCTAAAGATACGGATGGACTTGCTAGCCAAGCACTTGCTGTCAGGAAAGACTGAAAAGGTCAAAGCTGTGGAATCTCAGTGCACTGTGGCTAATAATGCAGATGGGAAGGCAAACTATGTGAGTAATCAAGGGGGTTTCCGAGGTAGTAGCCAAGGGAATCAAGGTCAAAAATTTTATGAAAAGCCTGATTATAAAGATAGGGAGAAAGAAAACTAGAGAAGCAATAATGATAGGAGTGGTTTATATGTTCCTCCTGGAAGTCGGGATGTTGCACCAACTAGCTCTGGCAAGATGTCCATGGAGGACATGATGGAAAAATTATTGAAGGGAGTTGAGGCTACCAACTCGGGGTTAACTACTATAAAGAGTGAATTCTCTACCCTGAGTTAGTTGGTTAGTTCACACTCCACTTCTATCAAGCAGTTGGAGTAGTAGATGAGTCAACTTTCCATAACACTAAACCAGAGAAAAAGTGGTACTTTACCTAGTGATACGGTTTAGAGTCAACGGAATGATTGGCGATTACCACTAGGAGTGGCAAGATGTTACTTAGCCTATCTGTGGGAAAATCTGTAGATGGTGACATAGTTGTTGATGAATCCAAAGAAAGCAATCTAGTGGAATCTGAGAAGCTGGATAGTTCTGTTGATACTTCCCATAAGTAAAAAGAGAAGGAAGAGGAAGTGGTGTTGAAAACTATTCCAAGACCACTACCTCTCTTTCCTCAACGATTGAAGAAGAAGGCTGATGATGCAAAATTCAGCAAATTCATGGCAATGCTCAAGCAATTGACAATAAATGTGCCTCTGGTTGAAGCACTTGAGCAAATGCTAGGATACGCAAAATTCATGAAGGACCTTGTAACTAAGAAATGGAAGGTTAACCATGAGCCAGAGGACAATCTTCTCCACTGTGGTGCTATCTCTATAAGGTCTTTAGTGCAGAAAAAGGCAGATCCAGGAGCATTTACCATCCCGTGTACTATTAGTTCCCTGAAATTCGCAAAAGCACTATGCGATCTGGGTGCCAGTATAAATCTAATGCCACTGGCTGTGTACAAGAAATTGGGTTTGAGGGATCCTACCCCAACAAATATGCAGTTGGTAACGGCAGATAGGTTTGTGAAGCGGCCTGTGGGCATACTACATGATGTTTTGGTAAAGGTAGCCGATTTTATTTTGCCTGCTGACTTTGTGGTCCTAGATTGCGAGATGGATTTTAAAGTACCCATCATATTGGGTAGGCCATTACTTACAACTAGAAGAGTACTAGTAGACATAGAGTTAAATGAGCTAAAGTTCAGGTTTAATGACAAAGAAGCATGCTTCAAAATACACACATCCATGATTCAGAAAAAAGAGATGAGTGTTTTCTCAATCGTTGACATCGTCTATGATGATGGTAAAGGGGTATCATCAGGTTGTCTTGGAGAAGTCTGAGTAGTCAAGATAACCAAGTAGTGCTGCGACAGTAAATTAGGCGCTATTGCGAGGCAACTCAAATTTTTTATGTTTAAGCAAGTCTTTTTACTTTTATAATTAGGATTTAGTACAGAGAAGGTGAAAAATGAAGAGGTCAGCTGAAAGGTCATGAGGGCATCTATGATAAGCCATCATAACTATGATATGCTATCAACAATATCATCAGATAGGCAAAATTTGAGGCAGCCTCTATTAAGGGTAAAGACGTTTGTGATAGGCTAAAACCCTTGTGATAAGCCATCACAATTTATCGACAACCCAAAGACATAAAAGCTAAATTTTGGGCCTAGTTTAAAGAAAATCCAATCTGGCCCGGCAGTGGAACCTCTTCAGATTTTCGTTAATTTTATTTTTCTTTATTTTTTAGCTTATTTCTTTCCTTAGTTAGTTTATTTCCTACTTTTTTCAAAACACTTCAAGAATGCATCTTCCTTGTAAATGTGGGCTTGAAGATAAGGCCAAAAAAAACAAAGTGTTCTCTCTCTTATATTCTCATCTGCTCTAATTTTCTCAAGAAGCTAAGTCGTCTACCAGGTATGATCGAAGTTTATCTCTTCTCTTCTCGTGGGTTAAGTGGTAAGCTTCTGAAAACATTGGGTGTTCAAAGAAGATGAATCATATTGGAGTTACCATTGTTGTTACAAGTTGAAACCTAGGGTTTACAGCTATGCACGAGTTGCGAAAAGCTAAAACCCTAGTTTAAGAATTGAAAAATCCCTGTGATTCTAAGAAGAATTTGGGTTGCTAATTAAGAATGAAAGTCATAAATGGGGTTTTGATAAGAGCTGAGGACATTTATGATAAGCTATCATAATTGTGATGGCTTATCGGGAATGTCGTCAAAGGTTGCTAAAAATAAAGTGGTTTCTATTTAGAGCTGACGACATTGTTGATAGGCTATCCTAATTTTGACGGCTTATCAACAATGTCGTCAAAAGTTAATAAAGTTTCATAGGTTCTATCTGAGGTTGATGACAATTGTGATAAGCTATCACAGTCGTGACGGCTTATCAAAAAATGTCGTCATACCTGGAACCTGAAGCATGAATGATCCTTCTCAAAGAATGAGAAGATTAAATGATTAATGTGTTTGTGTTTATGCTCTTGAGGATTGACTAATGTTTTTCTAGTGCTACAGGAACCTTATAATGGCATACAAAGAAAAGAGTCCTCAGCTTACCAAGAAGGAACAACAGAAAAGTGTACGCCGAAAACTCATCGATGAGGAGTCTGATTATGAAGAGGAAGGACCACTGCTCAGGAAGCGAAAGAAGAAGTAAAGCCCTACAAAACCTCCACCACCCCACCAGTTGAGGTAGAGGATAGTGAGGACACTGAAATAATAAAAGCTTCTGAGCAGAAGGTATCTGAACATTCTGAATATGAGCAACAAGAGTCTGAACACGCTAAATCTGAAAAAGAGGAACAGGAAGGGTCTGAGGAGTCTGAGTACAAGGGAACAGCATCCGGCTCCCCGTCCACTAAACAACAAGATGATGAAGAGTCTCCAGCTCGAGGAACACTTATCAAAGGTAAGGATCCTGAAGTTTGAGATAATGCTAGATGGAAAATACCCAAAGCAGAGGGCATCTTACTGCTGGGCTTCCTAGAACTGATAGAAGAAGAGTTAAAAGGCTGATTCAAGAAGAAAAACAAATTATCACCCAAGGGTTGAGCAGGTACCCTGAAGTGGAACAGAAGTTCCAAGAGTACGACTTGGGATGGACAAAAAAAGAGGAGGCTCATTTTGCCCTGCACTGGTCCGGGAGTTTTACGCAAACTACCAAGCTCAGTTAGAAAACATGTGTAGACCAAGAGAAAAAGTTGCAGAAGAGCCCCTATTGGATAGAGTTCAAGTAAGGGGCGTAAGGGTTGATGTCTCAATTAGAACAATCAACAGGTTCTTGCATGGCCCCAACTTCACTCCTCAGGCCATTGCACCATCAGTCTATGCTTGAATGAAGAATCAAGCAAAACAACATCTGTGGTTGACCAACATCATAGCCAAAGGATAACCAGCATGGGTGACAAACCCAAATAAGAGAATTTATAAGTCCTCTTTGACTCAAGAGGCAAAGTTTTAGTGGGGTATAGTGCGTATCTGGCTGATGCCTACTGATGGAGACAATATTCTGGGTGATGCTCGAGCTATCCTAGTAGCAAGCATGGTGAAGAATCTCCCCCTAAATTGTAGGGAAATCATTGCTGATGAGATAAAGATTAGAATGTCGAGAACCGACACTACTTATCCTTTTCCTTGGCTTATCACAAGTTGTGCCGAGCTGCTAATGTGCCAAAGATTGTAGGGGTTGATGATGATATTCCTGCTCGAAAGATTAACAACCCCATATGGTATGATAAAAATCAGCCAGTACTGAGACTTGATAGAGGTACAGGGGTAGCAGCAGACCCTCTAGTTATCGATGCCAGTTCAGTACCTAATGTGGAGGTATAAAATTCTGAGACTGCGTACCCAACTTCTTCAGCACATGCAGGTTTAGTGCCTAAGAATGAATCCAACCCCTCAGCTCCTACAACAGCAGCAGGATTTGCAGTTCATCCAATTAATATCAGAAAAGTGGCTAAACAAGCCAAATGGTATGAGGCACAACTACATGCCTTTGCCAAACAGTTTGCTGCTGCAGCAGACAAGAGAATCAAGGTTGCCCTTGAGCCTTTTGTGACTTTGCCTGAACAGGTTGCAGATTTAGAGAACCGATTCGATGCATAGGCAAAAGAAATATCAGGGGCTGATCTTGCTAAATTTAGAGCGGCATTGAACAAGGTAAAGGCAGATGTTGGGGTGTTGGAGTAGCACCAATTTATGGTGCTGACAAGTCTAGCTGTGTATAAATTTGAGGAAGAAATTCCAATACTTGACCTCACTAGAGATTCACCAAAGAAAAAGAAGAAAAGGGGGAGAAAAGGGGCAAACATAAGAGAGAAGAACCGAATAATGAGGAAGAAAAAAGACTGAAAAAAGGCAAAAAAGAGGAATTGAAGAAAGCAAGAATGGAGCCCCTAGTGGACAACGAAAAATGAGAGGCAGCCATCTGAGCTACGGTTGTAGGTGCCTCATTTAGTAGGGATCCAACCACTGTAAGGCCAGGTGCTCCCGATAGAGAGAAAATAGTAGATGATACAACAGCAGGGTCGGAGACCCATAAGCCTCATGCTTGATTCACTCCAGGTATGCGCTAAACCCTGAGTTCATTTTATTTTTAATTTTAAGTTAAAGATGTAGGGCCGAATGTTGTTGTAAAAATTTATGGTAGATAATTAGGAGTAATACAGGTACTTGAGGCAGTTAGCTTGTTTTGTGATTTTTGAGTACCTCTCCATTGGTCTAATATATTGTTTAATGTGTGAATTGCATCCATTTATGACCACGGTGTATCTTTTTGTGTCATTAGTCTGGCAACTGAATAACCTTTGTTAAACAAGTGCATGAACCGGATAAGTAGTGATATGAAAGATACTTGTGTGCCATGTGTGTAAGGTCTTACTCAGTTCCCGTTGTGTGTTGAATCTAGAACTTGCCCTGCTAGTTTTGCCATGGTCATAGGATAGGAGTTAGGAAAGAATCATAGGCCGGTTTTTATTTTAGCCCACTTTAGCCAAAATGACCTTCCCTATGTGCATAATATCTTTTGATCCGTGTTTTGAGCCTAATTAGCCTATTTCTTTCTATGACACCTCTCACCATCCCGTCTTCATCACAATGAACCTGTTTTGGCCCTGGTCCTTCTTGGACACTATGCACCTTGACTTAGGTAAACAGCCTAAGTTGAGGGTGGTTATCATAGGGGTGCGTGATACAAAATGAGTATGATGGGGGAAAGAATAAAAGAAAAAAAGAAAAAGTTGGGTGCAGTGAAAAAGGAATAAGAAAAGAGAAAGTTGCATAAAAGATAATATGATAATTGAAAAGACCGCATCCATCTTGAGCATGTGTGATCAGTAAAAGAGAGGAAGAAAAGAAGGTTGGGATTTAAAACCCCAAGAGTTTAATGTAGTGTCAAGGAAGCATAGTCACTCTAAAATATCCATGAATATCATACCAGCCCCTAACCTACGTTACAAGCTTAAGAAAAGCCCTATAGTGATCCTAAATGACCTGTCTGAAGACTTGGGTACCGACTATAAGGGCAAGCCTATGGCATTTGACATGCAATGTTTGGAAATTCATTCTGAGAGTGAGTCTTGTGATTATCCCTATGTTATGTATGTGAATTCTGATATGAGTGAAAAGGGGATTTCTTTGTTGTGAGGGAACACCGAGTATGTTGCTAGTCACTGACTTGATCGGATAGTGTAATCTGGGTATATGCTTGGTTGTTATTGCTAAATTTTTGCCATATCTCGATCCTTGTGAGTTGCATGATTGTTTTCAATAATAGACACAATTGTTTTTAATTTGACTGACCTTGGAGATGGTCAATATATTTTGAGCTTAAGTGAATAACTGACTACTGAAAGTGCTCTGTATCGTCTTGGTTGTGTTTATTTGCTTTAGGACAAGCAATTGTTCTAAGTTGAGGCTGTTGATGTGTGAGCAAATGCTAACACATTTTATGCTTTTAGCCATGAATAATTGTGAAGTCTTAAGCAACTTTTGTCGTATTTGATTAGTTTTACTTTAATTTTGCAGTAAAAGATAAGGTGTAGGGGAACCAATAATAATGGAAGCAAAAAAGGTTGAATTCTAAAGCAAATAAAGGACAAGTATGGCTGATGACATTCATGATAAGTCGTTAGCCTGTTGATAAGCTAGCAAGGCCACCGTCAGACTTAACCAGAGAATGGGAGTTGAAGAGAAGTTGTGACGACATTTTGTGACAAGGCGTCAGAGTTGTGATAAGGCGTTAGGATCATCGTCAACCTTAGGCAGAAATTATAAAAAAAGAAGAGGAGCTGACGACATCCATGACACATTGTCAGACTCCTGATACATCGTCATCTACATCGTCAACCTTAGGCGGCTTGTCAACATTGAAGGAAATCTGACGCCATTCCTAATAAGGTGTCAGACCCTTGATGAGGCGTCACCTACTGGCATCACCTGTCCGAGAAATTTACTTAAGTTGTTATTTTATTTCCTTAATTAGACTCAAGTATAAATAGCAGCTTTTAGGGTTTTCTAATTATTATTGACATATCTTGCAATATACGTTGTGCATAATTTTTCTCTCTCTCGAGTTCCAATATGCTCTAGAACATTATTGTTGAGAGAAGATTGTCGTCAATATTTTGGGAGTTTTGTATTAAGATTCAGTTCAAGTTACACTTCTTGATTTTCATCATCGTTGTAAGTTAATCTGCCCAACTATAAATTCAACTTGTTTACTTATTTATTGCATCATAAGTGGCTAAACTCCATTAACCTGAATTATGGGATCTAGGGTTAGGTCTTGATAAGGTGCTAAGTATTCAAGATTCAATAGGTGGTAGGATTTCTTGATAATTCTGAAGCTTTAATTAACGTCTGTTGGTTGCAAACAGTAGAAACACCTACTTTGATTTGCTTGAGAAAGAAATCAAATATAGTAGGAAGTGAATTATCAACAGGGACTCGAAAATACTTCATTTCATAATCAAAGTTGTAACAAGGTTGGTTAACCTGAGGTAAAATCTGGGGAATAAATAGAAATTCCCTAAGTTTGAGAGGATTAGGAAATTAAATGCTTAAGTAGGTCGAGAGACATTTGAGCATAACATCAATAAAGATAGCTTGTTATCCTACCCACCATGAGAATCTTGAATCACCTTTAGCATCTGTCATGTACCGTAAGCCCTAGTGAACATAATTCTGGTTATTTCGTAAACTCTTGATTACAAACATAAAAATTAAAGTGACAATCAATTATTCATGAAACTTAAGCCCCCCATTTCAGGAAACATTAAACTATCAGTGAATTAAATCGCAAACAATTTGGGTTCATACCTTATTCTATGTAGGATTTGACCACAACCTAGTTGGGTTTTATATTGACAACGATCGCTCATACGCATTCAAGAGTGTAATATGAGTGTTATCAACGACTTGCAACCGTTAAGAAATCAATTAAAGCAAAGGAAATCCTAATAAATATAAGAACCAATTAAGATCCTAACGACTAAAACCATTAAGAAACTAATCAAAGTGAAGTAAATCTCAATACATGTAAGAATAAATTTAAAATGACTTTGCACTTAACCTGCTTCGTTAATCCATCAGAGTATCCATAACCCTATTTATGGGGTTTAGCTACTCATGGTTGTAAGAATAAACATAGATTCCATAGATGAAAACATAAGGAGGAACTTACGAAGAATAAGAATGAAAATCCGAAATCTAAAATTAATTGTAAACCCTAAAAACCAAGAACAATAATTCCAAGATCAATAATGTATCTCAAAACTCAAAATAATGTCAAAAGTTCCTAAAGTACGTCAACTATTACAAAAGAGTCCAAAAAAATCATAAAACTTTCTAGTTCTATTTATAGATACAAAATAAAATCTATTCTAAACAGTGTAAGAAAGTTGGGTTGGCCCCTACCTCCACCAATAGGTTGGGTCATAGGTACATACAACCTACCAATGGTAGGTTAACTCATGGAAATCAGAGTAGGCTTAAATATTTCATCATCTCAACTTAGTACCTATAGATTGGGTCGTGGGTACAACCTACCACCAGTAGGTTGGGTTATAGGAATCAGAACTAGCTTGAAATCTATAGAACTTCAAGCTACTAGTCAACTTACTGCCCATAGGTAGTACCTACCACCCGTAGGTAGACTAGTAGGGTTTTTTTTCAACACTCTTTATCCCTTTCTCTGTCTTTCTCCAAACCCTATTTTCCTTAAAAACCAACACAAATACACATCATATCAAGAAGAATACCTATGTACTTGCATAATTTCCTTGTTTTAAGTATCGAAAGTGCCATGAAACCATGGCATATCACATGTCATGACCTAACCGATCATGATCGGCACCTACCCTAACATATGGTGGGAGAACTATATGAATCTCAACTCTCATCAACTCAATTGTCACTTCCGCATTCACCTTATATTAATACTCAGTGTAAACAAGTGTAAAAGAGTGTCCATTCAATATCTTAAACTAACTATCAAACCGACATCATATCCAAAAACTAATAGAGTGCGAAAATCTTTATTTATTTCATTCCTAGGACCTGAAGTTATCTTACAGAACGTCTAATAGAAAAAACAAGTCTAAAAATTATTGTCCAAACCAGGAAATAAATATGAATGTCTAAGTTCTGTAACAAGGGATGCAAATAATGAATAGAAGATCCAAAGGTTGTCTAGTCATGGTGCTAACCCTTAAAGCTGAATCTAAACTACTAACTAAAGGCAAGGTATTGTCTCAAATGCCAAAATATGATCTACACTCAACAGAAAGAAGAGCAGAAGTACCATTAGTAACATAACACATACTGGTAGGCATCATAGGTCGACTCGACCCAACATTATATGAATAAGTAAATCAAATAGATGTAAAGTGGTCATCATAGAACTCATAAACAAGATAATCAAGTTTTCAAATAACATAAGGATAATACAAGCTCGCAATCATATACATTTACGCATAGTCAAATTCGATTATCAAGTTCATCACAACATACGATCATAACTGAACATTCAGAATATATGAATGAATGTATGAATGCAAGATATAAACATCATCACTTTCTCATCTTGTTCTCATCAATAAGAGCATCATCTTATCAACTTCATAATTTTTACAAACCTTATGAACATCGTAGGTTACATATCAACATCATCTCATCACCATCAACCCAACCATATCAGTGTGAATAAATATACAATGTCAATAACCATAAGTAAAGCTCAAAGAACATCATGGCATTTAATTCATGGATAAACTTAGAGTCAAAAAAGTCTAATTGCTGTAGTGAACCATAACCTACCTCAAATTTTTGCTCAAAGTCACCTTTAAGCTACACTTTTGCCCTTGTTTTCTCGTTCAACTTGTTTGTGATCTGTAACAACAAGAACACACACCCATTTTAATAATTCATCCCCTTTTAACTACCACGGATCAATATCTACTGAATTTAATCATAAATTTGTCATATTTCAGCATCTTAGAGTTTTCTATTCTGTAAACCTCATGAACCATATTTAAATTTGCATAAACAGACATAATTTTACACATATTAGTGTTTTCGAACACTTTGGATTATTACTTATTGATTGATGCTTATTTTCACCATTTATACCCCAATTTTATAAACTAAGGTTAAACCCCAAACTCAACCATGAATTCATTTCTAATTTTAGGGTTATAAGAAGTAATTTCAAGTCTAGGATGCAATGACTTACCTTCAAAGGTGAAAAACCTTAAAACTCTCAACAAAATCCCCTTCCCAAGAGCTCTCTTGTGTTTTTCAAAAAACTAGAGGATAAAAGTTTTTTGGGTTTTTAAAACTGTCAAAATCTGCATGTTACCACTATAGTGGTTCCTTTTTCTACTGCAATAGTACTTTTTTTGTTCCAGTGGTCCAAGGTAGAATCTAGGAAATATACTTCATGAATTATGACATCATAAACCAATTCCTCTAGGATAACATTATAACAAGAGTTTTCTAATCCCATTTTAATTGTCGAAAGTTGCTACGATTCCCTAAATGCATTCTCTATCTAATTACCACATCAAACACCACTATTAACCAGCAATTTCTACCAGATTTTGTTTGGCTAAAACACGCTCTAAAATAGTCCAACGCTAGACTAGCTATGAATTTCTCAAAAATCGACTAAGGAAAGACTAGGTGCAAAATTTATCCTATTTTTCAGTATAATGATAATTTGGGTCTTTAATTAAATAACAATTTACCATTCATTTGTCCTTAAATGGAAATTAGCCCCAATTACATAACTGAGCAAAGGAAAAATAACTAGGTCAATGAATAAATGTGGAATCATTTGCCCATGTCCGTCTCCATCTTCCATATAGCCTCTTTAATAGTACAGTTCCTTCATTGAACTTTCATACAAGAATGTTCAGGTCCTTAATTTCTCACATCCTTAGCTAATATAGCATTTGGTTCATCTCCATAATTTAGGGTCCAATAAATGACTTAATCACCATCTATGTGATACTTCTTTAGCATAGGCACGTGGAATACTAGGTGAACCCCAAATATACTAGGAGGTAAGGGTAGTCTATATGTTACCACCCCTACTCTGTTCAAAAGGTTCTAATGTATCTCGGATCAACTTGCTTTTTTTGCCAAACCGCATTGCACCCTTCATAGGTGACACCATTAAGAGTACCTTCTCTCTCTTCACAAACTTCACATCTCTCACCTTATTGTCTGTATATTATTTCTGTTGGTTTTGATCCACTACAAGATTTTTCTATATAAATCTCACTTTTTCCATTGAGTTCTTGAGTATGTTAGTGCCCCAAGGCCTTACTTTAAATTCATAAAACAACACAATTGGAGAACTACACCTCCTACCATATAAGGCCTCAAAAGGAGCCATAGCATTACTAGAGTGGTAGCTATTGTTGTACACAAATTTTTACATTGGTAACTATTGGTCACATTGAACCCTGAAGTATATAACACAATCTCGAAGCATGTACTCAAATATTTAGATAGTTCACTCCGACTGACTATCGGTCTGTGGACTAAAAGTTGTATTTAGATCCAATCTAGACCCCAACTCTAACTGTATCTCCTAAAACTTAAAGGTGAACTAAGTATCTCTGTCTGACCCAATCGACACTAGCACTCTGTGTGGCCTTACTATCTTCTTCACATAAATCTTGGACAACTTAGCTGCATTACAATTTATTCTCACCAAAATGAATGAAGCCAACTTAGTCAACCTATCTACAATGAACCATATAGAATCACACTTTCTTTATATTTTTGGTAGACCTACTACTAAGTCTATCGTTATCCTTTAAACCTTCCATTCCAAAATGGGCATTCTCTGAAATGTACCACCAGGCTTTTAGTATTCATACTTGACCTGTTGGTAGTTTTGACACTTGGTTACAAAATCCACAATGCCATGCTTTATTATTTGCTAGCAATAATGTTGCCTTAAGCCCCTATACATCTTGTTGGCACCCTAATATTTAGAGTTCTTAGAATTATGAACCTCCACCAAAATAGTTGGATTCAAATACCTACCTAGGGTATGAACAAGCCCCTTTAAATCCTTAATGCTCCCTCATCATCAATAATAGTCTCTCTTGCCTCCCCACATAACAACTTTTTCCTATGGTACCTCAACTTCTTGTCCTCAAACTTTCTATTTTTATATTTAATCATTGAATCTGGACCTGATCTCTGTATGTGCCAAAACCCTTTATTTGCTAGTCTCCTATAATATTAGAAAATCATTAACCAAAGATTATACCTCTCTTGTCAATGGGTTCCTGGACACCTCCAATAATGCTAAACTTTTCATACTCATTGTTTTTTGGCTATTGACTTTACCTAGGTGATATATGATTAATATGTCATTGTCTTTAATCAACTCCATTCATATTCTCTGTCTTAGATTCAGATCTCTCTGAGCGAACACGTGTTGTAAGCTACGGTGGTCTGTGAACACTTCAAACTTTACTCCATAGATATAGTGTCTCCAAATTTTCATTTTTATAGGTTCAGAAGATACACAATTAAATTAGATTAAGCTATTTTATTAAATTAATAACATTTATTATTTTTTTACATTAATATTTATGTGTCGAGACTCATAAAGATATATTTAGTTAGAGCATTTCGACATTTATGTTCTGTTTCTATTATGCTCTTCAATTTTACAAATTAAGAATAAATTTTAAGAAACACTCAACAATGGAGCACTTTATACATTTGAGTCAACTTTCCTTAGGAACATTATATTTGATGGAACAAATCAAACAGAATTGTAACAGGTTTCAAAAATTTTGTGAAGGTTCTCAATAAACAACAGACATATCAACACAAACATCCAAATTAGGTGTGGCTTTCTATTGGCTTCAACTATACATTAAAGAGAAAAGACATCATGGCGATGCACAATGACACCACCTGATAATAAGAATTAGTATTTGTGACAAATTTACTTAGCAAAGTAAATTCACACAAATTAGACTGATCAATCTAACGAGTTGATAATTATTACATAATATCACAATCTGAGCAGATATCAAATATAAACATATAACATATTAGCATGCAAACAAAATAAAAAGGACACTTCTTCATCAGCAGGGTCACCGCATGCCCACACAGGTAGATACTCCATAAAGCCTAAACAGTAATATGATAATGCCAAGTTATAAAGGATTAAAGAAGCTATGTAGACCATATCACATGCATATCAAATAATTGTCGAGGTGCTCTTGAGGAATACCCCTAGGAATGGCCAAATCAAAAAATTCTAAAATTTGATTATGTGTTATTACTTCACCATACATATGTGTATTTCAGATAATTGAATATTGAACCCTATTAAAGAATAAAAACTATTAAAGCATATATGTTAGTCATTAAATTAACAGAGCATACATACACTTATGCTTATAGAAACTGATAAGTTCCATATTTCAATAATGTTTATCAAGATAGACAAGCTCAAGTCCTCAACAGTCAACAAAGAATAATTAAGAATCGAGATAAAAGAATTTAGTAAATGAGAAACATAAAATCATGTTGCACTGTCATATTTGATGAAAGAAAACAAGCCATATGGCACTTATCTTGATACAATTTTGAGATTACCTAAATGAAACTATGTTACTGATAAAGCATAATAGTCGTAAAGAGTAAAAAATACCAACTTGGTACAAAAAAAGATTGTACAAAAAGATAAAAGTATGTTACATAAAATATCAACAATCAATTGACATTTTCTTTGAAAATTACACAAATAAATTTATATGAAAAGGTGAATAAAGACTACCCATACACATTTATACAGTAATAAACATTAGAAAAGAGCATAGAAAGCAATATTTACTCCATCCTATTTATATGACAAGGCTTGAGAGAGCTATTGGCTGAAAAAGTTACTTATATAGTAAGAATGGTATGTGATAATAAATATGTTCATTCACCAAATAATAATTTTCAAAATTACATGTGAAAATTAGAAGTAAAAAGTAGTGCAGTATTTTCTTCTTTCAAATTTTTAAGAGAGTACAATAAGGAGTCTCACCTTAGCATAATTTCATCCATGTCGTGCCAGCTGATTTTTATTTTCATGCTTTTTTCATCTAAATTTCATTTTAATATATTTGTATTCATCATCAGTATTCATTATTCCCTCCTCCCAAACACTCATTTAATGACTAAAAAAACTTATTGGATGTCTATATATATATATATATATATATATATATATATATATATATATATATATATATATATATATAGTGAATTATAGACGTTAGCTTCTATGCTTCAAAAGATGAAAATCACTTATAAAATTATTTTTTTTACTCTGAGCTTAATGCAGTCAAATAATTGAGAAGTAGATAGATAGAGAAGAAAATAATTGTATTAAAATTCATCCTATTATGTCCATGACCAAGTTGATATAAGCAGTTTTGTCAGTATGCCACATACGAGTAGCATTATGAAATATGTTTAATTCGAAAAAGAAAGAAAGGTTTAACAAACTTTGGATCAATTGTTCTGAAATTCTGCATTGCTTATAACATGACATGATGAAGACATCACCTTGAAACCTTTTTCTATGTCATTAAGAGGGTCGTATTTTATTGATGAACCCCTCAATTGCATTCATTTAACAAATATATGAACTTTTTTCAATCATGTCAAGGAACTTTCTATCCTTTCTATAAGTAATTTAAGAAAAAAGGGAATGAATGAATGAAAAGATCAAGAATAGAATCAATAAATCGCTAAAATTTCAATCTAATATGAAACCATCTTGTTTGAAGGTATGAAAAATTTAAGGTGCTGGGTGATTGGGAGAACAACAATGTAGTAAAAAAATCTTTTTCATAAAATGTTAACTTATAGTCTAACTAATTAAGCGCATGAGCCTCTGAAAATTTATTTTTGCTCTTTCATGTTGCCTTTGTTTTATCACCTTCTTTAGTAATAACAAAAATTATTAAGGTGAACCAATAGTCGCTTTTTGTGTGTCCAAATTAATAACTCGAAGAACTCTCTCAAGTACCTCAATTAGATTTTTATAGAATTTTACTGTGGAAAGATTGTGTATGCAACATCTCACCTCATAGATGCTCTCATTCTTTTCTTTCAAATAAGTTCATTAACAAACCACATCAACTTTGTAAGGACTTGCGGAAGAAGTTAATTAAATAAATAAATAACATTCACACTATCAAAATAAGCTTCTACTTTTTAAATCAATGTTATAAATAAATACAATCAGTAATTAAAAAGTATGAAACTTTGACTTTGTAAATTCTCTGTTAGTCAATTTAAGAAGACAAAAAAAATATTGTACCAATAAGGTCAAAGAAATTTTAGATGTGATATAAGTTTTTAAATTAATAAAGGCACATTATCATAATACATCACTCTAAGAAATAACTACAAGTCAATCTCAATGCCTCAGCAAAGATAAATTAAAAATAAAAAAGTAACATCTCCAAGGATAAGAAAAAACCCAAAACAACTTCTACTTATGTGGCAAAGTTACATTCGACATTTCAGTTAAAGTCGAATATTTTCCTTTTTAATATTTCTACAGAGATACATACAATAATAGATTGTTTAGGACTATCTAGTGATCCCGTTATTATGCATCAAAAACACTATAGACATGAAAAACATTACAACAACATCAGTAAGCAAGCCATAACTTATACACAACATTGATAGAATATCTTTGTCTTAATCCTTTGCACTCTATCGAACCCAAACCTTCATCAAACGATTCAAACAACTACTATAGATACTATCAGCTTACTAAATATCAAACTAAAATTAGAAGATTTTGAAGCTATCGACTTCTTAACTTGATTAGTGTTTTATTTTTTTATTAAAAAAATCCACATCACTTTAAAATTAGCATATCTGTAAAAAGATATTAAATTAAAAATCTTAAAAGTGCATGCAACGATGCAAAAATAAGAATACATTTTGAAGCTACCTACTTAGTTAGGAACAAAGAGCTGAGGCATCTGAGCTTTAATTTTATGGCTATGTATAAACACTAATCTATATTCTAGCACTCGAGCATGTTTTCTTGATTTTTGTAGATTGAGACAACATTGTATAGCTTCTCTTTTTCTCCATCTGAAGTCTTACTTTGTAATATTCTCTTACATCACATCTTTTATTTACTGACTAACATGAATCAATGATAGTTTTCTTCAGTTGATTGCATATTCAATGATATAAAACCACAACAACATACCTTCATTGTCTCCGATCATGAATAATACACCTTCAATAATGTCACAACTCCGCCGAAGATCTATTTTCTTGAAACTCCCTATGGAGATAATTAGAAGTTTTCCAATTCACCTTCATTGGCTACCCTTTGTCAAACTTTTCAAAGTGAAGTATACTTTCAGATATTTGTTTTTAAGTGGTCTAAATCTTAAATTTAAATAGACCCCTCTTTTAAACTTTTTCTGTTTTGGATAATATTTGCTGGCTTTATTTTTTTATATAATTTATTTATAACATTTGCACATATTTTGTGGCTTCGACCACTTCCCTCTCCCCCCCCCCTCCCCCAGAAAATATTTAAGTTGAATTTGTAAATTTGGTCTAGCATATGGTTATCAACCTCTCTGATCTCCATTTATACGAAACAATCAAACTTAAGAGCAAGTTAAATTTTATTTAGGTTAGGAATTTTAAAATCTTTCAAATATTTTAAGATTTTAATTTTAACTAAATGCGGAAGCTTTTTTATATCGGAAGTATATTTTGTATAGCTCAATAATCTTAAATTATTAATTATTGTGATTTATAGTACATTTTACATAAATTTCAAATTTATAATAACACATATATATTAGGATATCGCAAAAGTTTAAAATTTTTATTCTCAAAATTACAACCGTAGCACATAAATATATATAGTTGGTTTTTGTATATTTGATTTACTTGACACTTAAGCTCAAAAAACTAATGATGATTTTAAATTTTATAATTTTAAATTAAAAATATATAAAATATATTAAAATATTCTTAACATTAATCAAGCATAATCTCAATGATACTAACATGTCCAAGATGTATAATCATCTAAAATAACCTTCATTTTGATATTAAATAAAACTAGATAAAAATATTGAAGCCTTAGAATAGAAACGATTCTCTAAACATTTATAGAATTTAGAAAATAATTCTAATAACCAAGTACTACTTAAAGATTAATTTGATTCATCTCAACGTATATGAAAAAACTAAATAGAATTGAAAAGGTGAATATATTTTTGAAAAATGTTTTGAAATTAATTTTATACATTTATTTTTTTAGTTTTGCTTATTAATGACAAAACATTCTCTAATGTTTTTTCCTTTTACAGGAGAAATATTTTAATCTAGACACATGTAGTCTTTTTTTAAAAATGCAAAACGCATGTACACGTGTAACTCACGTACTTTAATTTAGTTTAGAAAAAAAGGTTAAATTTATTCCTTTACTTTAAAAATTAGTTACATATACCCCTCGTCATACTTTAAGGTTTAATTCACCGTCACTGTCATACTATGCAGCCAAATTTACCCTTTTATTTTAAAATTTTGCTAAATATATCCTTCGTCATACTTTGGGATCAAATTTACATTCGATGTCATACTTTGGAACCAAATTTACCCTTGTTATTAAGAAAAATTTTACATGTACCCTTCCTTTAACAGAAAAGTCTAAATCAACGTTACATGACCTATTTTTTTTAAAAATATAACACACCCCAATCTAACCCGTTTGATCCAAACCAGAAAATATACACAAATATACCGTCTCATCTTTGTAGGTCGAATTCATCCAAGAAACAAATGTACATATCTTTCAACGTGCAGTATTGGTAGGTTGTTTACTAATGAACAAAAAGTGAAATAAAATATAATAATGCAGAAGTATGGAACTAGAGAAAATGTCCATTACAAACTTTGGTCCTGTTCCAATTATGTTCAAATTTTAAAATTTGGTATGTAATTCTATGTGAATCTACATTCTAGAATCTGTGGATAAGTTTTTTTGAACAAATAACATAATGAAAAATTTATGCAAATCCAAATTGTATTTAAAGACATAAGAATGAAGAGATGTCACGATTGGCACGCAAGAAGACCTCTTAACTTAATCATTCAGAGAAATATCTAGTGATCTTAATATGTTGAATTTGATCGCTAAGTGTTATTTTTCGTGAGCTTTGCACTAATGCAAATCCATGAATTGAAGGAGGGGTATATTTGTTTATGTTTGCACTGTTGCGGATCCATTTTCACAAGCTATGTACTGATAAGTATCTAGTGTTTTAAGTTCATTGGAAAAAATTGATCAACAAAATCGAGGGGGTATATTTGTTTTTTTTATGGCTCGAGTCGGGTTAGGTGGGTTAGATTAAGATGTATTTTATTTTTAAGAAAAGGACATTTAACGTTAATTTGGCCTTTTTTTCATTAAAGAAAGGGTACATGTGAAAAGTTTCTTAACAATAAGGGTAAATTTGATCTCAAAGTATGACATCGAGGGTAAATTTGACCGCAAAATATAATGAAGGGTATATTTAGCTAATTTTTCAAAGTAAAAGGATAAATTTGGGCCCAAATTATGACAATAATGGTAAATTTGACCCCAAAATATGATGAAAGATATGTTTAACCAATTTTTTAAGGGGAAGGGACATAAATAACACTTCAAACGAAACTATTGACACGCAAATGTCCACTAAATTTTAATTTTATTTTCTAGCCATTTGTTGGCGCTTTATACAATACTGATACAAATTTAATGCATATCTTATAGAGATATGTATTCTATCCAATAAAGATACAATTTCTTTGTATTTGAATTAGCTGAGTCAAAATGACCATGATATGAAATTTATTTGGGTTAGTTGACCATAAATGTTCAATGATCAAACGAAAAAGGGGTTAAAAATACCCCTGAACTATCTGAAATGAATCAAAAATACCCCCTCATTAGTTTTTTGGCTCAAAAATATTCCTTCGTTAAATATTTGGCTCAAAAATACTCTTCCCTTTAACAGACTTCCACCAAACATGCCACCTGAATAAAAAAAATCATTTGGACACGATACGAGACAAGATACGAAAGCGAAAACACACAAAAATGAGAAAAAAATAAAGGAATAACGTGACAAACATACAAATAAAAGGAAACACGAAAACAAGAGATAAAAGGGGATAATGGATAGGTAGATAGACACAAATGATAAGAAAAAGGACAACCGAAAGATGTACCAAATCTAACGAGCTTTCTTAATATTACTAAGAGCACCTAACTCTTACGTAGACCTCAAGGGAATCAGATTCCCGAGCAACCCACGTTTCTAAACAAGATATCAACACAAGTTAATCCAAGCTTGCAATTCACTATCAAAGGAGCATTCATTCATATATCATCAAAAGTTGCAAATGAAATGACTAAGGCATCTATTTATAGTGTTTGCCTTTACCTAAAATAGTCTATTACAAAAAATAGCCCAAAAATAGCTATTTTGATAATAGCCCATATGGGCTCTTCAAAGCATGCTCCAAGCAATTATCCACACGTGGAATTGTGGGTTAAGGAGCCTAAAAGGGTTCCACCGAATGCATTCTTAAGCCCAACGTAACCAAGCAAATCATCACATATTGGAACAACTAAGGGTAGAAGCAAAGAGTTTTTAGGGGGTAAATTACCCTTCCAATCACGGGAAACCAGATTTATACACAAAACATGCTTAGCATCAACATAACCATACTCACACAATTCATGTAAGTCATTCCCAAATATGGTTTGAAAGGCATCAACATTTTCCTTGGATCAAAGACTTGACCTTGCTCTTTTTCCATCTAAACTTGCACCATGGGAACTCGTTCTCTTATGCATCAACTTGGAAGTAGGCACAATGTTAGTGCCGAATGTAGTGAATAACAAGTGCTTGGGTTTGATACTAAGCTCTCCTTCTTGATCCCAATGCTCCTCATCTTTACTAATCATATCCCTCCTCATCATAAGGTTAAAATTCAAGAGCTTTGAACAAAGGGTTATGTTAGAGGAATCATGGTAGTCAATCAACTGCTTATGAAGGTTCATATGGGTTCCAAATCTCAATGAGCACCAAACCCCTGTTTGACTCTCATGGCTGTTAGAGACCCTTCCCTTATACAACTTTGGCCTCTCAAGTAGATTAGAAATCTTCAAGAAAGACTTTCCATCAAAGTGATGAGTTCCAACACCCTCACCCATGGTTGGCTTGTCTTCTTGCCCAAGCACCAAGTGGTGTGGAGAAGAACCATCACATTTAAAATAATTGCAAGGATCTAAAGGGTAGAATGTCCATGTATATGGGTTTAGGAAACACTTCCTTCCTTCAATATTACTACTAATACAATCATATGTTCCCTCTATACTAGCATACTCAACAACAAAAGCAATTAGAGGGTCACTCCCTTCAATCGACCAACATTTTTAACATCACCATTCACTTAAGGTCCTTTAACCACTTTACAAACATTCCCAAGTGATGGGCTAGGTTTACACACAAGTTGGTCCTTACGACTTCCACAATACAATGTACTATCACTCGTCACAATGGCTTCAACACTAGGTGGACACAAATTGATCTTGTTAGAAGAGTCAATTTTGTCATTATTAGGATCAACTAGTGTATTCACACTTTCAAGTTGGACATTATCACCATAAAGTAAAGAGACATTAAGCTCACCTAAAGATAAACTATCATTCACACTTAGTTGGCTACTAGCCTCATTCACTAGAGTGCAAGAGTTAGCTTTGTTACCTTGAAGTTCATTTGGAGCATGTCCACTTAAAGGAGCTTGAAGATTTGGTGGATTGGGAAGGGCGGATTTAGGAAAGCTTATACGATCTATCATATTGTCTATCTTTCTTGAAAGAGACCCTTCTATCCCTTCCATTCTTTCTTCCATTATTTTCATTCTCCCTTTAAAAGATCTCAATCAATTGTTCATAGTATTGATAAGCTTTTCCATGAGAGAACTAACCCCTAGGCACCTCACCTTCATCCACCATTGTTCCTATAAAAAGAAATTCTAAACAAAAATAAAAACAACAAACAAGTTAAAGGTTAGAAAATCAACCTCACAAGCTCTCAAAGTTCACACCTTTGATTGTCACTCAATTGGCGTCGCAAGTGTTGATAGCTCATTTGTACTCCAATGAGATGACTTGGTACCAATTATGGCTTGAAGTCGGAATGGATTCTCGTTTGAAGGACTCAAATAAATAAAAATTGCGTAGGGACGTGAATAAAAAACTAACAACGAAGTAACAAGAGAAAAACTAGAAAGAATAAGACAATGAAAAGAAGGACTCAAAAACTAATTCACAACTAAGTAGATTGATTATTAGTCGTTAATTAGTGTTAGAATAGAAAAAAAGAAGTTAAAGAATCATAAAAAAAAAAGACTAAGAATCTAATTTGAGCTTAGACAATTTGGACTGTTGAGTGACGTGGGATGCCTCAAATGACGATTGATGTTGGTTGATGTTTTGGAGATTTCTTGTTTCCAGTTTTTATTCAATCAATCTTCAACTTGGAGGTTTTATAGGCGGCAACGGATGGAAGAAATATAAGGAATTGGACCTTTCAGTTCCCTTTTGATGCTTTTTGATTCTTTTCTTTCTTTGAAGACTTGGGATATTCTTTGAAATATTCTTCGAACAAACAAGTACACACCTTCTCTCACCTCTTTTTTGGACCAAACACTCACTTTTTTAATGTTCTTCTTCAATAATATATGAAGATTATGAAGAACGCCAAGAACATTCAAAGTTGACCCTCAAGCAAATGACCTCGAAATTAAATGGAATTTCGAGATTCAAGATCACATTAAACTCCCAAACGCAACCAACACACGTTCAAGCCTAAATTTTCAACACAACCTTCTAAATTTGAAATTCCACCTTCAAGTTTCGTCAACTCAAGCTCAACAATGGTGGATGACTCAAATCAACCTGAAAATATCTCAAATTCGAGATCTAAACTCTAATA
Organism: Capsicum baccatum var. pendulum; assembly: GCA_030864225.1. Taxonomy (NCBI): domain Eukaryota; kingdom Viridiplantae; phylum Streptophyta; class Magnoliopsida; order Solanales; family Solanaceae; genus Capsicum; species Capsicum baccatum. The sequence continues at coordinate 72,422,040 of CM061551.1, forward strand.
GTGTTAGGGAATAAGGATTTAACACTAGAAACACACAAAAGACACATACAAAAAATCTAAGACTCAAAGTCTCGACCTAGGGGTAAAAATGAAAAAAATATTTTTTATGGAATTTTTATTTTTTGACACTTGTTTTGTGATTTTCAAGATAGTAAACCCAAGACTGACTTTGTAGGAATGAAATCAAGCTCGGATTTGATACCAAATGATACGAGACAATACACGAAAAGCGAAAATACACAAAAACGAGGGGAAAACAAAGGAATAACGTGACAAACACACAAACAAAAGAAAACACGAAAATAAGAGATAAAAGGGGATAAAGGATAGGTAGATAGACACAAATGATAAGAAAAAGGACAATCGAAAGATGTATCAAATCTAACGAGCTTCCTTAATATTACCAAGAGCACCTAACTCTTATGTAGACCTCAAGGGAATCGGATTCCCGAGCAACCCATGTTTCTAAACAAGATATCAACATAAGTTAATCCAAGCTTACAATTCACTCTCAAAGGAGAATTCATTCATATATCATCAAAAGTTGCAAATGAAATGACTAAGACATCTATTTATAGTGTTTTTCTTTGCCTAAAATAGCTTATTACAAAAAATAGCCCAAAAGTGGCTATTTTGAAAAAAATCCACATGGGCTCTTCAAAGCATACTCCAAGCTCCAAGTAATTATCCACACATGGAATTCTGGGTTAAGGAGCCTAAAAGGGGTCAACCGAATGCATCGTTGAGCTATTGACTTGATCATGGCTTGAACCTCTTTGTATTGGCCTCGAAAGATGTAATCAAAAACTTTAAGGCCGATCTGGATCGTATTAGAACATTCCACATCATCGTTCACGTGTAAAATCCCCATAATCCATCATCCCACTTATTATAAACCTAAACCCCAATATTAAAATCGACCAAATCCGATTAAAAAAAACAAATAGAAAAAAATTCAATTTTAGCACAGAAGATCTGATGTAGAAGTTTTGGCTAGTTCAACTGGAATTGTAGCTGTCAGCAACTCATGGATTCTAAACTGCATTGTGGCTCTAAGTTGCTGGAGTTGGACTAGTGTCAACATTTCTTTCCAAGTTTATCACATTATTCAGCAACATAGGCAAGACTTGGCCTTTTTCATCTATCATTATATAAAACACTAGTCTGTAAATATTTTCCAACTGACTATTCATGTCTTTCATCATTCAGTTATACTTCAGAAATCAAGCTTTTTAATTTTCGTTGATGTATAAATTAAAAATTAAAGGAAAATTCAGTTCAGTTTGCATATTCCATTGTTTGACATGTGTGATCAAATCTGCAGATAGAGGAACTCATAAGTGCTGAACCATGGTGTAGCATTAATGTCCAATTTTTTTATCAATACTTTTTAGATATTGTGTAGCTGAGAAGTCAGCCAAGAAAATGACCAATTTTGTCATGTTTCAGGTCAGTTTTAAAATTGATGTTTAGGCTTATAATAAGTGGGATGATGGATGGGTTTTACACGTGGGCAATGATGTGGAATATTTAAGTGACCTTTTTTATTCAGGTGGCGTGTTTGGTGGAAGTCTGTTAGAGGGAGAGGTATTTTAATGAAAAGATATTTTTAAGCCAAAAAATCAACAACGAATATTTTTAATCTATTTAAGATAATTCAGAGTTATTTTTAACTTTTTTTTCATGATCAAAACATAACCTAATTATTTTGAAAAGGTATCTTTTTCTGAGTACAGTAAATTTGACCTACTTCCCTAACACCCGAGTACTGTTCAAGGCCGACACCTAGCGGCGAACCAAAAAGTAAAAAAACAAAACATAAAGGGTGTGTTTGGTATGATGGAAAATGTTTTTTTTGGAAAATAAGTTGGTTTTCTACTTATTTTCTCATGTTTGGTTGGTGAGTTGAAAATATTTTTTGAAAAATATTTTATGGTGTTTGGTTGGTGAGTAGAGACTATTTTTTAGAAAAATATTTTCTAGTATTTGATTGGTGAGTGAAAAAATATTTTTTAAAAAATACTACTAACTGTTAACTAGTATATCAGTACCTATAGCAACTCAATAATTTGTAAGAACTAATGTAAGCATAACAAATAATATCAATATCGAATACTAAAATATTACAATCACTAAATTTAAGCAACTATTAATTAACAAATATAGGAGACACTTTTCAATATTTTGTCAAGACAATTTCAAGATAGTACAATCAATAGAAATATAACGGAACGACAAACTTATTTAATCTCGTGAAACAAGTTACATCGATGACAAAATGAAATATGCAATTAGCAAAAGTAACATAGGTAAGTCTTTATGAAAATAACAATATATTCAGCGAACATTGAAAATGAAAAAAATTCGGGCTTCACTATTTTTTATTTCAAGCAGTGAAAAATTAAAATAAAGCACAGTAAAAAATATTTTTGAATAATGTAAATTTTTTAGAAATGTAAATTTTATGAGTCATGTGAATATAAGTATTGTTGGGGTGGAAAGAGGGATGAAATGAAATCATAAGTTATATTTGTCATTTTCTGAAAAATAATTTTCCTTAGCTAATGAGGAAGTTAGTTTTCCTCAAATTAAAAAAAAATAAATTATTGTGAAAAATATTTTTCAAACATTTTATTTCAATCAAATAAAGAAAAATAGAAAAACATTTTCTATCGTATCAAACACACCCACAAAAATAAGTACTCTCACTACCATTTTCCGTCAGTGTGTGTGTATTCGTGTCCTCCTCTGCGCATTTATCTACTCTTCAAAAGCTCACAAACTTCATCTATTTTTCCCTTCCAATTCCAACTTTTTATCTATCAATCAGTCAATCAATTATGAGAACTCGAAGCGCCGATAAGAAGTCTGCCGTGAAAAATCAAACCCCTATCGAGCCGCCTGCCGAACCGAAACGTACTCCTTCTAGGGCTAAGCAAACTAGGGACGTTGCGTCCAAAAGCACACCACCGGGTATTTTACACACTTCAAAAACTCTCTCGAGCACTTTCCCTATGTTTTGATTTATTTTATTCTATATTGTTCCTGTTTATTTTTTTATGGCAATAAATTGTGAAATGAATCTGATGGAATTTATGTATATCTGAACTCGTTCTTTGTTGGACCCTGCATGTTGTTTCATTTTGGCTATTTTCCAATTTCTCTCTAATCTTTATATCTCATAACAATACTGGATTAAGTTTGCGGGTATTTGTTGCTGTTTTTTTAATTGGGGGGTGGGTAGAGGAAAAAGAAATGGGGAGGTGAAAGTTCAGATGGCCAATTAACTGAGCTACTAAGATTCCTCGTTTATTTACCTTTTAATATTTTGTTAATTGGAGTAGGGGACTACAGGGTGGACAATCTAACCCTCACCAACAAGGTGAAAGTTTATGTAATCAATCAAGCTACTAAGATTCCTCCTTTATTGTTCGTTCTATTGCTTCAATAAGCATCTTTTTTTATGTGTGTGTGTGTCTGTGTCTGTAGGGTGGGGTGGGGTGCAGAAATATAGAAAAGTTAATATCTTGCGTGTTGCTATCTTCATTACAAAAGTACAAAAATGATATCGTTAGTTCCAAGTCACGACCTTTTCTCATTTATTTATCTTGAATGGAGGTAATGCCTTGCTGAGATTACAATATATCACATTCCAGTTTTTGGCTTTCAAATTTACAAAGCTTACCTGATTCAAATGGCTTAGAGGGTGTTTGAGAGAACTTATACAATTGGTCAAACTAGCTTTCTAATTTATCTACGTTTTTGGTATACACTTAAAATGCTTATAAACTAAAATCAACTAATGATTTTTCAGCTATAAGCAATTTTAGTTTGACCGAATATTTCAATATTTTATCTGTAAGATCTTTTTAAATTCTTAAAATATTTTCCTGGGAAAAGATTTCCTAATTTTCTCTCTATACCATTCGGTTGTTCATTTTTCCCCTTGTACAGATACTTGTTAATTTATGTTTTTGTAAACTACTTTAAAGTCTTATTAGTCATTGTAACAGAAAAATTTCTTATCAACACTGATCCACAGAAAAAATTGCTTGTTATTTGTTTCAGTGCGTCACACGAACTCATAATTGCTTATTTATAAAATTAGTTTCAGCACTTAATGCTTATCAACTACTTCCAATCATCTAACGTTGTTTGCTGATGTAAGCATGTGAACTATCTATCTGTAATTTTTTTGGGGTGGAGGTTGAGGGTTAAGGCTAAAGTTTGATAGATACGTGATTAGTTATCATGTTCTCTATTTATCAAAAGAATGTTATCATGTTTTCTCTATTTTTTCATGCAGCTGAAGAAGCAAAAGCTTCAGATGCAGATGAGGCTGTTCAATCAACACCAGTAGCAAAAACCGCTTCAGGTAGGAAAGCTACTCGAAGGGCTGTGAGGAAGGTGGTAAAGAAAAGTCCTGCTTCTTCTAAAACTAATTTGGATAAAACACCTAGATCAGAAGATGCTGGAATGGCAATGCTTGAAGATTCTGTCGAAGAGAAGGATGCAACAGTCTCAAAGGATGATCATTTCAAAGAGAAAGATGCAGAAGAATCAAAGGAATGTGTTAAGGAGGGAGATACAGCGGACTCGAAGGAAGATCATGTGAAGGAGGAAGATGTACAGGAATCAAAGGAATCTATCAAGGAGGAAGAGACAGAGGACTCAAACCAAGTTCCTGTCAAGGAGGACCCAAAGGAAGATCCTGTCAAGGAGAAAGATCTACAGGACCCAACGGAAGACGCTGCGAAGGAGAAAGATGGAGAAGACTTGAAGGAAGATATTGTTAAGGAGGGAGATGCAGAGGACTCAATAGAAAATGATATGAAGGAGAAAGATGCAGAGGATTCAAAGGAAGATCTTGTCACGGGGGAAGCTGCAGAGGACTCAAAGGAACCCGTGAAGGAGAAAGATGCAGAGGACTCAAAAGAAAATGCTATGGAGGAGAAAGATGCGGAGGAGTCAAAGGAAGATCTTGTCATGGGGGAAGCTGCAGAGGACTCAAAGGAATATCTTGTGAAGGATGAAGATGCAGAAGGTTTAAAGGAAGATGTTGCGAAGGAGAAAGATTGCGAGGAGTCGAAGGAAGATTTTGATAAGGAAGAAGATGCAGAGGACTCAAAGGAAAATCCGGTGGAGAAACACGCAGAGGGCTCAAAGGAACGTCCTGTCATGGAGGAAGATGCAGAGGACTCAAAGGAAGATCCTGCCACAGAGGAAGATGCAGAGGACTCAAAGGAAGATCCTGCCACAGAGGAAGATGCAGAGGACTCAAAGGAAAATCCTGTCATGGGGGAAGATGCAGATAATTCAAAGGAAGATCCTGTTAAGGAGAAAGATGCAGAGGACTTAAATGATGCAGGACCAACATCCATGTATGAGACAAATGAGGAAATTGAAGAATCTTCAAATAACTTAGTGGCCACAGCAAAAAATGTTGGTGATTCCGTGATGGAAGATCAAAATGAAAAGGAGGAGGAACACGCAGGTGATGCACAGGAAGAATCTTCAAATAACTTAGTGGCCACAACAAAAAATGATGGTGATTCCGTGATGGAAGATCAAAATGAAGAGGAGGAAGAACAGGCAGGTGATGCACAGGAGGAGCCAGCTCAAAATACTTTAATGTATCTAGATGAAGTTACCGTTGTCACTGATGTGAGTTTGCCAGAAGAAATTGGCCACAGTGTGAGAACTTCTGAAAATCAGGAACCTACTGTTACATATGTCAAATCTCAGGAGCCTATTGTTGAGGATATGAAATCTTTAGACAGTCAGGGACTTGTTACAACCGAGCTGAAATTTCAGGAGAGTGAAGGATCTAATAAAGGAAAAGAAGGATTGGAGTTGAGGGGAGAAAAGGATGATGGTTCAACTCCTACAGGGGGTGATATAAATGCACAGTGTGCAGAAAATAGAATGGAGGAAGATACAGATAGGAAGATGAAAGGAAAATATATTTCTCTTGACGAAGCTGGTGAAGATAAAATAGAGGCTTTTGCTGATCAAGAAAATGATGAAGAATATGTGGAAGATGATGAACCTGAGCACTGTGAAGAAGCCGAGACATTGGAAGATGAGCGTGCTCAATTGAATGCCCTTACAAAGGAAAGAAAGAAGAGGAAAGAGCTGGAAGTATTTGTTGGTGGGTTAGACCGTGATGCTGTGGAGGAGGATCTGAAAAGGGCGTTCCAGCATGTTGGGGAGGTTATTGATGTTCGAATGAACAAAGAGTTGTCAACAAACAAGAACAAGGGATATGCCTTTGTGAAGTTTGCAACTAAGGAGCAAGTTAGCCGTGCTTTGGCTGAAATGAGAAATCCAGTTGTATGATTTTTCGAATTCATATTTGTCTATATTTGGAATTGCACTATTGTTCTAATTTATTATCCTGTTGATCAGATTCGGGGAAAGCGATGCGGGACTTCTCCAAGTGAGGACAATGACACCTTATTCTTGGGAAACATTTGCAACACATGGACAAAGGAAGCCGTGAGTGATATTACCAATCTCTGTTAAATCATGTTTCAGGATAACTCTGTTTAACTTCAACAGTGCAGGAATTTGATTCTGCAGGATTGTTAATATTCGGTGTGCATAATTTGGTTGTTAAGTATCTCTAGTTAACTGTGATCTGTGGTTATAACAGGTGAGACTAAAGCTGAAAGATTATGGTGTAGAAGGTGTTGAAAACATTAATCTGGTGGCTGATCCGAAACGTGAAGGTTTGAGTCGTGGCTTTGCGTTTCTCGAGTTCTCTTGTCACACTGATGCCCTGACGGCGTACAAAAGGCTTCAAAGACCTGATGTTGTTTTTGGTCACTCTGAGAGGACTGCCAAAATAGCTTTTGCTGAACCTTTACGTGATCCAGATCCAGAGGTAATGGCTCAAGTGAAGTCTGTATTTATTGATGGACTCCCTCCTTATTGGGATGAAGATCGCGTCCGTGAAAAATTTAAATGTTTTGGGGAGATTGCAAGAATAACGCTGGCCAGGAATATATCAACAGCAAAGCGGAAGGATTTTGGATTTGTTGATTTCGGGTTACATGAAGCTGCTGTTGCTTGCGTTGAGGGCGTTAATAACACAGAGCTTGGTGATGGGAATTTGAAGGTATTCTTCATGTTTATGTTGTTTTCAGTGTTTTGCTGGCTGATGTCATACTTTAAAGCTTCAGAATATACAGAATGCTTCCAGTTTGTGTATGTGGCTAAACTTCTTTACGTATAATCCTAATGGGTTTTCTCACTAACATATATTTTGCGCTTTGAGTGGACAGTGGTCCTTGTGTATTTCACTGGGTATGTTGTTGTTGTTGAGTGGATGGTGGTCTTTGTAGAAGAGCTATAAGTTGATGTGGGACTGTCGCTATTAAGTTGTGTGTACATCGGATAAACATGCAAAAACCTTCCCCCTCACATAAGCAGTGGTTTTGGTGTTATGACTTTACTGTATTGGTGGATGCTCACAGTTTTGTTCTATTGCTTTTTTACTTTCTTCTGTTAGGCAAAAGTGCGAGCCAGGCTTTCAAATCCTCAACCAAAAACTCAGGCTGTGAAAGGTGGAATGTCTGGAGGGTTCCGGATTAGCCGTGGTCCCATGGGTAAATCTACAAAAAACTATGTTTTGCTCTAAAGCTGGTGAAGAAATTTTCCTTCGTGGATGACCTAACTGCAGTATGGTCCTTGCTTTCAGGAAGGGGCTTTCCGCGAGGACATAGTTTTGGTAGAGCTATTTTTCCGCGTGGTAGGGGCTTTCACCCTCGTAGACCTGGTCATGTCGGTAGAATGGGCTTCACTGAGCATGAGTTTGGGAGCCCTTATCCTCCTTTCCGTGGAAGGTCAAACGCTGGACGAGGTAATGAAAATAACAAACTTTGTTCATCCTCATTAAAAATGAAATTGATAAACTTTATACCTCTTTCTTCCTCCCTCACTCCCTCTCCCATCTCTCCCATTAATGTTAACTGGTCCTTGGGAACACACTTTGCGCGTGTACCCCATATAATGAGTACACAATTAAAACTGTCACAGAAATATTATTACACACTATATTTGAATTGTAACAAAAATATCAAAGAGAAAGGTACAAGTTCCTGAAAGAAGTGTTGATACCAGGGGCGAATTTATGTATATGTATAAATATGGGTCACGAGAACCTGTGGTTATCCGACTAAACTCGGTATATTATTTGTATAATTCTAAAAAATATATTTGACATTAAGTAAAGGACGCATGCTCAAAATGTCTAGATGATTCGCTGGTTGGAGGGCTGCTGTGTAAGTTCCTGATTGCAGGTTCGATCCGGAGCAGCAGCTCCATTCGCCCCTTCTTTTCAATTAAAAACGTTTTTTAAAAAATAAATTCTAAAGCCCTAAAGGCTAAAACTCAAACGGTGGCCTTTCTTTTTGAAAACATGGTGTTGTCTTTTTCAATTTAATAGCAGCAGCAGTTTCCTTTTACTTTTTATATTTCTACCAAAAAAAGCTTAGAACTTTTCGTTGAGCTTTTACCCACTATTAACAAGTAGCCACTAAAATCGAATCAGAGAAATTTTGTTTATTTACTTATGAAGCTGAATTTTATTTTGCCTGTTGCTATTACAAGTGCGGAAAGAGCATTCTCCTCGTTGAAGCTCATAACAAATGATTACGTAATAGGATTGGTGAATTTTTTTTGAATGATTGTTTAGTTTGCAAAATAGAGCGTAAGACATTTGCATCTGTTAGTTATAATACTTCAATAGATCATTTTCAAAATATGAAGTCTCATGGAGTACAGTTGTAAACGGATGATATCTTTTGTGATAATGTAATTAATTATCTTTTGCTTGCCAAGTTGTTGTCTTTATAAAATTTTAGATGTTATCTTTAAAGCAATGGTGCACCCATCTTGAAGACCTGGATTCGCCTCTTGTTGATACTATTTTGGTATCTGAATAAAAGAAAAAAAGAATTCCTGCCCTGCAAAGGTCCTCAAATACCTATTATTATTTCCGTCTTTACCCTGGATGTCTTATTGTAATTTATGGTTGTGCCTCTTCTTGTCCATCTTATTCGATTGTCTTCTTAATGTTTTTGGGGTTAATTAGCAGAATATACTTGATATGAACAAATTAAATTATAAGGTTGTAGTACCAGTGCGTCTTTGGTGTCGCACAATTCCATATTACTGCAGCTTTTGGTGAGGGAGACTCTTATGCTGGGACTATACATATGTAAGAAAAATTTCATAGCCAGTTTCTCTAATTCTAGACATCTTCGGTATTTAAATCACCATAATTTTATACATCCAACAACAACATACCCAGTGTAATCCCACAATCGGGCATAATTTATTTACATCCAAATTACTATAGTTTTATATTTTGTACTCGAGATCAAATATATATTTATATTTATAAAGCCACAATCTCATCTAAAAATCTTCTAAAAATTTTAAAAGCCAAATTTGAAATTTGAGATGACGTGATTTTTTTTTGTGAAACTTGGAAGTTAAGTTGGAAAAAACATATAGGTATTCGAAACAACCTCCGGAATTGTGAACTTTTGAAATTGAGTTACATCCAAAATTTATTTTTTATCTCAAAACAACCTCCGGAATAAATTCTCTAAGCATTAATTAATAAGCAATTGAATATTTCAAGACTAACTTTTAATTTACATTTTTGTACAGAAGTGTTATAGAATAGTTTAATTGAAGGGCAAAAAGGTGGGCATTTTGATCTTTCAACTTTTTACTTTTCCTGTTTTTATAATAGTAATTTATTTAATGCATGTACCTACATAGCCTTGATCAAGTTCTTAGTCTTCTGATATGGTCGAGTTTAAGATAAAAGTGTAGATCTCAGTAACCTATCTGCTTTGCCCTTCCCATCCAAATTCCAACTACATTGCACTTTTTCATTTTCGTGGCTACCTCCTATTTTCACTTATATCATTATACACTTCCACAAAAAAACCTCAGTAACCTATCTTACTAATTTACCAGGTGGGAGGTGGAATTTCAGTGGCGCTCATCCAGTATCTAGTGAGGGTCCAATGTTTGTTGATAGAATGAGGCATCAAGACAGAGGCCATGCTGATGATGCCTTCTTTAGGAGACAACAATTTCCTATTGAAGGACTTAACAGGCCATTCATGGATAGGCGATTTGAGGACCGTTACCATTATGATAACACTAACCATGGATTAAAGAGGCCCTTTTCTATGACAGTAAGTTAAGATTTCTCTGCTGCTCCTTTCCCTGTTACCATCCTAGGTCAAAGAGCATTAGATGACTGACTGTAATAGATCACAATTGACCCTCCTATTTTATAGGACCCGAATCCGGATTATTTGGGGCCTAGCAGACGTCCTCGGTTTGATCATTCAGATTCTGCAAGTTCTCTTCAAGGAGATCGTTATAGAGGTATGGGGTTTATCTGCAATTTTTTGTTAAGCTGCTTGTTTGTGAGATCCATTATCTTTTATGTATTTACTTTGCAGTTTTTTGTTAAGCTGCTTGTTTGTTAGATCCATTATCTTTTATGTATTTACTCTCTTCTATGTCAGATAATTTTCCTCCCGGTGGCGATCACTACACACGTGATTATTATGGCGCTGACGTGAGTATGATGTTTCACTTCATATTTCTTGATGTTATGCAACCCTAGTTGTGATATTTGTTTGTATGTAATCTTGCAGTATGGGAGAGGCCAATATCCATCTTTCTACGGAGGTGGTCGTCCATATGGTCGTGGTTATGGTCGTGGTCATTATTAGTCTTGATGAGCATTTGGTAATTTGGATATGTGGTGCTTTATTGTTCTTTATTCATACTTATCTTACCTCATATTGTTAATCTCGCTGAGTTTTCTGTTACCAAACTATTTCAGATGTCTTCAGATGGTAGAATGTTCTTCTTGACAATGGAATGGGATTTTTCTGGTGCAGCACAAAAAGGAAAGAGAATCAGGCCTTTAACTTCTTTCCCTGTCATTTAATGTTCATCTCTCTTCTTTTTTCCTCCGCTGTAATGTCTTGCTTTTGGCTGTCTCCATGTTTCTTAGTTTAGATTGTGCCTCTTTTGGGGGCATCAATCCGGATATGGCATTATGCCTGTTAGATGAAGCTTAACTAGTAACGAGCTCCTTCTGCTCTAGATAGAAGCAGTGTTATGGGGTAGTGGATATGACTATTAAGATAAGGCAACTTTCCTACAAGCATTCATTTTTGCTGGAATAGTTATATGTGTTGAGACCTTCATTGTGACAGATTCATATATGGGTGTCTTACTGTACTTAGTGGTCAATATTCACATACGTAGAGAGGCAATTTGCAGTCTTTCAGAATAATGATATTGGGGATATTACCTCGATGGCATTTCTGGAGATTTTGTATGTAGGTTCAAATATTCAGCACTATTGTTAAGGAAAAGATTCTCTTAAGGTAGACTCTTGTAAAATTCCTCATCGAGCAATGGTAGTCATCGAGATATTTCAGTCGTTCAAGGGAAGAAGAGTATCATTTGGTTTCTATTGTGAAAGTATTTGTGAATTGCTATGATGTATTGTCTTGGAAGAGATTTGCCTCGTCATCGTGATGCAATATGAGTGACTTGTCTACTATCTTGTCTTGTGGGATCACCTTTGGCTCAATGTATTCTCATTGTTGCTCTGTAACAGAAATATGATGTGGTTATAGGCCATTTTACTCTACTGATGAATCTGGTGTATCTAGAGAGCCACGTAAGCTTTTATATCATACAGGTTTCTCCAAGTTGAACAAAGTATTAAGAATTTAACTTTTGAAGCATCAACGAACAGAGCGCTTGGTTGGCTTAGTATAGATTCTATTTTCCTTTTTTGATGGCGGAAAAAGGGTGTATTACCATCAATCTTAGGCCCTGATGGTTTGGTGGTTTAGAATTTCTCTTGTACTCGTTGGTAAATGGATGAATGTCCCTGTTCAAGCTTGATGATGAAAATTCCTAGATCCCAAGGTAGAGAACTTTGAATTATCCTTGTCTTTTCCTAGCCCTAAGGACCGTTCGTTTTTGGCAGGAGATATAATCTCCACATAAAAACCAACATAAGTTTATGCAACATTTGGTTGGAAATTGAGGAGATTTAGTCCCATGTAGAGATCAACATTAATTAATATGACATTTGGTTGGTCCTTTTTGTTTTGCTCTCAAATAATACCTGCATGTGTTATGTGATTATGTATTATTTTATGTTGGATAGAATGTGGAATAAGAATGCACTTATTAGTAGTATATGTATGGATTAGAATGCTAAAATGACCCAACTAACCCTCATAAGAAAATTGTAATTAGACAAATATTTCAAGTCATACATTGTATACTAACATGTAATATATCAAGTACAACATTCGAGTGTACAGTTTTTGGAAGCCTTGCAAGTGTACAAGGTGATGCCTATTTTTGTGTACATACTGTTGCCGACAAAAACCCAGCAAGAAATAATCCTTGCAATTATACAATTTCTGGATTATTAATCCTCACATTATACTCACTGACATTACAAGCCTTGCACTACAATCACTACATTGATCTCTGTTTTACTAGTCTTTGCATGACTCATCTCTAAACCTAACAACCCTTTAGTGTACCAGCTAGATATGCCCTAACATGAAAGCCTGTTGTTTTTCCTGAGTGATTCATAAACATGCTTAGCATTTTTCTTGTTCATCAATTGCGTGTTTATTTAGCGGACAAATAATGCAAAATGGGTATAGGTTGGTGTTAACACTTTGAGATATGGAAATCCTCCTTTTTTTGGATAATACCTATGGACCCCTTTCAAACTTGTCCAACTTTTTCCAATTACGCAGTTTAAGTTTGTGAGATTCCTAGTATTCACCGAACTAGTTCGAATGGTTTTAGTACTACTACCTTTTGTGACCAACTATAGTTTAACAAAGGCAGTGTTCACATACCGATCATGTTTTGCCATGTAAATTTTTCTTCTTTTTTTGAAGATGGTAACATTACGTAAATTCTATCCTTTCTTGACCCTGGGCTCAAAATGAATGTTACCGAAGTAGGATTGCAAGAAAAATATGACAACTAAATAGCAAGGTGCAAAGCAAATGAAGCAACAAATAGTACCACACAGAGAGTAGTAAGAAACTACGTAATTACTCCCTCCTTCCATTTTTACTTTTCCAAAATTGACTTGGCACACTGCGTAAGGAGCAATAAATAGAATGCCAGTTTTATTTATGTCACCCTTGGAATAGAATAAATGCAATGCTTTAGGAATTGCATTGAGAAATGACTATAGTTAATAATAAGGGTTAATTAGGAACTAAGTAATTAATTATCTCTTAATTTTCTAATCTAAACAAGTAAAAATCGACATCCATGTTTGGTATAGTAGACAAGTGAAAGTGGATGAAGGGAGTATTAAATAATACTACCAACAGTGAGAAGAGGAAATGAGGTTAGGTCCTACCTCTCCCACATAAAGCGCGACAACACTCGTCTACCTACTAACCTTCTACCCTAATCATTGACCTCCATACCTTCCTATCTAGGGTCATGTCCTCAGTAAAACGAAGTTGTGCCAAGTCCTGTCTAATCACCCTCACCAGTTCTTTGTCGGTCTACCTCAACCTCTCCTAACTCTTGCTACAGCTAACCTCTCACACCTCCTAACTGGCGCATTCTCACATCTCTTCACATACATGGACCACATTAGCCTCGTTTCTTCAACTTGTCCGCCACGGAGGCCACTCAGACATTGCCCCAAATAACGTCATTCCTAATCATCTCTCCTAATATACCAATTTGAGCATCCTCATAACTGCTAGCTACCTTCATTTCTGAATGTGGAGCTACCTTCATCTTCTGAATGTGGGCGTCTTGACTGGTCAACACTCTGTCCCATACAATTATTTTTGTCTAACCACCACTCACCACTCTGTAGCCTTGGCGACACATTCTTATCGCAAAGAACCCCGGAGGCAAACCTCCATTTCACCTACCCTGCACCAATATTCTGTGCGACATCCTCATCTGAAAATCATCACTTCACAAAATCTGAAAATCAAAACTACCACCAAAACTCCTCATCTTCTCTAATCAACCATCACCAAATCACCGCTATAATGCTAAGATCGGGCCCCCAAATTAAAATGACAGAGAAAGTGGCGGGGGAGGTGGTCTGGATTAGCGGAACATCAAGAAAGAGAAAAAAGGGAAGAAAAAAAAGATAGGTGTTTGAAGTGTAGGATGTGGTGGGGAAAAAGATGGAGGAAGAGAAACAAAGAAAAGTAAAAGAAGAAGAAAGGAAAAAACAACTAAAATGATTTATGAAAGAAAATGCTAAAAAACACAATCTAGGGGCTCTTCTGTCTTCCTATTTTCATAGAGTCATTGCAAGTGTAGGTGTTGAAGTAGTTCGGGGGCCTACTAAGCTGGAAGTGTGCAACTGAAAATCAGGGATAAGTTTGAGGGAATCTTATGTATCATCTCCTTTTTTGGATTTTTTTTGTCGTTGTGGGAAGTTGTAAATCTAGGTTAAGATCAACATTTGTTTCAAAGTGCAGGGAAATTTGGTACATGATGTGAGCCTTTAGAATTTGGTACTCTCTCTGTTCCTCCATTTTTCTTCTTTTGATAAATATGAAGGGTTTGTGATTCGAGATCTATTTTGCTGACATGGCACGCATCATGTTGGGAAACTTTAGAGTATATGTTCTCTGTTGCAATGATATTAATTACTCCTCTGCATTAAAACTGGTCATTTTAGCTAGTAACATAGTAATGGGCATCAACATTCTCATCTTTGGCTACATGTATGATCTCTTCGAAGTTCATGTTTGCTGCAGTAGAGGCTGTTCCAGATTGTATCTCTATAACTATTAGTTGCTATTACGGGATTAGATTTCTAGTTGGTGTCTGTCTCATTTACATGATTAGTTTCAGATGATATTGACTGTGAGTTGGGTGAGGGTTACACAAGTGCTTTGGACTGAGATTTTTGGGCTGTGATGGTCCAGTTTTTCTTACCTCTCTTTTTCGAGTCTTATGTTAGGTGAGATTGCGATCATTGGTTCCATGAAATGGCAGGTGATTGTGCAATTCAATCCGAGTGGTCCAGTCTTTCTTCTTCTTCTTCTGTTTGCTCTCTTTCTGGTTGATGCATATGTAGGATATTTATCAGAATAAAGCAATAACTATGATTTGTTATTGGTTGTAAGTAATTCTTTTCTGCATTCTTGTAGTTGTAATTGTATGTGGATTCAGTTTTAGTACAATGCTAAAGTGAGTAAACAAACTGTAGACATCACAATCAGCGTGTGTTATATGTGTGCTCTCGGCTGTGTCATTTTTATTGTTTTTTTGGGGGTAAGGGATTAAGATGTCCGAGCTTTCCGTTCATAGAGCACGTGTAGTTACGCTTGTGGATTGGCTGATTATGCGTTCCTGGCATTCTGCATTATTTGCTTTGTTGTGGAATATTTGACGTAACATTGCTGATTTGTGCAACTGTGTTTCGTTGAAAAGACACCTCGCCATGGTAACTGGGGAAGTGTTAAATGTAAAACCGGGGTCCACAAGGGAATACTATGTGATTGACGCAAATGAGTAACCAACATTCAGTTCGAGCCCATTTTCTGTAGAGCTTGGTGAACAGGATTATTCAGCACTTGCGTTTGTTGGCTGTACTGGTTGTTAGCTGAGGAAAAATAAGCCAATTCAATCTTACCGTCCCTGAGAATAGAAAAAGAATAAAACCTGCTGTTAAGAGGTTGAAATTATGATTTGACGTCTACCAAGTGGAGGAAAATGAATGAAAAAAGTTGCAGTATCTCATATATTAAATTCCAAAAGATCTGTTATATATGAATTAATGGATGCATTAATAGCAGTTGTGCAGCGTGTCGTGTGTCACTCACCTTCGAATGAATACGAAACTTTATGCGTTCGATAGGTTATTATGTGTGTGTATATATATATTAAATTCCAAAAGATCTGTTATATATGAATTAATGGATGCATTAATAGCAGTTGTGCAGCGTGTTGTGTGTCACTCACCTTCGAATGAATCCGAAATGTGAAGCCTTTTCCTTTTTAAGCATCCTACATGTACGCGAGCATTGCTAGTTGTACATATCCCGAGAGCCTGATTTAGTATTGCAACTTTATGCGTTCCATAGGTTATTATGTGTGTATATATATATTTGAGAACCATGGTGTCGGTTCAGCTTTAGGTAATTCTGTCTGCCATGAGCAGAAATCATGGAATTGGTAACTATTCAGTCTAGTAATTGTACAGTCTAATAATTATAATGACCTGTTTATTTGCCATAGTGTAATTTATGCCATAGTGTAATTTATCTCTTTGGCTGCACAAGTGTAATTAAACGGTATATTAAATTTTGAAATAGAAAGTTAATTGTTAAAACTAAAAATTTATATTAGACAAGGGCCTTTATAAGTGATATTAAATTAAATATTTAAGATAAATAGTCTTTTGAAAATATAATAATTAATAAACATATGTTCTTAGCTAGTATTATGAAAAAAATAGTTAATTTATATTTTTCAAATTAGTATATTTTAATTAAATTAATCACAAAAATCAAAAGTACATGAATTTTAAGAACATCATGAAATGAAAGTTTAACCAAAAAATAAAATAAAATTAATGTTATAAATATAATGTCAAAAAATTATTGAAATGTTTCTCAATTCTAATTAAAAAAAAAAAAGAATGATTTCAATGTGAAAAATCAAGTCAATACTAGTAAAATAAATAAATTGAAACTAAAAATATAATATAAGTCCAAAATTCAAAACAAAAATGTTTACCATAATACTCTCATGTCAATTTCAACATAGTGTACATAAATATGATTCAAAGAAAAGAAAAATGTAAGTCTTATAACTTTTTTTTTTGGGTGGTGGGGTGGGGGTGGGGATGGGGGGTTAAGTAGGAATTCATTAAATTAGAATTAAGAGTTTACAGAAGTAGAAAGGGTCCTGGTGGCCCTTGTGTTCGAAGAGTTAGTTACAGAAATTGCACTATTAAAGTTACATGCCACAACTTTTCGGGGGAAAGTAGTTCCTAGTATGTATGCGTTCTATTCTCTGTCGACATACACACATACATAGGAGGAACTAACAAAATGTGTAGCCCGTAAAAAACTGCACTCTTGGCCCCCTCCTTTGCTAGAACATCTGCAAGTGTGTCTAAGCTCCGGAGCTCCTAGCATCTGCATCAACGACCCACACTCCAAAATGATGTTAGCATATGGTATATGGTGCTGATTACTACACATTATGGATTGCATGGAGTTAGTATCAATTATAAGGGGAGCTAGATTCCTTTCTAGAGCAAGTTTCAATCCCTCAAGGATGGCCAGGAGCTCGACCTGAAGGGTTGAGACATGGCTGAAGGCTCTAGTGAAGCTTATTACCCAGTCTCTTCTTGAGTTTCTAATCGCTCCCCTATTCCACCCTTACCTTGTTTCCTAACAGCTCCATCAGTGTGTAGCTTAAAGGTTCCAGGGTTAGGGGTTCCCATCTAACATGATGGATCATAGTGGTGTAATTCCTACTTGGAGTAGGATTGTCTACAATGAGGTGAAATTCAATGGCAAGGGCAATAGTGTGACTCGTGGATATCTCGAATTTTTTTTTTGTTAAATAGGTTGTCATTCTTATTCAACCAAATATTCCATAGACAGAAGGGGATGATGTGGTCCAAAGTAAGTTATCTATTGAATTGTTTGTTCTTAATAGCCTTCTACGTATAAAGCCAATTAACATCAGTTAGGGTACTAGAATCAAAGCTTTGGATAGAGTTGCTTAAGTTGACCATCTCATTCTAGAAAGTAGTGGCTCTAATGCATTTAAAGAAGATGTGATTGATATATTCCTTTTGGTTAGAGCATTGAGTGCACTGGTTGTTAACATTTCAGCCAATATTGTGGAGGTAACTTCCAGATGGAACAACTAAATAAAGGTTTTCACTTTGTTGGGATGTTGAGATGCCAAATCTATTTAAACTCTTTCCCTGAAAGAGTGTGATGAATGGCTGAGTCATTCATGGAGTGGTAGGCAGACTTCATAAAAAATATGCCATTTTTTGTAGTGTTCTAGAAGAGGATATCTTCCCTATTGGTGTGGTTAGGGATGAAGTAGTTTTTGACTATGCAGGAAAGGCCTGTAAGAAGTTGGAAGGATATGAGGTCAAGGTTGTACTTACCATTAAAGCAGATAGAGCTGACTCTAAGTTGGTCTTCACCTTTGTTGAGAGGACCTTGGATTTGGGATCTGATAGTTTCAAGGTTAGGAATCCATTTATCCTTGAAAAACCTAATGCTATTCTCCTTATTGATGGTCCATCTAATGTTGTTTTGGCAAATTTCCTAGCCCTGTTTGATATATTTCCAGATATTGGAGGAAATTCTCCTTCTCTGGTTGTTATTGTAGGGTCTGCAGTATTTGTTGAAGAGCAACTTGGCCAAGGAGCTTGGGTGTTGTGGTACATCCTCCAAGCAAGGCTAGCATGCTAGGCTTTATTTTGAAGCTCACTTCTTCGGATACCTAACCCACCTTTTTTCTTTGGAAGAGTAAAGGTTTCCCAGCCCACTAAATAGAGTTTCTTTTTCTCAGCAGTGGTGCCCCAAAGGAAATTCCTTTGGATTCTGTTGATAGCCTTAGTGGTTTTGCAAGATAGGTTGATGAATTGCATTTAGTGGGATGGAATGCTGCTTAAGGTGGCTTTTGCTAAGATGGTCCTGCCAGCCATGTTAAACATTTTAGTTTTCCATCCTGCAAGTTTGGTTTACATTCTATCCACAATGTATTGGAAATCATTATGGATAGGTCTGGAGTGGAACATAGGAAGACCTAAATAATTGCCAAAGGTAGTGTTGGCAGGAATGTTGAGGGATGTAGAGCATTGATTTGCCATATCAATGCTATAGTTTTGAGAGAAGATGATTTTGGATTTCTGGAGATTGAGTTTTTGGCCAGAACAATCATAGAAATTCTTGAGGGCATTGGTGATGGTAGTGTAATCTTCAGGAGTATCTCTGGAGAACAAGGTCAAGGTCAGGTCATCAGCAAAAAATAAGTGGGAGATGGTTGGGCCTTGGGGAGTCACAGAGATGGGGTTCCACTTCCTGTCCTGGACCATGGTGTCAATGGTTCTGGACAACCTTTCCATACAGAAGATGATGAGGTATGGGGAGATGGGGTCCCTTTGCTTGATGCCTCTAGTGGGGTTAAAAACATTGGCCTTTTTTCCATTAACTAGGATGGAAATAGAGGAGGTAAAGACATAGGACGTAATAAATTTGACGAGGTTGGCAGGGAACCCAAAGTAGACAAGAGTATCTCTAATGAAAGACCATTCTAATCTATCAAAGGCTTTTTCTAAATCAATTTTCAGAATCATGTTGGCTTTTCTCCCTTTAATTTTCCTGACATGAGTAAGGAACTCCTGAACTATGATAGCATTGTCAGAGGCCTTCTTGTTGCAAAGGAAGCTAGCCTGACAGCGACCAACGATGGAGGGTAAGACAAGCTTTGGTTACCAGCTTGTAGGAGGTATTGCACTGATACAAGTCAAATGGGCATCAATGCTTTTGATCACACAACTCGAAGCCAACATGAGGAGGTCCAAGCCTTGATCGCCCTAAGGATCTAAAAATGTGCTTGGAGGCCCTTCTTCGAGCTCCCAATAAAGCAATGTCGTGTTTGGAAGATAGCTTGAGACAAGGAAAGCCATGACGCAGGAATAAAGAGAGCACTTGTGGTTCTTTCCGAAACAGCCACTGTGGACTATTTTTGTAATATGCTAGTTGTGCAAAGACAATTACTATAAATAGGTGCCTTAGACATTTTATTAGTTAGTTTTTGTTGATTAAGTTACATGATGTATTCATGAGAATTCCATTAGAGTGTTTGAGTGCTTGGAAAAGCATATGTTGAACCTTGTTTAGAAACATTGGTTGTAAGGAAGATCTAATCCCCTTTGCGGTCACGTAAGAGCTAGGTGCTCATTGATAATCCATTAAGGGAGGTTTTAGGGTTTGACATACCCTTAGATTATCAATTTTGTGTCTATCTTTCTATCATCACTATCCTATCCCTCTATCTTTACTTTTCCACGTCTTGATTCGAGTCCTCGTGGTTTGGATCATATCATTTGGTCTCAGAGCCGAGCTTAGGATCGTTTTCACGATTCTAGTCTTAGGTTTGTTATCTTGAAAATCCATAGAAAAGTATCAAATCGAAAATCTCAAAAAAGTCACTATTCACATTTTTAGCCATAGGTCAATTTTTGAGTTTTTGATTTGTATTTTTCTTGTGTTTCTAGTGTTAGATTTGTGTTCTCTAACACTATAGGAGTCTAGGATTCAAATTTGAGACAAATCGAAGTCAAATTGAGTGAGATATCATTGTTAAGAGCTTGAACTTGAAGAAAAGTGAAGAGGAACAAAAATTAGGGTAAATTGGTTGAGAATTTGTGCAAAATGATGTTTGGAATGAGTTTAGAACGTTGAAAAGTGCTTATGTTCAAAATTTCAAAACATTCCGAGCTCTGGAGAAAAAGTTATTAAAGATTGATGTTCTTGGTGTTCTTGAAAGCATTCAAATCTTCAAGTTGAAAATTTCATCAAAAGAGGATGTTTGATCCAAAAAGAAGGACGAAAAGTGTGGAAAGTGTTTGTCCTAAAACATCAAAGAAGATTCCAAAGGATATTACACAAGAGATTACAAGAGGGGATCAATTAAGGGCAAAATCGGTCATTCACTAAGGGGGAGGCAGCCAACTTGCCTTACATATGCTTCTAAGGTGCGCCTGGTCTGCCCTTGACCTGTGGCAGCACCTCATAACAGTAATGACAACCCCTCATGCGTCCAAGGTGTGTTGCACCTACGTCCTACATGCTGCAGTAGGTCACAACACAACCCTCAACGCAGATCACCCTCCATTGAATGCAAGGCAGCCCCAAACACACCCTAATTGCATTTCAATACTTCTCCAACATCAATTCAAGTTCTAAAACACATCTCAACACTTCTAATTACTCCAAGGTTTGATTCCTAAGTTTCAATTTCTTGATTCCTAATCTCTTTTTTTTATTCTTAAACTACTTATCAGCTAGTAATTCATCTACTAAGTTGGTTGATTAGTTCTTGAGTCCCATTTCTTTCATTGTTCAATTTCTTTCAAGCTTTTCTCTCTTTTCAATTCTTTGTGATTTCTTGATTCAAGTCCCTCAGTAGTTTTATTTCTTTAAGTCATTCAAACAAGAATCCACTCCGACCACAAAGTAGAGATTGACACCTTATTGTCCATCGGAGTATAAGCAACTTTCAACATTTGTCGCTTCAATACAAGTGTTGGTGAGGTGCTTTACTACTAATATTGTTTGTTCATTTTTATAGGTACAAGGTGATGTAAGGGGAAATTATCTTCGATAGCCTCGGATAATTATGACTACGACGTAGGAGACTATGATTGTGGTGAAGAATCTTATGGCTAAGAAGAAGATGAGGATTATGGGGGCTATGAACATAGCCACGATTAAATGTGTGAAAGCGGGAACCAAGGTATGAATGAAGGGTATAGTAGGAGTCAAATGTTTTCCTACTCTACCTATCTTCAAAGGAGAATGGGATCCCGAAGTTTACCTTGATTGGGAATGACAATGCGAAAGGATCTTCAAGGATTATGCTATGAGCAAAATTGAACAAGCTATATATGCCTTTAAGTACATTCAAGGTTCGACCTTAGAATGGTGTAAACTTTAAGGAATCTTACTCAAACTTGAGGTGCCTTGAAAGAGTTTTTGAGGCCAATCTATGTGCCGAAGGGTTATACGAAGCTTTATAATAGTGATCCAAGAAGACAACCTTGTTCAAGATAGGTAGAGATTTGTGGAGTTCTGAGATGTGTTCTTATACTTGATGATTGGTTTCACGCAAACTTCATAACTTCTCTTATGGTTGATTATCTAGGGATACCTCAAGTGTCCAAGCGTTTCCCATACTTCTTGGAAGGCTATAGTCTTTGATAGCGTGAAGGTTTCCTTCACCTGAGATGAGTACTATGAGGAAGTGCAGTGTGACATATTTCCATTGGATTGTGGACACTTACGTTTGGGTGCTGATTGGTTTACACAACACAAGATTCCAAACGTGCAAAATTGACCCAAGTTTGCAAAGGACCAATGAGGAAATCATCTATTTCCACATACCCTTCCCAAATCTCAAGGAAAGATGACTACTTACTCCAAGTCGAATGAAAATGACGGACAAATGATTGAGAGGAGTAAGGGAGTGCAAGGTGGCAACCTAAGAGAGGAAAAGTGAGAGGATTTGAGGAGTGAAGAGAGAGGGTTGCCATCAATCGGAGCTAACATTGTTTGTCCTTTTATTTATAAGGACATATGTGTGGGTACCAACATGGCAAACAGAGGAAAACAAGTACCAAAAGAGAAGATTCCCTTCGAAGATTTGATGAGGGCAATTTTAGATAATTTCAAAGCTTGTGGGGGACCTTCACACCAGGGTAAAGAAGAAAATTCTCAAGAACTTTAAGGTAACATAGCTAACTCTTACACTTCTGGACATGTGAATGATGATTGTGTGGCTAGTAGCCCATTGAGTGTGAGTAGTAGCTTACCTACATGTGAGTATATTAATTCTTTACCTTTTGATAATGTACATATTATGAGTGTGGATACACTAGTTGATCCTATTGATGATCGAATTGACTCTTCTTGTAAGATCAATTTGTGTCCACCTAGTGTTGAAGCTACTGTGTTTGATGATAGTGCATCATCTTGTGGAAATTGTGTTGATCGACTTGTGTGCGAAACTAGTCCACCACTTGAGGATGTTGTAATGTGATTGGAGAACCTCAAGTAAGTGATGGAATTGAGAATGTTGGTCAAGAAAATGGGAGTGACCCTTTGAGCTTGTCTTTTAGTGAAGCTCCTAATACTTGCTTGGCTCATAGGGATAATCATGTGCTTGAAACACCTTTGATACTTGATAATGGTCTTTTAGAGAATGGATTTGCATGCTCTGCATCATCTTCATGGATAGATCCTTCTCTCTTTAAGAACAATATCTTGTTTGAAGATGATGAGCTCACTCCTAGTGAATTATTTAGTGGTGTGGATAACATTGTTGATATAACTCATCTTGAGAGCTATATTCCATATGACAACCCACTATGGTGTGACAACATTCCTCATAAAGATGATCTCTTCTTGAAAGATTAGAGTACTCTTAAGGGAAAAGAATATGAAGTCTTAGAAAGGAATAATCAATTGGGTGATGATAACTTTGATTTGCTTGAATATTTAAGAAAGCCAATAAGTGATTGTTCCTTAAGAAAATTATTGTGGATGTGATCCTTTATATGACACCCCACCCTTGTTTATTACTTATAAGGATGGATTTCTTGTGAAGGCTAAGTAATAATCCCTTTGATATTGGTGGTGGTATGTGTCTGCTTGAGGATTCCTCCATTGAAAGAGAAAGTATCAATTGTTTGGAAATTGATTCCTCTTCTACTTTGTGTGATCTTATTGTTGAGAATACTTATGGTGATGATTTAAATCTAATAGTGAGTACATGTATGAGGGCACCTTAGTTGAAGTTGACTTGAGTGATACCTTTCTCTACCCTCCCTTTGCTTTGGATGATGTTTATGCTAATGAGGAGAGTATATCTTTTAGTTTGGGTGAAGCTAGTGGGGAGAAAAAGTGTTGTCTAGACCCATGTTTATGGCCACTCTTTCTATTTGACCTCGGTGCCAAATTTGGATATGGTGATTGTGGCACACCTAACTTATTGCTTGGTCTACATGACAAGCAAAGTTTGAATAAGGGTGTTGGTATCCTTCCCTATGATGAGAAGTCTTTCTCAGGGATTCACAATCCACTTGAGGGACCAACAATGTGTAAGGGAAAGAACTCCAACCAAGATGAAGGATTTTTAAAGAAATGGAGCCATGAAAAGCTCCAAGAGATTTCACCATTGTGTGTTTCCCTTCTTGACCAAGGTTTCACTACTTGTAGGTTAAGGGGAGAGTCTTCCATTGAAACTACTTTGGATGAACTCCATTCGTGTGATATCATTCCTCATTATGTGAGTAAAGATGACCTCCTTCTCATATAGGTGGTATCATTCTTGAGAACCCGAGGGAAATGTGTCATTTTCTCCTTTAGGTATTGCTTATGAACTTGCATACTTGCTTGACAAACTTGTGTTTAAATTGTGTAACTTCCAACTTGTGGATGCCAAGTTGATTATTTGGTTGAAAGGAAAACGTCCTATGGGCTTAAGTGTCTTGACTCCATCCTTGTGTGCATCATGTGCTAAGTAATTTGAGCCAAATGGCTTTCTAATAGATAATAACACCTTGGATGATATTCTTACACTTGATTCCTTTCTATACTACCTCTTTGCCTATGATGATATCCATGCTAGTCTCGGATGTGTTTTATGTAGAGGTAGGAAAATTGTTGGTTTGTCCACTTATTTGAGTGACAATGTTATATCGATCTTTTGGACTTTAAAATCAATTAAGACACCACTCTTTATGTGGTCTCTTAAACATGTGATGAAGCAATTGTGTCTTATGGCTCCTAAGGTGAAGGTAGCCTTACCTTTTGGATTTAGTGATGCCATTATGACCCTTGTGGTTTCCTTACCTCTTGTTGATTCCCATAGCCAACACCTTTGTGCGTTTTTCAACAAGTTTTTAATGATTAACACGAAGGATCCTTGTTTATATCTCAAGTGTGTGCAACCTTGACATGATGAAATGATTGCTTATGCTAACCCTAACCCTCATGCCTGAGGAATTTATGTTTGTCTTTTCTTTGATTTTGCTAGGTTTGGATTCGAGATCGAATCCTTTTCAAGAAGGGGAGGATGATACAAGTCAAATGGGCGTCAATGCTTTTGATCACACAACTCGAGGCTAACATGAGGAGGTCCAAGCCTTGATCGCCCTAAGGATCCAAAAATGTGCTTGGAGGCCCTTCTTTGAGTTCCTAATAAAGCAATGTCGTATTTAAAAGATAACTTGGAGACGTGGAAAGCCATAGTGTAGGAATAAAGAGAGCCCTTGTGGGTTCTTTTCCAAATAGCCACTTTTGGACTATTTTTGTAATAGGCTAGTTGTGCAAATACAACTTTTATAATTAGGTGCCTTATACATTTCATTAGTTAGTTTTTGTTGATTAAGTTATCTGATGTATTCATGAGAACTCCATGGGAGTATTGAGTGCTTGGAAAAATATATGTTGAACATTGTTTAGAAACGTTGGTTGTAAGGAGGATCTAATCCCTTTTGCAGTCACGTAAGAGCTAGATGCTCATTGATAATCCATTAAGGAAGATTTTAGGGTTTGACATACCCTTAGATTTCTCTTTCGTTATCAATTTTGTGTCTATCTTTTTATCACCACTATCCTATCCCTCTATCTTTACTTTTTCGTGTCTAGATTCGAGTCCTCGTGGTTTGGATAGTATCATGCATAAACTAATAGGTCTGAAACTTTTTATAGAGGTTTCATTTTGGGATTTTGGAATGATGAAGATCAGAGTCTCTTTCATGTTGGGATCCATGGTACCGGTATTGAAGCAGTTGGAACAAAAGTCAATGACTTTCCCATTCACTATGTTCCAATATTTTTGGTAGAAAATAGGGCGAATCCCATTAGGTCCCTAGGCTTTGGTGGGATTGAAAGCCATTATGGCTTTATGGATTTCACCATCACTGAGGGGGGTATTGAGGAGGTTAGCCTCTTCTTGGGACAAACCTCCAATGGTGCCCTGGGTGGAAAACATTTTAGAAGAGGTGTGGTCAATGGTGTAAAGGTTGGAGTAAAACTCAAGGATGTAGTCACTGATTTGCTCCTAATCAGCGATGGGATTTCCACTAGAGTCTTGAAGAGCTAGGATCCTGTTTCTTCTTATCCTATTTAGGGTACTAGTATGGAAGAATCTAGTGTTAGACTTCCTTTGTTGAAGCCTGTTATCCTGGACTTGGTTTTTCAAAACTTCTCTTCAAATTTGAGCAGGTTATCATGGTCTTTTAAGAGATTAGATTCCAAGTTTTGGAGGTAAAGACTATCAGGGTAATGGCCAGAGTTTTGAATACCCCCGATTCTAGTCAAAGTTCTTCTCATTTTTTGGAAAATATTACCAAATGTGGTAGCATTCAAGATGGTGGCATTCTCTTGGAGGGACTTATTAGCATCTGTGATGTTATTGGGACGGTTAAAGGAGGAATGAATAACATCACAGAAGGAGGGGTAGTCATACCACATGGGTTCCATTTTGAAGGGCTTCTTCTCTCTAGGGATAGCTTGATTGGTCAAAGTGACTAATAGAGGGCAGTGGTCAGAGTGATTCATGGGTAAATGACTGACACAGGTGTCAGGGTATTTAGTTATCCAGGAGTCATTGACAAGACATATGTCTAATCTCAAGTATGAGGCTTTTCCTATTTTTGTATCTTTTATTTGTCCAGGTAAATTTACTCCCTTTAAATCCTAGATCTACCATGTTACACTGGTTTAAACATTGCCAAAAAAACTCAGCCCTTCTATTATTAACGTTATTCCCCTATATTTCTCTTTGGCTTGGAGGACTTCATTAAAGTATCCACCAATGAACCAGTCACCCTTATAAGTCTGGGAAATTCTAATAAGATCTTTCCCGAGGTTACTTCTAGTGCTAAAGTCATTACTAGTTACTAGCATAAATTCAAAAAAAAGCCAAGTATGGGAGGGGGGGAGTACCTTAATCATGACGATTCCTCCGGATAAACCCCTAGCCTCAACCTGAATCTAGTCATTAAAACCTAATTGTTCAGTGATTTTCTTATGGTCTTTCATCTTGGTTTCTAGGTGGACCAGCATGAAGGATTATGCATTTTGACAAGAGAGGTGCAATGCCTCCTGAGTTGGCACTGTTAGCACCTCTAACATTCTAGACCAGGAAGCTCTTCATGCTGGTAGGGTTCATAGAATCCTCTTCCAATTACTTCCCCTTTATTACGTTAGCCAGGGGTTCTTTCATTTGAATTGCCTTCAGCGTGACAGCTAGGTGGGAAGAATTCGAAAGTTTTTGCTCTCAAATGGCATTTCCTCAAGTTCTCTGGACAGTACACTGTAGTAGCTTCTCTATAGGTCTCTTTGAACTCTTTATGGGACATGTTTTCCATAGGGAAAACCTCTGTGTCTTGTTCTCCAAAGGAGTCTAGAATCCCCTAGAGTTCCTGGTTGTACTTTCTTAGAGAGTCTATTAGAGTTATGTGGGTTTCCTCCCTGAGTATTTAGGGGGATGTTCTGCAGGAGCTGTCCCTGGGGTGTCCAGGGGATGAAGAGTGGACTGACTAGTGTGGCTGTCATGCTTGTGGGGAAGAAGGTCAGGCTCTGGAATGTCTGACTCATTAGGAAGTTCTATTCCTCTGTGGAGGGTGTCCCACATTCTCTAGGAGCTGAGCCTAAAGGAGAGCTTGCATCCATACTTGGCTCCTTAGCCTTTGGACTGCATGGTCTATGCAATCCCTGACTAGTCTTGCCAAGTAGTGAAGGTCCTAGAGTAGGATTACTACTGGTTGGTTGTGGACTGTTGCATTCAGTGTGAAACTCATGTTCTGTAGTGTCAGCTCGACAGGGTTGTGATCTGGTGAGAGTGGAGCTGACACCAGAAATAGAGGGGTGTTAGGAGCTGAGGTCGTTCCCACGTTGGAGTTTTCTATTTTTGGTACTGTTGTGGGTAAGAGGGGAGTGAAGGGATTGTATACATCCCTTGTGGTGAATAGAAGGGTTATTTAGTAGGTTGAAGTTAATTGATTCGACCTTGAGGGTCTTGTCAATAGCTCCGAGGTGATGATTGCTAAAATCCCTTGATGGGGTAGTGGAAGATGTGGAGTTAATGTGGGAAGTGGAGGCGCTCTAAAGGAGGTTGAATGAGCCTTCAAGGCTCTTTGATGAACGGGCCCCCTCCATTGATAAACTGTGGGGCAATGGGGCCATCTATACCCTTTTGTCCCTTAGAAGGGGTTAAGGAGTAAAATAGATTTGTTTGGGAGTGGGGTCTACCACTCGAGCCTTCCCTCCGGGGGTGGTGGTGGTGGTGTATTAGGGAGGGCACATTGACCTTGTTGGTCAAAGGAGGTAAGGTAGTGTTTACCGATCTCGCTTTTCTTTTTTCCTTTTGATTTTCAGGGGTGGGAGAGGCATTAGAGGCTAGAAATTTACCCGTTGCTGTATCAAAAGCTTTCACCTGGGTTAGGGGTTGAACGCCCCCTTTGCCAGCCGTGCTTTCTTGAATGGGTTTCCCCTTCGTTTTTGCATTTCTCTTTGGAAAAACTATAATTTTCCAAGGTTCTTCCTTGGCTGGGATGCTGGGGTCACTGTTTGTTATAGAGGCCCTGTGTGGCTGAGGATTTGCTGGTGGAGCATTTGGGCAGTGAAACATGGTGTGGCCAATGTTGCCACAATTATCACAAAGGGATCCTTCTCTCATATATAAATTGTTGCTTGTGGGAATCGATGGTAATTGACTTTTCGATCTAAGAATGAAGTAGTACTTTGACACAAATCCTCGCGTATGGTCCCCGTAGCGTCACCGAGGTACAGGAGTCAATCTTTAGCAGTGCACCCAACTATCTCTTAATCTTTCCCAAGATACTTCGATCATAAAATTCAGTTGGTAGGTTGGGTAGTCGGGCCCAGATAGCAGTGTGGGTCGGCATGGAGTTATGTTGTGCGAAATTTGGTTCCCAATGCTTGACAGAGAGGAACTTATCGACAATGAACCACGGTTCTTCATGGAGCGCTTTTTTTTTGTTCTCGATCTTACTAACTTCGCTATGTAGAAATCCTCCCCCAGATCTATTAGAATCAGATTTTCTATGGGTTTCCAAGCTTCGTTAATTTTGTGCGCAGGTATTTATGGCCAATTCTCCTTCCCACCAATTTGATAATAATTGAGTATTGCCATGGGAGATAGATCAAAACTTTCTCTTCTTTTGAAACTGGGATGGCAATGATGTCAGTCTCATCGGCATCCACATAATTCACCAGTTGCATGATGCTCTCATAAGATCGGTTTAAGTCTGAATGTTTGTCCTGTAAGACATTCTTAAATGTTTGTTTCTCAGTTGGATCTGTCTATAGTGTCACTTTTTTGGAGGTGGTGGATCAGGTGGTTTCGCCGGGGGTTGATTTGATACGACATCAGATTGGTTGGTGGTGTCGGTCATTCTCTCGAGGGGTCTTCTAAAGAGCTGCTCACTGCTACTGCTACTATGTATACTACTACTTTTTTTTGGTTAAACGTGTAAGTCTTATAACTTTATTTAACAATGAATTCCACTTTAATTTAAAGATTAGTATACTAGCAAAATCATGCTAAATGAAAAATAAATAAATAAATAAATAAATAAAATATAGATATTATGAACAATTGCATGAAATCGCAAGAAGTAAAGGTTGAAAAATGAGAAGGAAATGAAATATAAATAATATTAAATAAAAATTATATTTTTAAAAATATTAGAATAATAAAAATAAAAAAATTAAAATAATAAATATAAAAAATAATTAAAAACTAAAAAAATAAAAATAGGATTGAAAGAAAAAAATTACACCATGTAAATTACACTATGAAATTATAGTAATTCACAGCTCTCCCTGTTATACCTTGCGAATTACACACAATTACATGTTGACTAAGTCATTACCTAGCCAATCAAACATGCCAAATGTAATTACATTACTGATAATTGCAATTTCCCTTTCAAGTTTAACAAACCCTAACCCTAAACCCTACCTGTTTGAAACTGCTAACCAACAAACGAACACAGGAGAATTAAATAATGAGGCACAATTAGCCACTACTACGCTTAATTATGCAAATACATTAAAACCTAAAACTATCAACACTAACATAGCTAGGGTTCCACCAAAATTTATTGTCATGCAGCATGGTGAATCTAGCGTAACATGGAAATCATTAGTGGTCAGAAGCTTTGATATTCAAGAAAATTTGCAATATGTTATAACTTAAAAATTCTCCTATGGTAAACCTGTCATTAAAGAATTAAGAAAGACGATCTCTGGATAGTGTGCTATTAAATGTGAATGCACAATAGGTGTTTTAGATGCAATACATATTCTAATTTGCCTTGAAGGGTTAGAGGATTATGTGCACCTACTTTCGACTGCAGCATATTACATCAAGGCTAAGGAGATGTATTAGCAGATGAGAACATTGGAGTGGGATCCATGGTTTGAGCCAGATATGAAAACTACTTGGATTAACCTTTAACGGTGGATATGGAAACTAGGAATCAAACAAGACCTAGTTGTGCAAAGGTTGAGGTGAAAGTGGATTTAATTGCCAAGCTGCCTCAAAGGGTTAGAATTAATAAAGAGGAAGATATTATGGGAGAAACTAAATCTAAATGGATACAAATTCAATATGATTATATGCCCAAATATTACAAAGAATTTGTTTGCAAGGACATGATGAAGAAAGCTGCTGGAATATTCACCCTGAATTTCATGAGAAAAAAATTAGAGGAAAAAAACAACAACTAATAAACATCCAGAAGGAGGAAATATGTAGCATAAGGAAGGGACAAATACTAATAAAGGGAGAGGAGGAAACACAAATAAACAATAATAATTGATAAGAAGAAACAAATTCAAAAAGGATAGGTATGATCACATTGTTGGGGAAGTGAAGGAGAAAGCCAAGGATGAGATAGTTGTATCAATGCTTTTGAAGCACTAAGTGAAGAAGTGACAGATAATAATGTCGGTGAAAAGAAATCGAGGCAGAATGCCAAGAAAGGGGAGTAGCAAAACAAAGAAAGTACTATGGAATGGGTTACTAATTAGTAGACCTCATCAGAAATAGAATCAACAAAAGAAACAATTGGCAAGCAAGATCCAAAGAACAAGATAAAAAATATAACAAAAAATAAGTTAAAAACAGCTACCAGTGAAGTCCAATCAGAGAAAGATCATACAAAGCATAAGCCAGATGAGATGAAGGAAGGCTCAAAGGAATTGATCATAGTTGATCAAGAGGACAACAAATGAGAGATAATGGTGATGGATGGGATTCTACCCTTAGCAATGCAAACTAGATTTCAGTAATATAAGGAAAAAAGACCTTAATGAGGATGATCCGAAGAGAAATATAGAGAAAGTAGCCATTGAAGGAAATTTGTCTCCCAAGCAAATAAATATAATTAAAGCAACATATGGTAAACATCATAGGAAGGGCGAAAGTGCTAATGCAAGTTCAATGCAGACAAGGAGTCATTGCAAAAATAAATTAAGATATTTTGATATGGAATATAAGATTGGTGAACATTCAAAAAGCATTCACTAGATTGGTAACTTTACCGAAAAGACATCATTTTTACTTTATAGGGCTGATGGAGCCATTTCAAGACAGTCACAATATAGAGGAATATTAGAAAGATTAGGGATGCAACATGCAATAGCTAATACTTCTAAAAAGATATGGACATTTATGGATTCAGTTGTAAATTTTACAGTGATCAAAGATGAAGAGCATCAACTGACATTGAAATTAGAGAATCAGGATGATGTAAGGGTGACAGTCATAGTTACATTAGTCTATGTTAAATGTACTAAGATCGAGAGGCTATCGTTGTGGGAATTTTTGGGAGAGATGTCTCTTTCTATTCAGGACCCTTGGTTAGTGGGAGGTGATTTTAATGTAATCATCAATGATGAAGAGAAATTAAGGGGATTGCCTGTTACTATAGCTGAAACAGAAAATTTCATTCATTGTATAAATATGTGCAACTTGGAAGACTGTGGATTCAAGGAAAGTAAATACACATGGTGGTGTGGAAGAACTGATGCAAATTGTATATTCAAGAGACTGGATAGGGTGTTATGTAATGACAGGATGTAGGGTGTATTCCCAGTATTGGAGGTTGAGCATTTGGTTAAAGTGGCTCAAATCACATACCTTTACTGTTATAGTTCAACATTGTTAATGAGCAAATCATTA
This sequence comes from Capsicum baccatum var. pendulum, assembly GCA_030864225.1. NCBI lineage: Eukaryota > Viridiplantae > Streptophyta > Magnoliopsida > Solanales > Solanaceae > Capsicum > Capsicum baccatum. Next base: position 72,454,116 of record CM061551.1, read on the forward strand.
AATCTTTTAGATTCCTGAATTTCTGGCTTAATAAAGAATCCTGGAAGTGATAAGGCAAAACTGGAAAATCAAAATGTAGAGTAATCCTTTCATTATATTCCATCACAAGTTGAAAAGGACCAAATTGCCTTAACTCAATAGAGTAAAGATGAGTTTGGTAATATTTTCTAGAAATTGCAACTCTGGAGGAAATCATTAAAGTTATGGAGATGTAATTTGAAGAAGATCCATCAGGTGCAAATAGAGAAAAGTTATTTAAAGCTCAAGCAGATTTAAGCTTACAACTTAGGAGGTAAGAGGAATTTTGTCGAAAGCAGGTTTTGAGTGGTTTAAGGATGGGAAAAGAAGTAGTAAATTTTTTCATACTGTTATTAGAGGGAGAAGAAACAGATTAAAAGTGAGGAGAATTCTGAATGAAGAGGTATATGGATAGAAGAACAAGCTGAGATTGTTGATGCAATTGTAGAATTCTTTCAGAAGTAATTCACTAAGGAACAAAATAGTGATGATTTTTCATTGTTGGAAGAATTACCAGAAATAGTTTCCACAGAGCAGAATGGGGGATTGAATAGAATTCCTAGTTTACAAGAGGTTAAATCAGCAGCCATGGGATTGAATAGACATAGTGTTAGAGGACCAGATGGGATGACATGTGCTTTCTACCAAGAGGCATGAAGCATTATTGGAGATAATATTTATCAAATAGTAGTAGCTTTCTTCTGTGGCTTTGAACTACCAAGATTCATAACTCATACTAATTTTGTGCTCCTGCCAAAAAAGTTAGTTGTGAACACATTTTTTGACATGAGGCTTAATCTCTAAGTAATTTTGTGAATAAGATCTTTTCAAGAATTATTCATGATAGAATCAAGAAACTTCCGCTACAAATTATTTCAAAAGAACAAATAGGTTTTATTCAAGGGAGAAGCATTGCAGAAAATATTCTTATGGTATAGAAAATTATTTCAGATATAAAGCCCCCCAATATGGTCATTAAATTAGATATGATAAAAGCGTATGATAGGGTAGAGCGGTTGTATCTGACAAAAGTGTTGAGAAAATTGGGATTTAGTGAAATAATTATTGATATGGTGTAAAACTTATGGGAAATAATTGGTATTCATTCTTATTGAATGGGCAACCCAAAGAATTTTTTAAATCCTCTAAAAGATTGGAACAAGGAAATCCTTTATCTCCTACACTCTTTATACTTACAACAGAAGTGATGTTTGGAGCTCTAAAGTCTCGGCTCTGAAAAAAGAGTTTAAGATGTTTGGAATGTCCAGAAGAAGTTCAAAAGATAAATCTTCTTGCTTTTGCAGATGATATGATTATACTATGTAAGGCTTAACTAGGTACTTTGCAGAAGGTCACAACAATACTGGGAAAATATGAACTTGTGTCAGGATAGAAGGTTGATAAAGAGAAAAGTGCAATTTACTTGCACAAAGGAGTTTCTCAGGGGATAGTAGTGATAGCAAAAGTAGCTATAGGGCTTTTAAGGAAAGATTTTCCTTTCACTTACCTTGGTTGCCCTATTTTTGATATGAGGAAGAAGAAGGATTACTATCAGCATATCATGAATTGAATAAGTTGCAAATTGCAAGGGTAGAAGGAAAAGTTGTTATCATATGATGGGAGAGCTATACTAATCAAGCATGTATTGCAAAGTATACCTGTTTATTGTCTTCCAGTGATGAATCCACCTATGAATGTGCTAAATACTATTGAGAGGATGCTTGCTCAATTTTTCTGGAGTAGTTACATAGGAAGAAGAGGGAGACACTGGTCAAAATGGAAAAGCTTGTGCCTACCAGAGGAGGAGAGATGTCAGGGATTTAGACTATTATAGGATATTTCTATGGCACTCTTTTGCAAGCTATGGTTAGGACTTGAAATTCTATATAGAGTACATACATGCATAATAAGTATTGCAAAAAAAAGCACCCTAACATGATGGTGTGGAAGACTAGATCAGGAGGCTCACAGGTGTGAAAGAAGATGCTACAAGCCGGGATTTAGTGGAACATCAAATTTTATGGCAAACGAAGAGTGGGAACTCTCATTTGTGGTTTGATAATTGGACTACTGGAGATTTATACACTAAAATATAGGGGAACATGGAATAGGATGAAAAATATCAATGTTTGAGAGATTTAGTGAAAGATAGTTCATGGAATGAACAATTGATTACCGAATTATTGCCAAAAGATGTTGCTAGGCATATATTAGACAAGATGGGACCTCTAGGCCACTCAGGAGAAGAGGACAAACCCAGAGGGATGCTTGAGTCCAAAGGAAATTTCTCAGTGAGATCAACATGGCAATACATTAGACAGAAGGAGCAGATTAGCAGGACTTTCAAGGAGATATGGATAAAAGGGCCACCTTTTAAAATAGCCTTTTTAAAGTAGAGGATATGGAAGGGTAAAGTTTTTGTGGATGATATCATAAGGAGATGGGGTGTTGCAGGCCCATCAAGATGTTGGTGTTGTGCAAATCCAACACAAGAGACCATGGCTCATATGTTTCTTAGATCAGTTATTGGACATGGTTCTACTTTTCATTTTTTGCAGGCATAAACATATAAGGATCGAGCTTGTGAGAGATCATAATCGCATGGTGGAGTGCAGATGTTAGGTAACGTGAAAAAGCTTATTTTCAAGCTATTCCTAGTATTATCATTTGGGAACTATGGAGAAGAAGAAACAACATAAATCATATAAGAAGAAATGTCATAGCACAGAGTTATATTCAATATAACTAGGAATCTGTGAAAATGCAACTGAAAGTAAGGTAACCATCACATTAATTTTCATATGCCTGTCTAGAGATTCTTAAGGTTTTTGAGCAGATTAAGCCAAGAGTTAAAGCTACTAAAGTACTTTGGGAGTTCCTACAGGAAGGGTGGATTAAATATAATACAGGAGCATTTAGAGGTAATTCTAGAGCTAGTTCCTATGCATTTTGTCTAGAGTGAGCATGAAGACCAACTATATGCAAAAGGAACTAACATAGAGGACACAAGTATTGTGGAAGTAGAGCCAACCACTTTCTTTTAGGCAGTCGCACATTGCAGTCAACCACACCACAATAAGGTTATCATTCAGACAGATTCTTTAACATTGTAGAAAATCTTAACCAGAAAGTGAGATTGTCCATGGAGTATATCAGACACAGTTGAGCAAATGTGGACATTAATGGCAAACAAACAAGTCTAGTATCAACACATATTCAGGGAGAGAAATCAACTAGCAGATTATTTAGCTAATAGATAAAGGTAATTTCACATTCACAAGCTTTCAACATCTAGAAGTCAGAGGAAAGAGAATAATTAACAGTAACAAATTACAATGCCCATACTTAAGATTGTCACGAGCAAGAGGGTGAGGCAACTGGGAAGGCTACAACATAGTTTTTTTTACATACATTAATTTACAAGCCAGGGAGGCAACAAAAAAAGTGAAACAATAACCTACACTATAACAGCTAACAAAAAGGACTTGCAACAAAAATGCAGGGTCACTTGGTTAGATTAGTGTTGATAAACCTGAAAGATTTGTTACTCTTTGAATATTTGTGGTTCTAGGCATCCCATTATCTCTATACCAGCCATATCTATAGATTGGGAAGGGTTAGTAAAAGCAAATTTCTCAACAGAAGCAAAACAAAGGTAGAAGGTCAAACTCATGCATACTCGGAAGAAGTAACAATTTTCAGTTGATAAGATCCCTCAACACATCACAAAATGAAGGTGATAGTCCCATCCACCGGAGAGCACAACTACAATACAAGGTAACAAATGAAAACCATTTGAAAATAAAGATGCAGGTAAAATAGAGAGCAAACAACCAATACTCACTTCTGCAAGCTGAGAAATGCACATGTAAGAAGCATCTATGGTACGGAGTTTATCACTTAAATTTGGAGGAGGATGAACCGACGGTTGAACAGTGGTGATATAGCTCAAGTGTTTTAGGGCCGAGAAGAAAAGAAAAGTGAAGTCTGATTTTGGAAACCCTATACATTTGCTTATATGTAAGAGAATAACGGGGTGGGTTGGGGATTAGGAGTAGGCTTAAATTATTTTGATGTGTTTTTTTTGGATGGATTGGCTCAATTGTGTAAAGACTAAGTTTTTGTTTGTTTTTTAACTAATAAAATACCAAAAAATTAACCAAAAACAAAAAATTATCAGGATGACTTTCCAAACAAGCCTATAGTATTTTCTTTGCTGGAAATTGAATTTGAGGTTTGGACTCACGTCATTGACTAGAAGACCCAAGGATGCTTGATATGTCACTGAACATGCCGGTCATTTGGGGGTAAAGTTGCTTGGTATACTGGAATAACCTGCTTTTCAACGAGTAATATGTCTTGTTTACCAAATGTGTGGTATTCGATAAAAGCATACAAATGGTACACAAAAACATACGATTGTATGTTGTTTGTATGTACTGTATGTCCACAGATGCAATTACTATATGTTTAGTGTATTTACACAAAGTGGGGTCTAGAGAGAGTAAAGTATATGCAGTCCATACTATTACCACAAATGAAGTAGAGACTTTTTGGTAGACCCCCGACTCAGGACAAATAACAATATAACAAGCAAAAAATATAAAAGCAAACAACAAAATAGAGTAACACACCACTAGATAATAAAAGAAACAAGACACCCACAAAGTAATATTATGAGCTATCTACTGAAATCACAAACATAAAAAAACACCACAAACTAAAAACTACAAGACACATGCATAACACTATGACTATAGGCACAACTACAAACAAAACACTCCTCCTTACTAGTAAGGATGCACTCCTACCCACTATTATCTACCCTAATTCGCATCCTTCACACCTTATTATTCGCAGATGCACTTATGTATTTATTATACACCATATAATAGATACAAGTTATTGTTCTTGTTCCTCATTGAGTTCTGATATGAAATTCAAACTAAGAGTAAGTTAAGTTTCACCAGACTATCTCATAATTGACACAAAATTCAAAGATATCTTTATTTTTTACAACATCCAATCCACACATATACTAGTTTCACAAAATTGAATTTACAAAATCTTTTTAGTGGTTGTCAATAGAGTTCTACAGAGTATAAAGGTTTGGGTGTGTTACTAATAAGAAGTAAAGAAGATAGTAGAGCGTCAACATGGCTATTTATACTTTCTGCTTTAGCTACTTGCTTTGTGATTTTACTATATCACCCTTAATTAATTTTGAAGTTATTTATGTATTAAAAAATAATAATATTTAATAAAAAAATGAAAGAGACGTTTATGATATGTCTGCTTCTGCTGCTTCAATCATAATTTTACTAAATATCATCCCTAATTAATTATTATAAGTTATCAAAGTATTAAAAACTTAATAATATTTAATAAAAAAATAAATTACTTACTAATAACAAGGAAAACAGGCAATAGAGCGTAAACATGCCTACTTCAGCTGCCTACTTGCTATGTAATTTTACTATATTACTCTTAATTAATTATTATAAGTTATTTATGTATTAAAAAATTAATAATATTTAATAAAAAAAGTAAGATAGACATTTTATGACATGTCTGCTTCAGCTGATTCAATCGTAATTTTATTAAATATCACCCTTAATTAATTATTTTAAGTTATTCATATATTTAAAAATTAATAATATTTAATAAAAAATAATTTACTTACTAATAAGAAGGAAAGCAGGCAGCAGGGCGTCAACATGCCTACTTCAGCTGCCTGCTTGCTCCGTAATTTTACTATATCACCGTAATTAATTATTATAAGTTATTTATATATTAAAAAATTAATAATATTTAATAAAAAATAAAATAGATATTTATGCCATGTCTACTTCATTTGATTCAATCGTACTTTTACTAAATATCACCACTAACTAGAAGTTAATAATATTTAACAAAAAAGTAAAATAGACATTTATGACATGTTTGCTTCAGCTGTTTCAATCGTAATTTTACTAAATATCACTCCTAATTAATTATTATAAGTTATTTATGCATTAAAAAAGTAATAATATTTAATAAAAAAGTAAAATAGACATTTATGACATTTCTGCTTTAGCTGCTTCAATCGTAATTTTACTAAATATCACCCTAATTAATTATTATAAGTCAGTTAAGTATTAAAACATTAATAATATTTAATAAAAAAATATAAAATAGATATAAAATGAAAAATTAACTCTTGATATTTTAAATTAACTTGACGTCTTATATAAGATCCATTTAATTTTTTTCAAAATTATTTTTATAGTAATTTAGCTATAGCAATTCAAATTTGTTGTTGTGAGTCATTTAAGATATGTTTGCTTCGCTGCTTCAATCATGATTTTACTATATCACCCCTAATTAGTTATTACGGTCATCTGAGTATTATGCCACTTAAATTGAAGTATAAGAAAAATATTATAAATTACAATAATTAAAAATTTAAATTATTTAAAAATGTAATTGATTATCAATGCAACATAAGTATGGACACGAAAAGTAACATGTTATTTTAAAATTACATAAAAAAAATTATAAATTACAATAGTTAACAACTTAAAATATCTAAAAAAGAATTAATATATTAAATATTTCAAAAAAATATGTAAAAAAAAATACTATAATTCACAATAACTAACTTTTTTTTAAGATTTAAAAGATATAAAATATTTGATTGACTATCAAAATTATATCAATGTCACTTAACTTAGAATAGAAGAAAAGTATATAAATCACAATAATTAAAAAATTTAAATTATTTTAAAAATATAATTGACTATTAATGTCATATATTATTTGAAAACTACATAAAAAAAATATATAAATTACATTAGTTAACAACTTACTATATCACCCCTAATTAATTATTATAAGTTATTTATGTATTAAAAAATTAATAATATTTAATAAATAAAGTAAAATAGACATTTAGGACATGTCTGCTTCAAATGTTTCAATCGTAATTTTATTAAATATCACCTCTAATTAATTATTATAAGTCATCTAAGTATTAAAAATTTAATAATATTTAAGATAAAAAATAAAATAGATATAAAATGATAAATTAAATTTTGATGTTTTAAATTAACTTTACATCTTATATGAGACCAACTTAATTTTATTTTCACAATTTTTTTAATAATAATTTTGTTATATCACTCTAATTAGTTATTGTAAGTCATTTAAGACATCTATTTCGCTACTTCAATCGTGATAAATAACATAATAACAACCCTTTAGAAAGTAATTGCACCATCTCCCACTTTTTTAATTACTTTACTCTCTCTCCCTATTAATATACATAACATAGCCGACATATACATAGCATTCTATGTATATGTTGGTATTTTTGTAATATGTTTAGGGAATTGGATTTTTTTGTAATATTAAAAACATAAGTTGTGTATATGTGTAATTTTTAGATTTTATTATATCACCCTAATTAATTATCATAGACATCTAAGTATTGTGCCACTTAAATTGAAATAGAAGAAAAAGTATTATAAATGACAATAATTAAAATTATTTAAAAAATATAATTGACTATCAATGCCATTAAATTTTGGATAAGGAGAGTAACATATATTATTTGAAACTTACATAAAAAGTATTATAAATTACAATAGTTAATAACTTAAAATATCTAAAGAAAATTTAGTCTCTTATATATTTTTAAAAAATATGTAAAAACTTACTATAAATCATAGTAATTAAAAACTTTTAAAGATCAATCTGTTTGGTTTGGCACAACTTCATTGATCTTTTTCCTTGCCTTAATTTTTTTCCATCCATTTTAATTTGTTTGTCTTTTCTTTTAATTTGTTATATATTTTTAAAAATTTTGAAAAAATCACAATAATTAACAACTTTAAAAATTTAAATATAAAATATTTGTCTGACTCTCAAAAATATATCAGTTCAACTTAAATTAAAATATAAGAACAAGTATTATAAATTGCAGTAATTAAACACTTAAATTATTTTAAAATATAATTGATTATCAATGCCACAAAAGTTTGAACAAGGAAAGTAACATATATTATTTAAAAATTATTTAGAAAGTATTATAAATTATAATATTTAACAGCTTAAAATATCAAAAAAATTAATCTGTTATTTATTCTAAAAAAAATACGTAAAAAGTGCTATAAATCACAACAATTAACAATTTTAAAAATTTAAAATATATAAAATATTTGATTGACTCTCGAAATTATGTCAGTGCTACTTAAATTTGAATAGTTAAAAATATAATTGATTATCAATGCTTCAAAAATTTGAACAATGAGATTTTATAATTACATAAAAAAGTATTATAAATTATAATAGTTGACAACTTAAAATATCTAAAAAAAAATTAATCTATTATATATCTTTTTAAAAAAGTTATGTTAAAAATACTATAAATTACAATAATTAACAACTTAAATTTTTTTAAAGATATAAAATATTTGGCTGACATTCGAAATTATATCACTTAAATTGAAATAGAAAAAAGGTATTATAAATATCAATAATTAATAAATTAAATTATTTTTAAAATATATGATTATCAATGCCGCAAAAGTTTGAACAAAGAGAGTAACATGTATTATTTGAAAAATATATAAAGAGTATTACAAATTACGACAGTTAACAACTCAAAATATCTAAAGCATATTAAAAATATGATTGATAAATTCTATTTGTCACATAACTTGAGACCAAAAAATAACATATATTGGGCCCGCTCTGATACGAGCCCTCGACATCTACTTTTTATATGTAAAAGGGATACTTACAAAAAGTAATCTATGTTTCAGCAAAATAGGGGCTCCCCTAGCCCGACTTTCAAAATTACGATTCATACCGTTCCTTATTTTTCCCTCTTGCTCTCTCTCTCTTCTATTTCTAGCCTTTTTTTTTCTTTTTTACTTTTTCGTTCTATTTTCATTAATTCCCTTTTCCGTTTCTTTCTTTTTATTTTTTTTCTCTCTCTTCTATCTATAATCTTTATTTTTTTTTCTTATTTTTTTCTATTATGGGTTTTTATTCCTATTTTCATTTTGTTTCTTTGTTTTTCTTGTTCTCGTTTCTTCTTCTTTTTCGTTTTTCTTTTCGCTTTTTTTCTTTTACTTTTTATCTCTTCTATCTCTAGCTTTCATTTTTTTTTTCTATTTTTTATTTTTTATTTTTTATTTTTTATTTTTTATTTTTTATTTTTTATTTTTTATTTTTTTATTTTTGTATTTTTTCTTTCTCATTTTTTTTGTTCTATATTATTTTGTATTTTTTGAAAAATATGACTACGTCGAGAAGAAGTCATGAATGATAACAAAATATCATAACCATTCATTGTATTTATATTCACCATCGTTTATATTTTTGTATATATTGAAAAATAATATTTTTTGATACAAATGGAATCATCTGAATACAAGTGATATGTTTTTATACAATTCCGTCTTCATTGATGCACTTATGTTTTTAAAAAGATATTTTTATTTATATTTTATTGTTGACTGGATATTGTAATTGTAGTTTTCGGTTTCATTTGTTTCATTTTGTTTATATTTGTATTTGTATTATGTTTTTTTAATGCACTTATATTTTAAAGAACTATTTTATAGTTATATTTGTAATGACCGCATATTGTATTTGTATTTTTAATTTCATTTATTTGTATTTATATTTGTACTAGTTTAGGTGTACGCGCCTTGCGCGTGTACCTCACTTTAATGAGTTTAAACATTACATTAAATAGGATATTTGTTTAAATAATAAAGATGAATGCAATAATTAAATTTAATATCTTTTGAGTATGTAAAGATGGAGAATTTATTTATTAAACCTAATATTTACCAAAAATATTTTTAAAAGTCGATCGATATTCATCTACCATCTGTAAATTGCAACAAACAGAGACATCAAAATAATACAATTAAAACTAATCTTTACACACAATTTTTTTCTCAAAGTCGTCTGATATTCACCTATCACCCGTAAACAATAACAAAATAATACGATAATAGAGATATCAAAATAATACAACTAAACCCAACCTTTACATAAAAAAAATTTCTCAAAGTCAACCAACATTTATCTATCACCAATAAACTGCAACAAAATAATACGATAAAAGTGATATCAAAACAATACAATTAAACTTAAATTTTACATACAAAAATTTCTCAAAACTGATCGAGATGCATCTACGAATTGTAAACTACCACAAAATGACTAACTAATATAGATATTATGATGATACAATTAAACCTAACCTTTACCTAAAAAAAGTTTCAAAGTCGACCCACATTCATGTAGCATCTGTAAATTAAAATAAAATAATAAGATAATAAAGATATCAAAACAATACAATTAAACTTAACCTTTACACAAGAAATTCTTCAAAATCAGTCGACATTCATCTATGACCTGTAAACTATAAAAAAAATATAATAGTGATCACAAAGATTCAATTTTGATCCAACTAATTCTTGTCTAGGCGAAATTTTGACCCTAAAGTATGATTTTGAATGAAAATGAATAGGGTATATATATACACACATGTTCAATTTTATTATGCTAATAAAAATAGTGAAGAAGTTGAGAGTTAGAAAATCAAGCACCCATCAATCTAGACATGCAATAAAATCAAGTTAGATGAACATCAATCATATTCTTTCAATAGGCCAATCGGTTTGTTCTCTAGTTTAACGTACATCTCAATATTTATAGAAATATTTCCTTAATAGAGTCCAGTATTTTTTTAATTGAACAGTAGAAAAAAAAAATATTAATTTTTTAATCATATATTTTAGGAGTCCCATATATTTTTGGAAGTCTAGTAGAAAGAAAAATATTAATTAATTCTTCAACCATATATTTAGGAGTCCCATATATTTTAGAAAGTCTAGTTACTATAATAAAAAATAATTAAATAATAAATTAAAAAAATAGTGAAAAGATAATTTTGTCTAGAGAAAAGTCTTTTAATGAAGGGTAAAAAGTTCAAATCGTTTTTCTAAGAGTTTTCACACTTTTAATATATTATAGATATAGATAGATATAGATATAGATTTGTAGTTGCCTATATCATTTGTATTTTTACTAGATAACTCTTGCCCATGCATAACACGGCCCAACAATTTAAGTTATGATATATTATGCTAAGCTTATTTGTTGCATTAGCTTAGTTATATTATTCGGAAGACAGAAATAATATTAGAACCTGTTCGTTCATCATTCAAGCATGGTGAATTTTGGACTTTATTCAGATCACATTTACAAAAATAATTAGAATGCAACATATCTAATAAAATTCCACAAGTATATATTGCTTGCTACAGAGCAATTACAAACTGAATACTTGATACAAGTGGAAATAGAGCTTTAAAAAGTTGTTTCTAATATGTATGGCCAGTACGATTCGTAAGCAAACCCGAAAAGAACAGCCAGCAAAAATATGGTATCAAAAAGTCACTTCTTTGCTCCTTCTTTAGCTAATAGTTCTACGTCCCTATTTTGTTCTCTGAAGTCGTGCATCTGCTCAGGTCCTCTCACAACATGCATTCATATAAAATAGATTTGTAACAATTATTATTTATGAAATTAATTACCTCCATAGAATCAATAGATATCTAGAGTACGCATCATATTTCTCATTGGACTGCCGATATATTTGTTGTGCCGAAATGATAAAATACCAAGTTGTAGTCTTCTTCATTACCTGCAATATTATGAATATTTTAAAATAATTACTACGTCAATTATAAAATGATGCTTATCAATCACCAAAGAACACTGTAGTCTATACAGACCTATAAGTTCTGTTTTCCTCAAACATTTGAAACAATGTTCTCTTTTTTTTGCGGTGATATACATTATTCAAAAGTAAACATAACCTTGACAGTTTCCTGATAAAGTTCTGCACTTTCACATAATAGTATATCAATATGCAACACTTCGGTTGGACACACTACTAATATGATGTTGATTTAAAAATAGTAATGTATTGATTTGCTATACTTAAGTCAATAGACCTCCGAACACACACTACCAAATGATATATTTCTGTTGATGTAAAACAATAGTGCAGTACGCCTAATGTCCAAATACACCATAAAAATAGGTGGCAAAGGATAGCAAGAGGGACACCTTTTTAAGCATTACTTTGAAAACATTAACACAACAAAGTGTGACACACAAAATAATTAGCACAGCATAGATATGAAGAAATTCATAAACTTTACAACAATAATAACATATCTAATGTAATTCTACAAACTGAGAAATTGACAAACTTAAAAAAAAAAAAGGTTACATAAATTTTTAAATAGCATGAAACAACTCTATTCTTTAGATGTTAAATTTGTTGCTATCATCTTCACAAATCAATATACATAGGTGTACGTGTTGATCCAACATCATTAAAAAGTGATGTATTCATCAATTACAGTTGAAACTAAAGCAACAGATAGTAGAGGCAACCCTCTTATAGAAAACAAGCACCATATGTAAGAAGTCTTCCATGTTTAAGAGTTATACTACTCTTTTAAGCTTTTTTATCGTTTATTGAAGTATCATATCATTCATCAAGCTAATATATTTGTTATTCTTCTAAAAAAAAAGATTTTTAAAAAATAAGAGATGTCAAGGTAAGCTGAAAATAGCTAATGTTTATCTCAAGGTGATTTTTTCTTCCATAATAATGGGTATAGAAAAGAAAAAGCTAAATTACTCTCATTTGACAAGTGATAATGTAGACAAACGAAAGAGATAAGACAACCAACAAGAGGGATGGATTGAGGAAGTAATATCTAGCTTTTGACACAGACTGGGAAGAAACTAAAGAGATGTCCTTTTCTCCAAGTCAGATGGAGCACACAACTTTCTTAAATGAGTGGAACTGCTTCTCAGGCACATAAACATTTTCTTGATACACCTGCATGAGTTTCATAACATATAAGAGGACTTATAAATTAGAAAATTAATTGCAAAATACTCAGGAATGAAAAACAGTGTGAACACTTTCAAAACAATTGGAGAATCACTGGTAAATTCCCATGGAAGTGAAAGAACTTGACAGAAACCAAGCAAAGAAGCATCAGAAGGAAAAAAACTCACTTCATCTCCCAGAAGAACAAGGCCTTCTTTCTTGCATAATTCCACAATTTCTCGTTGGTTGGCCTCAACAAGAACCTATCATGCCATTCTGAAATATTATTGACAAAGGGAAGACCAGCATTTTCCAACCAAGTAGGTTCTCATTAAATAACATAAATCACATCCTCTATACAAAAGGTACGATGAGATTTCAAAATATAAAAAATCAATACCTGCCTAGTTGGATTGCCTAGATTGATCACAAACAAAGCCCTAATGTTAATACCCTTGGATTTTGCAGTTTTCAGCTGATTCTCAAGCTTTAAGACCTCAAATCCCCATCCTGTTTCCTCATCAAGATAATAAGGAACCTAAAATACCAGATAAAAGCATACATTAGAGGCTCTTGTGTGATTACCTTCAACTGAAGAGTAAGTCAATCAGGTTACTTCTCATTAATAATAGGTTACTATAATTTCTTCCCGAAGTAAGCAGGTCAATATAACCTGTTAATATAATTTATTTTAATAAAGATCCGGTAGTTGCATTCAAAGACAACTATACAACCTACACTACTAAACTATATATTGATGCAAAAGCACTTATGAGAGCTCCATCATGGAGGGAAATTGACGCAGAATAAAGAGGATATTGGGGGATGGGACAGAGAATTCCGTCATTCTCTGAACCGATGAGCAACTGCATCATCATATGGATCTGAATAGAAGATGAAAAACTAACATTATAAGCAACTTGCTACTCCTTTAGTTACTTCTTTCGAAGCTGTACAAAATAACTTTCCGAGATCAAATATAATTTACTGCAGGGCTTGCACCATCAGTCAAGAAAATATCATTTGGATCAGCAGGGAATCCATCACGAGCTTTGATACCAAATGCAATTGTATCACGTAATCCTTTGATGCCCTAGATTTAGCAAACACAAGCATAAGTTTTATGATTACACTGGCTGCAAATCTAGGACAATATGATAGAAGATATAGTCACCTGACTGTGGTTGTATGCACTTGTTGCTCTACCAGGAATTTGGTCTAGAATCTGGAAAGCTCGTTCTATTGAATTTGCACTACAAAAAAAAAAGAGAATGAAAAACATCCAAATAGCAGTCTCTCTCAGTTTCTGACTGGTTGTATGATCTGTAATTTAGAAATTGCAAAAGCTTTTTGTGTCTATTTGGGTGCAAGCAACAATACCATAATATTGAGGAAAACAAATTCAAAGAAACAACCTATCAGCTAAAACATTCCAAAAATTTGTGAATGACTATAATTTAATAACAATAATGCATTGCACTGATTAATCAATACACAAATAAGAAAAAAGTAGGAGTTTGATTATAGATAGATAATATGCATACATTTTGAAGCTAAAAAGCAGAAACAAATAGCCTACAGATATTAGGTGCAAATAACACAGAATCATCAATTATCTCAAAAATATTCAACTTACAGCTTCTCAATCATCACAACCTTCCACATCCTATTATTTTTAGAATAAAATAATATATTTTATTTTTGTCAGGATGAAAAAAATATAAATAAGAGCTGACAAAATAAACAACGTATCTGTTCAATTTCACCTTTAATGATAAAGTAAAGACACATGTTAATTAAGATGGTAAAAAATATACGAAGCTGGAAATTACAAATAAAATTCATGTGAAATGAGATTTATGTCGTTGTTAACATAAGACAGGATTTAACAACTAATAAACACAAAATACAATTAGTTCATTTGCTTTCCAATTCTACTGCCACAAACTTAGTTTACAATTTTTTAGCAGTAGTTAAAACTAGCAGAAAATAACCAATCAAAATTAATTCAGTTGCAACAAAGAATAATTGTCTGTAGTGGCAAGTGACGCGTAAGGTATGGTCCATTGAATTCTAGGAGGAAGAGGGACATACCCACAATCAGGATTCGAGAAAGTAGGCTACTGCAATGATTATTTGTAATAAATTTAAAAAGAATTGGGAGAAAGATTAAAGCAAAAACTAAGAGAAAAAGCCTACCTGAATTGAAAGAAATATAAATAATAAATAATACAAAGCTATGGCTAAACTATCAAAATACAAATGATAATGTATTGATAAAAAAAAACAAAAAAAAAAAGAAGGGGAAAAAATACAGAAAAAGGAAAGGAAACAAAAAGGAAAGAAAAGAGAAAAATGAATAAGAAACGAGAAAGAAAAATGTTGCTTTTGTATTTGTATTTTATAGTTTGTATTTGTATTTGTATTTTATAGTTCGTACTTGTATTTATATTTTATAGTTCCCACCATCATTCATATTTTATACAATTGACCCTTGCATTTTAAAAAGTGTTTTGTATTTGTGTTTATATTTGACTACACATTGTATTTATATTTTGTGATTTCATTTTGTTTGTATTTGTATTTGTATTTGTATTCTATTTTTTTCGATACACTTGTATTTTTAAAGAATTATTGTGTATTTGTATTTGTAAGTTGACCGCATATTGTATTTGTATTTATAATTTTATTTATTTTATTATCTGTATTTGAATTTATAGTTGACAACATCATTTGTGTTTTTAAACAATTGAAAAAGAATTGTTATTTTTTTCTATGAACACTTGTATTTATATTCATCGATTCTATTGATACAAATTGAACAATGCAAATGCTAAATTATACAAATAAAAATGCTACATTTGTATGAAATGATACATGTTTATACAAGTTGAACCATACGCATACCAATGGCCCTTGTTTATATACAAATAAAAAAGAGTAGCTTGGTGCACTAAAGCTACCGCTATGCGCGGTGTCCAGGGAGGGCCCCCACCACAAGGATATATTGTACGCAACCTTACCTTGGATTTCTGCCAGAGGCTGTTTCCAAGGCTTGAACCCGTGACCTCCTGGTCACATTGCAACAACTTTAACTATTGAATTGAATAAATTTGACATACAAATATTGATGATACATTTGTATTGAATAATGCATTGCATATTTGTATATTTTAAATTCAAGCAAATACAATTAATTCATATACTTATTTGTATAGAAATATAAATGATAAATAATACATATTCATAACTAAACTACTCAAATAATAAATTTATTTGCAATATATAGTATGATACAAATAAATACAAAAAAATATAGATAAAATATAAATACAACAAGAAAAAAAAGAGAGAAAAAAATAAGATACAAAAAAGAAAAAATAGAAGGAAAAAATGAAAAAAAATTAAACAAGAATGATTTTTTTTAAAAAAATTACAAAAAAAAACTGCAAAGAAAAAAGAAATAAAAACAAAAAAAGAAAAAAAGATGAAAAAGAAAATATAAAAAATGTGAAAAAGGGAAAAGGAAAAAAAGAAAAAAAAGAAAAAAGGAAGAGAGAAAAAAGAAGAAAAAATGAAAAAAAAAAAGGAGATCGAAAAAAGAGAAAATTAAAGGAGAAAATAAAGGAGAGAGACTAGGGGGTTTGGCCACAGGTGACAAAAGAGTTTTAAAATGAGGTGTAAGTGACACAAGTCTTAATAATTGAGTAGAGGTGACAATTACTTAATTATGGTTTAAGAAAGTTTGAAATTCAAAATAACCCACAAGTTTTTAAATTTACACTTTGATTCAAATGTTAGTAAATATATAACGAGGAGCGAAGGGGAAAAATACCTTTTTCTCTCTCCTCATCCGTTGTTATTTTTTCTCTCTTCGCGATATTTGTTGTTCATTGTTGCTGTTGCTTTATTCATTATCTTCTGATTCATTATCATCTTATACTTAATTATCATCTTTATATTCTTCTTGTTGACCATTGTTGTTGTTGTTGTTGTTACCCCAACTGCTGCTCTTTGACCAAATTCTTATGTCAAATTTTATTTCGTAAATCACTTTCAACTTTGGAATTTACTTGAGAGGAGACTTTGGTAAGTCAGATTATGCTTTTTAGTTGAATCTGGATAACTGCTAGTGTGTTATTTTTTAACAATAGTTTGCATGCGAACATGAATGCAATACAAGAGCAATCTGCTTAAACAGATCCATTATCTGCGGCACTAGATAAATGTTCTGTTGTAACAGTATACTTATGTTGGATTCATGTTTAAGGGTTCTAGGTGCCCTAATATAAATCGAATAGATGAGTATTTTGCTACACCAGATTAGTAATCTGTTTCAACAAATAAATAATCTATTTCATCAGATTACTAATATGTTTCGAGCAACAAAATACAGCTCCTGTCACACACAAAACCTAGCAGATAACTCATATGTTCTTGCTATTGATACTGGAATCAAATTATTCCTTAATTGTAGACATGTCATTCGTTAAGAAATAGAAATAGAAAGGACGAAAATTAAATAAGAAATAAAAAGTCAAGTGCATCAAACATAATTTTTTATAAAACAAACAAAAAAATACATAAATAAAAGAAAAAAAGCTTAATTATTATTATCATCAATATTAACATCATTATTATTTGTATGACCAGCCGGCCAATCTTCAACGGGCAGCAGCAGCGCGGCCAACTCCCAATGCAGGTCATAAACCTCCTTCTGCAGTTCCCGCATGGCATCTTGTAAAATAGCGATATCCCACACAGGATCATCCATATCTAGAAAACGCATAAGTTGACAAAACGCATGGAAAAACAAAAGTAAGAAAATAAAGAATTCGAATGTAATGTAATATACAACGAATACTTACACAAAAATCAAGAAAACAACTTACCAGAGACAAGAAAAAGCTATCAAGTCCTTGAAGAGAAAGTAGTTGAAGGTGTAACAAGAGCACGGAATAAATAGTGTGTAGTAGATTGAACGACTGAGTAAGAAGAAGCCTTTTTATAGAGGATTGAACTTGAATGAGTTAGGCAAAAAATCGGAACTGTTCACCTCCATTGAGTTTGGCAAAAAATCGCAACTGTTCACCTCCATTTATTAATGACATTCCTGATTACTGTAAAAAGTTATGACTTAATTAAATTAATCAATATTATAATAAGTCATGACTTTTCAGCTTTATTATTATTAATAATTAGTTCTTTCCAGGAATCATTACACTGAGTTGGACAACAGATAATATATCTGTTGCATCAGATAAATCATCTGTTACAACAGATATATCATCATTTGCAACAAATAGATAACCTGTTGCATCAGATAATATATCTGTTGCAACATATAATATATATATATATATATATATATATATATATATATATATATATATATATTTAAAAATAAATTATCTTCATGACATCCAATTTTTTTGACTTTTTAATTATATAAATTAATAAAGCAGATTTAAAGGCACAACTGTTCACCTCCATTTATTAATAACATTTTTGATCACTGTAAGAAGTTATGACTTAATTAAATTAAACAATATTGTGATAAGTCATGACTTTTCAGATTTATTATTATTAAAATTATTAATTCTTTCCTGGAATCATTTTTTTTACACTGAGTTGGACAATAAATAATATATCTGCTGCATCAGATAAATCATCTATTACAACAGATATATCATTATTTACAACAAATAGATAATCTGTTGCATTAGATAATATATCTGTTGCAACATATAATATATATATATTTTTTTAAAAATAAATTATCTTCATGACATCCAAATTTTTTGACTTTTTAATTATATAAATTAATAAAGTAGATTTAAAGGCACAAATGTTCACCTCCATTTATTAATGACATTTTTGATCACTGTAAGAAGTTGTGACTTAATTAAATTAAACAATATTGTGATAAGTCATGACTTTTCAGATTTATTATTATTAAAATTATTAGTTCTTTCCTGGAATCATTTTTTTTACACTGAGTTGGACAACATATTATATATCTATTTCATCAAATAAATCATCTATTACAACAAATATATCATCCGTTGCAACAAATAGTTAACCTGTTGCATCAGATAATATATCTGTTGCAACATATAATATATATATATATATATATATTTTTTTTTTTTTAAAAAATAAATTATCTTCGTGACATCCAATTTTTTTAACTTTTTAATTATATAAATTAATAAAGAAGATTTAAAAACAAGAATATTTCTGGTGAGTTTTTTATGGTTTAAATTGTGTTTATCATTTATTCTTTATTTTTTTCTGTGAAAAGAAATGACTTAATTAAATCAAGTTGCTGGTGAGTTTTTTATTATTGTGATAAGTCATGACTTTTCAACTTATTAAATTTAAATAACTTTTTTCTCAATTTAAAAATCGAATACACCTGGTTTTCAATAACCGTTCCGTTTCTTTAATAACCATTTTTATTAATTGAGTTATGGCAACAGATTGTATATCTGTTGCATCAGATAATCCACCTGTTTCAACAGATATACCATCTGTTTCTATAAAACGACCATCTGTTTAAGGAGCTTTTTTGATTTCTTCTAACTATTCATCAGTCGCAACAGATGAGGGATTTGATGCATCAGAAGCGTTTTTTATTTTTATTTGTTGAATGTGTTTAGACAAAAGTCACAGTCACGACTATTCATTAACTTTTTTCTTAAAAATCATAGCATCATATATCTTAATTAAATTAATCCAATGTTGTGACTTTTTTAAAATTAAATAATCTTTCTTTTACGATTATAATATCACTTAGTTCCTTAATATTTATTAACGAATCATTTTTAGGATAATTTCTTATCATGACTTTCACCACCATCTGTTGCCACAAGTGCTCAATCCCTACCTCCAACCGCCAACATGTTAAGAATAGGGAATAAATAGAATGATAATTAAATATTAAATAAGAAATAAAAATTCAAAGTCGACCAAACCAAACCAAACATATACATATACATGATTTTTTTTGAATCCCTTATAGGTAGATCGGATATAAAAAAGGAAAATACATACTCTAAAAGAAAGGAAAAAACATAACCTAATAATTATTATTATTACTATTATTATTGTTAAACTGATAATTTTCATCCGGCAGTAGCTGGACCCTCCTCAGCCTTGCTCCGAAGTCGGCCAAATCCCTTTGGAGTTCATCAAACTGCCTTTGAAGTTCCTGCAAGGACTCAATATGAACCTTCTTGTACGAATCTAGATCAGCCATATTAGTAATGTTTGTAAGTATAGTAGAACGAATGAGTGAGTGAGGAGTGAGAGGAGGCCGGAGGGACCTATTTATAAAATGAAGCAATCCAAGAGACAAAATTGAGTTTGGCCAAGAAGTATTTAGAAAAATCGATTGCTCTCGATGAAATTAAATAAACAGATGACTAGCAAGTGCAACAGACTCCACAACTGATGGAAAAGCAAAGTGATATATCCATCTATTGCAGCAGATTTTCCATATGTTGTAAGTTATCTCTTTGCATCCTTCAACCAAATTAAATTTTTGCTATTGGATTGATGGCAAAAATTAAATTTGGAGGCCATCTTGAAGGATGCAAAGAAAAAAAGAGAAGCAATCCAAGAGCAAAAATTGAGTTTGGCCAAGAAGTGTTTAGAAAAATCTATTGCTCTCGATGAAATTGAATAAACAAATGACTAGCAAGTTGCAACAAATGCCACAACTGATGGAAAAGCCAAATGATATATCCATCTGTTGCAACAGATTGTCCATATGTTGTAAGTTATCTGATAGGTGGAATATATTTTGCAACAGATTACCAATCTGTCTCTTTCTGAAATACAATAAAAAGATAAAATATTATATTTAGATCCATTTTTTTAATTTACATATTGGAAAAGTCACCAGTTTTATTTAATTAAGGGATATGAACAGTTATGGCTTTTTGTTTGACTAAGTCAAGTCACCACCACTTTCAATTCAATCATTTTGTTATTGTGGTCGTTAAGCTCAGTATAGAGCTCTTGATCTTTTGTGAGTTTGTCAACGAGGACCACTTACTTTATTTCTTGGCAGCTTTCTTATAATACTCCTCTTGGTCCTTCTTAGCTCTACGCAAGGTCAAGGAGAAGTATGGAAGGTTCGCTTTGAGTTTATCCAAGGCAAACGCTCTCTCGGTTGATAAATCTTGTGATGCAACATATATGGATAGTGCATCACTCAATGCAGAACAGTTTTCTGGTAGAAGAAAGTCTTGAGAAGACATAATCAGTAATATATCGATATCAGCTTTCGCTGTGTCAAGTAGTTCTGTTGATATCTTATCTTCTACGGAGAAGATTGATCAACAGAAAAACCAAGTGATGGAGATCGTTTAATCCGTTGACTAACTCGAGCAAAGACATCTTCTGGATTATCAAACTTCACAGGGCAGTCTGGTGGTTCAATAACATCAAATGTCTTGTTTCTGGTATTAGCTAATGATGGGGAGGTTCTTCCTTCCTCACCATCCTGAAAAGAAAAAACACTCAAAATTAGATGGAGTATCTCTACATAACGAAACAAGATGAACTAAATCTAGCATTCAGTTTTTCCTTCCTATTCCCTTTCCCTTTTTATCTTCTCACCTTTGTCAGATCCAAATTTTTTTTGGATACTTGATAATGCCTTGGAAATTGCTTTCTTTCTCCTATTAGCCTTAATTTCTAATGGATTGAATGAAACTGAAATCCTCTTTGTTCGAATGACACTACAGTTAGATGTCATTTCCTTTACATCAACAGTTAATGCATTAACAGTATTAATCACACCATCATGTTTTTCCTTCCACTCTTCACATTTGCATGCACAAGATAAGTAAGGAGGGGCAAGATTGATCATTCTTCTACCATATAGAGGACAACATATCCGTTATGCAAAAGTCTACACCATCGCCAGAAATGCTTACCACAACGAAAGTTTGTAGAAGGCATAACAAATAAACATTAGCAACATCCGACATTAAATCTTAACAAGGTATCAGAACCATATTCATGGTCCCTCAGCCTATCAGTTCGGACCTACCAAACTTAACTGCAAAATTGCAAATATCTTATTTGAATGGTCTATGACTAATCGGTAAAAACAACATTCACAAAATCAGTGTACTCTATGTGTATTTCCACGATAACATTATCAATAATACATACTCCCACATATGAAGTGGTTCCATCTGCATGCAGCTTATTTCTCCGAACCTATGTTTACTGCAGCCTCTTGTGATGGTCAGGCAAAAGTTGATCAACTTTTAGTTTCTTTTATATCTACAAAGAAGAAGGAAAAAAATTTATGTCACAGAAAGAAAATTATCCTTCTGTTGCAATAAATGTAGAGTCTATTGCATCAGATGAGGAGTCTGTTGTGTTAGATGTGGAGTCTATTGTGTCAGATATGGAGTCTGATGCAATAGATATGGAGTTTATTGGAATATATAGCAGCCTTGCTGGTGGTTTGATTTGTTCCAATAGTTGCTCCATCTGTTGCAACATCAACAACAACATAAACTACAAACAACAAATAAAAAATATCAACAATAAAGAAAAAAGCAACATTTCTTCCAACAACATCATCAACAACAAAGAAGCATACATCCTATGTTCCAACACAATCAACAACCAGGGACGGACCCACATGGAGTCCTCCGGGTGCGCGAGTACAGACTGAATTCGTTTCGAACTTTATATATGTATATGGAAATTAAGAAAAAACGTATATAATCTAATCAGTGAGCACCCATAGTAAGAGTTGTTTGGTTAGCCTAGTTGTTATTTATGGGTGCTTAAGGTTATTTATTTCTTTTGGTCTTGAGTTCAATTCCCACTCAACACATATTTTTTTAATTTTGGTAACCAACTCTTCTCTCTTTATTCACTTTAAACTTTCTTTTGTTTTTTTCTCACTTACTCCTTGTGTTGATCGTTTGGACTCCTCTATTTTTAAGCTAAGAAGCTCCCACCGTCTACAAAACCTGGACCCACCACTGTCAACAACACCACACCATAAATTCCAACAACGCCAACCCCACCAACAACATCAATAACAACATCAACAATAAAGAAATAAATAAATACATAAAAAAATGATACTACCAACATGGCTTTTAAACTTCTCCCAACATATGACTTTTTTTCGTATCTTGTAATAAAAATTCTCAGTTTGTTTATTCAGCAATTAAAAGTTCCTTCAATTTTGTTAAATAAATATGATATGGGAAAATGGTAATTAGATAAAAAAAGATGTAAATAACTTGCAAGAAGAAGACGAGAATGAAAGAGCAATAGCGAATTATATCATACCTTAATGTCAAAAAAGGGTCAAAACAACAATTTCAGTCGAGGAATCTAAGATATGGATATCAATCGGTTTAGATCCGAACAAAATTTTATGAGAAAAAGGAGAAAAAAAGGTTGTGATAACCCTAAAGAGGATAGAAAAATAAAAGATGAGAGATTTAGGGCTGAAGGAGAGGAGAGGAGAGATGAGATAATTCTAATTTATAGATGTACTACCCTTAATATTAAATGACTAAACAAAGTGTATTTATTCAAATTTATATTTTCAAAGCATAATTAATAAGGCTAATTTGGTAGTAAAATAAACCCCTAATTAATTTCTTAATGGGTTTGCCAAGTCAATATGAAACGAAAGAAGTATTAGGGGTTTCAATAATCATTAATTAATATTCACTAATAATTTGAGGGGCACGAGGAAAGAAATAGGTGACATTGAAAAGACAGGAAAAGACTACTCAATGAGATTTTTGAGTTATTCAAGAAATATTTTTTACCACAATTATTAGTACTACTACTTTATCTACTCGGACAGTAGCTTACTTTAAAATTAAAAGAAAAAAAAGATTTACAAACAATATGTTATCTGTTGCAACAGATTTAAATATCTGTTTGAAAAATCCCAACAGCTCAGTCATCTGTTCCAACAGATGGAGATGTCTATTTGATAACTAAATCAGAAACATCATCTGTTACAATAGATATCAGTATCTGTTTGAAAATTTCCAACAGCTCAGTCATCCGTCAAAACAGATGCAAATATCTATTTTATAATTAAATCTGAAATATCATCTGTTGCAACAAATATTATTATCTGTTTGAAATTCTCCAACAGTTCAGTTGTTTGTTACAACAAATTTCATTGCAATTGATTTAGGAGGAATTAGGGATGAAAAAATGAGCTCCTCATTAACTTAATGTTAAGATTAATAATAGTACCTACATCAATCTAGATGGAACGAGGGATGAATGAATGAGCTCATAGGGTCAACTGCAAATCTAAATGAGTCATTGCATTTGTATGGTGCTAGTATTGCGTTCATCCCAACCCGAGTCGTCGATCGATCACTCTGAGTTGAAATGAGTTCTCATTAACTTAATGTTAAGATTAATAATAGTACCTACATTGATCTAGGTAGAACTAGGGATGGATAAATGAGCTCAAAGGGTCAACTACAACTTTAATTGAATCTTTTGGCAATTGCATGATGAGATAGTATTGCATTTCTCCCGACAAGAGTCATCGATCGATCACTCTGAGACGAACCAATTCTTACTACCTTGTATGTTCAACTAATACCTTAATTGAATAATCTGGGACTAGGGGTGAGTTCTCATAGGGTCAACTACAACTTTAATTGAGTCTTTTGGAAAATACATGATGAGACGGAACTGCATTTCTCCCGACAAGAGTCGTCGATCGATCACTCTGAGTTGAACCGATTCTTACTACCTTATATGTTTAACCAATTCCCTAATTAATTAATTTAGGACTAGGGGTGAGTTCTCATAATGTCAACTATAATAGATGACAGTGCCTATTTGATAATTTATAACAGATGGGTAATCTGTCGCAACAGATGACTTAAACTGTTTGATAGTTTACAATAGATTCATGATCTGTCGCAACAAATGACATAATCTTTTTGATAGTTTACAACAAATGTGTAATATATTGCAATAGATTACACAATCTATTTGATTTTATCCAACAGAAAAGACATCTGTTGCAACAGGTTGAACATTTGTTTATATATAATTCAATTGAGTTCATATGTTAGACTAATAACTTAATTGAATATGAGTTCTCATAGGGTCAACTAAAACTTTAATTTAGTCTTTTGATAATTGCATGATGAGACGATATTGCATTCCTCCTGACCAAAGTCGCGAATGATCACTCTGAGCCGAACCGATTCTTACTACCTCCTATGTTAGACTAATACCTTAATTGATTAATCGAGGACTAGGGTACTAATACCTTAATTGAATAGTCTAGGACTAGGGGTGAGTTCTCATAGGGTCAACTACAACTTCAATTGAGTCTTTTGGCAATTACATGATGAGATGGTACTGCGTTTCTCTCGATCAGAGTTGTCGATCGATCATTCTGAGCCAAACTAATTCTTACTACATCATATGTTAGATTAATACCTTAATTGATTAATCTAGGACTAGGGTACTAATACCTTAATTGAATAATCTAGGACTAGGGGTGAGTTCTCATAGGGTAAACTATCGATTAATCTAGGACTAGGGGTGAGTTCTCATAGGGTTATCCACGACAGATGGTAGTGCCTATTTGATAATTTACAATATATGGGTAATCTGTTGCGACATATGATAATCCATTTGATAATTTACAACAGATGGGTAATCTGTCATAACAGATGACTTAATCTGTTTGATAATTTACAACAGATTCATAATCTGTTGTTACCTAATCTGATTGATAATTTACAACAGATGAGAAATCTGATGCAATATGTTGAACATTTATTTTTTACAACTTCAATCAAGTTCATATGTTAGACTAGTAGTGCCTAAATTGATTAATCTAGGACCAGGGGTGAGTTTTCATAGGGTCACTGATAACACTCAATCTACAGCTCTCGTGGGAGTGTAAAGCGGTCGTTAGCAAATATAGAACCCAACCTGGGTTGGGTATCGATCCCATAGGGAATAGCTTGGCCAATAAGTAAGCCGAATTACTAAACTTTTGGTGCAAGTCTCGAAAAAGGGGGGAGTCTTGTCGTGCAAGTAATGTAAATAAAACAATGAAGTAAAAGCTGAAAATAGCAAAGTAAAAAGAGAAGGATTGTTACGTAAGTTGTAAACAATGAGAATTGAAGCGTTGGGGTTATGTCCACCTCCTGAGTTATACGTCTCTATTGACTATGAGTGTGTAGAATTCCGACATGCATGTGCTTATAGAGAATTGTATTTGATGGTAAATCCAGGCGTCTTTCGACCTATTCGAGGATTATTTCACTTTAACTCTTTCGAGCTTAAAGCGTGTCTAACGGTACGAATTCTCCAAGAGGTTAATCCAGTTACGACACTAACTGTTTAATAGGGAATTTAGGATATGACCCTACTACCTTGACACTATCTCTTTTCCAGACAAATAACCTTTCTTTCGAACAAGTTAAATGTTATACTGGCGTATTCTTGCGTTTGCAACCACAAAGAATTTGGATTAAGATGAAGAGAATAATGATATAAGCAGCATACGTGTCACGAACTCACAAACTCACAGCAGTAGATAGTACCTCATACGGCTTCCATAACCCCAACAGAGAAGTTTAGTTACCCATGAGTGCGAAGGAAATCACAATTGACATTGTTATTATACCACAATATTGATTAATTTCGTGTAGCACAAGAGTGGTAGGCGTTAGGCGTGAATTCCTTGGCAAAGTAACGATTCTCTTGTTGCGGAAATTAAGAATAAATGAATAGAAGAAGAAAAATAGAATTAATGGAAAGATTAGGAGAGTTGTAATTGTATAATAGAAGGATGGAAAGATGATTGTAAGAATCTGAATGAATAAAAATCTCTAGCATGATAGGGTATTTATAATACCCATATCCTAGTCCTACTAGGCTAATGAAATATCTAACCAAATCCTACTAAACAAATGAAATACTTAACCCAATTGTACTAGGTTAATGTAATATTCTCCTAATCCAAATAAACAAATGAAATACTTAACCCAATTGTACTAGGTTAATGTATCATTATCCAAATCTAACTAAGTTACTGCAAGTCCCCAAGGTCTTCAGAAATGCTATTTTAGCCTGGGACAGATTTTCCATGTATCAATTTTGGTCCTTTAGGCGTTCAAGCTCCCTTTCCTTCCTTCGTGAGCTTTCTTTGGCGTCAAGTAAGCCATAAAATGCTGATTTCTGCATCATTTATACCTGAAACTTTGCTAATCATGTTCGTTAGCTCGCTTACAGGAAAAAAGGACTAAAAGTGCATGAAATATATAATTTGTTCTCAAAACTTGGCTAAAATATGGGCAAAATCTAGTGCTATAGGCGGTAAATTCGCCTATCATCAACACCCCACACTTAAAGCTTTGTTCGTCCTCGAATAAACTATCATGTCCGTCTAAACATCAACTTAGGGTTTCACAGTATCAACATAAAATATTCGTCAAGACAAGCACAACGATTATCAACAAAGAGTAGCTTTCTGATTATTAGTAGAAACAGTTTAGCCTCTAGCATAGACTCGTGATGGTGGTCAACTCGCATGCAAAAGTAAAGGTACAATGAATCATATACAACTACCCAAACTCATCAACCATGTGTGTCTCACAATATAGTACCCATAATCGCTCACAAGTATAGCATATTTTTCAAACATGGGTATCAAAATATCCTTGCTCTCACTCTCACAAAGAATTCATATGCAGCAACTGATGACCATAGGCTTGCCCTTAGTGTGATACTCCACTAAATGTCAGAATGTTAAGATTAGGATCAAGTAGGTCTTTTGATGGTTGTAATTTAGGCTAAGGGACGGGTAGGATCAGCTATTTTGGCTGGAAATAGTGACTAAGTTCCTAAGCACTTTAATACATCACATTGTATCATTGACACTTTTTTCTTTCATTCTTTCTTGTTCTTTTCTTCTACCACCCTTGTTCTCCTCTTTTGCTTTTCAATTTTAAACATAACTCACTTTTCAACTTTCTTTTTTCCTTCTTCTTTTCACAACATACCTCTTATGATAGCACTTTTTTTTTCATAACACATTCAAGCACCATTACAATTTAAAGCATCATACTTACCCAATTCCTCTTATATTGTCACATGACTTTATACTTTAAAGCACTTAGGAATTTGGATCAAATCACGGTCTTGAAAAAATGGATTAGGATTACATACAAGGTTGTCAATGAATAGGCTAAAGGCTCAAAAGGGTTTAACTAGGATGATGTCCAAGGGTAGGTAAAACAAAGGTAAACATATGTAGGTTGCCAAAGAAATACCTAAATCATCTCCTAAACTTACACTCCTTATTTTCGCTTTGCATACATACCAGGCAAGATCTAGTATCAGCCACAAACATAGAATATACTATTAATCTCACACACACAAGGCACATGGTCGACTTTATTGGAAGTAGTATAGACTCTTGACCCAACAAGTGAAGGAATTGAACCACACAATATCACATAATGAGTCACAATTAGAGCCTAAACGTCTCAATAGTCATAATTGTAGCACATACTCTTGTTATAATCTCATGTTGCCTATTGGAATTATTTCATGCGAAGCTAAAAAAATTATTCCTAAAAAATGACACAAAAATTAAACAAAGTAAACAGAGTAAACAAACATAGATGCGATAGAGAAGTATAGCATGCGATACCGCCACCCCACACTTAAATGGGACACTGCCCTCAGTGGAAAATAAATACAAAGAACCTGGTCAGTTGGACTCTTCCTCAATGTCGGGGGTCATACCCCCTTCGTCGGAATCATTATAAGAGTCGTCGTCAGAGTTCTCCTCCTCGTCGGAGTCTGGCAAGCGTCGATCGTCATCGGTCGGCACATCATCGTCGAGAGGTTCCTCAAAGTATACGCCCACTCCACACATCTCTCGTGCATGCATGTTCATTGGATAGTCGTGGTCCAGCTGTTGGAGCTGTACAGCAGTTGGAACACGTCCACCACTCATCATAGTAAATCGTGTCATGCCATAAAGATGACGGAAGAAACTCTTATCACGAGCATATCTCTCCGCAGTAGTAAGGTTGACACCATGTGTTGTTTCAGCATCTTTGACCTTTGTGAGGTCAACCTTCTTCGGGTTATGTGGGAGTTTGTGATCAGCTGGTTCCTCTACGATATCCTCCTTCCGCAAGATTGCTGTCAACAGATTACCAAAAGTGAAGTGGGACCTCTTGTGGAGTCTGGCCTTCCGCATTGTAGAGCGAATGATTGCCCCAAAGTTGATAGGGACATTCGTCATCAAAGCATAGACCAAACACACTCTATCTCTTGATATTTTGGTGTATTGAGTCCCAAGAATAAGGCATGAGTTGACAATACGCAACCAGATTCTTGCTTCCCTATTCAATGGAGCATAGGCGAAGGTGTTGTGTCGTCCGGTGTCTCGGTGTCTGCCCCACCTTGCCATGGATCTACTTCCACAAAGCGTGTGTCGTATTGATCTATAAGGAGGCCTACTGTACAGCTCTTTAATGGTGCTGGGTCGACCGAAGGTAAGACAAGAAAGGAGTTGATCAAATCTGCGTTGAGCTGTAACACCTTGCCCTAAATCTTGACTTCGTTGCCTATGGTTTTCGGCGACCAGTTGGCATAGAATTCCCTTGTCAAATCGAGATTACATTCACCCATATCGCGGAAGATGAAATCCAGATTCAACACCATTATTTTCGCCAACATACGCGGCTCCTTCTTCGCTAGGGTGTCCTTATTGATCAAGTCGACGTGAACATATTTTCTTTCCTTGTTGTTCTTGTACCATTCTTTGGCTTCCTCCTCAAGAACCCATTTTATTCCAAACATTCGGCGGGGTAGTTGCATTGAGGATGATTCTCCTTGGTCCTTGCGACCTCTCTTCTTGCCCTTTTGGGAAGTGGTAGCCTTATCTTGTCGCGCTTTAGGTACCATTGTTCCTGAGACTTAAACAATATTCATGTTAGCATCAAATCAAAGGAAACAATCTATAAACAAGCCGTCGGGGTACCACCCCACACTTAGGTTCGTTAATACAAAACAATGAAGTGAATGTAGTCGATTACTTGAACTTCGTCGACATACATTTTAGGAACTATATTCCGACAAGAAAATCAACGATGCATAACTATTTGCAGCCAGTGCACTACTTTCATGTTAGGTATAACAACACTACTACATAGGGGTTACATCATGGTATAGTTATTTTCAACAATCACAACCTCCTAAGTCGGTAGGCAACTATAAGTCTTATCCCGATGAACGGGATAGTCTAACATGTAAGTATCTAAGTATCAAGCTTAAGCAATTTTCATAACCATATCAATTCCGTAAATAGTATAACGAGTCTAGTAAAACCAAATTCAAGTCGGAAACAAGTCAAGATTATCCGAACGTATATGTGTACTCACATGGTTTTGTATCAACAATCCAAACACATTAACATCACCAATAACCCTTCAAGATGTAGTAATTCATAATAGACATAGTAACGTAGTACTTACGAGAAATAGATGAAGAATAAAAGAGTACTTACGTGATTGGAGCCTTTGGAGATGGTCTTGTGAATTGGAAGAGCAAAAAAGAAAAATTTTGAGATGATTTGGGTGGATGTGCGGCGCCTTTAGGTCAAATTACAATGTGGTTATGTTTCAAGACTAAGTCCCCTTTATATAGGAAAAGAATGGGTCGGGTTTTGACCCATTTTCAAACGGTTTTGGAGACAAAAATGACCTCTATGCGGCGCATAGTGCTTTGCATAATCATAGTATAGACGACGCATAGTGTAGTGCATTTAGGGACATATGCGGCGCATAGTGTATAGCATTTAGAGACATATGCGCTGCATAGTGTATGGCATTTGAGATACTGAGACCTAATGCTATATCATAGGCGGCGCATAGTGTATAGCACACGTAAGCATGGGCGGCGCCTATGCCTTTGCACACTAGATTCTGAGACCTTAGGCTATAGTATAGGTTTTGCATTGTTCGTGGCCTAGTTTTACCTAGGCCTAGCCTTTCTCGATGCCTATTTTGGCATGAGCAATGCTCAATCCATAGCCTTATGCATCCTTATTCCTAACTTACCACCTTTACCATACAATACGTCCAAATCGTCATTTGAAACCAATCTCCTCGTTGAATACTTCTCGCACCTATATTTGCTCAAAACCAATGAAAATGATTAGTACGATGGGTTGCCTCCCACCAAGCGCCTTAGTTTTGGTCGTGGCATGACTCTTATTTTTGGATTTTCTCTTATCAAAAGCAAAACAAGTAATAGAACAAAAGAAAGACAAAACGATAAACGAAAAACGATAAAACAATAAAACGATGGGTTGCCTCCCATCTAGCTCCTTATTTATTGTCGTGGCTCGACGTAGTTTCCTTGAGTACTTAGACTTCGTCGAGATAAGTGATGGCCATATAATTCATTGAGTCAAGAGGACCGATTTAAGGTTTAACACGTTGGCCATTCACTTTGAAGACAACACCATTATTGCCTACCAATTCGACTACTCCAGACGAGTAGACTTGGATAACTTTGTATGGACCAGACCACTTAGACTTTAACTTACCTGGGATGAGATTCAATCTTGAGTTGAAGAGAAGTATCATATCATCCCGTTGGAAGTTTCGTCGAACAATCCGCTGATCATGATACTTTTTCATCCGCTCCTTGTATAGGCCTGATCTTTCATATGCATGGAGACAGAACTCATCTAATTCGTTCAGCTGCTCCAACCTCAGATTCTTAGCATCATCCCAATTCAAATTCAATTGCTTCAATGCCCACAATGCCTTATGCTCGAGCTCGATGGGTAAGTGACAAGCCTTCCCATAAACTAGTTGATAAGGAGACATGCCAATGGGTGTTTTGAATGCAGTCCTGTACGCCCATAGTACATCTTCAAGCTTCCTAGACCAATCCTTCCTATTCGCATTAACCGTCTTCGCAAGGATTTGCTTGATCTCGCGATTGGAAACTTCCACTTGTCCACTAGTTTGGGGATGATAAGGCGTAGCTACCTTATGTTGCTTGACACCATACTTGGCCAAAACTGATTTGAATAGCTTGTTGCAAAAGTGAGATCCTCCATCACTTATGATAGTACGAGGTACTCCAAAGCGAGAGAAGATATTCTTCTTTAAGAATGATACAACACACTTCCCTTCATTATCGGCCAACGCTACAGCTTCCACCCATTTCGAAACATAATCTACAGCAACCAAGATGTACTTCATTCCAAACGAATTTACGAATGGACCCATGAAATCAATACCCCACACATCAAAAAGTTCTACCTCAAGAATTTTGGACATGGGCATCTCATGGTGTTTCGATATAGCACCTTGGCACTGGCATTGGTCGCACCTTCTAACATAGTCGTAGGCATCTCTAAATATCGAAGGCCAATAATAACCACTTTGCAACACCTTTCTTGCTGTCCGATTACCTGCATGATGTCCTCCAACTTGGGAAGTGTGGCATGCTTCCAAAATATTAGGCACCTCTACATGGGATATACATCGTCGAATAATACCATCCGTGCATTGTCGAAACAAATATGGCTCATCCCAATAGTAGTGTTGTACGTCATGCATAAACTTCCTCCGTTGGTGGTAAGATAAATTGGCAGGTATCACATTACTCACCACGAAATTTGCAAAGTCGGCATACCATGGTAATTTTTCCATTGTTGTCGCTAATATCTCTTCGTCCGGGAATGCATCATCAATCTGAATTTCAGGTTGCTCCACATGCTCATTCTCAAGTCGATATAGGTGGTCGGCCACTTGGTTCTCGCAACCTCTTCTATCTTTGACCTCGAAATCGAACTCTTGCAGCAACAACACCCATCGAATCAACCTTGGTTTCGCATCCTTCTTTGTCATGAGATACCTAAGAGCTGCATGGTCTGTATGAATGATAACCTTAGTTCCCAATAGATAGGCACGACACTTCTCAAACGCATACACAACCGCTAGGAGCTCTTGTTCTGTCACAATGTAGTTCCTTTGGCTTTCATTTAGGACCTTACTTGCATAGTAGATAGGATGAAATCATTTTTCCTTTCTCTGACCAAGAACAGCACCAACGGCTATACCACTAGCATCACACATGACTTCGAACGGGAGAGACCAATCTGGTGCTACCATGATAGGGGCTTCAATGAGTTTTGCTTTGAGGCATTCGAATTCCATTAAGCAATCTTCATTAAAGTCAAACTTCGCATCTTTCTCCAAGAGTTTGCACAATGGACTAGCAATTTTTGAGAAGTCTTTGATGAACCGACGATAGAAACCTGCATGGCCGAGAAAACTACGAACTCCCTTCACCGAAATTGGAGGCGGTAGCTTCTCAATAACCTCTATTTTTGCTCGATCAACTTCAATTCCTCTTTCAGAGATTTTGTGCCTAAGAACGATTCCTTCTTTTACCATGAAGTGGAACTTCTCCCAATTCAGCACTAGGTTGAATTCTACACATCTTTGCAACGCCATGCTTAGGTTCGCCAAGCACGCCTCAAAAGACTCACCAACAACTGAAAAATCGTCCATGAATACCTCCAAAGTGTCTTCAACCATCTCAGAAAAAATAGACATCATACAACGTTGAAAGGTGGCTGGTGCGTTACATAACCCGAATAGCATACGTTTGAAGGCAAACGTACCATATGGGCATGTAAACATTGTCTTCTCTTGGTCTTTGGGGGCAATACAAATCTGATTGTATCCTGAATAACCGTCCAAGAAACAAAACCATCCTTTCCACGCTAATCGATCTAGCATTTGGTCCATGAATGGCATTGGGAAGTGATCTTTAAGTGTCCAAGAATTCAGCTTTCGGTAGTCCATGCATACTCTC
Organism: Capsicum baccatum var. pendulum; assembly: GCA_030864225.1. Lineage (NCBI taxonomy): Eukaryota > Viridiplantae > Streptophyta > Magnoliopsida > Solanales > Solanaceae > Capsicum > Capsicum baccatum. The sequence goes on from CM061551.1 coordinate 72,487,972, forward strand.
CATCCTGTGACGGGTCTGAGTGGAATAAGCTCATTCTTAGCATTCGCGACCACCGTCATGCCTCCTTTCTTGGGAACACATTATACCGGGCTTACCCATGTACTATCAGAGATTGGATATACAACTCCTGTGTCTAACCACTTGATAATTTCTTTCTTCACCACTTCTTGCATAGGTGGGTTTAGACGTCTTTGATGCTCAATGGTGGGTGTGCAATTTTCTTGAAGCTGAATTTTATGTGTACAAATCCCTGGTGGAATACCAATAATATCCGCAATGGTCCATCCAATGGCTCGTATATACTTGCTTAGAATAGCAATAAGAGCTTCAATTTGTTGCTCACCCAAATCGGCTGCCACAATAACTGGAAGTGTGTTTCCGCTTCCTAAAAATACGTACTTTAAATGACTTAGCAACTCCTTCAATTCTAACGTGGGTGGCTCTTCAATAGATGGCTTAGCTGGTGGTGTGGGTCGATTCTTGAGATCAAGGTCCAGCTTCTTGGGAGCATAGCGATATGTCCCTAATCCCGATAGAGCACAAATAGCTTCTTCACAATTTTCAGCATCCTCATTCTCTCTATTCATAAGCACAACCTCCAAAGGGTCATCAATAATTTGTTCTTCTTCAAGTAATTCTTTCTCATCATCAAAGAAAACGTCAGCCACCGAAAATACACTTAGATATTTGGGTTGCTTCATTGATTTGCACACATCAAAGTGAACCACTTCGTCATTTATTCGGAATGAAAGCTCATTAGCTCTCAAATCAATAAGCACACTTCCTATAGCAAGGAAAGGGCGCCCCAAGATTATGGGAACTTCTGAGTCTGCTTCACAATCCAGAATAACAAAGTCTGCCGGAAATATGAATGAAGAAACCTTCACCAATACGTCAAATAGAATACCAACAGGTCGTTTTACCGACCTATCCGCCATGACGAGCCTCATATTGGTTGGAGTAGGATCACCCAACCCCAACTTCTTGTAGATTGATAATGGCATCAAATTGATGCTGGCTCCTAAGTCACATAATGCTTTGGCAAAATTCAAAGATCCAACGGTGCAAGGAATAGTGAAAGCTCCGGGGTCGGCCTTCTTCTGAACTATCGATCGGGTAGCAATTGCACTACAATGATGCACATCTTCTTTCAACTCATAACTTGCTGCCCGCTTCTTAGTCAAAAGATCCTTCATAAATTTCGCATACCCAGGCATTTGTTCAAGTGCCTCCACCAATGAAACATTAATGGTCAGCTGGTTTAACATAGTCATAAATTTGCTGAACTTTGTGTCATCCGCCACCTTCTTCAATCTTTGGGGAAAAGGTGGTGGTGGGTATGGAAGTGTTCTCTCCACGGTTTTCTTCTCCTCTTGCTTCCGTTTTTTAGATTTTTCAGGTTGCACAGCACTGGGTGAGGCGTCCTTGTCATCAGGAGTAGGTGCTGCGACATCTTCTCCTTTTGCGTTGTCATCCATGCCCGCAACTTCGTCAACAACTTGTTTGCCTTTTGCTGAAGTTTCCAGCACCTTACCACTTCTGGTAGTGATGGCCATGCATGACCCATCATTCCTTGGGTTTTGCACAGTATCGCTAGGTAAGGTGCCAGCCTTTCTTTGATTGAGTGCTGCTGAAAGTTGGCTCAATTGCTGCTCTATTTGCTTGATTGAAGTGGAATGAGAGTAAACTAATTGTTTCATGGAGGACAAATCATTAATTACCTCCGTAACTCCCGCGCTCGTTGCTTCCACTTCTTTCAATAATTTAGCCATCATGTCTTCCATACTTCCAGAATTAGATGTGGTGGTGTCACGTCTACCAGGGGGAACGTACAAACCACTCTTTTCATTCTTATTCTTCCAACTACCTTGGTCTTTGTTTCCAGATTTATCATAGTAGTTCCGACCTTGGTTTCCTTGGGTATTCCCTCGGAAACCCCCCTGATTGTTCAAGTAGTTGGCCTCTTCTTCCGAATCAGATTCGTCTATTCCTTTTGACGCAATAGCTTTCACTTTTTCAGTCTTCCCTGATAATAGATGCTTTGTAAGAAGATCCATTTGAGTTTTCATGTGTGCCATATCCTGATCACGTTCTTCTTCTCTACGCCTTTGTTCTGCAGTCATACCAATAGATATAGTAGAGCTTGCTACCTCAGAATCCCTGGTATGCCAAGCTCTACTTTGCTTCGTCATATGATCTAGCATATTGCTTGCTTGACCAAAGGTGAGGTCCATAAAAGATCCTTCAGCCGCATTATCCACCACTGGTTTAGTTATTGAATTCAAGGCTCTATATAATATCTCCATTAGGTGAACATTGGTCATATGATGGTTTGGGCATCTCGCTAGCTTTGTCTTGAACCTCTCCCATGTTTCATGAAGTGCTTCAGTGGGAAGCTGACGGAAGTTGCTGATTTCATCTCTCAATTGTGCTCTTTTGGATGGCGGAAAGAATCTTTCTAGGAAAGCGTCTCTCAATTGCCTCCAATTTGTAATAGAATCAGGAGTCAGCCCATTCAACCATAGAGTTGCCTCCCCAGACAAAGACAATGGAAATAGACGTAATCAAATTACATTCTGACCAACACCAGGATTGTCAAACGACTTGCATATAGAAATAAAGTTGATGAGATGCATATTCGGATCATCGCCTACTAGTCCACCAAATAATCCCTTGAGTTGCAATAACTGAATCATGGTGCTTGTGATGTTGAACTTGGCTCCGGGCGCTAATGGTGGTGGAATTATGGCTCCCGTGGCTCCGGAACCATCAAGATCATCATCATCATCGTCGAAAGCTGGATGCATAGGTTGGCGATCATACCTAAACCGTGCTTGTCGACCTTTTGTGTTGACAGGTGTTATAATTTCAGCATCACGCCTAGGGTTTAGTAACTCGTCATCACCTAAATCCTCATCGTCGGGATTTGTTGCTCGTGCAGGGTTATCAACGTTCTGCTGTTGAACCTGGGCTGCGGCAAGGGCAGCCAGTTTTGCTTGTTCCTGTTGAGCAGCCATCCTTTAGATTTCTTCTTGTGCTTCCATTCTGCCAATACGTTGTGGTTCAGGATTGATAGGTAATAACGGTTGACCAGAACTTCGAGTATGGGGCATGCACTAAATAAAAACCTGCAGTAAACAAAAACAAAAACTGAAAGTAAAAGTACGAGAATCTTTGACCAAAGGGTCTAGTAGTTATCACGAACTTGATTGACACTCGTATTCCCCGGCAACGACGCCAATTTTTGATAACACTCAATCTACAGCTCTCGTGGGAGTGTAAAGCGGTCGTTAGCAAATATAGAACCCAACCTGGGTTGGGTATCGATCCCACAGGGAATAGCTTGTCCAACAAGTAAGCAAAATTACTAAACTTTTGGTGCAAGTCTCGAAAAAGGGGGGAGTCTTGTCGTGCAAGTAATGTAAATAAAACAATGAAGTAAAAGCTGAAAATAGCAAAGTAAAAAGAGAAGGATTATTACGTAAGTTGTAAACAATGAGAATTGAAGCGTTGGGGTTATGTCCACCTCCTGAGTTATACGTCTCTATTGACTATGAGTGTGTAGAATTCCTACATGCATGTGCTTATAGAGAATTGTATTCGATGGTAAATCCAGGCGTCTTTCGACCTATTCGAGGATTATTTCACTTTAACTCTTTCGAGCTTAAAGCGTGTCTAACGATACGAATTCTCCAAGAGGTTAATCCAGTTACGGCACTAACTGTTTAATAGGGAATTTAGGATGTGACCCTACTACCTTGACACTATCTCTTTTCCAGACAAATAACCTTTTTTTTGAACAAGTTAAATGTTATACTGGCGTATTCTTGCGTTTGCAACCACAAAGAATTTGGATTAAGATGAAGAGAATAATGATATAAGCAGCATACGTGTCATGAACTCACAAACTCACAGCAGTAGATAGTACCTCATACGGCTTCCATAACCCCAACAGAGAAGTTTAGTTACCCATGAGTGCGAAGGAAATCACAATTGACATTGTTATTATACCACAATATTGATTAATTTCGTGTAGCACAAGAGTGGTAGGCGTTAGGCGTGAATTCCTTGGCAAAGTAACGATTCTCTTGTTGCGGAAATTAAGAATAAATGAATAGAAGAAGAAAAATAGAATTAATGGAAAGATTAGAAGAGTTGTAATTGTATAATAGAAGGATGGAAAGATGATTGTAAGAATCTGAATGAATAAAAATCTCTAGCATGATAGGGTATTTATAATACCCATATCCTAGTCCTACTAGGCTAATGAAATATCTAACCAAATCCTACTAAACAAATGAAATACTTAACCCAATTGTACTAGGTTAATGTAATATTCTCCTAATCCAAATAAACAAATGAAATACTTAACCCAATTGTACTAGGTTAATATATCATTATCCAAATCTAACTAAGTTATTGCAAGTCCCCAAGGTCTTCAGAAATGCTGTTTTAGCCCGGGACAGATTTTCCATGTATCAATTTTGGTCCTTTAGGTGTTCAAGCTCCCTTTCCTTCCTTCGTGAGCTTTCTTTGGCGTCAAGTAAGCCATAAAATGCTGATTTCTGCATCATTTATACCTGAAACTTTGCTAATCATGTTCGTTAGCTCGCTTACAGGAAAAAGGACTAAAAGTGCATGAAATATATAATTTGTTCTCAAAACTTGGCTAAAATATGGGCAAAATCTAGTGCTATAGGCGGTAAATTCGCCTATCATCAGTCACCTGGGGTCTCGGGTCACCTAGAGTACTCAGTCAACTACAACTTTAATTATTTTTATACAATTTCAATTGAATTACCCTTTTGGCAATTGCATGATGAGAGGGTTAAAAATTATGCATATATTTTTTGATTTTAAAAATAATTAAGATCAATTCAAAACAAATTAACATTTTCAAAACTACTTGTCATTCTTTACCAAAATACAAATCAACCAATACAAAATGTTTCATCATTTCAAATCTCTAGGTCTCACTCTTTCTAATACAGTACAGACAATAACTACTTAACAAATTTGCTCAAACCTCCACAACAGATCACTTTTCTTCTCATTTTCAACCACATAGGTGTTATTTTCAACTTTATTCTTGCTTGTATCAGTCATTTTATTTATCTTCGTACGCAACAGAGTTTGAGAAAAGCTTTATATTTGTTATTTTTTTCTAAAAAATAAGGGCTTTTAAGTTAATAATGAAAAATAAAAATTTTAGTTGTATTATCTTCGAGAATGAGTTTGCAATTTTGAGTTTTGATGGTAAAATCGTAGGAAGAACTTGAGAAATCCCTAGTTTCCATCACAGTGTTCCGTTGACTATCTTGGTATTGTTGGATGGTGTTTGTAGTGTTGGTGTTTTTGGTTTTTGTGGTGGCACTGGTGGTGGCATTGGTTGGTGGTGTTTGTGGTGGTTGTCGATGTGGTGGTTGTCGATTGTGTCGGTATTTATGGTATTTGTTTGTTTTTTGGCATTGGTTGGTGGTGTTTGTGGTGGTAGCTATTGCTGTGTCGGTATTCGTGGTGTTTGTAATGTATTTTTTAAAATCTATGCATACATTAATTGTAATGTAATTTTTGGTTTTCTTTGTCTGTAATTAAAACATGTCTCCCAAAAAAAAAAGTGAAAGTGGATCAACGTCTGACCACTAAAAAAAGGCTATAGTACAGAGGGATTCGGAGGAGCTTCCTAAAAAATCTTAGTCAGGGAAAAGTAAAGCTGAGGAGAGATATGAAAACAACATTAAGGGAGGTGGAAAAGGGTCCGTAGATGGTGATGAAGAAAATGAAAGTGAGAAAGAGGAGGAATAGGAGAGTGGTAAAGAGAAAGAGGATGATTATCAACATGATGATAATGGATCACCGATGGGGCATGAGTTAATATCAACATCCCAGCATGATCCTGTCAAAACTTTTAGTATTGACATATTTCAAGTTGCGATGCCGATAAATGAACCAGAAAGAAAACAACTAACTGGTCAAATTGTACTTAAATGTCAGATGGGGAAATTTTTTGAACATTTTATGAAAATTATGAAGAACGAGAACATAGGTAGACTTTTTAAGAAGATCTGCTTTGGACGCTGTCTCGAGCTGCCTGAGGACCCCTCTGCTTGTATTCGTTTCCCTATGACGATGGTATACGGTCTTCTCAAGCGCAGGATCAAGTACGCGGGGAATGATAAAGATTCGGAGGAGGGGGCAAAAAGAAGATGGATAAAATCTGGATCAACTACTATGGCATGCCTTTTTGTTTTGGCTTGCAAGTGTTTGACATAGTGACGGGCTTGAGATGGCATCATCCAAAAGGACCACCACCCCGCAAAAGATCCAAGGCAAGAAAATACAAGGAAAAAATAGATGAGTTGTTTGACATTGCTCGACGTGGCTACAAAGCATTGGATTTGTTGACAGATCTCGAGGATAACACCATACCAGAGTAGTACACGAAGCAATTGTGCTTAGTTTGGTTTGTTCATTCGGTTATATTGACAAGAGACGTCAACAAGGTCATAGAAGATGATTTGTTGGTGCGTGCTGAGGATTTTGATAAATTCAACAATTATCCCTGGGGATATGACAACTTCTACTTGACTGCCCAATATTTACTGACATAGCTATCCTCAGGGACGATCACATTATAAGGCTTTTATTGGGCTTTTATGGTAAAATTAATCACTAATTTTTCTCATCCATTAATTTATATTGAATATAGTTATTATGATTTTTTTTGCTTGCTTACTGTTTACATTTTTTAGGCTTGGGCATTTGAAGCCATTCCTCTCCTCCGAAAGCAGTGAGGTTTCTCATCCAAGGATGTTTAGGTGGTTGGCTGCAAAGAGCAACACCAATATTAAGGAGGCTAATCTCTTTAACTCTTCGGATGAGGCAGTACGTCTTCTTCAAGAAACATAATTCTACTTAAAGATAAGAAAGATATTGAACAGATGTTATATCTGGTGCAACAGATGTTATATCTAATATACCAGATGGGACATCTGTTGCGATAGGGTATATCTTGTATCAGATTACCCATCTGTTGCTTTGGTTTTCTGAACCCGACTCCTAAAAGATTAACCATATACTACAAATTATGCAAAAAATATTTAATCTGATAACATATTATTTATCTGTTATGACGTACAAATAATCTGTTGCATAATAGATTACCCGTCTTGTGCAACTGTTGCAACAGATAATTGATATTTTGCATCAGATTATCCATGTGTTGCTCTGTTTCTCTGAACCAGACTCAAACAGATTTTAACCATATACTACAAACTATGCAACAGATGGGTCTTTTTTTTAAAATGTATCCCAACTGTGAAAATTATTATATTATATGATTTAAATGCATCTGTCTTTTTTTTTCTTTTTTATAGGTTGTGTATCCATGGATCGTGCCTACTGGGGAGGAGTCGGTGATGACTTCTTATATTACTCTAGGTCATATTGATACTGTAGCAGACCCAACGGTGGAGTTAATAAAGAAGGAATTGGCTGGAGCAATAGCCATAAGAAGAGAAGTTAGGTAAGGTCAGCCTAATGTTGAGGCTCTTTATGACCAACCTTTTACTAAGGCAGATCCGGGTGCTTCTTCTGGTGGAGTTGTTGGTGTTGGTGGCAGGCATGCTGATGCTGCTACCACTCATGATGATGAGCATGTTAATGCTCAAGAAAGAATAAATATGTTTGAAAATACCCCTTTTCGCCCTTACACTGGTCTCTCTCACCCCTCTTCACCCTCGTGTTTTCGTTGTGAATGCGATGAGTGCAAGGACAAACAGGATAAACTCTTTGAAAAAGTAAAGGCTATCTTTAAAGCTATCGAGGAATTCAAATCCAAAAGGTGTGTCATACCATCCAATAAGGTGAGGGAGCCACACACTCCTACAGTGTTGGTTAGGAGAAAGAAAAAAGCAATTAGAGACGTACTCTTCGCTCAGAAATAAAAAAAAATTACAATTCCTGCCTCTCCAAAAGCTGTTGAAGTTCAGGGGCCAGTAAAGAAGGTGGACATATATGCGGAACTTTGCACCGAAGAGAAGAGGGATCTGCGACAGGCCAAGAATGCTAAGCCAGGCGCACCAGATTACCCCAGGACACTCTTTTCCCTTCGAGACTTCCAGACTATGACTGATATGCGTATGCTGTATGAGGACAAGACAAGTTTACTTTTCCTAACCTAGCCATTCACATCTGTTGCAACAGCTGGGTATACTGGTGCAACTGGTAGTGGTTCTGTTATAACTTATTATCCATCTGTTGCATAAGTTGCGTTGGATTATTGATTCAGAGAACCTTATGCAACAGATGGACCATCCATTGCATCTTTACAATTACTAACCTATTTAAAAATTGACTTCTAATCTCACAACATATTGACATAATTCTCTGCCTCATGAGGAAAAGGCAATTAACGTATCGGAAATCTTATGACGCTGTCAATAGGATAATGAACCTCAACTTCTGCAGAAGCTAAAGGATAGTTATGATAAACTCAATGGAGAGGCGTCATCCCTTGGCATGGGACTTGATTTCCTAGTTCCTACGTTGGTCTTGGATGAATAAGAAATAATAAAATATGTTAGAGGGGACAGGCTAAATCCACACGGCAAGCGATGGATTGAGGAAAAAAGAATTATTATAGTCATTAGAATGAATGGAATGCATTATCAAGCTATTGAGATACTACTCGAGGAGGGAAAGATCAATGTTTATGAATCTAACGTACTTCTCATCGATGATTTTGATCTTTTTCTCTTCGTGGAGCCACTGATGGTGCTGTTGCCCATCTTGTTGAGGGAGAGTAAACTGATGAATCATTTGCCAAAGAAAGTGTTGATGAAGAAATCATAGAATTTTGAAGGTCGAAATAGGGGAATGATTCTTCCAAAAGATGATGCCGCTAAAGCGAGTGACTCGCACGCTCTTACACATATCAAATGTTTGCTAACCGGCACAAAAATAGCCTAACCAATGACTTTTCTGTGCGACAACACTGTGGAAAATCTGCAAGAGGTCTGGGCTTATGGGTTACTAACTGGACGCTTGAAGGCTGTGTATATAGAAGAGCCTGTGAAATAGAAATTTTTAATTTCAAGTCACCCTTCACTTTATTACATGTACATGTAGTAGCAATAATTTTTTCTGATAAAAGTTGAGTTTTTTACAATGCAATAGATTAGATTGTCAATCTGTTGTAAAATATATTGAATCCCTTCTGGTAGATAGTTTGTCTGTTGCAATAGGTTGGTCATCTGTTGGATTACGCCGATGTTATTTCTATGAATAATCTAATAATCTAAGTTTAATCTGTTGCAACAGTGGGAAGACCTGTTTGATAATTTCTAACAGATGACCTAAATTTTACAACATATGCCTAACTCTTTTTGATATTTTCCAATAGTTACGCTTGAATATCCATGTGCTCTACAACACCAAACCAGTAGCAAATACACACACTACCATGAAAATTTCAGCAATTAGGCTTGAATATCCATGTGCTTAACAACACCAAACCAGTAGCAATAACTGCAATAATGTAGTATCTTCTTGCTCAATTTTTTTCTCTTCAGAAGCCTTGACGTTGTTCAACAAACCCCAGATTACACGATTTTCTTGTGAAGGGTGTTGTTCTTCATACCAATCAAAGTCATCGCATCCACCTAATTTCTATAAAAAAGAGAACACAATTACAAAACAATTACAAGTCAATAATTAATCAACTAATTAAATAAAAAAAATATTACCTTTGAAATCTTACAAGTAAAAAACCTACGACCTGGATTTTGTTGAGTCCAAGAAGTCTTTAACAAAGCTTCATGACCGCACTTACAATATCAAAAATCTTTATCACAAAAAATAGTAGAAGATGCACTCGACATTGTCAAGCTCAGTTGGAAAAAATGAAAGAAATAATTTAAAGAATTTGGATAGATAAAAGAAGATGACAATGAAGAAGAAAATTTGGGAATTTAGGGTTAAATTTTAGGAGGAAGATGAATATATAATACAATGGGGGGAAAAATGACCGTTGGGGGCCAATGACGGCAAGTCAGCGAAATGTGCCAGACTTGATACTGACACATTTGATGCCTATTTTATTTTACGTGTTTAAAATGAACACTGTCTACTTGATGCCTATTTTATTTTAGGTGTTTGAACTGAACACCGTTGATGGGTTGCGCCTTTTTTATTTTAATTCAATTCACTTTAACCTTTTTACATGTAGTGGCTATGTTTTATGTCCAACGAAAGTTGAATTTTTATAATGCAACAGATTCTCCATCCATTGTAATAGTTATCCTACCTGTTTTGATAAATAGTTTATCTGTTGCAATAGGTTGGTCATCTGTTGCATTATCTTGATGTTTTTATATAAAGTCTATCTGTTACAACAGTGGGAAGACATGTTTGATAAATTCCAACAGATCACCTACATGTTGCAACATATGTCTAAATTTGTTTGATTTTTCCAATAGATGTGTTGTCTGTTGCAACAGATACATTATCTGTTGCAATATTTGAATATAGTAATCCTTTTCAATTAATAAGTTCAAATCTAAGGAATAAATAAAATTCATAGACAAAATAAAATAAGTCGAAGCCTTCATAAATTAGCTAAAATAAGTCAACGAATAAATGAAATGTAAAAAAATTGTTATGGGTACAGATCTCAACAAATACATCAACAACAATTTAAGTATACTGCCAAGGATTGCTTTGACAGTCTTAAGCTATAAAGATCTACTCAGTATGGATAAGTTGTTCTTTATCCGGTGCTATAGAATTCGGCTTTGCTCGTCATGGATCTTTATTGTCGCTTACGTACGGTTTTTGCGCTTTCTGTTCTCCGTATTTCCATAAAAAGAGTAGCATATTATCAATGTTGTTCAGCAGTAGCTTCTTCTACATCCACCTGGAAAGCCAGAATTGGTCAATGGTAATCATGGAGATACAACAAAACGGAAAAGGATGACTCATGTTTTCTAGCAGATCAAATAACTCTTTCTCCCATTTTAAATTATCTCAAATAGATTATATTTCTGTTGTAACAATGAATCAACTGTTGGGATAAATTTCTACATGAGGAAGACCCTGTGTGATAATTTTCAATGGATGAACCATTCGTTGCAACATATGAATCATCTATTGCAGCAGATAGGTCATCTGTTGGTACAAATAAAAGTGGTACGAAGAGCTGTTTGATTTTCTAAAATAGATGAGACACATGTTTATCTGGTGCAACTGGTTAGTCAACTGTTGCAATAGATTTATATATATCTGTTTGATAATTTTCAGCATATGTGTCATCTGTTGAAACAGATATGTGTTTGTTTGTTTTGTCAGTTGGAAGACATATAATGTATTCACCTTCTTCAGCTCGTGCTGCTCTCCTTTGGACATTTTACGTTGGTCAGTGCAATACACAAACAGAGAAGTTACAATTTTGCCTTTTTAGATGCTTGATAATGCCCTGGAAATCACTCTCCTTCTCTTCTTAGCCCTAATCTCTAATGGAGCGGATGAAAATAAAATCCTCTTTGATAGAATGATACCCCTCTTAGATGTCAATTCCTTTATAGAAGCAGTTAATGTATTAATAGCATTAATCACTACATTATGTTTTGCCCTGCAGTCTTGACATTTGCATGCAGAACATTCGATGGGAGAGGAAAAATCTGTATAACCAGTATGATCATACTCATAATGCTTTTCTTTAAATACTGTAAGAGGAGCATCATTAGCTCCAACAACAGCACCACTACCACCACCAACAGCTCCATCACCACTAAGACCATCAATAACAACAAGCCCACCCTTCAAGATTATTTTTCTTATAATGGCTGTTTCTCCAAACAATTTCATTTTTATTCTGTCGATGACCTTAGGATCCGATAAAGTTTGCACAGATCGTAAAGTAAGAAAAAATGGCATCTTCAACTCTCAATTGATCGGAATTAGTGACAGATGAAGAAAAAATGGCATCTTCAACTCTCGATTTGTTGGAACTAGCGACGGATGCACAATCTAACATAAATCATTACATATATTAAAATGATGATTAGATCATTCAAAAAAATCATTAATTAAAAGAAAAATTAATTATAATTATACTTACTGTATCCTTCGGGGGGTTGAAGAGATCAAGAAATTTTGTAGTTTTATCAGTTTTGGCCGACAACCATCTCACGATTCTTAGACAGGAAACTCCTTCCTGGTAGTTCACTTGTTGTCTCAAATAAGGAATGGCTTCAAACGCCCAAGCCTATAAAATAATGCCAATAAATCAAAACCATTATTGAGCAAAAAAAATGAATGATATCATAATAGAAGAAAGAAACATTTCCCATGAAAGCCCATGAAAAGCCATATAAGTTGACTGTCTTTGGCGCTAACGGAGTCAACAAATATTTGACAGCTATTTTGAAGCTTTCATATCCCTAAGGATAGTTGTTAAACGCATCAAGATCCTCGAAGAGCTTTATTAAAGAGACACTTATACTGTTGTTAACGTCTCTCCCCCAAAGAATATTATGTATAAACCAAACCAAGCATAATGACTTCTTGTGCTTCTTTGAAAGACCTTTACCTTTCAACGCTTCTATCAAATTTTTATTTTTGAAGCTTGGACCAACAATGGACACCAGGTCATCACGACCACACGACTTGCCTTTGCCTTTTTTGGGTGTGCGGGGTGCTTTTTTTAGGTTAGAATAGGTATAACTTGAGAAGGAGGATAACATTTTAGTCCAGTAACTATGGCAAACTCCTTCCAACTAAAACAAACAGGCATGCCACAGTAATTTATCCTTACCTCATCCATCTTATCTTTGTTTTCATACATAAACCTACGATTGAGAAGTTCATATACCCTTTTCATTTGGAAACGAGCATTGTTGTCCTCCGGCAAATAAAGATATTTCCCAAAGCGGTTGTCCCTGAAATAAGCATCCAATTTTTATTCTCAAAGTATTTTTCTGAAGGCATCGAAAGATTTTTCCATGGCTGACTTAACCAGGAAATCACCCGTTAAATCTGTGGCACCATCGCACTGCATTCTTATAGGATAACGATTAATGCTGAAGGCTTTGACCAGCTCTTCGGTGAAAGGGCTATTAGCATCTACATCATCTCTTTTGAAATATCCCTTCTCCCCATTTTTATCATATTCTGCTCCCGATTGAGATAATGCTTATAAAGCAAGCTCATAGAGTGGTGGATGTAGCCTAGATGCTTCACTTATTCCTTTACTTGGACTTGATTTAGTTTCTATTCTTTTGGGAACCATATTATCTAAAATTAGCAGAAACATAAAATAATCTATTATTGTTGGTTAATGCATTGTTAAAAAAGGATAACAGTAAATCAAACAAGCAAAATAGTAAAATAACAGTGGTAATAGATCACCGATCTGTTGCACCAACCAAACTCTTGCAGTGGATGAGTAATTTGATGCAACAATATAAAACATATCACTCATCTTTTAAGATAGTTGAATGGTCTGTTCAATAGATCACACAACTGTTGTGACATCATTGTTACAACATATGAGTGATCTGTTGGAGCAGTTAAATAATCTATTGCTATAATACAAAATATATCGCTGATCTATCGAGAAAGATAAATGGTTTGTGTAACAGATCACACATCTATTGCAACATACGAGTGATCTGTCAGAGCAGTTAACTAACCTACAGCAACAACTGAGTAATCTGTTGCGATAATTTAAAACATATCACTCATCTGTTGAGAAAGATGAATGGTCTGTGCAACAGGTCACACATCTATTGCAACATATGAGTGATCTATTAGAACAATTATCAATGATCAATATTGTCTAGATTTCTTCCAACATAGGGTCATCTATCGTGACAGATGAATGATCAGCTGGAAAAATCATGTCTTGGACATTTCCTATAGGAAGAGTTGATGGGATTTTATCCAACAAGAGGTTCATCTGTTGCATCAGATTATTGATCTGATAGTTCTTTCATTGCACCAGATGGTTAATTAGTTGCATTAGATTTTTAATCCGATGCTTAATTTGTTGCAACATAGGGTAAAAATGTTGCATCAGATAGTTAATCTGTTGCATCAGAATTATAATCTGATGGTTCCTCTGGTGCATCAGATGGTTGATTTGTTGCATCATATAATAAATCTGCTGCATCAGATGGTTAATATATTGCACCAGATGGGTAATCTGTCGGAGAAAATAAAAAACAGTAGCACAATTTTGTTCAACAAAAAATAGCAATTTCACCATTTTTACTAAGAACAAGAACAGAACAAATCAAACTAAATTGTCGTTTTATTTTTATAAACACAAACAATAAAAAGGTCATTTCAGACCGCATTTTAAATTAGTGCAACAAATATTGAAATTGTTAGCCAATACTATAAGAGAAGTTGGCTCAAGTTCCTCGTTTTCTTCAAAATTAAAAAGGCCATAAATTTTTACCTGTGAAAGAAGAAAAGGAATGATGAAGAATTCAAAGCTGTTGTGGCCGGAGAGCAAGGTTGTCACGTCGATTGAAGGTTGAAGTCAAAAAGGAACTCGAAGCCCAACTATTTATAGTCGGATGTTGAAGTCGCCGAGGATTGAAATGAGAAATTTGCAGAATAGTTGGTTGGGAGAGAGTTGATAGAAGCTGTAGAGAGAGGGATGAGAGACAGGTTGATTGAATTAAAGAGGGGAACTCGAAGTCCAACTATTTATCACCGGAGGTAGAAGTCGCCGGAGGTTGAAGGGAGAAAAGAGGGGAACTCAAAGCGCAACTATTTGTCACCGGAGGAAGAAATCGTCGGGAGTTGAAGGGAGAAATTTTACAGAACTATTGGTTGGGAGAGAGTTGAGAGAGGCTATCAAGAGAGAGGAGAGAGTGGTTGATTTAGATTGAAGAAAGGTGTGGATTGGGTTGATTTGTATTTTTAAAAAGATTAGAAAGTTTTGAAAATATTAATCAAGTTTACAATTAACTTAATCAAGTTTTCTAATGATGTTTGACCCTATCTGTTGGTCAATGTCACTAATCCTTCATTCAAGACTTAAAAGACACCTTTCTTTCAATTTTCTCGAGGGACTATGAGTTTTATTTAGTTGGCAAGAGAGGCTATGCATTGTAATTAGTTGAAACTTAAGTTAAATATAATAAGTGAGAATTATCCTAGATATACTTATTAGACTATTTATTGCAATATATAATATTATTTTTATGTAATTATTGAATTCTATTTTTAATTGCAAGTTGTAGCAGTTTTCATAAAATATTATTAAAAATATTTTTTTTAATTTTTAAACCGTGTATATTCTTTGTCATCAGTTATTATCTAAACAACTGTGTAGGAGTAAAATATGGAAAAAATTAATATCCTTAATTGAACACGTTTTTCACTTTTTAAGGAAACATTGAGATTGTTTCTCCTTTTTTTTACTCCTATGTATATGTATAGGTAATATCTTAAAGAGTTAGAAAAAAAAAATAATCTATTAAAGATTATATTTTCTTAAAGTTCAATCTAAAAATAATCATATCAATAATAAATATTTAAGTTGAATAAAAAACGTAAATCAAGAACATATAAAAAGTAATGTAGAAAATATACAATTGAAAAGTTTTACATAATTTCTTAAAAATAAAAAACAACCAAAAAATTTATCGATTTCATACATAAAAATACACGATTAAATTACTTTTCTTTCAACAAGATGATTATGATTCCACCATTAAAAGAAAAGCAATAAACATGTTGAATTCGTACAGAAGAAATATAGTTGAATTTTTCTTTAAAAAATCTATTTGAATTTTTTTTTTAAGAAATAGTAGAAATCAACAAACATATAAAATGCACATATAATATATACATGTCGACATTTTTTTCAACATGGCAGAAAATAAAAATATAAGATGAATAATATATAGATATCAAATCTTATACTAAATTTATATACAATTATAATTTTTAAAATATTTTTCAAAAATTATTTAAAATTTATATATATATATATATATATATATATATATATATATATATATATATTTATAGAGAGAGAGAGAGAGAGAGAGAGAGAGAGCATTCAACAGTATGTGCACATATAGTTTCCTCATATTCATCCAAAATTAAATTTTTTTATTTTAAAAAAATAAAATTACATGTGACGTCGAATTATGATTGAATGGAAATTCACTTTCTATACTGACAAAACTTAGTTGATGTTTCATTTGATATGAACTAATGTCATTTTCAATCTAAATAGGCTACTTTTTTTGTATTTTTGAAAATTCAGTAAAAAGAGAGAGAGAATATGTATTTGTAAGAGAGAATCATGAATTTATATAACAAGAGAAAATAAAGAAAAATAAAATAAAAGTGTCGTGTGTGTTTTTTTCCTAGTTTTACTGCATTTGTTTTTTCTTTTTTTGCTATGTAATGCAATCTAATAAATATTGTTATAACTTGCAATAATTAATTTAATATTGTATATATAGGTTTTTTTCCCATATAATAATTAGTAGTATATGTTTGCTGAGCCATGTAATTTTTCCTATATAAAATTATGGGATAATTACACAAAAGTACAATTAGTAAATATACTTTACATTTAAGTGGCCAAATATATACTTTACACTTATAGCCCAAAATCTGATTTGGCCATCACTGTAAAATAATTTTTCTTTCTAGTTATATAGGGAACACTTCTCATACCAAATTTTCAGCTTCTTTTTCATGATTCTTTACTTCAATTCTTTCTCAATCTGTCTCAAAAACTTCAAATAAATTGGTGAAAAATTCAACATTGTTTTGAGTTTTTTTCCCCGGTTCCAATATTTTCGTATATAAGTTCTATTTCGAGTGGGTATAATTATAAAAAATGGTTATGTATTAAGGAGCCTAAATCTGAAATTTTGGATGATTTGATATAGTTTTGAGGTGTTTTCAAATGAATTTGATGCTTGGATCTGAGGAAGAAGAAGTTTGTTTTTTGGTAGAACAGTGTATATATTTGTATACTGTATTGTATATTGTTGTATATATTTATATATTATATTGTATATTATTGTATATGTATTACAATCTTTTTGTTTCAGTGATTTTCTTCTTGCTCTCCATTATATAAACATTTATACAATCTTCATACATTGTTTAAACATTATATATAAGTATGTATGCATTTATATGATTATGTATATTATTGTATATATTACACCTAACACACAATTATGGAAAATTATAAGAGGTGTACAGTATACTCATATATAATGTAATATTATACAAGAAAATTGACTTTGTCTTCTTCCTTTATTCAAAAAGAATTCTCACCAAGCACGAAACACTTTAAGCAAAGCTTATTTATAGATTTAATTCTTCAATACATACTCGTTCTTTTGTAGCAATACACACTCACAACAATGCTTATTTACTAAATTGATGGAACACTAAATACGCCTCTCACCTTTAGAAGATACACACACATCAGAAGCGATACATAGGTTTACAAAGAGAAGAAAGGAGAAGAAAAATGAACAAAAAAGAGGCATCATCTTTGGCATAAACTGCTCTTAACCGATCAGTTATTGAGGTAAATTGTTCAAGTGGAGTATTGAGGTAATTTACCGCAAGGTGCGACCTGGCGATTTGTTTCATGAAAAACCCTAAACCTAGCCATCTTTTACCATTGTTAATGACCATTCTAGCCATCGGCCAATCACTTCTGCTGATTGGTCGGTTCTCATTAACCTCCCCAGAACAATTCCCAAACCTTTATCACCTAAAAAACCCCCAATAAAAGTATCACACGCTGTAGAAACCGCTAGTACGCATGCCAATTCTACCAATTTGCCTATCGTACCTATGGAGTCGAGTACTATTAATAAAAAATGAATGAATGATAATAAAACTACATCAATGATCAGTGACACTACATGTTTGCCTTGTGAAGATATTAGTGGAATAATTGCTGCCAATGTTATTGAAGGTAATTCCAAAGTTAAATATACTGATTTGATGAAAGTTGATATTGAAAATTAACAAAGGTAACAATTTGGAGTCGGTTCCTATAAAAGTTATATCCTTTGTAAATGATATTCCTCGTGTTACTCAAATAGAGGAGGAAGTAGAGAAGATGAATATCATAGAGAATCTACAATTAGCAGTGGTTAATTTTCATATGGTTGGCCTGAGCTAGAGGATTTGAGAAATTAGATTTTACAAACAACGTGGTATAAAGGGAGATTATAGAATTGGATTATTGGGGAACAGACATATCCTGTTTAGATTAAGTTAAATGGAGGATTTTGTGAACATTATGACCAAAATATTTATTGCATTATGGTTAAGGATGGTTATGCCTATGAAATGCAACCTCTAATCTATGACTCCAAATTTAAGTCGGAAGAGGAGACGACACAAGCAATGGCATGGATTTCATTTACAGATCTATTGGCTACCTTCTTTGGAAAGAAAACGTTGTTTTCAACTGCAAATATTGTGGGTAAGCCTATCCATCTAGATAATACCACTATTAACAAGACTAGACCTAGCTGTGCAAGAGTGAAGATACAAGTTGACTTGGCAACAAATTTACCTAGTAATGTGGAGATTGAAGTGGCAAACAGTAGGAATGACTCTGCTAGAATAGTGACTATCAGTGTCCATTATGATCACTTGCCAAAATACTACAAAAATGCAATCTCCAAGGACATTCAGAAGAGGACTGTAGAGTGCTTTACCCAGAATTAAGAAAGAAGTTTGAATCAAAGAAGAATGATGAAATAAGAAAAGAGGAGGAGGAGGAATCTGGAGAAGTTCAATAGAAGGTTTTTAGAAGAGGAAGGTTCTATGATATAAGGTGGAATCCTACTAAAAGGATATCCAAAAATTATATCAAGACTGGTGAGTATTTGATTGATAATGAGGAGGAGACACCAGATACGACTAAAGAATTTCTCTTAATAATGCTTTTAACATCCTACAAGAAGAAGGCAAAAGAGGAAAAGAGTTGGACACCACAGATACTGATGAAGCAATTCAAAATGAGCACACAAAGGAGAAACAATTGAACACAAATATGTAGAAGTCTCAAGGAAGTAATAGGTCACATGGCGTACTTCATAAGGCATAAAGAAAAAAATCACCAATCACAAGAGGAAAAGCAGAATCTTATTCAATATCAGATCCTACTTGAAGTTAAACAAAGTGTTCAAACCAGTGGAGAAAAAGATGAAAAAGAAAGAAAGAAGAAAACAACTTAAAAGATCAAGAGGCAAACAAGATGAACAACGTAGAAGAGGTAGAGAAGACAGAGGGAGAGCAACTGTTGGGGCTAGATACGATGGCCTCTATGGAAAAGGAGCAGCCTGGTGAAGAATATTAGTTGGACATACCTGTAGAGAGAAAAAATAGGGGCAGATAGAGTACAAAGGCTATAATAGAAGTGAAGAGGAATGCATTTGCAATAGACAAATACATCGTTGAGGTGGATGTTGCACAGGCTGGTACAATTGACGTATCAAAATCTTTTAATATAGTGAAAGAGCAGCAATATCAAGAGATGATGTTGGCCTTCCTAAATGCAAGGCACCATACACTTTTACAAGTGTATGAAGGAACAGATGGCAGAGAAAATTTGGAGATTAGTTCTTATCCAGAAAGTAGTAATGGTCAATTGGTGCAACAACAAGAGAATAATAATGCAGGTTGTGAATGTACCACAACTATTGATGCCCAACAAAAAATCAGATCTAATCAGTAGTCTTTATGAAATAGTTACATTTCTATTATATAGAAGATGTGGTTTCCAACTACTTCCACTTAATTATATACCATGCCCTAATATATAATAATTTCATTATTTTATCATAATAGTTTAAATATTTAATATATTCTATTAATTTATATTAATTAACTATAACTACATATTGGAAGTAAATTTTTTTTATTTATTTAATTAGCTATCATGTTCAAAACTAATTTGTTACCACAAATCACACTAATTTGTTACCACATATAGAAATTTTATTGACTCTCATTATTTTAGCAATGCCGCATAAATTGAGATAAAAAAGAAGTACTGCAAATCATAATAATTAATAACTTATAATATTTAAAAGATATATAAAATTTTTTGTTGACTCTCAAAATTGTATCGAAGCCACATAAATTGGGACACAAGGAGTAAATATATTATTTGATAATTACGTAAAAATTATTATAAATCACAATAATTAACAAGTTAAAATACTTTTTTAAAAATAGATAAAAGTTCTATTCAACTCTCAAAATTTTATCGCTGCAACATAAATCATGACAAAATAAAAAATTATCTTAATTAATTGCAAATAAATATTTAAAATAAATCAATTTTATTATTTTAATTGACTTTTATATATAAAATTAATCTTCTTATTTATTTATTTATATATTTATTTTAGTAAATTTAAATTTTAAAATTATTTTTTTCTTATATAGAAATACTAATATTTAAACATAACTTTATATTTTTAAAGTAAAAAATTAATAAATTTAATTTAATAAAATAAATTTCTAATGAATATTTTCTTAGAATTTGTGTTGGGTCAATATGTATCAAGTTAAAAAGAAATAAAAAAATATATAGTAAAATTTTATTATTGTGAAAGATCAATATAATGCACTATCCAATAATGTTTAATAATATCATATTTTTCATATGCAAATATAGCATCCCGTATTTAATTAATATACTATTTCGGTGAATTATAGATGATTACTATTGGATATGATAAAATTATATTAATTTTTATAGTAATAACATAGTCAATTGCTCTTAATTAATTATTATGAGTCATCTAGGTATTAAGAAAATAAATAATATTTAATGAAAAATTAAATAGACATAAAATGCAAAATTAAATCTTAATATTTTAAATTAATTTTTCGTCTTTCGAATGATGATTTTACTATATCACTCCTTATTATAAGTCATTTATGTATTAAAAAAATAAGAATAACAAAATGATATGTCAACATAAAATATTTGATTAACTATCAAACTTATATTAGTGCCACATAAATTGGGACGGGACAGAAGAAGATATAAAGCAACATATATTATTTGAAAATGAAATAAAAAGTACTGTAAATAACAATAATTAACAATTTTTTTAAAAAAAATTGGCTGAGTTCTGCTTCAGCTGCTTCAGTCATGATTTTACTACATCACCCCTAATTAATTATTATGGTCATTTAAGCATTGTGCCACAAAAGTTGAGATAGAAAAAAATATTATAAATCACAATGACAAAAAATTTAAATTATTTAAAAAATATAATTGGCTATTGTCGACACAAAACTCTGGACAAGGAGAGTAGCATATATTATTCAAAAATTAACATAAAAAGTATTATAAATTACAATTATTAACAAACTAAAATATCTAAAAAAATTTTAATATGTTATATATTTCAAAAAAATTACATGAAAAATACTAGAAATCACAATAATCAACAACTTAAAAATTTTAAAAGATATATTAGTGTCACTGAAATTGGAATAGAACAAAACTATTATAAATCACAATAATTAAAAGTTTAAATTATTTTTAAAATATAATTGACTATCAATGCCATAAAAATTTGGACAAGAAAAGTAACATATATTAATTTGAAAAATACATAAAAATATTATAAATTATAATAGTTAACAACTTAAATTATCTAAATACATGTTAAAATAATATATGTTGAACTCGTGGTAGATTCCGGATGAATCCTAGAAAAATATGCAATCATTTTATTAAAAAAATTTATTTAAATAAATCAAGATTGAAAAGATAAATAAATATCTTAATGTTGGGCCCGTGTTGACACGGGCCATGCTTCTCGACAAAATTGAAGGAAATGTGTCTTTTAAGTCTTGAATTAAGGATTGGTGACATTGACCAACAGATAGGGTCAAACATCATTAGAAAACTTGATTAAGTTAATTGTGGACTTGATTAATATTTTCAAAAATTTCTAATCTTATCAAAAATACAAATCAACCCAACCCACACCCCTCTTCAATCCAAATCAACCACTCACTCCTTTCTTTCAACAGCTTCTCTCAACTCTCTCCCAATCAACAGTTCTGCAAAATTTCTACCTTCAACCCCCGATGACTTCTACCTCTGGTGACAAATAGTTGGGCTTCGAGTTCCCCTCTTTTCTTCCTTTAACCCTCAGCGACTTCTACCTCCGGAGATAAATAGTTGGGCTTCGAGTTCCCCTATTCAATTTAATCAACCTGTCTCTCATCCCTCCCCTGACAGCTTCTCTCAACTCTCTCCCAACCAACTATTCTGCAAATTTCACATTTTAATCCTCGACGACTTTACATTCGATTATAAATAGTTGGGCTTCGAGTTTCTTTTTGACTTTAACCTTCAATTGACGTGACAACCTTGCTCTCTGGCCACAAAAGCTTTGAATTCTTCATCGTTCCTTTTCTTCTTTCACAGGAAAAAATTTATGGCCTTTTTAGTTTTGAAGAAAACGAGGAACTTGAGTCAACTTCTCTTATATTATTGGTTAACAATTTCAATATTTGTTGCACTAATTTGAAATACGGTCTGAAATGGCCTTTTTATTGTTTGTGTTTATAAAAACAAAACGACAATTTGGTTTGATTTGTTCTGTTCTTGTTCTTGGTAAAAATGGTAAAAGTGCTATTTTTTGTTGAACAAAATTGTGCTACTGTTTTTTGTTTCCTCCGATAGATTACCCATCTGGGGCAATATATTAACCATCTGATGCAACAGATTTATTATATGATGCAACAGATCAACCATCTGATGCATAAGAGGAACCATCAGATTACAATTCTGATGCAATAGATTAATAATCTGATGCAACAGACTAACTATCTGATGCAACAACTTTACCATATGTTGCAATAGATTAAGCATCGAATAAAAAATCTGAAGCAACTAGTTAACTATCTGGTGCAATTAAAGAACCATTAGATTAATAATCTGATGTAACAGATGAACCTCTTGTTGGATAAAATCCCATCAACTCTTCCTACAGGAAATGTCCAAGACTTAATTTTTCCAACTGATCATTCATCTGCCGCAATAGATGACCCTATGTTGGAAGAAATCTAAACAATATTGACCGTTGATAACTGTTTCAACAGATCACTCATGTGTTAAAATAGATGTGTGACCTATTGCACAGACCATTCATCTTTCTCAATAGATGAGTGATATGTTTTGTATTATCATAATAGATTACTCAACCATTGCTGTAGGTTAGTTAACTGCTCTGATAGATCACTCATATATTGCAATAGATGTGTGATCTATTGCACAAACCATTCATCTTTCTCAATAGATGAGTGATATATTTTGTATTATCGCAATAGATTATTTAATAGTTCCAGCAGATCACTCAATGTTGCAACAGATGATGTCACAACAGTTGTGTGATCTGTTAAACAGACCATTAATCTGTCTTAAAAGATGAGTGATATGTTTTGCATTGTTGCAACAGATTACTCATCCGCTACAATAATTTGGTTATATGCTGCAACAGATTTACTACCTAGTGCAACAAATCGGTGATTTGTTGCAATTGTTATTTTACTGTTTTGCTTGTTTGATTTACTGTTATCCTTTTTAAAGATTCATTAATAAACAATAAAATATTATTTTATGTTCCTGCTAATTTTAGATAATATGATTCCCATAAGAATAGAAATCAAATCAAGTCCAAGTAAAGAAACACATGAAGCTGCTAAGCTACATCCACCACTCTATGAGCTTGCATTATAAGTGTTATCTCAATCGGGAGCAAAATATGATGAACACTGAGAGGAGGGATGTTTCAATAGAGATGATGCATATGCTAATAGCCCTTCTACCAAAGAGCTGGTCAAAGCCTTCAGCATTGATCATTATCTTGTGAGAATGTAGTGCGATGGTACCGCAGATTTAACGGGTAATTTCGTGGTTAAGTCAGCCATGGGAAAATCTTTCATCGCCTTCAGAAAAATACTTCGAGAACAAAAATTGGATGCTTATTTCAAGGACAGCTGCTTTGGGAAATATCTTGATTTACCGGAGGATAACAATGCTCGTTTCTAAATGAAAATGGTATATGAAGTTTTCAAGCGTAGGTTTATGTATGAAAGCAAAGATAAGATGGATGAGGTATGGATAAATTACTGTGGCATGCCTATTTGTTTTGGTTGGAAGGAGTTTGTCATAGTTACTGGACTAAAATGTTATCCTCCTTCTCAAGTTATACCTATTCTAACCCAGAAAAACACACCCCACATACCCAAAAAAGGCAAAGACAAGTCGTGTGACCGTGATGACCTGGTGTCCATTTTTGGTCCAAGCTTCAAAAACAAAAATTTGATAGAAGCGTTG
Organism: Capsicum baccatum var. pendulum; assembly: GCA_030864225.1. Taxonomy (NCBI): domain Eukaryota; kingdom Viridiplantae; phylum Streptophyta; class Magnoliopsida; order Solanales; family Solanaceae; genus Capsicum; species Capsicum baccatum. Next base: position 72,512,363 of record CM061551.1, read on the forward strand.
AAAGGTAAAGGACTTTCAAAGAAGCACAAACAATCATTGTGGTTGGTTTGTTTTGGTTTGTACATAATATTCTTTGGGCGAGAGACATTAACAACAACATAAGCCTCTCTTTAATAAATTTCTCTGAGGATCTTGATGTGTTTAACAGCTATCCTTTGGGGTATGAAAGCTTCAAAATGACTGTCAAATATTTATTGACTCCGTTAGCGCCAAAGACAGTCAATTTATATGGCTTCCCATGGGCTTTCATGGTAAATATTTCTTCTTCTATTATGATATCATTCATTTTTTTTGCTCAATAATGGTTTTGATTTATCGGCGTTATTTTATAGGCTTGGGCGTTTGAAGCCATTCCTTATTTAAGACAACAAGTGAATTACCAGGAAGGAGTTTCCTGTCCAAGAATCTTAAGATGGTTGTCGGCCAAAACTGATAAAAATGTAAAATTTCTTGATCTCTTCAACCCCTCGAAGGATGCAGTAAGTATAATTATAATTAATTTTTTCTTTTAATTAATGATTTGTTTTGAATGATCTAATCATCATTCTAATATATTTAATAATTTATGTTAGATTGGGCATCCGTCTCTAGTTCCGACCTATTGAGAGTTGAATATGCCATTTTTTCTTACTTTACGGTCTGTGCAAACCTTATCAGACCCTAAGGTCATCGATAGAATAAAAATGAAATTGTTTGGAGCAACAACCATTACAAGAAAAATAATTTTGGAGGGTGGGCTTATTGTTGTTGATGGTCTTAGTGGTGATGGAGCTTTTGGTGGTGGTAGTGGTGCTGCTGTTGGTGCTAATGATGCTCCTCTTACAGTATTTAAAGTAAACCATTATGAGTATGATCATACTGGTTATACAGATTTTTCCTTTCCCAGCGAATATTCTGCATGCAAATGTCAAGACTGCAGGCAAAACATGATGTAATGATTAATTCTATTAATGCATTAACTGCTTCTGTAAAGGAATGGACATCTAAGAGGGGTCTCATTCCATCAAAAAAGATTTTATTTCCATCGGCTCCATTAGAGATTAGGGCTAAGAGAAGAGGGAGAGTGATTTCCAGGGCATTATCAAGCATCCAAAAAAGCAAAATTGCAACTCCTCTGTCTGTGTGTTGCACTAAGCAACATACAATATCCAAAGAAGAGCAGCACGAGCTGAAGAAGGTAAATATATTATGTCTTCTAACTGACAAAACAAACAGACACATATCTATTTCAACAGATGACACATCTGCTGAAAATTATCAAACAGATATATACATTTGTTGCAATACTTAACTAACCAGTTGTACCAGATAAACATATGTCTCATCTATTTTAGAAAATCAAACAACTCTTCGTACCGCTTTTATTTGTACCAACAGATGACCTATCTGCCGCAACAGATGATTCATATGTTGAACGGATGGTTCATCCATTGAAAATTATCACACAGGGTCTTCCTCATGTAGAAATTTATCCCAACAGTTGATTCATTGTTGCAACAGAAATATAATCTGCTTGGGATAATTTAAAATGGAAGGAAGACCTGTTTGATTTGCTAGAAGATATGAGTTATGCTTTTCCATTTTGTTGTATCTCCGTGATTAGCATTGACCAATTCTGGCTTTCCAGGTGGATGTAGAAGAAACTAATGCTGAATAACATATACAATATGCTACTCTTTTTATGGGAATACGGAGAACAGAAAGCGCAGAAATCGTACGTTAGCGACAATAAAGATCCACAACGAGCAAAGCCAAATTCCATAGCACCGGATGAAGAACAACTTGTCCATACTGAGTAGATCTTTATAGCTTGAGCCTGTCAAAGCAATCCTTGGCAGTATACTTAAATTGTTGTTGATGTATTTGTTCAGATTTGTACCTATAACAATTTTTTTACATTTCATTTATTCGTTGACTTATTTTAGCTAATTTATGAAGGCTTCGATTTATTTTATTTTGTCTATAAATTTTATTTATTCCTTATATTTGAACTTATTAATTGAAAAGGAATACTAGATTCAAATATTGCAATAGATAGTGTATCTGTTGCATCAGACGACACATCTATTGGAAAAATCAAACAAATTTAGACATATGTTGCAACAGTTAGGTGATCTGTTGGAATTTATCAAATAGGTCTTCCCACTGTTGCAACATATGAACTTTAAATAAAAACATCGAGATAATGTAACAGATGACCAACCTATTGCAACAGATAAACTATATGTCAGAACAGGTAGGATAACTATTACAACGGATGGAGAATCTATTGCATTATAAAAATTCAACTTTCGTTGGACATAAAAAATTGCCACTACGTATAAAAAGGTTAAAGTGAATTGAATTGAAATAAAAAAAGCGCAACCCATCGACGGTGTTTAGTTCAAACACCTAAAATAAAATAGACATCAAGTAGATAGTGTTCATTTTAAACACGTAAAATAAAATAGGCATCAAATGTGTCAGTGTCAAGTCTGGCACATTTCACTGACTTGCCATCACTTGGCCCCCAACGGTCATTTTTGCACCCATTGTCTTATATATTCACCTTCCTCTTAAAATTTAACCCTAACTTCCCAAATCTTCTTCTTCATCGTTATCTTCTTTGATCTATCAAAATTCTTCAAATTATTTCTTTTATTTTTTCCAACTAAGCTTAACAATGTCAAGCGCATCTTTCACTAATTTTTGTGATAAAGATTTTTGATATTGTAAGTGCGGTCATGAAGCTCTGTTAAAGACTTCTTGGACTCAACAAAATCCGGGTCGTAGGTGTTTTACTTGTAAGATTTGAAAGGTAATATTTATTTTATTTAATTAGTTGATTAATTATTGACTTGTAATTATTTTTTAATTATGTTCTTTTTTTTATAGAAATTGGGTGGATGCGATGATTTTGATTGGTATGAAGAACGACACCCTTCACAAGCAAATCGTGTAATCTGAGGTTTGTTGAACAAAGTCAAGGCTTCTGAAGAGAAACAAAATCGATCAAGAAGATACTACATTGTTGCCGTTATTGCTACTGGTTTGGTGTTGTTGGGCATATAGATATTCAAGCCTAATTGTTGAAATTTTCATGGTGGTGTGTGTATTTTCTACTGGTTTGGTGTTGTCGAGCACATGGATATTCAAACGTAACTGTTGAAAAATATCAAAAAGATTTAGGCATATGTTGTAAGCTTTAGGTCATCTTTTGGAAATTATCAAACAGGTCTTCCCACTGTTGCAACAGATTAAACTTAGATTATTAGATTATTCATAGAAATAACATCGGCGTAATGCAACAGAAGACCAACCTATTGCAACAGATAAACTATCTGGTAGAAGGGATTAATATATTTTACAACAGATTGACAATCTAATCTATTGCATTGTAAAAAACTCAATTTTCATCTGAAAAAAATTATTGCCACTTTATGTACATGTAATAAAGTGAAGGGTGACTTAAAATTGAAAATTTCTATTTCACAGGCTCTTCTATATACACAGGCTTTAAGCGTCCAGTTAGTACCCCATAAGCCCAGACCTCTTGCAGGTTTGCTACAATGTTGTCGTACAAAAAATTTGTTGGCTCGGCCATTTCTGTGCCGGTCAGCAAATATTCAATGTGTACAAGAGCGTGCGAGCCGCTCGCTTTAGCGGCATTATCTTTTGGAAGGATCATTCCCCTATTTCGACCTTCAAAATCCTATGATTTATTCTTCAACGCTTCGTTTGGCAAATAATTTATCAGTCTACTCTCCCTCAACAAGATGGGCAACAGCACCATCAGTGGCTCCACGAAGAGAAAAAGATCGAAATCGTCGACGAGAGGTACGTTGGAGTCATAAACATTGATCTTTCCCTCCTCGTGTAGTATCTCAATAGCCTGATAATGCATGCTATTCACGCTAATGACTGTAAGAATCCTTTTTTCCTCGGTCCAGCTCTTACCGTGTAGATTTGGCCTATCCCCTCTAATATATTTTATCATTTCTTCTTCATCCAAGACCAACATAGGAAATAGGAAATCAAGTCCCACGCTAACGTATGACGCCTCTCCATTGAGTTGATCTTACCTATTCTTGAGCTTCTTGCCGAAATCGAGGTCCATTGTCCTATTGATAGCGTCATAAGCTTCCCGGTACGTTAGTTGCCTTTTCCTCATGAGGCAGAGAATTATGTCAACATGCTGTGAGATAAGAAGTCAATTTTTAAATAGGTTAGTAATTATAAAGATGCAACGGATGGTCCATCTGTTGTATAGGGTTATCTGAATCAATAATCCAACGCAACTTATACAATAGATGGATAATAAGTTGCAATAAAACCACTACCAGTTGCACCAGTATACCCAGCTGTTAAAACAGATGTGAAATCTGTTGCGTGGTTTCTTCTTTATGGGGTAGATTAGAAGGGCTAGTTTAGGAAAATTAAACTTGCCTTGTCCTCTTACGGCATACACATATCAGTCATAGTCTGGAAGTCTAAGGGGAAAAAGGAAGGCTTGGGGTAATCTGGTGCACCTGTCTTGGAATTCTTGGCCTGTCGCAGATCCATCTTCTCTTCAGCGCCAAGTTTTGTGTATATTTCCACCTTCTTGACTGGCCTCTAAACTTCAACAGCTTTTAGACAGGGAGAAATTGTAATTTCTTTTGATTTTCAAGCAGAGAGTAAGTCTCTATTGCTCTTTTCTTCCTCCTAACCAACACTGTAGGAGTGTGTGGCTCCCTAACCTTCTTGGATAGTATGACACACCTCTTGGATTTAAATTCCTCAATAGATTTAGAGATAGACTCTACTTTTTCAAAGAGTTTATCCTGTCTGTCTTTGCACTCATTGCATTCGCAATGAGAACACGAGGGTGAAGAGGGGTGAGAGGGACCTGTGTAAGGGTGAAAAATTGTGTTTTCAAACATATTTATTCTTTCTTGAGAATCAACATGCTCATCATCATGAGTGATAGCAGCATCAGCATGCCTTCCACCAACACCAACAACTCCACCAGAAGAAGCACCCGGATCTGCCTTAGTAAAAGGTTGGTCATGAAGAGCATCAATATTAGGCTGACCTTGCCTAACTGCTCTCTTATGGCTATTGCTCCAGCCAATTCCTTCTTTTTTAACTCCACCGTTGGGTCTACTATAGTATCAACATGACCTAGAGTAATATAAGAAGTCATCACCGACTCCTCCTTAGTAGGCACGATCCATGGATGCACAACCTATAAAAAAAAAGATAGATGCATTTAAATCATATAATATAATAATTTTCACAGTTGGGCTATGTGTTTTAAAAAAAGACCCATTTGTTGCATAGTTTACAGTATATGGTTAAAATTCGTTTGAGTTTGGTTCAGAGAAACAGAGCAACACATGGATAATCTGATGCAAAATATCAATCATCTGTTGCAATAGTTGCACAAGACGGGTAATTTGTTATGCAAAAGATGATCTGTATATCACAATAGATGAACAATATATTATCAGATTAAACATCTATTGTATAATTTACAGTAGATGGTTAATCTTTTAGGAGTCGGGTTCAGAGAACCAAAGTAACAGATGGGTAATCTGATGCAAGATATACCCTGTCACAATAGATGCCCCATCTGGTACATCAGATATAACATCTGTTGCACCAGATATAATATTTGTTCAATATCTTTCTTATCTTTGAGTAGAATTATTTTTCTTGAAGAAGACGTACTGCATCATCTAGAGGGTTAAATACACCATACTCCTTAATGTTAGTATTGCTCTTTGCATCCAACCGCCTAAACATCGTTGGATGAGAAACCTCATCCAAGTAATCCATTAACTGCTTTCGGAGGGGAGGAATGGCTTCAAATGCCTAATCCTAAAAACTGTAAACAGGAAGCAAGCAAAAAAAATCATAATAACTATATTCAATGTAAATTAATGGATGAGTAAAATTAGTGATTATTTTTACCATGAAAGCCTAAGGAAAGCCGTATAATATGGTCGTCCCTAAGGATAGCTTTGTCAATAAATATTGGACAGTCAAGTAGAAGCTGTCATATCTCCAGGGATAATTATTGAATTTATCAAAATCCTCAACACGTGCCAACAAATCATCTTCTATGACCTTGTTGACGTCTCTTGCCAATATAACTGAATGGACAAACCAAACTAAGCACAATTGCTCCCTGTACTTCTCTGGTATGGTTTTATCCTCGATATTTGTCAATAAATTCGATGCTTTGTAGCCACGTTGAGCAATGTCAAACAACCCATCTATATTTTCCTTGCATTTTCTTGCCTTGGATCTTTTGTGGGGTGGTGGTCCTTCTGGACGATGGCATCTCAAGCCCATCACTATGGAAAACTCTGGCAAGCCAAAACAAAAAAGCATGCCACAGTAGTTGATCCAGATTTCATCTATGTTTTTTTTGCCCTCCTCCTTCAGATCTTTATCATCCCCCGCGTACTTGATCCTGCGCTTAAGAAGACCATTTACCATCGTCATATAGAAAAATATATGAGTAGAGGGGTCCTCAGGAAGTTTGAGAAATCATCCAAAGCAGCTCTTCTTAAAAAGTCCGCCTATGTTTTCGGTCTTCATAATTTTCATAAAATGTTCAAAAAATTTTCTCATCTGACATTTAAGTATAATTTGACCAGTTAGTTGTTTTCCTTCTGGGTCATTTATCGGCATCACAACTTGAAACCTGTCAATACTAAAAGTTTTGAAAAGATCATGCTGGGGTGTCGATATTAACTCACGCCCCATCGGTGATCCATTATCATCATGTTGATGATCATCCTCTTTCTCCTTCTCACTCTCCAATTCCTCCTCTTTCTCACTATTATTTTCTTCATCACATCTACGGAACCTTGTCCACCTTCCTCAATGTTATTTTTATATCTCTCCTTAGCTTCATGTTTCCCCGACTGAGATTGTTCAGGAAGCTTCTCTGAATCCCTTTGTACTGTAGCCTTTTTTGTAAGTGGTCAGACGTTGATCCACTTTCACTTTCTTTTCTTTTGGGAGACATGTTTTACCTACAGAAAAATAAAAACAAAAATTATATTACAATTGATGTATGCATAGATTTTAAAAAATACATTACAAGCACCATGAATACCGACACACCAACAGTCACTACCACAAACACCACCAACCAATGCCAATAAACAAACAAACACCACGAATACCGACACCCCCACCAACCACCACAAACACCACCAACCAATGCCACCACTAGTGCCACCATGACGACCACAAACACAACCACCACCAACACCATAAACACCATCCAATAATACCACTACAGTCAATGAAATACTGCGACAAAAACTAGAGATTTCTCAAGTTCTTCCTATGATTTTACCATCAAAACTCAAAATTGTAAACCCAATCTTGAAGATAATACAATTAAAAGTTTTATTTTTTATCATTAACTTAAAAGCCCTTATTTTTTAGAAAAAAAATAACAAATATAGAGCTCTTCTCGAACTCTGTTGCCTAACAGAAAGAAAATGACTGATACAAGCAAGAATGAAGTCAAAAATAACACCTATGTGGTTGAAAATGAGAAAAAAAATGATCTGCTATGGAGGATTGAGCAAATTTGTTGAGTAGTTATTGTCTGTACTGTATTATTAAGTGAGAATGAGAGAGAAAGAGAGAGACCTTGAGATTTTAAATGATGAAACGTTTTGTATGGATTGATTTGTATTTTAGAAAAGAATGACAAGTAGTTTTGAAAATGTTAATTTGATCTGAATTGATCTTAATTATTTTTAAAATCATAAAATATATGCTTAATTTTTAACCCTCTCATTATGCAATTGCTAAAAGGGTAATTCAATTGAAATTGTATAAAAATAATTAAAGTTGTAGTTGACCGAGTACTCTAGGTGACCCGAGACCCCAGGTGACCCTATGAAAATTCACCCCTGGTCCTAGATTAATCAATTTAGGTACTATTATTCTAACATATGAACTCAATTGAAGTTGTAAAAGAAAATGTTCAATATGTTGCGTCAGCTTTCTCATCTGTTGTAAATTATCAATCAGATTAGGTAACAATAAATTACGAATCTATTGTAAATTATCAAACAGATTAAATCATCTGTTGCAATAGATTACCCATCTATTGTAAATTATCAAATGGATTATCATATGTCGCAACAGATTACCCATATGTTGTAAATTATCAAATGGGCACTACCATCTGTTATGGCTGATCCTATGAGAACTCACCCCTAGTCCTAGATTAATCGATAGTTTACCCTATGACCTAGTCCTAGATTATTCAATTAAGGTATTAGTACCCTAGTCTTAGATTAATCAATTAAGGTATTAGTCTAACATATGATGTAGTAAGAATCGATTTGGCTTAGAGTAATTGATCAACGACTCTGGTCGGGAGGAATGCAGTACTGTCTCACCATACAATTGCCAAAAGACTCAATTAAAGTTGTAGTTGACCCTATGAGAACTCATCCTTAGTAATAGACTATTCAATTAAGGTATTAGTACCCTAGTCCTAGATTAATCAACTAAGGTATTAGTCTAACATATGAGGTAGTAAGAATTGGTTTGGTTCAGAGTGATCGATCGCCGACTCTGATCAGGAGAAACGCAGTACCGTCTCATCATGCAATTGCCAAAAGACTAAATTGAAGTTGTAGATGACCCTAAGAGAACTCACATTCAATTAAGGTATTAGTCTAACATATGAACTCAATTGAATTATATAAAAACAAATATTCAACCTGTTGCAACAGATATCTTTTCTGTTGGATCAAATCAAACAGATTGTGTAATCTGTTGCAACATATTACGCATCTTTTGTAAACTATCAAATAGATTACGTCATTTGTTGCAATAGATCATGAATCTATTGTATACTATCTAACAGTTTAAGTCATCTGTTGCAACAGATTATCTATCTGTTGTAAATTATTAAATAGGCATTGTCATCTATTGCAGTTGACATTATGAGAACTCATCCCTAGTACTAAATTAATCAATTAAGGCATTATTTGAACATATGAGGTAGTAAGAATCGATTCGGTTTAGAGTGATCGATCGACAACTCTTGTCGGGAGGAACGCAGTCCCGTCTCATCATGCATTTGCCAAAAGACTCAATTAAAGTTGTAGTTGACCCTATGAGAACTCACCCCTAGTACTAGATTATTCAATTAAGGTATTATTTGAACATATGAGGTAGTAAGAATTGGTTCGTCTCAGAGTGATCGATCGATGACTGTTGTCGGGAGGAATGCAGTACCATCTCATCATGTAATTGCCAAAAGACTCAATTGAAGTTGTAGTTGACCTTTTGAGCACATTCATCCATCCCTAGTTCTACCTAGATCAATGTAGGTACTATTATTAATCTTAATATTAAGTTAATGAGAACTCATTTCAACTCAGAGTGATCGAGCGACGACTCGGGTCAGGATGAACGCAATACTAACACCATGCAAATGCAATGACTTATTTGGATTTGTAGTTGACCCCTTGAGCTCATTCATTCATCCCTCATTCCACCTAGATCGATGTAGGCACTATTATTAATCTTAACATTAAGTTAATGAGGAGCTCATTCTTTCATCCCTAGTTTCTCCTAAATCAATTGCAATGAAATCTGTTGCAACAAACAACTAAGATGTTGGAGAATTTCAAACTGATAACAATATCTGTTGCAACAGATGACATTGCAATAGACATTTGCATCTATTATGATGGATGACTGAGGTGCTTGAAATTTTCAAACAGATATTGATATCTGTTGTAATAAATAATTTTCTGATTTAGTTATCAAATAGACATTTCCATCTGTTGTCACAGATGACTGAGCTATTGGGATTTTTCAAATAGTTATTTAAATCTGTTGCAACAGATGACATATTGTTTGAAAATCTTATTTCTTTCTTTTAATTTTAAAGCAAGCTACTATCTGAGTAGATAAAGTAGTAGTACTACTAAAGGCGCTAAAAACTGTTTCTTGGATAACTCAAAAATCTCATTGAGTAGTCTTGTCCTGTCTTTTCAATGTTACCCATTTTTTTTCCTCGTGCCCCTCAAATTATTAGTTACTATTAATTAATTAATATTGAAACCCCTAATACTTTTTCCGTTTCATATTGACTTGGCACACCCATTAAGAAATTAATTAGGGGTTTATTTTACTACCAAATTAGCCTTATTAATTATGCTTTGAAAATATAAATTTGAATAAATACACTTTGTTTAGTTATTTAATATTAAGGGTAGTACATCTAGAAATTAAAATTATCTCATCTCTCCTCTTCTCTCCTTCAACCCTAAATCTCTCATCTTTTTTCTTTCTATCCTCTTTAGGGTTATCACAACATTTTTTTACTCCTCTTTCTTATAAATTTTCGTTCGAATCTAAACCGATCGATATTCATATCTTAGATTCCTCGACTGAAATTGCTATTTTGACCCCCTTTTGACATTATGGTATGATATGATTCACTATTACTATTTCATTCTTGTCTTCTTCTTGCAAGTTATTTACATCTTTTTTTAATTTAATTACCATTTTCCGATATCATATTTATTTAAAAAATTTGAAGGAACTTTTAATTGTTGAATAAATGGACCGAGAATTTTTATTACAAGATACGAAAAAAAGTCATCTGTTGGGAGAAGTTTAAAACCCTTGTTGGCAGTATCATTTTTTTATGTATTTTATTTGTTTCTTTGTTGTTGATGCTGTTATTGATGTTGTTGGTAGGGTTGGAGTTGTTGGAATTTGTGGTGTGGTGTTGTTGACAGTGGCGGATCCAGGTTTTTAAGATGGTGGGTGCTTTTTAGCTTAAAAATAGTGAAGTCCGAACAATCAACACAAGGAGTAAGGGAGAAAAGAACAAAAGAAAGTTTAAAGTGAATAAGGAGAGAAGAGTTCGTTACCAAAATTAAAAAAATAGGTGCTGAGTGGGAATTGAACTCAAGACCAAAAGAAATAAATATCCTTAAGCACCTATAAACAACAACTAGGCTAACCAAACAACTCTTACTATAGGTGCTCACTGATTAGATTATATACGTTTTTTCTTAATTTCCATATAAATATATAAAGTTTGATACGAGTTCAGTCTGTGCTCGCGCACTCGGAGGACTCCATGTGGGTTTGTCCCTGGTTGTTGATGGTGTTGGAACATAGGATGTATGCTTCTTTGTTATTAATGATGTTGTTGGAACAAATGTTATGCTTTTCTTTATTGTTGATGTTCTTTATTTGTTGTTTGTAGTTTATGCTGTTGTTGATGTTGCAACAGACAGAGCAACTGTTGGAATAAATCAAACACCAACAAGGCTGCTATGTATTCCAACAGACTCCATATCTGTTGTATCAGACTCCATATCTGACGTAACAGACTTCACATCTGATGCAACAGACTCCTATATGATGCAACAGATTCTATATCTGTTGCAACAGAAGGATAATTTTCTTTTTATGACATAAATTTTTTCCTTCTTCTTTGTAGATATAAAAGGAACTGAAAGTTGATCAACTTTTGCCTGACCATCACAAGAGGCTGCAGTAAACATAGGTTCGGAGAAATAAGCTGCATGCAAATGGAACCACTTCATATGTGGGAGGTATGTATTACTGATAATGTTATCGTGGAAACACATATAGAGTACACTAATTTTGTGAATTCTGTTTTTACCGATTAGTCATAGATTATTCAAACAAGATATTTGCAATTTTACAGTTAAGTTTGGTAGGTCCGAACTGATATGCTGAGGGACCATGAATATGGTTCTGATACTTTGTTAAGATTTGATATCGAATGTTGCTCATGTTTATTTGTCATGCCTTCTACAAACTTTCGCTGTGGCAAGCATTTCTGGCGACGGTGTAGACTTTTGTATGATTGATATGTTGTCCTCTGTATGGTAGAAGAATGATCAATCTTGCCCCTCCTTACTTATCTTGTGCATGCAAATATGAAGAGTGCAAGGCAAAATATGATGGTGTGATTAATACTATTAATGCATTAACTGCTGATGTAAAGGAATTGATAGCTAACAGTAGTGTCATTCGATTAAAGAGGATTTCAGTTTCATTCACTCCATTAGAGATTAAGGCTAATAGGAGAAATAAAGCAATTTCCAAGGCATTATCAAGTATCCAATTTTTTTTTTTGGATCTGATAAAGGTGAAAAAATAAAAAGGGGAAGGGAATAGGAAGGAAAAACTGAATGCTAGATTTAGTTCATCTTTTTTCGTTATGTAGAGATACTCTATCTAAATTTGAGTTCTTTTTCTTTTCAGGATGGTGAGGAAGGCAGAATCTCCCCATCATTAGCTAATACTGGAAATAATATATCTGATGTTATTGAACCACCAGACTGCCCTGTGAAGTTTGATAATCCAGAAGATGTCTTTGCTCGAGTTAGTCAACAGATTAAATGATCTCAATCACTTGTTTTTTCTGTTGATCAATCTTCTCCGTAGAAGATAAGATATCAATAGAACTGCTTGACACAGCGAAAGATGATATCAATAGATTACTGATTATGTCTTCTCAAGACTTGCTTCTACTAGAAAACTATTTTGCATTGAGTGCTGCACTATCCTTATATGCTGCAGCATAGGATTTATTAGCCGAGAGAGCATTTGACTTAGAAAAACACAAAGTGAACCTTCCATACTTCTCCTTGACCTTGCATAGAGCTAAGAAGGACCAAGAGGAGTATTATAAGAAAGCTACCAAGAAAGAAAGTGAGTGATCCTCGTTGATAAACTCATAAAAGATTAAGAGCTCTATACTGAGCTTAACGACCACAATGACAAAATGATTGAATTGAAAGTGGTGGTGACTTGACTTAGTCAAACAAAATCCATGACTGTTCATATCCCTTAATTAAATAAAATTGGTGACTTTTCGAATATGTAAATTAAAAAAAAGGGATCTAAATACAACATTTTATCTTTTTATTGCATTTCAGAAAGAGACAGATTAGTAATCTATTCCAAAATATATTTCACCTATCAGATAACTTAAAACATATGGATAATCTATTACAACAGATGGATATATTAGTTTGCTTTTCCATCAGCTGTGGTATCTGTTGCAACTTGCTAGTCAACTATTTATTCAATTTCATCGAGAGCAATAGATTTTTCTAAACACTTCTTGGCCAAACTCAATTTTTGCTCTTGGATTGCTTTTTTTTTTTCCCTTTGCATCCTTCAAGATGGCCTCCAAATTCAATTTTTGCCATCAATCCAATAGCAAAATATTAATTTGGTTGAAGGATGCAAAGAAAAAAAGAGAAGCAATCCAAGAACAAAAATTAAGTTTGGCCAAGAAGTGTTTAGAAAAATCGATTGCTCTCGATGAAATTGAATAAACAGATGACTCGCAAGTGCAACAGATGTCATAGATGAAAGAAAAGCAAACTGATATATCTATCTGTTGCAACAGATTGTCCATATGTTGTAAGTTATCTGAAAGGTGGAATATATTTTGCAACAGATTACCAATCTCTCTTTCCGAAATACAAGAAAAAGACAAAATGTTGTATTTAGATCTATTTTTTTTAATTTACATATTCGAAAAGACACTAGTTTTATTTAATTAAGGGATATGAACAGTCGTGGCTTTTTGTTTGACTAAGTACAGTTCCTTCCAATTCAATCATTTTATAATAAGTCCCTCCAGCGTCCTCTCACTCCTTACTCACTCGTTCATTCTACTATACTTACAAATAATACTATTATGGATGATCCAGATTCATACAAGAAGGTTCATATCGAGTCCTTGCAGAAACTTCAAAGGCAGTTTGATGAACTCCAGAGGGATTTGGCCGACTTCGGAGTAAGGCTGAGGAGGGCCCAGCTGCTGTCGGATGAAAATTGTCAGTTTGACAATAATAATAGTAATAATAATAATAATAATAATAATAATAATAATAATAATGATTGTTTTGACGAAATTTTGAATTTTTGAAGAGAGTCGCCACTTATTTTTTGAAAAGGAATTAAGAAACCTTTATAGAGTTACTTCAAACGATTCAAAATAGAAAAATTGTTTTAAGTTAGAGATTCTAGATAAACGGTTCCTATTAACGTTTTAGGAAGGTGTTAGGCACCTAAAACGTCCGTTAACTTACGGTTATCGTGACTGTTTGAAAACGTCTTTTGACTAACTTCGAAAAAATATTGATTTGTTGGAAAAAGTAAATTATTTAGGAAATATTTTTAAGGTTTTATGCAAAACCAGTTTTTAACGACTTAGTTAGGGATTTAACTAGGTTCGCAATAAGCACGTAAACAAGTAAGAGAAAGAAAAGGGGAGAAATAGTTATTTGGGCTTTTAGGCCCACACCGTTGTCCCTGTCCTAATCTAGTTGGGTTTTTGACCTATTTTCACCTATCCTAGTCTAATTTTCGAGCGTTTGACTCGAGTTTTGCTTCACCTGTATTAAGTACAACTTTGGATTCGAGGCCCCAAATACATGAATAAGTAAATTATTAAATGAATAAATAAGAAGAAGCCAATAATAAAAATCGAGACTTTTCAAGTCTCTTAGTGACCTCATCAATGGGTTTTGACCCATTTTCCTTCGTCGTCTATCTTGTATCACTCGTACGCTATATAGTTGACCTTGGGTTTAAACTTCAGACTTGACTCAAAGAGGTGAACCTCATTGACCCATTACGAAATGCAAGAGGAGAGGAGTCCATTTGGACTTAACACATTTTTTGCCGTGAAAGGCATAAAAGTGACATATTTAAAAGCAAAAGACAATATCAAGAACTAATCTTAGAATGACAATGATAAGCATACTTGCACACGAATGGGAGTAAACAAATAAAATTCAAAGAAAAGACACACCCACTTACATGCCTAATGATTTATGTTTATGTAAAAATGAATAAAGGTAAAGGAAGAATGCCATATTCAGTGAATTAATGCGAGAACAAATAATGCATGTTGCGAGAATAAAGGGATGAGACGATAATAAAAATACCCATGACTTCTAAAATTGCACAAACATAGAATCTAATCCATAGAACAAAAGAGAATAAAGGCTAACTTTTCAAGAAAGGGAATCCTTAAATTTCAATTAAGGCGACATTAATGAAAATTCATACATCTAAGTCATGACCAACTTTAGGAAAACGTAAAGACCTATGATTTATCGTTCTAAGACATCATTGGTTCTCTTTTGATATTATGAATCAAGGAGAGACACGATCAAGTCTTTACACTCACAAAGTGCACATATAACAATCCAAAGGAAGTAAGAAAATTTGAATAAAAGTTTAGCATTTCTAAAAGTGAAATCTCGTTTCATAATCATACTATGCATGTCACGAAAATATCTAAATAATTCTATTTAGCCAAAAAAATTCAAACTTTCTTATCATTTTGAAAAAATAACATGCGAACAAAGAAGAATAAACATAATAGATGAAAAATAAAGCTAGTACTTCATATCTTATATGAAGGTTTTGAAATCCATTAAAACAATTATCAAGCAAATGGCAAATTCCTGACTTAACTAATTACTATTTTTATTAAGGCGCAACAAATAATAATAACTATTCTTCCAACATAAACGAAACAACTTTACATGCTAAAAAAAACATATCTACCAACATTAAGTTTAAACAAGACATGGGTATTGTTTTTCAAGTAAAGATCTAAACTTTATCTAAAATAATCAAAGAATAAAGTAAGAAAAGAGAAACAATCAATATTATCTATTCTTTTCAACATAAAGGAAATAACTTTACATGCTAAAAACAAATATATCTACCAACAATAAGTTTAAACAAGACATGGGTATCGTTTTTCAAGTAAAGATCCAAACTTTATTCAAATAATCAAAGAATAAGCTGAAAAGGCAAAACATTCAACATTAACTATTCTTCTAAATATAAAGAAAATAACTTTACATACTAAGAACAAATGTATCCAACAACAATGAGTTTTAAAAAAGCATAAATACATCTTTTAAGCAAAAATTGAAACTTTATCCAAAATAATCAAAGAATGAAGTTAAAAAAGACACATACAACTATTGGTAGCTCATTGTTATATCATGAACATGAAAATAATTAGAATATCGACACCACAACGTCCTAGGGCCTTCAAGGCCATCTACAACATACAATCTTAACAAATAAAATTATATCTACGTACTACGAAAAAGAAAAAAGATGAAGAGAAAAACAATAATTAAAACTAAAATAATAAAAAAAAGAAAAAAAAAGGTGTGTTTACCTTTTGGGGGGCAGTAAAACGAGACTACGTGCTTCGTTGGAATCAACCACCACCGAAAAACGTCGCCGGCAACTTAAAAATTTTGATTAGCCGATCAACTTTATGAAAAAAATTTTTTTTACTAAATAAAAATAACTATTTTTTCTCAAAAGGATTTTTTCACCTTTCTAGCCTTTTTTTTTATTCCTTCTCCCGTCCTCTCTCTACCAAAGTAGTGGTAGTATTTATAGAAGAGAATGGGGTATTTTTTTCCTTTTTCCACCAATGTGGGAGAAAAGTATTTATAGAAAAGGATAGAGATTTGTTTCTTGTTATCTACCAATGTGAGAGAAATAAATATTTAGGGGGACTTTTGGAATGTAAAAGTTAAAGATAAGGTGAGGTGGAAGATAATGTGGTGGTGGTGGGGGGGAAATAGTACAATGTAGTACAATCTTTGAATTTCAAAATTGGAAAAGGACAAAGTTGGGGGGAATAGTACAATTTGAATTTATTTTTGGTGGGAATTGGATAAAAGTTATGAGAGTTCTTGAGAATTTTGGGGTTATTTAAAATATAAGCCCAATTGAAATTTAAAATTTAGCCATATTTATTTATTTTGATTAAATTAAAAATTAATTGACGAATTGCATTGCAATTATGACCAATTTTCAGTTATGGTCAAATATAATACATTGGCTAAATTAAATTAAAATTTGATACGAATTAATACCTTTTTTTTATCCCGAGCTTCTTGATCTAATAAAATGAATGCATATTTATCCAAATAAATTATTTTTTAGAATGAATTATATTTAAATTAAGATTTTAATCACTTGAATTTATTTTCAAGATAAGCCTTAATTAAATCCGATATTTTGTAAAATAAATATTTTAGTAAAAAATTATATAATCTCGTATAACTGAATACGATAGTATAGAATCGCTACTTAAAATGACAAAATCACGTACGAAAAATATTTTAAGTTTTTTTTTATTTGGATGAAATAATTATTTTGGTTTATTAAAAACTGAAGAAACTCAGGATTAAATTTAGTCGTGGAGGGAAAAAATTAGGTGTCAACAACTGCCCCCTCTCTTTGGGTAGGGTGGATGTAAGTAACCCTGGGCAAAGGGAGGTTGACATTCCTAATTTTTGTCCGACCATAGATTCAAATCTGAAAGAGGTTGGTTTTTGCAAGAGTGTCATAGAGTCATGGACGGACCTCGGTATTAGGTTTCCTACATATCTCAGGTTACATGAGAATTCAGGCCACTTGTAGTTCATAGAGCTTGATTTAAAGCACGATTTTAAAAATATTCACAAGTTATCTCAGTTTTAGAATGTTTGATAAAACTGAGAAACTGGGGAATAAAGAGATTAGGGGGAAGGTTGGAATGCAGTCGAGTTTTCTACATAGATCCCAGCCTACATATCCCCAAGATTTCAGGGAATCAGACTGCTTGTAGTTCGACTCAATCGGTAGAAAAGATAGTCTTTTATTTCAGACCATCTTTGGCTCAGAATGAGTGACAAGTTGATTGAGTTATAGAAATGAGGCATGTAACCTCTTGACCATGAATGTGGGATCCTTCACATCCATATTCAAGAACTTACCTGGACATAATTTCCAAAACTCTAAGTGTGTTGCAACCTAAATTTGAAAAAAAAGAGAAGGTTACCCTCGGCATGAGTTTAAAAATATCCCGAAGGTGAAGCTGAAACCAGAATATCCTAAAATACCCACATGCCTTCTAATAGGGGTGTGGTTGGATGGTGGTGGTGATCATCCTTTAGCTCGCGTCCAAAGAGTTTGACATCTCTCTTTAGACTATGTCTCGTTTTGCTGCTAAGAAAGAGTTCCACATTGTGTTACGTCCTACGTGAAGTCGTCCGCACCTGTGGTTTTTATTTGAGATTTTTATCCTCTCGAATGATCTCAATAATGCTTCAGACAAAATGTGTTGGTGTTAAACATAATTCACGAAAGAGGTAAGTAATCTGTTACCATATCTCCATGTAAGTTGTGGCCTAAAAAGTGAAGTCATCCTTTATTGTACCTGTTTGATGGAAAATAACTCGCAATAACAGACACAACAACCTCCTTGGTTATTTTATAATTAGCTCATCTGTTGAGCAAATATGTTTTCAAAGTGGGGTGGCCCTTTTGGTTACCTATATCACTTGTTGTATGTGGCATGATAACCTCTCCGATTGTAGTCGATGATCGATTTATAAATTTTTCCAAAATTATCAATCTTCAGATGATCTTGTGCATTATTTGATGTTGGATACGAGGCGACTTATAGATATCCTTTGAATTTCTAGCTTTTAGGTAATCCTGCACATTATCCGACTTTGGATAAGAGATGACTTACAGATATCCCTCCAATCGCTAGCTTTCAGGTGTTCCTGCACATCATCCGACCTTAGATACAATATGACTTATAGATAATCCCTCAAATTGGTTGTCTTTGGGTAATCCTGCACATAATCGATCTTGGATATGATGCGGCTTATAGAGAACCCTTGGACGTATCAATTTGACAATCTTGCATATTCTCTGGTAAGGATTTAGTTGGGACTTACGGATAACCGTTGAACTATCTACTTTTGGGTGATCTTGCACACTATCCAGTTAGGATGTTATTGTGGCTTACGGCTGACCTACAGGTTATCAACTCATAGGTTATCTTGCACACTATCCTATTTCAAATAATATGACTTATAGATGACCTTCAAATTGTCATTTGCTAGGAAATCTTATATATCATTCATCCTTAGATAGTGAACTGAAGGCGTCCCTCCAAATCGTGTGCTCTTAATGTGTTCAGATGCTGATTTATGAAAAGATGATGATATCCTCGACGCCAGCGTTGTGTCTTGCATGTCAAAGATATATTGAATGCTGATGATATCCTTGACGCCAGCATTGTGTCTAGCGTGTGGACAGATATATTGAATGCCGATGATATCCTCGACGCCAGCGTTGTGTCTAGCGTGTCAACAGATATTGAATACTGATGATATCCTCAATGCCAACGTTGTGTCTTGCGTATTGATAGATATATTAGATGCTAATGATAACCTCTACGCCAGCGTTGTGTCTAGCGTATCGATAGATATATTTGATGCTGATGATATCCTCGACGCTAGCGTTGTGTCTAGCATATCGACAGATATATTGGATGCTGATGATATCCTCTACGCCAGCATTGTGTCTAGCATGTCGACAGATATTGAATGATGATGATATCCTCGATGCCAGCATTGTGTCTAGCGCGTTAGCAGATATTGAATGCTGATGATATCCTCGACACCAGTGTTGTGTCTAGCGCATCAACAGATATTGAATGTTGATGATATCCTCGATTCCAGCATTGTGTCTAGCGCGTCAACAGATATGTAATGGACTCTACGATAATGATATGTGATGGCCTTTGCGACAATGATATGCAATGGCCATTGTGGCAGTGATAAAGTAATTTTACCTTACTTCATTTGTCAGTGTCCTGCTTTCTACATGTACCTGTATTCAAGGTAGATGATTAGTAGACACAAAGTGGCTTTTACTAGCGACTATTTTTAGGAAACTTCTAATATGATACGTGTAAAGAAGACAAAGTGCTTTTGTTTATCGCCTACGATCTCAAGAAATGAGATGGACAAATCAAAAGGTCCTCAATAAATGAGCATTAAACCTATTTTTAGGGCTGCCCTAAAATACCGTTCTTGGGCATTAATGATCTGTTGTGGCTCCCAATTTGCTCGGGAATTTTTGAAAGAGATTCTCATTTTGCGTATTGATCCCTGCATCCACAGAAAAATGATTAGTTGAATGAAATTACTCCATGTTGACCTTCTTTGATCCTTGATTTGCTCCTTGCCATCTCTTGGGCATTCCACCATATTGAGACTTCCACCCTGACACTCTATCCCAAATGATGTCTAGGCAAGTACTAAGTAAGTGAGTTGTAAGATTTTTGACAATAGTCTTAAATTTTGAAAATAATTTTGAAAACTTCTGTAAAATTTTAGAAAATTTTTGCCAGTCATGTCATGTACTAGCTCAATGAACGTCTTCCTCGCGGTTCTGACTATATCCAATGGATGGTTTCCAAAACTCATAATTATTGTTGGACGGTTTCTTCAAGTAGTTCTATCATAGCCAAAAATTGAGTCTACCCAGACTTTGTTACAGTTGGTGGTTTCCAAAGCTTTAACCTCTCGTGCTGGGGAATTTGGAATATGTTCCGGCATTTGGTGTAAATTTTGAGGTCTTCTCCAAAATTTCTACCCCAATTTAAACTTGTTTGACATAATACCAATCTGAGTGGATCTAAAGTCTTTGCTGATCTTCATTCTCTTTGTTGGATGTCGATCTTCTCTTGTGAATTTTCGAAATTCCTTCTTAAAAATTCTGCCAAGTTTCCATTTCCTAGGGTTATATAATCGAGCCATTGGGTCGCCTACGTATCTCGTTGAAATAGGAATCAGGTCAAACGTAGTTCAGGCCTACGCTAGGGACATATATAGAAAAATCTAATGGGTTGATCGAAGCCGACATAGGCCGCCTACGTATCCTTTTTGTTGGGAATTCAGGTCATCACGTAGTTCATACATAAAGAGAAACGATAAATTATCCTAAGGGGTTGACTGAAGCCGACATAGGCCGCCTACGTATCCCTTTCTTGGGAATTCAGGTCAAACATAGTTCGTACATAAAAAGAAAGGATCAGTTTTCCTAAGGGGTTGACCGAAGCCGACATAGGCCGCCTACATATCCCATTCTTGGGAATTCAGGTCAAATGTAGTTCGTACATAAAAGGAAAGGGTAAATTTTCCTAAGAGGTTGACCAAAGCCGACATAGGCCGCTAACGTATCCCTTTATGGGAACTCAGGTCAAACGTAGTTCGTACATAAACTCATAATGGCCCTAAAATACTCTTGTCCATCTTACTGGGATATAAATAAGTACTTTGAAGGATCAAATATCCAATTTCCTTAGTCATTGCCTTCCTAGTTAACCACCTCAGTTTTCTCTAGATTAGGCTTCTTTGATTCTCTAACTCTTTGACTCTTTTCTCCACTCATTCAGTGTATTTTTCTTCAACATCTTGAGAATTGGATCACATATGAATTTTGATTGAGCGATGAATCTGCTAATGTAATTTAGACGACCCAGGAAACTCATAACTTCTTTCTTGGTCCTCGGCGGTAGCAAGTCTTGAATTGTCTTGATTTTGGATGGGTCTAGCTCGATCCCCCCTTTACTGACTATGGACCCCAGCAACTTCCCTGATGGCACACCAAAAGCACACTTAGCAGGATTTAACTTCAAAATGTACCTTCTTAATCTATTGAAGAATTTCTCCAGATGAGTTAGATGATCCTAACTCTCACGGGATTTGATAATTACATCATCCACGTACACCTCAATCTCCTTATGGATCATATCATGGAAAATCGTCGTCATGTCCCTCATATATGTCGCACCTGCATTCTTGAGACCAAACGGTATTACCCTGTAATAATAAACACCTAGGGCGTAATAAAAGCCATTTTTTCTGCATGTTCCTCATCCACCAGTATATGATGATAGCCGGCGAAACAATCAATGAATGACTGCATTTCATGTTTTGCATAGTTATCGATAAGAATGTGGATGTTGGGCAACTGAAAATTATCTTTAGGACTAGCTCTGTTCAAGTCTCTATAGTCAACATAAATTCGAATCTTGCCGTCCTTCTTTGGCACAAGGACGGTGTTGGCCAACCATGTCGGATATTTTGTTATCTTGACAACCTTAGACTGGATTTGTTTTGTCACTTCTTCCTTGATCTTTAGACTTAAATCTGGCTTGAATTTTCTCATTTTTTGCTTGACTGGATCAAACTCAGAATTTATCGGCAATTTATGTGACACAATGCTGGTGCTCAACCCTGGCATATTATCATAGGACCAAGCAAACACATCGATATACTCCCACAATAGGTGGA
The DNA here is from genome assembly GCA_030864225.1 of Capsicum baccatum var. pendulum. NCBI lineage: Eukaryota > Viridiplantae > Streptophyta > Magnoliopsida > Solanales > Solanaceae > Capsicum > Capsicum baccatum. Next base: position 72,534,577 of record CM061551.1, read on the forward strand.
TGAGCTCTTCCCTGTGTGGCGCCGCGAGGTGGACACTGATACTGGTCTCTTTGATTTCATCGTGATCTCCCAAGTTGACTGTTTCAGTTTCTTCCAGATTGGGCTTTTTGTGATTCTCAAGTTCCTCCATATCTTCAACTAATCATTCCTCGTCATCGTCCTTCCAACCATCATCGTCCCCTTCATTTTTTTCGTTCAGGATTTGACATGACATAACATTGGCAGGTTTTAATCTACTGTTACTGTAATGGACAAACAAACTAAGTTAGATGATAAGAAAATAACAAAACATATGACTAGGAGCGTTTTAGAACTAATATAGTTTTCCAAATAAATGAAGGCCTTTTCATTGAAATTTAAGAAATAATTACAACACCATGGCTTGTGACTTGCACAAATACAAGCCCCCACTTTTTTTGAAAGCAGTAAGATACAAAAATAAAGTTTTGAGATATAAAAGGTGGATTTCAGGGCCTCCTCCAGATCATCACTGATGATAGGCGTATTTACATGCCTAAAGTGCTATAATCTACCCATATTTTAGCTAAGTTTTGAGGACAAAATACATAATTCATGCACTTTTAGTCCTCTTTCCTGTAAGTGAGCTAACAAACGTGATTAGCAAGTTTTCAGGTATAAATGATGAGGATTTCAGCATTTTATGGATAACTTGACGCCAAAGGAAGCTGCACGAAAGAAGGAAAGCAGAGCTTGGACGCCTAGGGACTAAAAGTGATGCATGGAAAACCTGTCCCAGGCAAAAACAACATTTCTCAAGACTTTGGGGATCAACAGTAACCTATTCGGATTAGGATAATGATGCAGTAATTTGTTAGGATTAGGATAAGTACGCAATAGCCTAGTAGGAATAGGATATGGGTATTATAAATACCCTATTTTTCTGCAGCTTTTTAATTATCAACTCATTCATAATACACATTCGAATTCTCATTCATCTTTATACTTCTTCCATCAATTACTTTCAAAACAATTCTCTTCATCTATTCGAATTCTAAATTTTCACGACAAGAGAAACGCTATTTGCAAGGAACTCACGCCACAAGCAATACCAAACCATACTACACGTTCTATCTTTATTTTGGTATAATGATAATGACTATTGTGATTTTTGTCGCACTCCTGAATAGCTAAACTTCTTTGTTGGGGTTATGGAAGCCTTATGAGCTACTATCTATTGCTATGAGTTTGTGAATTCGTGACACGTATGCTGCTTATATCATTATTCTCTTCATCTTAATTTAAATTCTTGTGGTTGCAAACATATAGAATACGCCAGTATAGCATTAACTTGTTCGAAAGAAAAGTTATATGTCTGGAAAAGAGATAATGTCAAGGTAATAGGGCACCAACCCCTGTTAAAAAGTTAGTGCCGTAACTAGATTAACCTCTTGGATAATTTGTACCGTTAGATACGTTTTAAGCTCGAAAGAGTTAAAGTGAAATAATCCTTGATGGTCGAAAGACACCTGGATTTACCATAGAATACAATTCTCTATAAGCACATGCATGTCTGAATTCCGCATAACTCATAGTCAATAGATACGTACAACTCAGAAGGTGGACATAACCCCAGCTCTCAATTCTCATTGATCAAAACCAACCAAACAATCCGTTTTACTCTTCTATTTTCTGTTCTTACATTATTATTTTGTTACTCACGCTACAATCCCCCCTTTTTACGAAACTTTCACCAAAAGTCTAATAATCTTTGCTTACTAAGTGACCAAGTATTCTCTGTGGGATTCGACACCCAACCAAGTTGGGTTCTATATTTGACAACGACCGCTTACACTCTTACGAGAGCTGTAGTTTGAGCGTTATCAAATTTTGGCGCCGTTGCCGGGGAATACGGTTGTCTACTAAGTTTGTGATAATTACTAGACCCTTTGGTCAAAGATTCTCGTATTTTACTTTTAGTTGTTGTTTTTGTTTTCTGCAGGTTTTTATCCAGTGCATGCCCCATACTCGAAGTTCTGGTAAACCATTATTACCTTTCAATCCTGAATCACATCGTATTGGCAGAATGGAGGCTCAACAGGAAATTGAAAGAAGGGCTGCTCAACAGGAACAAGCTAGACTAGCTGCTCTGGCCACCGCTCAAGTGAGTCAACAGAATATTGATAATCCTGGGCGAGTAACAAATCCTGACGATGAGGATCTAGGTGATGACGAGTTACTAAACCCTAGGCGTGATGCTGAGATGGCGACACCAGCCAACAGAAGAGATCAACAAGCTAGGTTCAGGCCTGAACGCCGAGCCATACCATTCGATGATGATGATGATGATCTTGATGGAGCTGGTGCCACAGGAGCCATTATTCCTCCGCCATTGGCACCCAGAGCCAAGTTCAACATCACGAGCACCATGATTCAGTTATTGCAACTCAAGGGATTATTCGGTGGACTAGCAGGCGATGATTCGAATATGCATCTGATCAACTTTATTTCTACATGCAAGTCATTTGACAATCCTGGCATTGGACAGAATGCAATTCGGTTGCGCTTAGTTCCATTGTCTCTATCTGGGGAGGCAACTCTATGGTTGAATGGGCTGACTCCAGATTCTATCACTAATTGGAGGCAATTGAAAGACGCTTTCCTAGAAAGATTCTTTCCGCCATCCAAGAGAGCACAATTGAGAGATGAAATCAGTAATTTTCGACAGCTTCCAACTGAAGCCCTACATGGGAGAGATTCAAGAAGAAGCTTATGAGGTGCCCAAACCATCACATGACCAAAGTTCACTTGATGGAGATACTATATAGATCCTTGAATTCAGTAACTAAACCTATGGTGGATAATGTGGCTGGAGGATCATTTATGGACCTCACCTTTGTTCAGGCAAGTGATATGCTAGACCGGATGACGAAGCAAAGTAGGGCGTGGCATACCAGAGATTCTGAGGTAGCAAGCCCCACTTTTTCTATAGGCATGACTGCAGAACAAAGGAGAAGAGAAGAAGAATGTGATCAAGATTTGGTGCACATGAAAACACAAGTGGATCTTCTTACAAAGCATCTACTATCAGGGAAGACCGAAAAAGTCAAAGCAGTTGCGTCAAAAGGAAGAGAGGAATCCAATTCTGAGGAAGAAGCCAACTATGTGAACAATCAGGGGGGTTTCCGAGGCAATGCCCAAGGAAACCAAGGTCGGAACTATTATGATAATTCTGGAAACAAGGACCGGGATCAAGGTAGTTGGAAGAACAAGACTGACAGGAGTGGCGTGTATATTCCTCCTGGACGACGAGAGGCCACTGCATCTGGTTCGGGAAATATGTCAATGGAAGATATGATGGCTAAGCTGTTGAAAGGAGTGGAAGCAACCAACACGGGAGTAACTGAGGTAATAAATGACTTGGCCTCAATGAAGCAATTGGTTGACTCACATTCCACTTCAATAAGACAGCTGGAACAACAATTGAGTCAAATTTCAGCCACATTAAATCAAAGAAAAGCTGGCACCCTACCGAGCGACACAGTGCAAAACCCAAGAAACGATGGAACATGCATGGCTGTTACTACCAGAAGTGGTAAGGTGCTGGAAAATTCATCCCAAATCAAGCAAGTGGTCAAAGATATCGTAGGTAATACAGAAGAAGATGACGCCGTCGAAACTGATGAAGATGTTCATGACGTCATTCCTCGACGTCCACAGCCTGAAAAGATCTCCGAACCTAAGCATAATGAAAAGAAAGTCGTGGAGAAAACAATTCCCCTTCCACCACCTCTTTTTCCGCAAAGATTAAAGAAGAGAGCTGATGATACCAAGTTCAATAAATTCATGTCAATGTTAAAACAGCTGACCATTAATGTTCCCTTGGTTGAGGCACTAGAACAAATGCCAGGCTACACAAAATTTATGAAGGATATTTTAACAAAGAAGCGAGCAGCAAGTGGTGAGTTGACAGATTCTGTTCATCATTATAGTGCAATTGCTACCAGATCACTAGTTCAGAAGAAGGCTGACCCAGGAGCCTTCACTATTCCTTGCACTGTCGGATCTTTGAATTTTGCCAAGGCATTATGCGATTTAGGAGCCAGCATCAACTTGATGCCATTATCCATTTTCAAAAAGTTGGGGTTGGGTGATCCTACTCCAACCAATAAGAGGCTTGTGATGGCTGATAGGTCGGTAAAATGACCTGTTGGTATTTTATGTGATGTATTGGTGAAGGTTTCTTCATTCATCTTTCCTGAGGACTTCGTTATTTTGGATTGTGAGGTAGACTCTGAAGTTCCCATAATCTTGGGGCGCCCTTTCCTTGCAACAGGAAGTGTTCTTATTGATTTAAGAGCTAATGAGCTTCTATTCCGGATGAATGATGAAGTAATCCGCTTTGATGTATGCAAATCAATGAAGCAACCTAAAGATCTGAACGTGTTCTCGGTATCTGATGTTTATATTGATGATGCGAAAGATTTACCTGTAGAGGAGCAGCTTGTTGATGACCCATTGGCGGCTGTGATTATGAATGTTGAGCATAAGGATGCTGAAAATTATGAAGAAACTATTTGTGCTCTAACAGGATTAGGGTCATATCCTCATGCTCCCAAGAAGCTGGACCTTGATCTCAAAAACCGACCTACACCACCAGCTAAACCATTTATTGAGGAGCCACCCACGTTAGAATTGAAGGAGATGCCTAGTCATCTAAAGTATGCATTCTTAGGAAGCGGTAACACACTTCCGATTATTGTGGCGGCAGATTTGGGTGAGCAACAAGTTGCAGGTCTCATTATGGTTCTACGAAAGTACATGAGAGCCATCGGTTGGACCATCGTTGATATCATTGGTATTCTGCCTGGGATTTGTACACACAAGATTCAGCTTGAAGAAAATTGCATACCCACTATTGAGCATCAAAGGCGTCTAAATCCACCTATGCAAGAGGTGGTGAAGAAAGAAATTATTAAATAGTTAGATGCAGGGGTTGTGTATCCAATCTCCGACAGTAAATAGGTAAGCCCAGTACAATGTGTACCAAAGAAAGGTGGCATGACGGTAGTTACGAATGAAAAAAATTAGTTAATTCCACTCAGACCTGTCACAGGGTGGAGAGTATGCATGGAGAGTTAATTCCATTCGTGAATTCGTTTGGAATGAAATATATCCTAGTTGCTGTAGATTATGTTTCAAAATGGGTCGAAGCAGTAGCATTGGCTGATAATGAAGGAAAACGTGTTGTTTCATTCTTGAAGAAAAATATCTTCTCTCGTTTTGGGGTACCACGTACTATCATAAGCGATGGAGGATCTCACTTTTGCAACAAATTGTTCAAATTTGTGTTGGCAAAATATGGTGTCAAGCAAAATAAGGTAGCCACGCCTTATCACCCACAAACTAGTGGACAGGTAGAGGTTTCCAATCGAGAGATCAAGCAAATCCTTGCTAAGACTGTAAATGCGAATAGGAAAGATTGGTCTCGGAAGTTGGACGATGCACTATGGGCTTATAGGACTGCATTCAAAACGCCAATTGGAATGTCCCCGTACCAACTAGTTTATGGGAAAGCTTGTCATTTACCCATTGAGCTCGAGCACAAAGCATTGTGGGCGTTGAAGCAGCTGAATTTGAATTGGGATGATGCTATGAACTTGAGGTTGGAGCAGCTAAATGACATGGATGAATTTCGTCTACATGCATATGAAAGAACAGACCTCTACAAGGAGCGGATAAAAAAATATCATGATCAGCGGATTGTTCAACGAAACTTTCAGAAGGGTGATATGGTACTTCTTTTCAATTCCAGACTAAAGCTATTCCCAGGTAAGTTAAGGTCCAAATGGTCTGGTCCCTACAAAATTAGCCAAGTCTACTCGTTTGGAGTAGTTGAGCTAGAAGATAATAATGATGTTGTCTTTAAGGTGAATGGCCAACGAGTAAAACCATATATCGGTCCTCTTGACTCGATAAACTATATGGCCACCATCTATCTCGACGAAGTCTAAGTACTCGAGGTAACTATGTCATGCCGCGACAATAAATCAAGCGCTAGATGAGAGGCAACCCATCGAGATTTTTTTGTATCATTTCTTGTGCATTTGTTTTACTAAATAAAAATCCAAAAAAAAGAGTCGAGCCACGACCGAAACTAAGGCTCTTGATGGGAGGCAACCCATCGTTCTAATCGTTTTTGTCGTTTTTGAGTGAATGCAGGTGCAAGAGGTGTAAAGGAGGAGATTGGTTTCAAATCTTGATTGGAAGTATTGCATGTTGAAGGTGGTAAGTTAGGAATGAGGAAGAAAAAGGCTATGGGTGAGGCATTGCTTATGAAAATATAGGCAAAGAACAAGGCAAGGCCTATGTAAATCTAGGCCACGAACAAGGCAAGGCCTATGCTATGGCCTAAGCTCTCGGATTCTAGAGTGCCATAGCATAGGCGCCGCCTATGCTCAACAATGCCATAGCATAGGCGCCGCCTATGCAAAAGCCTTTTGTCTCTGAATCTCATATGCCATGGCATAGGCGCCGCCTATGCCTAACAATGCCATAGTATAGGTGCCGCCTATGCTCAACAATGCTTTGCAAAAGGCGCCGCCTATGGCAAGCATAGGCAAGGCATTAGGCGCCGCCTATGGTCAGTTTTGGTCTCCAAATCCGATTCCAAATGGGTCAAAACCCGACCCAAGCTTGTCCTATAAATATAATCTTAGTCTTAAATCAAAAACACATTGCAATTCCACCCTAAAGCGCCGCCTACCTCTCCAAATTCTCCCAAAAATTTTCCTTTTGCTCTTTTACTTTGGAAGAACATCTTCCTAGGCAATCAACCAAGTAAGTACTCCTTTGTTCTTCTTTTATATTCTGTAAGTACTACACTACTACGTCTATAATAAATTGTCAAATCTTGAAGTAGTATTGGTGATTTGAAAGTGGTTGATTTGTTGTGATACAACTAAGTGAGTGAAAGAATACGTAAGGATGGTCTTGACTTGTTTCCAACTTGAAATTGATTTTGATACACTGTCATACTTTTGCGGAATTGACATGGTCAAGAAAATGGTATATTCTTGTAACTTGAAAGCTTTCATGTTCGACTTACTTGTTCATTAAGATGAAAAATCATGGTTAACTACAAACATGAAATGTTTATTATTTCTATGTCATAACTTGATACAATCTCTATGTAGTAGTCTTGTTCAAAAGGGTACAGCAATCCAAACATGAAAAGTATTGTCAAGATTACTTGAGATAGCATAAAAAAGGATGGTTAAGATAACAAGAAAAGTATGACTGCACTGATTATATTGTTGGAACGTACCACCTAAACGTATATCGATGAAGTCTGAGTAATCGACAACGTTCACTTAACTAGTTTGTACCAACAAACTAAAGTGTGGGGTGGTGCCACTATTGATTGCTTGTTGATTGTATCTACCGAGATGAAGCTAAAATGACTATCATTTTAATCTCAGGTACAAATGGCACCAAAAGCACGACAAGGAAAGGATAAAGCAACCACTTCACAAAAAGGCCAGAAAAGGGGACGAAAAGAGCAAGGAGAATCCTCCTCGCTACAAATACCTCTCCGCATGTTTGGAATCAAATGGGTCCTAGAGGAGCAAGGAAAGGAGTGGTATAGGAACAATAAGGAGAAAAAATATGTTCATGTGGAGTTGATACACAAGGAAAGCCTAGCAAAGAAAGAACCTCACATGTTAGCCAAGATCATGGCGTTACATCTTGATTTCATCTTCCGAGATATGGGAGAATGCAATCTCGATCTAACACGAGAATTCTATGCTAACTGGTCACCGAAAACTACAGGGAGTGAAGTAAAGATTCAGAGCCAAGTCCTACAACTAAATGCGGAGTTCTTCAACTCTTTTCTAGGCTTGCCATCTGTTGATCCATCACCACTCAAGGAGCTGTATAACAGACCTCCTTACAGGGCCATGAGACACACATTATGCGGAACAAGATCTATGGCACGATGAAGCAGACACAAGGACACCGGCCGGCACAACACCTTCCCATATGCTTCCTTAAATAGGGAAGCTAGGATATGGTTGTGAATAGTCAACTCTTGCCTGATTCCAGGGACACAGTACACAAAGATAACATGAGATAGAGTGTGCTTGTGTACGCATTGATGACGAATGTCCCTATCAACATTAGGGCATTTATTCGATCTACAATGCAAAAGGCCAGGCTACACAAGAGGTCCTACTTCAGCTTTGGCAATCTGTTGACCGCAATATTGAGGAAGGAGGACATCGAAGAGGAACCGACTAATCATAATCTTCCACACAACCCAAAGAAGGTTGACCTCACAAAGGTTAAAGATGCTGAATCCACACATGGCGTCAACCTTACCACTGCAGAACGTCATGCTCGGGATGAGAGTTTCTTTCGCCATCTTTATGGCATGACTCGGTTTACCATGATGAGCGGAGGTCGTGTTCCAACTGCTGTAGAGCTCCAACAGTTGGATTATGACTACCCAATGAATGAGCATATGAGGCCGATGTGTGGAGTAGGTGTATTTTTTGAGGAACCTCTTGATGATGTTGTGCCAACCGATGATGATCGTCGAATGCCAGACTCCGACGTGGAGGAGAACTCTGATGACGACGACTCTGATGATAATTCCGATGAAGGGGGTATGGCTCCAGACATAGAGGAGGAGTCCGACTAATCAGGTTCTTCTTATTTATTTTCCACTGAGGGCAGTGTGTCCCATCTAAGTGTGGGGTGCTGGTATTTGTATGCTATACTTTCTTATCTGCATATGCATTTATTTATGTTTGTTTCTTTTTTTTTTAAGTTTTTTTAGTAGTTAAATTTTTTTTTTAACTTTGCATAAAATTGTTCTGATAGGCAGCATGGTATTATGACAAGAGTCTGTGATAAAATCATTAAATTGAGACGTTTAGGCTCTAAGTGTGACTCACTGTGTGATATTATGTGGTTTAATTCCTTCATCTGTTGGGTCAAGAGTCTATACTACTCCCAATAAAGTCGACCATGTGCACTGATTATATTGTTGGAATGTACCACCTAAACGTATATCGATGAAGTCTGAGTAATCAACAACGTTCACTTAACTAGTTTGTACCAACAAACTAAAGTGTGGGGTGGTGCCACTACTGATTGCTTGTCGATTGTATCTACCGAGATGAAGCTAACATGACTATCATTTTAATCTCAGGTACAAATGGCACCAAAAGCACGACAAGGAAAGGATAAAGCAACCACTTCACAAAAAGGCCAGAAAAGGGGATGAAAAGAGCAAGGAGAATCCTCCTCTCTACAAATACCTCGCCGCATGTTTGGAATCAAATGGGTCCTAGAGGATCAAGGAAAGAAGTGGTATGGGAACAATAAGGAGAAAAAATATGTTCATGTGGAGTTGATACACAAGGAAAGCCTAGCAAAGAAAGAACCTCGCATGTTGGCCAAGATCATGGCGTTATATCTTGATTTCATCTTCCGAGATATGGGAGAATGCAATCTCGATCTAACACGAGAATTCTATGCCAACTGGTCACCGAAAACTACAGGGAGTGAAGTAAAGATTCGGGGCCAAGTCCTACAACTAAATGCGGAGTTCTTCAACTCTTTTCTAGGTTTGCCATCTGTTGATCCATCACCACTCAAGGAGCTGTATAACAGACCTCCTTACAGGGCCATGAGACACACATTATGTGGAACAAGATCTATGGCACGATGGATGATGATAGGCGAATTTACACGCCTATAGCACTAGATTTTGCCCATATTTTAGCCAAGTTTTGAGAATAAATTATATATTTCATGCACTTTTAGTCCTTTTTCCTGTAAGTGAGCTAACAAACATGATTAGCAAGTTTTCAGGTATAAATGATGCAGAATTCAGCATTTTATGGATAACTTGACGCCAAAGAAAGCTTCACGAAAGGAGGAAAACAAAGCTTGGACGCCAAGGACGTAAAGTAACGCATGGAAAACCTGTCCCGGGCTAAAACAACAATTCTGAAGACTTTGGGGACTAGCAGTAATTTATTAGGATTAGGATAATGATACCTTAACCTAGTAGGATTGGGTTAAGTAATTCATTATCTTAGTAGGAATAGGATATGGGTATTATAAATACCCTATTTTGCTAGAGATTTTAATTCATTCCTCATTAATTTTATTACTCTATAACTCTTCTTCTGACCCTTCCATTAATTCTACTTTTTATTCTTCTTCTATTCATCTATTCAATTCTTAATTTCCACAACAAGAGAAACATTACTTTGCAAGGAATTCACGCCTAACGCCTACCACACTTTGCTACACGAAATCTTTATTGTGGTATAATAACAATGTCGATTGTGATTTCCTTCGCACTTATGGGTAACTAAACTTCTCTGTTGGAGTTATGGAAGCCTTATGAGATACTATCTAAGGCTATGAGTTTGTGAATTTGTGACACGTGTGTTGCTTATATCATTATTCTCTTCATCTTAATGCAAATTCTTGTGGTTGCAAACGCATAGAATACGCCAGTATAGAATTAGCTTGTTCGAAAGAAAAGTTATATGTCTGGAAAAGAGATAATGTCAAGGTAATAGGGTCCCATCCCCTATTAAAAAGTTAGTGCCGTAACTGGATTAACCTCTTGGAGAATTTGTACCGTTAGATACGCTTTAAACTCGAAAGAGTTAAAGTGAAATAGTCCTTGTTGAGGTCGAAAGACGCTTGGATTTACCATCGAATAAAATTCTTTACAAGCACATGCATGTCTGAATTCCGCACAACTCATAGCCAATAGAGACGTACAACTCATAAGGTGGACATAACCCCAACTTCTCAATTCTCATTGTTTTACATCGTACTAAACATTCTTTCGTTTTACTTTGCTATTTTGATTACATTATTTGCACGTTACAATCCCCCCTTTCACCAAAAGTCTAATAATCTTTGCTTACTTGTTGACCAAGCTATTCCCTGTGGGATCGATACCCAACCCAGTTGGGTTCTATATTTGACAGCGACCGCTTTATACTCCTTTGAGAGCTGTAGATTGAGCGTTATCAAAAATTAGCGCCGTTGCCGGGGAATACGAGTGTCAATTAAGTTTGTGATAATTACTAGACCCTTTGGTCAAAGATTCTTGTACTTTTACTTTTAGTTTTTGTTTTTGTTTTCTGCAGGTTTTTATACAGTGCATGCCCCATACTCAAAGTTCTGGTCAACCGTTATTACCTATCAATCCTGAACCACAACGTATTGGCAGAATGGAGGCACAACACAAAATCGAAAGGATGGCTGCTCAACATTAACAAGCGAGATTAGCTGCTCTTGCCGCCGCTCAAGTGCATCAACAAAACATTGACAACCCTGGGCGAGCAACAAATCCTGACGATGAGGACCTAGGTGATGACGAGTTACTAAACCCTAGGCATACCGCTGAGATCGCCACACCTTCCAACAGAAGAGATCATCAAGCTAGGTTTAGGCCTGAACGCCGAGCCATGCAACCAGCTTTCGACGATGATGATGATGATCTTAATGGAGCCGGAGCCACAGGAGCCATAATTCCTCTACCATTAGCGCCCGAAGCCAAGTTCAACATCACAAGCACCATGATTCAGTTATTGCAAGTTAAGGGATTATTTGGTGGACTATCAGGCGATGATCCGAATATGCATCTGATCAACTTTATTTCTACATGCAAGTCGTTTGACAATCCTGGTGTTGGTCAGAATGCAATTCGATTACGTCTATTTCCATTGTCTCTGTCTGGGGAGGCAACTCTATGGTTGAATGGGATGACTCCTGATTCTATTACAAATTGGAGGCAATTGAGAGACGCTTTCCTAGAAAGATTCTTTCTGCCATCCAAAAGAGCACAATTGAGAGATGAAATCAGCAACTTTCGGCAGCTTCCAACTGAAGGCCTTCATGAAACATGGGAGAGGTTCAAGACAAAGATAACGAGATGCCCAAACCATCACATGACTAATGTCCGCCTAATGAAGATACTATACAGAGCCTTGAATTCAATAACTAAACCAGTGGTGGATAATGCGGCTGGAGGATCATTGATGGACCTCACCTTTGGGCAGGCAAGCAATATGCTAGATCAGATGACGAAGCAAAGTAGAGCTTGGCATACCAGGGATTCTGAGGTAGCAAGCCCTACTATACCTATTGGCATGACCGCTGAACAAAGGAGAAGAGAAGAAGAACATGATCAAGATATGGCGCACATGAAAACATAAGTGGATCTTCTTACAAAGCATCTATTATCAGGGAAGACCGAAAAAGTCAAAGCTGTTGCGTTAAAAGGAAAAGACGAATCTGATTCAGAAGAAGAGGCCAACTACTTGAACAATCAGGGGGGTTTCCGAGGCAATACCCAAGGAAACCAAGGTCAGAACTATTATGATAAACCTGGAATCAAGGACCAAGGTAGTTGGAAGAACAAGAATGACAATAGTGGTTTGTATGTTCCCCCTGGAAGATGTGATGCCACCATATCTAGTTCTGGAAGTATGGAAGACATGATGACTAAACTATTGAAAGGAGTGGAAGCAACAAGCGCGGGAGTAACGGAGGTAATAAATGATTTGTCCTCTATGAAGCAATTAGTTGATTCACATTCCACTTCAATCAAGAAAATAGAGCAGCAATTGAGCCAACTTTTAGCAGCACTCAATCAAAGAAAGGCTGGCACTTTACCTAGCGATACTGTGCAAAATCCAAGGAATGATGGATCATGCATGGCTATTACTACTCGAAGTGGTAAGGTGCTGGAAACTTCATCCAAAGGCAAGCAAGTGGTCGACGATATAGCAGACAACGATGATAAGGCTAATGAAGAAAACGCCATAGAAGCTGACCAAGACATCCATGACGCCACCCCTAGTAGGTTGCAGCCTGAGACTACCAAAATTCGGAAGCAAGAGGAGAAGAAATTCGTGGAGAAAACAATTCCATATCCACCACCACCTTTTCCTCAAAGATTGAAGAAGCAGGCGAATGATACAAGGTTCAGCAAATTCATGACGATGTTAAATCAGCTGACCATTAATGTTCCGTTGGTGGAGGCACTTGAAAAAATGCCTGGGTATGCGAAATTTATGAAAGAACTTTTGACAAAGAAGCGGGCAGCAAGGTATGAGTACTGCAGCGCAATCGCTACAAGATCGCTAGTTCAGAAAAAGGCCGACCCTGGTGCCTTCACTATTCCTTGCACTGTTGGATCTATGAATTTTGCTAAGGCATTGTGCGATTTGGGAGCAAGCATCAATTTGATGCCACTATCCGTCTATAGGAAGTTGGGGTTAGGCGATCCGACACCAACCAATATGAGGCTCGTGATGGCTGATAGGTCGGTAAAAGGACCTGTGGGTATCTTGAATGATGTGTTGGTGAAGGTTTCTTTATTCATCTTTCCGGCAGACTTCGTAATTCTGGATTGTGAGGCGGATTCTGAAGTTCCCATAATCTTAGGACGTCCTTTCCTTGCAACAGGAAGTGCGCTTATTGACATGAGAGCTAATGAGATTTTATTTCGGCTGAATGACGAAGTGGTCCATTTTGATATATGCAAAGCAATAAAGCTGCCCAGCAATATTAATGTGTTCTCTATAGCTGATGTTCATTATGAGGATAAGAAAGCATTATCTGTAGTGAAATAGCTTACTGTTGAGCCATTGTCTGCTGCGCTACTGAATGTTGAGCATAAGGATGATGAAGATTATGAAGAAACTACATGTGCTCTAATAGAAATAGGGTCCTATTCTCATACTCTTAAACAGCCAGACCTTGATCTTAAGAATCAACCGTTACCAACAAAGAAAACTTCCATTGAAGAGCCACCGATGCTAGAAACGAAATAGCTCCCTGATTATCTAAGGTATGTATTCTTGGAAAGTGAAAATATACTTCCAGTAAGTGTGGTGGATGATTTAAGTGAACAGCACGTAGAGGCTCTCATCTCTGCTCTAAAGAGATACAAGAGAGCTATGGGTTGGACTATTGATGATATAATTGGTATCCCTCCTGGGATAAACATGCACAAGGGTCATCTCGAAGAAGATTGCAAGCCTACAAGTAAGCCTCATTGTCATCTGAATCCATTCAGAAAACGATCCACCATCTATCTCGATGAAGTCTAAGTAATCGAGATAGCTATGTCGTGCCGCGACAATAAATCAAGCACTTGGTGGGAGGCAACCCATCATTTTTCAATTTTTTTTCTTTCTTTCGTTCTATTATGTGTTTGCTTTTGATAAATAAAAATCCAAAAAGAAGAGTCGTGCCACGACCAAAACTAAGGCGCTTGATGAGAGGCAACCCATCGTTCTAATTGTCTTTGTTATTTTTGAGAAAATTTAGGTGCAAAGAGGTGTAAAACGAGGAGGTCGATTTCAACTTTTGATTTGGACGTATTGCATGTTAAAGGTGGTAAGTTAGAAATGAGGAAGCAAAAGGCTATGGATTGAGCATTGCTCATAAAAATTTAGGCATCGAACAAGGCTAGGCCTAGGTAAAACTAGGCCACGAACAAGGCAAGGCCTATACTATGGCCTAAGGTCTCGGAATCTAGTGTGCCATAGCATAGGCGCCGCCCATGATCAAGTATGCCATAGCATAGGCGTCGCCTATGCTAATGCCTTTTGTCTCTGAATCTCATATGCAAAGTGAAAGGCGCCGCCTATGCTAAGACAATGCTTTGCAAAGGGCGCCGCCTATGCCAAGCATAGGCAAAGCTAAAGGCGCTGCCTATGGTCACTTTTTGTCTCCAAATCCAATTTTAAATGGGTCAAAACCCGATCCAACCTTTTCCTATATATATGAGACTTAGTCTTGAACCAAAAACACATTGAAAACCTAGCTTATGCGCCGCCCATAGCCTCTAAATCCTCTCAAAAATTTTCTTTTGCTCTTTTTCTTCACAAGAACATCATCCAAAGGCATCAATCAAGTAAGTACTACTCTGTTCTTCATTTATCTTCCGTAAGTACTACGTTACTACGCCTATTATGAATTGCTAAATCTTGAACAAGTATTGGTGATGTGAATGTGTTTGAATTGTTGTGATGCAACCAAGTGAGTGAATGAATATGTAAGGATGATCTTAACTTATTTCCAACTTGAATTTGATTTTGATGCATTGTCATAATTTTGTGGAATCGAATTGGTCCCAAATATTGCATAATCTTGTTACTTGAATACTTACATGTTGGAATGACTTGTTCATCGGAATAAGGATTATAGTTGCCTACCAACATAGGAGGTTGTGATTATTGTTAGATACTATCCCTTGATTCAATCCCTATGTAGTAGTCTTGATATATCCAACATGAATGTATTGCCAAGATTACAAGAAGTGTGACTGCTCTGATTTTATTGTTGGAATATAACACCTAAAACGTATGTCGATGAAATCGGAGTAATCGACCATTTTCACTTTGCTAGTTTGTACCAACAACCTAAGTGTGGGGTGGTGCCCCTACTGCTTGCTTATAGATTGTATCCATCGAGATGATGCTAACATGAACATTGTTTTAAGTCTCAGGTACAATGGCACCCAAAGCAAGACAAGGCAAAGATAAGGCTACCACTTCCCAAAAAGGCAAGAAAAGAGGCCGAAAAGAGCAAGGAGAATCATCCTCGATGCAATTACCACGCCGCATGTTTGGAATAAAATGGGTTCTTGAGGAGGAAGCGAAGGAATGGTATAGGAACAACAAGGAAAGAAAATATGTTCATGTGGACTTGATAAACAAGGAAAGCCTAGCGAAGAAGGAGCCGCGCATGTTAGCCAAGATCATGGCATTACATCTTGATTTCATCTTCCGAGACATAGGAGAATGCAATCTCGATTTGACAAGAGAATTCTATGCCAACTGGTCGCCGAAAACCACAGGCAGCGAGGTCAAGATTCGGGGCCAAGTTTTACAATTCAATGCGGATTTCTTCAACTCCTTTCTTGGCTTGCCTTCAGTCGATCCATCACCATTCAAAGAGATGTACAGTAGACCTCCATATAGAGCAATCCAACACACACTTTGTGGCACAAGATCCATGGCACGATGGAGCAGACATAAAGACACCGGTCGCCACAACACCTTCCCATATGCTCCTTTGAATAGGGAAGCAAGGATATGGTTGCGTATAGTCAACTCTTGCCTCATTCCAGGGACCCAGTACACCAAGATAACAAAAGATAGAGTGTGCCTGGTATACGCTTTGATAACGAATGTCCCTATCAACATCGGGTCAATCATTCGCTCCACAATGCGGAAAGCTAGGCTACACAAGCGGTCTCATTTCAGTTTCGGCAATATGTTGACTACAATCTTGAGGAAGGAAGACATCGAAGAGGAACCGGATGATCATAAACTCCCACACAATACAAAGAAGGTTGACCTTACAAAGGTCAAAGATGCTGAATCAACACATGGCGTCAACCTTACTACGGCAGAGAGACATGCTCGGGATGAGAGTTTCTTTCGCCATCTTTATGGCATGACGCGGTTTACAATGATGAGCGGAGGTTGAGTTCCAACTGTTGCAGAGCTCCAACAGCTGGATCATGACTATCCAATGAATGTGCATGCAAGGGAGATGTGTGGAGTAGGTACATATTTTGAGAAACCTCTTGATGACAATGTGCCAACCGATGATGAGCGACGAATGCCAAACTCCGATGTGGAGGAGAATTCTAATGAAGACGACTCCTATGATGATTCCGACGAAGGGGGTATGACCCCCGACATAGAGGAGGAGTCCGACTGACCAGGTTCTTCGTATTTATTTTCCACTGAGGGCAGTGTGCCCCGTCTAAGTATGGGGTGGTGGTATTTGCATGCTATACTTCTCTATACGCATTTGCATTTATGTTTGCTTTAGTTTTTTTTCATTTTTCGTTTTAGTTTTTTTTCGTTTATCATTTTTTTTAGTAGTTAAATTTTTTGCTCTTAGCTTCGCATGAACTTAATCTAATTGGCAGCATGAGATTATAAAAAGAGTTTGTGCTAAAATCATGACTATTGAGACATTTAGGCTCTAATTGTGACTCACTATTTGATACTGTGTGGTTCAATTCCTTCATCTGTTGGGGTAAGAGTCTATACTACTCCCAATAAAGTCGACTATGTGCCTTGTGTGAGTGAGATAATAGTATATTCTATGTTTGTGGCTGATGCTAGAACTTGCCTGGTATGTATGTAAAGCGAAAATAAAGAGTGTAAGTCTAGGAGATGATTTAGGCATTTCTTTGGCAACCTATACTTGTTTACCTTCTTTTTACCTACCCATGGACATTATCCTAGTTAAACCCTTTGAGCCTTTAGCCTATTTTCTTTGACAACCTCATATGTAAGCCTAATCCATTTTTTTCAAGACAATAATTTGATCCAAATTCCTAAGTTCTTTAAAGTATAAAGTCATGTGACAAAATAAGAGGAAATTGGGTGAGTATGATGCTTTAGAATGTATTGGTGCTTGAATTTGTTATGAAAAAGAAAGTGCTATCATAAGAGGTATGTTATGAATAGAAAAAGGAAAGGAAAACTAAAAAGTTAGTTATGTTCAAAATTGAAAAAAACAAAAGAGGAGAAAAAGGGTGGTAGAATAAAAGAGCGTAGAAAGGTTGTTTGAAAGAAAAAGTGTTAATGATACAATGTGATGTATTAAAGCGCTTAGGAACGTAGTCACTATTTCTGGCCAAAATAGTCCTACCCGTCCCTTAGCCTACATTACAACCATCAAAAGACCTATTTGATCCTAAGCTTAGCATTCTGCCATTTAGTGGAGCATTACACTAAGGGCAAGCCTATGGACATCAGTTGCAGCATATGAATTCTTTGTGAGAGTGAGAGCAAGGATAATTTTATACCCATGTTTGAAAAATATGCTATACTTATGAGTGATTATGGGTAATATATTGTGAGACACACATGGTTGATGAGTTTTGGGTAGTCATGTATGATTCTTTGTGCCTAAACTTTTGAATATGAGTTGACCACCATCACGAGTCTATGTTGGAGGTTGAATTGTTTCTACTAATGATCAGAAAACTATTCTCTGTTGATAATTGTTGTGGTTGTCTTGATGAATATTTTGTGTTGATACTGTGAAACCCTAAGTTGATGTTTAGATGGACATGATATTTTGTTCGAGGACGAACAAAGCTTCAAGTGTGGGGTGTTGATGATAGGCGAATTTACAGGCCTATAGCACTAGATTTTGCCCATATTTTAGCCAAGTTTTGAGAACAAATTATATATTTCATGCACTTTTAGTCCTTTTTCCTGTAAGTGAGCTAACGAATATGATTAGCAAGTTTTCAGGTATAAATGATGCAGAATTCAGCATTTTATGGATAACTTGACGCCAAAGAAAGCTTCACGAAAGGAGGAAAACAAAGCTTGGACGCCAAGGACGTAAAGTAACGCATGGAAAACCTGTCCCAGGCAAAAACAGCAATTCTGAAGACTTTGGGGACTAGCAGTAATTTATTAGGATTAGGATAATGATACGTTAACCTAGTAGGATTGGGTTAAGTAATTCATTAGCTTAGTAGGAATAGGATATGGGTATTATAAATACCCTATTTTGCTAGAGATTTTAATTCATTCCTCATTAATTCTATTACTCTATAACTCTTCTTCTAACCCTTCCATTAATTCTACTTTTTATTCTTCTTCTATTCATCTATTCAATTCTTAATTTCCGCAACAAGAGAAACGTTACTTTGCAAGGAATTCACGCCTAACGCCTACCACACTTTCCTACACGAAATCTTTATTATGGTATAATAACAATGTCGATTGTGATTTTCTTCGCACTCATGGGTAACTAAACTTCTCTGTTGGGGTTATGGAAGTCTTATGAGATAGTATCTAAGGCTATGAGTTTGTGAATTCGTGACACGTGTGTTGCTTATATCATTATTCTCTTCATATTAATGCAAATTCTTGTGGTTGCAAACGCATAGAATACGCCAGTATAGCATTAACTTGTTCGAAAGAAACGTTATATGTCTGGAAAAGAGATAATGTCAAGGTAATAGGGTCCCATCCCCTATTAAAAAGTTAGTGCCGTAACTGGATTAACCTCTTGGATAATTTGTACCGTTAGATACGCTTTAAGCTCGAAAGAGTTAAAGTGAAATAGTCCTTGTTGAGGTCGAAAGACGCTTGGATTTACCATCGAATACAATCCTCTATAAGCACATGCATGTCTGAATTCCGCACAACTCATAGCCAATAGAGACGTACAACTCATAAGGTAAACATAACCCCAACTTCTCAATTCTCATTGTTTTACAGCGTACTAAACATTCTTTCTTTTTACTTTGCTATTTTGATTACATTATTTGCACGTTACAATCCCCCCTTTTTACGAGACTTGCACCAAAAGTCTAATAATCTTTGCTTACTTGTTGACCAAGCTATTCCCTGTGGGATCGATACCCAACCCAGTTGGGTTCTATATTTGACAGCGACCACTTTACGCTCCTTCGAGAACTGTAGATTGAGAGTTATCAATGGAGCAGACACAAGGACACCGACCGGCACAACACCTTCCCATATGTTTCCTTAAATAGGGAAGCTAGGATATGGTTGCGAATAGTCAACTCTTGCCTGATTCCAGGGACACAGTACACAAAGATAACACGAGATAGAGTGTGCTTGTGTACGCATTGATGATGAATGTCCCTATCAATATTGGGGCAATTATTCGATCTACAATGCGAAAGGCCAAGCTATACAAGAGGTCCCACTTCAGCTTTGGCAATCTGTTGACCGAAATATTGAGGAAGGAGGACATCGAAGAGGAACCGGCTGATCATAAGCTTCCACACAACCCAAAGAAGGTTGACCTCACAAAGGTTAAAGATGCTGAATCCACACATGGCGTCAACCTTACCACTACAGAACGTCATGCTCGGGATGAGAGTTTCTTTCTCCATCTTTATGGCATGACTCGGTTTACCATGATGAGCGGAGGTCGTGTTCCAACTGCTGCAGAGCTCCAACAGTTGGATTATGACTACCCAATGAATGAGCATGTGAGGGCGATGTGTGGAGTAGGTGTATTTTTTGAGGAACCTCTTGATGACGATGTGCCAACCGATGATGATCGTCGAATGCCAGACTCCGACGTGGAGGAGAATTCTGATGATGACGACTCTGATGATAATTTCGATGAAGGAGGTATGACTCTAGACATAGAGGAGGAGTCCGACTAATCAGGTTCTTCTTATTTATTTTCCACTGAGGGCAGTGTGTCCCATCTAAGTGTGGGGTGCTGGTATTTGTATGCAATACTTTCTTATCTGCATTTGCATTTATTTATGTTTGTCATTTATTTATGTTTGTTTGTTTTGTTTTTTTTTAGTTTTTTTAGTAGTTAAATTTTTTTTTTAACTTTGCATGAAATTGTTCTGATAGGCAGCATGGTATTATGACAAGAGTCTTTGATAAAATCATTAAATTGAGATATTTAGGCTCTAAGTGTGACTCACTGTGTGATATTATGTGGTTTAATTCCTTCATCTGTTGGGTCAAGAGTCTATACTACTCCCAATAAAGTCGACCATGTGCCTTGTGTGTATGAGATGATAGTATATTCTATGTTTGTGGCTGATGCTTGAACTTGCCTGGTATGTATGTAAAGCGAAATAAAGAGTGTGAGTTTAGGAGATGATTTAGGCATTTCTTTGGCAACCTATGATTATTTACCTTCATTTTATCTACCCATGGACATCATCCTAGATAACCCCCTTTGAGCCTTAAGCCTATTTTCTTTGACAGCGTCATATGTAAGCCTAATCCATTTTTTTTTCAAAACCATAATATGATCCAAATTTCTAAGTGCTTTAAACTTGTAAAGTCATGTGACAAAATAAGAGGAAATTGGGTGAGAGTAGTGCGTTAAAGAGAATTGGTACTTGAATTCGTTATGAAAAAGAATGGTTATCATAGAGGTATGTTTTTTTTTTTTTTAAAAAAAAAAAAGAAGAAGAAGAGAGAAAAATGAAAAGGAAAATAAAAAGTTGATTCTGTTCAAAATTGAATAACAAAAGAGGTGAGAAGGGGTGGTAGATTAAAAAAAAGTAGAAAGGTTGTTTGAAAGAAAGTGTTAATGGCATAATGTGATGTATTAAAGCGCTTAGGAACATAGTCACTATTTCTGGCCAAAATAGTCCTACTCGTCCCTTAGCCTACATTACAACCTGTAAAAGACCTATTTGATCCTAAGCTTAGCATTCTGATATTTAGTGGAGCATTACACTAAGGGCAAGCATATGGTCATCAGTTGCAACATATGAATTCTTTGTGAGCATGAGAGCAAGGAAAATCCTGTGCCCATATGTTTTGAAAAAAATGAAATACTTGTGAGTAATTATGGGTGATATATTGTGAGACACACATGGTTGATGAGTTTTGGGTAGTTGTGTATGATTCTTTGTGCTTTAACTTGTGGATACAAATTAACCATCATCACAAGTCTATGTTGGAGGTTGAATTGTTTCTAGTAGTGATCAATAAAACTACTCTTTGTTAGTAATTGCTATGCCTATCTTGATGAATATTTTGTGTTGTTACTGTGAAACCCTAAGTAGATGTTTAGAAGGACATGATATTTTGTTTGAGGATGAACAAAGCTTTAAGTGTGGGGTGTTGATGACCTAAAGTGCTATAATCTACCCATATTTTAGCTAAGTTTTGAGGACAAAATACATAATTCATGCACTTTTAGTCCTCTTTCCTGTAAGTGAGCTAACAAACGTGATTAGAAAGTTTTCAGGTATAAATAATGAGGATTTCAGCATTTTATGGATAACTTGACGCCAAAGAAAGCTGCACAAAATAAGGAAAGCAGAGCTTGGACGCCTAGGGACTAAAAGTGACGCATAGAAAACCTGTCCCGGGCAAAAACAACATTTCTCAAGACTTTGGGGATCAACAGTAACCTATTAGGATTAGGATAATGATGTAGTAATTTGTTAGGATTAGGATAAGTACGCAATAGCCTAGTAGGAATAGGATATGGGTATTATAAATACCCTATTTTTCTGCAGCTTTTTAATTATCAACTCATTCATAATACACATTCGAATTCTCATTCATCTTTATACTTCTTCCATCAATTACTTTCAAAACAACTCTCTTCATCTATTCGAATTCTAAATTTTCACGACAAGAGAAATGCTATTTGCAAGGAATTCACGCCACAAGTACTACCAAACCATACTACACGTTCTATCTTTATTTTGGTATAATGATAATGACTATTGTGATTTCCGTCGCACTCATGAATAGCTAAACTTCTCTGTTGGGGGTTATGGAAGCCTTATGAGCTACTATCTATTGCCATGAGTTTGTGAATTCGTGACACGTATGCTGCTTATATCATTATTCTCTTCATCTTAATTTAAATTCTTGTGGTTGCAAACATATAGAATACGCCAGTATAGCATTAACTTGTTCGAAAGAAAAGTTATATGTCTGGAAAAGAGATAATGTCAAGGTAATAGGGAACCAACCCCTGTTAAAAAGTTAGTGCCGTAACTGGATTAACCTCTTGGAGAATTTGTACCGTTAGATTCGCTTTAAGCTCGAAAGAGTTAAAGTGAAATAATCTTTGATGGTCGAAAGACACCTGGATTTACCATAGAATACAATTCTCTATAAGCACATGCATGTCTGAATTCCGCATAACTCATAGTCAATAGATACGTATAACTCAGAAGGTGGACATAACCCCAGCTCTCAATTCTCATTGATCAAAACCAACCAAACAATCCATTTTACTATTCTATTTTCTGTTCTTACGTTATTATTTTGTTACTCACGCTACAATCCCCCCTTTTTACGAAACTTTCACCAAAAGTCTAATAATCTTTGCTTACTTAGCAACCAAGTATTCTCTGTGGGATTCGACACCCAACCAAGTTGGGTTATATATTTGACAACGACCGCTTACACTCTTACGAGAGCTATAGTTTGAGCGTTATCAATCACCGATTTCAAAACTATTAGTAACTGCTCTTTCATCTACCATGACGGGCGACGGGTTATGAGTGGAGTGGAGGTCCAATTTTGTAAAGCCTCCCCTGACGCAATCTGCTTTACCCCGCTGGACTGTGGGAGATCTTCTGGTACAGCATTGCATCCTTCAAAAAAATCTCCTATCCCATCCCCAAGACCATCATCATCTGATATCTCTCAAATGGGAAATGACCGGAACAGGAGTGGCAAGGGCCTAAACAGACTCTTTTCTGGCTCATCCTCAACCCTATCTTTTCTGATAGGCTGATACCCTAACCCGTGCTTAGAGATTCTCTATGGGATCACAATAGGCTCGATAATTCCTTGTAAATTCTTTCCCAAGCCTCGACCAGGTTCGAACCCATTTCTTAACACATCACAGTTGCAATCATTTTATAGACAAAAGGCATTGATATTTTGGGTGTCGAATCTCTTTTCGAAGCATTTACAATTTCCACTGTATAGAAACTGCTACCTTTTGGAACATCTTCAATCACCGGCACATAATCATTGGGATGGTCTGCTCGACTTCCTTCTCTTTGGATGACTACTTCATGATCTTTCCAAATGAACTTCAATAATTGATGAAGGGGTGATGAAATTGCCTTTGCCCCATGTATCCAAGGTCTTCCCAAAAACAGGTTGTAGCTAGGATGGATATCCATAACATGAAACTTAGTCTTAAACTCAGCAGGCCCCATTTGGATGTGCAAATCAATCTCTCCTATGGTATCTCTTTGCCCTCCATCGAATGCTCTTATATTTACATGGCTTGATGAATTTTCCCCAGATCATACCCCATTTGGACCAGCATGGAGAGGGGACAAATATTTACACCAGATCCATCGTCTATTAATACCTGATTAACTGCATAATCTCGACAAATGACAATGACATACATGACTTTGTTGTGCATTGCTCCTTCAAACGGTAACTCTTCATCACTGAATGATATGCAATGGTTCCCCACAACGTTCCCTATCATCGCAGCCAAATTTTTAATGCTCGTTCCTGTGGGAACATACGCTTCCTCCAAGACCTTCGACAGAGCCTGTCGGTGGTGTTGCGAGCTCAATAATAGTGCCAATACAGAGATTTGGGATGGCGTTTTCTCCAAGTATTTGATAATTGAGTAATCCTTTGGTTTCATACGTCTCCTAAATTCCTCAGCCTCTCCTTCAGTGATTGGCCTTTTCTGTGAATCTCTCTTGTTGGTCAATTCCTCAGGGATGTAACTTTGTCCAGATTGTATCATCCCCTGGGCAGCGGCAGTTTGCACAATAAATTCCTTCTTTGGAGGGGGAGCGTACACTTGAGTCGATGCAGTCATCACTATAAATGAGGCTTTCTAGCTAATACTTAAGGTAGCCACAACTTTCTCTATCTTTCCTACCTCTTTTGTCCTTTTGCACTTTTTGGAGTTCACCTGAGTAATGGTCTTGCTAGATGCCCATTCGTCTTCTATTTCAATCATATTAACTGTAGGTCCCCTATGGTTAGGCAATAGATTACTGTTAATATTTGGTGTCAGCGACTGAAGTGTGATGACCTTCTGATCGATCAAATCTTGGATCTTATGTTTCAAGTTAATACAATCCTCGGTACTGTGCCCCGCTGCTCCTGAATGGTAGGCATAATTTTGATCGGGATGATAAAATTGAGAGTTGGGATTGATAATCTTTGGATGGATCGATTGTAAATAACCAGCTTTCATCAATCTTTCAAAGAGCTGGGTACGACTTTTAGCTAGCAGTGTGAAGTTTCGGGGAGGTTTCTTTTCAAAGTTCGGACATGGAGGGTTATAATGGTTCTAATTTACAGAAGGAGGTACTTGATGATAATTGGGAGATATTTGGATATTTACTTGGTTATTTGGAAAAGTAGCTTGAGTATGAGGCTGATAATTTAGTTGTGGAACTTGGCACTGGGATAAAGTATTTGGAATTGGAGCTTGACATTGGGGTTGAGCATAGAATACAGGCTGAAATCTTGATAACGATGATGAGGAAAGAATATTCCTAGGCTTGAATTTCCTCTTTAACTGATCAATAGAATTAGTAGAGACTGCAGTCGCATCCTCTCTTTTTTTCTTTAGGAATGCCAAAGATTCAGATGATGTTGGGGTTTTGGCAATTTTTCCTATTCAGATGCCTTCCTCTAAAGATTCCCCAATCTTTACTAAATCTGTGAAGGTTGCTCGAACCGTGGATACCATCCTGGTATAAAATTCTTCTTCCTGTGCGCGAGATAAAATCGATACCATTTCTTCCTCAGACATGGGAGGTTGTACTTTAGCAGCCTCTTTTCTCCAACTAAAGGTGTACTATTGAAAACACTCATTATTCTTTTGTTTGATCCAATCTAGTGAGTATCGGTCAGGGACTATTTCAATGTTGAATACGAACCGGTCAAGGAAACTCTTGGCCAATGTCTTCCAACCAGTCCACTTTTTCGGCTCCTGAGACATGAACCACTCCAAGGCTTCATCATTCAAACTTTGATTGAATAGGCGCATTAATAACGCCTCGTTTTTCCCTATCCCTACTAGTTGCTTGCAACACCTTCTTAGATGGGCCATTGGATTTTTGCTACCGTCAAACATCTCAAACTTAGCGACCTTGTATCCTTCTGGTAGGTCTACTCCTGGGTGAACACACAAATCGTCATACCCCAAACCGTCGTGGTCCTTGGCCCCGTGAGACTCTTTGATCCTTATGATCTCTTGTTGCATGGCTAGTAAATTCCTTTCATGCTATGCCCTCCATTCCTTCTCCTTCTCCTCGTAATGGTCCATCTCGAGATTGGGAAGGGGTTCATAAATATCAGGGGATATGATGGCTTGAGGAGGATTTAGAAGGAAGGCTTGATTTTGCAGATGGAGGGAATTTGGTTGGTAAGTGGGGAGAACATTTTGGAAATTGGGAAGGTTATGTGGGCCTTGTAAGTATTTTGGCAGAATATGAGAGGGATTTTGCAGATTTGGAAATGAATGTGATAGATTCAAAGGTAGGTTTGCCGTATTTTGTGGATTTGGGAGTAAATCTTGCGGATTTAGGAATGGGTTTTGTTGATTTGAGAATGAGTTTTGAGGATTTGGGAATGGATTCGAAGTCGGGTTCTGTGGGGTTGCGGATGGATTTTATGGATGGTAGGCATCTGGATTATTTTCATGATTAGTGTTTTGGACAAATGGAGGAGCAGAGCCGGATGATACATTAGTTGGTTGGTCCTCGAGAATAGGGGTACTGAGGGGAGGGATTTGGAGTGGAGTCCCGTGTCCCCCTGGAGCAGGGGCATTGATGGTGATGGCCAAGTTAGCCAATTCTCGAGTGCGATTTATTTCCTCCTGAAGAAATTCTAATTTTCTTGCAAGTTTCGCAATTATGTCATTCTGCTCCGCTATCATATTATCTGGGATAGCCAGTGCACTTTCTTTGTCATTTCCTATTATTTTTGAATGATGGTCCGAGGATGGGATTTTCTGTGCTTTCGATCGGGTGAAGTAGGGATGTTCTGCCAGTTTATCAACACGGAGTAATTTCTGTTATCTGCGAAGTAAAACAACTCAAAGGCAAATGTGTTAGTTTCCGTATGTGATAAGTAATGCAAAATATTTGACAGGAAATAATCACATAGAGTTGTTTGAGTCATTGCCAAATTCATCCATAGGTCATAGTGGATAAACTTGCCTTTGATCTCAACCAACGCATATAAGCACATAAAATAGTTATATCACACAAGACATTAAAATAACGTGTATCCTAATTGGGGTGAACCTTTTTGAGCCAAGGGTTCAGGTCTAATGATTTTTTGAAGAAAATATATGCTTTCTCAAAGTCAATCAATTAACCCACAACTCATAGACACAAAAAGGGCATAAATGCCTACAAAATATAACAAAACAGGGATACAATTTTTAGGGAAAAGAGGAAATAACATGAAAGAAGATAAGTTCCCGCACAGGGGAGAATAGAAAAGCTAGCTACTGGAGGCTTCTTCGTCTGTTTTCGCTTTTTTTGCCTTGTTTACCTCATGTGATATTTGATACCTATTGATGATAAGGTCACTCCCGCATAATTGTGCCTTGCAGTCGTAAGTCATTTCTCCTATGCTGTCCAGTTGGGAGGCCATGCTATCGTCCAAAGCGATTAGGCATTTCCTGGCATCATCAGCATCTTGCCTAACTCTTTTCAACTCTTCCCTCAATGTATGTATGGTCAAAGCATCTTCCATGTGCATCTGCCGGTGCACAATTTCACTTTTCTGGAATTCATCTTGTAGCCTGTGAAGCCTAATTTGATGCTCGGATTCTACATCCACAACCCGAGTGGGCACATTTGGTCCCAGATTCAATGCTACGGCGAGGATTTTTTTCAACCACTCCTTAAAAGTGTCGCTGACTTCAGGTTCATACCCTATACGGAAAGAGACTTCTACCCACTTTTTCCTTCTCCATCCATTTATCATGTAGTCTTTGAGCGAGGGCTTATTTTCATCATGTTCGGTGAAGAATCTGAGCATAGAATCGATTTGAGGCGTCTCCTGCTTGATCTCGAATTGCCTAAGAACTCTGCCAGGATTGTAGGGGCGGGTTCCCCTGAGACCCGGGAGCACTAAAAAAGGCCATTCACCCCCTCGAATGATGTGTTTCCCTGAACGAAGATAGTTAAGGGACCATTGGACATCACCATCTCTTAATTCTCCAAGAGTCTTAAACCAAAATTCGTGGGATGCTTCCCTTTTGAACTTGTGTAAAAATAACCACATGTCGTGCGATTCTAGCAGATTTCTCCTTGTTTTGTGATCAGGTTGTGCCGTTCTAGGATTTTTCACCAAATGCATCATCATCCACCATTGTAATATAAGGTTGCAGCCTTAAAAGAAACGATTCTCGACTTGACATCTTCCCAAAGCGCGATATATGTCGGCGATAATCATAGGGGCTAAGTTGTGGAATACTTTTTTAGAATTGTATTCCATTCCAAAGAAGAGTGCATGGGTAACTGTGACAACCTTCAGATGAATTGTGCCATTTTCCCCCTGCGGGAACACCATGGTTCCAAGTAGGCCTACCGCGAATGCAAAAGCTCTCATTTCCTTCCATTTGGCTTCCGACTCCAATTTATGGCCAAATTTGTGAAAAGAGTTGAATCTTCCGAACCGATGGTACAACTCACGAAAAGTGATATTTTGCTCCATCCCGTTCTCCTATCCAGGTGTCATCATCAGTTAAAAATACTTCCTTGATCTTTTGACGATCCCACACATCCGGGACTAAAATATTCTTATCCGGTGTCTCCTTTCTCTTAAAACACATTTCTGTACTCTCATAGCAAATCAATACCTCTTCAATGGTGGGGGTCAATTCAACATCCCCGAAGTGAAATACCATGTTCTGATCATCCCAAAAGTTGTTAGTACATGGATCATTTTGGGCCAAACGTCCATCTCGATCAAAGAAGGAAGATGCCCAATATTTGTTCTAACAATCTTTCACTCTTCTGTACCCATGTAATCCCACCACAGTTTCAGGTAATTGTCGGGTTTGGTGACCATCTTGAACTTTTCACGAGAATGCAATTGAGCCATATCTACATAAAAGAAGATAAAATAAGTCTTTCCCCAACCCCAAAGGATAATGGATTGAATTTATACAAGTATATATTTCTTCAACACATAAGCATGGTTCGTCTGTGATTGACTCGGGGTCAAATAGACATAGGGAAGGTTTTCTAATGGGCCCAATACCCCGCTCGAATATTGGGTTGTCCTAGGCACATGCCTAAAATAGGGTTTTGGTTTCGTTCTATCCTCGGTGTCTAGAGTGGGCTTGGACACTGGTTCTCAAGCGGACAACTTGAGTTTGAAAATACGAACAGCATCAGATGACACACGTGCTGATAAGTTGTTCGTATTTCCAACATATTTTGGAATTGAACAACAAGGGCTGGGACATCCACGAAACCCCAAAACAGTTTATAAGATGCAGGAAATGCCATGAGATGCGATAATTAAACTTTACATAATCGAAACACATAAACACATAAACAGTTAATCAAAGACGAAATAAAACATTTGGTTAGAACCTAGTTAGATCCCCAGCAGAGTCGCCATTTCTGTTTTGACGAAATTTTGACTTTTTGAAGAGAGTCGCCACTTAATTTTTGAAAAGTAATTAAGAAACCTTTATAGAGTTAATTCAAACGATTCAAAATAGAAAAATTATTTTAAGTTAGAGATTCTAGATAAGCGGTTCCTATTAACATTTTAGGAAGGTGTTAGGAACCTAAAACGTCCGCTAACTTGCGATTATCCTGACTGTTTGAAAACGTCTTTTGACTAACTTCGAAAAAATATTGGTTTGTTGGAAAAAGTAAATTGTTTAGGAAATATTTTTAAGGTTTTATGCAAAACCAGTTTTTTAGCGACTTACTTAGGGATTTAACTAGGTTCGCAATAAGCACGTAAATAAGTAAGCAAAAGGAAAAAAAAAGAAAAAGGGGAGAAATAGTGATTTGGGATTTTAGGCCCAAAGCGTTGTCCCTGTCCTAATCTAGTTGGGTTTTTGACCCATTTTCACTTGTCCTAGTCTAATTTTTGAACGTTTGACTCGAGTTTTGCTTCACCTGTATTAAGTACAACTTTGGCTTCGAGGCCCCAAATAAATGAATAAGTAAATGATTAAATGAATAAATAAGAAGAAGACAATAATAAAAATCGAGAATTTTCAAGTCTCTTAGTGACCTCATCAATAGGTTTTGACCCATTTTCCTTCGTCATCTATCTTGTATCACTCGCACGCCTTATAGTTGACCTTGGGTTTAAACTTCAGACTTGACTCGAAGAGGTGAACCTCATTGAACCATTACGAAATGCAAGAGGAGAGGAATCCATTTGGACTCAAGACATTTTTTGCATGCAAAGAAAAGATAAAGAAATTAATATACGTGCAAGGCATAAAAGTGACATATTTAAAAGCAAAAGACAATATCAAGAACCAATCTTAGAATGACAATGATAAGCATACTTGCACACAAATGAGAGTAAACAAATAAAATTCAAAGCAAAGACACACCCACTTACATGCCTAATGATTTATGTTCATATAAAAATGAATAAAGGTAAAAGGAAGAATGCCATATTCAATGAATTAATGCGAGAACAAATAATGCATGTTGCGAGAATAAAGGGATGAGGCGATAATAAAATTACCCATGACTTCTAAAATTGCACAAACATATAATCCAATCCATAGAACAAAATAAAATAAAGGCTAACTTTTCAAGAAAGGGAATCTTTAAATTTCAATTAAGACGGCATTAATGAAAATTAATACATCTAAGTCATGGACAACTTTAGGAAAAACACGTAAAGACCTATGATTTATTGTTCTAAGACATCATTGGTTCTCTTTTGATATTATGAATCAAGGAGAGACATGATCAAGTCTTTATACTCACAAACTGCATATATAACAATCCAAAGGAAGAAAGAAAATTTAAATAAAAGTTTAGCATTTCTAAAAGTGAAATATCATTTCATAATCATACTATGCATGTCACGAAAATATCTAAATAATTCTATTTAGCCAAAAAAATTCGAACTTTCTTATCAATTTGAAAAAACAACATGCGAACAAAAAAGAATAAACATCTTAGATGAAAAATAAAGCTAGCACTTCATATCTTATATGAGGGTTTTGAAATCCATTAAAATAATTAGTAAGCAAATGACAAATTCTTGACTTAACTAATTACTATTTTTATTAAGGCACAACAAATAATAATAACTATTCTTCCAACATAAAATAAACAATTTACATGATAAAAAAAATATATCTACCAACAATAAGTTTAAACAAGACATGGGTATTGTTTTTCAAGTAAAGATCTAAACTTTATCCAAAATAATCAAAGAATAAAGTAAGAAAAGAGAAACAATCAATAATATCTATTCTTTTCAACATAAAGGAAATAACTTTACATGCTAAAAATAAATATATCTACCAACAATAAGTTTAAACAAGACATGGGTATCGTTTTTCATGTAAAGATCTAAACTTTATTCAAATAATCAAAGAATAAGGTGAAAAGGCAAATAATTCAACATTAACTATTCTTCTAAACATAAAGAAAATAACTTTACATAGTAAGAACAATTGTATCCAACAATAATGAGTTTGAAAAAAGTACAAATACTTCTTTTAAGCAAAGATTGAAACTTTATCCAAAATAATCAAAGAATGAAGTCAAAAAAGACACATACAATTATTGATAGCTCATTTTTATATCATGAACATGAAAATAATTAAAATATCGACACCACAACGTCCTAGGGCCTTCAAGGCCATCTACAACATACAATCCCAACAAATAAAATTATATCTACGAACTACGAAGAAGAAAAAAGATGAAGATAAAACGATAATAAAAACTAAAATAATAAAAAAAAGAAAAAAAGTGTGTTTACCTTTTGGGGGGCAGCAAAACGAGACTACGAGCTTCGTTGGAATCACCCACCACCGAAAAACATCGCCGGCAACTCAAAAATTTTGATTAGCCGATAAACTTTATGAAACAAAAAATTTTTACTAAATAAAAATAACTATTTTTTCTCAAAAAGATTTTTTCACCTTTCTAGCTTTTTTTTTTCTTCCTTCTCCCCTCCTCTCTCTACCAAAGTAGTGGTAGTATTTATAGGCGAGAATGGGGTATTTTTTTTCCCTTTTCCACCAATGTGGGAGAAAAGTATTTATAGGAAAGGTTAGAGATTTATTTCTTGTCATCTACCAATGTGGGAGAAAAAGCATTTATGGGGGTTTTTGGAATGAAAAAATTTAAGATAAGGTGAGGTGGAAGATAATGTGGGGGGAAATAGTACAATGTAGTACAATCTTTGAATTTTAAAATTGGAAAAGGACAAAGTTGGGGGGAATAGTACAATTTGAATTTATTTTTTGGTGGGAATTGGGTAAAAGTTATGAGAGTTCTTGAGAATTTTGAGGTTATTTAAAATATAAGCCCAATTGAAATTTAAAATTTAGCCATATTTATTTATTTTGACCAAATTAAAAATTAATTGACGAATTGCATTGTAATTATGACCAATTTTCAATTGTGGTCAAATCTAATACATTGGCTAAATTAAATTAAAATTTTATACGAATTAATACTTTTTTTTTATCCCGGGCTTCTTGATTTAAAAAAATGAATGCATATTTATCCAAATAAATTATTTTTGAGAATAAATTATATTTGAATTAAGATTTTAATCATTTGAATTTATTTTCAATATAAACCTTAATTAAATTTGATATTTTGTAAAATAAATATTTAAGTAACAAATTATATAATCTCGTATAACTGAATACGATAGTATATAATCACTACTTAAAATGAAAAAATCACGTACAAAAAATATTTGAAGTTTTTTTTTTGTGAATGAAATAATTATTTTGGTTTATTAAAAACTGAAGAAACTCAGGATTAAATTTAGTCGTGCAGGGCAAAAATTAGGTTTCAACAACAACAACAACAACAACAACAATAATAATAATAATAATAATTAGGTTATGTTTTTTCTTTCTTTTAGCGTATGTATTTTCTTTTTTTATATCCGATCTACCTATAAGGGATTCAAAAAAATCCATGTATATTTATATGTTTGGTTTGGTTTGGTCGACTTTGAATTTTTAATTCTTATTCAATATTTAATTATCATTCTATTTATTTCTTATTCTCAACATATCGGCAGTTGGAGTTAGGGATTGAGCACTTGTGGCAACAGATGGTGGTGAAAGTCATGATGAGAAATTCTCCTAAAAATGATTTGTTAATAAATAATAAGGAACTAAATGATATTTCAATCATAAAAGAAAGATTATTTAATTTTAAAAAAGTCGCAAGATTGGATTAATTTAATTAAGATATATGATGATATGATTTTTAAGAAAAAAATTAATGAATAGTCGTGACTATGACTTTTGTCTAAACACATTCAACAAACAAAAACAAAACACGCTTCTGATGTATCAAATTCCTCATCTGTTGCGACTGATGAATTAGTTAGAAGAAGTAAAAAAAGCTCCTTAAACAGATGGTCGTTTTATATTAACAGATGGTATATCTATTGAAACAGATGAGTTATCTGATGCAACAGATATACAATCTGTTGCCATAACTCAATTAATAAAAATAGTTATTAAAGGAACAGAACGATTATTGAAAACCAGGTGTATTCGATTTTTAAATTGAGAAAAAGGTTATTTAAATTTAATAAGCTGAAAAGTCATGACTTGTCACAATAATAAAAAACTCACCACCAGCTTGATTTAATTAAGTCATTTCTTTTCACAGAAAAGAATAAGAAAATAAATGATAAACAAGTTTAAACCGTAAAAAACTCATCAGAAATTTTCTTATTTTTAAATCTTCTTTATTAATTTATATAATTAAAAAGTCAAAAAATTTGAATGTCATGAAGATAATTTTTTTTTAAAATATATATATTATATGTTGCAACAAATATATTATCTGATACAATAGGTTAACTATTTGTTGCAGCAGATGATATATCTATTGTAACAAATGATTTATCTGATGCAACAGATATATAATCTGTTGTCCAGCTCAGTGTAAAAAAATGGTTGTTGGAAAGAACTAATTATTTTAATAATTATAAAGATGAAAAGTCATGACATAATCAGAATATTGCTTAATTTAATTAAGTCATTACTTTTTACAGTAATCAAGAATGTCATTAATAAATGAAGGTGAACAGTTATGCCTTTAAATCTACTTTATTAATTTATATAATTAAAAAGTCAAAAAATTTGGATGTCATGAAGATAATTTATTTTTTAAAAAAAATATATATATTATATGTTGCAACAGATATATTATCTTATGCAACAGGTTATCTATTTGTTGCAACGGATGATATATCTGTTGTAACAAATGATTTTTCTGATGCAACAGATATATAATCTGTTGTCCAATTCAGTGTAAATAAAAAATGGTTCCTATAAAGAACTAATTATTTTAATAATAATAAATCTGAAAAGTCATGACTTATCACAATATTGTTTAATTTAATTAAGTCATAACTTCTTACAGTGATGAAGAATGTCATTAATAAATGGAGGTGAACAGTTGTGCCTTTAAATCTGCTTTATTAATTTATATAATTAAAAAGTCAAAAAATTTGGATGTCATGAAGATAATTTATTTTTTTTAAAAAATATATATATTATATATTGCAACAAATATATTATCTGATGCAACAGGTTATCTATTTGTTGCAAATGATGATATATCTGTTGTAACAGATGATTTATCTGATGCAATAGATATATTATCTGTTGTCCAACTCAGTGTAAAAAATGGTTCCTGGAAAGAACTAATTATTAATAATAATAAAGCTGAAAAGTCATGACTTATCATAATATTGATTAATTTAATTAAGTCATAATTTTTTATAGTAATCAAGAATGTCATTAATAAATGGAGGTGAACAATTTCGATTTTTTGCCTAACTCATTCAAGTTCAATCCTCTATAAATAGGTCCCTCCTTACTCAGTCGTTCAATCTACTACACACTATTTATTTGTCGCTCGTGTTACACCTACAACTACTTTCTCTTCAAGGACTTGATAGATTTTTCCTTTCTCTGGTAAGTTGTTTTCTTGATTTTTTTGTAAATATTCATTGTATATTACATTACATTACATTCGAATTCTTTATTTTCTTACTTTTGTTTTTACATATGTTTTGTCAACTTATGTGTTTTCTAGATATGGCTGATCCTGTGTGAGATGTCCTATTTTATGAGATTCCATGTGGGAACTTCAGAAGGAGGTTCATGACCTGCATTGGGAGTTGGCCGCAATCAGAGTAAGGATGTTGTGGGAGATCCGCAGGCTGAAGAATGCGCTACTGCTGCCTGTTGAAGATAATAATGATGTTAATTATGATGATAATAATAATTAAGCTTTTCTTCTTTTATCTATGTATTTTTTTTGTTTTATAAAAAATTATGTTTGATGCACTTGACTTTTTATTTCTTATTTAATTTTCGTGCTGTCTATTTCTATTTCTTAAGGAATGACATGTCTACAATTAAGGAATAATTTAATTCCAGTATCAATAGCAAGAATATATGAGTTATCTGTTAGGTTTTGTGTGTGACAGGAGCTGTATTTTGTTGTTCGAAATATATTAGTAATCTGATGAAACAGATTATTTATCGATTAAAAGATATTACTAATATGGTGTAGCAGAATACCCATCTTTCGATTCATATTACGGGAACCTAGAACCCTTAAACATGAATCCAACATGAGTCTACTGTTACAACAGAATATTTATCTGGTGCTGCAGATAATGGATCTGTTTAAACAGATTGCTCTTGTATTGCATCCATGTTCGCGTACAAACTATTGTTAAAAAAACAACACACTAGCAGTTACCCAAATTCAACTAAAAAGCATAATCCGACTTACCAAAGTCTCCTCTCAAGTAAATTCCAAAGTTGAAAGTGATTTATGAAACAAAATTTGACATAAGAATTTGGTCAAAGAGCAGCAGTTGGGTTAACAACAACAACAACAACAATGGTCAACAAGAAGAATATAAAGATGATAATGAAGTATAAGATAATGATAATAAATTAGAAAATGATGAATAAAGCAGCAGCAACAATGAACAACAAATATCACGAAGAGAGAGAAAATAACAACGGATGAGGAGAGAGAAAAAGACATCTTTTTTCCCTTCGTTCCCCATTATATATTAACTAACATTTGAATCAAGTGTAAATTTAGAAACTTGTGGGTTATTTTGAAAATTTCCAAACTTTCTTAAACCATAATTAAGTAATTGTCACCTTTACTCAATTATTAAGACTTGTGTCACCTACACCTCATTTTAAAACTCTTTTGTCACTGGTGGCCCAAAACCCCATGCTTCTCTAGTATCAAATACAATAATTAATATTCAGTAATAATAATATGAAGGAGATTATAAAAAAGTGGAGGATAAAGAAGAATATGAAAATCAGAACATAGATATAAAGGTACATCAAGAAGCAGGTCTATCACCCCAATCTTCTACTAAGAGCAACTGAGCAAGAAATAAGGTAGAGAATAAGCCTACTAGGGTGAATCCTAAAAGGTTAGGAAAAACAACTTTTAAATGAGAATGAGGTCATTATTTGGAATGTAAGGTCTGTTCGAACCCAAAATTCATTCCAAAGAATTCCAATGTTACACAAGTATCCTAATTTTGCAAAAATTACTTTGATGGAACCATTTCAAGAAGAAATAAATATTCATAAGTACAAGAGAAAGTTAGTGTGCATTATACAAATTACAATTAGAATGAGAATATATGGGTGTTCATTCAGGAACAAATTTAGGTTAGAGTACTTTCAGACACTAAACAGTAGGTGACTTTGTAATTGTATTTTTAGGAAACCATTGAATCAGTGGTCATAACCATTGTTTATGCCAAGTGTGATGATAAGTAAAGTCTAACACTCTAGGATGGAATTTACTCTATCTCTCATAACATGAACCTCCCATGGATTATTAATGGAGATTTTAATGTTATAGTTTCTGATGAAGAAAAGATTGGGGTACTTCTAGTTACTCCTAGTGAAGTTGAAGACTTTGCATTTTGTGTTAACTCTTGTGATTTGATAGACATTAACTTTAAAGATAGTCCATTCAATTGGTGGAATGGTAGAGCTGATAATGAGTGCATCTTCCAAAGACTAGACAGAATTATTATGAATCAAGAGTTTATAGGCAACACTGGACATGTGAAAATGGAGCATCTGACTAGAGCAGGGTCTGATCATTCCCCTTTATCACTATCTTGTGCTGGACAACAAACACATATTAGGAAACTTTTATAATTTTTAAAATTTTGGGTAGATGAGACTAAATTTAAGGAGGTGGTGAAGAAGAGCTGGGTTGCTCAGAATGAATTTGCTATTTTCACCAGTATTAAGAGAAAGATAAAGAATGCCAAGGCTACTCTTATTGGTTAGAGTAAAAACATGTATGGTGATATATTTAAACAATTGATAATTATTAAGAAAATGTTAGAGTTAAAAACGACCTCCAGCAAGCAACAAAGTTGTTCTAAGAAAGGCCCATACTGAGTTGAAGAGGTGTTTGCATTTTGAAATGGAGTTTTGGAGACAAAAGGCAGGAATAAAATGGTTCTCTGAGGATGATAAGGCTACTAGATTCTTCCATAGTCTATTAAAAGAGAGGAGAAAGAGACTTTCAATATCTAGAATTATCAAAGAAGATGGGAAATAAATAGAAGGAAATGAACAAGTGGCTGCAGATGCTATATTCTTTTTTCAAAAGCAATTTTTTTGTGAAAATACTCCACTAGACACATTCCTTGTAACCATGTACCTACACCAATTACTGAAGAGATGAACATGGGTATTACTGTTGTACCAATAGAAGAGGAAGTGAAAAAGATAATTTTTGAATTAAATATGGGAAAGTGCTAGCGGTCCTGATGGATTGACTAGTCTATATTTCTGAAGATGATGGGATATTGTAGGTAGAGAGGTGGTAAAAATGCTTAATATTTTCTTTGCAGGAAGTAGTTTACCTAGGTCTATTACTCATACTAATTTGGTCTTTTTGCCTATAAATACCTTGTCTAGACTTTTACAGACATGAGGCCAATTATCTTAAGTAATTTTCTAAACAAGGTGATTTAAAGATTACTACATGAAAGAATTGAGACATATCTCCTTCTGTTGGTTTTTAAAAACCAGTTTGGATTTATGATGAGAAGAAATATCACTGAAAATGCCTTCTTGGCCCAAGAAATTATTTTTGATATTAGAGAAAAAGGTAAACATGCTAATGTAGT
This sequence comes from Capsicum baccatum var. pendulum, assembly GCA_030864225.1. Classification (NCBI taxonomy): domain Eukaryota; kingdom Viridiplantae; phylum Streptophyta; class Magnoliopsida; order Solanales; family Solanaceae; genus Capsicum; species Capsicum baccatum. Next base: position 72,572,487 of record CM061551.1, read on the forward strand.
AATCAAACTGGACATGGTCGGAGCTTATGATAGAGTTGATTGGAGTTTTTTGATAAAGCTATTAGAGAAAATAGGGTTTGATAAGGTAGTGGTGGATATGATATAGAGGATTTTGGCTAGAAATTATTCAATCCTTATAAATGGAAAATCCTATGTCTTCTTAATTCTACTAGGGGTGAAACAAGGATACCCTTTATCCCCTATCTCGTTGTATTAGTTGAAGAAGTATTGGCTAGAGCCCCGAATTTATTATTTGACATTGAGAAATTCAAGGATTTTGGGATACCAAATAGACTTATACTAATGACCATCTGAGTTATGCAGATGAAACTATTTTATTTGTGTTTGCAGACAAGAAGTCATTACAGCTAATGATGAAGACACTTGAGGACTATGAGCAGCAGTCAAGGCAAAAAGTTAACTAGGAGAAGAGTTCATTTTATGTTCATGATAAAACAACTAATGTTATGATCCAGGAAGTAGAGGACTGTATTGGATTTCCTAAAGGAAAGTTTCCTTTGATGTATTTAGGGAGTTCAATTTCCAATGCAAGAAAAAGGAAAAATACTTCTCTAAGCTCATTAAAAAGGTGCACAATAAATTATAGATTTGGAAAGGGAAGATTCTTTCTTTTGTAGGTAAATATGTTTTGCTTAATAATATGTTGAATATCATCTCTGTCTATTTTATTATCTACTATAATTCTTCCTAAATGTGTCATTCGTGACTTGCATAGAATCTTTGCGAGATTTCTATAAAATATCAAGAAGATTGGTAGAAATAAGCACTAGGTTGCTTGGACTGACATCTACAAGCCTAAAGAAGAAGAAAGATGGTTTTACATCACTATTTGATATTTCCAAAGAATTATTTTCTAAATTATGGTAATCAATGTGGACTATCTTCACTGGTATAAATAGTACAAGAGATATGTTCCTCAGGTAGTTGAATGAAAAGAGGGTTCTCAAACATGTAATTATATGTTTGAAGCCAGAAATTATGTTGACCAAGAGATTTGGTGAGAGTATAAGGGTGGGCATGCTAACATTTGGAATGAAAATGGAACACAACTTAGGACTCTGTAGTATTATCTTCCAGTAACCAACAATGTATATCACTAGTTTTAAGATGTCAATTAGTTATTCTATAATAGGAGGTGGAATCTTAGATTACTGTCACGAACCAAATTCTTAGATAATGATGGCGCCTACTATATCCTACCACTAGGCAAGCCAAACCCATAGTTTGAAATGACTAGTAACTGAATACCAAATAGAATAAGGCAAGAATATGGAATAAATATAATAAACGATCAATTACACAGACAAATTCCAAAACTTGGTGGTATCAGTACAAGAGTTGCTAATAATACAATAGTACAAAGTGAAGTTCAACTGAATATACTGGTATAACTTATCTCCAAATACAACATAGAGACTAGTCTAATACATACGAGAGAGGTAAGTAATGCTCTAAACGCCATGAGCTCACTCTAAGTCTCCAAATCATGGCTGATTCGTATGATGCATACATCAATAACGATAACCTATACTATGATCTACAGGATGTAGAAGTCCAGTATGAGTACCAAATAAATGGTACTCAGTAGGCAACAACCAACTAAGCTCCCAAGATAAAGCAAATATATATAATATATAAACAGAATAAAAACTATACCCAAGAGTCCAGTAATCATATAATAAAGCCAATGGGATTATAAGGATATTCTATCCTATTCATGTTCAAGACACTAGCCTACTAAGGCTAAGAAAATATCAAGGATGTACTATTCTTTTCTATCCAAACTCAAAAATCTTAATACTATACTGTATATCTATAATGCCCCGAGTCTGTACCCCGGATGCTACATGGTGCATACGACCCCAAAGGACCACAAGCTAATCCATGACTGATATCTGCTGTGAGCATTAAATAATATACTGTAATAATGCAAAAAATAGGCTAAAATGCCATAAGGTTCAATTATTTGAAATACTGATAAAATATAACATCTATGATAATATCTGTAAAACTGTAGACTGTCTGAATATATAGTCTGAAAAGCCTTTAATTTGAACTTTCTGAAAGTAGAGTTGATGGAACAATCCCCCAACTAACTCTATTTACTAAAATACTGCATCTACTGAACTAATACAATAAAGAAATATCCTCGAATGATGAGTACTCACTACTAAATCTTACACTGCTGGCTGAATCTGAATTTGTCTATGCCCGATTGGGAACTTGAGCATTCGAACCTTTGATATGAGATATCATAGCGCAAGAGAAAGTATGTGCGAGTACGTGAAATATATTGGTATGCTAGATGAGGTAAGTCTGTATGCAAGGGTTCATATGCATGCGCATATAACTGACTGAATGATATAGAGTAACTAAATATAAGAGTACATGGTTAACTGATACTACAGAAAATCACTGAGCATACAATGCTGTACATATACGTATAAGCTGTAACTGAGATTTTCTGAAGCTAAGTACTGAGTTATGATATTGAGTAACTGATAATCTGAGATTTCTAATAACTGAGTTACTAATGTTGATTGACTGTGTCTAACAGTCTTGATTCTATAGAACTAAACTGAGTTCTTTACTGAAAACTGAAATTGAGCCTTTGGGAGGTAATTATCTAACCGACATGTCCCAAATAAGATAAGATAACTGAGTTGTGGTCCAATTTATAACCCCAATTGGAAGGGTATCAGTACCGTGTCATTGGTAAAGACAACTATTGCGGAGTTAGTCCTAACTAGCGGGTGACCCCTGAGGTTAGTTCTAAACTAACGGGTGATCCATGAGTATGTCTGTCCTATCTAACGGGTGACATCTCATAACCTACGCTAGCTACGTAGTTCTTAAACTTAGGGATTGCTTCTAGGGACTCAGTCCTAACTAACGGGTGAGACCCCATCCCTAGGCTCGCTCAGTGCTAAATCCTACTCCCAACTGAAAGACACTGAACTGGACTTGGACTGATACAAAGTTTACTGAGTTTTCCTAAGTTCGGTAACTAACTGAGTTCTACTGAGTTTTATAACTAAAGGAGAGTACTACTGATCGTGACATGACTAAGATTATTCTGTAACTGACACTGGCTCTAGGTAAACTGCTAAATTACCGAGTATTAAATACCCCCAGGACTCGATAGCATGAAAAGTAAAGCATAAAATGATCTTGAATAACATAACAATATTCATTTGTTCATAATTCATCCGTAAAGATATTTCATCAAACACTTGTAATGCATTAACTTGTACATGAATGGGGAATACATGATAGCATGCTATAATGAGATTATTTCATTCTCATAGACAATTTATCAAACACATGGAAAACTTGCTTGGTTTATTAAATCATCAATATTTAGGGTTAATATGGTTACAATAATAAACTTGCAAATTAAAGGGTTTATCATGAATATCATGTAATTCAAAACATACTAGGATCAATTCTTGGAACTTGTGATCTAAATCATGGACTAAAATCCAAACAACATCATGAACATGGATACAATTAAATTCAAACATAGAATTCATGTAATCCAAACTTGTATTTCTAAAAAATGATTCTTGGGCTCCATGGAAGTTAAGGATCCATGGATGAACATCTAACATACCTTAATTTGTTAGTTTCTTGAAGTTCTTGGTGAATCTTTAAACTTTGTGCTTGATTTCTTGCTCTAGAGTTTTTGCCTCTTGAGAGAGAATGGTTTAATTTGGGGGAAAATTACGTGAATAATGAAGTAACTAGGTTAATTAGAGGTGAATTTCGTGTTAAAGGCTGATTGGGGTGAAGGCCAAAAGAATTTACTTCCCTCAAATTTAAAACTCGAAATTAATGAAAATTCCCAATTTTGGCACCCGACGAGACGCGGTGCTATCGCTCTGTGTCACCGGAAGATGGACAACTGGAACTGAACTAGTGGTGCGACGCGACACCATCGCGGTGCCTTACTGGATGCTATTTTTGTCCTTGGTACAACACGGTGGAATTGTGTTGCCTCATTGGAAATTGATAATTGTGAACTGCGTCTATGGCGCGATGCGCCAATACCGTAGAGCAATACTGGTATTGACGATTGCCATTTCGCTGGCCTTCGTGATGCGCTGAGGTGCCTGTTGGCATACTGTCTTACTAAAATGGCTCTAACTCTTAGCCCGGGTGTTGAATTTGGCAAACTTTTTATATCGTTGGAAAGCTAATTCAATTTCTTACGCAATGGCAGACTCTAAACTGAAAAATATTGAGTATTTCAAAATTTTTTATATGGGATACTCTTGTACTAAGGGGTCGTTTGGTTGGGACTGTAGTTATACTGGGATTAGTTATGCTGGGATAATTTATGATGGGATAAGTTATACTAGGATTAGTTATACAAGGATTATTTTTTATTGAGTGTTTGGTTTGTTGTATTGAAAGTAATATGCATGGTATAGTTTCTAAGAATAAATTAATTGATTACCAAAATACCCCCATCCTATTTAACTTATATATATATATATATATATATATATATATTTCTCTTCAAGCTTTAACTTTTTATTCTTAAAAATAAAACTTTTATATTATTTCGCTTAATTTTTGTATGTGTATGCATTTCCATAATGTGTGTATTTTAAAAATAAAACCCTCATCTTATTTAACTTTAATATTTTTGCATGTGTCTTCCCCATGATTATGCCGTGTGTTTAAATTTAGTTTGAAATAAAAACTTTCAGCTTAAGCTTGTTAAAGTAAAATAGGATTTGTTGTTTATGTCACTTCATTTAAAAACATATCACTCATATAATATAGAATATTAAAATTCTTTTAATTGATATATACGATATCAATTCTTAAGTGATTAAAAAACTATTTCATTTAAAATATGTAATTCAACAGTGGAGTCGACATTTTTATTATTTTTTAGAGAAATTTAAATATATAAATAAATTTAACGTATCATATATTCATAAATAAAATATTTCTTAAATGTGTATGAATCTCTAATATTTCATGTTAAATTACTTATTTTGTTCTAAATTTCCTAAAATATTGATAATCTCATTTTTTGTTAAAAAAATTCATCATAAAAAAAAGTGAAAAAGAATTACTCTCATTTTTCATTATTTAGTATCACTAATATTTGAAGAGTCAAATTATATTTTTTTAATAAATTAAATTTTCAAATATTTTTAGCTAAATATAAAAATATTTTTTATTTAATAATTAAGCATGTACTAAGTTAGAAAGGGAATGTCAACATACTTTAATAACTTGTCCATGATTTTATAAAAATACCTTATATTTTATATAAGAAGAATAAAGTAATATATATATATATATATATATATATATATATATATATATATATATATATATAAAGTGATAATCTAAGAATTTGGAGGACAATTATGTCATTTTCTAATTTTATCCCAAGAATAAATAATGATGGGATTGTTATCCCACCAAATGGGTGGATAACTTATCCTGGTACTATTTATTAGTCCCGAAATAAGTTATCCCGAATATTGCCAACCAAACATACATTAAAATTTTTATCTCGGGATTATTTGTTTTTATACCTTAAACCAAACGGCCCCTAAAAGTTAAATTAAGCTAGGAAAATATGGGGTATTATAATATCTCCCCCATGGTAATATTCGTCTTCAAATGAGACTAACTAAGCTAAGAAATGCTGATAGACTAAGTTTACACATTGTATATGCACGACTGAAACCTGACTACATGACTGAACTAGTGACAAAATGAGTTTCCATATTGAACATGCATATCTGATGCATGGAGTACATGACTGAATTGTTTTGGCAATGCATGACTGAATATGCAACAGTAAGAGTACCAAGATTATAACTGTAACTAAATGTGGAACTGAGAAATTCTAAGAAACACCGTTACCTTAAGCTAAAAATATTGATGAACTTGAGACCACTTACTGAACATGTGTGAATGGCAGCACGAGAACATTACTGAGTCTGAAATGTGATACATGCACTGAATATCCTAAATTGAACTGAGCCCCCCGAATGTATAGCTTACGACTGAGATTAGAACTTGAGGGTCAACTTGTGAGTACCCATTATCCCTAACTGGATTCATTACATAAAGAGAAACTGGAAGGTTTATGACATGAAAGATAGGGGATTATAGTGCATCTCCCCCTTGGGACACTATGTCCCTCGAAGAATGCTGACTTGGCTGAGATACTAAGGAAAAGTTGAGACGATGCATGGGGCACCTATGAACTAAATCATGAATTGATGTCTAGGATCTAAAACTAAGAAATGATACATGAGTTGAGCCAAACTCGCAACTACCAGGATATTCCATTTTGGAATAGAACAACTAGGTGGAAAGATGGGGAAACCATACGAACATGTCCGCCTGACTGCTAAACTAAATTCCTGTCTTTATAGACTAACTCATACTGACTTATCTGATTAACTGAATGGCTGATAGCTGAATACTGGGCACGTAAGACTGAACTATACTTAGTTTAAATAACTGGATTGAAACTGTAGAGTATTATGAATATGTGGAAGGGACTGATTGAGTAACTTGAGATAACTGAGCATGAATTCATGAAAATTATATTATCTAAGAATTCAATACCAAACATATAGCATGATTCTAAAATATTCTATAAACTGAAGTACTAAAATATTGTTAACTAAATAATTGATAATTGTACGCTATGGTCAAGCAAACCTGAAACTGAATTGAGGTACTGATCTGAATACTGGGCTAAGACTGTGACTGATACTGTATCTAAGACGGTAACTGAGACTATACTAGAACTAAATACTGAGTAAACTGGAACTCCTTATACTAGGAACTATAAGCATGCATGATTTTCGATAATGTGCACTAATATGATCTATGATCATAGAGCTGATATGTAAGGCCTGAGTAGATATTGTGATAGCTGAAGTACAAAAATTTGCACTGAGGTAAGGATAGGTTGGGCGTCGACCTCTCCCACTGATTTTTCTATACATACTGATGTTATTTCTAAAGTTTGAAAGTCTAACTTGGTTACTTGTCCTACCATCTCCCCCTTATCTTAGAGCCATCATTTTAAAGATATGAACCACTTAATCAACAACTCTAAACTAAACTGTCACCAGTTTACTCTAAAGTCTGGGGTAGACACTGAGGAGGGCTCTGATACCAATATAAGGATCTTAAAGGGTTAATTGATGAAGTATGCGAGAGGATTAAAAGAAAAACAATCAAAACAACTTACAAGATTTTATTCAAACTTTAACTGAAAACATTACAAGAGAGTTTAGGAAAGCGAAATATTTCTTATGTTGGAAATTTTCTGATGCCTTCTCTAGGATTACATCATGTCTTATATAGACAAAGGTGAGAGATAAAATACATCAAGAGTGTACAAGTGTAAGGATAAGATTAAGTCTTTGTAGCCGACAGTCCTTTTGTAAAGGTAGTTGAGTGCTTTTGCTTTTTGAAAAAGTTGAGTGCTTTGCTTTAGGAAAGCTTGTCTATAAGATTCCCATTAGGAACAGTAGAATGCCCTTTCAAAAAGCAATTTCGGTTCTTTGAACCTCTACTTTTTTGAAGGGTCATTTCCCTATTCTTAATAGGGGTCCATATAGGCCATAGATATTCCTTTGGGATTTAGCATATCTCCATTATTATCATTGATTCCTGTGGAAGAAGCTTCTTCTAGAAGCTGTAAGACTTCTTCTTCATTAGTTTCCTGGCTTTCCATATCGTGCAAAGTCTTCTTCAATTTTTCCTTTAGTGCCTTCTTATTTTGTGAAGCACTGCTTGGAGGTGAAACTGGAGAAGTTGTCTTTCTTTTATCCGGAGTCTTTGGCGCTACTGGCTTGGGAGTCCAGCCTATGACCTTTATCTCTTTGGATAAATATTTGATACGATCCTGTTCTTTTTTAGCGAAGTTCCAAGCTATAATGTATGAAACTCACTTTTTAATAAAGAATTTGCACATTTGAATGTGTTCTGGGAGGGTTACACACCCTTCATTTGAACAGAAATCATTGAACCTGTTAATGAATTGTAGAGGGAGGATTTCTTTGATTCCTCCAAAATAGATCCACCATTTGTAGAACCATCTAGGGATAATAGCTTCTACCATGTCCGGACAATATTTAATAAACCAGGTGTTCCCTGGTCTGAAATATAAGAAATTAAACCATGCGAACTTGTAATCATACCAATTATACGTTTGAGGGTTGTGAGGCATCGATAAGGCAATTGGGGTATGCAGGTGATCTGCAAACCAGTTGAAAGGTGTTAATATCCTTTTGATGGTGAACCTAGAATAGTCAATGTATTCTGGATTCCTTTCATTCATGGAATGTTTGACTTCGATAGAGTCGGTGTCTACCAGGATAGCTTCATAGTATCTCCTTGTTTTGAGTGGATTCTCCGTATCCACAAAGTTTTTATCATTGTAGACTGGCTTTATTAACTGGTCTAGTGGATATCCTTCATATTCTTTATCAAGGGCAATAACTAGCATTACTTGAGTGGTAACGAATTTGAATTCCTCTTTGATGGGAGGAGTTGTTGCTGTCGTTTTGCCTGTTGTAGGATCTACAGCCCGTGCGAAGGTTTCAAGAGCCTTCATAGTATAACTCTGCTTCGACTGAATAGACGAACTTGATCATTGTCCTTTATCAAAAGGTTTATTAGTCTTCAAATCTACCAATCTAGTTGGCATTCGTGGAGGAAGCTTTGGAAATTCTGCCAAAGCTGCATATTTATTTTGAAACGGTAACTGTAGTTTCGGTTTCAGTGTAGGCCTTTGAGGGACTGATGGTCTTAATGGATTCAGCAGGGCTGACAGAGTGTCAAATGGTCTGGCCATCTTTGTTTGTTCCTGTTTGCTCCCAACTGGGATTTTCCCTAGTATAGTGGGTCTCATTCCGGCCCTGTAAGAATTCTCTTTTTTGAAAATCGGGAAGGGAATTGTTTTCTCCTTTGATAAATTCTATTTGAAAATCAAAGCTAGATAGGAGAGCTTGCCATCTAGCAAATATTTTTTTAGAAACTAGATTTTTAACATCCTTTTGTAAAATCTTTTTAGCAGATTTGCAATCTACTCGAAGTAAAAATTCCTTGTTAATAAGGTCATCTTGAAATTTTTTAATACATAGTGCTATAGATAAAATTTCTTATTTGATAGTGCTATAATTTCTTTGGGCGGAATTCCAGATTCCAGATGTAAATCTGACTAATTGTTTAGAGGAATTACTACCAATCTTTTGCTTCAGAATACCTCCATACCCGAGATCTGACGCATCAGTTTCGACAATCACAAAGGCTTCAGGGTTGGGGATACATAAACAAGGAAGGTCTTTGACTAATTCCTTTATCTTAATGACATCTCTGGTTTGCTCAGAGCTCCATGGCGCTGGAATCTTTTTAAGTCTTTTGTAAAGAGGTTCACAGACTTGCCAAATGTTAGGGATAAAGTCAGCTACATAGTTAAGGCTTCCTAAGAACCTCTGAAGCTGGGTCTTATCGCTAATTTCATTAGGGAATTTGGAGGAGAACTCTATGGCTCTGCAAATAGGTTTATAACTACCCTGATAAAGATCAAGCCCTAAGAATCTTATAGATGTCTGGAAAAGCTTCATTTTCTTAGCACTTAAGACTAAGCCATTAAACTTAACAATCTTGAAGAAAGTATTAAGGTGTTTAAAATGTGAATCAATGTTCTCAGAGAAAATAAGCACATCATCAATATAAACAATTAACATATGGCTATAAGGATTGAAAATACTGTTCATGATATTTTGGAACTCTGATGGAGTATTTTTGAGTCCGAATGGCAAGATATTTCATTCATAATGTCCAAAAGGGACATTGAAAGCATTCTTGAATTTGTCGTGTTCAGCAATTTGAATCTTCCAAAATCCTCACTTCATATCAAACTTACTGTAAAGATTAGCTTTAAAAGTTCTCTTTAAAAGATCCCTTTTATTAGGAATCGGATGTCTGATCCATTTCAAAATTGCATTCAAAGGCTTGTAGTTTATTACAAGCCTGGGAGTACCTCGTTCCTTTTCTGCGCTATTATTTACATAAAAGGCAGAACAGCTCCAAGGAGAATTAGAGGGTCTGATAATCCCATTTTCTAATAAATGGTTTATCTCATTTTTGCAGATTTCCATCATTTCTTGGTTCATTTAAATGGGTCTCGCCTTAGTAGGGATATCCTATTCATTGAATCCAGTAATGTCGGGAAGTTCTACTAAATGCCTCTTTCTTTCCCAAAATGCATTAGGAAATTCAGAACAAACTTCTTTTTCGAAAGTTTTTTCAAGATTGGCAATTTTACTCACCATCTCCGGGGGTTTTAAAGTTTGTTCAATTTTCTTTATTTGAATTTCTTGCTTAAGAAAACAAATATGTGAAGAAAGTCTGTTAATTTTAAAAGCAGTTCTTTCTTTAATAAGGTTACCTTCTTCTTGTGAGAGGGGCCTTAATAAAGGGAAGAATAGATTTTGATTTAATATCATCGTGCAAATTCCATAAAAATCACTTGTGTAAGGTTGGATTTGATTAACAAAAGGTATTCCTAGAATGATATCTTCAGTGATACCTTCAGTAATGACAAAATCATGGACAAGACAAATGCCATTGTTGCAGATATGGGCTTTTGAAAGCTTGTAATAGATTTTCATCTTTTCTCCAGTGGCGTTGTATAGATGAGAAGTGCTTTTCTGTAGATATTTGGTCGGTATAAGTCCTTTGACGATGCAATTGCTATCGGCTCCAGTATCAAAAAGGGCAACTCTATTAAGAACAAAGTCTTTGTTTATGACAATTTTTACTGCGATATGCTTGCTATAAGCTTTAATGGCCGTTATAGCGACACCTGAGGTAGAAGGAGAGTCCGAGCTGGGGAATGATCCTGGCTCTTTAAGGTGATCATTTTGATCATTGATCATTGGAGAAGCTCTAGGTGATTCTGTTGGGGAATGATGCTCTAGAAGAGACACATTTTTTAGAACCTGTTCGGTAAGAATGTTGAGTTCAACTCGATCGAGTTTGATTTTTAGGTCTCTGATTTCTCCCTTGAGGGTGGTAATTTCACCCTTGAGATCAGCTATAGAAGGTTCCGCAGGTTTATCAAATCTAGACATAACCTGTTTCATGCTAAAAGGCTGAATGATAGGTCTGGGGGACTTTTCCTCTTGAGAAAGTATCAATCTTTGAGTTCTAGAAGATATTTATTTCTAGCCTCATCATTTTGGATGTGTTCTATGATGTCAAACAGGATTTCCTTAGGTTTTCCAGAGATGACATTAACAGTCTTTTTTGTGCAAGTACAGAAAGTACCATTACAAGCACAATCTTGGCCAGATTGAGATCGATTGGATTCATATGCGGTGTTGATAAATTCTTCGTTGCTAAAATCGTCACTAGAAGAGCTGGAAATGTCGGAAGAGTCTGAAGAGTCTTCCATTATAGAGAGCAATTTCTCTTTGGTTTCTTCAGAGAGACCTAATTGGTTGATATTATTCTTCTTGCCAGATCTACAATCTTTAGCTCTATGGCCAGTTTTACCACAAGTCCAGCAAACATCCTTATTTTTAGAGGATTTTCTCCTAGTTTTTCTACTAGATTTATAAGTCTCCTTTTTTGAGGACTCTTTTCTAGGTTTGGACTTTCTATGAGACTTATACAATTTTTTCCTATGTTTCTTACTAAATGGAGAAGAAAGGTTAGCAAATCCAAAATCTTGACAGAAGGTTCCTAACCCGTATTTGGAAGCACTGCCACTCTTAAGTTGCGTCTTAAGTTTTAGGTCTGTGCAGAGGTCTATACCTACAGTGGTAATAAAGCTTATGATGTCTCCATAAGTTAAAATTCCGTAAAGGATTTTTCCTTCGAACCTATCTTTGATTTTGGTTCTAACTTTGTCTGCGAACAGGGGAGGGAGACCACTAATGAAGCGTTCTTTCCAGAAGTCATTGTTAAAGTCAGCTCTAATCATAATTTTGACTAAGAAGGTATCTTTATACCAGCTAAAGTCTTCTAAATTCTTGCACGTGAGGTTGTTAAGAATTTCAAGGCTCCTATCTTGAAATAATTTGGGCTCTCCTATAAAATGTCTAGCTCTATGATATAAGAGGGTAGCACAGGCATCTTCTTTCGCAACTTGCTCAAGGGTTTCTTATCCACTTTCACTTTTGACAACGACAGTTTCCATGGCCGTGTCCTCATAGATAAGGCTCTTAACTTCATGTGTGAAATAGTTGTCCCACCAATGCTTTATCATACCAGTGAATCCTGATACAATCATGGTGCCTGCTTCTTTGTCAGAAGGTCCTCTGATTTTATAAGCCGTAATAGCGATGCCCATTTCATGGAGTTTGTTATAGATTTGGTGTTCTGCCAATCCATCAATATTCCATTCAGTGATGCCTCTACCATCATGATTTGAGGTGGAGAGGTAAGGATTTTCCTCAAACTGGACATTTGGAGGAGACGGTCGTTTGTAGTAGTTTTTGTTGGTATAAAAACGTTCATTGGTAAGTTTTGAAAGGGATTTCTTATCCTTTTAGGTGCTAGATTCGTCTTTCTCCTTTTTATATTGGCTAAACCTGGAGAGTTTCTCGTTGATTTGTTCCATGATTTTTCCGGAAACTTTGAAGTCATCGCTGAGAGTAGGGAATTTGTCCTTTTGGAATTCAGGAGTTTTAAAGATAGGATTGGTAATTAGACTAGGGCCTGGAATACTTTTCTCAGGAGTGGGTGAGCTGAAAGGAATTTTTGTGCTTTTAGCATCATCTATTTGACGGGAGATTCAATGAAGGACCTGATTAGTATAGTTGTTTTGTTCAACTATCCGATCTAGGTATTTGTTGACCGGGGCTGATAGGGGTCTATCATGCTTCTTCTTGAAGGGAGAAGCATTGAGAATTTCATTAGAATAAGGAATTTTTATTCCTTCAAGGGGAGGAGTAACTGATTCAATTACTTTGTTACTCTGAGTATACCATTTATTAATGATAACTTGAAGGGATTCATTTTGGTTTTCCATTCTTCCAGTGAATTCAAACCAGCTAAAGAATTCGATGTCATATCGAAGTCTTTTCATATCAGCTATCCAGAGTCTGCCAAACTCTTTTTATTGATCTTTAGAATAAGTACTGGTATACCACTTCCTTTTTAACGGATCTTTAGGAAGATACCGAAGAACCTCAAGAGCTTTGAGGTCTAGAGTATACTCATTATTAGATTTGATGACCTCTAATCTTGGGTCAGTTCTAATCTTTTGATGAGGTATGGTGGGGGGAGGTTCCATGTCCGAGGCTGTAGGGCTACCTGGATCGTAGAGATTTTTGGGTTCTAGGGATCCTTGAACCCTAGTATGTTGTTGGTAATATACTTTGGGGACAGGACCAGAGAAGTCAACTCCTCTAACTTTTCCCTTGTCATTATCATTTTCTTCACTTCCTTCTGGGTTTTTAGAGGTAGAAGCTCTGTGCGAGACAGATCTCCTAAATGAAGAATTTCTAGAGGCTTCAAAACCTAGGAATTTTAAATCAATAGATCCATCAGGGTGCTGGATAACCCTTTCGATCTGTGATTTCTCCGGATAGGTAGGGATAGGTTGAGTGATAGCATCAAAGTGCCAATCATTTTTATGCATGATATCGTTCCAAACAAGAGCCTTGGGAACAAAGACATTACTTCTGTCTTTGTTTGCCTCCATGAGGGTTGTAACACCCCCAGGGCTCGTGATTCTAGCTTTGAGAGCTAGGGTGGTACCCATAAGACGATAATATACTCTGTATCTTATTGAAATTTCTCTAGTATTATCCTTACTTTTCATGTTTTTTGTTTTAACATTAAGTGTTAAAACATCCATGATGTTAGGATCATTAATATCCACTGAGAAATTTGGGTAGCAATTAAAGTATACCGGGCCGTCGGTGAGGTTACTTTGAATTACCCCTACGAGAGAATCGTCGAAATTCAATAGACGGGCATCTCTTAGAATAGCACAGACAAGGATATCAAGACCTTGTTTAAAGAGTGGCTTAATAGCCACTTGAACAAGTTCAACATGAAGATAATTAAACTGATTTTTAGCTATAATGACTTCTTGTCTGCAAACACAAATAAAATAGTTTCATCTGCATAACTCAGATGGTCATTAGTATAAGTCTATTTGGTATCCCAAAATCCTTGAATTTGTCAATGTCAAATAATAAATTCGGGGCTCTAGCCAATACTTCTTCAACTAATATAACGAAACAGGGAATAAAGGGTATCCTTGGTTCACCCCTAGTAGAATTAAAGAAGACATAGGATTGTCCATTTATAAGGATTGAATAATTGCTAGCCAAAATCCTCTATATCATATCTACCACTACCTTATCAAACCCTATTTTCTCTAATAGCTTTATCAAAAAACTCCAATCAACTCTATCATAAGCTCTGACAATGTCCAGTTTGATTACTACATTAGCATGTTTACCTTTTTTCTAATATCAAAAATAATTTCTTGGGCCAAGAAGGCATTTTCAGTGATATTTCTTCTCATCACAAATCCAAATTGGTTTTTAAAAACCAATAGAAGGAGATATGTCTCAATTCTTTCATGTAGTAATCTTGAAATCACCTTGTTTAGAAAATTACTTAAGATAATTGGCCTCATGTCTGTAAAAGTCTAGACAAGGTCTTTTATAGGCAAAAAGACCAAATTAGTATGAGTAATAGACCTAGGTAAACTACTTCCTACAAAGAAAATATTGAGCATTTTTACCACCTCTCTACCTACAATATCCCATCATCTTTGAAAATATAGAATAGTCAATCTATCAGGACCGCTAGCACTTTCCCCTATTTAATTAAAAAATTATCTTTTTCACTTCCTCTTCTATTGGTGCAACAGTAATACCCATGTTCATCTCTTCAGTAATCGGTGTAGGTACATGATTACAAGGAATGTGTCTGGTGGAGTATTTTCACAAAAAAATTGCTTTTGAAAAAAGAATATAGCATCTGCAGCCACTTGTTCATTTCCTTCTATTTATTTCCCATCTTCTTTGATAATTCTAGATATTGAAAGTCTCTTTCTCCTCTCTTTTACTAGACTATGGAAGAATCTAGTATTCCTATCATCCTCAGAGAACCATTGTATTCCTGCTTTTTGTCTCCAAAACTCCATTTCAAAATGCAAATACCTCTTCAACTCAGTATGGGCCTTTCTTAGAACAACTTTGTTGCTTGCTGGAGGTCGTTTTTAATTCTAACATTTTCTTAATAATGATCAATTGTTTAAATATATAACCATACATGTTTTTACTCTAACCAATAAGAGTAGCCTTGGTATTCTTTATCTTTCGCTTAATACTGGTGAAAATAGCAAATTCATTCCAAGCAACCCAGCTCTTCTTCACCACCTCCTTAAATTTAGTCTCATCTACCAAAAATTTTAAAAATTATAAAAGTTTCCTAATATGTGTTTGTTGTCCACCACAAGATAGTGATAAAGGGGAATGATCAGACCCTGCTCTAGTCAGATGCTCTATTTTCATATGTCCAGTGTTGTCTATAAACTCTTGATTCATAATAATTCTGTCTAGTCTTTGGAAGATGCACTCATTATCAGCTCTACCATTCCACCAAGTGAATGGACTATCTTTACAGTTAATGTCCATCAAATCACAAGAGTTAACACAAAATGCAAAGTCTTCAACTTCACTAGGAGTAACTAGAAGTACCCCAATCTTTTCTTCATCAGAAACTATAACATTAAAATCTCCATTAATAATCCATGGGAGGTTCATGTTGTGAGAGATAGAGTAAATTCCATCCCAAAGTGTTAGCCTTTACTTATCATCACACTTGGCATAAACAATGGTTATGACCACTGGTTCAATGGTTTCCTAAAAATACAATTACAAAGTCACCTATTGTTTAGTGTCTGAAAGTACTCTAACCTAAATTTGTTCCTGAATGAACACCCATATATTCTCATTCTAATTGTAATTTGTATAATTCACACTAACTTTCTCTTGTACTAATGAATATTTATTTCTTCTTGAAATGGTTCCTTCATAATTTTTGCAAAATTAGGATACCTGTGTAACATTGAAATTATTTGGAATGAATTTTGGGTTCAAACAGACCTTACATTCCAAATAATGACCTCATTCTCATTTAAAAGTTGTTTTTCCTAACCTTTTAGGATTCACCCTAGTAGGCTTATTCTCTACCTTATTTCTTGCTTAGTTTCTCTTAGTAAAAGATTGGGGTGATAGACCTGCTTCTTGATATACCTTCATGTCTATGTTCTGATTTTCATATCTCCTTCATATTATTATTACTGACTATTAATTATTGTATTTGATACTAGAGAAGCATGGGGTTCGGGCCACAAGTGACAAAAGAGTTTTAAAATGAGGTGTAGGTGACACAAGTTTTAATAATTGAGTAAAGGTGACAATTACTTAATTATGGTTTAAGAACTTAAACCATAATGCTATCAAACATATATTGGCATAATGCTTTACCATTATGCTCTACCTCAACTCATGATGGTAGAGGCATCACTGAATGGAGTGTTGATGGATTGGCAGAACACCAAATCTATAACAAACTCCATGAAATGAGCGTCGCTATTACGGCTTATAAAATCAGAGGAGCTTCAGACAAAGAAGCAGCCACCATGATTGTATCAGGATTCACTAGTATGTTAAAGCATTGGTGGGGCAACTATTTCACAGATGAAGTTAAGAGCCTTATCTATGAGGCCACGGCCATGGAAACCGTCGTTGTCAAAAATTAAAGTGGACAAGAAACCCTTGAGCAAGTTGCGAAAGAAGATGCTTGTGCTACCCTCCTATATCATATAGCTAGAAATTTTATAGGAGAGCCCAAGTTATTTGAAGATAGGAGCCTTGAAATTCTTAACAACCTTACCTGCAAGGATTTAGCAGACTTTAGGTGGTATAAAGATACCTTCATAGTCAAAATTATGATTAGACCTGACTGTAACAATGACTTCTGGAAAGAACGTTTCATTAGTGGTCTCCCTTCCCTGTTCGAAGACAAAGTTAGAACCAAAATCAAAGATAGGTTCGAAGGAAAAATCCCTTACGGAATTTTAACTTATGGAGACATCATAAGCTTCATTACCACCATAGGTATAGACCTCTGCACAGACCTAAAACTTAAGAAGCAACTTAAGAGTGACAGTGCTTCCAAATACGGGTTAGGAACCTTCTGTCAAGATTTTGGATTTGCTAACCTTTCTTCTCCATTTAGTAAGAAACATAGGAAAAAATCGTATAAGTCTCATAGAAAGTCCAAACCTAGAAAAGAGTCCACAAAAAAAGAGTCTTATAAATCTAGTAGAAAACTAGGAGAAAATCCTCTAAAAATAAGGATGTTTGCTGGACTTGTGGTAAAACTGGCCATAGAGCTAAAGATTGTAGATCTAGCAAGAAGAATAAGATCAACCAATTAGGTCTCTCTGAAGAAACCAAAGAGAAATTGTTCTCTATAATAGAAGACTCTTCAGACTCTTCCGACACTTCCAGCTTTTTTAGTGATGATTTTAGCGACGAAGAATTTATCAACACTGTATATAAATCCGATCGATCTCAGTCTGGCCAAGATTGTGCTTGTAATGGTACTTTCTGTACTTGCACAAAAAAGGCTGTTAATGTCATCTCTAGAAAACCTAAGGAAATCCTGTTTGGCATCATAGAACACATCCAAAATGATTAGGCTAGAAATAAATATCTTCTAGAACACAAAAGATTGATGCTTTCTCAAGATAAAAGTCCCCTAGAGCTATCATTCAGCCTTTTAGCATGAAACAGCTTATGTCTAGATTTGATAAGCCTGCGGAACCTTCTATAGCTGATCTCAAGGGTGAAATTTCCACCCTCAAGGGAGAAATCAGAGATTTAAAAATCAGACTCGATCAAGTTGAACTCAACATTCTTACCGAACAGGGTCTAAAAAATGTGTCTCTTCCAGAGCATCATTCCCCATCGGAATCACCTAGAGCTTCTCCATTGATCAATGATCAAAATGATAACCTTAAAGAGCCAGGATCATTCCCCGGCTCGGACTCTCCCTCTACCCCAGGTGCCGCTATAACGGCTATTAAAGCTTACAGCGAGCATATCGCAGTAATAATTGTCATAAACAAAGACTTTGTTCTTAATAGAGTCGCCTTTTTTGATACTGGAGCCGATAGCAATTGCATCGTCAAAGGACTTATACCGACCAAATATCTACAGAAAAGCACTTCTCGTCTATACAACGCCACTGGAGAAAAGATGAAAATTTATTACAAGCTTTCAAAAGCCCATATCTGCAACAATGACATTTGTCTTGTCCATGATTTTGTCATTACTGAAGGTATCACTGAAGATATCATTCTAGGAATACCTTTTGTTAATCAAATCCAACCTTACACAAGTGATTTTTATGGAATTTGCACGATGATATTAAATCAAAATCTATTCTTCCCTTTATTAAGGCCCCTCTCACAAGAAGAAAGTAACCTTATTAAAGAAAGAACTGCTTTTAAAATTAACAGACTTTCTTCACATATTTGTTTTCTTAAGCAAGAAATTCAAATAAAGAAAATTGAACAAACTTTAAAACCCCCGGAGATGGTGAGTAAAATTGCCAATCTTGAAAAAACTTTTGAAAAAGAAGTTTGTTCTGAATTTCCTAATGCATTTTGGGAAAGAAAGTGGCATTTAGTAGAACTTCCCTACATTACTGGATTCAATGAATAGGCTATCCCTACTAAGGCGAGACCCATTCAAATGAACCAAGAAATGATAGAAATCTGCAAAAATGAGATAAACCATTTATTAGAAAATGGGATTATCAGACCCTCTAATTCTCCTTGGAGCTGTTATGCCTTTTATGTAAATAACAACAGAGAAAAGGAACGAGGTACTCCCAGGCCTATAATAAACTATAAGCCTTTGAATGCAGTTTTGAAATAGATCAGACATCTGATTCCTAACAAAAGGGATCTTTTAAAGAGAACTTTTAAAGCTAATCGTTACAGTAAGTTTGATATGAAGTCGGGATTTTGGCAGATTCAAATTGCTGAACACGACAAATTCAAGACTGCTTTCAATGTCCCTTTTGGACATTATGAATGAATGTCTTGCCATTTGAACTCAAAAATGCTCCATCAGAGTTCCAAAATATCATGAACAGTATTTTCAATCCTTATAGCCATATGTTAATTGTTTATATTGATGATGTGCTTATTTTCTCTGAGAACATTGATTCTCATTTTAAACACCTTAATACTTTCTTCAATATTGTTAAGTTTAATGGCTTAGTCTTAAGTTCTAAGAAAATGAAGATTTTCCAGACATCTATAAGATTCTTAGGGCATGATCTTTAACAGGGTAGTTATAAACCTATTTGCAGAGCCATAGAGTTCTCCTCCAAATTCGCTAATAAAATTAGCGATAAGACCCAGCTTCAGTGGTTCTTAGGAAGCCTTAACTATGTAGCTGACTTTATCCCTAACATTAGGCAAGTCTGTGAACCTCTTTACAAAAGACTTAAAAAGATTCCAGCGCCATGGAGCTCTGAGCAAACCAAAGATGTCATTAAGATAAAGGAATTAGTCAAAGACCTTCCTTGTTTATGTATACCTAATCCTGAAGCCTTTATGAATGTCGAAACTGATGCTTCAAATCTCGGGTATGGAGATATTCTGAAGCAAAAGATTGGCAGTAATTCCTCTGAACAATTAGTCAGATTTACATCTGGAATCTGGAATTCCGCCCAAAGAAATTACAGCACTATCAAAAAAGAAATTTTATCTATAGTACTATGTATTACAAAATTTTAAGATGACCTTATTAACAAGGAATTTTTACTTTGAGTAGATTGCAAATCTACTAAAGAGATTTTACAAAAGGATGTTAAAAATCTGGTTTCTAAACAAATATTTGCTAGATGGCAAGCTCTCCTATCTAGCTTTGATTTTCAAATAGAATTTATCAAAGGAGAAAACAATTCCCTTCCTAATTTTCTGACAAGATAATTCTTACAGGGACGGAATGAGACCCACTACACTAGGGAAAATCCCAGTCGAGAGCAAACAGGAACAAACAAAGATGTCCAGACCATTTGATACTCCATCAGCCCTGCTGAATCCATTAAGATCATCAGTCCCTCAAAGTCCTATACTGAAACTAGAACTACAGTTACCGTTTCAAACAAAATATCCAGTTTTGGCAGAATTTCCAAAGCTTTCTCCACCAATGCCAACTAGATTGTTAGATTTGAGACTAATAAACCGTTTGATAAAGGACAATCATCAAGTTTGTCTGTTCAGTCGAAGCAGAGTTATACTATGAAGGCTCCTGAAACCTTTGCACAGGCTGTAGATCCTACAATAGGCAAAACGACAGAAATAACTCCTCCCATCAAAGAGGAATTCAAATTCGTTACCACTCAGGTAATGCCAGTTCTTGCCCTTGATAAAGAATATGAAGGATATCCACTAGACCAGATAATAAAGCCAGTCTATAATGATAAAAACTTTGTGGATACAGAGAATCCACTCAAAACAAGAAGATACTATGAAGTTATCCTGGTAGACACCGACTCTATCAAAGTCGAACATTCCATGAACGAAAGGAATCTAGAATACATATACTATTATAGGTTCACCATCAAAAGGATATTAACACCTTTCAACTGGTTTGCAGATCACCTGCATACCCCAATTGCCTTATCGATTCCGCACATGCCTCAAACGTATAATTGGTATGATTATAAGTCCGCATGGTTTAATTTCTTATATGTCAGACCAGGGCTCACCTGGTTTATTAAATATTGTCCGGCCATAATAGAAGCTATTATCCTTAGATGGTTCTACGAATGGTGGATCTATTTTGGAGGAATCAAAGAAATCCTCCCTCTACAATTCATTAACAGGTTCAATGATTTCTGTTCAAAAGAAGGGTGTGTAACCCTCCCAGAACACATTCAATTACTTTGTTACTCTGAGTATACCATTTATTAATGATAACTTGAAGGGATTCATCTTGGTTTTCCATTCTTCCAGTGAATTCAAACCATCTAAAGAATTCGATGTCTCATCGAAGTCTTTTTATATCAGCTATCAGAGTCTACCAAACTCATTTTGTTGATCTTTAGAATAGGTACTGGTATACCACTTCCTTTTTAACACATCTGATAAACTGATTTTCCATATTGAACATGCATATTTGATGCATGGAATACATGACTGAATTGTTTTAGGAATGCATGACTGATTATGCAGCAGTAAGAGTACCAAGATTATAACTATAACTGAATATGGAACTAAGAAATTCTATGAAAGACTGTTACCTTAAGCTGAAAATATTGATGAACTTGAGACCACTTACTGAACATGTATGAATGGCAGCACGAGAATATTACTGAGTCTGAAATATGATACATGCACTGAATATCTTGAATTGAACTGAGCCCCCGGAATACATAGCTTACGACCTAGATTAAAACTTGGGGGTCAACTTGTGAGTACCCATTACCCCTAACTGGATTCATTACGTAAAGAGAAACTGGAAGGTTTATGACATGAAAGATAGGGGATTATAGTGCATCTCCCCCTTGGGACACTATGTCCCTCGAAGAATGCTAACTTGGCTGAGATACTAAGGAAAAGCTGAGACGATGCATGGGGCACCTATGAACTGAATCATGAATTGATGTCTGGGATCTGAAACTGATAAATGATAATGAGTTGAGCCAAACTCGCAACTACCAGGATATTCCATTTTGGAACAGAGCAACTGAGTGGAAAGATGGGGAAACCATACGAACATGTCCGCCTGAATGCTAAACTAAATTCCTGTCTTTATAGACTAACTCATACTGACTTATCTGATTAACTGAATGGCTGATAGCTCAATACTGGGCATGTAAGACTGAACTATACTTAGTTTGAATAACTGGATTGAAACTGTCGAGTATTATGAATATGAGGAAGGGACTGATTGAGTAACTTGAGATAACTGAGCATGAATTAATGAAAACTATATTATCTAAGAATTCAATACCAAACATATAACGTGATTCTAAAATATTCTATAAACTGAAGTACTAAAATACTGATAACTAAATAACTGATAATTGTATGCTATGGTCAAGCAGACCTGAAACTGAATTGAGGTACTGATCTGAATACTGGGCTAAGACTGTGACTGAGACTGTATCTAAGACAGTAACTGAGACTATACTGGCACTAAATACTGAGTAAACTGGAACTCCTTATACTAGGAACTGTAAGCATGCATGATTTTCGATAATGTGCACGAATATGATCTATGATCATAGAGCTGGCATGTAAGGCATGAGTAGATATTGTGATAGTTGAAGTACAAAACTTTGCACTGAGGTAAGGATAGGTTGGGAATCTACCTCTCCCACTGATTTTTCTATACATACTAATGTTATTTCTAAAGTTTGAAAGTTTGACTTGGTTACTTGTCCTACCATCTCTCCCTTAGCTTAAAGCTATCATTCTAAAGCTATGAACCACTTAATTAACAACTCTAAACTAACTGTCACCACTTTACTCTAAAGTTTGGGGTAGACACTGAGGAGGGCTCTGCTAATATTTCGGGTCTGACACCAAAGTTAACGACAATATAAGGGTTATAAAGAAAGTAAAGCCTCGGGATCTAACAAGGCATAAACATAAAGATGAAAGACTCTTAACGTAATTGTAAATATATCAGGAGAACTTCCCTGATCATGGAGACACTGAAGTGCATAAATTTTTTTCTGACTTTGGCCACTAGTGGTACTGGAAATGGCGCCCTGCTGAGTCGGGCGACCGGATGGAACTGGAGGATGATTGAACTGAACTTGTTGACGTAAATCTTTTCCCCTCTGAGCTAATACTCTACACTCCCGCATCCTGTGTCCTGGCTTACCACATCCAAAAACCACATCGCTGCCCGCTTTACACACACCTAGGTGATTTTTACCATATTCTTCATAAAGTGGATGGGTACGACCATTGCTCACACTACCCTGGGTCTTGGAGCTTGGCGCCCCATCATGACTGTTGTTCCTAAACTTTGGTACTGGCGCACTAGCTGAAGATGGAGCAAGAACTGAAGATTTTAGGCAAAACTGGGAACGATTACCGCCTTCTAACCTAGGCTGATTAAAATTGAAGCTACCTATTCTGGCTCTCTTATTCTCCCCCTCCTTCTACTTAATCTTCCTCTCCTTAATCTGCTGAGCATGGACCATAATCCTAGATATGTCCATCTCCTTAATTAAAATTGAAGTCCTACACTCCTTGACCACACTATCAGATAACCCAGATACAAACTTGCCCATTCTGGACCTATTGTTTGCTATTACATGGGGAGCATACCTGGCTAACTAAGTAAAATTGAGGGAATACTCTTTCACACTCATACTGCCCTACCTGAGATTAATAAACTCTAACACCTTAGCTTCTGTCAGCTCTAAGGAAAAGAATCTATCTAGAAAAGCAGAAGCAAGCTCTTCCCACTCTATGGGCTCTGCATTTGTACCCCTGTCTACCTTTCACTGAGCTATATCTTGTAGCTAATAGGTAGCTAATTCAGCACTCTCACTAGATGTTACTCCTATAATATCTATGACTTTTTAAACTTGATCGAGGAACTCTTGGGGATTCTTTTCTGACTTAGATCATGAGAATAGGGGAAGATTCATTCGCATAAAGTCTCGAATCCTGGATGCAGTAGTATTGGCCATTGGGTTGGCGTAAACAAAGGTTGTCCATTCATTCTGAGCTGCTACCGAATTGGCTAGAGTAGTGAATACAACTCTAAATTCTACATGAGAGATGTGCTCGTCTAGGGGATCTACCTAAACGGGCTGAGGTGCTGACTGATTTTTGGTTCTTCTTTTGTTAGTCCTTTTGGGAGGCATGTTCTGTAACGAAAGGAAGAAGCAAATTAGATTGAGAGTTTTACTTAAGCTCATGCTCACTCGCACGACATGAATGCTGAAAGAGGGAAAACTGTTCCTAAAATATCTCATAGCCTCTTGTCCATAAGTGTGGTGCACTACACACCCATGTACAAGACTCTACTAGATGAGAATTTCAGACTTCCTAGGACAATGTTGAACCTTAGGCTCTGATACCAAGGTTGTAATGCCCCGAGTTTGTACCTCAGATGCTACACGGTGCTTACAACCTCGAAGGACCATAAGCTAACCCATGACTGATATCCACTGTGAGCATTGAATAATATACTGTAATAATATAAAAAATAGGCTAAAATGCCAAAAGGTTCAATTATTTGAAATACTGATAAAATATAACATCTGTGATAATATCTGTAAAACTGTAGACTGTCTGAACATAAAGTCTAAAAAGCCTCTAATTTGAGCTTTTTGAAAGTGGAGTTAATGGGACAATCCCCCAACTAACTCTATCTACTAAAATACTGTATCTAATGAACTAATGCAATAAAGAAGTATCCTCTAATGATGAGAACACACTACTAAATCTGACACTGCTGGCTGAGTCTGAATCTGTTTATATGCGGTCAGGAACCTGAGCGTTTGAACCTATAATATAAGACATCATAGCGCAAGAGAAAGTATGCGTCTGTAGGTGGAATATACAGGTATGCTAGATGAGGTAAGGCTATATGAAAGGGTTCATATGTATGAGAATATAACTAAATGAATAATATAGAGTAACTAAACATAAGAGTACGTGGATAACTGCTACTACAGAAAATCACTGAGCATGCAATATTGTACATATAAGTATAGACTGTAACTGAGCTTTTCTGAAGCTAACTAATGAGTTTTGATACTGAGTAACTGATAATCTGAGATTTTTGATAACTGAATTATTAATACTGATTGACTGTGTCTTGTAGTCCTGATTCTGTAGAACTGCACTAAGATCTATATTGAAGACTGAAACTGAGACTGTAAGAGGTAATCATGTAACCGACATGCCCCAAACAAGATAAGATAACTGAGTTGGGGTCCAATCTATAGCCCCAATTATAAGGGTGTCAGTACTGTGCCACAGGTAAAGACAACTGCAGTGGAGTCAATCCTAACTAGCGGGTGACCTAAGATCAGTCCTAAATAGCGGGTGATCCCTGAGTATGTCAGTCCTATATAACGGGTGACATCACATAACCTACATTGGCTACGTAGTTCTGGAACTTAGGGATTGCTTCTAGGGACTCAGTCCTAACTAATGGGTGAGACCCTATCCCTAGGCTCGCTCGATCCTAAATCCTACTTCTAACTGAAAGACACTGAACTGAGTATACTGAATTGGACTTGGACTGATACAGAGTTTACTGAGTTTTCCTGAGTTCGGTAACTGACTGAGTTCTACTGAGTTTTGTAACTGACGGAGAGTACCACTGATCATGACATGACTGAGATTATTTTATAACTGACACTGGCTCTAGGTAAACAACTAAATTATCGGGTATTAAATTCCCCCAGGACTCGATAGCATGAAAAGTAAAGCATAACATGATCTTGAATAACATAACAATATTCACTTGTTCATAATTCATCCATAGATACATTTTGTTTAACACTTGTAATGCATTAACTTGTACATGAATGGGGTATCATGATAACATGCTATAATGGCATTATTTCATTCTCATAGATAATTTATCAAACACATAGGAAGCATACTTGGTTCATTAATTCATAAACACTTAGGGTTAACATAGTTACAACAATCAACTTGCAAATTGAAGGGTTTATCATGAATATCATGTAATTCAACACATAGTAGGATCAATTCTTGGAACTTGTGATCTAAATCATGGATTAAAACCTAAAAAACATCATGAACATGGATACAATCAAAATTCAAACATAGAATTCATGTAATCCAAACTTGTATTTTTGAAAAAAGATTCTTGGGATCCATGGAAGGTAAGGATCCATGGATGAACATCTAACATACCTTAATTTATGAGTTTCTTGAAGTTCTTGGTGAATCCTTGAACTTTGTGCTTGATTTATTGATCTAGGGTTTTTCCTCTTGAAAGAGAATGGTTTAATTTGGGGGGAAATTGGGTGAATAATGAAGTAACTAGGTTAATTAGAGGTGAATTTTATATTAAAGGCTGATTGGGGTGAGGGGCAAAAAACTTTAATGCCCTTAGATTTAAAACTCAGAATTAATGAAAATTCCCAATTTTGGCACCCGGTGTGATACGGTGCTATCGCTCCATGTCAATTGAAAATGGATAAATGGGAACTAGACTGGTGGCGCAATGCAGTGCCATCACAGTTCCTCACTGGATGTTATTTTGGTGCTTGGCGCGACGCGGTAGAATCGTGTTGCCTCACTAGAAATTGCCAATTGTGAACTGGGTCTATGGCATGATGCACCAATATCGTAGAGCAACACTGGAATTTGATGATTTCCATTTAGCTTGCCTCCAGACGCTATTAGGTGCCCGTTGGAATACTGTCTTACTAAAATGGCTCTAACTCTTCGCCCGAGTGTCGAATTTGGGCAAACTTTATATCTTTGGAAAGCTAATTCAATTTCTTATGCAATGGCAGACTCTAAATTGAAAAATACTGAGTATTTCAAAATTTTTAATATGGAATTACTCATGTACTAAGAGTTAAATTAAGCTAGGAAAATACGAGGTATTACAATATCCCTGGCCAATATACGAATGAAGGATGAAAGAAGATCATATAGCTATATACAAGTCTAAGGAATGAATATACAACATGAGCAAACAAAGAAAGGGAAATACGGTAATACCACAGCCGCATATAACTAGATATACTCATATATAGATATACGGTCTACTTGATCTACAACCTAGATCATTATATCTTCACTTTAAGGATTCATTATAATCCTATCAAGATTTAGTACTAACATACTCAGGGTTTCTAATCTATCTATATCACCATGAATTAATCATGCATAACAATGAAATCGTAAGATAGAAGAGGCCAGAATCATACCTCGATCTCGATAGCGAATTAGTGACTAATCTATCATAAATAGGCACAATAATGATTATAATAATAATAATAACAATATCAACAACAACGCAAGTAACCGACTATTCTAGAAAGCCAAATTCCTAGCTGAGCCAATGCATACTCCCACCTCCCCAAGTTCGGAAGGTTCAATCAACATGGAATAGAACAAGGCATAGTCATTACCCATATCTATGAAACCGACCCATACTGACTAATAAATATAGGTGCATAGTGGTGATAGGTGATGCACATGAAAGAATGAATGAAACAAAATCCATAATACCATAATTATCATCATCATAATCAATCTCGGGCCTTGATTGGTATAAAATCATCACAACATTCTCCAGACTTTCCAAGTATCAATATCACCATCACAATATCCTTCGGCCTTCCCGGGTATCATCACATCTTTGTAGTATTCCTTGGACTTGTCGGGTATCAATATCATTATTCCAATTTCCTTCGGCCTTCCTGGGTATCATCATATCTTCGTAGTATCCTCTGGACTTTCCGGTATCAATATCATTATTCTAATATCCTCCAGCCTTGCCGGGTATTATTATATCATCATAATATCCTCTGACCTTACCGGATATCAATATCATCATCATAATATCCAAACCAAGGTCATATACTAGAGAGCAATCCCCACAAGGGCTAAAGTATAGTGCAAGCCCTATGAGGGCTAAAGTAAATGACAAGCCCCATGAGGTCTAAAGTAAATAGATA
Source organism: Capsicum baccatum var. pendulum (assembly GCA_030864225.1). Lineage (NCBI taxonomy): Eukaryota > Viridiplantae > Streptophyta > Magnoliopsida > Solanales > Solanaceae > Capsicum > Capsicum baccatum. The sequence goes on from CM061551.1 coordinate 72,600,279, forward strand.
TGAAAAGAGAAACAAGGTATAGTACATTTCCATAATTCACCGTTCATCATCAATAACACGCACTTAGTAAGTGTATATATAATAGGTGCATGGACTTAAGCCATGGCTAAACGAGTGTAAATTTGTATGTTTGTTGCTCGAAGTGAAGTTTGGGAATAAATCTCTATAAAAGTGTAAAAAAGATTGGAATATCTCATGATCGGAGTAATTGGTAGTGTCAAATCTTGGATCGGAATATATCTCGGTCAAATCTTTAAAAACATCATATTAACCTCTTTTACATATTTAACTTATTTATTAAGGTGGACAGTTATTATTATAAAGAAATTCATTTTAAGGTGGAAAGTGGGCTTTATCCCTTAGTTAGCGGCAACAACAATAAGATTATAATCTAATTGGAATCGTATCAATCATTGATACATAATCATGAATGTACCGAATCTATGAATTCCATCACCATTATTCAACTATTGGAATCATAAACATCTTACCGCATCGTCCTCTGTCCCATCCCGGAGAGATGTGTATTTATTTATATATATATATATATTTATAAACTACAACATTATCCTTTACAAGGATAATTTCTTCTAGGACATTCAACTCATATCATAGCACAACCTTTGGCCCAATAATGTGTCTGGAATAACCGTAATGTCGTAATCACGACCTTAGGCCCACATTGATATGTGAGAAGATGCTAACACATTTGAGGCTTTTAACTCTAAATAATTGTGAAGCCTTAAGAAAATTTTGTTATTTTTGATTGTTTTTATTGTTTTAATGCAGATACAAGTGATCGGGGAAGAAACCAAAGAAAAGAAGAATAAATCAGCTAAAATCTGGTGCAAATAAGCTAAAACGTAGCTGATGCCATTTATGATGCATCGTCAGACATGGGAAAGGCTGTCAAAGTTGCCGTCAAGCTTAGACAGAACCTGCGTAGTGGAGATGAAATGTGACGACATTTCAAAGCGCTGTCAAATCTGTGATGAGGCATCAAAATTGCCGTCAACCTGAAGCAGATCATGTTGATTTCCAGTGAAGATGTGATAACATTTTTCACGCACCTTCACATATTTGACACACCATCAGATTTTTCATCAGAAGAATCAGAAGATAACAATTCACTAAAATCTTTGACGACATCTTGCACACCCCGTCAGACGTTTGACACGCCGTCAAGATCGTCGTCGTCTATTCCGAAGAGAAAACTGAAACCTTAATTTTTGTTTCCTTATTTAGAATTAAGTATTTATATCACTTTTAGGGTTTTGAGCATAATTCATCTATTATTAAGGATTAAAAATAATATTCTTTCCTCCCTATCTCAAGAACAACATTTCAGTATTTTGCCATGTGATTCAAATACAAGTTCACTTTCAATTTCATTCATCGTTGTAAGTTAATCCTTTCAAGTATGAATTCAAATTGCATTCTTGTTTCATGTATCATGAGTAGCTAAACTCTTTTAACTTGGATTATGGAATCTAGGGTTGGGTCATGATAAGGTGATAAATTAATTATTTAAGGTTTAATAGGTGTTAGGATTTCTTGATAACTCTGAGACTATAATTTATGTCTATTGGTTGCAAACAATAGGCATACCAACTTTGGTTTTCTTGAGAAAGAAATCATAAACAGTTGGAAGTGAGTTATCAAAAGGGACTCAGAAAGGCTTTATTTAATAATCAGCGTTGTAACAAGGTTGATTGACCTGAGGTAAAGTCTGTGTAGTGATAAGTGATTCCCTAAGTTCGAGAGAATTAGGAAATTTGATGCTTGAATAGGTCGAGAGACATTTGAGCATACCATCGATAAAGATAGCTTGTCATCCTAACTACCATGAGAACCTTGAGTAGATTTTAGTATCTGTCATGTACCGTAAGCCCTAGTGAACATAATCCTGGTTATTTCATAAAATCTTGGTTACAAACAATAAATTCAGAAGTGAAAATTGACTCTCTATGAAACTCAAACCCCCATTTTTAGAAACAACAAACTACCAGTAAATTATTTCATAAAAAACTCAAAGTTCACACCCTATTCCTTGTGGTATTCGAGAGAATCCTAGTTGGGTTTTATATTGACAACGATCTCTTGCACCCATTCAAGAGTGTATTTTGAGTGTTATGAAAAATGGCACCGTTGTCGGGAATACAATTGTAGACTAAAAGTTTGTGTGCGGAAAGTTACTGATAGTTAAGTTTCCTGGATTTATGATTATATGTTGTTTTTGTCTATTGTAGGTACTATGTTGTTTATGCCAAAAACAAAAAGTTTTGGAGAACCGCTATTTCCAATCAATCCAGAACCTCAGCTGATAGGAAGAATGGCTGAGCAATAGGAGGTAGAAAGACTAGATGCTTTGGCTAGGGCGCAGGTGAATGTGCAGAATATGGGTCAACAAGCATGTCACCAGAACCCTGATGATGAAGACTTGGGTGATGAGGAATTGTTGAATCCTTAAAACCCAAGGCGAGCTTAGCAAATTATTGCACCAGTGCATCAAAATGTCAATAGAAACCATCCAATCCGAGGAAGGTATGGCCAACATCCTATTCAATCTGAGGCTGATGAAGATGACGAAGGAATGGAAGGAGCTGGTGCAACAGGTTCTATCATTCCTCCACCGTTGGCACCAGGTGCAAAATTCAGCATAATAAGCACCATGATCCAACACCTAAATCTGAAGGGGTTGTTCGGAGGCTTACCTGGTGATGACCCGAACATGCATTTGGTGAACTTCATCACTATTTTCAAATCTTTCGACAATCCGAGAGTGAGCCAGAATGCGATCAGGTTGAGGTTGTTTCCATTGTCTCTATCTAGAGAGGCAACAATGTGGTTGAATGAGTTAGAGCCCGATTCTATAACCAACTGGAGATAGTTGAAAGATGCATTCTTAGAATGGTTCTTTCCACCCTCCAGAAGGGTACAATTGAGGGATGAGATTAGTTACTTTAGATAGCTCTCGACTGAAGCATCGCATGAAATCTGGAAGAGATTTAAGAAGAAGCTTGCACAATGTTTGAACCACAACATGACGGACTTGTACTTAATGGAGACTTTGTACAGATCATTCAACTCTGTCACAAAGATAATTGTTGACAACGCGCAGGTGGGTCTTTTATTGACCTCTTTTTTCTAGTGGCTTCTGACATGCTGAATAGAATGATCAAGCAGAGTCAAGCTTGGCACATTAGGGATTTTATAGTGGCTAGCCCGACTGTTGCTGGTGGTATAACTGTAGAGCAGTGTAGAAGGGATGAGGAGCGAGATCAGGACATGGCCCATTTGAAGACGCAGATAGACTTGTTGTCCGGACAGACTGAAATGGTTAAGGCTATGGAATCTCAGGGTACTATTTCTACAGGTGCTGATACGAAGGAAAACATGTGAGTAATCAAGGGTTTTCGAGACAACAACCAAGGGAACCAAGGTCAAAACTTCTATGACAAGCCTAATTATAAAGATAGGGAGTAGGGAATTGAAAAGGCTTCATTTAATAATCAACACTGTAACAAGGTTGATTACCTGAGGTAAAATCTGTGTAGTGATAAGCGATTCCCTAAGTCCGAGAGAATTAAGAAATTAGATGCTTGAATAGGTCAAGAGACATTTGAGTATACCATCGATAATGATAGCTTGTCATCCTAAATACCGTGAGAACCTTGAGTAAATTTTAGTATCTGTCATGTACCGTAAGCCCTAGTGAACATAATCCTGGTTATTTCATAAAATCTTTGTTACAAATAATAAATTCAGAAGTGAAAATTGACACTCTATGAAACTCAAACCCACATTTTTAGAAACAGCAAACTACCACTAAATTATTTTGTAAACAACTTAAAGTTCACACCCTATTCCCTGTGGGATTTAAACCCAACCTAGTTGGGTTTTATATTGACAACGATCACTTACACCCATTCAAGAGTGAAGTTGTGAACATTGTGAATCTTTGTTGTGGCATTAGTTCTGGTAATATTAGACTTTTTGCTGAACAGCTTGCATAAACTAAAAGAGTAGTAACTGGTGATATGCTCGTGTGCCATGTGTGTGAAAGGTTTAGTAAGTTATCATTGTATGTCAAAGCTAGAACTTTCCTGGTTTTTCTTGCCTAGGTTGAAGGATGTGGGTTAGGAAAGGATCATAGGCCATGTTTGTCGTTTAGTCCACTTTTAGCCTAAATGACCTTCCCTAAATGCATGATATACCTTGACCCCATTTTTTTGAGCTTTAATTACCATTTCTTGTTATGAGACCTATCACCTTCCCATTTATATCACAATTAACCTATTTTGGCCCCGGTCCTCCTTGAATACTGTGCACCTTAACTCAGGTAAATAGCCTAAGTTGAGGGTGGCTATCATAGGGGTGCATGATGTATAATAAGTATGAAAAAGTTTTGATTAAAAAGAAAAAGAATTTAAAAGCCTGATACGGTAGAAAAAGAATAAGAAAAAGAAAAAGATGGTGAAGAGAATGCACTAAGTGTTAAAAAGACCGCACTCATTCGGAAAGTATGTGATCAAGAATGAATGAAAAATAGAAAAAGGCTAAGAGGTGGGACTCCAAAAGAGTAGTGTAGTATCAATGAGGCTTAGTCACTTTAAATAGCTGTGAACACCATTCCATCCCCAAGCCTACATTACAAGTCGAGAAAAAGACCTATAGTGATCCTAGCTTACTTTTCTGAACACCTTGGTAATGAAGATAAGGGCAAGCGTATGACAGATGACATACAATGATTAGAAATATTTTCTGAGGGCGAGTGTCTCTTGATTTTCCCTATGTGATTAAGTGATATCTAATATGAGTGAAAAAGGGATTTCCTTGCTGTGAGGGCATATTGAGTATGTTGCCAGTTGCAAACTTGTTTGGATAATGCAATGCTTTTATATGCATGGTTGTTGCTGAATTTTTGCCAAATCTTGATTCCTGTGTGTTATAAGGTTGTTTTCTAATAGCATACACAGTTGAGTTTGAAACAGTTGACCTTGGAGAAGGTAAAGTGTGTTTGAGCTTATGTGAATGAGTAAGTGCCGATTGTACTTTGTATCTTCCTAGTTATGTTTTGGCTGCTTGAGGACAAGCAATTATTTTAAGTTGAGGGTGTTGATGTGTGAGAAGAGGCTATCATATTTGAGGCTTTTAACTCTAAATAATTGTGAAGCTTTAAGAAACTTTTGTTGTTTTTGATTGTTTTTATTGTTTTAATGCAGTTACAAGTGATCGGGGAGGAAACTAAAGAAAATAAGAATAAATCAGCTGAAATCTGGTGCGAATAAGCTAAAGCGTAGATGACGCCATTTCTAAAGCATCGTCAGACATGGGACAGGCTGACAAAGTTGCCGCCAAGCTTAGACAGAACCTGAGGAGTTGAGATGAAATGTGACAACATTTCAAAAGTGCCGTCAAATCTGTGATGAGGCATCAAAATTACCGTCAACCTGAAGCAGATCATGCTGATTTCCAATGAAGATGTGATGACATTTTTCACACGCCGTCACATATTTGACACGCCGTCATATTTTCCTTCAGAAGAATCAGAAGATAACAATTCACTGGAATCTTTGACGACATCTTGCACATGCCGTCAGACGTCTGACACACCGTCAAGATCGCCGTCGTCTACTCCGAAGAGAAAACTGAAACCTTAATTTTTGTTTCCTTATTTCGAATTAAGTATTTATAGCACTTATAGGGTTTTGAGCATAATTCATCTATTATTGAGGAGAAAAAAATGATATTTTTTCCTCCCTATCTCAAGAACAATATTTCAGTGTTTTGCTGTGTGATTCAAATACAAGTTCACTTTCAATTTCATTCATCATTGCAAATTTATCCTTTCAATTATGAATTCAAATTGCATACTTGTTTCATGCGTCAAGAGTAGCTAAACTCTTTTAACTTGGATTATGGAATCTAGGGTTAGGACATGATAAGGTGATAAATTAATTATTCAAGGTTTAATAGGTGTTAGGATTTCTTGATAACTCTGAGACTATAATTTATGTCTGTTGGTTGCAAACAATAGGCGTACCTACTTTGGTTTGCTTGAGAAAGAAATTATAAACAGTAGGAAGTGAGTTATCAATAGGGACTCAGAAAGTCTTCGTTTAATAATCAGCGTTGTAACAAGGTTGATTAACCTGAGGTAAAGTCTGTGTAGTGATAAGTGATTCTCTAAGTTCGAGAGGATTAGGAAATTACACGCTTGAATAGGTTGAGAAACATTTGAGCATACCATCGATAAAGATAGCTTGTCATCCTAACTATCGTGAGAACCTTGAGTAGATTTTAGTATCTGTCATGTACCATAAGCCCTAGTGAACATAATCCTGGTTATTTCATAATATCTTGGTTACAAAAAATAAATTCAGAAGTAAAAATTGACTCTCTGTGAAACTCAAATCCCCATTTTCGGAAACAGCAAACTACCAGTAAATTATTTCGTAAACAACTCAAAGTTCACACCCTATTCCCTGTGGGATTCGACCCCCACCTAGTTGGGTTTTATATTGAGAACGATCGCTTACACCCATTCAAGAGTGTATTTTGAGTGGTATCACACATACGTATCAGAAACTCATATCAATAATAATGTTGATAAGACATCTCATATCTATAAGGCATATCTTAACTTTGAGGAATAATATATCTATAATACGTAAAGCATATTCATAATCATCTCACATCTAGGAGGCATAACATAGGTAAGGTGTCTCACATCTAGGAGATATAACATATTACTAGGCCATAAATCATAACAAGGAGGAACAACACACCTATAAGGCATCTTGTATCAATAGGTCATGTATTGCGACTATAAGGAATATCACCTCTATAATCATATCTCAGAAGATTATCGCCTCTATAAGTCATATAACATATCTAAGAGGAAACAAAATTCTCTATAGGCCCAATATCACATCAAGTAGGAAATAACATCTCCAAAGGCCCAATATCATTTCTATAAAGAACATCATGTCCATAAGACATTATTCATAATCCAGGGAAAGTCATCACAATTTTCTAAGTTATGGAGTAAGCTTATTCTACAGGCTCACTAGTCCCAACTAGGCCTAACATCCGTAACTATGTCCATAATGGATAACATGAGTCTTGACCTAAGTGGATCGAATGATCCCACTTCTAATCCTCAATTTCCACACTTGGAGAACTATGCCCAAGCTAGGCAAAGGTGTCTAGCTCAACTTCGATATGTCAAGTAAGCCATAACCAATCCTAAGATAGGATCTTTTTCTAGAAATAAGGGCATTTAAGTAAACTCAACCCAAACTACTGTTCCAAGATCACCACACTAACCCAACTAAGGTTAATCATACTAACCCTGATTCCAACAGTTAAACCACATCCCAAACCTAGTATCATATCATATTCATGCTACAAATTAGTCCAATCCAGGGAGAAGGCAATAAGATTCTAAATGGTACTAAGTATTTTGCCTTACGGGTCCAAAACCTTTATCTAATCACAAAGAAAATAGCAATCAACACTAAGTTGTTCTACTCATAATCAATCCTCACATTAATATTCACATTACATATATAATACACATTACCTTCTTAGAAGAGTAGTTAGAACCCTACCTCAAGGCTGAACCACAAAACCTTACATCAATCACCATATGATCGTCTTTGCTTCACAATCCCCAAAATACCATCAAACTATCAAAATCATAATTTACTCATCAATACGAGTCTATCAATACCCATATTGCACCATTGTGTTTTCGGTCTAAAAAACAACACCAAAAACCCCAAGTGGGTTGCACGTTCAGAAAACACATTTTTGAGGTCAACCCAATGTTCATACATGAACAAGAAAGCATAACCCTCAAGAAATGGGTGAAAACAAAGCTAATTTAGGGCTAAAATCAACACCAAAGCTAAATTGGAGTTTTGGGTCCAAATTAAGAAATTCAAGTATGAATTCAAAGGATTCATACCTTAAATTTGAAGAGATTTGCAATAACAGATGATAATCAATCTACTACGTCACCCACATAACTCAATTTTGAGTTATCATACCCATTTAGGGTTTTGGGCTCTCAAGGGTAAAGAGAAAATGACCCAAATTGTGACCATGGGGTCTATTTATAGACCCCCCAGGCAAGGAGATGTGGAGAGCGCCCTTAATGGGCCATTATAGCGTAAGGGAAATCGCCATAGGGAACGCACCGCGATCGCGCTATCCTTTGCCATCACAGATGATAATTGAAATTTGGAATTTTTCCAAGTTTTGGCCAATGCCTCAAAACTCGTTTGGAATTCGATTTTCACAAGTAACCACTCTAAATTCAACGTTCCAGATGCGCTGGCAAAGTAGGATTTTCAATCCGAGGTCGTTTAGACCAAATGTGGGTCCACACCCATACTTTTTGATTATTAATTTTTTGATCAATAGGTCAAAATGAGCTTGGGCATATTGGGACCCAAACCAAAGGTCTAGCTAGCCTAAAATCGATATCTGCAGCTGCTGGAGCAGTTTGAATTTACATCCGAGATTGTTTTTCTGATGTTTTTTCTCCGTGGCCATTTGGAACCAACGAAGACTTCTAAATAGGAAATTGGTTCTGAAAACCAAACAAACTGCCCGATAACCTAACCGTCAGTCCCAATAAGTAATAAATGACTTAGGGCAGCTATGGAGAAGTCCTAATGGCGAAGATAATTGAAAATATGATAAATGACCAAAAGAGTCATTGCAATATCCACTACTAAAAGGACTTTTATCCCCAAAAGTCAACAGATAAAAAAATCTCAAAAGCTCGAAAGGATGAGGCATTGGGCCCGTATGCTTCGAGTATGAGTTCCCAGATGACCTCCACAAAGAGAAAACACTTGCAAGGGATTTTACCACAATTATTCCTTTTCAACTAGCACCCTCACTTCACTTCCAAATAGTCAAAAGTTAACTTCAATCACTAACTAGCCTCTAACTGAACCAAAAAGGCTGATGCACGCAAATTTGAACCACAACACACTAATACCATCTTGATATCCACATAAGATCAACAAAGGCTTATTCTATCCAAAAGAAAACCAAGACATGAGTCATGCCACTGACTCCCAAATCCACATATATCTTTCATTTACCATTCCACGCTTGTTATCTACTCCAAACCAGGAGGAAAACCATCTGAGTCTTATCCACATAATTTAATCACAGAGAACTCAAAGAACTGAAGTTGATACGCTAGAAGTCCATACGACAAACATAAGAATAAGCCATACTAAATTCAACTCAAGTATATTACTCCCACTGAGTCTATAATCCAAAGTCACCTGAGAAAACTAAAACTCGAGGTCAAAGCTGAAATAACCAATACCGGCTCCATGGGCCATCATCTGAATACTTAATAACTATAATCTATACAAAGTCAAGAAGACCTAATAGGAAACCTCAGAGTAGGATCAACCAACCTATAAATGAAATCCAAACTGAGACAAACCTAAAATGTAGGCTGTACTCAAGCTCTATAACTCCAAGCTGAAATCTGAACACTAAGGTTGAATCACTCGGTCTCAACTACCCAAACCAGACCTAACAACGGATAGGCATTCATATTCCCAATCTATTATAACTTCTGAATCGCCATTCTAAGGCATCAAGTCAAAATAGAGCCAATAAGTCTATGTATATTCTAACCATTCAGATCAACTTTAGCATTTAAGTATGATATATCTGAGCTAAATCATACCAAGTCACAATCGAGACATAGATGAAGGAAAAAAATCATGACATGGATAACCATCGATTGAAAATGCAAACAACCATCTCTATATCAACTAAAGGGCATGAGTGTAGTCACAAAACTGAAACCATCTAAAAGACTAAATCGCCGGCTGAAAATGCAAATGACCCACTCCATAACTGCTGGAGGGCATAAACTATCAAAACATACTCAAAAACTCCTCAAGGTTGCAAACCATACTAAGACCATTACCCGCTCCAGGTTGACCATAATTGAAACATTGATTCCTTGCCTCATCATAGAAACCACGATGCAACTGACTACAAAATTGATATGGAGGATAGGATGGGGATGAATGGGACCCACCGGACTGAGACTAGGCACCCTGTACCCTAGGACCATCACCACTCTAAAAATGATGGTCACTGAACGGTTTTTGATAAGTAGCACTAGTCGTCAAATAGGGACAAGAATTGCCCCCTACATTTTAGACCATTTTCCACCATATCTACCACCCTACTGCTGATCTCTGCCCTGATCTGAATATCAAAACTTCTTACTCTTTCTCTCCCCCATCTTGGCTTTCTTCTTCTTTTCCTCTTCAACTTGTTGCATATACACCACAAGTCTAGAGATGTCCATATCTCAGTTCAACAAGGCGACCTTGCTTGCCAAAATCAAATCACGACACAAACCAGAAGCAAATTTCCTCATTCTAGCCCACATGCTAGACACTAAATCAGGAGCATAAAGTGACAACTGTTAAAACTTTAGGTCATATTCCTACATAGTCATTTTGCCCTGCTTCGAATTCACAAACTCCTTAGCATTCGCCTCTCTCAACTCTTGAGGGAAAAAAATGATCTAAAAAACCTTTAGGAAAATCATCCCACAAAGTGGACCTTAATATCATCACCCCTAAGCTGCTCCCACTCTTCATACCATTCATACCCTGTATCCTTCAACTCATTAGTAACAAATTCCACACCCTCTACATCAGTAGAATATATAAGCCAACCTTAGTAGTAGTAAAAATCAGAGGATTAAACCTTATAAACTGGACAACTCTAGTGGCTTTAGAAGAGCTCATAATAGCACAAATAGGACTCGACTGATGTGACTGAGAGGTCACTAACTGGGTCAATAAATGAATAGATCGACTACATTACTAATATTTCCTTGTGGTGACTGAGCATGGGGTTCACCCTCCGGAGAAGGATCAGTGGAGACCGGTGGAACTCTACGGAGGCAATTAGAAGCAGTGACCCTAGACCAGGTCTGTACCTTATAGGTAGGACGAGTTTCATCCATATTGTCCTCAAACAGGACAAAAGAGTTTTCACAAGCTTCAGATAATCTGGGAGGTATAATTTAAATTGCGAACAAATGGGAATTAGAGGAGATTTTAACACCCTAAACTAAAACAACAAGAAAGGAAAACATTCCTAAATGTCATGACCAATAATTAAAAATCAGTCCAAAAATCTAAATGCACACAAGCATATACATATATATATATATAATGTATTGGGGGTAGGGAACAAGGCTTAGCATGCAATTTGAAAATCATAGCCTGGATTATGTAGTTTTGCCGTCATAAAATACCCATAGGATATATGGGTCCAGTGTCTCCCCCTGGTCGGGTCCCAGTGCATGTTAGCCACATGAATTGAGGATATCATAGAAGGCTGGGGAATCCTTGTACCCTATGCCAACCATGATACAAATATATATGTAATATAACATAAGAACATGGTCATCTAGACCACACTCACGGTGGCAAATGTGAATTTCCTATATTAGTCCTTCGAGACTCACACCTTCACGGCTAGATAACGCAACCCCATTTAAGAACAATTAAAACATTTAACACATAAACCCAACCATTATATTAGAGAGTCAATCATAAATTCGTCATTAAGTGTTATTGACATACCGACTATAGTTTACAAGAAATGTCATTAAGACAACACTTTGGGGAATCCTTGTACCCCAGACTCTATTATTAAAATCAACTTGGGGGATTTCTTGTACCCCACAAGGTTTTCAAGATCATTATTATCCACTTGGGGGAATCCTTGTACCCCACAAGGTTTTCTAAGCCATCCATAAACATTTTTCCATTTATGCAATACATTGGTTTTAAAGAAATAAGTCAAGACAATTGATGAATCACATTCCAAAACCAATTATGCAAGTGGGTTGCAGGTTTACCAATTTTAATACCAACATCCAATTATTTAAGGAATACTTTTACCCTAATTACATTGTTCACAAGTTTGGAGTATCCTTGTACCCCTAAATTCATTCATCATTCCCATGCACCCCAATGACTATACAAACCAACAAGTCAATGCATAACAAATCAATAGTAATCATGGGGAAAACATTCAAACAATTTATATCCAAAACCCTTAACCCATAATTCAAAATCCAACATCGAAACCATGTGAATAATAAACCAATTTTATGACTTTAAGAAAATACAAGTGTAGGGAGAGAGATACATGCCTTAATTACCAAGAAACCTAAAGAAGAAACTACCATTGGAACCCTAGATGACCACTTCCCTTGAAACCCTAAACTTATCTTAAATGGGGAATTTGAGAGAGTCAAAAGAGTATTTGATATGTTAAAGTATTGAAAATAACCCCTCCTTGGTGCTTTATGGACGTGGGGTCTAAGGGGGTAAGGATCAAAATGACTAAAGTGCCCCTTAAATAAAAGGTAAAAACAGTCGCCCAATTGCTACGTGTGACCTTACGACTCGTAGGGTCACCCTATAACTCGTGGCCCTTAGTCATAGGTTAGAAAGTGTCTATGGGAACCCACACTGGTTTGGTTATGAGAAGAACCATATGACTCATATCGTGACCCTACGACTCGTAGTGTCCAAGTCGTAGTGAAGACAAAACCACCAAGTCCCTACATCGGTTACCTTACGAAAGGCACATTACGACTTGTAATGAGTTTAGATGACTCGTTGAGTCTAGTCACAGTGACATTAGAAACATTGGGAGAGTATACTGGTTGGCCTATAATTTAGACTATACGACTCAAAACGAGTCCTAACGACTCATGAGGTACTAGTCGTACTCAGAGAAGAACACTAGGAAAACAAATTGGACAAGCTACGATTGAAGTTTTGAGACTATTGTGACCCTACGACTCATTGGGCCCAAGTCATAGTCAAGAAAGAACCACCAAGGCCCTACACATGTTACCTTACAAAACTCATAGTACGACTCGTAATGAGTCTATATGATTCATTAAGTCTAGTCGTAGTGACATTAGAAACATGGGATAGTACACTAGTTGGCCTATGATTTGGGCTATACAACTCGTAACGAGTCCTAACGACTCGTGAGGTACAAGTCATACTAAGAGCAGAACACTAGGCAAACAAACTGGACAGGATATTGGGGTCTCGAGACCCATATAGAGACTCTACAACTCATATAGTGAGTCATAGTCAAGATAGGATGTTTAAAACTCAACATTTCTTAGAGGCCAACACCTGGGGTGTTTCTTACCCCTCCCCTCCTTGCAAAGATTATTCATCCTCAAATAATAGGTCAAGGTATCCTTTAGCACGATTTAACATAGAAACAGACCCACACTTACCTTTAACAAAGATAGAAAACAACGATGTTAAGTAAACATATGCCTCAAGCACTATTATCCAAAATGGGGAACAAGAATGAATATTTGGACTTCATGTCATCCTCGGCTTCCCAAGTAACTTCTTCAACCTTTTGGTTCCTCCTAGAACCTTCACCAAAGCCACATCCTTAGTTTGTAACCGACGAACTTGACGATCCAAAATTTCCACTAGGACTTTCTTGTAAGACAAGGAATCCAAAATTACCTCACTCATAAGAGAAACAGTCAAGGATGGATTACCTATACACCTTTTCAGCATCAAAACATGGAAGACTAGGTGAATGGAACACAAATTGAAAGGCAAATCCAATTCATAAGCCATATTACCCACTCTCTTAAAAAATAATTACGAACCCACATAATGGGGTTTGAGCTTCCCTTACTTTCCAAATGCATCATCCCTTTCCTGACAGACACCTTTAAGAACACCGAATTGCCAACTTCCAATTCCAACTCCCTTTGCCTCATATCAACATAGGACTTTTGGCAACTTCGGGCGGTCTTAAGTCTTTCTCGAATCACCTGCACCTTCTCCATAGATTGATGAACCCAATCAGGACCAAATAACCTTGTCTCACTAACTTTGAACCACCCAATAGGAGAACAATATCTCCTACCATACAAAGCCTCAATAGGGGCCATTCTAATGCTAGAGTGATAGCTATTATTATATGCAAACTTGATGAGAGGCAAATAATCAACCCAACTACCACCAAAGTCAATCACATAAGTTTGAATCATATCTTCCAACATCTGAATAATCCTTTTTGCTTATCCATAAGTCTGCGGCTGGAAAATGGTACTAAGGTTCACCTTACTCCCCAAACTTCTCTGAAATGAATGCCAAAAATGTGATGGGAACTGAGTACCACAATAAGAAATAATAGAAACTGGCGCACTATGCAACTTCACGATCTCTTGGATAAACAACTTCGCATAGTCCTCAACAGAATAATTACTCCTTACTAGCAGAAAGTGAGTGGACTTAGTCATCCTATCCATGATGACCCAAATCGAATCTAACTATTTTGACACCACAAAAAATTGTTAACGAAATACATATTAATCTCTTCCCACTTCTAAATGGGAAACTCAGTCTCTTGAGACAACCCACCAGGCCTCAAGTGCTCCACCTTCACTTGCTGACACACCATGCACTTAGCCACAAAATTTGCCACATCTCCCTTAATATTATTCCACTAATAAATTTCCTTCAAATCATAGTACATCTTTATCAAGCGAGGATGGACCATATACCGTGACTCATGGTCCTTGGCAAAAATTCTTTCTCATAACCCATAAACAACGTGAACGCATAATCTACCTTAGTACCTTAAGATACCATCACTACCAATCTTAAAAGCCATAACTTTTTGTTGGCGCACATCATCCTTGATTTGCATCAAGATAGGATCCAAAACATGCTTCTCTTTTACCTCAGCACCAATAGATAACCTCACCACCTCTAGAACAAACACATTTCCATCTTTGAAATTCAAAAGATGAACTCTAAGGTTAGCCAAATGGTAAACATCCTTCACCAATCCATGTTTCTTCTCATCCATATGAGATAGAATCCCCATAGAAAACCTACTAAGAGCATCTACAACCACATTAGCTTTACCTGAAGGATAATGGAGGCTCATATCGTAATCCTTGAGCATCTCAAGTCATCTTATCTGCGTAAGATTTAGCTTCTTCTGGGTGAATACCTACTACAAGCTCTTATGGTCAGAATAGATGTCAATATAAACTACATACAAATAGTGTCACCAAATATTTAATGCGAACACCACATCCACCAACTCCAAGTCATGAGTCGGATAGTTCTTCTCATACACCTTTAGTTTCCTAGAAGCATATGCCACAACCTTACCTCGCTACATCAATACACAATCCAACCCCACACAGGATGCATCACTATAAATAACAAAGCGATTAGTACCTTCAGATAGGGTTTAAATAGGAGCAAAAGTCAACTTATCCTTCAACTTCTCAAAGCTACCCTCACAAACGTCACACTATAGAAACTTTACCTATTTTCTAAGTCAACCTAGTCAATGGGGTAGCAATTAAAGAGAATCTCTCCATAAACCTCCTATAATACCCGGCCAAATCTAAGAAGCTTTGAATATCAGTTGGAGTTATGGGTCTAGGCCACTTCTTAACCAATGCCAACCTTTTATGGATCCACCACGATATCTTCACTAGAACCAACATAAGCCAGAAAAGTACATTCAAATAGAACTCACACTTTGAAAACTTAGCATACAAATGCTGATCCTTAAGGGTCCGTAACACTATATGAAGGTGATCAACATAATTTGCCTTGCTCTTAGAATAAACCAGGATGTTATCAATAAACTCAATGATAAATAAACCCAAAAACTAATGGAATACCCGATCCATTAAGATCCATATATGCCGCCAAGGCATTAGTCAAACCAAAGGACATCACCAAAAACTCAAAATGACCATAACATTTTCGAAAGTAGTCTGACGAATATCCACTTCCCTAATCTTCAGCTGATGGTACCTAAATCAAATATCAATCATAGAGAAGTACTTAGCACTCTAAATATGGTCAAATAGGTCATCAATCCTAAGGAGAGGATACTTATTCTTCACCGTCACCTTATTTAATTGGTGGTAATCTATATATACCGAAGGGAACCATCCTTACATATGAAGAAAATAGGAGCACCCACAAAGATACACTAGGGCGGATAAAACCATTATCAAGGAGATCTTTCAATTGATCTTTAAGCTCATTCAACTCAGCTAGATCCATTCTATAGGGAGGAATAAAGATAGGACGAGTGTCCATGAGAAGATTGATGCCAAACTCAATTTCCCTATCGGAAGGGACGTAAGGAAAATCATCAGGGAAGACCTCAGGAAATTCATTAACCACAGGAACTGATTGTAATGATGGGATCTCCGAGTTAGAATCTTTAACTCGAATTAAATGATAAAGACACCTCTTGGAAATTAACTTTTGGGCTCTAAGATAAGATATGAACCTTCCCTTAGGAACTAGAGAACTCTCTTCCCACACAATAACCAGCTCATTAGGGAATTTGAAAATGACCTTTTGGGTTCTACAATCTAAAGAGGCATAGCACAAATAGATCCAATACATCCCCAAGATAACATCAAATTCCACCATATCCAACTTTATCAGATTTACAAAAGTTTCCCTACTATGGGAAGATACCACACAACCCCTATAGACCCTTCTAGCCATAATAGAGTCACCCATCAGGGTAGATATAGAAAAGGGTTAGAAATACACTTAGGATTGAAACCAAAATATACAGCCACATATAGGGTCACATAAGAAAAAGTAGACCCCAGATCAAGTAAACAGTACACATCATGGGAAAAGAGTTGTAATGACCCAGTGACAACATCAACAGATGCCTCAAACTTCTGGTGGGTGGTAAGAGCATATAAACTATTCTGGCCAGTACCGGCACTAAAAGTAGTACCCTTTGGTGCTGGAGCTGAAAAAGTAGCCATGGGAACCTTATTGGCTCCCAAAGAAACCTTACCCATGGGATAATTTCTCTGTATATGTCCAGGTTGACCATAGTGGAAACATCGATTCCTCCTCTGATCACTGAAACCGGGATGTAACTAACCACAAAACTAACATGGAGTATAGGATGAGGATGACTAGGACCCACTAGCTTGAGGTTGGGCACCTTGTGCCCTAAGACTTTCACCACTCTAAAAACAACAATCACTAGATGGCTTTGGATAAGGAACTCTAGTCGTCGAATAGGAATCAGAATCACCCTATTTTTTCTTAGACCATTTTCAACCATCTTTACCACACTGCTACTGATATCCGCTCTGATTTAAATATTGGAACTTCTTACTCTGCCTCTCCCCCATTTTGTCTTGCTTTTTTTTCCTCTTTAACTTGTTGCATATACACCACAAGTCTAGAGATATCTATATCCTTGTTTAAATAGGTAGCCTTGCTCTCCAAAATCAAATCATGAGACTACCCAGAAGCAAATTTCCTCATTCGAGCCCTCATGATAGACACTAAATCTGGAGCATAACGTGACAACTGATGAAACTTCAGGGCATATTTCTTCACAGTTATTTTGCCCTGCTTCAAATTCACGAAGTCCTCAGCTTTTATCTCCCTTAAATCTTGAGGAAATAAGCAATTCAGAAAAGCTCTAGAAAAGTTATCCCACAAAGCAAACTCAACATCATCACCCATAAGCTGCTCCCACTCTTTATACCATTGATACGCTACATCCTTTATCAGGTAAGCAGTGAATTACATACCCTCTACATCAGTAGCATGCATAAATTGGATGACTAGTGAAATCGAAGGATTCAACCTCATAAACTGGCCAACTCTAGTGGCCTCAGAAGAACTTATAGTAGCATTAATAAGACCCGACTAACATGACTAAGAGGTTACTAACTAGGTCAAAAAATGAATAGATCGATGGAATTCCGTATTAGTAATATCTCCTTTTCATGACTGAGCATAGGTGTCACCCTCCAAACAAGGATTAATCGAGACCGGTGGAACTCTATGGGGAAATCAAAAGCACCGACCCTAGAGAGGGTCTGTACCCCAGAGGTAGGATGAGTTCCATCCATATTGTCCTCAGGCAGGACATAAGAGTTTCCATGAGCTTTAGATCATCTGGGAGGCATGATCTAAAATACCAACAAATGGGAATTAGAGGAGATTTCAACACCATAAACTCTACAATTAAAAACTAGAACAACAAGTAGGGGAAACATTCTTAAATGTCTCATAGGCTCTCTTTCATAAGTGTGGCGCACTACATACTCCTGAAAGAGACTCTACTTGAAACAACTTTGTAGACACCCAATTGACCATGAACCAAAGCTCTGATATCAACTTTGTCACAATCCAAACTAGGGTCTGGCCATGACGTGTATCTCAAGATCACTGTGAACTAGAGACCACCCCTTTTTCCAAACCAAATAAAGCCAAATACCCTAGTAGTAGATGAATTTTGAACATATAACAAGATAAAAAAATCAATAACCTAAAGAAATCTAAAAATGTCAATAACTAAAAACCAATACCCAAGTTTACCACAATATCCACAAATCCTCTATCGAAACCAAAGATGATCTAAGTCATGACATGCCCCCGATCATAGCCAAAAGAGCCAAAAGAATAGTCTATAACAATAGAAAACCAAAATATGAAATGATTTCTTTCGAAGTATGGAAGCTTACCACTTCAAATCGACTCATGAGCTATCCCACGATTACCTAGTCACTGTGCAGGAAAAGTAAAAGTATTTTTGGTGCCTGCATTGCATAGGAATACAACGTCCAGAGATGGTTAGCAGGTTGAGCGCTAGCATGTAACTCAAGGATAAGGGATAAAGTAATGCCATGATCAATAATCCAAAATCAATCCAAAAATCTAAATGCACATAAGAATATGCATATATATATATATAACGTGCACGGGTAGGGAACAAGGCTTAGCATACAATTTGAAAATCTTAGCCTGGGTTATGTAGCTTGACCATTATAAAACTACCCATGGGCAGTGTCTCCCTCTGGTCGGGCCCCAGTGCGTGTTAGCTATACGAAACAAGGATATTATAGAAGGATAGTGAATCCTCGTACCTTATTCCAACCATGATATAAATATATATATATATAGTCCGACATAAGCACATGATCATCTAGACCACCCCTCACATCAACAAACATGAGTTCCAGTATCAGTTATTTGGGACTCACACCTTCATGGCTAGATAACACAACCTCCTTCAAGCCCAATTAAAATATTTAACACATAAACCCAACCATTATATTAGGGAGTCAATCATAAAGTCCTCATTAAGTGGTATCATTATACCAACTATAGCATACAAACAATATCATTAAGCCAACACTTTTGGGAATCCTTGCACCCCGGACTTCATTATTAAAATCAACTTGGGGGATTGCTTGTACCCCTCAAGGTTTTCAAGATCATTATTATCCACATGGGGGAATCCTTGTACCCTAAAAGGTTTTCTAAGCCATCCATAATCATTTTACCATTTATGCAATGCATAGATTTTAAAGAAATAAGTCAAGCCAATTGATGAATCACATTCCAAAACCAATTATTCAAGTGGGTTGTAGGTTTACCAATTTCAATACCAAAATCCAATTATTTAGTGAATCCCTGTACCCCTAATTCCATTCTTCACAAGTTTAGAGAATCCTTGCACCCCTATATTCGTTCACCATTCCCATGCACCCCAATGAATGTACAAACCAACAAGTCAATGCATAATAAATCAATAGTAATCACAGGTGAATAATAAACCAATTTCATGCCATTAAGAAAATACAAGTGTAGGGAGAGAGATACATGCCTTAATCATAAGAAATTTGAATAAAAAACCACCCTTAGAACCCTAGATGACCACTTCCCTTTAAACCCTAACCTTATCATAGGTTAGATAGTGTCTATAGGTACCCACACTGGTTTGGTTATGAGAAGCACCATACAACTCATATCATGACCCTATGACTTGTAGGGTCCAAGTCGTTGTCAAGACAAAACCACCAAGTCCCTACACCGGTTACTTTACAAAAGGCACATTATGACTCATAATAAGTCTATATGACTCATAATGAGTCTATGACTCATTGAGTCTAGTCATAGTGACATAAGAAATGTTGTGATAGTACACTCGCTGGCATATGATTTAGACTATATGACTCGTAACAAGTCCTAACGACTCATGAGGTACTAGTCGTACTCAGAGCAGAAAACTAGGCAAACTTACTGGATAGGCAATGATTGGGGTCTCGAGACATGTATAGAGACCCTATGACTCATATAGTGAGTCGTAGTCAGAATAGTGAGTTCAAAACTTAAAATTTCTCAAAGGTCAACAGTTGGGGTATTTCAAAACCTCAAATTGGTCAATCTCATAAATGGGCTATATAAGAAGGGATATCCAAAACAAAAGCCTTCGCAACCCAGGAGGCAAGTATATGAATATCGAACTCAATAACATGTGATATGACTAAACTGCCAACTCTAAAGCTATATCAGAACCATACGGAATTATAAAAGGCCAGCCCATACTCGATATCATAATATATTCCTGAATCAATCTAACACTGCTAACCAATCGGGAATACAATTAACCTCATCATGCAATGGAAAAGAAATAACGAGATTGGGCTATATCTTACCAAACCACCGAATAAAATCATAAGGAAATGAAATTCTAACTAGATAACACTAGTTTATGCAACTAACCAGCAAGGATCAATCATACCAAGTAATAAAATTAATTAATATCAATAACCTCAAGCAGTGATAGAAATAGTAACAATAATATTAATATCAATATCAATATAATGAATAGGCGGTACCAAAATGAACATAAATATCATGTACCACTCAAGGGTCACAATAAGGTCGATGTGCCAAGATAAATGGGACTCAAATCCAAATGCTACACTCATAAAGAGAAATATCAGCATAGGTTTACTCTATCCACTACTAAAAAAAATAAACCACAGAGTAGTCACACAACCATGAATTCAATAACAGGGAACATAATAACCAATATGAACTCATCAAGACAATATAGTCATCAATAGGTATGAAACCAATACATAAAATAAAATATAAATACGGTAAAAAAGGCACACCTATCACGGTGAAATTCATAATAGCATGCCTGAAGGGCATATAGAGAATAAATATGAATGAATCCAAACTCAGATCGATCGACTAGATCATCAACTCAGGTGCGAAGTGCACTATCTCTAACTAAAAAGGCCATCACATCACAAGAATGATCTGAATGAACTAAATGACTAGAAATCCCATATCGGGGACACCTTCTAGACAAGGAACCAATCTCTCTACTGTAGAAACAACTCCTAAAGATCTAATCCTAGAGGGTAACATAATTAAGCCTAAATGGCTGGTCAACTGATACTGAGAGAAATATTTACTATAATGCTCATCCTTCCCATAATCACAACCTGTCTCAAGAACTTTAGGCCGGCGGGGAATACATGCTAGCTCTGTCTGATCAACTACCTCATATCTGGGCACTCTCTGAGTTGGGGTCCTATTATGGCACATCCAAAGAAAGATCCTAGAATACTTTGAGATACCGCCTCTCTATATCCAAAATGGTCATCCCAGCTTCAAGACCTATACCAAACTTCATAAGGTCTGATGGTAACTCTGCCCACTACGATCATCATAGCTAATTTTAGAACTACGCATAGTCTAAAATACTACCTACAAAGAGCCAATATGTTGCAAGTGAAGCTAAACTCTATCGGAAGGGTTCTCACTCTAGGGTAAAATATCAATAGCACTATCCTAATGGTATGGCCTCCTGCCTCTACCTCCATAAGTCTCAATAGAGGATCTCCCAAAGGCCCTCACATAATAAAAAATCTGAGAAAAGGGAGACCCAACTGCTATCATATGCTCTGATGCCAAATGAAGTGACAATATTATTCCTTTAACAAATCCAAGCACTGACTTAGAAGAATATATCAAAGAAATTAGTCTAGCCTGCTCGACATACCCAATCTTGTACTCAAAAGCTGATAAAGAACCCTGATGAATACCAATAGACCCAACTCTGGTTTGGTAATTGATGATTATTCAAATGCCATCTATGGTTGTAAGGGATCTACAACATGACTTTAATTTCCAATGTTGAACCTTTAATAGATGAAGTAGTCACGAGCTCAACTGTAGCCTAAGCTGGCCCTAAATCCTTTTGGCTACCGCTGAAGGTCTTAATATCTATCTTTGACTCTCTAGTCCGATGGTGTACTAGAATTCTAAGAACGCGTATTGAAGTCTCTTCTACATATATCAATAATATTTACCATCTTACATCATTCATTAGGGATAGAGTAGAGTCAAAGAATGTGTTCGAGGTTCATAGCAATGTGGACACACGACAAGGAGTCAATAAGTGAATTTCCTAAAATTTCACTATAGCCTCTCGAAGATAGGTTACAGACATCTCCGCATCGATCTATAGGACTATACTAAACACTCAGTACTTGTACTAATACATCAGTGAGGCCTAGGCTCTAATACCAATTTTTCATGACCCAATTTCTTAGGTTATGATGGCACCTACTATATCTCACTAGTAGGCAAGCCAAATCCATAGTTTGGAATAACTAATAATGAACTACCAAATAAAATATGGCAAGAATATGGAATAAATGTAACAAGAGATCAATTAAATAGATAAATGCCAAAACTTGTTGGTATTAGTATAAGAGTTTCTCATAATACCAGGGTACAAAGTAAAGTCCAACTGAATACACTAATTTAACTTATCTCTGAATACAACATAGAGACTAGTCTAATACATAAGAGAGAGGTAAGTAATACTTCGAACGTCAGGATCTCACTCTAAGTCTCCAAACCATAGTTGTTCCGCATGACACACACATCAATGGCAATAACCCATACTATGATATGCAGGCTGCAGAAGTATAGTATGAGTACTAAATAAATGTTACTCAGTAGGCAACTACCAACAAAGATCCAAAGAAAAAGTAGATATATATAACATATACTCCCTCCATTTAAAAAAGAATGACCTACTTTTGTTTTTAGTCTATTTCAAAAAGAATGACCCCTTTCCTTTTTTGGCAATACTTTAATTTCAAATTTCCACATGGTATGTTTAGGACCACAAGATTAAAGTTCATTTTGGTATATTTGACACAACTTTAATTTAAGGCCACAAGATTCAAAAGTCTTATTTATTTACTTAAACTTTGTGCCAATTCAAAGTAGGTCATTCTTTTTGAAACAGAGGGAGTAAATAAAATATAAACTATACCCAAGAGTCCAGTAATCACATAATAAAGACAATGGGATAATAACGGCACTCTATCCTATTCATGTTCAAAAGACTAACATACTAAGGCTAAGAAAATATCAAGGATAAACCATCCTATTACAACCATAATAAAAAATCTCAACACTATACCGTATATTCCTAGCCAATATATGAATGAAGGACAAAAGAAGATCATATAGCTATATACTAGGCCAAAGAATAAATATACAACATGAACAAAGGAAGGAAGGGGTATATGGTAATACCATAGAAACATATAGCTAGATATACTTATATATAGATATAAGGTAAACTCAAGATACAACTTAGATCATTATATCTTAACTTTAAGGCTTTATTATAATCCTATCAAGATTAGTACTAACATACTCTATCTCATCATAAATTAATCATGCATAACAATGATATCATAAGATAGAAGAGGCCATAATCATACCTTGATCTTGATACCAAATCAATGACCAATCTGTCATAATTAGCCATAATATTGATTGTAACAATGATAATAACAATATCCACAACAACGCGAGTAACTGGATAATATGGATAACCAAATACCTAGCTGAGTCTATGTGTACCCCAACTGCCCCAGGCGTAGAAGGTTTAATCAACATACAACAACATAAGATAGTTATCACCCATATCTATACAACCGTTCCATATCGGATGAAAGATATAGGTGTATACTATTGATAGGCGATGCATATGTAAGAATAAATACAACAGAATCCATAATACCATAATCATCATTATCATAATCAACCTTCGGCCTTGCCGAGTATATAATAATCACAACATCCTCCAGCCTTGCCGGGTATATAATAATCACAATATTCTCTGGCATTTTCGGGTATCAATATCCTCATCACAATATCCTTAGTCCTTACTAGGTATCATTACATCATCATAATATCCTTTGCCCTTGTCGGGTATCAATATCATCATCGCAATATCCTCTGTCCTTGTCGAGTATCATCATATTATCATAATATCCTCCATCCTTTCCAGGTATCAATATTATTATCATAATATCCAAACCAATATCACATAATAGAGAGCAAGCCCTACAAGGGCTAAAGTAAAGTGGAAGCCCCACGAGGGCTAAAGTAATGACAAGCCATACAAGGGCTAAAGTAAAAATATATGAAAAGAAAAGTAAGGTAGAGTATATTTCCAAAATTCATCGTTCATCATCAATATCACGTCCTTAGTAAGTGTGTATATAATAGGTGCACGGACTCAAGCCATGTCAAAAAGATTATAAATCTATAAGTTTATTTTCCGGAATGAACTTCGGGACTTAATCTTTATAAAAGTGTAGAAAGGGTTGAAATATCTCACGGCCGGTGTAGTTAGTAGTGTCAAATCTTGGACCCAAATATATCTCGAGCAAATCCTTAAAAACATCATTTTTAGCCTTTTTTACATATTTAACTTACTCATTAAGTTAGGCAATTATTATTGTTAAGAAATCCATTTTAAAGTGGAAAGTTGGGTTTATCCCTTAGTTAGTGGGAACAACAATAAGAATATAATCTAATTGGAATCATATCAATCATCAATGGACAATCGTGAATGTACCGAATCTATGCATACCATCACCAATATTAAACCATTAGAATTATAAATATCATACTGCATCTTCCTCCATCTCATACAGGAGGGATTTGAATATAAACATATATATATATATATATATATATATATATATATATATATATATATGTATGTATGTATGTATTCATAAACTACAACCTTATCCTTTATAAGGATAATTACATTCTTGATATTCAATTCATATCATAGCCTGACCTTTGGCCCAATAATGTGTCTGAAATAGTCGTAACATCATAATTATGGCCTTAGGCCCACATACATATTCGAATCTCATATCAATAATCATGTTTATAAGCTATATCATATCTATAAGGCAAGCCTAACCATAGGGAATAATATATCTATAAGTCATCAAGAATATTCATAAATCTCATATCTAGGAGGCATAACATAAGTAAGGCATCTCAAATCTAGGAGATATAACATATTACTGGGCCATAAATCATAACTAAGAGGTATGTCACACCTATAAGGCATCTCGTATCAATAGGTCATATATTGCGACTATGAGAAATATCACCTCTCTAGGCCAATTATCATATCTAAGAGGATTGTCACCTCTATGGTCCACATAACATATCTAAGAGGAAAACAATACCTCTAAACGCCCAATATCACATCAAGGAGGCAATAGCATCTCTAAAAACCCAATATCATTTCTATAAAGAACATTATGGCCATAAGCCATTATTCATAATTCGAGGAAAGTCATCACAATTTACCAAGTCATGAAGTAAGCTTATTCTAAAGGTTCACTATTCCCAACCAGGCCTAACATCCACAACTAAGTCCAAAACGGTTAACACAAGTCTTGACCTAAAGTGGGTCGGACGATCCCACTTTTAATCCCCAATTTCCACACTTGGACAACTATGCCCAAACTAGGATAAGGTATCTATCTCAATTTATAAATGTCAAGTAAGCCATAACCAATCCTATGATAGGAACTTTATCTAAAAACAAGGGCATTTAAGTCAGCTCTACCCAATCTACGGTTTCAAGATCACCACACTATCCCAACTAAGATTTACCATAATAACTATGATTCCAAAACTTAAAACACATCCCAAACCTATCATCATATCATATTCATTCTAAAAATTAGTTCAATCCAAGGAGAAGGCAACAGAATTCTTAAAGGTACTAAGCATTTTGCCTTACGAGTCCAAAACCCTCAACTAATCCCAAAGAAATTAACAACAAGACTAAGTTATTCTACTCATAATCAATCCTAATGTTCATATTCACATGCCATATATAACACATATCATCTTAAAAAATGAGTAGGTAGAATCCAACCTCAAGGAAAAACTACAAAACCTTACATCAATCACCGCAAGCTTGGCTTCGCTTCCCAATCCCCAAAATACCATCACACTATCAAAATCATAATCTACTCATTAATATGAGTCTATCGATACCCATATTGCACCATTGTGCTTTGGGTCTAAAAATGACACCAAAAATTTTAAGTAGGTCCCACATATGGAAAATGCATTTTTGAGGTCAACCCTATGTTCATACATGAACAAGGAGTCATAACGCTCATGAATGGGTGAAAACAAAGCTAATTTGAGGCTAAAATCAATCCCTAAGATAAATTGGGGTTACGTATCCAAACTAAGAAATTCAAGCATGAATTTGAAGGATTCATACCTTAAATTCGAAGATATTCACAGTAATAGATGATAATCAATCTCCTACGTCACCCACATAACTCAATTTTGAGTTATCATACCCATTTAGGGTTTTGGGATCTCAAGAATGAAGAGAAATGGCCTAAATCATGACCATAGGGTATATTTATAGATCCCCCAGGAAAAGAGATGGAGAGATTGCCCTCAATGAGCCGCGATCACATATAAGCAGAAATATGAAAAATTAATGGAAGGATCATTACAATTACTAGCTATGATCTTCTCGGAGGAGGTTTGTAATCATGTTCCACACAACCTTATGGTAGAGGCTGGGTCTGAGAAATGAGACAAACCTTGGTGGATGCTCAAATCTTTTGGTAAATTCACTGTCAAGTTTGCTTGAGTATAATAAGACAACAAGGGGAATTACTATTGCGCCCAAGTGCACACGCAAGTGTACGTGGTCTCACCAAGTAATACAATGGCCTTAAATAAATTTGTATATTTATCCCTCAAAGATTTTTTGTAATAACTATTCAATATTAGTTCACTATTGAGATTGAGTCAATGCAAAAGTAGCCAAAAATGGTTTAGAGTTATAAACTGAAAGTAAACAATGCATGAGAGTAAAAGTGTTGGACAATCAATGGAGAAAAACCCAGGGTTAAGGCTCTACGAACAATAATACTATGCTATTGAACGCCATTTGTTAGATTAATTATCTTTGTTGATGATTCATGGGGTTAATAGTATGAGTATGGATTTTCGAGTCTCTAATCTTCTAACTTAGACCCACAACTACATCATTGAGTGGGGATGTGAGAACTAAGCTAAATGCATATATATTTCATCCCATAATGAACCAAATAGGTTACCTAGGTATATTCCTATCCTATATACAAATTATAACCTTCGTATGTAGAAATTTATAATCCTATTCTATTCATCCCCGCGTACTATCTTCTTGCTCCCCTTTTCGGGCTCACAAGTTGACTATGGATATATTATAAGGGTATTTAAGCCTAAAAATAGTGATAAAAAGGATGAATAAACAACCAATATGATAAGAAAACAAAACCAAATCAATCCAAAGAAATAGTAATCATGTTCTTGGCCTTAACCCCGGAAAGGGGGATTTTAGCCGCTCATGGACATAACCGTAATCACAATAGATGAATACATGATAAAATTCATAAACAAAATAATGTAAATAAATAAAAACCCTAATTTAAGATTTTTACATCCTCACTCAATGTTTCCAAGTAGTCCAAGGTGTTTTGCATTGTGCACAAGTGTCTTATTTATAGGAGGACAAACTAAGCCGAAAATAGAATCCCTCCGCGTCGCGCCTCTAATTGTGTAGACATATCTCTGTGTCATCGCCTAATCACTAGGACACACTGGAAATTATCCCTTAGTAAGAATTTAAGGTTGTATCATGCCCCCTATTGTTGTGGCTTGCCTCTGCGATGCTCTATCACTCAGAAGTGTCCAATTGTATATCGAATCTTGTCCCATGCCTTCGTCCTTCCATTCCAAGCCTTGTGATGTTATTTTCACTTGATTTACATCTTGTGTATCATACATATATCATAATAATAAATTCAAAAAGCATCCTATAACATCCAATACCATGAATTAGAGTTCAAACCATCACAATCCACAACGGTGAACTAGAAACTTAGCAAAGAACTAGTTTCACCCGTTTGATCTTTAACTTAGTATTTTGACTCTTGGCTTGATCCAGTTGAACCTTTAACACTATAAAAATTTTCTTAACACATAATAATATAATTAGTAACTCATCATACACACTAGAGTCCATCGAGATCAACTAGAACAACACATAGCTCAAGCTAGTAACACTAGTTTTCTCGTCTAAACTTCAAGTGACCAATTTTAGTCCTAACTTGTTTGAAAAACACCTTAAACATTATAATGAAGTACCTTAACACTTATATGATCATTTATATCATTATTAACACATTAAGCACACAAGAACTCCTCAAAACAAAGCTAAATAAGCCCGAATTACAATACTAAGGTGCATAAATCCACCTCAGATCATCACCCCACTCTCTACTATAAGCATCATAATCAAAGAAGCCCCACACTTCTACTACAATAAATACACTCAATCTAGTACTACAATGACTACACAAAATGCAAGTCCTTATACTAAGCATGTTATATACAATTTGAAGTTCAAGAACAATACTTCAAAACATCCTAGCCTTAAGAATTGACTCGCCAAGTTGGAAAACTCATACATATTGCTCAATCAAAGACATCAGACGAACCACCCAACTATCATAAAAGATTTTTCCTCACCATAAGAGAGTTACCATAACCAGTTGCAAAGATGCGGTTTATCATAAAATGGGTATAAGAATTAAGTTATGCTTCCTCTCACAAAGAATTCACAAGGTACATAAGATAAACCATAGACTTGTCCTTAGTGTAGTACTCCACTAATATCAGAATGATGAAGCATAGGATCAAATAGGTCTTTAAGGGTTGTAATGTAGGCTATGGGACGGGTAGAAACTATCTTGGCTAAGAATAGTGACTGTCTTCCCTTAACGCTTTAAAATATCACACATTTCATTCAATTCACCTCTAACAACCGATTTAGACCACTTTTGTCTACCCATATCTTTTGTTTTTCCCCATTTCATTAAGCTCACTCACATACTATGTGAAAGGGAGAATAGTCTATTAATTCATAATTCAATCTTTAGCTCTAATTTTCTTTTCACTCCCAACCACAACACATCAATTGTACACACCAATAACTATTACTTTGGGGCTTTAATTTCACCTTTTCCTACTTGAATTTTAAACTCTTAACTCAATTGAATTTCAACTAAAGCACTTAGGAGCTTTGGATCAAATTATGGTCAATCAAATAAATGGGATATAGGCTACATATGAGGCTACCAAAGAAAATAAGCTAAAGGCTCAACTGGGTTAACTAGGATTATGCACAATGGTAGGTCAAAAAAGGGGTATGAAACATGGCTATCAAGAAAATGTCTTTATCATCTCCTAAACCCACACTATTTATTTTTCTTTGCACATATACCAGGTAATTTCTAGACATCAAGTTTTAAGAGGAATACATAAAATCTCACAGATAGATGGAACATGCTTAACTCAAGCAAGATCATCACAGACTCTCAACAAAATAATAGCATAAATTCAAAACATTAAGCGAACAAATACAAGAGTCATAAACTAGAGCCTAGGAGTCTCAAAATTCGTAATTCACACCATCAACATCCAATTTACATTTAACAACACTTGCATCATGCAATAACATATAGCACTAACAAGAACATCTTACTTATTCTAACACAGAAAATTTTAAAATTATTTTGATAAATAGGAATTTCCTTACCCCACACTTAAAAATCTACTTTGTCCCCAAAGTGTACTTAAAAGTAGAGATAAAAATACTCCATAAGGCCTCTAGGCCTAGCTAGTAAGATCTTTATACATTAAGTGGGTTTGGGGACCCCACACTTAGTCTTTGTCATGCTCCTTAGCTCAGGTTTTTGGTACTCAGACTTCCCATCAACCTGTGTCCAACAAAAACAAAAATGACGTGAAGTAAAAACTAAAATACTGAAAATAAAACCTACCTTAACTTGGGTTGCCTCACAATTAGTGTCTGATTTAGTGTCGCGGCACGATCAAACATCTTACTTAGTCGTTTTCCTCTGTCCTCTTCCTCCTACTTGAAGGACATCTTCTTATTCATTTATGACCTCTTGAGTGTTTACTCTTAAGGTCAAAAACTTTCTCAACAATCAGCTTCTCAGGCTTATCAATCAGCATCCCTTTGGTCTTAGGTATTAGGGGCTTGGGCAACTCAAGGAGAAACTCTTAAGAGGTCTTTAGTGGACTAAACTCCACCACCTCATATTTATCCCCTTCAATAACTTTAATAATGCACAAATATTTGCATTGGAATGTGCTAAGTGGTTTGTAAACATTGAAAATAGCCTTTTCATTATCTAACCACATTGCAAGTATGCCCTCTCTCACATCCATCAATGCTTATCTTATCGCAAAGAGTGGGCATCCCAAGATGATCGACACCCTGTTATTTGACTTATAATCCAAAATAATAAAATAAGAAGGAATAATAAACTTACAAACCTTGATGAGAACATCCTTGATGATTCCTGCTGGACAGAATTATGATTGGTCTGCCATTTGGAGTATCACATAGCTCGTTCTTGGTGTCCCCAAGCCTAACGTGTTGAACAAGAATAGCGGAATCAATTGTTATTTCCTCCAAATCACTCAGTGCTTGGACCACCTCACGGTTTCTAATCTGAATGGGGATAGTGAAACTCCTAAGGTCTTTGAGCTTCTTAGGCATCTTCTGCATCACCAGAGCTACACTCCTCAGTGAGTGTTATTGTCTCAACATCCTACAGTTTAAATTTATTAGTGACCTCATCCTCCAAGTACTTAGCATACTTGAGCATTCCCTATAAAACTTTTAATAGAGGAAGGTTAATATGAAGCTTTCTAAATATGTCAAAAAACTTCTTGAAGCATGCATCCTCCTGTTCTTTTCTTATCCTCTGTGGAAATGGTGGTGGTGGATACACCTTAACCTATTTGGCAACTTTTATTTTTGGGTATTCATACTTCCCTAAATAATTATCAACTTTTTCTGCAACTAGTTGAGGAATCATTTCTGCATCTACCTCCTTATTGTCTCTAGAGGTCTATTAATCAAATTCTTACCACCTATTAACATGATTACCATTACTTATTTAAGAGGTTTATTGTTACTTAGAAAACCATCTTGAAGCCTATCATTTTATTCCTATTATATTTTCTCTAATTGCTACTCCAATTGTTTCTAAGGTACTTGCTAATTTTTAAGTTCAGCAGCCATCTGTTCTTGGGTGGCCATGATTTTTTTAACATGTCCTCAACGTTACTTGCATATGTACTATGTTGTTGCTTCTGTAGAAACTATTAATATTGATTGTTGTTCCAAGATTGATTTGCACCACATATAGCTGCAGAGTCACCACGATTGCTATAAACCTCACACCAACTTGTGGTTTGCTCACTGCATTCACTTGAGACATAATTTGATCACATCAATTTTATTAATTTGGTCATTATCTAATTCTGCATGGCTAAGAGTTGAGCGACCAAGGTCGTAACACTGTTAACTTTAATTATTCCTGCAACTTTTTTCACTAAACCTCTTGAGGTATCACCATGAAAATTCGAATTACCTTGAACAATTTGGTTAAACAATGTGTATAGCTAATTATTTGTCTTTTCCAAATCTTGACCACCTGCAGCTGAATGTAGCAAAATTTTTGTGTTATGGTCAACTGCCTTAAAAAAGTGTGAGCTAGTACCTCATTGGACTTATGATGATGTGGACAGTCCCAAGAAGAGCTTTGAACCTATCCTAAGCATGATATAAATTCTCATATGGCCTCTGTTTGAAGCTCACAATCTCACTGTGAAGTATCACAGTCTTTCCAGATGGAACAAAGTAGATAAGGAACTTCCGATCTAATTTATTCCATATTGTGATGGAACCTGTCGGATCAACGTTCAACCACTTTTTTTCTTTCTCCAACAGTGAAAAGGGGAAAAGTGTTAGCCTCACGTAATCAGTTGACATACCTATAGGGATGAATGTATCACTGATATCCAAAACTTTTTGCAAGTAGACTTGTGGATCTTCATGTGAAAGCCTGATAAATTGTCCACTACTAATCAAAAGTTGCACCATGTTCTGTTTCAGCTCGATTCTACCTCTAGCAGTTATTTTTTAAAAAACAAAGGTCAGATTTGTTACAAGTGGTATTGCCACTTCATGAATTGTCCTTCGGGTTGGTGATCCTTAACCATGGGAGCAGGAATATCTTTTTCTTCATTGATTTATAGGATGAGGTAGAGAAAGACTATTTTTCTCCTTCTTTGGTGTAAGCATTGCTCGGGTTCAGGTTCAGGTGCAACCAACTACTTATCCCTTGCAATCTTACCATTATATTAACCTATTTCCCCCAAATTCAGAACCAAGATCAAGTAAAAAGCACCAAATAAATCCAAAAAGTAAAACTAAAACTAAAGCAGTTGTCAAATTATAGTTCCCCGACAACGACACCAAAATCTTGTTGCACCCAAACACACATACAAGTGTACGTAGTCTTACCAAGTAATAATATGGCCTTAAATAAAGCCAAACATTGATCCCTCAGGGAATTATTTTAACAACTATTCAATTTTAGTTCACTATTGATATTGATTCAGTGCAAAAGTAGCCAAAAGAGGTTTAGAGTTATAAACTAAAAGTAAACCATGCGTGAGAGTAAAAGTGAAACACCCTTGTTTCTGGACCTTAAAAAATTTCCTGTAATTATAGCCTCTAGACCCAATATGACTCATGGGTACAAGTCATATATTGGGTTATAAATGGTATGGTCCAGTCGTATACCGACCAGTGTTAGTTGGTGGGATGGATTTTGGTCACTAGAAAGGGTACGACCTTGTGGTACGAGTCGTATGGTTGGATACATATCGTTTGGTTCCTTCACTTAACCTTAGACTTGGTAACTTAAGTTAGATCTGAGTACGAGTGGGTCACCAGGATCCATAAGTCAGGGTACGAGTCATACCCAGGACTTGTATGGTGGATAATGTGCAAACCTTCTGTGATTCTATCTTACTAGGGATATAGGTGAAGGGTACGGATCATATGTTGTCGATAGAACTTGGGTGAGATAAGTCGTATACTGGACAGTGTTGGTTCTAAGGGTTGAGGCTTAGGATACGAGTGGTGGGTACCACTCGTATCGAAGGGTATGACTCATGAGGATGAGTCATACCCCTGTGATGGGATTTTGTGCAACTTAAGTGGGAATATTATAGAAATTTCCCCACTTACCCTAATAAGGATCCATGACTTTTACTCTCTTGGGATGCTATTTTCCCTATTATTCTATTCATTAATACTTAGAAACTTTTCCTAAACACTATAATTCTCTCAAAAGCTTTTGGGCAAGGAAGCTTGGGGTTCAACTAGAGTACTAATTTGGGGATATTTTTGGTGGTTTCTCTCCATCTACTTTGTCAATTAAGGCATGTTATCTTCCCTCATTGTTAATTCCAATCAAAAGAATGGTTTTATACACTATTTTTATGTTTTGAATATTGTATGATTTTGGGTTTTCAACTATGATTTTGGGGTTTTGATTATAAATGCTTGGTAATGGTTTTCCTATGTTTTAATTATGTTTTTATATACATCAATAGTGGTTTTAGATAATTGGCTTCATAGGAGTGGTTCTTTGGTAATGGACTTTCGTTTTATAAATACCATGCCCCCAATGTGTTTGATAAAATGCTTTTAATAATGTCTTCACTATAATATTGGTTTCTCAATGGAACTTATGCATGGTTTAAACTTTAGAATGGAACCCTAAATTGTATGAATGGTTTAAATGGTTTGGAAAGGCCTTGGTGGCCATGGTTTTGGTTAATTATAAATCATGAAGGATACATGGAATCCCTTAAACCCATATATGGTTTGATATGGAAAAAAAATGCAAGTTATTATTGGTATGACGATACCATAATGACACGACCTAACCCGACCCGGGCCTTGTCATAATAGGCATCCCAAGTTCAACCAGGACCGGAGACCGCCCCCTGTTACCCAACCTAACCACCTATATCTAGTCTTAGATGGGATGAATTATGGACATATAATAAGATAGTATTATTGTTCTTATTAAGACTTTAGGATAGGGTCACAACTGTGATCAAACTAATCGAGTCCAACCGTACCGCACCAACCGCCCAACTATAACAAACCAAACCTAGACCATAAACCAAAGGGAATACCAAAACATAATATGAAAATCAAACCTAAAATGTAATAGGATGGAATAGTGAGAAATCATATCTAATGATTCCAACCTCAATATCAATACCAATGCTAAGGCTGACACCTCTACCAATACTACCCATACCAACTCACAGAAGTAACACAAAGTATCCAAAAGAGTATACAGATTTAGTTGGTACATCTCCCAACCATGGCCAAAACCAACATCCAAAATAAAGGAAAAGTGTCTAAAGAAATCCATAACATGAACTGATGCCTTCCAAAAGGATGGAAGCTCACCACTTTAGTCCAAACATTAATACCAAATCCACATGCTAAATAAGAGGAGTAGAATGGCTGGTTCCTGTATATCATGGGTATACAACCACCAGTAGATGGGTTTAGCGAATAACCACTAGCGTGAATCTCAGTATAAGGATAAAATAATGCCAATTATAAAACCAAGTGAAACCATCCATAATGCATAAAATCTTACATATATATGTGTTGGGAAAGGGAATCGAGTTTAGCATCCGTTTAAAACCTTTATACCTCATATCAGCAAATATGTGTTTCCAATTTTGGTCCCCCTGGGACCGCCACCTTCCACGGCTTAGCTACATACCCCTCTATTAATACCTAATTAAAATAATGTCTAAACAATCCATTTTCCATTTATTAGCAAAGGCCAATATTGGTGGTATCGTCATACCACCCCTTACTAGCAAGTAATATCCATAGCCAAACCATTTAGGTTAAGGGGACTTTCAAGTGCAC
Organism: Capsicum baccatum var. pendulum; assembly: GCA_030864225.1. Classification (NCBI taxonomy): domain Eukaryota; kingdom Viridiplantae; phylum Streptophyta; class Magnoliopsida; order Solanales; family Solanaceae; genus Capsicum; species Capsicum baccatum. Next base: position 72,635,472 of record CM061551.1, read on the forward strand.
TTCCATATACCATATTAAACCACTTAGGAGGCTTCCATGTTCTCCACAAGCATAACCATTTAGCCTTTAGCCTTTTCAAACCATTTAAACCATGCATAAATCCTTTATCCAGTTTAAAACATGCAAGAGTTCCATTAAAAGAAGTCAATGCAATGAACATATCTTTATAAGCATTTTATCAAACACCTTGGGGCATAATATAACCAAAACCAATTCCAAAGACCATTAAACCATTAACATATAATCCAATTGTCCAAATCCACCATTGATTCATATACAAGCATAAGTAAAAGCATAAGAAACCATAACCAAGCATTCAATATCAAAAACCCCAAATAATAGTTAGAAACCATAATCATGAAATAGTAAAACCATAAAATCAATCATATAAACCATGCCTTTAGTTGAAACTATAATGAGTGAAGAGAATCATGCCTTATACCAAAGAATTTATGGAAAGAAATCACCAAACAATCCCCAAAGAAATTCAAAAGATAAAACCCTAGCCATATTGCCTCAAAAGGTATTGAGAGAATTATGAGATTTTTTGGAATAGTTTCTAAGTGTTAATGAATAGAATAATAGGGTAAATAACCTCCTAAATGTATTAGAAATTGTGGATCCTAGTTAGGGTAAGTATGAAAATATCGAGCATACCTTCACTTAAATCCCTTAAAAACCCATCACAAGGATATGATTGACCCATATGAGTCGTACCCTCCTATAATATCAGTATCCATCACTCGTTTCTAAGCCTAAACCCTTGGATCATACACTATCCAGTATACAACTTATCTAACTAAGTCATAACCACAACATATACTCCATACCAATAACCGGTATCCCTGGCAAAATAAAATACCAGGAGAATTAAACACTGCCCACCATACAATCCTCTAATATGACTCATACCCTAAAGTTGTACCCATTCCAGTAACCAAAACCATCCCACCAACTAACACTAGTCAGTATATGACAGGACCATACCACTCGTACCCCAGCATACGGCTCACACCCATGAGTCGTATTAGGTCTGGAGAATTGATTTCTAGGAAATTTTCTAAGGGTCAAAACCTAGGATATTTCACACTATTAATGGCCTTGATTAATAAATGGTTAATGTATTAGTTGGTTTCTTGGTAATGGTTTTAATTGGGCAATAATGACAGGGTGTGTTGCAAAGCCGTGAAAGGTGGAGGTCTCTTGGGGACCAAAACTAGAAAATCATATTTTTTTCAATATGAGGTTGGTCTTGCTGACCGTGTGCATGATGTCATACCTTATATTTGGGGTATGTACTATTGATCTTGGGTTTTCTTCCCTGATCACGCAATATCATACACTGGGGCCCTTTTAGTTGGGGGAAATGAATCAGTATAGCCTGTGGGTGGTTTAGGATGGAAAAGCTACACAACCCAGGTAAAGATTTTAATGGCATGCAAAACTTGGTTCCCTTTCTAGAATGGATATATATGTATGGTTTATGTGCATATGGATGGTTTTACTTGATTTATAAATGGCATTATTTTATCCTTATCCTGATTTCATGCAAGAGTTCACTCGCTAACCTATCTTTGAGCAGTTGTACACCCAATGTATGAATCAATTGTTCTACTCCTCTTACATAGTTATTGACTTGGGGAAAGCTATTGGATTGAAGTGATGAGCTTCCATCTTTTCAAAAGGCTCCATTTCATGTTATGGATGCTCTTAGACATTTTAATTTATTTTTAGATTTTGATTTTGTCTATGGTTGGGGGCATGTCCCAGTCGAATATTCTTGGGCATGTCCCAGTCGAATATTCTTACTCTTTTGGTTAGAGGCTTTGTGGACTGCTATGGGCTGGAATGGGCAGGATCGGTATTGGCGTCGACATTAATATTTGCATTACACTTAGGGCTGACATAATTAAATATAATTTCTCACTAGTTCATCATATTTTATTTTGGTATTAATCATATTATATTTTGGAACCTATTTAGTTATGGCCTGGTTTATGGCCCTTATTTTGGTATTGGTTTAGTTTGGTATGGTTGGATGGTTGGTATGGATAGTTGGACTCGGTTGGGCCGATCACAGTTTTGATCCTATCCCAAAGTCTTTATGTGATCTATTCACTATCTTATTATATACTCAAAATTTAGCGAACTCAGGGCAGGCGGTTGGAGGTTGGGTTGGGTAACGGGGGTGGTCTCCAGTCCCGATAGAACTTAGGATGCCAATTACGACAAGGCCCCCAATCGCGTCGTGTCTAGTTGGTATTAGATCTTTAAGTTCATGGTTAATTAGGAGTCCATAAAGTTGTGTCGAGTAGAGTCACTTTTAGGGGTATGTAGCACGCCACACTCATAAAAGAGAGGTTACAAGGCATTTAGGAATATTTCACTTTCTTGGTATTCTATTTTCAAGCTTGGGGTCTAAGTCCTAGAATTCTTCACTAATCCTTGGTTGATCACTTTTTAGATTATTCCTCGATGATCTGAAACACAAGTTAACTCTTCTGTCCTATCTGGGGACAATGTTAATGGGGTACGTCCTAAGTCTGGAGTTCATTTTTATCTTAGGGTCCTATCCCCGATAGTGTTGGAGTTCCTCCGATTTCTACTAGTCCTCCTCAGGATGAGGTGACTAATGCAAAATTTTGTTAGTTTATTCATGCTATTACAAAATTAGTTATTGCTCAGGCTGAGAGAGATGTATCTGGTGGGTTTTCTGTTGAGGCCATAAGGGTTGGTCAGTTATTGAAACTGAATCCTCCTACTTTTACTAGTGTGAAGGTGGAGGAGGATCCTCAGGGTTTTTTGGATGAAATGGAGAAGATATTTAGGGTGATGTAGGACACTAATATGGAAGGTATAAACTTTGTAGATTATCAGTTCAAGGATATTACGTACTAATGGTACAAAGAGTGGGATAGGGATAGAGGAGATATCCTTATGAGATGTTTTTTCTGGAGCTTTTCTAGATTATTTATTTTTGTAAAAGCCGAGAGAAGAAAAAATAGAGGAGTTTGTGAATCTTAAGCAAAGGAGAATGTCTCTCAAGGAATATGCCTTAAAGTTTCACCAGCTGTCAAGGAATGCTCTTGAATTGGTAGCTGACATAAGATCAGGGATGAGAAAGTTTGCTTCTGGGTTGAATCAGGATTTGATCTTAGAAAGTAATACTGCTTTACTGATTAAAGATATGGAGAATTCTAGGTTGACTATTCATATGTAGAAGATAGAGGATGAGAAGAGAAAATAGGCAAAGTTTGAAGATCAGCAGGGTAGGAAGAGCAGGTTTTTTTATCGGGGAGGTGCTCAGTCTTAGGGTGGTTGGGATGGCAAAAAATGGCAGAAAAATAAATGGGGAAGTTCTGGATCCTTCTCTACCTCTAGTGCTCCTTACTCGAGGTGGACGGGTTACAGGCGTCACTAGGGTAGGGATAATTTTCGGACACCGGTTGCCTAATATCTGGCGAGTAGGGGTCAGTCATTTTTTTCATGCCCTCTCTATCGGTTCTGTGGTCATCCTCATTGGGGTTATTGTCACGACCCGAGCCTAGTCCCTAGCCGTGACGAGCATCCCAAACCATGAAGGCCCTTTAGGGATTTAATTCCCGTGTTTAAGTTGATAGGAGAATGAGTATTTACGGAAATGCCATTAAAAATCCAAATGGACTGAACATTTTGGCTGAACGCGATCCAGTAGGCGGCGCGGGCTAATCGCGCGCTGCCACTGGATCGAAATCCAAATGAGGCCTTAGGCTCGTCCAAAAATTCTGAATTTTCTCCGAGACGTACTACAACCTTGCCCCATCGTAACACAACAAAAAAATCCAAAAATGAAGGTCGGGAAGGTCGAGAAGTTGTATCCCAAATGTTGCCAGCTAAGAATGAGTCTAAGTCATTTCAACACTTAGAAGAATTTAAAACTTAAGTCTAAAGCTCATAAATTACAGTCTAATACATGCATGACTTTTACGGGGCGTTACATTATCCCCCCCTTAGGATCATTCGTCCCCGAATGATGACGCGGGAATAGTCACGCACGATTTCAAGCTGATTCATACATAGAAGGAAACATAAAGCAAGAATTGTACCTTCCAATTCATTATTTGCTGGTTCAAATAGGCTTGGGTATCTCACTTTCATGTCATGCTCCGACTCCCAAGTTGCTTCTTCAACTTTTTGATTTTGCCATAACACTTTAACTGAGACTATCTCCTTACTCCTCCATTTTCTCACTTGTCGATCTAGGATTTCCACGGGCTCTTCCTCGTAAGACAAGGAATCGTCCACCTTGATCTCATCAATGGGCACCACCAAAGAGTGATCTCCGATGCACTTCTTCAACATGGATATGTGGATTACTGGATGAACAGAACCCAAACTTGCAGGCAATTCTAATTCATATGCAACTCCACCTATTCTCCTTATAATCTGATACGGGCCTATATAGCGAGGACTTAGCTTACCCCTCTTCCCGAAAGGCATAACTCCCTTCATATGAGAAACTTTGAGGAAAACCCAATCTCCAATCTCAAACTCTAACTCTCTTCTTCTGACGTCGGCATAGGATTTCTGACGACTCTGAGCTGTCTTAAGTCATTCCCTAATGAGTTTCACATCCTCCATTGCCTGATGAACAAGATCAGGCCCATACATCTGCATCTCACCTAATTCATACCAGCCTATTGGAGACCTACATCTCCTAACATACAATGCCTCAAAAGGTGCCATCTTAATACTAGAGTGAAAACTGTTGTTATAGGCAAACTCTATCAGTGGCAAGTGATCAACCCAACAACCTTTAAAGTCAATCACACAGGCCCTCAACATGTCCTCCAGGGTATGGATGGTGCGTTCAGCTTGCCCATCAGTCTGAGGGTGGAATGTTGTACTTAAGTTCACCTGGGTACCTAAACCTTTCTGAAACGATCTCCAAAACTAAGAAGAAAACTGTGTACCTCGGTCGAATATAATGGAGATAGGAGCTCCATGAAAACGGACAATTTCTGCAATGAACAGCTTAGCATAATCTTCCCCCGAATAGTTAGTCCTGACAGGCAGAAAGTGAGCTGACTTGGTCAGCCTATCTACAATCACCCATATAGAGTCATACTGATTTTGGGACTTCGGAAGTCCTGTAATAAAGTCCATATTGATCATTTCCCACTTCCACAAGGGCAACGCTATTTCTTGGGAAGTACCTCCTGGCCTCAAATGTTCTACTTTCACTTGTTGGCAATTCAAGCACTTAGAAACAAAGTTAGCCAAATCTCGCTACATGTTATTCCACCAAAACATAGATTTCAAATCATGGTACATCTTAGTAGAACCAGGATGGACAACATACCTCGAGGTGTGAGCTTCATCAAGAATTCTTTCTCGAAGCCCGTCGACATTCGGAACACATAATCTACCCTGAAACCTCAGAACGCCATCACCACCAATTTCAAAAGACATCACCTTCTGTTGACCCACATCTTTCTTGATTTGCATCAAGATGACATCTTCAACCTGCTTCTCCTTCACTTCAGCACAAAGGGATGACTTAGCTAACTCATGAACAATCACCCCTCCGTCTTCGAAATCTAACAGTCGCACTCCCAGATTCGCAAGGCGGTGAATGTTCTTCACCATCTCTTTCTTTTCTTCTTCTACATGAGAAAGGCTGCCCCTAGACAACCTGCTGAGGACGTCGGCTACAACATTTGCCTTGCCCGGATGGTAATGCAGGCTCATATCATAGTCTTTCAGAAGTTCCAACCACCGCCTCTACCTGAGATTTAGTTCTTTCTGCGAGAAAACATACTGCAAACTCTTGTGATCAGTGAAGATATCAACATAAACACCGTACAAGTAGTGCCGCCAAATCTTAAGGGCAAACACCACAGCCGCTAACTCCAAATCATGAGTAGGGTAGTTCCGCTCGTGCACCTTCAACTGCCTAGATGCATAAGCTACCACCTTACCATGTTGCATCAAAATGCAGCCAAGTCCCACACGAGACGCATCACAGTAAACCACAAAACCATCAACACCCTCGGGAAGAGTCAAAACAGGTGCAGTGGTCAGTCTATCTTTCAACTTCTCAAAACTATTTTCACATAAATTAGACCACACAAACTTTACCTTTTTCTGAGTCAGTTTAGTGAGTGGGGCCGCTATGGATGAAAAACTCTCTACGAACCTTCTGTAATAACCTGCCAAACCCAAGAAGCTCTGAATATTGGTTGGAGTCATGGGTCTGGGCGATTTTCTCACTGCCTCAACTTTCTGGGGGTCCACTCTAATCCCGTCACTAGACACAATATGCCCTAAGAAGGCAATAGCATCTAACCAGAACTCACACTTGGAAAATTTGGCATACAACCGATGATCCTTAAGGGTCTGAAGAATGATTTGGAGGTGATCGGCATTATCCTCTTTACTCTTAGAATAAATCAGAATATCATCAATAAATACAATGACAAACGAGTCAAGAAACTAATGGAAAACTCTGTTCATAAGATCCATGAAGGATGCAGGGGCATTAGTTAACCCGAAGGACATGACAAGAAACTCATAGTGACCATATCAGGTTTGGAAAGCTATTTTGGGAATGTCTGACTCCCTAACTTTCAACTGATGATAGCCCGAACGAAGGTCTATTTTTGAAAAACATCTAGCACCCTGAAGCTGGTCAAAAAGATCATCAATCCTAGGAAGAGGATATTTGTTTTTAATTGTGACCTTATTCAACTGACGATAATCTATGCACATACGAAGGGAACCATCTTTCTTACACACGAAAAGTACAGGTGTACCCCAAGGAGATACACTGGGGCATATAAATCCCTTATCTAAGAGGTCTGTTAGCTACTCTTTCAACTCTTTTAGCTCTGCGGGAGACATTCTATATGGCAGAATAAAAATGGGACGGATATCTGGCAACACATCAATACCAAACTCTATCTCCCTATCAGGGGGTATCCCTGGGAGATCTTCGGGAAAGGCTTTTGGAAATTCATTCACCACAGGGATAGACTGAAGAGGAGGATTTTTAACTTTAGAGTCCTTGACTCGAATAAGGTGATACAAGCAACCCTTAGAAATGAGTTTTCGGGATCTGAGATAAGATATCAAGTGCCCTTTGGGTGCTAAAGAATGTCCCTCCCATTCTATCATTGGTTCATTCGGGAAGGAAAAGGTAACTCTACGGGTCCTACAATCCAATATGGCATAGCATGAATGGAGCCAATCCATTCCTAAGATAGCATCAAATGCAACCATGTACAACTCTATAAGGTCTACCACCGTATCCCGACTACCAACAGTCACCACACAACCCCTATATACCCTTCTAGCAACAACAGAATCCGCCACCAAGGAAGAAACAGAAAAGGGTTCAGAAATCACACTGGGCTCAAACCCGAAACCAACAGCCACATAAGGGGTCACATAGGATAAGGTAGATCCGGGATCAAGTAACACACAGACATCACGGGAAAAGATTTGTAACGTACCGATAACAACATCTGGGGAAGCTTCTGCCTCCTGGCGGTTGGTCAAGGCATATAACCAGTTGCGACTGTTCCCGACAGCTGATGTGGCGCCCTTCTGAGATGGGGGTGGCGCTGTGGAATTGCCCTGAAACTTCGCACCACCAACACTCCTCCTAGCAGATAGATAGTCCCTCTGAAAGTGGCCTGACTGACCACATGAATAACATACAAGTGTGCCCAACTGACATTTCCCCGGATGATTGCTACCATAATTTTCACATCGTGGGTAAGTGCGATGCTGCTGAGCCACACTACCCTGCGACTGAGTATCTGGTGCTCTAGATCCATGAGGAGTCTGAAAGCTCTGAGTCTGTCTATCTGCAGGGGGTCTGGGCGTTGGGGCGCTGGCTGCTGACTGTGTATTATTCCAAAACCTCGTCTTCTTCGACCACCTATTTCCCTAGTTACCACTCTGCGGCTGACTCTGGTGCTGGTCCACAGATTTAACTCTCTTGGCCTGTCTGTCCTTCTCTCTAGATTCAGCGATCTTTCTCTTTTTCTCTTCCACCTGCTGCATGTGGACTGTCAGCCTAGCAAAGTCTAACTCCCTATTCAACATTGCCCCCTGGCACTCAAGTACCAAGTTATCAGCAAGGTCGGATGCAAATTTCCTCATCCGGGCTCTCATATTGCTAGTCAATTCTGGTGCATAGCGGGCTAGTTGATTAAACTTCAAAGTGTACTCCTGTACACTCATACTGCCCTGCTTCAGATTCATGAACTCTTCTTCTTTGGCCTCCCTCAACTCCAGAGGAAAGAATCTGTCAAGGAAAGCTTCTACAAACTCACCCCAAACTGTAGGCTCAGCACTCTCACCTTTTTCATCTTCCCAGTCTGCATACCACTTATTTGCAACATCCTTAAGCTGATAAGTTGCCAATTCCACTCCTTCAATCTCATCTACATGCATTACCTTAAATATCTTCTCCATCTCATCCACGAACTCCTGTGGATATTCCTCCACCTTTGTACCAGTGAACTTAGGTGGATTCATCTTCATGAAATGCCCGACTCTAGTAGCCTCAGACGTAACGGATGCAGACCCAACATCTTCCGATCGTTAAGCCTAGTTAGCTACCATCTGTGTCAGCATATGGATAGACCGTCTGAACTCTGCATTTGAGATATCTCTCTGACCAGTTGGTGGACGGTTGACATTAGTCCATGGAGCCCGAGGTGGACTGGTTGGGACTAGAGGGACTCCCGGAGTAGGGACAGGTTCTGGCGTGGAAGCTTTATTACGGGTTCGCATCCCATGGGTGGGACGGACCACATCTGCCTGAGCACTCTGATCGATGTTATGACGGGGGGGCATAGTCGTGTTTCTGAAATACAAGAGATCATTGATTAGGGGACAGTTTAGACTCTGAAGCACGAACTAAATCACAAAGAAGGTAAACATTCCTAAAAGCCTAGTAGCCTCATGTTTATAAGTGTGGTGCGCTACACACCCATAAATAGAACTCTACTCGACGTGATTTTGCAGACACCCTGGGACCATGAACCGTGCTTTGATACTAAGTTTGTCACGACCCGAGCCTAGGCCCTAGCCATAACGAGCATCCCGAACCATGAAGGCCCTTTAGGGATTTAATTCCCGTGTTTAAGTTGATAGGAGAATGAGTATTTATGGAAAGGCCATTAAAAATCTAGATGGACTGAACATTTTGGTCGGGCGCGATCCAGCAGGCGGCGCGGGCTAATCGCGTGCTGCCACTGGATCGAAATCCAAATGAGGCCTTAGGCTCGTCCAAAAATTCTAAATTTTCTCTGAGACGTACTACAACCTTGCCCCATCGTAACTTAACAAAAAAATCCAAAAATAAAGGTCGGGAAGGTCAAGAAGTTGTATCCCGAAGGTTGCCAGCTAAGAATGAGTCTAAGTCATTTCAACACTTAGAAGAATTTAAAACTCAAGTCTAAAGCTCACAAATTACAGTCTAATACATGCATGACTTTTACGGGGATTTACAGTTATTGCAATGAAGGGAGGGACAAATGCTTTAAGTATGGCTAGGTAGGTCATCGACTAAGGAATTATCTAGTTAATAATGTTACTAAGAGAATAAATAAGGCACCGATGGCTTCATCTTCTGCTCCTATACTCGATGGTGCTGCGTCTACTTTTGTTATTGTTCTTGGTTCTAATGTTGGTCAGAACAAGTTGTATGCTTTGGCATTTTGATAGGAATCTGAGGTATCGCCTGATATCACTACTGGTATGTTACAACTCTTTTCTCATGACGTGTATTATCTGCTTAATCTGGGATCCAATATTTTTTATGTGACCTTATTTGTAGATGTATGTATTGGTTTTGATCCTGAGGTTATTTCAGATCCTTTTTCTATTTCTACCTCAGTAGGTGACTCAGTTATTGCTAAGAGAGTCTATAGGGGGTGTATGGCATTTGTTTATGGTAGGCAGACTTTGGTGGATTTGTTTGAACTTGATATAGTGGATTTTGATGTTATTCTGGGGGGTGCTACACTCTTGTTACACATCCTTAGATTTTCAGACCCGTAAAGTTTTCTTTAGGTTCCCTAGTAAACCAATCATAGAGTGGGAGAATGGTTTTCTAGCTCCTAGGGGCAGGTTTATTTCTTATCTTTTATCTCAGAGGTTAGTCTCTAAAGGTTGGCTTTATCACTTGGTCTAGGTTAAAGATTCTAACTCAAAAGGTCCTTCTTTACAGTCAATCCAGGTAATAAATGAGTTTTTTTAGGTCTTTTTGGATGATCTTCCAGGTGTTCCCTAGATAGGAAAATAGATTTTGGATTGATTTGGTTTCAAAAAGTCATCCAATATCTATTTATTCTTATAGAATGGCTCCATATTAGTTGAGGGGACTCAAGGAGCAACTTAAGGATCTTCGGATGTGACTTGACTATAGGCAGTTGAATAAGGTGATGGTTAAGAAAAAGTATCCTCTCCTAAGAAAAGATGATCTGTTTAATCAGTTGCAAGATGCCAAGTACTTTTCTAAGATTGATATTCAATCTGGGTATCATCATCTTAATATTATGGAGGAGGATATCCCTAAGACAGTTTTTCATACTCGATATGGGCACTATGAATTTTTTGTAATGTCATTTGGATTGACTAATGCTCTAGTGGCATTTATGGACATGATAAATATAGGTTTCAGGCAGTTCTTGGGTCTCTTTGTTGTTGTGTTCATTGATGACATTATGGTTTATTCCAAAAGTGAGGTGGATCATACTAATCACCTCTGTGTGGTAATGCAGACCTTAAAGGAATAGTAGATGAATGTCATGTTCTCCAAGTGTGAGTTTTTGTTGAATGTTGTGACTTTTTTTGTTTATATTATTTCTAGCAAGAGGATCATGGTAGATCTTCATAAGGTGGTTGTGGTTAAAAGGTGGCCTTGACCCATGACTCCAATCGACATCTGGAGCTTTTTGGGATTGGCTGGGTATTATCAGTGATTTATGGAGAGATTTTTTATGATAGATGCCCTTTTACTAAGTTGACTCAGAAAAAGGCAAAGTTTTCTTGGTTGGATGCTTGTGAGGGGAGTTTTGAGAAGTTAAAAGATAAGTTGACTTCGGATCTAATTCTGACTTTGCCGAAAGGCAATGGTGGGTGCATGGTCTATTATGATGCATCCTAGGTAGGTATTAGTTGTGTATTGCTGCAGCATAGGGGAAGGTGATTTCCTATGCCTCCAAGCAGTTGAAGGTATATGGGAGGAATTATTCTACTAATGATTTAGAGCTATTGGCGGTGGGTTTTTCCTTGAAAATATGGTGGCTTTATTTATATGGTGTATATATGGACATTTTTTTTATCATAAGAGTCTACAGTATATGTTAACTCAGAAGGAGCTTAATCTCAGGCAGAGGATATGGCTTGAGCTTCTCAAGGACTATGATATGAGTCTTCATTATCACCCAGGTAAGGCTAATATGGTTGTTGATGCTTTTAGCAGGTTGTCCATGAGGAGTTTGGATCATGTGGAGGAAGTAAAGCAGGAGTTGGTGAAAGATATTCACCACTTGGCTAATCTTAGAGTTTGCCTTTTGGACTCCAAGGATGGAGGTGTAATGGTACAAGAAGTGGTTCGATCATCTCTTGGTGCAGTGATCAAGGAGAAGCAAGTGTTGGATCCTATCTTGATGAAAATCAAGAGTGATATTGGTGGCCAAAAGGTGATGGTGTTTGAGATCAGTGGTAATGATACTTTATGGTACTAAGGAAGGTTGTGTGTTCCTGATGTTGACAATTTATGACAAAAGATTATGGCTGAGGCGCATGTGTCACACTATATTGTTCATCCTGATTCAACGAAGATGTATCATGATCACAAGGAGATATATTGGTGGAATGGTATGAAAGGAGATGTTGCTGATTTTTTGGCCAAGTGCTTGGTGTGTCAACAAGTTAAAGTTGAACACATGAGGCCTGGCAGATTATATCAAGAGATTGTTTTGCCCTAATGGAAATGGGAGGTAACTAATATGGTCATCGTTACAGATTTTCCTCGATCTCAGAATTAATATACTTCTATTTGGGTCATCGTGGATAGGATGACAAAGTGTACTCATTTCTTGCCAGTAAGGACTACCTTTTTAGTGGAGAATTATGCAAAGTTATATCTTCAGGAGGTTGTAAAGCTGCATGGGGTACCTATTACGATTATCTTTAATCATGGTATGCAATTTATGTCTTACTTCTGATGGTCTTTTAAAAAAGGGTTGGGGACTAAGGTGAGTCTGAGTACTGCTTTTCATCCGCAGACAAATGGACAAGCGGAGAGAACTATTCAGATATTGGAGGATATACTTCAGGATTGTGTGATCAATTATGCTAGAAGTTGAGTTGATCATCTACCTTTGGTAGAGTTTTCTTACAATAATAGCTATCATTATAGTATTAGTATGGATCCTATGAAGCATTGTATAGTAGGAGGTGTATATCTTCTATTGGTTGGTTTGAGCTTAGGGAGATGGATATGTTTGGTCCTAACTTGGTTTACCGGGCTATGGAAAAGGTGAAGGTGATTCGGGATAGACTTAAGGCTTCCCAAAGTTGCCAAAATTTCTATGCAAATGTTAGCTGTAGAAACTTGGAGTTTGATAGTGGTGATAAGGTTTTCCTCAAGATATCTCCCATAAAGAGAATAATCCAGTTTGGTAAGAATGGTAAGCTCAGTCCCCATAATGTTGGTCCTTATGATATTCTACGAAGGGTTAGTAACGTTGCTTACGAGTTGGAGTTACCTTCTAGCTTAAGCTTGGTTCATCTAGTATTTCATGTCTCCATGTTGAGGAAGTTTCTTGGTGATCTTTCTTTGATTATTCCTTTGAAGGGGTTGGGTATCTCAGACTCTTTGTCTTATAAAGAGGTCCCAGCTGAAATCTTAGATAGGCCATTTTGTCTATTGCAAACCAACGATGTGTCTTCGGTTAAGGTTCTGTGGATGAACCATAAGGTGGAAGAAGCTATGTGGGAAGTGGAGGAGGATATGAAGTCCAAGTATCCATATCTGTCTTCTTCTCTTGGGATTCGTGCGGAAGGTATATGTCTTCAACACATCTTTAATTTCTGAGTTTGTTAAAGTAAATATTAATATCTTTTCCTCTTTATTTTAAAACTTTGTTTAAATATTAGAAATATATTTGATAATGCAAATGACTCGTGCATGTGGTTACCCCTACCTTGTCCGTTATTCAGGAATGAATATTCCTAGTGGGGGAGACTGAAACACCCTGGTTTCTGGATCTTAGAAAATTTCCTGGAATTTTGGTCTGTGGACCAAACATGACTCATGGATAAGAGTCGTATGTTGGGGTATGAATGGTATAGTCCAATCGTATGTTGACAAGTGTTGGTTGGTGGGATAGATTTGGGTCACTAGAAAGGTTACGACCTTTTGGTACTAGTCGTATGGTTGGATACAAATCATTTGTTTCCTCCACTTAACCTTATACTTGGTAACTTAATTTGGATATAAGTACGAGTGGCTCACCAAGAGCCGTAAGTCAGGGTACAAGTCATACCCAGGACTTGTATAGTGGATAGTGTGCAAACCTTCTGCGATTCTATCTTTCCAGGGATATGGGTGAAGGGTACGGATTGTATATTATCGATATGACTTGGGTAAGTTGATTCGTACACTAGATAGTGTTGGTTCCAAAGGTTGAGGCTTAGGATACGAGTGGTGGGTACCACTCGTATCGAAGGGTATGACTCGTGAGGATGAGTCATACCCCTATGATGGGATTTTGTCCAACTTAAATGGGGGTATTCTAGAAATTTTCCCACTTACCCTAATAAGGTCCCAAGACTTTTACTCTCTTGGGAGGCTATTTACCCTATTATTCTATTCATTAACACTTAGAAACTCTTTCTAAACACTCTATAATTCTCTCAAAAGCTTTTGGGCAAGGAAGCTAGGGTTTCAACTAGAGTACTGATTTGGGGATCTTGTTGTTGGTTTCTCTCCATATATTTTGTCAATTAAGGCATGTCCTCTTCCTTCATTGTTAGTTCCAATCAAAGGCATGGTTTTATACAATATTTTTTTATGTTTTGAATGTTGTATGATTTTGGGTTTCAACTATGATTTGTGGGTTTTGATTATAAATGCTTGGTTAGGGTTTTCCCATGTTTTAATTATTCTTTTATATGCATTAATGGTGGTTTTGGATAATTGGTTGCATGGGACTTGTTCTTTAGTAATGGACTTTGGTTTTGGAAATTCTATGCCCCCAATTTGTTTAATAAAATGCTTTTAACAATGTCTTTACTATAATATTGGTTTTTCAATGGAACTTATGCATGGTTTAAACTTGGTAATGGAACCCTAAATGGTATGAATGGTTTAAATGGTTTTAAATGGATTGAAAAGACCTTGGTGGCCATGGTTTTGGTTAATTGGAAATCATGAAGGGTACATGGAATCTCTTAAACCTATATATGGTTGGCTATGGAAAAAATTTACAAGTTATTGTTGGTATAACTATACCACTATTAATGGCTTTGGTTAGTAAATGGTTAATGGATTTGTTGGTTGCTTGGTAATATTTTTAATTGAGAAATAATGGTGGGGTATGTAGCAAATTCGTGGAAGGTAAAGGTCCTGAGGGGACCAAGACTAAAAACTCATATTTGTCAATGTGAGGTTGGTCTTAGTGACCGTGTGCATGATGTCACACCTTATATTTGGGGAATGTACTAGTCATCCCAGGTTTTCATCCTTAGTCATGTAGCTTCACCCATTGGGTCCCTTTCAGTAGGGGGAGATGAACACGTATAGCCCGTGGGTGGTTTAGGATGGAAAGCTACACAACCCAAGTAAAGGTTTTAATTGCATGATAAACTCTATTCCCTTTCTCAACATGGATATATATGTATGGTTTGTGTGCGTATGGATAGTTTTACTTGGTCTTATAAACGACATTATTTTATCCTTATCTTGAGTTCATGTTAGCAATCTCTCACTAACCCATCTTCGAGCAGTTGTATACCCACGTTATGCAGGAACCGGCTATTCTATTCCTTCTATATAGTGATTGACTCAGAGACAACTGTTGGATTAAAGTGTTGAGCTTCCATCTTTTCGAAAGGCTCCATTTCATGTTATGGATACTCTTAGACATTTTGATTTATTTCTGGATATTGGTTTTGGCTATGTTGGGGGCATATCCCAATCTGATATTCTTACTTTATATTCTTACTCTTTTGGTTAGAGGCTTTGTAGTACTACTATGGGTTAGAATAGGCAGGATCGGTATTGGTGTCGGCCTTAATATTGGCATTGGAATTGGGGATAACATCATTGAACACAATTTCTCACTGTTCTATCGTATTTCATTTTGGTATTAATTATATTATTTTTTAGAACTCATTTGGTTATGGCCTGATTTATGGACCTTATTTCGGTATTGGTTTGGTTTGGTATGGTTGGACGGTTGGTGTGGGATGGTTAGACTTGATTGGGTCGATCACGGTTATGATCCTATCCTAGAGTCTTCTGTGAGCAGTTACACTATCTTGTTATATGCTCAAAATTCAGCAAACTCAGGATAGGTGGCTGGAGGTTGGGTTGGGTAACGACGGTGGTCTCTAGTCTCGGTTGGGTCATGTCAAAAAGTCTTGGACAATCAATGGAAAGAAACACAGGGTTAAGGCTCTGTGAAAAATCATACTATGGTATTGAATGTCATTTGTTAGATTAATTATCTTGGTTGATGATTCATGAGGTTAATATTATGATTATGGTCTTCTGAGCCTCTAATCTTCTATCTAGCTTAGACTCACAACTACATCGTTGAGCGGGAATGTGAGAACTAAGCTAAATGTATTTATATTTCATCCCATAAAAAACAAAATATGTCACCTAGGTATATTCCTATCCAAGATGCAAATTATAACCTTCGTTATGTAGAAGTTTATAATCCTATTCTATTCATCCCCACATACTATCATCTTTTTCCTCCTTCTAGGATCACAAGTTGACGATGGGTGTATCATAAGGGTAGATAAGGCTTAAAATAGTGATAATAAGGATGAATAAACAACCAAATATGAAAAAAAAATGAAAACCAAATCAATCCAAAGCACTAGTAATCATGTTCTTGGCCTTAACCCTAGAAAGGGGGCTTTTAGCTGCTTATGGACATAACCGTAATCAATATATATCAATACATGATAACATCCATAAACAAACTAAAGTAAATTAATAAAAACCCTAATTGAAGTGTTTTCCAACCTCTCTCAATGTTTCCAAGCCATCCAAGGTATTTTGCATTGTGCACAAGTGTCCTATTTATAGGAGGACAAAATAAGACGAAAATAGCATCCCTGCATGTCGCACCTCTAATATCGTAGACATAGCTCCATATCATGGCCTAATCATGAGGACACACTAGAAATTGTCCCTTAGGCAGCATCTAAGGTTGTGTTGCGCCCCCTATCGCGATTACACACACTAGTGTCCAACTTTATGTTGAATATTGTCCCATGCCTTTCTCCTTACATTCCAAGCCTTGTGATGTTGTTTTCAATTTATTCTCAGATTTTACACACAAATCATCCTATAACAACCAAAACCATGAATTAGAGTTCAAACCATCACAATCCACAATGGTGAACTAGAAACTTAGCTAAGAACTAGTTTTGCCCTTTTGATCTTTAACTTAGTGTTTTGACTCTTGGCTTGATCCAATTAAACCTTGAACACTTTAAATAAGTTTTTCAACACATAATTACATAATCATACCATTAGGAACTCATTACACACACTAGAGTCCATCGAGATTAACTAAAACAACACATAGCTCAAACTAGTAATACTAGTTTTCTCATCTAAACTCTAAGTGACCAATTTTAGTCATAACTTATTTGAAAAATACCTTAAATATTGTAATCAAGTAATTTAACACTTATATGCTTATTTATATCATTATTAACACATTAAGCACATGAGAAGTCCTCAAAATAAAGCTAAATAAGCCCGGATTTCAACTCTGAGTTGCATAAATCCACCTCAGATCAAGTACAAGAAGGGATTCATTGTGGATAACAAAATGCCTTTCAAAGTGTCATTTATGATTTGGAGGATGTGGAAGAAAAGAATTCCAATTGGTAAAGTTCTAATAAATATTAGGATGTGTGATGAGTTGTTGTGTAAATGTTGTGCTAAGAATGAGAATGATACTACTGAACACTTATTCATTAAGTGCCTTGTTGCTAATAGATTTTTGTGTAATTTTGCAATTGTAGTTGGAATTTTTGGCCTCTTTTTATGGATTAGGGATTTCGTAGTAAAATAGTGGAAAACTGATAGAACTCCTACGTTGCAATTACTCATTAATGTTGTTCCTATGTTCTATTATTTGGAAGATTTAGAAGAGGAGAAGCTCTATTAATCATTGAGGAATAATGTCCTATGTAGATATGAAAATAGAGATAAACAAAATTATGTTTCTGTTAGCTAAATATAATTAGCCTTGTTTGAAATGCCTTCCAATAACTTGGACTGATTTGATTAAATTCTTTGAGGAGTATACTCCCACTCTTTGTTACAGAATAGTAAGGTGGATTCCTCCTATTTTGGGGTCCTTTAAATGCAACTCTGATGGTGCGTCTAAAGGAAATCCAGGCCTAAGCTCTGGCCATTTTGTATTAGGAATAGAGAAGGTAATTTAATCTATGCCGAAGTAAGTGTACTTTTTTATGGGACTAACAGAGGTGGCTCTAAGGCTTGGTTTGGAGTACTGTGTATACATAATCTCCTCACTGGTTCTCTGAAAACTAATTCTCTTTCTATGAAGAAAACTTTAGATAGAATTTAGAAAATTCCTTGGTGTATAGTAATGGAATCAAGAGAATTCGAATGCTTATAAAAGACAAGAAAGTGGTGGTGGAGTATATATTCAGAGAAGGAAATAAGTTGGCTGATTTTTTCACTTACCATATTTTCTGTTTTGCAGGTACACAAAGATTAACATATTCAAATCTTTTAAAAAATACCAATTAAGGCAATTGGCTTCATCAATACAGATAAAACACAACTACCCTTGGGATAAGGGGGTTTCAAAATGGAGAGTTCACTAATCGAGAATACAGTCAAAGAGAGTAACAAAAAGATAAATAGAATGCTAGTAGCTACAAAGCATCAGTGCAACAAGCAATACACCACATAAGCAGACATAATAATGACCAAAATTGGGAATATAAATAGTATGATAAACTACCTATCTTCGTTAAATTTCAAGCAGTGGAATCAATTTTGGATTAAGCTTAATTTGCTAGGAGACAAGGAAAATAGAGAAATATCGTACTAGAAAAAAAATAAATAGTCAGTTCAGAGCAAGTGAATAGTCATAGGGAAATAAAAAAGTATCAAATAGAGTGTGAAGTATAAACATTTATTTCATTTGAAAAGTTGGAAAATTCAGATGTTTAAGGCACAACCTTCAAATAGGTGCTTTGGTACCAGATTGATAATCCTCATGAGACCATAAGATGGTCATATATCAATATTGGACTGATTAAAGAGCAACAAGAATTCACAACCAGTTATTGAACTCACCAAATCTATCTTTGTTGAGAAGAATTCTTCATAGATTCTTATTTCATGGCATTTATGTGAGAGCTCAGAATGTCTAAAATGAAAACAAATCAAGCTCGGCTAACTTGTAGGTTCTGGAGCTGAGTTTTGTATTAATTATGGAGTTTTTGATTTTTCTTCAGCTCGATTCAGTAGCAGAAGATCAATTGCCATGGCTTTGTCGATCAAAGCTTCAATGGAGTTGAAAAGTCACTTCCCCTTTTTCCTCTTGTTGTCCAGACAATTTCTAATCTTGGACTTGTATATAATATAGTATTTTTTTCCTTTTTGTGTTATTTTCGGGCTAGGGCTAGTCCTGGCCATCTAGATATTTTTTATTTATGCAATAAAGGCTTGTATGGCATACTTTGATTTAAAAAAATTAAACAAAAAAAAAACTTCTCTAAACCTCAACCTTCATGAACACCACCTCACTTCATCCTAAATTTCCACAACACCAAAGAATCAAATAGCTTCCTCCACTAATCAAATTTTCAATTCTTCTATTCAAATTACACTCAGCAAACAACATAATTTGATACTAGCCATTGACCCCCCCTCCCTCCCTCACACACACACGTGCGCAAAAAATAATATCAATTTAACTCATTTTTCCGTCCCTTTGCAGAGAATTAACACACCCACAATAACGATATTCCTTCATTAATCTCTTAAAACACTATCAAAATACTTCTATTAACAATAATATACTCCTCCATTCCGACTCTCCAATTCGACAAAAATATTTCCACTGAAATAACTATTGAAACTCCTACAATTTCATCACTATAACAACCTAACACAAGCCCAAAATTGCTGAAATTTTTTCTTCACTGACACAACACGACTAACAACCAAACAACCGTAAGGCAAAAAGATGAAATAAGAATTGTGAGGGAAAGAGTAATTATTTGGCTAATGATGTAAATTAATTTTTTTTATATAACTGCATCATATTTTTTAATGTAAAATAGAGCGGGCTATATTTTGCAACGTAACATAACTAGTTGCATTTTTTTGAAATTTTTCTAAAAAGATTATTCATTATATTATATAAACTAAAGATTAGTCACTTTTAGACATTGTATTATTACTTATCAATCTTTTACAAGATATATGACTTGATAGCATCCAGTCTAGCCCACTTGCATTAAAGTGGACAGGCTTTAATGTGAAATCAAGAAGATGCTTATAATGGAAGAAGAGCTTGAAAACGAGTCCAAAAAATATGAATAAGCATGAGCCAAGTGCTACACATATTTTAAGATTCAAGTCCAAGTCAAAAAGAAAGAAGATTGGACACATATGAGTTTTGATTAAATTTGAAAACTTTTCATATTACCTTAGGGGAGAATTTTTTATATTATTTTTACATGCTTTCTCAATTTATAAGTTTTCTACTTTAAAAGTTTCTTAGTTTAAAATTTTGAAGTTAAGTTTTTATATTTATTTTCATAAAAGTAGAATTCAAAACTTGTGCTATTTGGGATAGATTTTTTTCTATATATAGGGATGAATTTTGTTATTTTCAAGAACAAGAACATGATGATTATTTATTAATTGAGGCCTTCTCTTCTATACACCTTTGTGTGTGACTACTTGGGATTTATCTTAAAACCTTATAAGAATATTTCTTTAGGAGGTAAGATTAATTCTTAACTTGATATCTTTGATTTCTGTTAAAGTTAATTAAAGAAGGTGACTGGTCTTACACTAATCGTTGTCTTTAATTTCTTCAAAATAGGGGTCTAGATCACTTTTGATCTAAGTTCTTGAATTGACTCTATTAGTATCATAATTAGTCTTAATTCATTAATTTTGAAAACTAAGATCAATTAGGATTCTTAGAACTTTATATCAAAGTTAAGAATTTTATTCTCAAAATTTCACCCATCTTTAATTTATTGTCATTAATTTTAGTATTTTCGCTTCTGCATTATTTTCTTGTTTATTTAACTAACCCGATTCTTATCAAGTATATCAGAATGGTTTTATCAAGGTTTCATTCTTGATAATCTTGGCCATTTTTTAAAAAATTATTTTTATTTTTTAATTGTTAAGCTAGATGGCCCAATAAAAAAAAGGGCAAAAAAATAAACTAAAAAAAGGGAGGAGAAATTCAAGTTGTCTTGCAAATTATAAAACTCCATTTTTTTGTGTTTCTTTCTTTTCCAACATCAAGAAGGAAAATTGAGAAGTGGAATAATTTAGGATTTTATTTTTTTGCATAAATTGATATTTTTCTTGTCTCACCAAATTCAATCGGTCTGGCAGTTGGTAAATTTCTTTTTTCTCTCTACACCTTACTTCTAAACAAATTGTTACTAATAGGGTTAATATAAATTAACCTATTAGAGTGGATGAAATGAATGTTGTAATTTGAGTCGAGAAAGACAAGAGAAGTGAGATCAATAGAGGAAAGAAAGCTAATTTTAGAGTTATTTTTTCTTTAATTTTTAGCGATGTCTCAAACAGAAAATGATACTAATGTTGGGACTCAAAACAATGACATTGTCGAGGCACTTAGAAGAATTTTTGCTCAACCCGATGCATTAGAGATCACCCAAAATTCACATAACTTTGTTGAAGTGTCAATCACACAATTGGATAAGACGAATGTCACCGTAGCTGATTTAAGAAGGAAAAATATTTCTCATGCAAGATGAGGAATAAAAGATAATATTTGCTCTATGCCTATTGATTCTGAAAATGATGCTTATGTGATAAGCTTATATGTGGTGGAGAAGTCGAAACTTACATACAACAAACACATTACTTATAAACGTTAATGGTTGAATGATTTTGATGAAATGGGGGTGGCTTTTCTTTCTCCATTTAGAGGTATTCCTATAACGTTCTTTGTGATGTAACTCTAATGCAAGATTATCATATCATGCTTAGACGTCCCAAGCAGTTTGATAGGATTGCAATTTATGATAGTGGAAAAATAAGGTTTCTCTTAAGCTAAACAAAAAAAATATACTTACCTCTTTGACTTCATCTCAAATTTATGAAGATGAAAAACAATGAAATAATGAAAAATTTTGAGAGAGAAAATAATGAGAGAAATAAAGGAGTGCATGCTGATATTTCAAAAAAGGAAAAAGAAGAGATTGTATTTTGTGAAGAGAATAAGACGTCAAGTAAGAAAAAAAGTGAGGTCGAGAGAAAAGAAAAGAGATATTTTCATGAGAGTAAAATGGATAGGAATGATTTTGAGGTACATAGAGAAAAGAGAGAGTTTGAATGGGGTTATTTCTTATTCTAACTTTAACATTCCTACTTCTTCTTCTAGTTGCTTTGATCCTCTTGTAGGTACTCATGAGAAAGTTTGCATTGAAAAACCATCATTGGATGAGTTTAATCCAAAGGTGATTGAAAATACATGTTCCATTGAGCAAGTGTTTGTTAATGAAAAGGATAAAGGTAAAGAGAATTGTTTTGGATCTATTCAAAATAAGAATCATGACAATAAGTCCAACAACAAAGATGTGAATTTAACGTCAAAGAGCAAGGAAAAATAAGGTGATATTATTTCTTTGTCACATAAGATCAAATACTCTCTGTATTTAAATTATTTGAATTCCTAGAACAGCTAAGATCTTTTTGGATGTTATCAAGATCAAGCGTAAGGATAATTCCTTCCTTTGTAAAATTGAGCTTGTGCATGACGAAGTTGATTGTGGATTTGCACTTGTTGAAAAAAAGCATGAGATTCGTGGGAGGAGGATTATAAATAATTTAGATGATTTTTCTTATCTTAAATAGTGTCGAAATAGATTTTGTGTGATTACTTATTGAAATATGATTTTGTCTACAGATGAGACATAATTCTTCAAGTCTTGGTGATTTTAAGGTTAAAAAGGTATTTTCTACTAGTGATGATGAAATACATGACTGTTATGATACTAGCAATCAAATATTCTTTGTTGAACCTATGCACGATTACTTGTTGGAGAATCTGAGCAATTACTTAGAATTTATGGAGATTTTGTTTTGAGGTTGAAAGGTTCTTCTAACCTTCTTGAGATCTCCTATGCTTATGTGAATAGATTTTATGTGAAAAAATCTTTGAAAAGTGTAATTAAGGATGCCTCTCTATATCATAAAAATGTTCAATTTAATGCACATTCTATGAATTTTATGTCATCTTTATTAAGTCCATTGAATTACTTTGTTGATAGATTTAAATTGGAGAGACACATATCATTTCCTACATTGTCGATACAAGAATCTTTTAATGCTCATACAAGAAAGAGAATTTTCTATTAGGATGATGATGCCCACATGCTTTATAAGGGTGTATTTACACATGCTATGATTGGTTGAGTTAAATGGACACACGGACACTATCTTATTTTATTTCTATCATTATTATTTACAAGTACTACATGTTGTTTACTATTATATGTCTTCTTGATTTTGCGAAATTCAAATTCGAGGATAAATTATTTTCAAGAAGAGAGGAATGATAGCATCCAGTTCGGTCCACTTACATTAAGCTGGACGAGCTTCAATGTGAAATCAAGAAGATTTTTTTATGAAAGAAGAGCCTAAGAACAAGTTCAAGAATTATGGAGAAGCATGGGCTAAGTTCTACACATACTTCATGATTCAACTGCAGGCCAGAAAGAAGATTGACCCATATGAATTTTGATTAAATTTGAAATCTTTTCATATTCTCTTAGGGGAGAATTTTTTATATTATTTTACGTGCTTTCCTAGTTTAAAATTTTTCTACGTTAAAAGATTTCTAGTTTAAGGTTTTTTGGTTAGTTTTTTCCATTTATTTCTATAAAAGCAGAATTCGAAACCCATGCTATCTGGGATAGATTTTTTCCTATATACAGGAATGCATTTTGTTATTTCCAAGAACAAGAACATGATTATTATTATTAATTGAGGGTTTCTCTTCTATACACCTTTCTGTGTGGATACTTGAAATTTATTTTGCAATCTTATAAAAATAATTTTTTAGGAGGTAAGACTAATTCTTATACTAATATCTTTGATTTCTATTAAAGTTAGTTACAGAAAGTGATTAATCTTATACTAAAAGTTGTCTTTGATTTCTTCGAAATAAGAGTTTAGATCACTTTTTACTTAAGTTCTTGAATTGACTCTATTAATATCACAATTAGTTTTAATCTACTAATTTTGAGTACTAAATCAATTAGGTTACTTAGCACTTTATCTTGAAATTGGAGATTTCATTTCCAAATTTCACCTATCTTTAATTTTTTTCCTTTAATATTAGTATTTTCGCTTCCTCATTATTTTCTTATTTATTCAAGTAACTCCATTCTTATCATGGCTCTCAAATCTCTAAAACACTAGATCAATTTTTTTATTTTGTACTATTTGATTGACAAATTTCTGAAGAATCATGATAAAATATTCTTCTGTTACTGTTTGTTTTCAATATTAAATTACTAAAATAACAATAATTTTCATAGAAGTCCTCAAAATCAATGTAAGTAAGGCATTTGCGGACCTATGTATGACATGATTTTTTCCTATGATGAACTAATCTAAATGGTACTATACGGATCGTGCTCCTCTCTATTTTCATCCTCTTCAATTTTTTCAAGTTCCTACCTTCATTGATAAATAGGGATGGGCATAGAGAAGAAAACTCGGGGCTCAACTCGGCTCACATGTATTAAGGTCGATGTCATGACCTGAATCAGGACCTAGCCGTGACGGGTATCTCAAGTCCCATATAGATCAGAGATCACCCCTTCATCTAGCCTAACCGGCACCTCAACCACAAGTGTCGGATGAATTCCGAACATATAACAAGATAGTAAAAGATAATACTAATATTAACTCAACATATGTCTATATGAACCACCCATAACCAGATAACCGTCTGTCACCAAGCACTCAACCAAACCACCCAAGTCCACAGTAATCCAACAAGGCCTCTAAAAAATCCAAAATGAATAAAATGCAGGACATGACCCTGATGGTATCCAAAGCATGGAATCTCACCACTTCAATATCAGCTCACGAACTAACTCGAGCACCTGATCACTACACTAGAAAAGTAGAAGAATTTCAAGTACCTGCATTGTGTAGGGATACAACGTACGGAGACGGTTATCGGGTTGGATTACTAGCATGTAACTCAGGGATGGAGGGATAAAATAATGTCACCATTCAAAACCAAGTCAAAGAGCCGTATGCAATAACATACATACATATATATCATGTCGGGACAGGGAACAAGGCTTAGCATGAACTTTGAAAATCTTAACCTGGGTTCTGTAGCATAATCGTCATATATCAAGGCACCCACGGGTTATATAGGCCAGATCTCCCCTAACTAGAAGGGCCCAAGTGCGTGTAGCCGTATGAATCAGAGGATATCCATAATCGTATATGCCATTATGGGGGACTCAAACCTCCCAGCTTAATCACGGTGACTTAAGCACCAATGTATACAATATGGGGGACTTGAACCTCCTATTCATATATTCATTTAGGGGACTCGAACTTCCCAGTCATATAGACACCCGCACCAGCTAGCGTGGTTTCTAGTGTTAGTCCTACAGACTCCACTTTCATGACCCAGTTACAAAACTTTATTTAAAGACCAAATTAAAACATTCATTCACATACACAACCATTAATATAATTACTTACGAAAGACATCTTGTTGGTATAGTCAAACTAACCCCACTTGCAAGCGTACTACATGTCATAACCCTTATTAATCAACTTTGGGACTTGAACCCATTGTCTAATGAAGACATCAATTCAATTCAACTTTTAGAGACTGGAATGAATTTATCAATTCAAACCAATTTGTGGCCAACAGGCTTTCATAAAACGATTTACCAACCACTTACATTATAGGCCAATGCCTGCAAAACAAAATTCAACATGTGATAAGATCATTCTCATAGGCAATTTCACAAACAGGTTGAGGGCGTACCACTATCAAATCATTATTCAAGCCCAAAACCATCAAGTTAGGGTTAACTATGACCCCTTAGTTTATCCCAATTCCCAAGCACCCACAAGTGCAAAACCATTATCAAAACATGTATAATCACAATTTAAACTATAAGAAAACAATACTCAACATCATTCATTCAAACCCTCAACCATGGTTTTCAAAACCACCATTAATGTTTCATGAACAATATTTAAAATACATGATTTGTTTGAACTAGCAATGAAGGAGAGTCGCATGCCTGAGTTACGAAGATCCACGGAGAGATTTTGATCCTTAAGCCTCTAGATGACCACTTTGAAGAAACCCTAGCCCAATTTTTCTTAAGAAGTTTTAGAGAGAGTTTAGAGAGTGTTTTATCTTCTAAAATATAGAATAAAGGCCAAATAAATGTTATAAGACGTGGGGTCTTAAGGGATTAGGGAGAAAAATATCCAAAATACCTCATCTTAAAAGCTATAAAACACTTGCAAGCGGGTATGATTGGTCCCTCCAAGTCATCACCACAACTTACAAGTGGTACCCTTAAATCTTCATTAAAGCAGAAAGTTGGACACCATATTCTGTCCAACATATGACTCCCTGGACTTACTCGTCACAACATCATATGACTAGTACCATCAGGTCGTATCCAAGGCAGAACATCAAGGGCTAGATACTAGACAACATAAGATTGGACCCTACCCTCTTGTCACATCACCATACAACTCGTGTGGTCCCTTTCCTAACTAGAACAAAATTTGGCCAACAACACACTGACCAACATACAACTAGGGTTCCTAGACCCGTCACCTCACCATACGACTTATGATGTAAGTCGTATGATAAGCAGAGAGTTCAAGACTCAAGAAATTTTCAAGGGCAAAAGTTCGGGGCATTTGACTAGATTCTGCTCTATTCAATTAAAGTTTAGTCCAAATTTGGGCTCAATTAAGCTAGCTCACCTCAGCTTGATTGGCTCACTTAGATCATCTAATGATTACTTTAAAACTAAAATGCATTCATTAATAGTTAGAATAACATCATTAATAATATTCTTTATTATAATTAATTATTTTTTTGTAATTTTTAAATTAATTTGATGCAATTAGTTTTTTATATATATATTGTTATTTAATCGATTTACATTTAAAAATTTAAATCAAAGAAATGTAACATGGTATGACTTTTTGGAATTTATTATTGCTTTTTTAGTTTTTATTTTTTCTTAAGTTTTTATATTTTTTGTTCAATATTAAGTTACACCATTTAATTGAATTATACTTTAGACTATATTATATATAATTAAATCAAATATAATTACCAATTTAATCTAATAATGACCTGAAAAATATGGCATAATTTATATTTTATTAATGATGTAACACTACATAGAAAAACTCGGCTTATCTTGGTAATGATCAAAGATCGGTTAAGCTCGACTCGATAGAACTGAGCTTGGACTAGGCTAGCTCGGCTCGACACTGAGGCCTATAAATGGCACATGACATACTTGAATTAAATGACTAAGATTTAATTATTTTAAAGTAAATCTCTAATCATGATTTATATAATAAATACATTCTTTTTAAAAATTATTACAATATCATAATTTTGGCAACATATTAGCTTGTCCATAAATATAAAAATAAAAATAAATTCTCTTCCTAATTTTAATTTTCCTATAGAGGATCCATCCTTTAATGTCTATATAAATTAATCTTTTTATTGCATTTTCTTGAGAACTTTCTCTTTAACAATTACTAGCTCTTTTTTTAAAAACTAGAGGGGCATCGTCCGTGTCAGCATGGGCCCAATATTAAAATAAAATTAAAATTATAAGTTGTAAAATATAAATACATAGTATATGTTAATTACTTGATATTTTACAAATAGAAATAATATGTTAGTTACTTCATAGTATTTGTTAGGAGCCAAATTTTTACAACAGAGTTTTGTACAACTACTACAGCCACCACCAAATTTTCATATTTAACAGTAAACTGCGATGTGGATGTAACACTCCACACTTTTGGGCTAAAATTTCAATCGTCTTTTCTACACGTATAGACCCGAACCCAATGATTCTTTGTTAATATATGTGTGATGATCAATCCTATAGTGTTTAAATACCTTTGACTATAAATTGAGGTCACAAAATCCCCTAACTCAAAGACGAGTTGAAAACTTTCCCATCGATTAAGTTTTAGTAAATGTCTAAACTTGGGTCAACTTCCATTGGCCACAACATTTTGTATATACAGAATTAGGGGACCTACTATATATCAAATGAAATTTCTTTGAGTTCTCTTACCAATGCACTGATATTTTCTTAATCCGATATCAAGGTAAAAAGTTATGCCCGTCTTCTAGAGAGGTGTCAGTCGAGGCCAAATCGCGCAAAAAGTACATTTTTAGCAAGGTATTTTGGTACTTTCCCTTTCCAGAAACCTCTCACACGAATTAAATAACACCCTAAACGTTATTTACTCAAGTATTATCAGTTTTACAATATATCAAATTCTCTTCACTCTCAAGAACAAGATCAAATTAGGGTTTCCTCCAAGAACAAGAAATCAAGAATCTAATCCTTTCAATTCAAGATACTCAAGAAACGAGTCAAGATTCGGGTCCTATTCTTCAACCTAAGTACTCTAAGGTATGTGGGGTTTTCCTAAACTACTTGGGCATGGTGAAATTGTTCCAATAACATTGTAAACATTGAGAAATCATGGATTTACGAAAGGGTTTTGAATTTACATGGACAATTATACACTTTGAATCTTTCTTGATAATAAAGTTTTGGTCTTGAGGACTTCCCCCTTAAACTCGGTTTTTTTTGTATATATATATATACGTATGTTTGAATGTGGTTTGATTATTGAAAATTGAATTGAGAGCATGAAGAATTATAATCCCTCTCTTGTTATAAAACCCTTGTTTTCATATGTTGTGCATTATTCAATTGCATATTGAGAAGCATGATTCAAATGTCTCTACTATTCTTAAACATGGATTTTGGATATGAACTGAAGAGAGGGTGATTCTTGATAATACAAATAAAAAGTGTTGATTCAAAGAGATTGCATGATTTGTTACGAAATTCTTGACCACCACTTGTTTGTTGAAATATTGAAAAGAGAGTCTTTGAATAATTTTACATAAGTTTTGAAATATGAATTATCTTGAACTGTTTGAATGATATGGTGGTCCAAACTTTATATTTTGAATGAAGTGACTGGAACTTCATATTTTATGGCTTAGAGATATGACTTTCAAGTCTTGGTATGACGATACCAAACAGATGAATGCCACAACAGATTCAGAACAGACTAAAATATAGATTTTACTTGGATTTTTAGAATTTGATTTTAGAAAGATGCATGTTTATAATAGACTAAAAATAGGCTTAAAGAGAGTTAGGTGGTTACCCGAAGAAAGTACGAGTTGAAACACTCAATGCTAGAAATCGTGATTTGCTGACATAGGGTTATGGTACCATACTTTGTGATCTTGTGTACCTTGATTTATGTCATCCCAAATTGGGACAATGTTTAGGATCCCTGCTTTGTGATTTTGTGAACTACCATGACATGTTAATTTGATTGGGGATTTTTGTACCCTGTTGTAAGATCTTGCGTGTTCCCCTTATTGATACTCCAATCCTGGCGGCAAACTTGGATTGAGGGCTTGGCCACCGAGTCAAGGGCGGATTCCATATAGCCCATAGAATTACAGATTGTAGGGTGTACCACGTATCTCAGAAGTAAAACAAAAAAAGGAATTGTATCTATAAAATTATTTTAAGATTATTTGAAATTGCCCATGTGTTTTAAATTATGTCATGCATAGTGTTTTACAAATTTCTCTCACTTATGTTGTATGAAAAACTATATTATTTTGGATTGCTCTGTGTACCAGTACATCTATATTAACCCCTTATATTTCAGAATTCTGAGATACAGTCCCAGGGTCCCGTTAAGTAATAGATTGACTTGTCAGAAGTTTGCAGCTGGTAAGCCTCCCATACTTTGGAAGGCCTGGTTATGAAACTTGTCATTGTTATTTTATTTTGATTCACTGTCCGACTGGGGTCCTTGTCCCAGATTTCAGACAGATGTCATTTTTAGTTGTTAGAGATTTCGCAGACTAGTGTTAGGTGTTTTGAATGTTTCATGAACTCATTTTTTTAATTGTTCAGTTAAAGAAAAAAATAGTGACCATGTTTCCATCTTGTGTTGTTTTTCTTCTAATTTATTATATTGCATGAATGTTGTGCATGATTACTAGATAAAGAAGGGGTGCCCGGGCCTTTATAGTTTGGGATGCTCGTTACGGCCAGGGCCCCAGCTCGGGTTGTGATTATGGGAGCTTTGGAAAATTCTACTAAATTCTTCCTTATTGCACCAACAAGTATGATAACATCAAAAGGCATATACGCCAATACATTAAACCACCTGCACAACACATAAGTTTCATAGAAACTGCACTTCCAACAACACCACACAAATTAAGGGCAATATACTTTATTAGACTCCCAACAAAATCAAGTACCGTCATATTCAATGAATTAAGGTCTAAGATTTTATAACATGCTTCCAATGTCCTTTCTAAAATGTGCCCCGACAGTGGCTTGCCATTGATAGTTGATGTTGTAACAGTAACAATCATGATAATAATTGAAGTTAACAACCCCTGTAAATCAACAAGAGTTAAATCCATCTCATTATCAGTTCTTTTAATAACTCTGCCATAATCAATTGGATAATTAACGAGTGAATCTAACTCAAAAAATTTCAATCGATACTTATTACGTATAAAATTATGGATTATGTCAATTTCATCTTCAGTATCAATTGATAATGCGTTACAATGTACTATCAACTTATATTCTAGATCATCTTCTTCTAGAAGAACGTCACCTTTATTTGCGAAAAATAGGGCATCTTCAACTTTATGCATTATGTCGATGTAATGACATGATTTTTGTAGCATCAAAACATTATCGAGATCATACTCATCATGGTGATTAAATGCTAATTTTCCGTATCCATCTTTCTCCATATTTTCATGAACATCAATTGTATTGTCATCTAATTCGTCCAATTCGTCCATCTCTGCTAAGAATAAATCAAAAAGAGTTGTCATTGTTGATAGTAAATTTACTCGAAAATACTAAATTTGATTCATAATAATTTTGCTGCAAAACACTTAGCTAATTCACAATAATTTTATTATATTATATGATAGCTAATTTGAGTTTTGATTGTTTATATAGATGTAAATAATTTCCTTTACCCCTTCCAACAAAAATAGTAATTATAATTCTTAATCCTACTATTGTATAGCTAACATAGTTTAATAAAAAGGCCAATAGAAAGCCATAACAATTCTATACCTTCTTGAAGGATTCCTGAAATGCAGCTACCTCATCCACATAGGGATTGAACAAAAGAAATGATACAAGAGCTGCAAATCTAATTGCAAATCCCTTGGTTGTAGCTTTGGCAGTGTTTCCAACAGCATCAAGAACATCAGTTATTTCACGAACACTTTTGGGCTTTATATGAAAAAGCTTATTGAACAAACCAAGCTACCAAAAGATTACTATAAAAGAAGTCACAACCACATGCTTTTGCTTAGAAACATTAGCATCACCTGTTGGCTCATCTCAACAATTCCATCATCATTATCAACTATTGGACCAAACATATCCAAGGTGAGAACATACATTGATGTATTAAGCATTTCCATAGTTGCTACAGTAGTGCCAAACAACCCCTAGTTGGATTTCCAGCTTTATCTGTCAATCCTGAAGTGCAATCAAGCCAGAAAGCAAAAACAATAGCCAACTTATGACAAAGACAGATAGCGATATGGATTCCAAACCCAAACTAACACCCACGATTATGTTCATTCATGGCCAGCAGAGCTAGCAAGGGCCAAGGTATGAACGAGATTTTACTTGTCATCAGTGTAGTACTTTGACATCCCAACAAAGACAAAGGCAGTTACAACTCCAACCAAATTGCATAAACAAAATTCAACCAAGCAGAAGGTGTAGACACATAATTTTATCCCTTCTGAGAGTGTATTTTTACCCATTTACCCCATCTTATCATGCACTCTCAATCATGTGATAATTATTCCCACTAAAAGCTAAATAAACAAATACATAATCATCTTATCCAAACAAACCCTCAACAAATTCACCACCCACCCAAACTAATTTTGCCATATCACACTCCCTACCCCATACCCCTTTATACCCACATACCCCACCTCACTCATAATATACACACACAATGACATATATAATACATACACACTATATCACGCATCATGATTTAGGAGGGTCACACACACACCATACATGAATATTCACATACACACACAAACCGACACACACATATAATCCTCCATTTTTCATTTTCCAACAGAAGAGAGAACACATACCTTTACTGGAAAAATACACATATTGGGACCTAACCAGAGAACACACATCGTTACTCTCACACTTACAGATACACATCACACACACACTCTGTATTCATAGGATACGCACATAATTCTTTACACACAACACGTACATAGTGAAAAAATATGCACACCATCACACACACATATTCTATACATATCAATATACACCAATTGAAAGATAAAAATAGGGTGAAAAGGGGAAGTAAAAATAAAAACTCAAAGGAGGTTTAGTCGTGAGAAAAGGATAAAGAGGAGTAATAGAGAGAAAGGGTGAGATGGGGACTTTTCCGGTGAGAACTCACCAAACAACATCACGATTGTCTATTTCTTTCAATATATGTCATCATTAAGCTCGTTGGAGCTCCGGTCTAACAAAGAATAGCAGGTCCAGCTTTGTTTTGACCAAATTCGAGATGAAAAGTCACACCTATCCCTGTTGTTAGCTTAAATCTCACCAGACATAGTGAAACCGGCGTCCCAATCAACAAAATTCAACCCATTTCAGTCTATTGCGACAAAACTCCACCCAAAATGACCAAAATAGTAAAAAGGTCAATAGGATCGAGTGGATAGATAGGATTGTTCGAGTTTGGGGTTTCAAGTGAAGGCTGTTGGATCTGATTCGATTCCTCAATTGCATAATTCAGTATAATACAAGTACTCTTTCTCAACTCTTTCTCTTTATTTTACTTTAAATTTGGAAATTGATGTTGCGATTATGTGTTGGATGATCTTGATTGGGTGATATTATTGACGTTGATATTGCTTGTTTATGGATAATTGATTGTGATATGAATTTGAAGATTAGTACTTCTTGGTTAACCATATCTTGTATAAGAAATTGATGTTGAAAATTAATTTGGGAGAGGGAATTGAAAATTGGTAAAAGTGAATATCGAATTGTGTTGATTAATTGGTTTACTTGATTTGAAATGGATGTTAATTTCATCGAAATTTATAATATCATGTGTTAGGCCATCAAATGGATAGGCAAACGATAGGGAGTAGGCAAATTTAGAGATTGTGGATTATTGAATGTTTGAAATATTGGTTGAATGGTTTTGGTTTTCTCGCATTGAAAAAAATGTATTCATTTAGCTAGGGAATGCCCCGAGACACATTATACTTATTCACCGGGAATGCCCCGAATTATCATGTATGCAAAGAAGGCTCGTGATCAAGGTCCAAGGCATCGGGTAGAGCATAGTCTAGGATTAGTTTAGAATAGAATTTACATTTTCGTATTTTTCTATTTTTGGGACTGAATAATTCAGACTAGACATTATTTTGGTTTTGAATTTTGTTTGATTTGTTTGTTTGCTTGTTTTATGTGTTTTGTTGGTCTATTCATTTCATAATGTCGTACTAGCTGCTATACTCCGTAAAAAACTGGGGTCGAACCACGGGATCGAGGGGTGCCTAACACCTTTTCTTCAGTCAATAGAATCTGTTAGCCAGAATCTCTGTTAGCAGATCAATTTAAAAGAGTCAAAATTATTTTGAAAAATAATTCACAACGGTGACTTGGCACACTACATTTATGCCAAGTGGCAACTCTGATTTTTGATTGTTAAAAGTTTTTTTCAAAATAAATTCTTTATTTTTGTTAATTTAATAACAAAACTCTTTCAAAACTTAACATTATTTTTTGGGTAAAGCAGGGTGTGACAGCTCTGGCGACTCTGCTGGAAATTTTTCAGAATTTAAGCTTATTTTTTAGAGTTGTATCGGTTTTGTTTGACACTATAGGTGTATAAAGATTTTATTTATGTTATTATTTGTGTTATTGTTTATCATTGTTGGATGCATATATGCTACGTGCTTACAGTTTTCTCTTATGTGTTACCACTTTATATCTAACATCATTTGCATAACTCAAGTTAATTTTTTCTGCAACAAGTCCCAGAGTACACGTCGTGTACACGAACTCTAGTTGAGTCATCCTTACTTTAGGAGGGGGAGACATCAGATGTATAGAGTGAGTGAAAAGTTGTTGCAACCACTATCGACCATACGCTCCCCCGAATAGCCTTATTAGTGGACCCCAGCCTTAGTCAGCCTTTAGGTCATGCTTATCTGCATCATATTGAGACCTAGCGGGACCCACTTATTCCTTTGTAGGTGACTCACCCATAAATCATCCCTACGTGCTAATTGTTGTATATTTGAGGGTAACAGGGTCATTTAACAGATTGATTTGAGGAAAGCATGTGCTAGAATTAAAGAAAGGCGTGTTTGTAAAAAAAGAGGAAAAAAGAAAAAAGTGAAGAAAAAGAGTTTCGTAGTTCTTAGAGTTCTTTATGGTTTTTATTTTTCACAATCAAAACTTCAAAAAGATTTTTTACTTTTTTCACTCATTTTCTCAAAAAAAACAAAAAATCAAAAAATATTTTGTCTTTGTTTCCTTTAGCAATTATTCATAATTCAGAAATTTAAAAAAAAAAAGATTTTCTTTAATAGGAGCTTTTTATAAAAGGAATTCAAAAAAAGATGGTTGATGTTTTGTACATTTCATATAATGAAAATATCTAAAAGATTTTCTTTTCACAGTTGTTAGTGTATTTTGGTGTGAAGTGTCAAATCAAAAACTCAAAAAAGATTTTATTGGAGTTTCTCATTATCTGTCTAGGTTGTGTCACTCCAGTCGTGATTTAGTCTGTCCGTTATTATTTAATTGTCCAATTTGGACAAACTACGCACACCTGATTCTCCTCTCTCGAGGGTGAGATATGTAGGTAGCCCTTCTAGGGTTCGGTGATCTTATTTCAAAAATCTAAAAAAAAATTCTTCAGTCTTTATTTAGAGTAGGTGTCATACACATCTTTAAAAGAAAATGACAAAAATATTTTTCTTTAATAGGTTCAAGTTTTATTTTTGTATAAAATTTGAAATATAAAACCCTAAAAGATTTTCTTTGGTAATCCTTGGTTTCATTTTGTATAAGATTTTAAGGCTGAAAAATTCAAAAAAAAATTCGTCAATCATTTTTACAATTTGTTATTTTCTTTTCTTCATAAAGTTTCAAGAAAAAAAGAAAGAAAGTTTGATCAGTCATGTTGTGCCAAAACTTCACGAACTATGCACGCCTGATTCTCCTCTCTCGGAAGTGAGATATGTAGGCTCTCTTCTTGGGTTCGGTGATCTTTTCAAAACAAAAAAAGAACAAAAAAAGGGAAAAGGTGGTTTTGAAAAAGTATTAAACTCTAACATATGTGTTATCTCGTGCTTAGTTAGTTTAAGGTGGTTGGTTTGTGACATTCTAGCTGGTCTTCCACATCACACCAAATTCAAGGAAGAGTTAGTTGTGTTCAATAAGGATATAGAGAGTGACATCATGGATCAAACAAAGAGTCAGGAAAATGAGAGTTTAAAGAAAAAGATTGTGAGACTAATGCAACAAATGATGGAAATATATCAAGCTTGGACCAGTGGGCTACCTCCTCCTTCATTCCTCACTATTAACCCCACAAATACCTTGAGATTTCCATCACCATTGCAAGCTTCATTTCCTAATGTTGTCTATCCACCACAATATGCCCCAGAATTCATTCCAAGCCAAAAGTATCCCAATGCTTCCACCACTCATTCTCTAGCTCTTCACTCTAAATCTACCACATTGACAACACCACATGTTGTCTGTGCTTTTGTGGCTCAACCTTCTACTGAGGCTTCCACTTTGACTATCAATCCAACGATTGCGCTACCCCAATCTACTAGTGGACCTATGTTCAATACTCTTAATGATCATTGCTATACTCCTGAGCCCACATCATTGTTAATTGGACCACTAAAATTTCTTACCAAGAAGTCTGGCATGCCAAAAGAGCATGAGAAAATGGTTGGAAAAATGAAGAAAGCAGAAAATGTTATAAAAAGTTCCCTGGTACTTATGGGTTATGAAGGTGTTTCATAGAAAGACTGGGTCATGTCTTCAAGTGTCAACCTTCCTCCAAGCTTGGAGATGTCGAAATTTAAGGAACATGATGGACATGAGGATCCCGTGGAAAATTTGGGATGATATGGCAATAAATTAGGAAAAAATAAAAAGAAGAAGAAGGAAAACGTACCTATTGTTATTCCAGGGGCAAAGCAGAGCTCGAGAGCATTAACTCAGCAATATTATCAGTCTCAATCTCGAGCTTACACATCAAATCCATACACTTATCCGCAACAAGGTTCCTCTCTGTAAAATTAAAGATATTCCATTCCACTTCCTAAGTATCCTTCGAACAAAGCACAATTTTATACTTATCCATCTTCTTATCCACAATGGAATGCACCAGTTCCTCAAAATTCTCCTCTGCCCCCACATATTTACCAAGGAACTTCTAAGTATAAGTTTCAACCGAGGCCTAATTTTGCAAAAAAGAGGAAGTCAAAGGATAATTTTACATAGAATGTGTCTGATAGTAGCTTTCATACTAGTCATGATGATGTGCAAATCAGTGGCTAAGATGTCAAGATCGGAAATTAGGAAGTCATTTCTCTCCTTACTTGGAAGGATTATTGGTATTTTAATTTATTTTTCTTTCTGTTTTTCAAATTATTTCAGAGTTGTAGTTCGAAATCTATCTTGTTTTGTTTCTGTCATCTTTGTTTAAAACCCTTCTATTTTTTCTTTCAATAAGATGTGGTGTCCCTTATCGTTTTATCTTATTTTAAGTTGTTTGTTTGTCTTTTTGACACAATACATTTTATGTTGGTTTTAGTGTTATGACATACTTGCGGAATTTTCAGCTAGATCTTAAAATTCAGTTTAATCATGAAACATTGAATCAGAGGGATACAAAAAAGACATCTGAAAAATAGCTAGAGTTTTAAGACATTTGGTGACCATGTTGAAGCCTTCTTTCAAAATTAAGGGAATTTTTTGAAGAATCACAAGAATAATTTGGTCGTCAATTGAAAAGCATAGCTCAATTAGGTCAAATAGTGGATGTGTGATCCCTATATCAAGAGAAACAGGAAGATAATCAGCTCCACAAAAGCATGGATCATTCAATATAAAAGATGTATACCAAAGGTAGAGTTGTATGTTTGACAAGTGTAGAAAAAAAAGTGGCACATGCTCAGTTAAAGTTAGTGTTGTTAAAGTGTCACAGATGATATTTATCTTTCACTTCATATTGCATGACATGTACTTGCATTGTCAGGGATTGATATGATGAAAGCATTTCATTCTGCTATCCAAACATTGTGACATCCTTTGTTTACCACATTTGGAATCAAGATAGAATTAGCAAAGTTCAAAAGAAAAGGGTCGATCAAAATAATAGTGTCAAAAAAGTTTCAAAAAAAAAAGAAAGAAGAAAAAAAGTGTCAAAAAGGAAGAAAAAGAAGAGTGTCAAAAATAGAGTTAGAAAAGTTCAAAGAGAAAAGATTCGATAAAAAAATCAGGCTCAAGCAAAGGAACAAGTTATCGGAACTACGTGTGACCTGATTCTCCTCTTTTGGGAGAGGTCCAAGTCAAAACAAGTGAGAAAGGATTTCAAAATTAGCTACCAAATTCTTCAATTGAACAAAGAAAGAGAAAAGGCTGGCACTTGAAGGAAACAAGATTGCAAGTCAGAACAAGGCATGCAGAAGATTGTTGTCAACAGACAAATTTATGGTATTCATGGAAATACTAAGGTTTAAAAGGAATTATCTGAGAAACATAGAAAAACAGAGATATTGTGTTTGTTTCAGAGTCACTATTAATATTCTGAGTTTGGAACAATAGTGCAACAAGGCAATAACAAATGCTAATGATTGGAAGCAAGACTTAAGTGTGACGAGTTCAAGAGAAATCACCTCAAAAACCAAAGCCACAAGCCAACCACTCTATTTTAAACTCACAAGTTTTCTTTATATAAAACAGGAATAGTTGATACCTTCAAATCAAAGGCTTCAAAGTACAAATGTCCAGAGATGCAATTCCTCGTTTCTGCAAATATAATAGTAGTGTTGCTATACAGGTTTGGTAATCGCAATTATGGTAAAACTCATCATCTGGTACTCCTAAGAGACACATTCTCTAATTTGGGTCTTTCATGTCTCATGGATAGGAGGTGCACTTCCTAATTTGAACCGTTAATATGCATTTTTAGCAAGAACTCTTCACTTTCATTCTTAAGAAAGGGACTTATTGGTCTCAATCATTCAATTTTACCCTCAAAGGGGGCATTTGTTTATCAGGATCTTGATTCATCTTTGCATTATGCACTATTGCAAGTAGTTGTGATTGGATTTGACACCCGTAAAAGATTTTAATGAAAACTAGGGCAAAATTTGAAAGTAATTCATGTTATATAGAACTTCACTTTAGGACCCTCCTAGAAAGTGAGACTTTATTTTTCTGAAATATGAAATCTTTCTTTATCATAATCTTTGTTTGGGGTAATTTTTGTTCTAGTTTTTATTTTGATTTCAGGAGCCCGCCTGGAGAACAGGGTGAGAAAATTGCAAGTCAGAAGCCCACCTGTAGAACAGGGAGATGAAATTGCAAGTTAGGAGCACAACCATAGAATAGATTGAAGAAATTGCAACTCGGGAGCCCGCTCGAAGAATGGGCTGATGAAATTAAAAGTCGGGAGATCGCTCGGAGAACAGAGTGAAGAAATTGCAACTCGAGAGCCCGCCCGAAGAATAGGGTGATGAAATTGAAAGTTGGGAACTCACCCAGAGAATAGAGTGAGGAAATTTCAAGTCAGGAGCCCTCCTGAAGAACAGGGTAATGAAATTGCAAGTCGGGAGCTCCCACGAAAAGCAGAGTGAAGAACTTGAACTTGGGAGCTCGCCCGAAGAATAGGGTGATGAACTTGAAAGTCAGAAGCTCATCCAGAGAACAGAGTGAGAAAATTATAAGTCAGGAGCCCGCCTGAAGAATATGGTGATGAAATTGTAAGTCGAGAGCTCTCCCAGAGAATAGAGTGAAGAAATTACAACTCGGGAGCCAGCCCGAAGAATAGGGTGATGAAATTGAAAATAGGGAGCTCGCTCAGAGAACAGAGTGCATAAATTACAAGTCAGGAGCCCGCCTGAAGAACAGGGTGATAAAATTAAAAGTTAAGTGACAAGGTGAAGAAATTATAAGTCAGGAGGTCATCCTAAGAATAGGGTGATGAAATGACAAGTCAGGAGCTCGTCTGGAAAATAGAGTGAGGAAATTGCATACGGAAGTCCACCTGAAGAATAGGGTGATGAAATTAAAAGTCAGAAGCCCGCCTGAAGAATAGAGTGATGAAATTAAAAGTCGGGAGCTTGCCCAGAGAATAGAGTAGAGAAACTGCAAGTCAGGAGGCCGCCTGAAGAACAGAGTGATGAAATTACAAGTAGGGAGCTCACCCGGAGAACAAAGTGAGGAATTGCAAGCCGGT
Source organism: Capsicum baccatum var. pendulum (assembly GCA_030864225.1). Classification (NCBI taxonomy): domain Eukaryota; kingdom Viridiplantae; phylum Streptophyta; class Magnoliopsida; order Solanales; family Solanaceae; genus Capsicum; species Capsicum baccatum. Next base: position 72,674,860 of record CM061551.1, read on the forward strand.
ATCCCGCACGAAGAATAGGGTGATGAACTTACAATTTGGAAACTCGCCCAGAGAATAGAGTGAGAAAATTCCAAGTCAGGATCCCACGTTAAGAACAAGGTGATGAAATTGCAAGTCAGGAGCTCGCCCAGAGAATAGAGTGAGGAAATTATAAGTCGGGTGCCCACCCAAAGAATAGGGTGATGAAATTGAAAGTTGGGAGCTCTTCCAGAGAATAGAGTAAGGAAATTGCAAGTCAGGAGCCCGCCAGAAGAATGAGGTGATGAAATAGCAAGTCGGGAGCTCGCCCGAAGAACAGAGTGAGGAAATTATAAGTCAGGAGCCCTCCTAAAGAACAGGGTGATGAAATTGCAAGTCGGGATCTCTCACGAAGAACAAAGTGGGGAAATTGCAAGTCAGGATCCCACCTGAAGAACAGGGTGATGAAATTGCAAGTCGGGAGCTCGCCTGGGGAACAGAGTAAGGAAATTGTAAGTTAGGAGCCCTCCTAAAGAACGGGGTGATGAAATTGAAAGTCAATCAACATGGTTAAGATATTGAAAGTCAAGCAACAAGGTAGAGCTATTGAAAGTCACTAAAGTGAGAAAATTACAAGTCGGGAGCCCGTCCATGGAACAAGGTGATGAAATTGAAAATCAAAAGATTAAAAAATAGCAAGTCAGGAGCCCGCCTGGAGAACAGGGTGATGAAATCGAAAGTTAAGCAACATGGAGAAAAAATTGTAAGTCAGGAGACCGCCTGAAGAATAGGGTGAAGATTTTCAAATTCAGGATCAAGATTCAGAAGCACCACCGACAGATTATGGTCAAATAGTGAGTTCATCCCTAATATCAAATTTTGTATGGAGAAAGAATCCATTCTCAAGTTCAACCCAAAGAAGATCAGATCTTTTATAAATTTTGAATGCATTAGAAACTCAAGTCAAGAGTCCAAAGGAAAGCTGCATAGATAAGACTTTTGTAATTTTATTAATCTTTTTAACTTGTAATTTTTATTTTGATGTAATAACAGAGTCACAGATCGAAACCTTAATGGTACCTTACTTGACTCTCCAACTCCGTATAATCCCTCTCTTTCCAACCCTTTTGAGATACCTACGACTTGATTCCCTCATTACTCGGGTAAGTAGGATGTCCAAAATCAAGAATAAGTTGCATTCCTTCCTTCTGTTTCCTCTCTTTGAATAATGGTTGGGTCAAAATTTGGTCTCGTTGTCTACTTTTTTGTTTGAAAACACTTTGTGTTTATATTCAAAGAGGGATATGATGTAGACATATAATTTTATCCCTACCAAGAGTGTATTTTTATCCATTTACCCCATCTTACCGTGCACCCTAAATCATATGATAACCTCCACCCCTACTAAAAGCCAAATAAACAAATCCATAACCATCTTATCCTAACAAACCCTCAATAAATTCACCACCCACCCTAAATTCAGCACAAACCGACACACGCATATAATCTTCTATTTTTCATTTTTCAACAAAAAAGAGCACACATACGTTCACTGGAAAAATACACACATTGGGACCTCACCAGAGAACACTCATCATCACCCTCACACTCGCATATACATATCACAAGAACACTCTCTATTCATAGGATATGCATACAATTCTTTACACATGACACGCACACAGTGAAAATATACCCATACCGTCACACACACATATTTTATACATATCAATATACACCTATCTAAAAAGAAAAATAGGGTGAAAAGAGGAAGTAAAAATCAAAACTCAAAGGAGGTTTAGTAGTGAGAAAAGGTTAACGAGGATAAAAAGAGAGGAAGGGTGAGATAGGGACTTTTCTGGTGAGAACTCACTGAAAAACATCATGATTGTCTATTTCTTTCCAATATATGTCATCGTTAAGCTCGTTGGAGCTCTGGTGTAGCAAAAAATAGCAGGTCCATCTTTGGTTTGACCAAATTTGAGCTGAACAATCACTCATGTCCCTGTTATTAGCTCGAATCTCACCGGACATAGTGAAACTGGCGTCCCAATCAACAAAATTCAACCCGTTTCAGTCTATTGCGATGAAACTCTACCCAAAATGAAAAAAATAGTAAAAGGGTCAATAGGATCGAGTGGATAGATAGGATTGTTTGAGTTTAGGGTTTCAAGTGGAGGCTGTCAGATCTAGTTTCGTTCCTCAATCACACGATTCAGTATAATACAAGTACTTTTTCTCAACTCTTTCTCTTTATTTTACTTTAAATTTGGAAATTGATGTTGTGATTATATGTTGGATGATCTTGGTTGGGTGATATTGTTGACGTTGATGTTGCTTATTTATGGATAATTGGTTGTGTTATGAATTTGATGGTTAGTATGGGTTGGATAACCATGTCTCGTATAAGAAATTAGTGTTGAAAAACAATTTGGGAGGGGGAATTGAAAATTGGTAAAAGTGAATATCGACTTGTGTTGATTAATTGGTTCGTTTGATTTGAAATGGATATTAATTTCATCGAACTTGATAGTATCATGTGTTAGGCCATCAAATTAATAGGCAAACGATATGGGGTAGGAAAATTTGGAAATTGTGGATTGTTGAATGTTTAAAATATTGGTAGAATGGTTTTTGTTTTCTCGCATTAAAAAAAATTGTATTCATTTAGCCGAGGAATGCCTTGAGATACGTTGTACTTATTCACCGAAAAATGCCCTAAAGTATCATGTTTGCAAAGAAGAATCTTGATCTAGGCTCAAGGCATCGGGTAGAGCATAGTCGAGGATTAGTTTAGAATAAGATTTACATTTTCGCATTTTTCTATTTTTAGGACTGTATAATTCGGATTGGACATTATTTTGGTTTTAAATTCTGTTTGATTTGTTTGTTTGCTTATTTTATGTGTTTTATTGGTCTATTCATTTCATAGTGTCGTACTAGTCAATATACTCCATGAAGCGATCGTGGTCGAACCACGGAATCGAGGGGTGCCTAACACTTTTCCTTCGGTCAACAGAATTCCTTAGCTGGAATCTCTGTTCGCAGATCAGTTTAAAAAAGTCAAAATCATTTTGAAAAAGGATTTTCAATGGTGACTTGGCACACTAGATTTATGCCAAGTGGCGACTTTGAGCTTTGATTGTTAAAATTTTTTTTGAAATAAATTTTTTATTTTTGTCACTTTAATAATAAAAATCCTTTGAAAACTTAAAATTCCTTTTTTGGGTAAAAAGTGTGTGACAAAAGGTGTTTGTTCGGTGTAAAGCAACCATCGTGTAGACTGTAAATGCAATACAAACTATTAGTGAGAGAACAGAGACAGAAGTCAAATAACCAAGAAGCGTAAAATAGTGTATAATCGAATAACCCTCCTCTAGGCCACCACGATCCATACAAGATTCATACTTTTTTCAGTAATATTTTTTCAAGCGTTCGATAGTTCCAATCATATTATAGTCTTGCACAGTGTCAACAATACTTTTATGTCTCAAATTATCTGATTATCATTTTTAAACAAGTAGTCTCTTATTTAAATAATTACAATGTTATCGCTTATGTTTTGAGATTAATTTTCACTACCTTACTTTCATTACAAATAATTACAAATAACAAAATCACAACTTGTTGAATTAATGTTCTTATTTGTTTCTCTATATTAAGTTATTCATTGCCCTCAAGATAGTAAGGTATTTTCTTATCATGTATGTGCTCAGTGCATAAATTTTTCAACCTCTACGTGTAGCTTTCTACCTTCTCAGGGCTCAAATCGAATGGATTCTTCAAAGCAAAAGGGAAAATAATATTAAGAAAATGATGCATCTCATTAGAAATAGCAGGTAAAGGAACAAGTTCCAAGTGACTTAAAATTTTCAATATTCTGAACATAATGTTAATCATAGCTCATAGGATAGAATCACCTAGATCATGTGCACAAAATTGGAAACTCCCAAAAATGGTGAAGCCAATAACTATCCAATACAAAATTGTAGGTCAAAATCTAAAAAACCCAAAAAACACAAGCACGTGTTCAATCTATAACACTTAAACATACCATAAAATTAATTTTGAACTATGTGGTTACCTACTTACCTTGAAAATAGTTGATCAGAATCTAATTTGACGCCTAAAAAATATGGTCTTCTTCTTCTGTTAGAATCAGAAAACCTCAAAAAAGCAGTTTAATTTACATATCAAATTAAGTCTTCTCTTCCTTTATAATCAGAAAACCCCAAATAAGCAATTTAATTAACACATCAAATTAACTCTTCTTCATCTTTCATTAGAAATCAGAACATTGTACCTGATTCAACAACATTGTACCTGATTCAACAACAATAGACTCAGAAAAAGACAAAAATAAAATAATTATTTCTTGTTCTTTTAATTTGATTTTTGACTAAGAAGATGGAGGAAAAGAGGGAGAGAGAGACGTGGCTCTCTAGAGATTTATATACCTATGACACATACTTAGCAGGATGATTAGATGAAGCCACGTATCAATGGGTTCAAAATGCATCCCACCTTTTTTATATTATATAGTGCATGAAATGACTAAAATACCCTTAACATAAAAATCTTTTGACATGCAAGCACACATTTCGAAATTACCCTTTCTATATAATAGAAATAGGTAAAATTACATAGGGAAAAAATAGGTGAACTAAAATAGGAGACATATTCGGATTGGCTCTTCCATTTTAGATTAAGTTTTTATTGCGTTTCTTGGCGGAGCTTTTTCTTTAAGATTGACTATTTATTTTTTTTCAATTAAGATAGGTGAAATAATCGGCTCTCCTATTTTATTTCACATATTTTAAAGAAAATAAAATAGCTATTAATTGTTAAAGGGAAAAGTCCAAAAAAATACAATAAAAAGATTAACTTACAAAGAAACTAAAAGTTTTTCCGTAGGAAAAAAAAATTAGGAAGAAAAAATATTTTTGTTCTTATATTTATGGACAAGATGATATGTTGCTATAATTATGGGATTACAATAATTTTTGAAATTAAATATATAAAGTATTTATTATCTAAATTATGATTAGCGATTTACATTAAATTTTAGTCATTCAATTCAACTAAGTCACGTGTCATCAATGAAGGTAGGAGCTTGTGAAAACTGGAGAGGAGCCTAATCGTTACTATACATTCATTTTTTCAGGAACATATCCACACATCTTTCGTAAAATTTATTTCAAACTCAAAGATATTGTATAATATTCCTTCTGTTCATATATTAGTGTGTTCTTAGTTTTATATTTAGTTCACAATAAATGTTTTTTGACATTTTACTTTTTCATGTTTACAAAAAAGTGATTTTAGCATGACAAATAAATCATCTTAAAAAGGAGTTGGTGATATTTAGTAAGATTAACTTGGCAAAACCACTTCTATTTTTTTTTTTAGAAGAGATGGTTCAATTTTTTAAATAGTTTGTCAAAATTATAAACACCATATCATATGATTGGAGCGAATAATACGTGTCACATTTTCAAAATGTGTACACCCATTAATATTGGACACACACTCACCAGAGCCTAAAAATCTGAAAGATTTGAACACTAATGATCAACGAAATCCTTGGAGATAACAAAATAAAAGAAAAAGCCTTGATGCTGAAATCATTTCCATTTATCATTGTAAACATACATTACAGAAAAAAAAAGTACTAGCTCGAAAGGCTATAACCAGAGCATTCATCAAGGACAATACAGGACGTAGCACTTGACATTTATACTAAACTTGTGAAGTAAATCATGTATTTATTGAACACACATATCATCTCTTGATTATGATTCAAGTGATATACATTCTGACTTAATAATTTTTAAGGGAGAAAAACGATTTGATCATCTTGAAGAAAATGACAAATAGAGGGTGTTCCAGGCTTAGCATCAAGCACAACAAAAGGCAATCCTTTCGGATTCCAAAGAGATGTATCTTTGTGACATATTGATACTGCTTTAACCTTTGTTCCATCAGCACCAATCATAGATACCATATATGTCTTTGTACCTCCTCCGCCATGGCAAAAATGCACAGCATACGCGTAATTGAGTTTGTGGCATATCATGTTAACTCCATCAGCTAGCAATTCAACTTCCTTAAGGGTGTACTTTTGTACCATTTGATTTTCCCCTTGGACCTCTGTTGTAATTACCTTAACATTGTTTGTTCCAAGCATGAATATGCCGAAATCAACCATAGACTCCAAAGAAGTTGCACACTTTCTCTTCTCTCCTTTCATGGCAGGCTCTTCACAAACTTTGACTGTTTCCTCAATCGTTTTAGCATCTTTTGAGTTGCTATCTATTGAAAAATGGTTCAGAATTTGTGGGATTTTTGCTGATGAGAAGGGAATGGATTCCACAAATTGGCGAGGCCAAAATGGTGCTTCGTTTTTATTCTTTAGAGAGGGAAAATTGATAACTTTTCCTTTCTCTAATTCTTTTTCGAAGAAGTAAGGTTTGTAAAGGAAATTAAGTTGAAGATCGTTTTGGGCAGGGTTTTCATTTGTAATCTCACGAATCTCATCCTCGGTAGCAGCATGGAAAATCCAGGCTCCATGTTGGTGTAAACCATAGTATACCTGCTTCTTTGTGTCAAGAAAGTCATCCTCTGTAGTAACACAATAACAATCAATTTTCTTCAAATAGCTGAATAATGACCAAAAGAATTGTCTTCAATGAAAGTTGTGTACAAGAAAAAAAGTTTTATAGTTAACAAATGGGCAGTCATCCAGCCAAAAATTACTAGCAACTAGCTTGTACTGGTCATATGTGTAGTTAAATTCTGCTGTTTCAAAATTCAAATTTGATTAAGGGCGCAGTCGGTACGGTGGAAAATTTTTTTCGGAAAGTGTTTTTTAATTTTTCTGGTTTCGTAAGTTAAATTTTTTTGAAGATATTTCTGTAAGAAAATAAGTTCTTTAAAAATAATAATTAAGAAAAATGACTTTCTCTATGAAAATACGTAAACAAGTTTCGCAAGTAATATATTGCGCCTTCTCCATCCTCCATCACACCTTATTTGTCTCCTCGACCCCCATAGCCCCAACCCCCACCACCCTACCTCCAACCCTTCACCTATAGCATTTGTCTAAATCATATATAAATCCACTTAGGGTCATTTTTGCTTATATACGAAATACAAAAAAAAAAAAAAAAAAAAATCCACTTATTTTCATAGAAAATATTTTCCTTTCAAAAATATTTCCCACCATATGCCGAACACAAAGGGTAGACCTTTTCTTCTTTAAGACAAAATTGCAACGAATTTAAATACATATTCTTTTGATAGATTATTATGAAACTTTTGAGTTTTGACAATACTGATAGTCATTTAAACACAGACCTAGTGGCAGAAATATAATTATGCATTAACATATATTTTGAAGACAAATATGTAAAACAAGTAACAATAAAATTAAGTGAATTTCACATATGATCACTAAATTTTCTTCAGTGTCATATAAAATTATTTTTTTGTTGTTGTTGAAATAATTAAACTTTATACTGAAATTGTTTTAGTGAGACGAAACAATAATTGTGATTTTACTATTATGCAGAGTTTATTGATTTTACTATTATATTGAATAAAATTTAATTATTTTAATATGACAAAAAATAATTTAGTGATCTTAGGATATTAATAATTAACTCTCTAAAACAATATCCATTGAGTTGATGAATTAAGACTAACCTGAATGGGGGAGTAAATCTTTGATCACTTTGGGAATTTGAGTATTAGGCAATTTTGTTTTCCAATAAACATCCGGAGATATAGCTGCATGACTACTTGCTACAAAAGCAAGCTGCATTATATAACATTATACAATAATAAACAAAATTTCTATCAGTATCTCCATGATTAAGCAATAATAAGCTCATCCATTTTCGAATACTTTATTTAATTTGTCAAAGAGTACTATGAGCATATAAATCATGATATTTTACTAGCGTTCCAAATATCTTTTGAAAAATTAAATTTGGTGAAGTTTGGATTGAAGTTTCAAATGCGGTTAGCCATAGTTTTAGAAAACATATTTCATTTCTTTCTTCTCTTTTGAAACAAATGAAATATGACTTATGGCATTAGTAAAACCTAAGAAAACAACCCATAAGTTTGCTATGAATTATCAGTTTTACAATGAATTAGATAAAATAATACCCCAAAATCACAACATAATATTTTAAGAAAAACTAGTACTAACAGAAATACTAGCTAGTACAATTCGTCAAACTACAATTAGTTATAAAAATAGATTAGTGAGAAAAACAAATAATAACAACGTAAGAATTAGCTAATCTTTAATGTAATCTCCAACATTCTTCAAACGCTCTCTTAACAATGATTGAATATGCATTTTCAGATTAGATGATTGATAAGAGTACAAAGAAATTAGTGGGGGTTATAAGAAGATGAGCTTGGAATAAGTTTAAAAATTTAAAAGAAATCAATAACTATATTTTCCAAATATAACCTTTAAACATATTTTGAGATTTGATTTTTAAAATTTTCCTTAATCTAAATAAATTTCATAGTCCTTTTACCAAAAAAATACTTTCAAAACCTCTAGTCAAACTATCCTTTATATACATGCTCATAGTACTTTATGGTGACTTCGGAAATGTGATAGTTAAATTCAGAATGAAACGATGGGATAATGAGAGAAGGATAAAATTATATAAATATGTGAAAAAAAAATATTGCTGACCAAGAAAATGGTGAGTGAGTAGAGCAGCTGCAACTTCATTGTAATTTTTGGCAATAATATATTGTAGAATATATAAAACACAAAGTAGAAGATTGGATGAGCTAGAACAGAAACTATATTCAATATTTATAGGCGTAGAATGCAACTCCCATCCACTTGGTAAAACACAAATTAAATATTGATGGGCCGCTGCACTAATTTATTTAATTATAACAATTAATGAATCGGTCATAAAGAATAGTATTTTTTTTCTTGGCTATGTTGGACACTCCAGTGTGATGAACTTGAATTCCTCCAGAACAATTTTTGATCATGAGGTCCATCATCTATCAATAGTATATTACACTAAGGGTATGTTTGGTTTCTAGTATATTACACTAAGGGTGTGTTTGGTTTCTTATGTTTGGTTGACTTATATGTTTTGAAAAATATTTTTCAAATCAACTTATTTTTCTTAAATCTAAGAAAAATGACTTTCCTTCAAAAAGTAAGAAAAACATTTTCCAAAACTCTCTTTCACCCTCACTTTAAAGTTAAAATGTTCATACAATTCTCAAAATCATCAACCCCGCCCCTAATACCCTATCACCCCGACACCACCCCTACCCCTACCCCTACCCCTACCCCCAAAATTCAATTATTTTAAAAAGTATTTCAAATTTTTTTCTTAGTCCATTACCTACCCCTACCAGCCCCCCTTCCGAAAATAACATCTACATTTTATTAAAAAATTCAAACTTTTCTCTTACCCCACACCTCTACCCTCCCTCCCCTTTACCAGCCCCCTCTCCCATCCCTTCCCCCCCACCCCACCCCCAACCTAAAAGAAATAAAAAAAAATTAAATTTATTTTTTAAAAAAATTCAAATTTCTTCTTTCCCCTATCCTGACCACGAGAACCTACTAACCCCCCCTCCCTCCCCCCCCCCCCCCCCCCCGGCTAATTTTTTTGAAAAAAAAATTTAACAAAATAAATTTAAATTTTTTTCTTACCCCACCCCTATTGCCTATTCTGACACCCTCACCCACCCGCCTACCAATTCCTTTCCCAAAAAAGGATTTAATTTTTCTTATTTATTTTTTAAAAAAGAATTCTAAAATGTATTTTTACGCTTTAGCTAAACACTAAAATGTATTTTTAAAAAATATTTTTTTCATTCACCAACCAAATACAAGAAAATATTTTCCATCCACCAACCAAACATAAGAAAACAAATAAGAAATCAACTTGTTTTCTAAGAAAATATTTTACATGAAAAACATTTTCCTTCATACCAAACACACCGTCAAAGAAAAATGAGTTGAGGGTACCTTTCAAGTCTTCAATTAAATAAAAGTCATAAATGGATATCACAATATTATTAAGTTAAAAAGATAAGTTGCTCAAATAATTGGAGACAGTTGTTCGACAACTGTATTAGTTGTTCCGAGTTGTCCAACAACTATAAAAATTGTCCAACAACTTTGCATAATTGTCGAATAATTTTGCACAGTGGTTGAATAACTTTGATAGTTGTTTGGACAAATTCTATAGTTGTTGAGACAACATTTATAGTTGTTGGAATAAAAATGTTAAAAAAGATATTGAAAAAAATTTGTCACTTTTATCTAATTTTTAAAATTTGAAGGATCCCCACTTAATTGATAAATTTATTTGTCACTTTTAATTCAAAATCCCACTTTGAACTTTGATAATTGTTGGCATGGGATGGAGTTAAAGTATCAAATACAAGGGGCTTATTCAATTTTTTTAATAAAAATATATTATTTATAAAATTAAAATTATTTTTTATAGATATAAAATAAATGTAGAACTCTATTAGCTCCTTCTTATGTCTATTTCTTTCAATATTTGAAATCTCAATTAATATAATTATGACTCCACTATTCATAATCGGCCGTTATTATAAAACAAATATATTACCCTTTAAATTTGCGGCCGAGCTGCAACTTGCTATTAATAAGATGGTTGCATAATTTCTTTTTGATGACAGCTTGGAATATCTCTATATATAGTGACATTAAGTTTATCAACTATGAATTACTTTGTATATTACACATTTATATTCTCAACTTGGCTGCGGTCAAGTGTGGTATACTGTGTATGGGGTAAAATAGCCTCGATAAGAATTGAGCCGATTCGAATTGGGTAGGATTGGAATCAGCCCACAACATGCATCAACCCGGGACGAAGACAAGTTAATGGAAGGTCCTTTTGGATAAAAGTAAAATAGCCCGAGACTAGCGGCTATGGTGACCGCACATAAGAAGGATGATGTGCCAGGATTCTCAAGTGTGCAGGCAATCCTTGGTTGAACTGCGTCTGACACACATTATCGGGCAGGCATTCCCCAACGGTTCAAGGGCGAGTGACTCTCGATCATTGGTTGTTGTACTGAAGGTTCAAAATGGCACTCTCTTATTGGCCGTCTTTGTGCTCTATAAATAGTCACCCCTTCCCTCATTATAAAACATTCGATTTTCACTTATCTGTTCTCAAGCAATAAAATCCTTTTATAGCTTTGGTTTTAAGTTCTCTCTTTGGCCTTGTTGAAGCGACTGGATATCATTATTTCCTTAAGGTTGTACTCGCTCACTGTATAGTGACATTACCTGTTCGTTTATAACAAGGGCGATATAGACCACACAGCCATACAAATTTGTTCTCGATCTCTATTTTCATCGCTATTTGTGACTATTCGTTTAGATTGTTTTTTTGTTTTTTTGCACATTTTCTCTACTAACACAAAGCTAAGATTGTAACGCGTGCCGTTGACCCACCTACAAATCTAACTATCTTCGAATCAATTATAAACTCGTTGAACATGTAAAATTTGACAGGCACGATCAGGGTGATGTGATGTGTAAGAGTGTATGTGAAGCCTCCTCAATTTCTATGCAAAATTGACACGAGTATAACGAAATCATGAGAATAATTTATATTGGTAGAATTTAGGGTAAATGATAGCCCTTGATATAGTATTAAAATTAGTTGAATGAATCCATATCATTGAATTACTTGGGATCCTTAATTATTACTCTCTTGCTCTATCTTTACTTATTGATGTTTGACTTGACATAATAATTATGAAGCAATAAATAATAATTTAGTTTCAATATCACCCTTATTAATTGTAATTCATGGAAATGTTGCAAAATGTATAACATTAATACCAAGGATAAAATAAACACAAAATAATAAATTATCTCTTACTCCCTCTTTTCGTATTAGTTGACCCATATAAACTTCACACACCCATTAAGAAAAATATTTATTAGGGACCTATTTTATCAAATTAGTCTTATTAATTATGCTTCGAAAATATAAATTTAAATACATATAATTTGTTTAGTCATTTAATAATAAATGTATTATTGGAAGAGCATATTAAAATCCTTTTTATTTCATCAATGAAACAACTAAATTAAAACAAATATTTTTAGAAAAAAGATCAAGTAAAATAAAATGGAGTGAGTAGTTTTTTAAATTGATAAATAAGTTGAACAACTATTCTGGGGTATACCGAATAAATAAAGATTGACAAAGAAAGTAATAATTATGTGATAATGATTCAATAATGATTAACTAATTATTGAAATCATTATGGGAGACATGTGATAATTATTCAATAATGATTAACTAATTATTGAAATCATTATGGGAGCCAAGGATTAATTAAGAAAGTAAAAAAATAATGGGAATCCAAATCATTAGATATTTGCTCTGGACTGGTATCCGAGATCAGATGGGTAATTGAATGTTAATGCAAACCGATAAATGCTTCGAGAGTCTCAATTTGATATTACACATTGATTAAAAATAATAATTTGTAATATGACTATTTTATCATAGTATCTCTATTAAATAATATTTATATTTTAATTTGGAAAAATACTAAAGGTAAAAAAGGAAAATAAAATTGTCTTGTCTTGATTAATAAAAAATGACAAGTAAAATGAAAATCAAATTAGAAAATTTAGGATAAGTAGAATGGGATGGAGGGAGTACGCGATTTCCTAATTCTATTATGAGAAAAGACATTATTTTACCCCTGATCTTATCGTCACAACTTACTTTAGCACTTAAACTAAACTTTTATTTGTTTACACCCCTTAACAGTTTTAAAGTGAATTAATACTCCTAAAGCTGATGTGGCATTCTTTTCTAAAATATATATATATATATATATATATATATACTGGAGAGAAGTGATTAGACGTGACATGGAGCTGTTTCAGCTCACTGAGGACATGACCCTGGATAGGAAGGTTTGGAGAAAAAACATTAGGATAGAAGGATAAGGTAGGTGGATGAATCGTAGTCAGTAGTTAGGGGGCTTTGGTTTCTTTTGTTTGGTAATGTACATTATTATTGTGGATGTTGTATCTATGATAGTTTTATCATGTTTCATACTTTGGATGTTTTTGTATATTGTCCTGTGTCTTGAGCCAAGAGTCTATCGGAAATAACCTCTCTACTTCTTTAGAGCTAGTGGTATGGACTGCGTACACTTTACCACTACTAAAAAAAAGAGGGAAAATCGACCACAAAAATCAATCACATGTGGTCGGTTTTTCCCAATTTTCGACCACAGAACCGATCAAAATGTGTGATCGGTAAAGTAGTGGTAGTTTTTTAAAAATCGATCACAAGTGGTCGGTTTTTTAAAAATATATATATTTTTTTAAAATTCATTATTATTTTATTAAAATTGAAAAAAATAATTTTAGGAAAAAAATACTGTGGTCGGTTTTTTATTCAATTAATTAATTAATTTTAATATTAAACCGACCACTTGTGGTCGGTTTTCTATTAAATTTATTAAAAAACCGACCACAAGTAGTCGGTTTTTATTAAATTAATTAATTAATTTAATATAAAATCGACCACTTGTGGTCAGTTTTTTGGAAAAAAATTCAAAAATTGACCACTTGTGGTCGATTTTTCTGGAAAATTTTTTACAAAATAAAAATCAAAACACAAATAAAGCATGCAACAACAACAATCCAATACAGCAGTAACCAAATCAAATACAACAACAAAAACAACCAAAAATCAAATGTAAATACTTTCAAAAGTGTACAACACATACAAAATGTCCAACAAAAGTTAGTATGAAAAAACTACAACAATAGTTTCAAACAACAAAATGTCTAAATTTAAAGTAAAACACATACAAAAAAAAAACACTAAAAGTCATCATCATCGAATTCGTCCTCGTCTTCCATATCATCATCCGTGCTGAAATCACCCAGGGGGCCTAAACCTTTTGCAGCCCGAACTGCATCACCAGGACACGGAGGAATAACCCCGCAGTTTAAATGAAAGAGCTGAATTGCTGCTGCAGCATCTTGATTTGTGATGTTGTTGCCTTCTCTGTCTGCTTCTGTCTCTCTCTGTTCAGCAAACCTCTCTCTCTGTTCAGCAAGCTCTTCAGTGAGTTGAGAAACTATATTTTGTAGTCTTTCAATGGTTTCTCTATCAATTGAAGAGCTAGAGCATGCAGCGCTAGATGAACACCTAATATTATCGCCAAAGAATTTTGTGTAGTATCATAGAAATGACCTCTATTTGCAGGACCCACAACTTTTGTCCATAACTCCTCATGTACATGTTGTGGTATTGGGTCACCCTGACTTTCAATAGACTGACTACTACTATACTCACCAACAAGACGCGAATATTAGTCCTATATTCAAAGTAAAGTTAATACTAAAAGTCAAAAAATATTAAAGTAATTATAATTGAGTAATATCAACTTTGAAAAAAAGATTCATAAATTCAAAATTTATTTCTTGCGTGGATAACTTTTGCATGAGCTCAGACATCTTCATCAATCAGGTTCTTTTTTTTTCAGATTAGTCTCCTCGAATAGCTCATCAGTTGGTATTTGCCTACCCTTTTCTTTTTCCTGCATATGAAAAAATTATCAATGTTCAAATAATAAAAAAATTTAAATAGAAACAAATAATTAAAACTGTAAAAGTTACATACCCTTTTTTCCAGCACAACAAGAGAACTTCTGGCACCGACAGTATGTAGGGAGCCACCCTTGGATGATGCCCGAGCTTTCTTTTCTTTTTCTCTCAATGATTGGTATTCTGCGCTACTCTAATGGAGAAGGTACAGTTGTCATGCGGGTTCAGGAATCCACTTAGGTTTTACCAATTTCTTTCGAGCATAATCCAAGAGATCGTTAAATCTGGCTCTACATCTTGTGAAAAAGTTCTTCTTTAAAAGAAATGAATTTGCATCATCCTACCAGTAAAATTTCTACAACAAAAATATAATATTCAATCTTTTGTTCTAACAAAATGTTAATAAGTAGTCGA
Organism: Capsicum baccatum var. pendulum; assembly: GCA_030864225.1. Lineage (NCBI taxonomy): Eukaryota > Viridiplantae > Streptophyta > Magnoliopsida > Solanales > Solanaceae > Capsicum > Capsicum baccatum. The sequence continues at coordinate 72,689,870 of CM061551.1, forward strand.
TAAATTAAATCCTTACCTTAAATTCTTCAAACATGCTATCCCTGTCAAGTTCTGGAACCTTTTGCCAGCTGGTCCAATAGCTGTTAAAGTGTCGAGTAATGCATATTCGCGCCTTTTGTCCAATTCCTGCATACGACCTAAACCTACAACACAAGATCAAACAGTAATTTCATAGAGCATAATAATATAGTAATGAAAAAATGAGTAACATTATTATATTTAGAAATCTTACTCTCTCGCAACTGGAATAAGATAAATCCTCCCAGAATCATCTCTGTCTCCTAACTGCCTAGTAAGTGATAGGGGATGCACTGACGTGGGTAGATATGAAGCACTAGATGAAGTGCCTCCAAGATGAAGATCCAACAACCCAATAGATCCAGCAGAATTACTGTGCGAAGTTGTGTGATTGTTGTAGGAGGGTATCGGTGATGGTAGCTGTCTGGAGGGCCCAGCGGCCGTCCTATAGTATTGTGTTGGAGGTGGCATGGTTATAGGAGCAGAATGGATTGGTGTAGACCCATGTAGTGGCCCCACATGCGTAGGAGTAGGTATCAAATCCTCGGACGACCTAGAATATGAGGGTCGTACTGTCGCATCAGTAAACCGACCCTCAGATATATGAATACCTGTCGGTCGTTTATAAGGCGGAGGTTGTATATTTTTTTTTAGTTTCGTAGTATCAACTTTTCCCTTTCCCTTGTCACCTCTACCTGACATCTAAATTATGTTAAGTTAACAAGTAGTTAGTTCCTACAAAATGAATATATAAGAAAACATTCCAAGTAAATAATTTTAAGTTATTAATTCACATTTCAAATTAGAGAAAATACATCTTTTCCCCCATGAACTTGTCCACGAAACTCACTTTAGTACTTAAACTTAATTTTTGTTTATTTACCCCCCTTAACAATTTTCAAGTGAATTAAATTCACCCTCAAAACCAAAATCCCACTTTCACACGGAGAGTGCACTACACACGCGCCACGACATTGCCAGATCACTGCCACATCAGTTCCATGTCATTGCCACATAATAAATTATAATTTTTTTTTAAATAATCCCACACACTTACTTTTTATATATTTTTTTAATATATATATATATATATATATATATATATATATATATATTATATACTCTTATATATATTTTTAAATTTTAAAAGAGTATATTATATATATATATATATATTTATTTATAAAAATATATATTTTATATAAATAAAATAGACCTCACCCCCTTCTTTCTTCTTCACAGCCCCCACCCCACCCAATTCCTTCTTCTTCTTTAGTACAGAAGCCCCTCATCCCCCCCTCCCTCCTCGTTCTTCACATAAAAGAACTTTTTTTTCTCTTTTTTTCACCATTGTTGCAAGCTTTTCAATGAATTTTTTTTCTTCATCAAATGTAAAATTAACTTGAGAAAATTCAACAATGAACTAAATACAAGTACATGATCACAAAAATACATCAATACATAAAATCTCAAATCCAAAATCTTTCATATTAACCAAAACCCAAAATCCCAAAACTCCTAAATTTTCAAATTTTTACTCAAAAATGTCTACAGAAATGGCATAAACAGTCCAAAATTCAGAAATGGCATAGATGGTATTCATATTACATGAAATTCTTGGTCAAGAATTAAACTTGTTCATCAATATTAAACCCTTTTTTATTGTCGAAAAATGAAATTTTGGATCAATTAGGACTTGATAGGAAGGGGATTACGAAGAAACGGGGTGGGGGATGAAGAAGATGAAGAAATGGAGTGTTGGGGTGGGGGGTGGGGGGTGGGGGTAGGGATGGGGAAGGAGAGTGATGATCTTCTTCTGATGAAGAAGATGAAATTATGCCCTTGACTTCTTTTATATATATAAATAATAATAATAATAATAATAATAATAATAATAACAACAACAACAACAACAATAAAGTGGGCCTTTTTTAAAAAAAAAATTCACTCATTTTTTTTGTCATGTCAGCTGTAAGAGGTTAATTTAATTCACTTGAAAGTTGTTGGGGGAGGGGCGTAAATAAACGAAAGTTAAGTTTAAATGCTAAAGTGAGTTTGGAGGACAAGTTCAGGAGGAAAAAGATGTCTTTTCTCTTCAAATCGCTCCAACAACACGAGATATAGACAAAAAAAATTTTATTACTATATAAATCATGGAAAAGTGGAAACAACAAACTTAAACAGTATATTACATATCAATCTTAAACAAGAAACATAAAGGTAAATATATAGTACAAAGCATAAAGACATCAATACATAATAAATACAACCTACACAATTAATCCTCCTCTTCTGAAGACTCTCCACTAAACCATTCACCCTCTTCAGAGGTTTCCTTATCTCATATCCACTCAGCCTCTTCTTCCGCAATATTAACTTCTTCAAATATATTTTTCGGGTGATTCAAATCGTCCACTAATTCAACGTTCACTAGCTGGTGATCAATCTACATTTCATTTTGATACGCAGTCTCCAGCACATTCTCAACTTTCACCTGGCCTATAGGCTTTGTTTTGATTACCACCAACCAATTAGAATTGCTATTACGCATCGGATAAGGAGCATAATACACTTGTTTAGCATTTTGTACTAGAACAAATGGATCGTAAATAGGATATGAGCTATTGTGCTTCACTTTAATAATGTTATCTCCCTATGTACTCTTGTGCCTCTTTTGTTTGGATCAAACCACTTACATCGAAAGATGACTTTTATATTGGGAAGTCAGTGTACTCCAGTTCTAAGATCTCGTGTATGATGCCAAAGTAATCAACATCATCATCACCCTTAACCCAAACACCACTATTGTTTGTTTTCCTTGTTTTGGAGTGTTGCTCGGTGGAAAATTTTAACCTATTTACTTTGTATTGGGACATTACATTAGCTTCAGCTGGACCCAAAGAAATATCTCTCAAGAGTTGATCGTATGCGGATGCATTTGGTGAATAGTGTACCTAAAAATATTATACATATATATATTTTAGTTGAGGAATGTGTAAAGTTTAAACTTTGTACAAATATTAGTACACTTACGAACCTCATTTTTAAACCATGTTGCAAAGGATGCATACACTTGATTTTTATGGAATTGAGTCTTAAGTGAACTGAATATCTAATATGGGAAACAAAATTAGTTTCTTTAAGGGAATGAGTAAACAAATAAGATATGTTAAAATTTTAATCTCCTTACTTCAAAAAGAGCTCAATTTTCGGGCAATTCAACATAACATACAAAGTTGCTGATTTGCACTCCATGGGAGTGAGCCGGCGAGGTATGGTCTTTTTAGCCTTACAACCAGTTTGATTAAAAATTAATATCGATTGCAAATGAGGCTCATTCACATCGTCCTAATGACGATTCGGTCGATTTCTTGAATAAGCAACTTCATCACGAAAGTAGTATGAACAAAATTGAGAAGTTTCTCTTGCAAGATATGCCTCAACTATAGAGCCCTCAACCCTATGTTTGTTTTTGGGAACCCTTTTCAATTTTTCAATTGCCCTGTACAATCTTAAGGTTAGATGTTTACTATATTTAAAAAAAAATATATGTATGAATTTAAATATGTTGCAAATGCTTACCGTTCAAATGGATACATCCACCTAGTTTGAACTGGACCGCCTAGCCGAGCTTCATACACAAGGTGAATGGGAAGATGTTCCATCATGTTGAAGAACGCTGGTGGGAAAATCTTCTCCAGCTTGTTGGTAATAACAACAATATTACTTTCCATTCGCGCCAGATTTTCTTCTTTTAATATGGTGGCAGATATGTCCTTGAAGAACAAACTGATCTCTGCTATTGGTTTCCATATGTTTTCAGGTAAACCAATAAAAACAATTGGAAGTAATTTTTTCATGAAAACATGGAAATCATGGCTTTTCATTCCATACATGATTTCTTGTGTCATATCAACCCTTTTACCCAAATTTGAGGCATATCCATCGGGCATCTTCAAACTTTGAACTCGCTCACATATTTGACGCTTTTAGTCCAACTTGAATGTAAAACTTGCCTTGGGCTTAAGAACATTGTCGTTGGGCCCCTGCTGTAAGTGTAATTCTCTGCGGTTGTAATATTCTGACAAGTCAAGTTTGGCCTTAGGATTATCCTTTGTTTTGTCGGTAACATCCATAACTGTGTTGAAAAAGTTCTCAAAATAGTTCTTTTCAGTATGCATGACATCAACATTATTTCTAAGTAAATTATCTGGCCAATATTCTAACTCCCAAAATATACTTTGCTTAGTCCAGTTATATGAAATGCCACATCCATCAAGCCTGTACAATTGTTCCTCGCTGACTTTAGGCAAATCTTGAACTATTTCCCAGATGTCTTGACTAGACAGCCTTGGAGGTGGACCGTCATATTCCCTTCTATTTCTTCTGAATGCATTCTTGAGTCTCCTAAATTCATGATCAGGTGGAAAGAAAAAACGATGACAATCAAACCATAAATTTTTCTTGCCATGTCTCAATGTGAAAGATTTTGTTTTTTTCATGCAGTATGGAAAAACCAGCTTTCCAGCTGTCATCCACCCAGACAACATTCCATAAGCAAGAAAATCATTAACAGTTCATATTAGATATGCACGCAGATTAAAATTCTATTTAAGAGAGATGTTCCAAGTTTCAACCCACTCATGCCATAAAATTTAAAGTTCATCAATCAAAGGTTGTAAGTAGACATCTATTCCGTTTTTTAGATTATGCGTGTCAGGAATAACACAATTCAAAAATATATAGGGACTAGCCATCAACAATTCAGGAGGAAGATTATAAGAAGTGATAAATAAATGCCAACATGAATATGGTGCACCACCAACTGAAAAAGAAGAGAACCCATCTGCACATAACCCCAATCGAATGTTTTATGGCTCAGCTGCAAAATCTGGATAAGTTGCATCAAAATGCTTCCAGGCCTCTCCATCAGATGGATGATACATAACACCAATGGGCTTTCTATTTTCACTGTGCCATCTCATATGAGGAACTGAGCTGTTTGAAGCATACAACCTCTTCAACCTTAGTATAAGAGGTAAATAATGCATCGCCTTAATAGCAATTTTATTTCCAGTAGAACCACGTGTATATCAAGAATGCTGATAAAACTTATAGAACTCTATGTTAGCATCTTTCTTAAAGTATAACATGCAGCCATTTTTACAACAATCAATTCTAACCGAGGAGAGACCTAACTTTAACACTAATTTTTTTGCCTTAATAGAAAGAATCAGGAACCTCCAAGCCAGGGTCAACTAACTCTTTAATAAGGTCTATCATTGATTCCATTCCTCTTTCAGCAATATTCCAGTCAGATTTAATACTTAATAATCTAATAGCAATAGACAAACAAGAGTGCGCACACCCGTCAAACAAAGAATGACTAGCAGCATGCAATTCTTTGTAGAAATTACCCGTTTCACTATTAGGAACATCTTCAACATTTTTCCTAAAGTCAATCCCGTGTTGCATCCCAAAAGCATCGTGCACCATTTCTGTCATCCTAGTATCTTGATATTCATTATGCCCTGCAGACCTACTACTTTCTCTAACAACAAAGTTATTTTGCGTAACATCCCCATGAATACCACGCAATCTTAAAAAGTCCTCGTGAAACCCCTTTCTATAAAGATGTTCCTTTATATCTTCTTCACTTACAAGATTTATACGATCACATCTAACACAAGGACAACGAATAACACGATAACGTGTCCACATATCAAGTGTCTTAGCATGTTCAACAAATCTTTTGACACCTTCAACAAATTCCTCCCTAATACCCATTCTATTTTCATTGTTCCATTGATATATCCAGCTATAATTAGGTTTCATCTACGCAATCAATCAGATTCAACTAATTAGATCAAGTCACAAAAATTTAACCATTTTCAAGAAACTAAGTCACCTAACAAACCACATTCAAAACAAAAAAAATCACCTTTAAAGTCCCCACACTTAACCATTTTCAACCAACTAAGTCACCTACCAAACCACATTCAAAACAAAAAAATTCCCTTTAAAGTCCCTACACGTAACCATTTTCAAGTGACTAAGTCACCAAACAAAACACATTCAAAACAATAAAATCCCCTATAAAGTCCCTAAAATTAACCATTTTAAGGTAACTAAGTCACCTAACAAACCACATTCAAAACAAAAAAAATCCCTTTTAAAGTCCCTAAACTTAACCATTTTCAACCAACTAAGTATCAAAACAAAACCACATTCAAAACACAAAATCCCCTTTAAAGTTCCTACACTTAACCATTTTCAACCAACTAAGTATCAAAACAAAACCACATTCAAAACAAAAAAATCCCCTTTAAAGTCCCTACACATAACCATTTTCAACCAACTAAGTATCAAAATAAAACCACATTCAAAACACAAAATCTCCTTTAAAGTCCCTACACTTAACCATTTTCAACCAACTAAGTCACTTACCAAGCCACATTCAAAAAAAAAAAATCTCCTTTAAAGTCCCTACACTTAACCATTTTCAAGTGACTAAGTCGCCAACCAAACCACATTCAAAACACAAAATCCCCTTTAAAGTTCCTACACTTAACCATTTTCAACCAACTAAGTATCAAAACAAAACCACATTCAAAACACAAAATCCCCTTTAAAGTCCCTACACTTAACCATTTTCAACCAACTAAGTATCAAAACAAAACCACATTCAAAACACAAAATCCCCTTTAAAGTTCCTACACTTAACCATTTTCAACCAACTAAGTATCAAAACAAAACCACATTCAAAACACAAAATCCCCTTTAAAGTCCCTACACTTAACCATTTTCAACCAACTAAGTATCAAAACAAAACCACATTGAAAACACAAAATCCCCTTTAAAGTTCCTACACTTAACCATTTTCAACCAACTAAGTCACTTACCAAACCACATTCAAAATAAAAAAAATTCCCTTCAAAGTCCCTACACTTAACCATTTTCAACCAAGTCACCTAACAAACCACATGCAAAACAAAAAAATTCCCTTTAAAGTCCCTAAACTTAACCATTTTCAACCAAGTCACTTACCAAACCACATTCAAAACACAAAATCCCCTTTAAAATCCCTAGACTTAACCATTTTCAAGCAACTAAGTCACCTAACAAATCACATTAAAAACACAAAATCCCCTTTAAAGTCCCTACACTTAACCATTTTCAAGTTACTAAGTATCAAAATAAAATCACATTCAAGAAACAAGCAACAACAAGGTCTACAAGATGTCGCTATATAATATGTATATATTATATCTATACATATACATACACACACATATGCACACTATCGGCTATATCAAGTTCAAAATACGTACTATATACATCACATACGTATACAAGTATATTATTCAATAATATAATGCGATGTGTTTTTTATACATACTTAGATTAGTGATCGATTAATTATATTTGATTAGTATTAGGTTTTGATTATAATTAGTTGTTACTAAAAGTTATTTAATTTTTAATTTTTTTACTTCAAAAACCGACCACAAGTGGTCGATTTTCTTAAATTATTAAAAATAAATAAATTAGTTAAAATATAACTTTTTTTATAAATTAGTTTAAAAAAATATTAATCCATTAATTAATTAATTAAGTTAATTAAAATTTTATAAAAATAATCACAAAGTAAAATATAAGTGTTCCATTTAGTTTTTTATAATAGTTATTATCGAAAAACAATCACATGTGCTCAATTTTAATAAAAACATTAAATCATATAATTAGATATGTTATCATCATATTAACGTAATGCGTATATGTACAAATCAGATAGTTGGTTATTTTATCAACAGATTAATAGGATTAGTATATTTCCTTAATAATATAATAATATCAATGAATTTTGCGAATTACGATAATATATATATATATATATTATATCATAATTAAAAACTAATTAACCAAAAATTTATCAAAATTTACAAAATTCACTGATATATATATATACCTCGCTTGTAAAATAACGTGTTAATCAAATAAATTATTGATTATTTCTGTTACATTAATTTGCGTGTGTCTATATTATATTGACACAAAATAGTATATCTATTTCATCACTACACGAGATATACGTATATATAAATATATTCAATTGGCTATCAACATTCAAAGACGTACTATATACATCACATACCCCGAATTTACTACCCCATAATAATATACATTGTATTTCATAGAAACTCAGTTGAATTATCGGTTGGTTTATCTTATGTCATTAATATATCTTCACTATATAATATGTATATACTATATATATATAGATATACATACCTATACATACACACACATATATATACACATTATCGACTATATCAATACGTACTATATATATCACATATGTACACGAGTATCTTATCTAATAGTATAATGCGACGTATTTCATATACGTACTATATACATCACATACCCGATTTTACTACCCCATTGTATTTCACATATACTCAAATAAATTATCGGTTGATTTATCTTATGTCATTAATATACCGTCGCTATATAATATGTATATATTATATATATACATATACATACACACATATACACACTATCAACTATATCAAGTTTCAAATATGTACTATATACATCACATACATATACAAGTATATTATTCAATAATATAATGTGATGTGTTTCTTGTACATACTTAGATTAGTGATCGATTAATTATATTTGATTAGCTTAATATATTAGGTTTTGATTACATATATAATTAGTTGTTACTAAAATTTATTTAATTTTTAATTTTTTTACTTTAAAAACTGACCACAAGTGGTTGGTTTTCTTAAATTATTAAAAATAAATATTCAAATTTATTAAAATATAAATTTTTTTATAAATTAGTTTTAAAAAATATTAACCAATTAATTAATTAAGTTAATTAAAATTTTATAAAAATGATCACAAAGTAAAATATAAGTATTCGATTTAGTTTTTTATAATAGTTATTATCGAAAAACAATCACATGTGCTCAATTTTATAAAAATATTAAATCATATAATTAGTTATGTTATCATCATATTAACGCAATGCGTATATGTACAAATGAGATAGTTGGTTATTTTGTTAACACATTAACATGAGTAGTATATTTCCTTAATAATATAATAATATCAATGAATTTTGCGAATTACGACATTATATATATATATATATAAAATATCGTAATTAAAAACTAATTAACCAAAAATTTATCGGAATTTGCAAAATTCATTGATATATATACCTCGCTTGTAAAACAACGTGTTAATTAAATAAACTATCGATTATTTCTGTTAGGTTAATTTGTGTGTGTCTACATTATATTGACACAAAATAGTATATCTATTTCATCACTACACGAGATATACGTAAAAATAAATATATTCAATTGGATATCAACATTCAAAGACGTGCTATATACATCACATACCCGATTTTACTGCCCCATAATAATATATAACGTATTTCACCGAAACTCAGTTAAATTATCGGTTGGTTTATCTTATGTCATTAATATACCTTCACTATATAATATGTATATACTATATATATATATATACCTATACACACACACACATATATACATATTATCGACTGTATCAATACGTACTATATACATCACATACGTACACGAGTATCTTATCCAATAATATAAATCGACGTATTTTATATACGTACTATATACATCACATACCCGATTTTACTACCCCATTGTATTTCACATATACTCAAATAAATTATCGGTTGATTTATCTTATGTCATTAATATACCATCGCTATATAATATGTATATATTATATATGTACATATACACACTATCGACTATATCAAGTTCAAAATATGTACTATATACATCACATATGTATACAAGTATATTATTCAATAATAAAATGCGATGTGTTTCTTATACATACTTAGATTAGTGATCGATTAATTATATTTGATTAGCTTAATATATTAGGTTTTGATTATATATATAATTAGTTATTACTAAAAATTATTTATTTTTTAATTTTTTTACTTCAAAAACTGACCACAAGTGGTCGGTTTTCTTAAAGTATTTTTTTATTTTAATTAAAAAACCGACCACTTGTGGTCGATTTTTATAAGTATTTTTTTTACAAAACCGACCACTGGTGGTCGGTTTTTTTATTTTTTTTAATTTTTATTTGTTAAATAAATAATAGTTATTATTAAAATTATTGTAATGATTGTAATAATTATAAAAATTATTGTAATAATTATTGTAAACCAGTAGTTGATTTTTTCCGACCACATTTTGTGGTCAGTTTTTTGTGGTCGGTTTTACCAAATTTTTTAGTAATGTACCCTCCCCAGACCCCTTTTGCTGGGAATATACTGGGTTTTTTGTTGTTTGTTGTGTGTGTGTGTGTGTCTATATATATATATATATAAAAAAAAAATTAAAAAAACACCCATCTTCTTCATCAGCCCACTCCTTTACCTCTCACCCTCACCCCTCACCCCCACCCGTTTTCTTCGTCTTCTTCATACAGCCCATCCTAACCCTGTTTTGTTCATGCCGCTCCACCCCCTCACCTCTCACCCCTCACTCTGTCTTCCTGGATTTCTTCTTACACCCCCGCCCCAAACTCCTTTCTCCTTTTTCTAACTCTCCATCACCACTTATATACACTTCATTGATTTCTTCAACAAAAAAATATGTGTGTGAAAAGTTGTGAATTTTAACACACTTTTTAAAATCTATTATTGAGAAGAAAAAGAAGAAGAAGAAATTTATAACCAATTCATCTTTATTTTGTTATTGTTGATTGACTTTTTGATGTGATTTTAGTAATGAAAATTCAATTTTATCGTAAAATTTGGGCTAAAAGTTGAATCTTGGAGCTGCTTTTTGTACTGTACTTATAGTAAAGTTTTCTTCATTTTTGTGGAATTTGCTTACTGTACTTAAATTGATTTCTATCATTTGGGAATTGGATTTTTATGATTTGATCTGAAGAAGCAAAAAAAAATGAAGTGAAATATTAAAATTTGGGGCAACAGCCACGTCTGTACATGCAAGTTATTGTTAATGTAGATTAACAAGCAGAAAGACTACTGTTGTTTATGTTTTCTTCTTTTCATTTTAGAAGTCCTTTTTTTTTTTTTTATACATAATGATAATCAATTTTTTTTTGTTATATGAGAGAAAGGCGGTGTGGGGGTTGAAGAAGAAAACATGTTGAGGCTGGTTGGTTGGTTGCAAATAAGGGGAAGGGGGTGGGGGTTGGAGAAGATTTTTTTCAAAATTATATATATATATATATATATATATATATATATACATGAAATTATTTTTAAAAAATACTTTTCTTGTGTGGCTCCGACGTGGCGTTGATGTGTGGGCGAGTGTAACACACTCTCCGTAGTGAGAATAGTATTATATATTTAGGGTGATAAATAATTCATGCGAAAGTTATTTAATGGGGTAAATAATTATCTATAAAGTTAGAGTGTTAAAGTAAGTTGTAGCGGCAAATTCGGAGGGGGGGGGGGAGGGAATGATGACTTTTCTCTTCTATTATTATTTTTACTGCTAATAATAAGAAACGGTAAGCAAGTATGAGGTCGACATGTCTGTTTGTGTTGCCTGTTTCGGCTGTTTTAATCATAATTTTACTATATCACCCCTAATTAATTATTATAAGTAATTTAAGTATTACAAAATTAATAATATTTAATAAAAAAGATAAAATAGAAATAACAACAACAACAACAAACCCAGTGTATTCCCACCTAGTGGGGTCTGGGGGGGGGGGGTAAGATGTACGCAGTCCATACCTCTACCTCTAACGAAGTAGAAAGCCTATTTTCGATAGACCCCCGGCTCAAAACACGAGATACCACACAAATACATAGTAAAGTACAGAACAAGATTTCATAACATAAATACGGCACCCATAAGTAATAGAAAACAGAGGAAAGCACCCAGGTTCGTAATAAAACATGGAACACGGAATCATAACAAGGATACTACCCCCACCAAGTAATTCCCTACACTAGCGAACCAAACTGGCCCTAGTCTTCTGCCCTAATTCGCGTCCTCCAGACCTTCCTATCTAGGGTCATGTCCTTGGTGAGATGTAACTGCTCCATGTCCCGCCTAATCACCTCACCCCAGTACTTCTTCGGCCTACCCCTACCCTGCCTAAAACCATCCAACGCTAGCCTCTCACACCTACGAACTGGGGTATCCATGCCCCTCCTCTTCACGTGTCCGAACCATCTCAATCGGACTTCCCGCATCTTGCACTCCACTGGAGTCACACCAACCTTCTCCCTGATAGTCTTATTCCGAACTCTATCCCCTCTAGTCAGCCCACACATCCAGCGCAACATCCGCATTTCTGCCACCTTTATTTTTTAGATGTGGGAATTCTTAACTGGCCAATACTCCGCTCCATACAACATGGCCGGACGGACTACCACCCTGTAGAATTTGCCTTTAAGCTTGGGCGGCACCTTCTTATCACACAACACCCCAGAGGCGAGCTTCCACTTCATCCATCCCGCCCCAATACAGTGCGAGACATCCTCGTCAATCTCACCGTTTCCCTGGATCACGGACCCGAGATACTTGAAACTATCCCTCTTACATACCTCCTGTGATTCCAGCTTCACTACCACCTCATTCTCCAGCCTCACGTCACTAAACTTGCATTCCAAATACTCTGTCTTGCTTCTGCTCAACCTGAACCCTTTAGACTCAAGAGTTTGTCTCCACACCTCTAATTTGTCATTCACACCCCCTCGAGTCTCATCAATCAGAACTACATCGTCTGCAAAAAGCATACACCACGGCACCTCCCCTTGAATACGCCGCGTCAACACATCTATCACCAAAGCAAACAAAAAGGGACTAAGAGTAGATCCCTGATGCAATCCTGTCAAGACAGTGAAATGCTCTGAGTCTCCTCCCGCCGTCCTCACCTGAGTTTTTGCTCCATCATACATGTCCTTAATTGCTCTGATATATTCCAGCGAGACTCCACTCACCTCCAAGCACATCCATAGCACCTCCCTAGGGACTTTGTCGTATGCCTTCTCCAGGTCGATAAACACCATGTGCAGGTCCTTCTTTCTTTCCCTATACTGTTCCACCAGCCTCCGTACCAGGTGAATTGCCTCCGTCGTCGAGTGGCCAGGCATAAATCCAAACTGGTTTTCTGAAATAGACACTATCCGTCTCAGTCTCACCTCGACCACTCTCTCCCAAATCTTCATAGAGTGACTCAATAACTTAATCCCCCTATAGTTATTGCAACTCTGGATGTCACCCTTATTCTTATAGAGAGGGATCATGGTACTCTACCTCCAAGCCTTGGACATCTTTGTCGTCTTGAAGATTTCGTTGAACAATCCAGTCAACCACCTTACACCAGCCTCTCCCACGAACTTCCAGAACTCCACCGGTATCTCATCCGGCCCCGTCTCCCTACCCCTTCACATCCTGCGAACAACCTCTCTAACCTCTTCTACCTTAAAACGTCTACAATAACTAAAATCCCGACACTCCTCTGAGTGCTCCAGTTCCCCTAACACAATAGCTCTATCCCCTTCGTCATTCAAGAGCCTATGAAAGTACGACTGCCATCTAATCTTAATGTGGCCGTCCTCCACCAACACTTTACCGTCCTCCCCCTTAATGCACCTCACCTGGTCGAGGTCACGACCCTTCCTCTCCCTAGCCTTAGCGAGTCTAAACAACTTTTTCTCCCCTTTTTCCCCCTGTAACCCTGCATACAAGCTCTCAAAAGTGGCCGTCTTAGCTGCCGTGACTGCTGACTTAGCCTCCTTCCTAGATAGCTTGTACTCTTTCCTATTTACCCGCTTCTCTTCTTCGTCCTTACTCTCAACCAACTTAGCATACGCCCCTTTCTTGGTCCCCATTTTCTTCTCCACCTCTTCATTCTACCACCAATCCCCCCGATGATGCCCGGCCCGGCCCCTAAAAACACCCAATACCTCACTTGCATTCTCCCTGATGCACCTAGCCGCCCTATCCCACATACTATCCACGTCCCACCTACACTCCCACACCCCCATTCCCGCCAACTTCTCCTCTATCTCCTACGCATTCACTGGCGTCAAGCCGCCCCACTTAATTCTAGGTCTACCCTTCTTACTCCTCCTCTTTCTATTCTTCTTTATACGCAAATCCATAACCAAGAGCCTATGCTGGGTCGAAAGATTCTCACTCGGGATGACCTTACAGTCCTTACACAACACCCTATCCCCTTTCCTAAGCAACAAAAAGTCAATTTTGGTCCTGGCTATCGCGCTTCGAAAGGTGATCAGGTGATCGTCCTTCTTCGGGAAGCCCGAGTTCACCACCACCAGCCCAAAGGACCTCGCAAACTCCAATAGAGTAGTCCCCTCTTTATTTCTCTCCCCAAAACCAAAACCACCATGCACATCACCAAAGCCTCCCGGAAGCGCCCCGATGTGCCCGTTGAAATCTCCTGCTACAACAATCTTCTCCGAGCTAGGCACGCCTCTCACCACCTCCTCCAAAGCCTCCCAAAACTGCATCTTCTCCTCCCCCCCCGAGCCCACTTGCGGCGCATAAGCACAACACACGTTCAGGGTAAACCCCCGAATGACCAACTTAATAGTCATCATCCTCTTCACCTCTACTACCTGACCTCTAAGCTCTTCATCTACTAAGATGCCGACTCCATTCCTACGCCTCTCGCTCCCAGAGTACCACAGCTTATAACCATCCACATCCCTAGCCTTAGACCCTACCCACTTGGTCTCTTGAACACACGCAATATTGATCCTCCTCTTCCTAAGAATCTTTACAAGCTCTATGGACTTACCCTGAAGGATCCCTATATTCCAAAACCCAACCCTCAGCCTACCCTCACTATCCACTTGCCCTCCTCTACCACCCCGCGGCCAAACCTTGGCCTCCCTCGCACTCCCGCCCTTTCCTCATCCCCCGCCCCCACAACGGCCCCACGCCCCAACCCCCTCGAACATGACCCTATCCAACCATTACCGCCCACAGCCACTACTACAAGAAAATATAAGAAAATATAAAAATATAAATGATGGTAGTAGCAAAGCAACAAAGATAAAATAGAAATAAAATGATAAATTAACCCATGATGTTTTGTGCTGCCTGCTTCAACTGCTTCAATCATAATTTTACTATATCAATCCAAATTAATTATTATAAATTATTTAAGTATCAAAAAAATTAATAACATTTAATAAAAAAGTAAAATAGATATAAAATGATAAATTAACTATTGATGTTAAAAATTAACTTGATGTTTAATATGAAACCCATTTAAATTTTTTGCATAAGTATTATTTATAGTAATTTTGTCATATCACTTCTAGTTTTACTATAGCAGCCCTAATTAATTATTATAAGTCATTTAAATACTAAAATATTAATAATATTTAATAAAATGATAAAATAGATATAAAATAATAAATTAACTCTTGATATTTTGTGCTGCCTGCTTCAATAATAATTTTACTAGCTCCCTCCTAATTAATTATTATAATCAATCTAAGTATTATAAAATTAATAATATTTAATAAAAAAGGATAAAATAGACATAAAATGATAAATTAACTCTTACTGTTTTAAATTAACTTAATGTCTTATATGAAGTCCATTTAAGTTTTTTCCATAAGTATCTTTTTTATATTAATTTTGTTATATTGCTTCTAATTAGTTATTTTAAGTCATTTAAGACATGTCTGTTTTGCCGCTTCAATGATGATTTTATTTTATCACTCCAAGTTAATTATTCTGATCATCTAAACATTAAAAGATGAATAATATTTCATAAAAATATAAAATAGATACAAAATGATAGGTCAACATTAAACATTTGATTGACTATCGAAATTATATTAGTGCCACAAAAATTAGGATGGGACAGAGGAAAAAATAAAGTAACATATACTTTTTGAAAATGAGATAAAAAGTATTGTAAATCATAATAATTAAGAACTAACTAACTATATATATAATCGATTGATTTTCAAAATTTTATCTGTGCCACGTAAATTGGGGCGAAAAGAGTATTCATATCTTATTAAAAAATTATGTTAAAAGCATTATAAATCACATAATTAACACCTTAAAAAATGTAAAAGGTATAAAATATTTGACTGACTTTCCAAATTATATTGATATCACTAAAATTGGAATAGAAGAAAAAGTTTTATAAATCTCAATAATTAAAATTTTAAATTAATTTAATAATTGATTATCTTAATTATATTTGTGTTACATAAATTAAGATTAAAAAATAACATATAACATGGACCCCTCGATATCTAGTTATTTCATATAAGTATCAATTAGATAAGCGTTACA
Organism: Capsicum baccatum var. pendulum; assembly: GCA_030864225.1. Taxonomy (NCBI): domain Eukaryota; kingdom Viridiplantae; phylum Streptophyta; class Magnoliopsida; order Solanales; family Solanaceae; genus Capsicum; species Capsicum baccatum. Next base: position 72,706,255 of record CM061551.1, read on the forward strand.
TATTGATACAAATGAGAACAAGTACAAGGATCCACAAGACCATTTTGCCTAAGATTAGTTTAGTAAATAAACTTGTAACAAACACTTTCTCAAATGTAACGCCATATCAACATTAACCGATCAGCTTTGTGTCTACTGGGGCTTAATTCCAACCCCCCTTTGAGCGGGACGGGGGTTAAAAAATGGCAGATCCTTTCCGTCTATTTTACTCAATGTTTACTCTCAAATTGTTGTTGTCTTCGATAAGTATTTTATTCAAATTAAAAAAAAAAAAAAACTGAATATTTGAAACTGAAGCAAGTGAGATCCATTAATCAACTTGTTAAGTAACAGAGAGCTTCCTAAGTCATGCTGGTTGAGACACATTTGATATAGTTTTTGACTTAGGATGCTTAAGATGACCGAAATTATCCATTCTGCATAAAATAATTGAAATTTCTCATCATGATTAAGAGTTTTGGTGTATAGATAACAACATTTCATTATGGACGTAGTGCAACGAATGAAACTACTATCCATTAAATAGACGTTTTGATTTTGTGTTATGAATATGAAAAAAGAAATTGCTAGGAACACTTCTTTCTAAGGAATCCTATGTCATGCAAATTTAAATTAGTATACCTCAAATACAAATAGCAATATCAAATGAAAGATTCAAAATAAATATTATTTTCATGTCAATATTTTACCCCCACGACGCATCAATAATGGAATTAATTATCCCTCATAAATTAGCAAATCACGATGAATATTGAAAATGGGGTCACCACTGAGGTTGACGCATAATAATAATAATAATAATAATAATAATAATAATAATAATAATAATAATAATAATATACTTGAGAATCAGACTACAGTTTTGACCTGACTAGGAAATTAAGTACAATCTCATCCAAACGTTGAAAATTAGATTTGCTCTTGCCGTACTTGTTTGAAGTTTGAAAGGTTCATAATTGGAGTGTTCCCTCTGCTAGGTGGTCAATATGGGCTCACATACAAATAATAGCATATTTGGTGTGATTTTTTTTTTTTTCACAATTTTTAAAAAGAGTGCGATGGACTAGAATTTAGCTTAGACCTTTACGGCCCCTCCTATGTGATGTCAGTCAAAAAGGGGCAAAGAAAGGTTGAGCGACTTAAAAATGTGTTAATTACAAAAAGATTTTAAAAATAATACCAACAGTGAAAGTAGTAAAAATAATCAACAAAAGAAATAACAATAAAAAATAAAATAATGGGAGAAGGTGCATCATGTTACATTTATTTACTTCTCCACAATTCCTCTTTGGTCTGCCTCTACCTCTCCTTAGGCCTAATATTTACAACCTCTCTCATATTCTCGTAGAAACATTTGCGCTCCTCCTCGTCCTCGCTTCTTGCATCTTGTCCACCACAGAGGTCATATTCACGTTACCCTATATATTTTCTTTCAAAATCTTGTCTCTCTTAGTATGTGTTGGGATATATACTATTAACCATGTATTTTGGATATAATATTTATCATAAAAAATTATTTATTTAATTTTAATATAGAATTAAATATATTATATATTCGACTCTGTGTTCATTTACTTTTATAGTAGATGATTTCATGTACAAAGTTTAGCTTATACACGAAAGATTAGATCATCTGTTCTTATAAGTATAAATACTATATTCACAATCAAAGATGAAGCTGGACAAACATCTTGATGATTGTAGTAAATGATTAAATATATTGTAATGTTGACTATGGGAATGGTCGTATTTAAGTACTTCTTGTGCTAGTATACTTTGTGTGTATTGAACGGTCCAAGTAAATGTGATTGTTTATGTTCTCAATATATATTTATAAACAACTTCTCTAGATCATTGAACATACTTATTGAAAGTAGCAAGAGGGGGGGTGGGGGGTGGTGAATTACTCTTTATAGAATAGATAGTTGACTCGCTTAGACAAATAGTAGACTATTGAAGCAGTAAAGTAAAGTTCAAAAAATAAAGTGCTGAAAATAAATAACATCAGATATTTTATACAAGTTGGGACCTCTAATAGGTTTTATTCTAGTCCTTTGGATTGCAAGTTTGTAACGCCCCGAAATCTGATCTCGAGACATCACACGGTGCTCAAGGCCACGAGTAGCCCCAAGCTAACTCTTTGAGCCTGCTACTAGATCTGAACCTTACTTTAAGATAATCTAGTCAAGAAATAAAGCTATATGATACCAAAACTGAACTTAATAAACTATAAACACTGTCTGAATAACAAACACTGAAAGTCTGTAAATCAACTAATAGTCCGACAAGCCTCTACTACTAATGAACTAGAGAGCCATTGGGACAGACCCCCAACTGACTTGAACTAAACTGAAAATGATAACTCAAATACTATGAAAGCTGGCCTCGAATCATGAGGACTCACCAATTGTGGGATCATAGATAGAGATGCTCGAACTACTCACACTGCTGATACTGAGCACTTGGACCTACATTATAAGACAATGCTTCACATATTCATATATGTGGATCAGTACTTTGAGGATGTACCGAGTATGTAGGGGTGTAATGCGTAAGTAAACCATTATCATACTTTATAAACGAAAAACGATGCATGCTAAACGTGAATGACTTACATAAGCTAGAATGTCTAAAACACTGAAATATGAAATCACGCATGGCAATTCAAACTTTATAAATCTAGTGAGCCATAACGTTTAGTTCTAAAAGCTGTACTTAAACGTTCTCTTTAAGTCATACTGTCTAAGTATAGAAAGAGCTCACATCTAAATCTGAAATCTGAAACTGATAACTTTCTTTATCAAAATCTGAAAATAGCTAATCAGCATAGTCATTCCTGAAATGTCAACATACAAACTAGGGCTTAATGACCCATACTTCAATTTCATGTCAAACACCATAAGGTTCATGCTTGATAACACAAATATTCATAATTCAACTTAAAATCTGAAATATGATCATACACATTAATTTTTCAAAAGTAGACATATAATCCAATATCCAAATCACTTAAAATCTCAAAATCATGCAATTAGCAATATTGGGTATAAAACCTAACTTAAATATAATGGAAATCATACAAAATTCAGAAATTTGTAATTTAAAGTAAGTTTTTGGTCACAAGAATGAAAGATTTATCCTTGTTCAAAACCCCACATACCTTGAATGATGAACTAGGTGAACAAGTTTGCTTTTAAGACTCTATTTGTGCTCTTGAATGATTGTTCTTGGAATTCTTGTGTTGGGAATCTTGAATCTTGAATTAATTTGGAAAAAGGATGGTGGAATCTTGTGATTCTTGAGGTGGATTGTTGAAGCTTAGGGTTTATAGTTGAGAGGAATTTTGAGAAATATACCATAAAATGCTTTTAATAGCCTTAAATCTTGTGTTTGGACGGAATTGGGGGCTGGAAAAAAGTCCAAAATACCCCTTTTAACTTCTAAACGAAACTGAAAAAAATAACTGGGTCCCGATTTAATGGGCCATCGTGACGCTCCACTATCACGGTGGCTCACTGGAAACTGATAAATGAAAAATTGGGGGTATCCGCGATGCAAGGCTATCTCGTTGTCCCACTGGATTTAGACAATTGGCACCTGGAACTTCAACGCGACACGCGACCATCGCGGTGCCCTACAGAAATGTCATTCTGGCCTTCGGCGCGACGCGCCAATATCTCGGAGGTCCACTGGAAATTGTCAAATGAGAATTTGGACCTCGCCATGCCAATATCGCGGTGGTCCATTGGAAAGTGACAATTATGAAATTGTCCTTTACCGCAATGCGGTAACGGCCCAGTTGGTACACTGTCAACTTAAAAATGCTCTAATTTCTTCATCGAGTGTCGGATTTGGACGAATTTGGTATCGATAAAAAGCTTATTTAATTTTCCACACAATTAAAAGTTGAAATCTAGAAAATTATATATGAATTAAATGTTACTCATTTTGGAAGACATCTCTTAGCATTCTAGGATGAATTTAAGCTAAAAAAAGTTTAGGGTATTACAAAGGGATTCTACTAGTTCTTTTGTAAGTCAAATCAAAGTACAAAGATTGAGTCAAACTTTTTTTCTATAACTTACACTCCTTTTCTCTCTTTTCACGTTTGATATAATACGTCACCAACTATATGTTTCTCTCCTCTCTTTTTGAACACACAATAAGCTTCAAGAGAATATAATATTTGAATAAAGTAGATCAAAGAACTAGAGAAGGTTGAGAGAAAAATATGTCTCTTCCTTTGTTTTCCAATGTTTTAAATAGTAGTGATTGGACTACTATTAGTCGTTGGAAGATAAAAGGCAACCCAAAAATTTTGTTTCTTAGAAATGAGATAAATAGGATCCTATTTTCAAGAATAAATAAAGTCTTCAAAAATAAAGCAAAAACCCTAAAAGAGGCACGAAAAAATTGCCTAATGAAATAGGAAGTGATATTCCCTTCCTTTGCTAGAGATGCTACATTAAGTACTAAGAAGATATGAATCTTTTTATCTTTAGAAGTTGATACTCATTCCATTTTCAATATAATTAGCTAAGAATATTGATTATTTCTTTTCCTTAATTCCTGTAAGGAAATCTTCCATTAAAATTAGACACCATCAATCTCCCCCTTTTTGATGGATGACAAAAATAAAAGAAATAATACAGTCAGTCAACTTCCCTTTTAAAAGTGGTGAGTCAACTTCCCTTTCAAAAGTGGTGCAGTCAATTTTCACTTTTGATCTCCCCGTATTTAGATTACTTGTTGAACGATAGATCCCCTAAGTTCATACTAGTTGACTTGACCTATCATAAGCATACGTACAAACCTTTTCCCCCTTTGACATCAATCAAAAAGAAAGAGTAGAAATAAGAAAAAAGCCTAGGATAAAAACCAAAATAAACAGCGCATTCATAGGCTTATGCCCAGATACACACCAAAAGTTACCATAGTCTAAACAAACAATTAAGCAGCAATATTGAGGGGATGTTCAAAAAAATGAAAGAAATAAGTCAAGGTTTGAGTAGTAGCATTCTTTAGATTGTAGAACTGAGTTGAGATGGTAGCTGAAAGAGTGTCTATTGTAGCCTGAATTTTGGTGGCAATTTTTGTTGCTTCCTTCAACACTTGATCCAGTTATACACTGAGAAGGACAACACTAGTTCCTGCTTTTTTAGGGACATTCTTAATATTTTCAAGATGAAAGTGAGATGTAAGAAGAAGATCCTTGATAGCATCGAGCTTAGAGTTAATATCTGTCAGATGAAGAGAAACATCAAAAGAAGCTTTCCACAAGAGGAGAAGATGATCTGGATTTTAGAGAGGAGGGATTGCCAGCAGAGTGTCCTTTAGGCTTAGGAACCCATGCATCATCAATCAGGACATATCCTATACTACCAAAGGCTTTGGAGTTATAACACTGTTCCACAGAGACAGAGCGGACACTATTAAGAGAAATGTTGGTTGCCTCCAAGATACGTGCTATGATCAACCAATAAGGCAAATTAGAGGGGTCAAGATATGCATCAATCATATAGTTAATGATGAATGAAGAGAGCTTAATTTTATAATGAGATGAAATAGAGTAAGAGAGGAGAGTATCATGTTGAGATAATGTGGAAAGTGACCCAACACAGAGAAGAAGATATATAGCAATAACGTAAGCGATAAAATGATTTTCTAAGGACAAATTTGTAGGACCAAGAGAAGAAAGAATAGAGTCAGAGTTATTAAGAGAAATATAACGTATAGCTTGTTCAAAGGTAACATCAAAATTATAGGGCCAAGGATTCTTAGAGGATGTAGCAAACCCAGAGCAGTTACTATAAAAAATAGCATAGAGCATAACATAGTCAAGAAAAGTCCGCTTACCTATAACAAGAGTTTCTAATTCACTAGGTCTAATAGACCTAAATTAGCGTAAAAAAGGCGAATGAGAGGTTCATATGCATGCTTAGGAGTAGAAGAAAAAATATTTGCCCATCCTTGAAAAATGAATAGAGATTTAATAAAGAAATGGAGTTTCTCAAGAAGATCTAGATCCACGATTCTACCACGAACAAGAGAGAGTTTTTTCATAAAGTGATAAAGCAATTTGTTTGAAGATCTCCAAAAGTCAGTTTTAACATTTCTAGAACTATCAAAATCAAACTTTACTTTCTTCTTGGAACACTTAGAGTCATCAGGAGTAAAAGGAAACTTATCTATCAAAGAGAGAGAGAGAGAGAGAGAGGAGTCAGATGATGCTTGAGGGAGATTTTGGTTGAAGAAATTGGAATCGAGAGGGACTGGAGAAGAGGCCTTCCCTTTTCCTTTGAAGTGAGAGCTTTTCCTATTTTCCATGGAGAAAATTTTGGAGGCTTTAGTCATGAAAAGTGAGGGAGAAATAGAGAAAATAAAGGAGTGAAGAGAGAATAACATAAGGCTTGAGAAAATATTGGGACAGAGCAGAAGGTGAAAGATAATAAGAAGGAAAAATTCGCCTAGGAATACGGAAAAGTGCCATAATTACTAAACATGGTTCATTATGCTAGGTGGCAAAAGGATAATCAACAAAAATGAGTACAACAGTAAAATCAATTAGTTATAAGGGAGCATATGCGTAAAGAAATTATCACACTTAAAGAAAAAATAACACATTTAAAAGGTCTTGCAATAATACCAAGAGATTTTCTAAGGTAGCAACATCTTTCTTCTAATAATGGTTTGGTAAGAATATCCGCTGGTTGAAAAGTAGTACTAACAAAAGATATAATCAATGTCACCTTTTAAAACATTATCCCCTATAAAATGATGCTTAATATTAATATGTTTAGACCTAGAATGATACATAAAATTTTTAGATAAACAAATATCACTAGAGTTATTATAAATAAATTTAACAGGTTTAACAGATATATCATAATCACTGAGTTGATGAGTCATCCAAAAATTTGAGCATAATCTATGTAATACCCCGCGATTTCCCTATCTTAAACTCATCCAGAAAATGTCAAGGATTAGATTTTAAAATAAATGATGTATAATTTAAGTGGAATTCTGTAGATTTGAACTTTCCACAGCGTAGGAAATTGAATAAGCTTTCCAACGATATAAAATTTGCCTAAATCTGATAACTGGGTAAGGAGTTATGTCTATTTTAAGTTCCAGTTGTAAAACACCATCATTTGAACCCTTAGCGCATCGCAAAGCAGTGTTAATTTATAATCGTCATTTTACAGTGGCCTTCTATGATATTGGCGCAGTGCAGAGAGGTCCAATTGCCCGTTGGTTAATTTTTAGAGGTCCAGCGCGATAACGGCGCATCGCACCATATGCCAAAATGGCATTCCAAAGGGGCACCGTGATGACCCTGCATTACGGATTCTGTCTAGTTCCCAGTTGGTATTTTCCAGTGGCTTGGCGAAACTGTGGAGCATATCTCCAAGGACAAAAATCGAGGACCCAGTTCATTTTTTAAAGTTAAAGGGGGTATTTTGGACTTTTTCCCGACCCCCAAACCGTCCAAAACTGGATTAAAGCCTTTTTGAAGCATTATATGCTAAGTTTCATCAAAATTACTCTCATCTAAAACCCTAGGCTTCAACATTCACCTCCAAGAAACTCAAGATTTCACCATCCTTTCTCCAAATTAATTCAAGATTTAAGATCCCTTGATACAAGAAAAACAAGGAACACAAGAAAAGGCTCAAAACAGTTCACAAATCAAGAGGAATCCGAGGATCCCTTTGAGAGCTAGTTTTGGCCAAACAACAACAACAACACAAGAATACAAGGAAATAAGGTGTATTTATACACCAAAAAAGCCACTAAAACGTGATGAACACAAGAAGATAGACAACAATATGATAAGGATAATAACAACAACAAACGGTTACAAGATACATGAACAACAAGAACCAACGGTTTCCCTAAACAACACTAACTAAGACATGAAATGTAGAGATAGATAGTGAGATATACACTATAATAAGACTCAAGAACCCAAAGATATATTAAATCTAAGGACCTCTAGAACTTACGATAGCAACACCACACTCGTACAAAGACACGAGAGGGATTCCACTGCTTAAGCACCATTGTTTCCAAGCAATACACATTCACAAGTGATTCCATACTTTCCATGTCCTAGTTTCGGCCTTGGGAGTCTCTCTCTCTCTCAAGAGAAGTGTTATTGTTCTGTCAATATCATAAGACAACTAACTCAAATAAAACCCTAACATATTCCTTATGTAATTATTACAAAATGGAATACAAAATGTCCATAACACCCTCAAGAGTTAGGCGCCCCTCAAGTGTAAGAGTGGACTAATTTTTGGTGTGTTTTGGACCTCTTCTACACTTCAATTGCACACACCATGTCTCAGGACCAACGCGCACCCTCATAAGTCCATCTCCGTGATTATTATTGTATGATCCTCTCCATCTTGAGAGAAATTTAGCCACAAATTCACAGCTTTATCTCGTTCAATTGGCTACTTCAAAAGAACTACCCAAAACAGTCTGCAAAATATGTAGAATATGAGTGCTCAATATCAACAAGTCTCATCCAACATCTTCATTTAGCACCTCGGCTTTCTCTCCATCTTGAGAATCGCCTTCAATCTTATTCGGCCCAATTGAGTTTCAACCCTAGCCAAGATAGCACTAGGAACATTGTTATCCTTTGTAGCCAAGAAGTTACCAGCAAAAACACAAATAAATTAGTTGTACAAGAAAAGTCCTCACACTCTCTCTTTATCTCCTTGCCTTTCAGATTCCTCACACTTAACCTCACAAGTATTGTAACCTTGCTTGTACTTTGGGAGGTGTTGAGAGGTAAACCAAATGTTTACAACGACTCAAAAAAAAGACTAAGACACACAAAGAAACGTAGACACAAAGAACGGTTTTCAAAACTAATTTACAATCTAGTAAATGGTCACTAGTTTGTAAATTAGTATTTGAATCAACAAACGAAACTAAAGAACAACAAATTAAAACTAGAAGATAAAAATTTGAGCCAAAATTTGTTACGTGAACAATATATATGGTGACATTGCTGTTTATAATTGGTCACAGCCCACACAATTTGTTCATCACTTGAAGTCTTAATCTTTACATCATTTTTTGTAATGGATGACTTAATATTGGAGGAAAAGTAAAGTCTTGTAACCTTTCAACTTTTCAAACTCAAAAGGTGAGATTTGACTTTACTAGTCCCATAAGACAAGGTCCCTTGTTTTAAGGAAAGTTTTTGGAAAATGGTTGATAAAGTCTTTGGTGGTTGTAGTGTCTTTCAAGACTAATAAGTCACACCCTCTTTTTCCTTCACCTTTATGGATCAAATAAACACTTTATTTTAACAAGACATAAAGGTAGTGAAGAACATCAAGAACTACAACAACATTCTCCAAGAATAACAACAAAGTTCAAGAGCAACCAACAACATCCAACTTCCAAGTCCAAATCCACAATAACAACATAAGGCCAAGCTTAGAACAACAATAACATCACAAGGCCAAGGTGAAAACCATAACAAATATAAGATCAAATCAAAATATAGACTCAATGTGTTAGTGAGGGATAAAACTAACACTTAGAGACAACAAAGACAAGTAAAAATCTCGGCCAAGACACAAAAAGAACACAAATTTTGGCCAAGAACACAACATGGACAGATTGTTTTTTTTTTTTTGGAATTTTCAGCTTTCAATAATTTTTTTTTGATTTTCAACTAACAAGCCCAAGATTGATCTTGTGGGAACAAGATCAAGTCATGCTTTGATACCAAATGATACAAGAAAAACAAGGAACAGAAGAAAAGGATCAAAATAGTCCACAAATCAAGACCCCTTTGAGAGCTAGTTTCCGCCAAACAACAACAACACAATAATACAAGGAAATAAGGTGTATTTATACACCAAGAAAACCACTAAAATGTGATGAAATCAAGAAGATAAACAACAATATGATAAGGATAAAAACAACAACAAACGGTTATAAGATACATGACCAACAAGAACCAACAGTTTCCTTAAATAACACTAACTAAGACATAAAATGTAGAGATAGATATTGAGACATACACTATAATAAGACTCAATAAACCAAAGATATATTAAATCTAAGGACCCCTAGAACTTACGGTAGCAACACCACACTCTTATGAAGACACGAGAGAGATTCCACCACTCAAGCACCATCGTTTCCAAGCAATACACATTCACAAGTGATTCCACACTTGCCATGTCCTAGTTTCGGCCTTGGGAGGCTCTCTATCTTAAGAGAAGTGTTCTTGTTCTTTCAATATCCTAAAATTTTCCTTATATAGTTATTACAAAATGGAATACAAAATATCCATAATACCCCTCAAGGGTGAGGCACCCCTCAAGTGTAAGAGTGGACTAATTTTTGGTGTGTTTTGGACCTCTTCTACACTTTAATTACACACACCAAGTCTCTGGACCAATGCGAACCCTCATAAGTCCATATCCGTGATTATTCTTGTATAATCCCTAGACCAAGAACTTCAAGAATATCCATTCAAGAGTGTGAATAGAGTCTCAAAAAGCAAGCTTGTGCATCTAGTTCATCATCTAAGGTATGTGGGGTTTGAACAAAGATAATTTTTTCATCCTCTTGCCTAAAACTTTATTTTAATTATAAATTTACTGTAATTTATGAGATTTTCCATGAAATTCAAGTTAGGGTTTATACCCATTATCATTCTTTGCAAGATTATGAGATTTTCCATGATTTAGAAGTTGAATTACATGATTATGTTTATGTTTTCAGGCATATTGCTGAAATTTTCAGATTTTAAGATGATTTATGAATATTTACATTACCAAGAATGAATTTTGAAATGTTTTAATATGAGACTGATGCTTGGGTCAATAGACCCATTTAAAGATTGTTGTTTCAAAGAATTGTAGTGCTATAAGTACCCCATGATTAGAATGCCTTCAGATTATTGACAAAGATTTGACCTTTTGGTCTTAGAACAGATTTAAAAAACCACCTTACAGACACAGATTACAGATTTATAGTTGGTTTTTATTATAAATCATTAGATTTCTTTTGAAGTGGATTTTCTTAAAGATTTTGTGCATAAGATTGGGAGTAGTATTTAGCACCAAGTGGGAAGTATGGGATTAGCGTGCCCTATCTTCCACAAAACTATGTGCCATCGTAGGTATAGATACAAATTATTCCCACTTCTACGTGGATGACTCAGATTGTGATCACATAGATTAGATTGTTCTATTTTTATGGCAAGGGTAGAATAACCCTAACCTTACAGGGGATAGTCGTAGGACACCAGGGATGCTCACATGTTGTACATGTCGGTTAGAAAAACCTCCCAAATAGACGTCCCCTACTCTTGAAATATTTTAAGTGATTTGAAGCCTTAAGATATGCAGAATAAGTTTTCTGATTTTATTTAGCCTAAATGATTTGAGAATAAAAACAAGATACAAATGTTAGAACTAAGTGTAATGGCCCACAAGTTTTAGATTACATATTTATTATTCATGATTTAACTTTTAGATTTCATATATGAGTCATTTACATTTAACAGGCATAATATTTTCTATCAATTGTGCTGATATTTTATACTTATTGCATGCACCCCCATATACTCAGTACATTCTCAAAGTACTGATCCACATATATGTCTATGTGCTACATTATCTCATAATGTAGGTTCAGGTGCTTAGTCTTAGCAGTGACGGTGATTTTCGAGCATCTCATCTATATCTCTGCAGTTGGTGAGTCCTCATATTTCGAGAACTTAACTATTCATATTTTAGTTTATTAGTAGATATTTCTTTATTGATTTGAGACAGTGTGAGTCAGTTGGGGCCTATCCCAATGACTCCCTAGACTCAGTTAGTAGAGGCTTGGTAGACTACCAGATTCAATCTTAGATCCCAGTTGTCGTATTCAGACTTTTTAATATTTTTTAAATCAGTTGATGAGATTAGTACTTTTAGATATATTTAGATAGTTTTCCATATTTTATTATGATTCATACTTATATTTCCCTATGTTGAGATTCAGATATGTTAGAAGGTAGCCAGGGTTAACTCAGGACTACTTGTAGTTCGAAGCACTATTTGGCATCCTGGGAACTAGATTTTGGGGTGTTACAAACTTGGTATTAGAGCCTAAGATTTAGAGAGTCCTAGGTATTCATACAAGCTGCGTTACATAGAGTCTTGATCATTGGTGTAAAGCTCGCCATATCTATGAGTAAGAGGATATGGAGTATTTTAGGAAAATCCTCTTTTCTTTCATAATCTATCATGCTTATAGCTGCCTCTATATGATGTTAGGTCATGCTCTTTTATGATAGAATATGCCTCCTCTCGAGCTAACGCCCACAAAAATAATAACGAGCCACCTCAGCCTGCAGATCCTTTGAATGAGAATATGTCACATACAGAGTTTCGAGTAGCTTTTTAGGTGCTAGCCCAAGATGTGACAAGTAATGTTCAGGGTAATCATTAGGCTACAGTTCCACCTCAGCAAGATGGGGATTTAGCCACAACCAAAATTCGAGACTTTATGAGAATGAACCCACCAAAATTCTTTGGGTTAAAAGCAGGTGAGGAACTATAGCTATATCTTGATGAGGTGAATAAAATCACCCAATTATACATGTTTCTAAAGAGGAGAGTATGTAATTGGCATCCTATAGGCTGAAGGATTTTTATTATAATTGGGTAGTGATGCGTTGGCATTCCTGGATAAGAACTTATCCAGGAACGCATCCTGAATGATTTGCCAAGTCATGGGATGCGTTCAGGATGTGTTGGCGTTCAATTTATTAATAGATATTTCTTTTGGGCTGAAATATTTTAGCTTTCAGGATGCGTTCCTGGATAAGTTCTTCCTACTTGAGATAAGGGAAGCAAAGATAGAAGAGTTCATAAACCTGAGGCAGGGATCAATGAAAGTGAAGGAGTATTGCCTCAAGTTCAATTAATTATTTAAGTATACCCCTGATCAGATGGCTGATCCTATGTCAAGCTTGAGTAAGTTTGTGATCGGTGTCTCTGGGATGGTAGTTATGGATTGTAGGAATGCTTTGCTCAATTAGGATATGGATCTTTATAGATTGATGATGCATGCTCAGCATATTGAGGTAGAAAAGATGAAGGAAAAAGAGAGATAGTGAATAAGAGGGCTAAAATAGGATAGTTTGATCATGGTCAGAACAGGTCTGGAGGAGAAAACCGTTTGCAGTTTTAGAATTATTCATCTATGCCTGCACCTTCTTTAGTCAGTGCTCCTATACCCAGAAATAAGCAAGAGAAGTAGGGTAAGCCTTCTATGTCCAGATCTTAGGGTAGTATGAGCGGGAATCCAAATCATCCTCTATGCTCAAATTATGGTAAACATCATGGAGGTAAGTGTTTGTTGGGACAGAAAGGTTGTTATGGTTGTGTCCAGGAGGGTGATAGAATCAAGGAATACTCGCATGGTAGATAGGGAAATAGAGATGTTCATCCCCAAACTCAGGTTATAAATGCACTAGCTTCTTTAGGTTGCCCAGCCCCTCCTCAGGGTGCATCATTCAGTACTATTGGCGGTCAGTGCCAAAACAGGTTCTTTGTTTTACCATCCTATTAGAAGCAAAAAGATTTCCCAAATATTGTTACTGGTATGTTTCGTGTCTTTTATTTTGTTGTGTATGTGTTGTTAGACCCCGGGTTAAGTTTTTCTTATGTGACCCCATTAGTTGCTGTGAATTTTGAGATAAATTCAGAAAAGATTCTCAAGCCTTTCTTGGTTTCTACCCCAGTAGGTAAGTCAGTTGTTGCTAAGAAAATCTATAAAAAGTGTTATGCCACTGTCCTTCATAAAGTCATGTTAGCAGACTTGATAGAGTTAGATATGGTTGATTTTGATCTTATTCTTGGTATGGATTGGCTCCATTCCTATTATGCTTCAATAGATTGTCGCACCCGTGTGATGAAGTTCCAGTTCCTAGATGAGCCAGTCCTTGAGTGGTCAGGTAATTCAGTGTCTCCCAAGAGTCATTTCATATCTCATCTTAAGGCGAGATTGTTAATATCCAAAGGTTGAATTTATCATCTAGTTTGAGTTAAAGACACCAAGTCTGAGACTTTAATAGTTCAGTCAGTTGATGTAGTGAATGAGTTTCTCGATGTTTTCCCAAAAGATCTCCCAGGGGTACCTTTCGATAGAGAGATATAATTCGGTATTGACCTTCTTTCACATACTCAACCTATCTCTATCCTTCCTTATTGTATGGATCCCACTGAGCTTAAGAAGTTGAAGGAGCAACTCAAATATCTTTTAGATAAAGGTTTCATAAGGCCTAGTGTTTCTCCATGGGGCGCTCCCATCCTATTCGTGCAAAAGAAAGATAGTTCTTTACGGATGTGCATTGACTATCGTCAGCTAAATAAGGTCACAGTCAAGAACAAATATCCTCTTTCTAGAAATGATGACCTGTTTGATCAATTGCAAGGTGCAAGTTATTTCTCAAAGATAGACCTTAGATTCAGCTATCATCAACTTAAAGTTAGGGAATATGATATTCTGAAGACAACCTTTAGAACCCACTATGGTCATTTTGAGTTTCTTGTCATGTTATTCGGGCTAACCAATACTCCAGCAATTTTTATGGACCTCATGAATTGAGTGTTCATAGATGATATCCTTGTATACTCCCGCAGTGAGGATGACCATGCAGATCATCTTAGAATTATCTTGTAATCTCTTAGAGATCACCAGTTGTTTGCCAAGTTCAAAAAATATGAATTTTGGCTAAGGTCAGTAGCCTTTCTCGATCATATTATTTCTGCCAATGGCATTAAAGTTGATTCCCAAAAGATAAAAGCTGTAAAAAATTGGTCTAGACCTATTTCTCCATCAGATATTAGGAGTTTCTTGGGTCTAGTTGGCTATTACTGCTATTTTGTTGAAGGTTTCTCATCTATTGCATCTCCTATGTCTAGATTGACCCCAAAGAAAGTTAAGTTCCAATGGTCAGATTCCTGCAAGAAGAGTTTTCAGAAGTTGAAGAATCGACTCACTTTAGCCCTAATGTTAGCATTACCTGACGGTTCAAATGGTTTTGTGGTGTATTGTGATGCCTCTAGAGTTGGTTTAGGTTGTGTGTTAATGAAAAGAGGTAAGGTCATAGCCTATACCTTTAGGTAGTTAAAACCTCATGAAAAGAATTACCCAACTCATGATCTGGAATTAGCTGCTGTGGTGTTTGCTCTAAAAATCTAGAGACACTATTTGTATGGTGTGCACATTGATGTGTTCACGGATCGCAAAAGCTTGCAGTATGTGTTTACTCAGAGGGAGTTAAATCTTTGTCAGAAAAGATAATTTGAGTTAGTGAAAGACTATGATATGAGTATGTTGTATCATCTGAGCTAGGACAATATAATGGCAGATGCCCTTAGTAGATTGTCTATGGGTAGTGTTCTCATATAGAGAAAGAGAAGAAAAAATTATCTCGAGAATTTCATCGTTTGGCTAGGTTGGGTGTTAGGTTGGTTAATTCAGCTAAAGGTAATGTTTGGGTTCAGAGTAGTTCTGAATCTTCCCTAGTTTCGAAAGTGAAGGAAAAGGAAGATATAGATTCTAGCTTGGTCAAACTGAAGGAGTTAGTTAAGGACCAAAAGGTAGAGGTTTTCTCCCAAGGGGGAGATGGTGTGTTAAGATACCAAATTAGATTGTGTGTGCCTTGTGTTGATGATTTGAGGTAGAGAATTATGGCAGAAGCACATGGTACACGTTATTTTATTTATCCAGGTGCTACCAAGATGTACCATGACTTGCGGGGAGATCTATTGGCGAAATGGTATGAAAGGAGATATAGCGGAGTTCATGGCTAAGTGTGCAACTTCTCAACAGGTTAAGGTAGAGCACCAAAGACCTGGTGTTATGATGCAAGAGTTCATTATGCCTACTTGGAAGTGGGAAGAGGTGAATATAGATTTTGTGACTGGTTTACCCCAATCGTGTCGTCATCATGATTCGATTTGGGTTATTGTAGATAAATTGACTAAGTCAACGCATTTCTTGCTAGTTCATACATCCTATACAGCTGAAGATTATGCTAAGTTGTATATTTGAGAGTTAGTCAGATTGCACGGAGTTCCCTTTTCTATCATCTCAGCTAGGGGTACTCAGTTTACTTTCTAGTTTTGGAGATTTCAGAAGGGTCTGGGAACCCAAGTCCCTCTTAGTTTAGCTTTTCATCCTCAGAAAGACGGTCAGGCAGAGAGGACTATTCAGACTTTAGAAAATATGTTGAGGCCATGTGCTCTTGATTTCAAGGGTAGTTGGATTTAGCATTTTCCATTAATTGAGTTTCCTTATAATAACAGTTATCATGCTAGCATTCAGATGGCTCTATTTGAAGATCTTTATGGGAGGAGATGTAGATCACCCATAGGTTGGTTTAAAGTAGGTGAGGCTACTTTGCTTGGGCCTGATTCAGTTTTTGAAGCTATGGAGAAAGCTAAGCTGATTAGAGAGAGGTTACAAACTTCCCAAAATCATCAAAAATCATATGCGGATATAAGAAGGAGAGATCTTAAGTTTGAAGTTGGAAATTTTTTGTATTAAAGGATTTCACCTATGAAAGGGGTAAAGATATTTGGCAAGAAGGGGAAGCTTAGTCCCTGCTATGTTGGCCCTTATAGTATTCTAAGTCGTGTTGGGAAAGTAGCATATGAGATTGAGTTGCCCGCAAATTTGTCAGCAGTTCATCCTGTATTCCACGTCTCTATGCTTAAGAAGAGTATCGGTGACTCCACTATTGGAGCTCCTTTAGAAAGCTCAGATATTCAAAATAGCCTTTCATACGAAGAGATTCCAGTTGAGATTTTAGATCATCAGATCTATAGACTAAGGAACAAAGAAGTTTCCTTGGTAAAAATTCTTTGGCGGAATCATTCTATTGAGGGCGCTACTTGGGAATAAGAAGCAGACATGCGAGCCAAGTACCCTCACCTTTTCTCTTAATACCCCACAATTTCCATAACTTAAACTCATCCTGAAAATATCAAGGATTATTTTTTAGAATAAATGATGTTTAATATAAGTGGAGTTCTATAGATTTGAACTTTCCATGGCGTAGGAAATTGAATAAGCTTTCCAATTATATAAGATTCGCCTAAATTTGATAACCGAGTAAGAAGTTATGGCTATTTTAAATTCTAGTCGTAAAACACCGTCATTTGAACACTTAACGTGTCGCGGAGCAGTGCTAATTTCTAATTGTAATTTTCTAGTGTCCCTCCCCTACTTTTGAAACAGTTTAAGTGATTTGAAGCCTTAAAATTTGCAGAATAAGTTTTCAGATTTCATTTAGCCTAAATAATTTGAGAAAAAGAACAAGATTTAGATTTTAGAACTAAGTCTAATGGCTCACAAGATTTAGATTACATTTTTATTATTCATGATTTGACTTTCAAATTTAAAATTTCTCATGGTTATGTGAGTCATTTACATTTAGCATGCATAATATTTTCTATAAATTATGATGATATTGTTTACTTATTGCATGCACCCCTATATACTCAGTACATTCTCAAAGTACTGATCCACATATATGTCTATGTACTACAATATCCTATAATGTAGGTTCAGGTGCCCAGTCTCAGCAGCGACAATGATTTCCGAGCATCTCATCTACATCCCTGCAGTTTGTAAGTCCGTATATTTCGAGGACTTAGCTATTAATGTTTCAGTTTATTAGTAGATATTTCTTTATTAATTTCAGACAGTGTGAGTTAGCTGGGGCCCATCCCAGTGACTCTCTAGACTCAGTTAGTAGAGGCTTGTCGGACTACCAGATTCAATCTTAGATCCTAGTTGTCGTGTTTAAACTTTTTAGTATTTGTTTAATCAGATTGATGAGATTAGTACTTTCAGATATATTCAGATAGTTTTCTACATTTTATCATGATTCATACTTATATTTCCCTATGTTAAGATTCAGTTGTGTAAGAAGGCAACCAGGGTTAGCTCAAGACTACTTGTAGTTTGGAGCACCTTGTGGCATATCGGGAACTAGATTTAGGGGCATTACAATATAATCCAATAGAAATATATTTAGATTCAGTAGTTGAAAGAGAAACACTGTTTGTTTATTCCTATTCCATGTTATGATAGAATTTCCCAAAAGCTGGCAAGTGTCACTGGTGCTTTTTCTGTCATTCTTGTCACCTACATAATCTGTATCTGAAATGCGTTTTAGTTCACAATCACTTGACTTAGTATAACAAGGACAAATAGATGTAGTTCTAATAAGATATCTGATAATGTATTTGACTGTAGCCAGGTATGACTCCTTAAGATCCAACTAAAATCATGCATATTTATAGACACTGAATAGAATGTTTGGTCGACGGATAGTAAGATAGAGTAAAGATCTAATCATGACATGATATCTAGACTCATCAAAAGACTTACCATCATTATCAGACATAAGAATACATGTGGAACACATTAGAGTGCTAGAGGATTTGGCATCTTTCATACCAAACTTTTCTATAAGCTCTTTTGCATACTTTGACAAATGAAGGTACCTTTAGTTGATTGTTTGATTTTTAATTCCAAGAAGAATGTCAACTCACCCATCATGATCATTTTCAATTCACCTTGCATTAACTTAGAAAAATCCTTGCATAGTTGAGTATTAGTACTTTAAAAAATAATATTATCAACATAAATTTGAATAATCAGATTTCCAGAGGAAGTTCTTTTGATGAAAAGAGTTGTATCAATTTTTCCTCTAGTAAATTCATAATTTGCTAAATTTTTTTTCAATCCATTATACCAAGCTTGAGGAACTTGTTTTAGACGATAAAGAGCTTTAGAAAACTTAAGAATATGATATGAAAATTTTGGATTTTCAAATTCATGAGGTTGTTTTATAAATAATTGTTCATAAATAAAACCATTTAAGAAAGCACTTTTGACATCCATTTAAAAAAGTTTAAAGCATTTAGGAGATGCATAAGCTAGCAAACTACAAATAGATACTAACCTTGCCACATGAGCAAATGTTTTATCATAGTCAACTCCCTCATGCTGTGAGTAGCCTTGAGTGAATAGACAAACTTTATTTCAAATTACCTTACCCGATTCATCCATTTTGTTCCTGAAAACCCGCTTAGTTTCAATGACTTAGCTATTCTCAGATTTTGGAACAAGAGTTCCTACATTGTTTTTATCAAATCGCTCAAGTTCTTAGTTCATTGATTTTACCCAACTTTTATATTCTAGAGCCTCATTGACTTTCTTGGGTTCAACTTGAGATATAAGAGACACATTTGCACTTCTTATACTGTAAGCTCTTGTCTTTAAGCTTTCTTTTGGATCACCAATAATAATTTTTTTGGATAATCCGGTTAGCTTCTCCATTCATTTGGAACTATTTCTATTGTGAATTGATCATCTTAATCAACTGCTGGCTGATCAGTTTTAGTGTCAATTGACTTTGAAGAAGAGTCAGTGTTAGCGGGAGCAGTTTTACTTCCTTTTACATATTCAATCTAATCATCTACAGAACTAGCATTCTTCACAATATAGTTAGTATCATAAAAAAACAAAATACACAAATTCTTCAATGCAAAGAGTGCATTTATTAAAAATTCTATAGGATCTATAGAATTAGAGTAACCTTGAAAAAACCTTCATCACTTTGTGGATCAAACTTACCAATGTTGTCCTAATTGTTATGAACAACACACTCAAATCAAAATGCATAAAATTACCCAATGTTAGGTCTTTTGTTCTTCCAGAGCTCATAGGGTGTCTTCTTCAGAATGGGTCTATTCAATACATGGCATGCAGTACTAATATATTCTACCTAAAATTTATGATGTACAAAATGTTCACAAATTATGGTTTGGGCCATATCTTGAAGAATTTTATTCTTGTGTTCAACTATACCATTTTGTTCAGGAGATCTTGGAGTGGAGAAGTTGTGAGCGTAACGTTGATTATTACAAAAGATTCAAAATCTTTGTTCTCAGATTATCCTCCATGATTACTTCTAATAGTAGAGATATAATAACCTTTGTCTCTTTGAATCTTTTCACAGAAAAAATTCAAAATTATTTAAACTATCATCTTTGTTAAAAAGAAACATAACCTAGGTAAATTGAGAGTAGTAATCAATAATTCCAAAAGTATACCTTTTACCACCAATGCTAGCAGTTCGAGTAAGACGAAATAGATCCATATGGAGTAGCTGCAACATTTTAATAGTAGAGATAGTATCTTTAACGGAAAAGAAATTTCTAGTTTTCTTACCAAGTTGACAAGCCCCATTAATGAGTCCTTTTGAAATCAAGCCTTGGAAGACCAACAACAAGTTCATTTTTGGATAGCTTTTTAATTTGTCTTACGCTTGCACGACCAAGCTTTCTATGCTAAAACGAAGGATCTTTAAAAATGGAAGCAAGACATATATGTCCTTCTGTCCTTTTAATAGAGTCTAGGATATACATATTCCTATGTCTATTTCCAGCAAGAAGGTCCGTTACAACATTTTAACAATGCATGAATCCTTTTTGAATCTTACTTCCAGACAAGGATCACACAGTTGACTTATACTCAACAAATTGTACTTAAAGCTTTTAACTAAATAAACATTAGTGATATCATATGAATCATTGAAGGAGATAGTACTAATGCTTAGTACTATTCCTTTGGAGTTGTCTCCAAACCTCATATCACCTCCATCAAAGTTGGCTATAATTTTAAAAAACTTTGTCCTGGCATGCGATTTGAACATCCACCATCAAGATACCATTTTCCTCTAGACTCTGAGTGGAGTTCAAACAATATATATATATATATATATATATATATATATATATATATATATATATATTACTTATTTCTTGGTACCCAAGTATTCTTGAGTCCCTTTCAGTTAGGGCTAGAATTTGCATACCCAATTATAGGTTTTGAAACTCATTTGTCTGGATTTTAAGAATGAAATCTATAAGTATAATTTTTATGAATAGGTTTACCATAATGATAGAAAAAGTTATAGTATCATTTAGTGCTTAAGAAGTTATGATAGGTATTATGACTGTGATTGATTTCTTTAGTCGACTGACTGCAATTAGTTAACCATTGAGATTCTTTACTCTATAATTTCTATTTTGATAGGTATTATGACTATGACTGCTTGTTTTGGTTGACTTAATGGAGTTAGTTGATCATTGAGACCCTTCACAAATATAATATCTATTATCATACATAAATCTACCACTGTCAGATTTGTCAGCTGACTTAGAGAAACTAGACGACTGATTTGATTTGACAGTACTATGTCTGGAATTTTTTTCAAAATTATTGATTTTAATTTTTTAATTCACCAATTTACCTTGCAAAAAAGTCTTTTTCAATTTCACAAACTTCGATTGTAAGTTCCCAGTCTCTTCTTTGTTTTAATAAAGCTCTTTTTTCATTACAAGCTTTATTTAGATCAACTATTGAAAGATCTAGTAAATTTTGTAATTTAGAGCCCTCATTACAAGAATTAGTTCTTAGCTGACTAGATTCTCCAATTGCCATGAAGTAGCAATCTCCAATGTTGTCATTTTCATGATCTGATTGTTCTTCATCACTCCAACAACTTAAATCCTTTTGATTTCCTTTGGAGAGTCCTCTTCTATATTCTGGACAATCAGAAGCAATATGACCATACCTATCACAATTATAACATTTACCTTTATTACTGTTGAAGTCAATATTTTTCTTTCCTTTTGAGTAATTTGGTTTTCCCTACTTTGATTTCTAGATTTTCTATAATTATCAATAATTATCCTGGAAATGAGTGCAAGTTCATATTTATCCAAGGCATTATCTTCTTCCTCATCTGTAACTTTGAAGTCCATATTATTTTCTTACCAAATTTTTGTTGATCCTTCTTATTCAGGTGGAATTTTTCTAAGGCAATAAGATCATGTCTGACTTTATCATATGTCAGTTTATTTAGATTCATGCTTTCAAGAGCCACAACCTTCGAAAGCCATTGAAGAGGCAGACTTCTAAGAGTCCTAGTGATCTGGTATGCCACATGATAAGGTTTTCCTACAATTTTGAGTTCACCAACAATTTTGTCAAATATGACAAATATTTCTTCAATGGACTCCCTATCTTTCATCCTGAATAGTTCATTGTCATAGACCAATAAACTCAAAAGAGTTTGTTTGACTTTTTTCAGTTCCTTTTTATATTATTTTCAATTTGTCCCATAATTCTTTGGCAGTTTCACAAGAAGTGATCTTCTCATACTCTTCACCACTGATGGCCTTGTATAGCACATTTTTTATCCTTAGAGTTGATCTGACTAATTTTTATTTGTTCATTAGTGTAGTCCTTAAGAGTAGGAATACTACCAGTAGATGCTTCACCATTTTTTGGTTTCTTCCCATCTTTGTCTTTGATGGTAGAGATAAGTCAAAGATACCCAAGTTTGATCACCTTCCATACTTTGATATTTAGGACTTAATGAAAGTTTCCATCCTTATTTTTCAATAAGAGAAATGTTTTCCATTGAAGTAAAGAGGTCTTATTTGAGATGTTTCTACTGAAAATAGAACTCCAACAATTGTTAGGACCATGATATTTTCTCACTTGCTGCTAAAAAAATAACTATGAGTCCAAGCTCAGATATCAATTAAAAGTAGTAAGAGGGGTGGGGGGATGAATTACTTTTTTTTTCAAATAAATAGTCGACTCGCTTAGATAGATAGTCAACTATTGAAGTAGTAAAGTAAAGTTCAAAAAATAAACTGCTAAAAATAAATCTCCCTAAATATTTTATATTGGTTGGGCGTCTAATATGTATTGACCTTGATATTGATGATACTCCTTTATCGTAGTATAAGTTTTCATGTGAAAACCCTGCAGGTGGATTTTTTATTTGTCATATGAAATAAGTTAAATGTATGAAAAAAAGATTAAATTAATCAATAAATTAAATATTTAGAAATTTATTCAATGGATTGTTATATGTAATTTTAACATGGGGGGTTAAAGAAGATTTAATGAATGGTTTTGAAATTAGACCTATGTAACAACCAAAATATTGATAAAATATGTGAAATATGTGTTTTTGTGTGATTTGACTATTTTACCCCTTTCTATAGTTGTATTATGGTATTTTTGGGGTGTAGGGCTGATTGGCATGGTTCGAATGTATTTTGATGCCATTTGTGCGATATTGTGGTTTTTGGGGATTTGAGAGCCTAATATTTGATTTCAATTGATACCTTTGGATTCATCTGATAGATGACAATACGAACTATGCCAGTAGATCTGGAATGTCGATTTTATGGTTGTAACATATTTGGTGTGGTTTTGTGACTTTTAAATCTCATTTCGACCCTCGATTTAGAAAGTTGTGATTTTTGGTTTTGAAAGTCAACTTTGTGAAAATGACGTCCTTTTGAAAATCTGATATCTCTATTTAGACTGGAGCATCAAATTTGATTGGATAGCATAGCTTTTTTGCATTTAGGTGGACGAATCCCAAGGGGCCCGCGAGAATTCAGAATGATTCAAAATCCCTCGCTGGTGCACCAGTTATCTGGCGCACCCATGATCGCGATAGGGCTAGCAATCAGGATATCTTGATCATGATCCTTTCTCGTGATCATGATAACCCTAATAGACTAGATACTAGGATCCCAACCCATGGTCCAGGATCATGAGCACTGAGTATAAATACCCATTTTTCATTATTTTTTGCCATTTTTGAGACTTGGAGCTTAGGATTTTGTGGTTTTGAGTAAATTTCTCTATTTCTAAGCTTGGTTAAGCTCTATTACACCCATTTCAACTAATTTCTTTCATCCTTAACATTAGATTCTTATTTTAATTCAAATTTGAAAGTGGAAATTGAGGATTTTGGCTTAGAGGCCCAAAATTATATTTCATCAAAATAAGACCCAATTTAACAGCCTTTCACTTAAATAATGTTCCTAATTCTATAGTTACTAGTGTTTCTTCAATTTTATCTTTAAAACAACTTCGATTCTTGAATTTTAAAAGGATTTAAATGATTTTACCTAGTAAAGTTTAAAAATAAATTTTCTTCTATTTGGACCTTATTTTTAACTTATTTTTTCTTTGGTTTATAGATATAGACTCCTAAAAATATGGGTAACATATTTTTTGAAACAAAGTTACAATTTTTTCCCTTTTTTAGAAAAAACTCATTTCAGAGGTCCGTTTTGACCTCAACTCAAAACTAGGCAATATGAGTGTCATTGGTTTCCTTTTGACATATAAATTCTATAGTCTCACATTTTAGTTGATTTCATATTCGTTCATGAGGTTTTAGGCTTTGGTATTGAAGTATAGCAGATCAGTTTTGACATTCGAGGTAGGTTATGGCTTAAATCATTTAGATTTGGTTGAGTAGTTAATTTGTATACAAAATGCATATTAAGGGTGTGGGAAAAAATCATAAAAAATGGATATCTTATTGTCTTGTGCATGTGTAGAGGTCTATATGAGATGTAATTTATGGATTTGATATATTATGAGCTATGTGTGACTGTGTGGGGTCCTATGTGATGTTAATAGCCTATATACATGAGAATAATTATGCCATATTTGATGAAAAGCATATGGTGGTACCAAACGTGTATTGTGATGTATTCAAGCTCTATTGCCATATGAATCATGTGGAAATTCATGAATGGTTGGATATATTGAGTGGATATTTGGCTCACGTGATTGGCATATTGGTTGGTTGTGGAAATTTAATTATGGTTTGTTGTGAGCATTACATCCCTATATCATGTCCATTGATGAAATAACTAGTACCACCATGGAAATACTAAGAAACACTGGCAAAATCTTTTTATAAAACCATCCTTGAGGGATATGTCGGGGAGAAGATATTGAGACATCTTATAAAACCCTCTCTGAAGGATGTTCTAGGGAGGAGATATGATACATGGATTGTATATAGGTTAACGAACCCCCTATGGGTATTATGTTGGGAAGATTTAGCTTCATAAGTGCATACAAAGACTGTATAATTGTCTCAAAGGTTGTGCAATAACCTCGTGCATCACATAATCATCATTATTATTTTATTATATGACTTGAGGAAACATTACTGTTGGGGTGGCATGAGAAAAGATGCAACGTACTTTGTAGCTTATTGCCTCTGTTGTCAGAAGGTGAAGGCCGAACATTTAAGACATGGTGGATTGCTTTAATGGTTGCCCATTCCCGAGTAGAAGTGGTAACAAATCACTATGGATTTTAAGACTGGGTTGCCTCGCACTCATGGATTTGATAGTTGGGTCATCATAATCGATTGACCTAGTATGTGCATTTTCTTCTGGTGTAGGTCTCCTTCAGTGCTCAGAGGTTAGCCTGTATCTTTATTTATGAGATTGTGTGACTACATGTATGTGCCAGTGTCTATCATATTAGATCAAGGCTTTGTGTTCATTTCTTACTTTTGGAAGACTTTTCTGCATGAGTTGGGTACGCTGATTGACCTTAGCACTACATTTTAAAAGATATGCTCTGCACATATGCGATGGATTTTTGTAGCAAGTAGGAGCAACATTTGGATTTAGCAAAGTTTGCCTATAATAAAAGCTACCATTCCCGTATCAATATGACTCCTTTTAAGGCTTTGTATAGCAGGAGTTGTTGCTTTCCAGTGGGTTGGTTCGATGTTTCTTAGGTGAGACCTCGAGGTACAGACTTGTTTCATGAGTCCTTAGATAGAGTCAGGATCATTCAAGATAGACTTCAAGCGACTTAGATTAGGAAAAAGTGCTATGCGGATCATATACTTTGTACCTTGAGATTTGGTGTTGGTGATCATATTTTCCTTTGACTTTCACCCATGAAGAGTGTGATGAGGTTTAGAAACAGAGGCAATCTTAGCCCTAGGTATATTGGTCCATTTGGGATTCTTTGGACTATCGATGATGTAGCTTATGAGTTGGATTTGCCTCAAGAACTATCAACCGTTTATCCATTTTTTCATGTTTTCATGCTTTCCAGTTACATTCTGGATGAGTCTCAATTATTCATTGGGATTCAATTCAATTAGATGAGAGGTTGTCTTTTGTTGAGGATCCAATCTCTATTTTGTCTAGGGATGTTAGACAGTTGTTAAGGTCCAACAATGACATCGACCTGTAGATGGGGCTACTTGGAAGGTTGAGTCTCATATGCATAGTTTTTATCCCTAGCTCTTTGATATTTCAGGTATTGTTTTGCCTTTAGTTTTAGCACAAAATACATTTTTAGTGGTAGATGATATAATGACCTGAATTTTGATGAAATATATGAAATATGTGTTTTTGTGTAATTTGACTATTTTACCCATCCTTGTAGTTGCATTGTGGTATTTCTGGGATGTGTGGTTGATTGACATGATTTCCAATGTATTTTTGTGCCATTTGTGCAATATTGTGGTTTTTGGTGGCTTCGAGAGCCTTGTATTTGATTTCAATCCATATATTTTGATTCGTTCGATGGATGGTTCAGACTACGCTAACAGATCCTAAACATCAATTTTAGGGGGGTAACATATTTGATGTGGTTTTATGGCTTTTAAATCTCATTTCGACCCTCGATTTGGAAAGTTGTGATTTTGGGTTTTGGGGGCCAAATTTATAAGAAACAACGTCTTTTTGAAAATTTGATATCTTCATTGAGTTTAGAGTGTCGAATTTGATAGGGTAGCATAATTTGTTTGCATTCATGGGATTCTTGACGAATCTTGAGGGGCCCATGCGGACTCAGAATGATCCAAAATCCTTAGCTGGTGCACCAACTATCTGGTGCACCCATAATCACAAAGTGATGCCATGATCCCAATAGGGCCAGCTGTCAGGATGTGGTTATTGTATTCGTAATGCCCCTGATAGATGAGATACCACGATCGTAATCCATGGTCCGCAATCGCGAGTACTTAGTATAAATGCCCATGTTTCATCATTTTCACTATTTTTGAGACTTGGAGCTTAGTATTTCATGGTTTTGAGAAACTTTCTCCATTTCTACGCTTGGGTAAGCTCCATTACATCCATTTCAACTAATTTCTTCCAACTTTAACAAAAGATTCTTGTTTTAATTCGAATTTGAAAGTGGAAATTGGGAATTTTGGCCCCAAAGGCCCAAAATTGTATTTCTTCAAATTAATTCCTAATTCAATACCTTTTTACTTGAATAATGCTTCTAATCCTATAATTACTAGTTTTTTTCTTAATATTATCTTCAAACAACTTTGATACTTGACTTTTAAACAAATTTCAAAGATTTTACCCGATAAAGTTTATAAATGGAATTCTTTGATTTGGACCTCGTTATCACTTGGATTTATAGCTTTAGACTCCAAAAAACATAGGGAATATGTTTTTTGAAACAAATTTATGATTTTGTCCTTTTTTGAAAACCCATTTCGGGGGTCTGTTTTGACCCTGACTTAAAATTAGACAATATAGGTGTTATTGTCTTCCTTTTGTTGTGTTAATTCTATATTCTAATATTTTAGTTGATTTACGATCCATTCGTGAGGTGTAAGGATTTGGAATTGGAGTGTAATAGACCGATTTCGGTATTTGAGATAGGTTATGGCTTAACTCTTTCAGACTGGGTTGGATAGTTAATTTGTATACAAAATGCATGTTAACGGTGTGGGAACTAGTCATAAAAAATAACTATATTATTGTGTTCTGCCTATTTAACGGCCTATATGTGATGAAATTGGTGAATTTGATATATTATGTACTATGTGTGACTAAGGGCTCCTATGTGATGTTGATAGCCTCTATATATGAGAATAATTATGTTATGTTTAATGCAAAGCATATTGTGGTACCAAATGTGTATTGTGATGATTCTGTGTGTTGTGATGATTCATACTCTATTGGCATATAAATCATGTGGAAATTCATAAATGGTTGGAAATATTGAGTGGATAGTTGGCTCACGTGATTGGCCTATTGGTTGGTTGTTGAAATACGAATCGTGGTTGGTTGTGAGTATTACATCCTTATATCATATTCATTCATGAAAAACTAGTACTACCATGGAAATATTGAGAAACATTGGAAACACCTTTTTATAAAACCATTCTCGAGGTATGTGCCAGTGGAGAGATATTATGGCATCTTATATAACCCTTCTGAAGGGATGTTCTTGGGAGGCGATATGATATATGGATTGTATATGGGTTGGCAAACCCCCTACGGGTTCTACACCGCAAAACTTTAGCTCCGTAGGTATATATGGAGATTGTATGGTAGTCTCAGAGTTTGTACGGCGACCTCGTGCTTCACTTCATCATCATCATCATTATTCTATTATTTTTACCTTATTATTTTTCTGATGTGTTTGTATATTCTGTTTGAATTGTTACCTATCCATTATTCTATCTTTCCTTACCTGCATTTGATGCTCTAATAGATGTTTTTCTCTTTTCTTTGTGTATATGTGGTATAAATGTATACTTGTATTCTTTTCTAGTAATTTGCTGTATTGTATGTGTATATTATAGAACTGTTAGTACAAGCGGTGTTGGCTACTGTTGTGGGATATTTTCTGATTGCAGGTGGCATGCCCTTAGTGTGTATTTTGTATGCTTTATTTTTTACTTCACTGGGTCGGCCAATCATAACTAGTGAGAACAAGTGGATCATACTCATCCCTACTATGACCTTTCGGTGCAGATTCTGGCACGGGTGCATCTCATGTGGCTTGATTTTGGTCTGGATCTTTTTTTGAGGTAGTGATTGATCTCAGGCATCCAAAATGTCCTTCTATCTTCTTTTATTAGAGTATGTTTTTATTGTGTTTTATAAATAGAGATGTATCCAATTTTGGATGTCCTTTTTATTAGAATCTTGGATTGTATTAGTAGTTCTTAAACTATTGAGTCCAGGTTTTAGGAATGTATGTTATCTATTATATTTCTTTCTACATTTGTGACATTGTAGGGTTCAACTTTATTACAAAAGCCTTGCCTTAGGGTTATTATTGTCTTATCCCCCCATATGTATCAGTTTGGGTGATAGGCTTACTTATCAATGTTCACCACAACAAGTGCCATCACGACTCTTGTTTTTGGATCATTACAAATTTGTACTAGATCAGCCAGGCTCATTATTTTCAATCGTGTAAGAATAGGATGTCTAACAGAGTCTCGCGGATTGGTGCATAGATATTTTTATATATCTTTAAGAGGATATAGGATATCTTTAGGAAATTTCCTTGTTTTAACCTTTATCATATGAATTTCTTTTATTCTTTGTGATTTGACTTGTGTTTCCCTCTTTCTGCATAGATGGTGTTGACTAGGTCCTGCTAGAGTTGACATATAGAGCCTTTATCTAGAGGGAAAGTCTCAAGTCATGGACGAACTTGAGGGAATCGATAGGCTTGTGGATCATCCCCATCTAGGAGGAATGCTAGGGGACTCTCCCTTGAGCCTCGTGTTAAGCATGTCGATGGTGTAGGTTCATCTCCTGTTCCTCAAAGTTCATCTTCCCCAGTTTAAAAGGGACCGCTGTTGAGGGTTCTCCTTTGATTATGTTGGGTGTTCCTCCAATTTCACGTATAGATCCTCCAGTTACACTTGTTTTATTTTTGGGTACTCCTCAGACCCTAAGTATTATTGCTACTCATCACTAATATCTGAGTATGGTGTTTTGAGTTTGACACTTC
The DNA here is from genome assembly GCA_030864225.1 of Capsicum baccatum var. pendulum. Lineage (NCBI taxonomy): Eukaryota > Viridiplantae > Streptophyta > Magnoliopsida > Solanales > Solanaceae > Capsicum > Capsicum baccatum. The sequence continues at coordinate 72,735,958 of CM061551.1, forward strand.
AGCCTTTGTCTATGTAACCTCCCTAGATGGGATCTCATCCTACTAGATTCACCATACCTCCTTTTGCTGTGAGTACAGTTATATCTTTTAAAGATCAGAAAAGTTCTACTCATTTGGGTCCTCCTATAATTAGGGTGCAGCGGACGAGGATGCCTATGAGTTCCTGATTGATTAACAAGAGAAGTTGCATAATTTGGGTTTGCTTGAGTTGCATGGTATTGATTATACTACTTATTAATTAAAAGATGCTGCTACCGATTGGTGGAGGTCATTTGTTGGTTGTAGACCTCTTGATTCTCCCAAGATGATGTGGGATTAGTTTGCTGATGCCTTTTTAGAGAAATTTGTGCTTTACAGTCTAAGGAATTAGCTAAGAGATGGGATTGATCGCTTAGAGCAGGGCTCCATGTCTGTTGTAAAGTATAAGGCACACTTTTATTCCTTATTTAGATATTCTTATGCTAGCTTTTCAATTAATTCTGAGAAGATTCAAAAGGTTGTGGAGGGTTTGGATGTCTTTCTTCAATTGGCGATGTCTCAAATAGTGGTATTTAGATTATTTTTAGTGTATAATGGATTATGCGAAGATAAGTATTCTTCAAGCATTTCAGTGAGGTGCCAAGAAGGTGTGCTATTTTGGTAAGTTCAAAGGTCAAGCTTCTTGAGAGAGATATTTCATAGGTTATCATGGCTATGATGGTAGACCAGTACAGGTTACCTTACAGAGTTCAGCTAGTAGGTCTTCTGGTTCAAAAATTCATGGTGGCCATTTAGACCCAGTCATACCTTCTTCTATTGAGTCGGGCCATAGAGGTTGCTTTGTGTGTGATGAGATTAGCCAAGTGGCCAAGGACTGTCCCCATAGTGTAATTAAAGTTACTCTTATTTTAGCTATGATAGGTAGGGGTTCTACCAGAAGTGCTAGGGGCAGAGGTAGTGGAGCCTGCAAGGGTGATTGTAGGGTTACTCATTCAGTTAATGGTCATGGGCAGTGCTATGCTATACCAGGCAGACCTGAGATAGAGGCTTCAGATGCTGTGATCATAGGTATCATTACCATTTATTTTAGATCTGCATCTGTGTTATTTGATCTCGAGTTGACTTTCTCCTATGTGTCTGCATATTTCACTTTGAGTTTTGATTCTGGTAGTGAGCCTCTTGCGATGCTTATTCATGTATCTACCCTTGGTAGGAGATTTTTTAGTGGTGACTTGGGTGTACCGATCCCGTATTGTGACTTTTTTCTGGTTTTACTTGTATTAGATATGGTTGATTTTGATGTTATCTTAGGTATGAATTGGTTGGCTCCGTATCATACTAACCTATATTGTTTTACTATGATCATGAGTTTAGATTCGCCAGGTGTACCGAGGATAGCTAAGAAGGGTGTGCTTTATTCAGGTCCTAAGAGGATTATATCTCATGTTTAGGCTCGTAGATTGGTTAAGAGGGGATGCTTATTTCTTTTGAATCTTATTCTTGATACTAGTCTTGTTTCACCTCCTTCTTTGGATTTTGTTTGGGTTATTCATGAGTTTATGGAATTGTACCCGACGGATTTGCCTAGTATGCCACTGGTTTGTGATGTTGATTTTGTCATTGATATTGAGCCGGGCACAAAGCCCATTTCTATTCCTCCTTATAGGATCGCCCCAATCGAGTTGAAGAAATTGAAGGATCAGTTGTAGGAGTTGTTGGATAAGGGATTTATCTGACCTAGTGTATCTTGAGGTGTGCTTGTCTTGTTTGTGAAGAAGAAGGATGGGTCTATATGTATGTGTAGTGATTATTGATAGTCGATTAAGGTAAAGGTTAAGAGCAAGTATCCTTTTCCTAGTATTGATATTTATTTGATCAACTTTAGGGTGCTACGGTGTTTTTGAAGATTGACTTAAGGTCTGAGTATCACCAGTTAAGGATTAACACATTGGATATTCCAAAGACAGCTTTTTGGACTTGTTATAGTTATTATAAGTTCTTGGTCTTGTCCTTTGGGTTGACCAATGCCCCAGCCGTATTGATGGAGTTGATGAATCAGGTGTTTCGACCATATCTCGACTCCTTTGTAATTATATTTATAGATGATATCTTGGTTTATTCCAAGAGTAAGGCTGAGCATGATGAGGATTTGTGGATTATGCTTCAGAGATTGAGGGATGAGAAGTTGTATGCCAAATTCCCTAAAAGTGAGTTTTAGTTGGATTCTATTTTATTTAGAGTCATGTTGTGACTAAAGAGGGTATTATGGTTTATTCAACCAAGATTGCAGCGGTTTGTGATTGGTCTAGACCTAGTTTGCCCATCAAGATTTGGAGTTTTGTTGGCTTGGCAGGTTATTATCGGCGTTTTGTTAAGGGTTTCTCATCCATCGCAGATTCGTTGACCAAGTTCACTCAGAAAAAGATTTCCTTTCAGTGGTCTGATGCTTGTGAGACAAGCTTTCAAAAGCTAAAAGATTTGTTGACTTCAGCTCCTATCTTGACTTTTTCCAAAGCGGCTTGGGTTTTATCACCTTCTTTGATGCTTCAGGTATTGGATTAGGTGTTGTATTGATGCAGGAGAGTAATATGATTGCGTATGCTTATCATCAGTTGAAGCGCCATGAGATGAATTACCCTACCCATGATTTGGAGTTGTGCGCGGCTGTTTTTTTTTTTTGAATTTGTATAGGAACTACTTGTATGGAGTCCATTTTGAGATTTTCTCGGATCATCGTAGCCTTCACTACTTCTTCACCCAGTGAGATCTTAATATGAGACAACATCGTTGTCTTAAGTTGCTTAAGTATTATGACTTGACTATTCTCTATCATCCGAGCATGGCTAATATGCTTGCGGATGCCTTGGGTCGGAAGTCGACTAGCATGGACAGCTTGGCGCATCTCTTGCCCAGGAAAGGCCTCTGGCCTTAGAGGTTTAGACTTTAGCTAACCAGATGGTTAGAATTGACATTTTTCGACACTTGGGTGTCTTTTTGCATTTGTGGAGGATAGATCTTCTTCGATGGAGTAGATTCGAGCTCCTCAATTAGATGATGTAGGATTGATATCGATTCGTGATACGGTGTTAGGTGGTGAGGCTAAGGAAGCCTCACTTGATTTAGATGGAGTTTTGAGGATTGGGGGCTGATTTTGTGTTCCAAGAGTAGGTGACTAGATTAGATTGATTTTGGAGAAGGCTCATTGTTCCAGGTATTCCATCCATCTGAGAGTGACTAAGATATATCATGACTTAAGGAAACATTCCAGGTATTCTATTTCTCAAATCACGTTGGCTAAGTGAAGTCTGAAAACTTATTCTGTATTTCTTAAGGCTTCAAATCAATAAACTATTTTAAGAATGGGGGACATCTTTTGGGAGGTTCTTCTAACCGACAATACACCATGTGAGCATCTATAGAGTCCCACGACTAGCCCCCGTTAGGTAAGGCTGTTCTACCCTTGCCATCGAAATAGAACATTCAAATCTGTGTGATCACAATCTGAGTCATCCACGTAGAAGTGGAAATAATATGATAATCTGTACCTACCATGGCACATAGTTCTGTGGGATGAAACCATAGTAACTTACCCATCTCGGTGCTAAATACTACTTTCAATCTCATGCTCAAAATCTTAAGAAATCCACTTTAAAATTTACACAAAGGTTTACAGAAAACTAACTATGCTTTGCTTTTCTTTAAATCTCAAGTCTTTTGAAATAAAGTGGATTCTTTATCTAAAATCTCAAAATAATCTAATCATGGAGTGCTTATAGCACAAACAATCTCGAAACAACAATCTTTAAGTGGGGTCTATTGACCCAAGCATCAATCTCATGTTAAAACATCTAAAAATTCATAATTGGTAATGTAAACATTCATAAATCATCTTAAAATATGAAAATTTCAGAAATATGCATGGAAACATAAACATAATCATGTATTTCAACTTCTAAATCATGGAAAATCTCATAATCTTACAAAGAATGATAATGGGTATAAACCCTAACTTGAATTTCATGAGAAATCATATAAATTGCAGTAAATTTGTAAATAAAATAATGTTTTGGGCACAAGGATGAAAGAATTATCCTTGTTCAGACCCCACATACCTTAATTCATGATCTTTGATAAAAGGCTTGAATCTTGAATTCCTATTGGATGCTTTGGAGATGAATTCTTAGTGTTCTTGTTTTGGGAATCCTCAATCTTAACTTATCTTGGAGAGTTAATAGAGGAATTCTTGAGTTTCTTGGAGAGAAAGTATGATCCTTTGGGTTTTGTTTAAGAGAGAATGATGAATGGAGCATACAATGCTCTCAAATATGATAAATATTCAGTTTTTGGATGGATTGGGGGTTGGGTAATTTATTAAAATGTCCCCTTTTAACTTTTAAACAGAACTGGAAAACATACATTTTACCAATCTGGGTGGCCACCGCGATGCGCCACTATCGCGGTGGCTCACTTGAAAATGACAACATGAAACTGGGCAGACTCTGCGATGCGGAGTCAATGGGGTACCCCTTTGGACTGTCATTTTGGCACATGTCTCTATGCATCATTATCGCGTTGGACCTCTGGAAATTTACAACTGTGAAATTGGCCCTCTCCGCGATGCGCCAATATCACTGAGGGCCACTGAAAAATGACAACTGGGATTTGACACTACTACGTGGCGTGCTAAGGGTCTAAATGACAGTGTTTTGCGATTGGAACTTTAAATAGCCATAAATTCTTATCCGGTCACATATTTTGTCGATTCTTGTATCGTTGGAAAACTAATTCAATTTCCTACATCATGGAAAGTCCAAATCTAAATAATTTGACACGAAATAGACATCACTCATTCTAGAAGCTACTCCTTGTAAATTTTAGGACGAATTTAAGCTAGGAAAAATTGCGGGGTATTACAATATCTCCCCCTTGGGAACATTCGTCCTCGAATGTGGCTAGTTATGCTGACATTTCTGAGGAATCTGAGAGCATAAGTAGCATGAACAACTGAAGTGAACTGAGCAAATGAATCTAAATCATTCTAAGCTTCTGAGTAATTCTATGAGTGCATGAACTTACGTGAGGACAACAATATAGCTGAATGTATGATTAGAAAACAACTGGATTAAGGAAGAGTATTACCTTCGGCTAGATCCGAGTTTGCGGAGAAGAGGTGATGGTACTTGGATCCTATGTCTGCTTCTGTTTCCCAAGTAGCGCCCTTAACTTATTGATTCCTCCAAAGAAATTTGACCAAGGGAACTTCTTTGTTCCTTTATCTACGGATCTGATGGTCAAAAGTCTCAACTGGAATCTCTTCGTACGAAAGGCTGTTCTGAATTTCTGAGATTTCTAAAGAAACTACAATGGTGGATTCACCGATACTCTTCTTAATCATAGAGATGTGGAATACAGGATGAATGACTGACAAGTCTGTGGGCAACTCAAGCTCTTAAGCTACTTTCCCAACACGACTCAAAATTCTATAAGGGCCAATATACCGGGACTAAGCTTCCCCTTCTTTCCAAATCTCTTCACCCCTTTCACGGTTGAAATCTTCAAATACACAAAATAACTAACTTCTAACTCAAGGTCCCTTCTTCTCACATTTGCGTAGGATTTCTGATGACTCTGGGCTATTTTCAATCTTTCTCTAATCAACTTAACTTTCTCCATGGCCATAAGCACTGCATCAGGCCCAAGCAAAGCGGCCTCACCCACTTCAAACCAACCTATGGGTAATCTACATCTACTTCCATAACGAGCCTCAAATGGAGCCATTCGAATTCTAGTATGATAGCTTTTATAATAAGCAAACTCAATCAATGGAAAATGCTCATCCCAACTACACTTGAAATCAAGAGCACATGCCCTCAACATATCTTGTAGAGTTTGAATGGTCCTCTCTGCCTGACCATCTGTCTGAGGATGGAAAGCTGAACTAAGATGGACTTGGGTACCTAGACCCTTCTAAAAGGCTTTCCAAAATTGGGAAGGGAACTGAGTACCCCTATCTGAAATGATAGACAAGGGAATTCCATGCAATCTAACTAACTCTCAGATATACAACTTAGCATAATTCTCGCTGTATAGGACGTGTGAACTGGCAAGAATGCACTGACTTAGTCAATCTATCTATAATAACCCAAATTGAATCATGATGGAGATACGAATGAGGTAAACCAGTCACAAAATCCATATTCACCTCTTCCCACTTCCAACTAGGAATACCAAACTCTTGGAACACACCACTAGATATTTGGTGCTCTACCTTAAACTGTTGATAAGTTGCACACTTAGCTATGAACTCCGCCATATCTCTCTTTATACCATCCACCAATAGATTTCCAGCAAGTCGCAGTACATCTTGGTAGCACCTGGATGAATAGAATACCACACACCATGCGCTTCTGCCATAATCCGTTGCCTTAAATCATCAACACATGGCACACATAATCTACTTTGGTGTCTCAACATACCATCTCCCCCTTGAGAGAAAACCGCTACCTTTTGGCCTTTAACTGACTCTTTCAGTTTGACCAAACTAGAATCCATATCTTGCTTCTCCTTCACTTCTAAAACTAGGGAAGATTCGGAACTACTCTGAATTCAAACATTACCTTCAGCTGAATCAACCAACCTAATACCTAATCTATCCAAACTATGAACTTCTTGAGCTAACTCTTTCTTATCATTCTCCAAATGAGCAACACTGCCCATACAAGTCTACTAAGGGCGCCTGCCACTACATTGGCCTTCCCCGGATGCTACAAAACACTCATATCATAGTCTTTCAACAATTCTACCCATCTCCGCTGATAGACATACAACTTTATCTAAGTAAAAACATACTACAAGATCTTGTGGTCTATGAATACATCAACATGAACACCGTACAGATAGTGTCTCAAGATTTTCAAAGCAAATACCACAGCAGCTAATTCCAAATCATGGGCTGGGTATTTCTTTTCACGAGGCTTTAACTTTCTAGATGCATAGGCTATGACTTACCTCTCTGCATCAACACATAACCCAAACTAACTCTAGATGCATCACAATACACCATGAAACCATTTGTACCATCAGGTAACGCTAGAATTGGGGCTGAAGTGTGTCGACTCTTCAACTCCTGAAAACACTTCTCGCAGGAATCTAACCATTGGAATTTAACTTTATTTTATGTCAATCTAGACATAGGATATGAATAGACAAGAAGCCTTCAACAAAATGATGGTAATAACCAGCTAGACCTAAGAAATTCTTAATGTCTGTTAGAGAGATAGGTCTAGGCCAATTTCTTATAGCTTCTGTCTTTGGGGATCAACTCTAATACCATCGGTGGAAATAATATGTCCAAGGAAGGCTACTGATCTTAGCCAAAATTCACACTTGTTGAATTTGGAAAACAATTAATGATCTCTAAGAGTTTTCAAGACAATTCTAAGATAGTCCGCATGGTCATCCTCGCTACGGGAGTACACAAGGATATCATCTATCAATACTATGATAAACATGTCTAGATACTGTTTAAACACTGGATTCATGAGATCCATGAAAGCTACTGGAGAATTGGTTAGCCTAAAATACATGAATAGAAACTCAAAATGACCATAATGAGTTCTAAAGACCATCTTTTGAATGTAACATTCCCTCACTTTAAGCTGATAATAGCCGGATTTAAGGTCTATCTTTGAGAAATAACTGGCACCTTGTATTTGATCAAACAAGCCATTAATTCTAGGAAGAAGATATTTGTTTTTGACTATAAACTTATTCAGCTGATAATAGTCAATGCACATACACAAAGAACCATCTTTCTTTCGCAGGAATAGGATAGGAGCACCCCATGGAGAAACATTAGGCCTTATAAAACCTTTATCTAGAAGATCTTTGAGTTTATCCTTCAACTCCTTAAGCTCTGTAGAAGACATACAAAAGGGATGGATAAAAATAGGCTGAGTATCTGGGAGAAGGTCAATACTAAATTCTATCTCTCTATCGGGAGGTACCCATAGGAGACCCTTTGGAAAAACATTTGGAAACTCATTGACCACTTGGACGGATTAAATTGTTAGAGTCTCAGACTTAGTGTCTTTAACTCGAACAAGATGATAAATGCAACCTTTGGATATCAATTTTGTGTCCTTAAGATAAGTTATGAAATGACTCCTGGGAGACACTGAATTACCCGACCAATCAAAGATTGGTTCATCTGGGAACTGAAACTTCACTACTTGGGTGTGACAATCTATAGATGCATAACAAGAATAAATCCAATCCATACCAAGAATAAGATCAAAATATACCATGTCTAATTCTATCAGGTCTGCTAACATGACTTTATGAAGAATATTGATAAGAGACTTTTTATAAATTTGTTTGGCAACAACTGACTCACCTACTGGGGTAGAAACCAAGAAAGGCTCAGGGATCTTTTTAGAACTTATATCAAAATTCATAGCAACTAATGGGGTCATATAAGAGAAACTCGACCTAGGGTCTAACAATACATAAACATTAAAATGGAAGACACGAGGCATACCAGTAACAATATCTGGGGAATCTTCTTGTTCCTAGTAGGATGACAATGCATAAAACTGATTTTGGTACTGACCGACACCAGTAATAGATGATGCACCCTGATGAGGGGCTGGGCGACCTAAAAGAGCAAGTGTACTATTATCCTGAGTTTGGGGATGAGCATCCCTATTTCCCCGCCTAATATGCAGACACTCTTTGATTTTGTGATCCTCTTGGCCATAACTATAACAACCTTTATTACCCGATAAACATTTACCTCCATGATTTTTACTGCAATTAACACATGGGGATTGATTAGGCCTATTAATCATGCTATTTTGAGATCTAGACATAGGGAACTTACCCCACTATTCTTGCATATTTCTGGGTGTAGAGCACAGGCCGAAGAAGGTACAGGCATAGATGGACGATTCTAAAACTTTGAATAATTTCCTCCTCCATACCTATTCTGACCATGATCAAATTGACCTGTTCTAGCCCTCTTATTAACTCTCTCTCTCTCTCTCCTTCATCTTCTCTACCTCAATTTGCTAAGCATGCATCATCAATATGGGAAGGTCCATGTCCTTATTGGGCATAGCAGTCCTACACTTCTTAACTACCAACCCAGACACACTGGTTACAAACTTACTCATGCTTAACTTAGGGTCAGCAATTTGATTAGGGGCCTACTTAGACAACTGGTTGAACTTGAGGCAATACTTATTCACTATCATAGAGCTCTTTTTCAAGTTCATGAACTCTTCTATCTTAGCTTCCCTCATCTCAAGTGGGATGAATTTGTCTAGGAACGTATCCTAAAACATCTGCCAAGTCATACGAGATGTATTCTCCCCTCTACTCTTCTTACACGTCACTACCTAATCATAAGAAATATCCTTCAGCCTATAGGATGCCAATTCTACACTCTCTTCCTTAGAAACATGCATGATTTAGGTGATCTTTTTCCCCTCATCAAGATATAACTGTGGGTCCTCTCCTGCTTTTGACCTAAAGAATTTTGGCGGGCTCATTCTCATGAAATCTTGAATTCTGGCTGCGGCTAAATCCCCATCCTACTGAGGTGGGACTGCATCCTTACGATTGCCCTAAATATTAGTTGTCACAGCTTGGGCTAGAGCCTGATAGGTAACCCTAAACTCTGCATATGACACATTCTTATTAAACGAATCTGTGGGATGAGATGGATGATTATCATTTCTACAGGTGTTAAGTTAAAAAGAAGGTATTTTATTTCACGTGAAAACATGAGTTAGAATATAGAGACACTGAATGCATGATAGATCATGAAAGAAGAGATGATTTCCAAAGACTCCATAAACTCTTGCTTATAGATGTGGCATGCTACACACCGATGATCAAGACTCTACATAACATGGCTTGTCTAACTCCCTAGGACTCTCTAAACCTTAGGCTCTGATACCTTATTTTTAATGCCCCAAAATCTAATTCTCAGGATGCCACATGATGCTCCGAGCTACAAGTAGTCCTGAGCAAACCCTGGCTGCCTTTTCTAAATTTAAATCTCAAAATAGAGAAATATGGATATAAAAACATAATAGATGCAGAAGTTTTTTTAAACTAAAACATAGAAATCTCATAAGTCTAGGTAAGTCAAATACTAAGAATCTGAGTACTGAATCTAAAGTCTAACACTGAAACTAGTAGTCCGATAGAATCTGAGTACTGAATCTAAAGTCTAACACTAAAACTAGTAGTCTGATAAGCCTCTACTATCTAAATCTAGAGAGTCACTAGGATAAGCCCCAACTGACTCAACTGTCTAAAAATAAAATGAGAAATATCTACTAATAAACTGAAAGTGTAAGCAACTAAGTCCCCAAACTATGAGGACTCACCAACTGTAGGAATGTAGGAGAGATGCTCGAAAATCAATCACGCCACTGAGACTAAGCCCCTGAACCTATATTATGAGATAATGTAGCACATAGACATATATGTGTATCAGTACTTTGATGATGTACTGAGTATATGGGGGTGCATGCAATAAGTAAATAATATCATCACAATTTATAAAATCATGCATACTAAATATAAATGACTCACTTAGGCTTGAGTAATCTAAAATCTGGAAGTAAAGCATGAATAATAAAAATGTTATCTAAATCTTGTGAGTCATCACACTTAGTTTTAAAATTTATAGTTCTGTTCTATTTGTCAAATCACATAGGCTAAGTGAAGTCTAAAAGTTTATTCAGTATATCTTAAGGCTTCAAATCAATAAATTATTTTAAGAATGGGGGACATCTTTTGGGAGGTTCTTCTAACCGACAATACACCATGTGAGCATTCATAGAGTCCCATGACTAGCCCCCGTTAGTTAGGGCTGTTCTACCTTTGCCATCAGAATAGAACATTCTAATCTGTGTGATCATAACCTGAGTCATCCACGTAGAAATGAGAATAATCTATCAATCTGTACCTACGATGGCACGTAGTTCTGGGGTATGAAATCATAGTAACTTACCCATATCGGTGCTAAATACAACTCCCAATCTCATACCCAAAATCTTAAGAAATCCACTTTAAAATTTACACAAAGGTTTACAGAAACCCAACTATGCTTTGCTTTTCTTTAAATCTCAAGTCTTCTAAAATAAAGTGGATTCTTTATCTAAAATCTAAAAATAATCTAGTCATGGGGTGCTTATAGCACAAACAATCTTGAAACAACAATCTTTAAATGGAGTCTATTCACCCAAGCATCAATCGTATGTTAAAATATCTAAAATTCATAATTGGTAATGCAAACATTCCTAAATCATCTTAAAATCTGGAAATTTCAGCAATATGCATGGAAACATAAACATAATCATGTATTTCAACTTCTACATCATGGAAAATCACATAATCTTCCAAAGAATGATAATGGGTATAAACCCTAAATTAAATTTCATAGAAAATCATACAAATTACTGTAAATTTGTAAATAAAATAAATTTTTGGGCACAAGGATGAAAGAATTATCCTTGTTCAAACCCCACATACCTTAATTAATGATCTTTGATGAAAGACTTGAATTTTTGATTCCTATTGGATGCTTTGGAGATGAATTCTTAGTGTTCTTGTATTGGGAATCCTCAATCTTAACTTATCTTGGAGTGTTAATAGAGGAATTCTTGAGTTTCTTTGAGAGGAACTATGAGCCTTAGGGTTTTATTTACGAGAGAATGATGAATGGAGCATAAAGTGCTCTGAAATATAGTAAATCTTCTATTTTTGGATGGATTGGGGGTTGGGTAATTTACCAAAATGCCCCCTTTAAAATTTTAAATAAAACTGGAAAACGTACATTTTCTCGATATGGGTGGTCATCATGACGCGCCACTATCGCGGTGGCTCACTTGAAAATGACAACATGAAACTGGGCAGACTCTGCGATGCGGAGTCAATGGGGTGCCCCTTTGGAATGCCATTTTGGCACATGGCGCGATGCGCCATTATCACGCTAGACCTCTGAAAATTGACAACTGAGAAATTAGCCCACTCGGCGATGCACCAATATTATGGAGGGCCACTGGAAAATGAAAATTGGGATTTAACACTGCTTTGCGGCGCGCTAATTGTCTGAATTACAGAGTTTTGCTACGGGAACTTTAAATAGCCATAACTTCTTACCCGGTTATCAGATTTAGGCGAATCTTATACATTGGAAAGATAATTCAATTTCCTACATCATGTAAAGTCCAAATCTAAATAATTCCACATGAAATAAACATCACTCATTCTAGAATCTACTTCTTGTCATTTTCAGGATGAGTTTAAGCTAGGAAATATCGTAGGGTATTATAGATGAATGGACTATTTAGGTTATAAAAAATATGCTTCGTGTATGTGCGATGGATTTTGGTGGCCACTAAGAGAAGCCTTTGGATTTAGCAAAGTTTGCCTATAATAATAGCTACCATTACAGTATCAATATGACTCCTTTTGAGGCCTTGTACAGTAGGTGTTGTCACTCTCCAGTGGTTTGGTTTGATGTTTCTTAGGTGAGACCTTGAGGTACGGACTTATTTCATGAGTCCTTATATAGAGTCTAGATCATTCAGGATAAACTTCGAGCGACTCAGATTAGGAAGAAGTGCTATACCGATCATATACTTTGTAACTTGAGATTTGGTATTGGGGATCATATTTTCCTTTGAATTTCACCCATGAAGGGTATGATGAGGTTTGAAAAGAGGGGCAAGCTTAACCTTAAGTATATAGGTCCATTTGAGATTCTTTGGACTATCGGTAATATAGCTTAAGAGTTGAATTTGCCTCCAGAACTATCATCAATTCATCCATTTTTTTATGTTTCCATGATTTGCCTTTACATTCTGGATGAGTCTCATATCATTCATTAGGAGTCAATTCAATTAGATGAGAGATTATCTTTTTTTGAGGATCTAATCTCCATTTTATCTGGGGAAGTTAGACAGTTGTTAAGGTCCAACAATTACATCGACCTATAGATAAGGCTACTTAGGAGGTCAAGTCTGATATGCATAGTTTTTATCCGTACCTCTTTGATAATTCAGGTATTTTTTGCCTTTAGTTTGAGCATGAAATACATTTTTAATGGTGGATGATGTAATGATCTAAATTTTGATGAAATATAAAAAATATGTGTTTTAGTGTGATTTGACTATTTTACCCATCCCTGTAGTTTCATTATGGTATTTTTGGGGTGTGTTGTTGATTGGCATGATTTCCAATGTATTTTGGTGCCATTTGTGCGATATTGTAGTTTTTGGTGGCTTCGAGAGCCTTATATTTGATTTTAGTTGATATATTTTGATTCGTGCGATGGATGGTAATACGGACTGCTCTGACAGATCCTAAACATCAATTTTAGGTTGGTAACATATTTGATGTGGTTTTATGGCATTTAAATTATATTTCGGCCATCAATTTAGAAAGTTGTGATTTTGGGTTTTGGGGGCCAAATTTGTAATAAACATTTTTTGAAAATTTGACATTTTCATTGAGTCCAGACAATCAAATTTGAAAGGTTAGCATAATTTGGTTGCATTTACGTGATTCTGGATAAATCTTGAGGGCCCCATGGACACTCAGAATGATAAAAAATCCCCAGCTGGTGCACCAACTATCTGGTGCACCCACGATCGATAAGTGATACAGAAATCACGATAGGGACAACAGTCAGGATGTAATGATCACAATGCTTTCCTGCAATTGTAATTCCCTGACATGTGAGATACCATGATTGTAACCTGTGGTCCGCGATCGCGAGTACTGAGTATAAATACCTATGTTTTGTTATTTTTCACTATTTTTGAGACTTGGAGATTAAGGTTTTGTGGTTTTGAGAAACTGTCTCCATTTCTAAGCTTGGGTAAGCTCCATTACACCCATTTCAACTAATTTCTTTCATCTTTAACAATACATTCTTGTTTTAATTCGAATTTGAAAGTGGAAATTAGGAATTTTGTCCCCAAAGGCCCAAAATTGTATTTCTTCAAATTAACCCCCAATTCAACACCTTTTAACTTGAATAATCCTCCTAATCATATAATTACTAGCTCTTTTCTTAATTTTATCTTTAAAACAACTTCGATTCTTGACTTTTAAACGGATTTCAAAGATTTTATCCGGTAATCTTTAAAAATGGATTTTCTTCGATTTGGCCTTTATTTTCACTTGGGTTTATAGTTTTAGACTCCTAAAAAAATAGGTAACACGCTTTTTGAAATAAATTTATGATTTTTCCCTTTTTTTTTGAAAACCCATTTCGGAGGTTCGTTTTGACCTTGACTTGGAATTAGACAATATGGGTGTTATTGGATTCCTTTTGATGCATAGATTCTATATTCTAATAGTTTAGTTGATTTACTGTCCATTCGTGAGGTGTAAGGATTTGGAATTGAAATGTAACTGACCGATTTCGGCATTTTAGGTAGGTTTTGGCTTAACTCTTTCAGACTGAATTGGATAGTTAATTTGTATACAAAATACATGTTAAGGGTGTTGGAACTAATCATGAAGATAGCAATATTATTGTGATGTGCCTGTGTGGGGGCCTATATATGATGTAATTAACGGATTTAATATATTATGTACTATGTGTTACTGATGGGTCCTATGTGATGTTAATAGCCTATATACATGATAATAATTATGTTATGTTTAATGAAAAGTATATCATGGTACCAAATGTGTATTGTGATGTATTCATACTCTATTGGCATATGAATCTTGTGGAAATTCATAAATAGTTGAAAATATTGAGTAGATAGTTGGCTCACGTGATTGGCCTATTGGTTGGTTGTAGAAATACTCATTATGGTTGGTTGTGAGCATTACATTTTTATATCATATTCATTCATGAAAAAACTGGTACCACCATGGTAATACTGAGAAACACTGATAACACTTTTTTATAAAACCCTCCTCGAAGGATGTGCCGGCGAGGAGATATTATGACAACTTATAAAACCCTTCTTGAGGGATGTTCTAGGGAGGAGAAATAATATATGGATTGTATATGGGTTGACAAACCGCCCATGGGTTCTACACCAGGAAGTTTTAGCTTCGTAGGTGTATATAGAGGTTGTGTGATAGTCTCGAAGGTTGTGCGATGACCTCATGCTTCACATCATCATCATCATCATCCTCATCATCATTCTATTATGTTTACCGTATTATGCTTGTGATGTGTTTGTATATTCTATTCAACTTGTTACTTATCCATTATTCTATCTTTCCTTACCTGTAGTTGATGCTCTCATATATGTTTTTCTCTTTTCTTTGCATATATGTGGTATAAATGTATACTTGTATTCTATTTTGGTGATTTACTGTATTGTATGTGGATATTATAGAACTGTTAGTGCAAGCCGTATTGGCTACCGTTGTGGGATATTTTCTGAGTGCAGGTGGCATTCGCTTAGTGTGTATTTTGTATGCTTTATTTTTTACTTTACCCGGTTGGCCTATGATACCTACTGAGTAAAAGTGGATAGTAATCATCCCTACTGTACCTTTTTAGTGCAGATTCTGGTGCGGGTGCGTCTTATGTGGCTTGTTTCGGGTGCTTTGGAGATTTTTTGAGATAGTTGTTTATCTTAGGTGTTTGAAGTCTACTTGTATCTTCTCTTATTAGACCATGTTTTTATTGTATTTTAGAGACAAAGTTGTATCCTATTTTGGATGTCCTTTGTATTGGATTCATTGATTGTATTAGTTGTTCTTACACTATTGATGCCAGATTTTGGGAATGTATGGTATTTTTGTTATATTTCTTTCCACATTTGTGATATTTTAGGGTTTGATTTCATTACCAAAACCTTGCCATGGGGTTATTATTGTCTTTTATTTCAGAGGATCTAGGATATCTTTTGGAAACTTCCCTCATTTTATCCTTTATTATATGAATTTCTTTTATTCTTTGTGATCTGACTTGTGTTTCCCTCTTCTTGCATAGATTGTGTTGACTAGGTCTTGGTAGAGTTGAGATATGGAGTCTTCATCTAGAGGGAAAGCCTCGAGTCATGGATGGACTTGAGGGAATGGATAGGCTTGTAGATCAGCCCCATCTAGGAGGAGTGGTAGGGGACTCTCCCTTGAGCCTCGTGTTTAGCATGTTGTTGGTGGAGGTTCATCTCCAGTCACTCAAAGTTTATCTTCCCTAGTTTTGGAGGGATAATTGGTGCATTTACTGACTCCCTTAGAGGGTTCTCCTTTGATTATGCTGGGTGTTCCTCCAATTTCGAGTATGGATCCTCCAGTTACAGTTGCTTTGTTTTTGGGTTCTCCTCAGTCCCCAAGTATTATTGCTACTCATCACCAATACCTGAGTATAGTATTTCGAGTTTGACACTTCAGTCTTTATCTATGTAACCTCCCTAGATGGGATCTCATCCCACTAGATTCTCCATACCTCCTCTTGCTGTGGGTACAATTATATCTTCTATGGATCAGAAGAGTTCTACTCATTTGGGTCCTCCTATAATTAGGGTATAGCGGACGAGGATGCCTATGAGTTCCTGATTGATTATACAACTTATTAGTAGAGAGATGCTGCTATTGATTGGTGGAGGTCATTTGTTGGTTGTAGACCTCTTGATTCTCCCGAGATTATGGGGGATTAATTTGCTGATGCCTTTTTGGAGAAATTTGTGCTTTACAGTCTTAAGAATTAGATGAGAATATCTGTTGTAGAGTATGAGGTACACTTTCATTCCTTATTTAGATATCCATATGCTAGCTTCTCTACAGATTCTGAGAAGATTCAAAAGTTAGTGAAGGGTTTGGATGTCTTCCTTCAATTGGCGATGTCACAAATAGTGGTATTTAGAGCATTTTTAGTGTATAGTGGATCTGTAATACCCCATATTTGCCTAGCATAATCTAAGTCCCAATACGTGTGTATTCGTATATGAAAATTTTGAAATACTCATTATTTTTTCAGTTTAGAGCCTGCCATTACATAGAAAATTTAATTAGCTTTCTAGCGATATATGATTCGCCCAAATCTGATAACCGGGTAAGAAGTTATGGCAATTTTAATTTTTCATCGCAAAACCCCGTCATTCTAACACTTAGCGCATCGCAGAGAAAGTGTAAATAACAATTGTCATCTTCCAGTTAGTGTCTGTGATTCTGGCATGTCGCGCCATAGGCTCAGTTCAGAATTGTCAATTTCAAGTGACCCTACGCGATACCACCGTGTAGCGGTGGGCTTTTAGGTCGCATACAAGGTGGCAATACGATTTTACCGTATCGCACCACCGTGCATTTAATCAATTGTCCGATTCTAGTTATACAACATGATAGCACCGCGTCGCACCAGCCCAGAAAATCGAGATTTTCAATCAGTTCCGAGTTTGAATTCCATAGGATTTTAAGTACTTTTCCCTTAACCCAGTCAGGCCCTAACACAAAATTAAGTCCCTAATAACCTAATGGGGCATTATTCTAATCAATTTTTACCCAAAATCAAGAATATTCTCTCAATTAGTAAAACCCTGACCTTCAAGAATAAAGGTCAAATCTTAAGTCTCCATCAATCCTTTCAAATTCATCATCCCAGGTATGTTAAATGTTAATCCATGGATCCCTTTTATCCATGGAGTCTAAGTATCCATTTTAATTACAAATCTATCATCTTTTCAAGTTAATTGATTTAAATTGTGATTTCACCCATGAATCTCCATGTACTATTATTTTTATACCACGATTCAATGAAATTATTGTTGTTATCCAATCCTCTATGTTTTAATATTATTAATTACTGGATTAAACCATGAATTAATACTATTATGTCGAATTCATGCTATTTCTATAAGTTTAATGATATTCCTATGATTGTTTTAAACCATGAACTACAAGGGTTCAATAAAATGCCTACAAGAGGGATGGATTTAATAAAAGCCTTCAAGTTTTGTCCCCCAACCTTGAGTGTCTTTTCAGTATTGTTGTTTTGAGTCCTGGGGGTATTGAATACGCAAAAAACCAAAGCTATTTATTTAGTCTAGTCTCAGTACATTACAGAATAGTCTCCAGATTATACTATGAGCATTATCAGAATAGTCAGATATTAGTCATTAAACTCTGAATAGTCTAGTATCTCAGTGTCTTTTAGTTGGGAGTAGGATTTACCACAGAGCAAGTGTAGGGATGACGGCTTCCCCGTCAGATAGGCAGAGTCATTAGTAGTAGTCCCTATACTCCAGAACTATGTAGCCAACGTAGGATATTAGAAGTCACCCATCAGATTTGTCTTGAATATTTCGTAGGGTCACTCATCTGTTCAGGCTTGACACCCTTAGTCCTTTGGATATTATATCAGTCTAGTGGATCGGTTAGATGTTACCTCTCATAGTCTCAGATATAGTTCTAGTTTAGTTATGTAGTCTTAGAGTTATTTGACCAAAGCATACAGATATAAGAATTTCATCAGTAATTCAGTTTAAAGATTTTACTCACTCCATGTTATATGCTTGGTCATGCATCCTCAGGGTCTATAGATTTTCATGTATCTTCAGTATTTATAGACTATCATGCATATACAATTTTTTTATATGCATTACATATCTCCAGTATCTATAGGTTTCAAATCCTATACTCAGTACCTCACGCTTTACATGTATATTCAGATAGTTTATTACTCCTATTTATCAAATCTTGCATGTTAGTCTACCTTATTTAGCATACCAGTACATTTAAAGTACTGATCATATACCTTTTCATTTGCTATATGATGTCTCATATCATAGATGCTGACGCTCAATTCCTGGATTACACCTAGATTCACAGATTATCAACAGTACAGTAGCAGTGGTAAGTCCTCATCATCCGAGGACATTTTGTATTACTTCATGTCTTTATCTCAGTAGTTAGTTGAGTTAGGTAGGAGCCTGTCCCATCAACTCATAGTATTCAGTTTAGAGGCTTTTCAAACACTATAGTTAGCTATTCAGATTTTATTATTATGACAGATTCATAATTCAATAGTCATTTCATTATTAAAACCTTATGGTATTTCAGTTATTCTTCTGCATTCATGATTATATTATTAAGTGCTCATAGCAGGTACCAACTCATGGGTTAGCTTGTGGTCCCCCGGGACCTTAAGCACCATGTAACGACTAGGGGTATTCTTAGGTTATTACAAACTTGGTATCAGAGCCTAAGGTTTTAAAGTATCCTAGGAAGTCTGAAAGTCGCATCAAGTAGAGTCTTATGCATGGGTGTGTAGCGTGCCACACTTATGTATGAGAGGCTACAAGGAGTTTAGTAAATGTTTCCCTTCTTTTAGTATCTATGAGCTTAAGTTAAACTCTCAGTATAATCTGTTTCCTCCTTTCATTTACAGAACGTGCCTCTCAAGATGAATGAAAGAAGAACAGGAACTCAGCCAACCCCTCAGCCCATCTAGGTAGATCCTCTGGACGAGTATGTCTCTCATGCAGAATTTAGGGCTGCGTTCACTGCTCTAGAAAACTCCGTAGCAGCACAAAATGAATGAACAACTGCTGTTCCAGCCAACTGAGTGGCCAATACTGCTGCAACCAGAATTTGGGACTTCACCCGGATGAATCCACTTTCCTTGATGGGATCCAAGTCTAAAGTGGATCCACAGAAATTCTTAGATATGGTTCAAAAGGTAACGGATGCTATGGGGGTGGTGTCTAGTTAGAGTGACGAGTTGGCTGCATATCAATTGTAGGATGTAGCCCAAACTTGGTTTAAGCAGTGGAAAATTGATAGAGGTATTGATGCAGGGCCTATAGAATAGGAAGAGTTTGCCACGACTCTCTTGGATAGATTCATTCCATTGGAGTTGAGGAAGGCCAAGGTGTTAGAATTTATTAATTAGAGGTAAGGCAGCATGAGTGTGAGGGAGTATTCTCTTAAGTTTACTAAGTTATCTAGATATGCTCCTCATGTGGTAGCTGGCATTAGGTCCAAGATGAGCAAGTTTGTGGTGTCTGATAGTGTGGCCAAGGAGTGTAGGACCGCAATGCTAATTATTAAGATGGACTTGTCTAGACTGATGGTCCATGCTCAACATATAGAGGAGTAGAAGATTAAGAAGAGGGAGAGAGGAAATAAGAGAGCTAGGATGGGTAATTTTAATTTCAGTCAGCCAAAGTCAGAGGGTGGTAACCGTCCTCCATTTCACTAGAGGTCTTCAGACCCATCTTCCTCTTCATCCATTACCTCAGTACCCAAATACAAAAAAAACAATAGGGATAGGGTACTAGGGTTTAAGTCCCAGGTCAGTGTTAGAATTGTTCGTACCAATCCTTTTTGTCAGAAGTATGGCAGACAACATTAGGGTGAGTGTAGAGCAGGTAGTGATGTGTGCTTCGGGTGTGGTAAGACATGCCCTCAGATTCGAGAGTGTTGGGTAGTTTCTAAGAAAGGTAAGGATACACGCCAACAGGGCCAGTTCCATCAGTCTTCAATTCCATTCGGTCGCCCAACACAGCAGGGTACCGCTTCCAGTGCTACCAATGGTTAGTGCCCGAACAGATTATATACTCTTCAGTCCCACTAGGATCAGGAAAATTCTCCTAACATTGTTACTAGTATGTTATTGGTCTTTCATTTATATGTTTATGCTTTACTAGACCCTAGAGCTTCTCTTTATTTTGTAACTCTATATATAGCCGTCAATTTCGAAGTAAGTCCCAAAACTCTAGTAGAGCCCTTTTTGGTGTATACCACCGTAGGTGTTTCCATTATAGCCAGGCAGGTATATAGGAACTGTCCGGTCATAATATCTCAAAAACTTACCCAAGTTGATCTCGTGGAGTTAGAGATGACAAATTTTGACGTTATTCTCGGCATAGATTGGCTCCACTCATGCTATGCCTCAGTTGATTCTAGAAGTAGAATAGTTCATTTCCATTTTTCAAATAAACCACTACTTGAATGGAGGGGTAGTACCACAACTCTTAAGGGCCAAAAAGATGATATCCAAGGGGTGTGTCTACCATATTGTGCGAGTCAATGACTCTAGTTTAGAAACTCCTACTCTTGAGTCTGTTGCAGTAGTAAATGAATTCTCAGATATATTTTCTGAAGATCTTCCCAGAGTTCCTCCCGAAAGGGAAATAGACTTTCGAATAGACCTTCTTCCAGATACTCAACCCATATCTATTCTGCCATACAGAATGGCTCCAGCTGAACTTAAAGAGTTAAAAGAATAGTTAAAGGATCTCCTAGTTAAGGGATTCACAAGGCCCAACATCTCCCCGTGGGGTACACCTGTTCTATTCGTACATAAGAAGTACGATTCTTTTAGAATGTGTATTAACCACCATCAGTTGAACAAGGTCACAGTCAAGAATAAATACCCACTTCCTAGAATTGGTGACTTATTGGACCAACTTTAGGGTGCCAGTTACTTTTCCACGATAGACCTTAGATCAAGCTATCATCAACTTAGAGTCAAAGAACGTGACATTTCAAAAACAGCTTTCTAAACCCGGTATGATCACTTTGAATTTCTAGTTATGTCCTTTGGTCTCATGAATACCCTATCAACCTTCATGGACTTGATGAATCGATTGTTTAAGTAGTACTTAGACATATTTGTCATAGTCTTCATTGATGATATTTTATTTACTCCCATAAAAAAATAATCATGCAGACCATCTCAGGATAGTGTTACAAACTCTTAGAGCCCATCAGTTGTTCGCTAAATTCAATAAGTGTGATTTCTGTCTAAGATCATTAGCTTTCCTGGGACATATAATTTCTAGTGATGGCATTAGGGTTTATCCTTAAAATACTGAGGCAGTGAGAAACTGGCCTAGACTCATCTCTCCATCAGACATCAGGAGTTTCTTGGGTTTGACTGGCTATTACTGATAAATTTTTAAGGGTTTTCTTCTATTGCATTCCCCATGTCCAGATTGACTCAGAAGAAAGGTAAGTTTCAATGGTCAGATTTCTGTTAGAAGAGTTTTCAGGAGTTGAAGACTCGAATCATCTCAGCCCCAGTTCTTACTCTACCCAATGGTTTCAATGAGTTTTTTGTGTACTGTGATTCATCCAGAGTTGGTTTAGGTTGTGTCCTCATGTAGAAAGGTAAGTTCATAGCCAACGCCTCCAGATATCTTAAGCCTCATGAGAAGAATTATTCGACTTATGATCTTGAGCTAGTAGCAGTAGTATTCGCCTTAAAGATTTGAAGGCATTATTTTTATGGGGTGCATTTAGATATGTTCACAGATCACAAAAGCCTCCAGTATGTGTTCTCTCTAAAAGATTTGAATTTGCATCAGAGAAGGTAGTTAGAGTTATTAAAGGATTATGACATGAGTGTTGTATATAATCTACGTAAGGCTAATATAGTGGATGATACTTTCAGTAGATTGTGTATGGGTAGTGTTGCTCATGTTGAGGATAGTAAGGAGAAGTTAGCTCAGGAAGTTCATCAGCTTGCTCGGCTAGGTGTCTTCTTAGTTGACTCAATAGAAGGTAGTGTATGGATGCAGAGTAGCTCAGAATCATCTCTTGTTTATGAGGTAAAGGAAAAGCAGGATAGAGATCCCAGCCTAGTTAAGTTGAAAGAATCAGTCAGAGATTAGAAAGTGAAGGTTTTCTCCCAAGGAGGAGACGCTGTGTTGTGCTGTCAGGGTAGATTGTGTGTGCCTAGTGTAGAAGATTTGAGGCAATGAATTCTTGCAGAAGTGCATGGTGCACATTAATCTATTAATCCAGGGGCCACTAAGATATACTGTAATTTACGGGAGATCTATTAGTGGAGTGGGATGAAGAGAGTTATTACAGAGTTTGTAGCTAAATGCTCTACATGTCAGCAAGTTAAGGTTGACCACTAGAAGCCTAGTGGGTCCATGCAAGAGTTCAGTATTCCCATATGGAAATGGGAGGAAGTGAACATGGATTTTGTGATAGGTTTACCTTGTACACATTATCAGCATGACTCTATTTGGGTTATCATAGATAGGATAACAAAATCAGCTCATTTCTTGATAGTCCATACCTCTTATTCAGCCGAGGAGTATGCTAATCTCTATCTCAAAGAGTTGGTTAGGTTGCATGGTGTTCCCTTATCTATCATCTCCTATAGAGGTACACAGTTTACCTCTCACTTTTGGAAAGCATTCCAAAAGGGTCTTGGTACCTAAGTCCATCTCAATACAACCTTTCACCCTCAGTCAGATGGTCAAGCAGAAACGTCCATTCAGACTCTTGAGGATATACTTTGAGCATGAGTTTTTGATTTTAAGGGTAGTTGGTATGACCGATTTCCTTTAATTGAGTTCATATATAATAATAACTATTATTCCAGTATCCGTATGGCTCTATTTGAGGCTCTCTATGGTAGGAGATGTAGATCTCCAATTGGTTAGTTTGAAGTATGTGAGGTTGCATTAGCAGGCCCTGACTTGGTGTTTGATGCCTTAGAGAAGGTTCAGTTGATCTGAGAAAGTCTTAGGGATGCCCAGAGCCAACATAAATCTTAACCAGATATGAGGAGAAAGGATTTTGAGTTTGAGGTTGGGGATTTTGTGTACCTGAAAATCTCTCTTGTGAAGGGAGTGAGGAGGTTCGGTAAAAAGGGGAAACTCAGTCCCCGATATGTCGGTCCCTTTAGAATCCTAAGTCATTTTGGAAATGTAGCTTATGAGCTTGAGTTTCCTTCAGGTTTAGCCTCAGTACACCCAGTGTTCCATGTCTCATTATTAAAAAAGTGTATTGGTGATCCAGTTGTAGTTGTTCCCTTAGAAAGTGTACATATTAAGAACAGTTTTTCCTATGAGGAAGTTCCAGTCGAAATTCTTGATCATCAAGTACATAGACTAAGGAACAAAGAAGTTCAACTAGTCAAAGTTCTTTGGCGAAATCAGTTCGTTGAGGGAGCCACTTGGGAAGTAGAAGAATATATACGGACCAAGTACCCTCATATTTTCTCCGCGAATCCAGATTCAGTAAAAGGAACTAATTTTCATAAGAATTCTTACTATCATGCTCAGTTTCAGCTGTACATCACGTTTATGTTAGTCGTGCATTCATGAATTAGTTTAGTCATGCATTCCATGCATCATACATGCATATTAAGTGTGTAAGCTCAATCCATCAGTTTTATCAGCTTAACCAGTTTTATTCGGTGATGAATGATCCTAAGGGGGAGATATTATAGCACCTCGTATTTCCCTAGCATTATCTAACTCCCAATACATGAGTATTTGTGTATGAAATTTTTGGAACAATCATTATTTTTCAGTTTAGAGCCTGCCATTGTGCAGGAAATTCAATTAGCTTTTCAATGATATAAAATTCACCAAAATCTGATAACTGGGTAAAAAGTTATAGTGATTTTAAGTTTCAGTTACAAAACCCTATCATTCTGACACTTAGCGCGTCGAGAAGATAGTGTAAATAACAATTGTCATCTTCCAGTGAGGGTCCGTAATTCTGGCGCATCACATCATAGGCTCAGTTAGAATTGTCAATTTCCAGTGACCTTACGCGATACCACTGCGTTGTGGTGGGCTTCTAGGTCTCAAGCAAGGTGCCAACATAATTGTACCACATAATGCCACTGTGTATTTTCTTAATTGTCTGATTTCAGTGACAGTGCAATAGCTTCGAGTTATGCCAGCCTAGTAAATCAAGATTTTCAGTCAATTCTGAGTTTTAATTCCAAGGGCTTTTAAGTACTTTTCCCTTATCCCAGTCAATCCCAAACACGAAATTAAGTCCCTAATAACCTAATTGGGCATTATTTTAATCAATTTTCCCCAAAATCAAAAACATTCTCTCAATTAGCAAAACCTTAACCTTCAAGAATCCAGGTCAAATCTCATGAACTCTCCATCAATCCTTCCAAATTCATCATCCCAAGTATGTTAGATGTTCATCCATGAATCCCTTTGATCCATGGAGTCCAAGTATCCATTTTAATTACAAATCTTCATCTTTTCAAGTTAATTAATTTAAATTGTGATTTCTCTTATGAATCTCCATGTACTATTGATTTTATACCATAATTCAATGAAATTATTATTGTTATCCAATCCTCCATATTTTAATATTATTATTTACTGGATTAAACCATGAATTAATACTATTATGTCTAATTCATGCTATTTCTATAAGTTTCATGGCATTCCTATGATTATTTTAAACCATGAACTACAAGTGTTTGATAAAATGCCTACAAGAGTGATAGATTTAATAAAAGCCTTCATTCTTTGTCCCCCAAACTTTAGTCTTTTTTCAGTATTATTGTTTTGAGTCCTGGGGGTATTGACTACCTGAAAAACCATAGATGTTTATTTAGTGTAGTCTCAGTACATTATAGAATAATCTCCTGATTATACTATGAGTATTATCAAAACTGTCAAATATCAGTCATTAAACTCTGAACAATCTAGTATCTTAGTATCTTTCAGTTGGGAGTATGATTTAGCATTGAGTGAGTGTAGGGATGGCATCTTCGTCGTTAGATCGGCAAAGTCATTAGTAGCAGTCTCTATACTCCAAAACTATGTAGCCAGCGTAGGATATAAGAATTCACCCATCAGATTAGGCTTGACTATCTCGCAGGTGTCACCCGTCTGTTCAGGCTTGACACCCTTAGTACTTTGGACACTATATCAGTCTAGTGGATCCACATAGCCAATGTTAGTACCCGTGGCACCGTATTAACACCCATCTAACTGAGGTTATATGTTGGACTTCAATTATCTCAGATTGGGGCATGTCGGTTAGATGATATCTCCCACAGTCTTAGATATAATCCCAGTTTAGTTATGCAGTCGTAGAGTTGTTTGAACAAAGCATACATATATTAGAATTTCATCAGTAATTCAGTTTACAAATTTTACTCAGTCTATGTTATATTATTGGTTATGCATCCTCAGGGTCTACAGATTTTCATGTATTTTTAGTATTTACAGACTCTCATGCATATGCAGTTTTTTTACGTGCTTTACATATCTCCAGTATCTATAGGTTTCACGTCCTATACTCAGTACCTCATGTTTACATATATAATTAGATAGTTTATTACTCATGAAACTTTGCATGTCAGTCTATCTCATTTAGCATACCAATACATTTGAAGTACTGAACGCATACCTCTTTTTTACGCTATGATGTCTCATATCAGAGGTGCTGACGCTCAGTTCCCGAATCACACCTAGATTCTCAGATTATCAGTAGTACAATAGCAGTGGTGAGTCCTCATCATTCGAGGACATATTATATTACTTCATGTCTTTATCTCAGTAGTTAGTAGAGTTAGTATTTCAGTATTATGCCAGATTCATAGTTCAATAGTCATTTCATTATTAAAACCTTATGGCATTTCAGTTATTCTTTTGAATTCATGATTATATTATTCAGTGCTCATAGCAGGTACTAGCTCATGGGTTAGCTTGAGGTCCCCTGGGACCGTAAGCACCACTAGGGGTACTCTTGGGTCATTACATGATCATGTTAAGATGACTAGAGGTATTCTTTGAGTATTTCAGTAAGGCTCTAAGAAGGTGTGCTATTTTCGTGAGTTTAGAGGTCAAGCTTCTCGAGGTAGATATTTCAGAGGTTACCATTGCTATCATGGTAGACCAGTACAGGTTGGCTTATAGAGTTCAGGTAGTAGGTCTTCTAGTCCAATAGTTCATGGTGGCTGTTTAGGCTAGTCATACCTTCTCCTATTGAGTCGGGCCATATAGGTTACTTTGTGTGTGAAGAGATTAACCATGTGGCCAAGGATTATCCCCATAGTGTGATTAGAGCTACTCTTATTTTAGCTATGAGAGGTAGGGGTTCTACCAGAGGTACTCAAGGAAGAGTTAATAGAACCTATAATGGTGGTCATGGGGTTACTCAGTCGATTGGTGGTCATGGATAATGCTTTGCTATACCAGCTAGGCCTGAGGTAGAAGCTTCAGATGCTGTGATCATAAGTATCGTCCCCATTTATTTTAGATTAATATTTATGTTATTTGATTTTCAGTCGACTTTCTCCTATGTGTCTGTATATTTTAATTTAAGTTTTGATTTTGTTAGTGAGCCTCTTGCCATGCTTATTCATGTATCTACCCCTGGTCGGAGATTTTTTAGTGGTGGCTTGGATGTACCAATCCTGTGTTGTGACTTTTTTTGGTTTTACTTGTATTAAATATGGTTGATTTTGATGTTATCTTAGGTATGAATTGGTTGGCTTCGTATCATGCTGTCCTAAATTGTTTTACTAAGATCATGACTTTAGTTTCACTAGGTGTACCGAGGATAGCTTAGAAGAGTGTGCTTTATTTAGGTCCTAAGAGGATTATATCTTATGTTCAGGCTCATTGATTGGTTAAGAGGGGATATTTATCTTATTTGAATCTTATTCGTGATACTAGTGTTGTTTTACCTCCTTTTTTGGATTCTGTGTGGGTTATTCATGAGTTTATGAATATGTTCTCTATAGATTTTCCTAGTATGCCTCTGGATTGTGATGTTGATTTTGTCATTGATGTTGAGTTGGGCACTAAGCCCATTTCTATTTCTCCTTATAAGATAGCCTCAATCGACTTGAAGAAATTAAAGAATTAGTTATAGGAGTTATTAGATAAGGGATTTATCCGACCTAGTGTATCTTGAGGTGTGCTTGTCTTGTTTGTGAAGAAGAAAGATAGGTCTATGTGTATATGTATTGATTATCGACAATTGATTAAGGTGAAGGTTAAGAATAAGTATCCTTTTTCTCGTATTGATGATTTATTTGATCAGCTTTAGGGTGTTGCGGTGTTTTTGAAGATTGACTTGAGGTTTGAGTATCACCAGTTGAGGATTAAAATATCGGATATTCCAAAGACAACTTTTTGGACTCGTTATAGTTATTATAAGTTCTTGGTCATGTCCTTTGGGTTGACCAATGCCCGAGCCACATTCATGGAGTTGATGAACCAGGTGTTTTGACCATATTTTGACTCCCTTTTTATTATATTTATAGATGATATCTTGGTTTATTCCAAGAGTGAGGCTGAGCATAACGAGTATTTGTGGATTATGCTTCAGAGATTGAGGGATGAAAAGTTATATGACAAATTCTCTAAAAGTGAGTTTTAGTTGGATTCTATTTCCTTCTTGAGTCATGTAGTAACTAAGGAGGGTATTAAGGTTGATCTAACCAAGATTGCAGTAGTTTGTGATTGCGCTAGACCTAGTTTGCCCATCGAGATTTAGAGTTTTGTTGGCTTGGCAGGTTATTATTGGCGTTCTGTTAAGGGTTTCTCATCCATTGCAGATCCATTGACCAAGGTGACTCATAAAAAGATTTCCTTTCAATGGTTTGATGCTTGTGAGACAAGCTTTCAAAAGCTCAAAGATTTGTTGACTTCATCTCCTATCTTGACTTTTCCTATAGAGGGTGTGGGTTTTATCATCTTCTTTGATGCTTCAGGTGTTGGATTAGGTATTGTATTAATGCAGGAGGGTAAGATGATTGCGTATAATTCTTATTAGTTAAAGCACCATGAGAAGAATTACCCTACCCATGATTTGGATTTATGCGCGATTATTTTTTGATTTAAGTTGTAGAGGCACTACTTTTATAGAGTTCATTGTGATATTTTCTCAGATCATCATAGCCTTCACTACTTCTTCACCTAGTGAGATCTTAATATGAGACAATGTCGTTGTCTTGAGTTGCTTAAGTATTATGACTTGACTATTCTTTATCATCCGAGCAAGGCTAATATGGTTGTGGATGCCTTGGGTCAGAAGTCGACTAGCATGGGCAGCTTGGCATATCTCTTGACCTAGGAAAGGCCTTTGGCCTTAGAGGTTTAGTCTTTAGCTGAACAGATGGTTGGGATTGGCATTTCGACCCTTGGGTGTCTTTTGGCATTTGTGGAGGCTAGGTCTTCTTTGATGGACTCAATTCGAACTCCTCAGTTTAATAATGTGGGATTGATATCGATTCGTGATACAGTGTTAAGTGGTGAGGGTAAGGAATCCTCACTTGATTTAGATGGAGTTTTGAGGATTGGGTGCTGATTTTGTGTTCCAAGAATGGGTTACTAGATTAGATTGATTTTGGAGAAGGCACATTGTTCCAGGTATTCCATCTATCCAAGAGTGACTAAGATGTATTATGACTTGAGGCAACATTACTGGTGGGGTGGTATGAGGAAAGATGTAGCATACTTTGTAGCTCATTGCCTTTGTTGTCAGGAGGTGAAGGCTGAGCAATTGAGACATGGTAGATTGCTTCAATGGTTACCCATTCCCAAGTAAAAGTGGTAACAAATTACTATGGATTCTATGACTGGGTTGCCTCGCACTTCCCATGGATTTGATAGTTGGGTCATCATAGATCGATTAACCTAGTCTGTGCATTTTCTTTTGGTGTAGGTCTCCTTCAATGCTGAGAGGTTAGCCTGTATCTATATTCACAAGATTATGCGACTACATCTATATGCTGGTGTCTATTATATCAGATAAAGGCTTTGTGTTCTATTCTCACTTTTGGAAGACTTTTCTGGATGAGTTAGGTATGCTGATTGACCTTAGCACTACATTTCACCCTAGATGAATGGACTATTCAAATTTTAAAATATATGCTCTGTACGTGTGCGATGGATTTTAGTGGCTAGTAGGAGCAATATTTGGATTTATCAAAGTTTGCCTATAATAATAGCTACCATTCTAGTATCAATATGAATCATTTTGAGGCTTTGTATATTAGGCGTTGTCGCTCTCCAATTGGTTGGTTCGATGTTTCTTAGGTGAGACCTCAAGGTACGGACTTGTTTCATAAGTTCTTCGATAGAGTTAGGATCATTCAGGATAGACTTCGAGCGACTCAGATTAGACAAAAGTGTTATGTGGATCATAGACTTCGTACCTTAATATTTGGTGTTAGTGATTGTATTTTCCTTTGACTTTTACCCATGAAGGGTGTGATGAGGTACTAAAAGAGGGGCAAGCTTATCCCTAGGCATATTGGTCCATTTGAGATTCTTTGGACTATCGGTGATGTAGCTTATGAGTTGGATTTTCCTCCAGAACTATCAGCCGTTCTTCCATTTTTCATGTTTCCATGCTTTGTCATTACATACTAGATGAGTCTCATATCATTCGTTTGGATTCAATTCAATTAGATGAGAGGCTTTCTTTTGTTGAGGATCCAATCTCTAGTTTATCTAAGGATGTTAGACAGTTGCATTTTAGAGTTATCCCTGTGGTTAAGGTCCAACAATGACATCGACCTATAGATCAGGCTACTTAGAAGGTCGAGTCTGATATGTGTAGTTTTTATCCCTAGCTCTTTGATGATTCAGGTATTTTTTTGCCTTTTGTTTGAGTACGAAATACATTTTTAGTAGTAGATAATGCAATGACCTGAATTTTGGTGAAATATATGAAATATGTGTTTTGTATGATTTGACTATTTTAACCATCCTTGTAGTTGCATTATGATATTTCTGGGGTGTGAGGTTGATTGGCATGATTTCTAATGTATTTTGGTGCCATTTGTGCGATATTGTAGTTTTTGGTGGCTTCAAGAGTCTTATATTTGATTTTAGTTGATATATTTTGATTCGTGCAATGGATGGTAATACGGACTATGCTAACAAATCCAAAACATCAATTTTAGGGTGGTAACATGTTTGATGTGGTTTTATGGCTTTTAAATCCCATTTCGGCCCTCGATTTGGAAAGTTGTGATTTTGGGTTTTGGGGGCCAAATTTGTAAGAAGCAACGTCTTTTTAAAAATTTGATATCTTCATTGAGTCTAGAGCGTCAAATTTGATTGGGTATAATAATTTGTTTGCATTCACGGGATTCTGGATGAATCTTGAGGGGCCCATAGGGACTCAAAATGATCCAAAATCCCCAGCTGGTGCACCAACTATCTGGTGCACCCGCGATCGCAAACTGATGCCGCGATTTTAATAGGGCCAGCAGTCAGGATTTCGTGATTGCAATCGTAATGCCCCTAACGGATGAGATACCACGATCGTAACCCGTGGACCGCGATTGCGAGTACTGAGTATAAATGCCCATCTTTCATCATTTTTGAGACTTGGAGCTTAGGGTTTCGTGGTTTTAAGAAACTTTCTCCATTTCTAAGCTTTGGTAAGCTCCATTACACCCATTTCAACTAATCTCTTCCATCTTTAACAATAGATTCTTGTTTTAATACGAATTTGAAAATGGAAATTGAGAATTTTGGCCCCAAAGGCCCAAAATTATATTTCTTCAAATTAAGTCCCAATTCAATACTTTTTCAGTTGAACAATGCTCCTAATCCTATAATTACTAGTTTTTTCTCTTAATTTTATATTCAAAACAACTTCGATTCTTGACTTTTAAAGGAATTTTAAAGATTTTACCTAGTAAAGTTTAAAAATGTTTTTTTTTTCGATTTGGACCTCATTTTCACTTGGGTTTATAGCTTTCGACTCCTAAAAACATAGGGAACATGTTTTTTGAAATAAATTTATAATTTTTTCCTTCTTTTTTGAAAACCCATTTCGGGAGTCCATTTTGACCCTGACTTGAAATTAGACAATATGGGTGTTATTGGCTTCCTTTTGATGCGTAGATTCTATATTCTAATATTTTAATTGTTTTATGGTCCATTCGTGAGGTGTAAGGATTTGGAATTGAAGTGTAACGGAACGATTTTGGCATTTGAGGTAGGTTATGACTTAACTCTTTTAGACTGGGTTGGATAGATAATTTGTATACAAAATGCATGTTAAGAGTGTGTGAACTAATCATGAAAAATAGCTATATTATTGTGTTGTGCTTGTGTGGGGGCCTATATGTGATGTAATTGGTGTATTTAATGTATTATGTACTTTGTGTGATTGAGGGGTCCTATGTGATGTTGATAGCCTATATATATGAGAATAATTATGTTATGTTTAGTGAAAAGCATATTGTGGTACCAAATGTGTATTGTGATGTATTCATACTCTATTGACATATGAATCATGTGAAAATGCATAAATGGTTGGAAATATTGAGTGGATAGTTGGCTCACGTGATTGGCCTATTGGTTGGTTATGGAAATACCCATTGTCGTTGGTTGTGAGCATTACATCCTTATATCAAATTCATTCATGGAAAAACTGGTACCACCATGGAAATAATGAGAAACAGTGGCAACACCTTTTCATAAAACCCTCCTCGAGGGATGTGCCGACGAGAAGATGTTTTGGCATCTTATAAAACCCTTCTCAAGGAATGTTCTAGGGAGGAGATATGATATATGGATTGTATACGGGTTGTCAAACCCCCCACGGGTTCTACATCGGGAAGCTTTAGCTCCGTAGGTGTATATGAAGGTTGTGCGATAGTCTCGGAGGTTGTGCGACGACCTCGTGCTTCACATCATCATCATCATCACTATTCTATTATGTTAACCTTATTATGCCTGTGATGTGATTGTATATTCTGTTCGACTTGTTACCTATCCATTATTCTATCTTTCTTTACCTATAGTTGATGCTCTCATACATGTTTTTCTCTTTTCTTTGCATATATGTGGTATAAATGTATACTTGTATTCTATTTTGGTGATTTACTGTATTGTATGTGGATATTATAGAACTGTTAGTGCAAGCCGTATTGGCTACCGTTGTGGGATATTTTCTGAGTGCAGGTGGCATTCGCTTAGTGTGTATTTTGTATGCTTTATTTTTTACTTTACTCGATCGGCCTATGATACCTACTGAGTACAAGTGGATCATACTCATCCCTACTGTGCCCTTTCGGTGCAGATTCTGGTGCGGGTGCATCTTGCGTGGCTTGATTTTGGGTGCTTTGGAGATTTTTCGAGGTAGTGGTTGATCTTAGCTATATGAAATCTACTTATGTCTTCTCTTATTAGACCATTTCTTTATTGTATTTCAGAGACAAAGTTATATCCTATTTTGGATGTCCTTTGTATTGAATTCTTTGATTGTATTACTTGTTCTTACACTATTGACGCCAGGTTTTGGGAATGTATGGTATTTTTGTTATATTTCTTTCCATATTTGTGATATTTTAGGGTTCGGTTCCATTATAGAAGCCTTGCCTTGGGGTTATTATTGTCTTTTCCCCCTTGTATATCAGTTTGGGTGATAGGCTTACTTGTTGAGGTTCACCGCGACAAGTGCCATCATAGCCCTTATTTTTGGGTCATGACAACTGATGAGTGCAATAAGGATATTTAGTTGAATAATAAATAATTTATTATGGTTGCTTAATTCATTCATTCTACAAATTAATTCCATAATCAGAAGGCTTGCTAATTAAATTTATGGTCCATATTGTGACCAAATAATTAAGAATTAAATGAAATCTATTTCCTGGTGAAAAAGAAATAAGAATTTATTTTTGGTGAAAAAGAAAGACCTAGCAGGTTTGGGAAATGATTTAAAACCCATGAAACATGTTTGTGGTTTTTTTCTACTAAGAAAAAAGGGTCTTCCCGCCTTCTTCGATGAGAAATTTGCTCACATGGATTTTGCTTATTTTGATAGTATTTGGTCACACAACAGAAGGCTATGGATCTGGAAGATGATTGCGTCTGTGTTTGTTGCTCGTTTTTGAAGGTTCGATTCACATTTGTGGTCACACTTCAAGAGATAAATATCGATTTATGCTTGATTAAAATCTATGATTATGTGTTGTCTATATGATATGAAAGTGATCATGCCTATTTTTTTCAGCTATGTATGCCTATTTTCCAACAGTATGATCAGACATCCATCTAAACAATCTCATTTTTGCTTATCAACTGCTGGACATATGAGTTCTTGATGGACCAATATTATTTCCATGTAGAATATTCGTATAGATAAGTACGTTATAGAATCGAGCCCTAATTATATATACATATATATATATATACACATATATATATATATGTATATATATATATATACAATATATATATATACATATATATATGCATATAAAGGAGATCATAGACAAGGTGACGTGTACCTCTTTATGGCTTCTATTCAGATTTCTTTTCCTTTTTTAAAGTTTTTTCTCGTCATTCTTTTCCTTGAATAATTTGTTTGATTTAAAAGTAATCTATATTTTTTGAAATAATTATATCTCATGAATAATAAAAAAAAACCCATTCATGTTCATTCATTATTATTATGCTCTTAGTAATATTCATAACTTTCCCAACTCAGATTACCGGATCGTGAGGGCACCTACTCTACTCCACCTAGATAAGAGAACTCCTTACCACCCGTTCAGCATAACATATGAAAATATTATGAAATAGAAATTACCAACCTTTATTACAACTGTTTTATTATAAATATTAAGTGTGAAATATAAACTACCCCTAGGAACTAGTCTAAACATGTGCAAGAACTTCTAAATACAGAACGCTAAGACTGGATACAACTTCCACCATGTATGGGAGGAGTAGAAGCTATTGAAGGATCTTTATCCTAAAAAATTATGAAACCAACACTTATCCCTATAAAAGACTACATCCCAAAAGAATATAGCAAGAGCAATATTAGTACAAACAACACGTACTGGTAGGTATCATCGACTGACCATAGTTAGATCGCATAAACACTATAGAAATTACCAAAAAATCATGACAACTTATATAATAATTTAATTCATAATACCTTCATTCTCTTATGCTATCTTTATCAGTTGTTTTAACTAAGAGTATTTTCATTCTTATTTCCATTGATCATTTATCACCTTCACATCAAGTGTCATCACACCTAACTTTTACTTGTTTGATCCTAATAGTTTTTAATCATGGTAAATGATTAATAATCATCACCTTGTAACAAATACAACTATGAACATACATTATGATACATATCCCCTAAGTTTATGACACTTTCTCTGTTCAAGTAACTCCACAACTTCAGTCAAATACATGTCATGAGACAACAAGCCAAGTCAAATCGTGACCAAATCAACAACCTAACTCTAGCAATATCCAAGTGAACAACGATGAATCTAACCATATCCAAGTCAACAACCATGACGTGAACAATATCCAAGTTAACCAACCATGACTATAACAATATGTAAGTCAACAATCATGAATCTAACAATATCTAAGTCAACAAGCCATGACTCTTACAACCAGAATCCCCAAATATGTGACAAGTAACCGAGTCACACAAGAATCCTAAATATATCAAGCGATATCATAATCTGATTCCCCCAAAGAACCTATAAAAACAAACACAATATAACTTGGTACACTCATAGAACCAATATAAACACCAACAATAACTATAATTATACACCTGATCCACTAAAGAAATCGTCACACTCATACATACCATGCATATATAAGCTAAGGATCTAATAGTTTCCCACTAGTCATGACCCGCAGGGGATGAACTCTGATTCGTATACTGTATTGGTGTGGTAATCAAGAAAACCAATGATTCATATCAAACAATCCCGTGAAGGTGTCCAAATTTTGGTTCATCCCTTAATAATAATGAATATCACAATAATCACAACCATACTGAGAATAAGCGATCATACTAGTACAATCAACAATCCATTAACATAACCTCATTATATATTGTTAACACTTTGGTTATCATTTATCAGTTTTAATCCTTAGGTATTCATTACAACAATAGAAAACCACCCAAATACTTCGTTAACTCGAGTTAATGAATACATGTAAACAAAAATCATACTTTAACTCACTAAATCACAAGTAGATATGAATAATTGGTTTCATGAATTATAGTACGTCCGAAGACCAATTTATAGATTATTTAAGTAAGCATTATCAAGCCTTATTCATTAAATTCAAGTAGTTATTTTAGGAGTGCATGTTCAACCAATTGGTTTCTAAAATCTAGCAATTCATTCATTATTCTAATCCCCCTTTATTTCTACTGAAACTAGAAATTCTGCCATTATCTAGCAACCATACATTCATGTTGTTACTAGGTTTATGACCTACTCCATTAGTCAATTATTCAGTTCTATTCAACTTACAATCTACCTTTATTCATAAAAAATTATACCTTTTACTTCCTAACCTTTAGTCTAACTTAACCTTAGGCCCTTAAGTTAAGTTACTGCCTCCTTATATCATTATTAGTCCTCGTCACTACACTTACGCAAGATTATTCAATATTTCAACCACACATAATAACAAGTTCACCCTTTTATGATAATTAGGCTAAATAACTAGATTATGAGCTCACAACATCTTATTGTCACCTATATTCATATTACAATTCACCATAAAGTTATACAAACATAAAACATCCTTCAAGAATTCATACATTCATACTTCAACATACAATTAGGTTCTTATTAAATTTAATTCATATTTTATCCATTCAAAATCTATGTCGTAGGCCTTAACATGATTTCTCTTATTAAATCTACATTATGGATACGATTACTAACCACGGTCTACTACTCATAAACCATAACCTACCTGGGCGCCAAGATGATGCAATAAGTAGCCATGAAATGGATTATCTTGCTTTGTATTCATCTTTTCAAAGTCTAATCATCTAATAAACAACAATTATATGAGTAATTAATAAACTACTCTTCAAACAAAAACTTTGGAAATTCAATCCTACTAATTTTACCTTTATTTACGATCTGCAAAATTATCTAAGGGTCAATTAGTCATCAAAATAGTTCCTTCAAGCTTAGCCCAACTTTATTAATAGAGAATTTAGGCTAAAAGATTCCACCTTTATTGAATTTAAAATCAACAATAATCAATTTTTATATTTTGAAAATACTAATTCATGCTAGGGACTGTTAATTAATATTTTAGAAGTGATTCATGGTGATATTAACCTAACCCATAGGGTTTTTCCAAAAATATCATGAACTTAGGGTTCAAGTCCTCAAGAATTTCACCATTAATGGTTGTACTAATGATTCTAGGATATTAAAGAACTAAAAAATGAAGAAGATGACTGAAGAAACTTATCTCAATGAAGAATTTTCACCCATATCAAGAGAAAATTGCCCCTCTAGGGCTAAAGAATGAAAATTTGGGATTTAGAGGTTGAAACCCATCAAAACGTGTTATGAGCTGTTGTTTGTGAAGTTATAGTGGCCTGACCCACTTTAGCAGTGCCGCTATAGTGCCCCAACCCGCTACAATGCCCTCAACCTTTTTAGTTCGAATAATCTTTAGTAAAATGGTCATAACTTTGTACTCAAAAATTAGATTAATAAACGATCAGTTGCGTTGGAAGGAAAACTACAATTATATCTAATTTGGTAGGTATTAGTCATTCTAAATTCTTATATTCTAGGATTACTGCTCGTTTGATGTTGATCCTATTTTATACTTAATCCGAAACTAAATCGATAAGGATATTTTCAACTTAACTTTGTGTTAGGAGTATTGTATAAAGTTAGTATATATCAAATGCACTCCAATGATAAAAAATTTATCCTAGCACCTGTGACGTATGAGATTCATATACCTTTTATCATAGATATTTTAGTACCGACAAAACAACTAGTTAACTATGATTGGCAAAGGTGTAAAGAATCTATGGGTAGGAGTGGTTTTTTAATTTTCTAAATTGTAGTCTTCTCATTTTAATTTCGATGGTATTATTTATTTTTTGATATCCAATTTTCACTAATCTTTGAAACTACTAATCAAGTTATGATTACTTGAGTTGTAATAATATTCATTTATTTTTTTATTTAAATTTTGGTCACCTGAAAGTTACAAAATCTGATTTTAGGTGCTTAAGGTTGAAATTTTATTTGCTTTGATAGAAACCAAGAGAAAATTAAGCAAATTTAGAAGATCTTATAGAGTCATATATGTAAATATAAAATATAGAAGAAATTATTGTAAAAGAATAAAAAAATAAAAGTTTTGTCCAAATAAAGGTGCCACATCACTTTTCTAATTCCTACCTTCATACATATATTGATGGTGAGAATTAAAATTTGAGTTTCCAAATGTAAATTTAATTATAATTTTTAAAACCAAAGAATATGAGCCCTAGAAAAGTTTTAAAACGTTAGACCACATTCCTTCTTTGATGATATATAGATAAATTTTGTTACATCTGATAAAAACAGGTTCTACTTTGGTGTAAAATTCAATCCATTAGGAATAATAACTAAGGATTCTGGTAATTTATTTTATAGTGTCTTTTACAATTAGGTTTTACTTTTATTACTCTTTGCATTTAAAGCATTAGATATATTTAGATACAGAAGAGGAATCATGATTTTTAATTATAATTTTTTTTATTTATTATGTTTTGATATTCCATCTATATATGCAAAAATAAAATTTTAATAAAAGATATAAATTTATATCATCTACATAGTGATAGAGAATAAAGTATCCTTGGAAGATCATAAACTATTAGAAAGTAAAAATTTAGAATAAACAATAAACCAATTGCAAATAGTGTTATGAATTTAAATTAAATTTAGTCATGTGAAGTTGAGAACTAAAAAGAATCTTAGCACATTCTTTACACTTGAATAGTTATTTTATAAAATATTTCATCACCGCGTGAAGTGTGGTCCATTGTAATAATCTTTTTTTATAATTTTTAGATTTATCTATATTTTGATCACTTTGTCTTTTTTCTTCGTTGCTATAAATTATTTATGATTTCTAAGGATGGTTGACACGGTTCCTGAATCAGTTGGGAGTGATTTGAGTGTGTTTGAGTAGCCTTGAAAGTGATTAGTTTGATTCAGTTAATATTTTGTGATCCAAGTATAGGATGGTGATTCCGTCAGTTTCATTACACTTGAATTGTCAATTTTGAATTATTATTGTTGTTTGTTTGAGTTTTGAGTCTTTATTTTGAGTTTTGACCATTGGATGAGAAACTAGTGTAAGTAGCCTAAAAGGGATCCCGGAGGTTAACTTATTGATAATGATCTTTTATGATCAATTCGATGATTTTGTTGAGTCTGAAATATCAAAATTAGCCTAATAGTATTATTAATTTATTTATGTGGCGTCATGACTGAATACCAAGGGTGATTCGAAAGATTTTTTAAATCATTTTCTTAGATGGTTGCTATCATCTGGTGAAGCAAAAAATCCTTCTTCCCATTTGTAGGGGCCATTCATATTTGTGGAGAAGGAATTCTCTTGTCATCACCAATGCGAGGTAGTGGCAATTTTTGTGAAGAGATCGAGGTTAGGTCGGGTCTATTTCTTCATTGTGTTCGTGATCGGTTCACTGCATTTGCTAAAGTTCTGGTTGTTAGCCTTTGCGAATTCAAAGGTCCAACCACCTTCGTGATAGAGACACTATTAACCTAAACAATAGTTAAATCTCCATTTCATGATTTTCTCTATTGTTGGATCTTGAGACCTCAGTTTTGAGTGATTTCAAGAAAATTTTTGTCACACTTTCTTGAGAAATTTCTAAACCTTATTTCTATCATTAACCATGATTTATCTTTCAAACAACTTTAAAACTTGAATTTAAATTTAGAATTTTAGAGGTTTTACTCAGTAAAGTGAGCAAAACATTTTTTTCTTCGATTTCAATTTATTTTTAATGGATTTTCATATATAGAATCCTTAGAGTATGAATAAATTTATTCATAAATAAAATTTCAAATTTACAATTTTTTCTTCAGTCATTTGTTAAAGTATTTTTAGATTCAAAATGAGAATAGAAAACATGCATATCATTAGGCTCCTCTTGACGTGTAGATTACATTTTTGATAGCTTAAATTTGTTCTAAGACCGTCCTAAAAGAAAGATCTCCTTGTTGAAGGTTCCTGGCCTATGTTTTGATTTTTTGATGGAGATATTGACTTAATTTTCTTTAAGCCGCCTGGGTAGTTAACCATTCGTATTAAGTATGCAATGAGTTGAGTATTTGATTGTGAGATTTATCTTTTGAGATTATAATTTTATAGTGTTAACCTTGTGGGGGCTTATGTGAATATTATTATTGACATGAAAAGGTTTTATTATTGTAATGTCTGTGTGTGGGCTGATATTAATCTTGTTTGAGCATTATTTGCCTTTATTATTTCTGAGACCCCATAAAATTTTATCAAATTTATGTTTGACCCTCCTGCATATGTAATATTATATTTTGACTTGAATTATGTTAAGAGATGTTAAAAGGATATTTTAGAATTTTTTGAAGGGGTTCTAGGTCATTTTTGGACGACCAGGCAGTAAGCCTCCACGATAGTGGTGTGCCATAGAGGATAACCTCTACGACAAGAACGTGGTATGGAGGCTACCCTCTGCGATTGCGGTGTACCATGCCTCTATGTAAATTTTATCCAATTTTATTTTTTTTACTTAGGGTGAGGGGCTTTTGGTCTTTTTACTCCTTACATAACTTTATAACATTAAAGTGATCTTTTTCCTACAGTTTTAAAAGAGCAAAACCATTCTTTTTCCTCTTTAACTCAAAACCCAAGAAAAGTTTAAGTGTCTTACAAGGATTCAACATTCAAGCTCCAACCTTTGAATTCTCTTTGAATTATTCTATATTTCAGACATGCTCATCCTTAACTTGTATTTTTTCATTATGGCAAATATTTAATCTTTATTCGTATGATTTTAATTGGTGGATTTGAAATTGGGTTGAGAAATTTTGATGGTTATTACTTGAATTGTATTTCCCATATTTTAAATATGTTTTTATACTTTAATTTATGGTTTTTTGGGATGAATGGACGAATTTTTATGAGGATTGGAATGGAGAACATGAGTTTTTCCTAAATTGATGAAAATCTAGCTCGTTGATAGCATTAACCTCAACCCACCTTTGTGACTTTGTTTTAAATATGGAATTTGCATTATTTAACTCACTTTTGAAAATATTTCATTCATCAAAGGAATAAATGGATAAAAATAGATTTGGATGGACTTGGTGGCCATGACTTTGATTTTAAATGGAATTTGGGAGCCATTTTAGTTATATGAATTGGTTTGGCATAATTATATTAGCTTGAAATCATATTGGTATGACGACACCAAGTTGGTAAAGTCCTTAATGAAGACTCTTGGGTTAATGGTTGGATTATGTACAACTATTTTAATTTGGGCTTAAAGGAAATCATGTAACTTACCGTGAAGGTGTAGGTGCTGGGGGAATCAACACTGGAAATCTCATTTGCCGGTGTTAGGGGTCCATATGATTGTGTGTGTGTGTATATATATATATATATATATATATATATATATATATATATTCGAGAGGGCTATAGCCTTGATGTCTTTAGCCTTTCCTTGGATTTTACCCAGTTCATGCAGCTAACACGCACTGGGGTCTTTCCAACAAAGGAAACTGGACCCATGTATCCCTTTGGTGCCTTTAGGACAGAGCGACATACATAGTTCAGGTTAACACCTTAATCTCTTATGTTCATGGCCCTTGTCCCTATGCCCGGTATCCTATATATATTAATATGAATGTGCCACAGATGGTTTATGATTGGATTTTGGTAATTTCATTATATTATCCCTATCCCCTAAGTTACATTACAATGCTCTCTCCACTGATCATTCTTGGACACTACATCTTTTCATGATATAGAGTTTGAGGTATTTTCTATTTCTCATATACAACGTGTAATACCCATATTATTCATATCTCAGTTTAGCTCCTAGATGCATATATAAGAGGCTTAAAGCCTAAAAATTTCTATAAGTGTTGGGGGCATAGTCTTATTTTTGGACTCTTAACTTTGAGGAGTTTTAAATTAGTCTTCTCAACACTGAGACATAGATTTTTGAGTTAATTCATATTTAGGGGTGTAAGGATCATGTCTCGGGGAAGTTTTGGATTTTTTGGATGAGGATTGCGTCGTGTCTGGATTTAGATTCTAGAACCACACCGTGATAATGGTGCATTGTGGTGGGTATAGCGATGATCCCTTCATCGCGTTGCGGTACCCCTATAATTTGCATTCCAGTTTTAAATTTAATTCTTTGATAGTCAATTGAATTTTTTCCCCTTAATCCAATTCGTAAAAAGATGAACTAAAATGTTAGTTAGGGCATTATATGCCCATTTCCCCCTAATTTTCCTCTAAAAACCTTAATCATCTCCCAAGTTCATCAACTTCATTAGCTCCTCTTCAAGAAAACCAAGAAATTATGTTCCCAAATTCAAAAAACCTTCAAGAAAGCTTAAAGATTTGTGTTTCTCTTCAAAGATTTAAGGTTTAAGGTATGTGTGATGTTCATCCATGGGCCCTTTCCACCCATGTAGTCTAGGAATCTATTTTATGTTTTAAATTATGAATTATATGAATTTTGATTACAAGTTATGTTTACAAATATTTTCGATGGGATGAGCCCCTTACACGTTTGATTGAC
Source organism: Capsicum baccatum var. pendulum (assembly GCA_030864225.1). Classification (NCBI taxonomy): domain Eukaryota; kingdom Viridiplantae; phylum Streptophyta; class Magnoliopsida; order Solanales; family Solanaceae; genus Capsicum; species Capsicum baccatum. The sequence goes on from CM061551.1 coordinate 72,778,273, forward strand.
AAATTTCCATGTTAAATCCCTAATTTATGATTTTAGTACTGTAACTATATTTTAAATCACATTATTTACCCATTCCCATGCTTAAATTCATGACTCCCATGTGCTAGATGAAATATCTAAATATTGGGTAAAGCTATATATTTCCTTATTGTTATTATTATTGAGTGATGGTGGGTTATGAATACCTGACACTTTGTTGTTTACATAAATTCAGTATTTTAAAAATGATTTTAGATAAACTATGAGCATTATCATTTAGTCAAGTTATTTATGATTAGTTGTTTGCTTAGTTAAACATAGTTCAGTCAAGTAATCAGTGTCAGTTAAGTTGGGAGTAGGATTTAGCACTGAGCGAAGCCAGGATTGGGGGCTCAACCTGCCAGTTGAGGGTGTGACCTTTAGTAGTAGTTCCTTAGTTCTAGAACTACATAGCCAATGTAAAGTTAGACATGTCAACCTACCAGTTAAGGGTTGATAAAGTGTTTACGTACTAGTTGAGGGTAACATATATCTCATTAGAGCACCTGCCAGATGAGGGTAACTCAGTAGACCCACATAATCATTGTTAGTACCTGTGGCATGGTATTGGAACCCTTCCAACTGGGGTTACAGGTTGACCACACTTAGCTCAGATTGGGACTTGTCGGTTAGATGGTACCTCCCACATTCTCAGTTCAATATTCAGTATAAAATTTAGTTCAGTTTTGCTTAACCATATCATATAGACTTTCGGTTATTGAGTTATCAGATTTTAGTAATTTAGTTTACAGATTATTTCAGGAATATTATATGCTTGGTCTTTCATTCTGAGTATTTCAATTTTAATACATGCATACTCAGTTATCTCATGCTATTCAGCCAGTCATTATTTCACGCACGGTTAACCTTTGCATTTTAACCTAATCTTATCTCATATACCAGTATATTCAAAGTACTGACCACATATTTTTCTTTATGCTATGATGTATTATATCATAGGTTCGGACGCTCAGTTTCTTGACCGTGCTTAGACAAGTCCAGTGTTACAGCAGCAGCAGCAGTGGTGAGTTCTCATCCTTCAAGGATAAGTTTATCCTTTATTTAGTTATTTCAGTATTTCTCTATTTCATTCAGTTGGAGTACATTGGGTATTGGTCCCATCAACTCCACAGTCAGTATTTAGAGGCTTTTCAGATAATCAGACATTCTATTAGATGGTTATTTAGTTACCAAACTTTTTAGTATTATCAGTTAGTTTAAATTTAACAGTTATACTTTTAGTATTCATATTGACATAAATATGTTTCTCAATACATCTTCCGCATATGTGTTTTGTTTCTATTATACTCAGTGCTCACAGCAGGGACCAACTTATGTGTTAGCATGTGGTCACTAGTGACCGTAAGCACCGTTGTCACAACTAGGGGTATCCTTGAGTCATAAAAAAACTTGGTATCAAAGCCTAAGGTTTTACAGTATCCTAGGGAGTCTGAAAAGCCATGTTGAGTAGAGTCTTATGCATGGGTGTGAAGCATACCACACCTATGGACAATAAGCTACAAGAATTTGTAGGAAAAGTTTCCTTTCTTTCAATATTCATGTCGTGTGAGTGAGCATGAGCTCTATTTAAATTCTCTTTCTAATCCATACTTTATTCTATTACAGTAAATACCTCCCAGAAAGAATAACAAAAGAAGGAATAAGAACCAACCCGCACTCTATCTATTCAGGAAGATCCCCTAAATGTGCATATCTCTCACAACGAGTTCAAAGCTATATTCACTACCTTAGATCATTTAGTAGCCATTTAGTATAATCAGCAGGCTATTTCCCTAACTAATCCAGTGGCAAGTAAAACTATAGCTAGGATTTAGGATTTCACCTGAATGAATCCCCCTTTGTTTTTGGGATCCAAGTCTGAGAAAGATCTATAAAAGTTTCTTGATATGATTTAGAAGATGACTGATACCATGGGTGTCACTTCTAGTGAGAGTATAGAGTTGGCTTCTTACTAGTTACAGAATATAGAAAGGTGATAGGGGTGATGAGGTAGGGCCTGTAGAGTGGGAAGAGTTTTCTACAACCTTTTTAGATGGATTCTTTCCTTTGGAGTTGAGGGAAGCTAAGGTACTGGAGTTTATTAATTTGAAACAAGGTAGTATGAGTGTAAAGGAATACTCGCTTAAGTTTACTCAGTTGGTGAGGTATGCTTGTTTGGTGGTGGCTGCTAATAGGACAAAAATAAGTAAGTTCGTATCTCGTATATCTGATAGTGTGGTCAACGAGTTTAGAATTGCCATGTTGATTAAAGAGATGGACATATTTTGGCTTATGGTCCATGCTCAATAGACTGAGGAATAGAAATTAAGGGGAGAGAGCGAGGGAGAATAAGAGGGCCAGAACAGGTAGCTTTAATTTTTCTTAGCCAAAGTTAGAGAGTGGTAATCATTCTCAGTTCCGTCAAAATTCTTTAGCCCCAGCTCTATCTTAAGCTAGTGTACCAGTACCAAGGTTCAGGAATAAAAGTTTGAATGTGGTGCCAGCCTCCAAGACCCAAAGTAGTGTGAACAGTGGTCATGCCAATTCGATTTATAGAGAATGTGGTAGGAATCATAAGGGTGTATGTAGAACCAATAATGAGGTATGGAAAGCCAGGCCACAGAGTTAGGGATTACCCAAAGAGTGGTCGGCAGGATCAATCCAATTAGTCATCTACTCTAGTAGGTCACCCGACTCAACACGACACTACTTCTAGTGCCACCAGTTGTCAACATCAGAATAGATTTTATAAAATCCAAACCCATCATGATAAGGAAAGCTTTCTTGATGTGGTTACATGTACGTTACTTGTCTTTAATCTTCATGTTTATGCTTTATTAGTCCCCAGAGCTTTGCTCTCCTTTGTAACCCCCTATATAGCAGCCAATTTTAGTATCAGTCTCGAATCTTTAGCAGAACCCTTTTGAGGGTCTACCTAGTATGTGTCTCTATTGTGTCTAGGTAGGTATATAAGAAATATCCAGAAACAATATCCGAGAAAGTCAATTCAGTATATCTTTTAGAGTTAGAGATGACTAATTTTGATGTAATTCTTGATATAGATTAGCTCCACTCATGTTATGCCTTAGTTGATAGCATAAATAGAGTCAATTAATTTCTGTTTCCCAATAAACCAGCCATCAAATAGAGGGGTAGTACCCTAGTTTTGAGGGGTAGTACCCCATTTTTTAGGGGTTAGGTGCATTTTCAGATCCCTTCTCAGAATCCTACGATAGCATATGACCTAGATTAAAAGCATGAACCCAGAATTTTAGTAGCAGTAAAGTAGGGGTAGTGTTATCGAAATTTAGTGGATTATATATCCATGGGGTTTGTTGTATGATCGATGCACTAGAAGGCTTGAAATAGTGTATGCAAGAATATTATGTTTATTGATTTGAAATTAAGTATGGTGATGTGGGTGTGAGTTAGAGATATGATATTTGTAGGCTATGAAAGGATTTAGTGTGATTCATTATAGGTTTGGAGATATCCATGTTACGTGTTAGGATCTAAGTTTGAATTTTAGATGGTTGTAGTTCAGTTTAGAGTTTATCAAAAGGGTCCCATAGACTTAGAGTGATGGCTTATAGCTAAGAGGGAGATGATAGAATAAGTAACCAAGTCAGGCTCTCAAATTCTAATAGTGATGCCAGTATGTTGTAAAATGGTAGTAAGGGAGGACGACATCAAACCTATTCTTATTTTAATATTTGCACATCAGTTATCATGATATCTACTCACCCCTTACATGTCAGCTCTATAATCATAGCTCATATTCGTGCACCTTAGATAAAATCATATACTCTTCCAGTCCCTAGTATGAGGAGTTCCAATTCACTCAGCAGTACAAAATATGTTCCATGAGTTTATGAACTTCAAACTCAGGTCATGCAACTCATGAATCATGTACTCATTCTTTACAGTATATTCAGTTCCAAGTGTCATGCTACTCTCTCAATGATATGAGAACATCAGATTATGTAATGTCTATCCTCAGTTTTATCTTTGTAATGAATCTAGGTCATGGATACTCTATTTCTCAGGCTTCAGTTAAGCATCCAAGTTAATCATAATGTTCTTTTATACTTTGGGTCCTCATGCTCTAACCTTTCAGTGGCCTTCTTTTATAAAATAATGGTGATGAGGAGTAATTTGTTAAATTTCGGAGAGTAAATGTTTCATGTTAACGAAATATTATTGTATGCTTGTTTTAGCTAAGGCGGTAAGTGTAAAGTAAGATTGAGGCCAAGTTCTTGATATATGTCATGGTTAGTTGAAAATTTGTGTGTGTTTTCTTAGGATAATATATGGAAGTTGTTGATGATAGAGGTTTGGAGGATATGATAAAAATGCTTTTATGGAAAGTTTTTTGGAAGTTCATGTGTGGTTAGGATGATAGGCTTGAATGGCATGTTAGTGTATAAGTGGATGACTGCATTGCGTGTTAGTAAGAAGTATAAATGTTTGCATCTTGGTAATTTATGAATTCAGTTCAATTCTTGTATCATGATTCAAATTCATAAATTAAGTCATGATTTAGTTCATAAGTTCCTCGTGCATTATCTCAGTCTTTTCTTAGTATTTCAGCCAAGTCGGTATCATTCGGGTGACGAACTATCCCAAGGGGGAGATGTTATAATACCCCCCGAGTTTTCATGTACTAAATCTCTCAACTTTTCTTCATGAAACCAAATTCTGCCTAAGACAATGGTTACTCATAAGATGAATCTCTCGTGTCTATCTCAGCCTTCTAACCATTCTTATGTCATTGCATATATTCAAGGAAAGCAATTCAGTTCATGTATCATGTTTCAGAATCAGTTATGTAATCATATTCCAAGTCATGTATGTTTATTACATGTTGTCAGTTACCTTAGTACAGTACTCTCAGTCTAACCAGTCTCATTCGAGGATGAATGTTATCAAGTGGGAGATATTATAATATCCCATATTATTCTTAGCTTAGTTCAACTCCTAGTTGCATGTATAAGAGGCTTAAAGCCTTAAACTTTCTCTAAGTGTTGGGGACTTAGTCTTCTTTTTGGACTCTTAACTTCAAAGATTTTAAAATTGGTCTTCTCAACCCCGAGATAAAGGTTTTTGAGTTAATTCATGTTCATGGGTATAAGGAGCATGTCTCGAGGAAGTTTTAGATTTTTTGGATTAGGATTGGGTTGTGTTTGGATCTTGAATCCAGAACCTCACTGCAATAGTGGCGCGTCACAGTGGGTATAGCGATGATCCCTTCATCGCAGCATGGTACCCCTCTAATCCGTGTTCCAGTTGCAAATTTAATTCTTTGAGGGGCAATTGAGGCTTTTCCCCTCAATCCAAAACGTAAAAACATGAATTAAAACATCGGTTAAAGCATTATATGCCTATTTTCCCCAATTTTCCTCTAAAAAACAGACCCAAATTATCCCCTAAGTACATCAATTTCATTACCTCCTCTTCAAGAAAACCAAGAAATCAAGTTCCCAAATATTAGAACCTTCAAGGAAGCTTAAAAATTTGTGTTTCTCTTCCAAGATTTAAGATTTAAGTTATGTGTGATGGTCATCCATGGACCCTTTCCACCCATGGAGTCCAAGAATCTATTTCTATGTTTTAAATTATGAATTATACATGTTTATGATGAATTATCTCCATGAAACTCTTATGAATATTGATTACAAGTTATGTTTACAAGTGTTTTCGATGGATTGATCCCTTTACACATTTAAATGATGAATTTCCATGTTAAAAAATTTATGATTTTAGTATTGTAACTATGTTTTCAATCACATGCTATACCTATTCTCATGCTTAAATTCATGACTCCCATGTATTTAATGAAATGTCTAAATGTTGTGTTTTTAGCAATGATCCTTTATCATGGTTTATAAAGCTTCATATGTCCTTATTATTATTTTTATTCAGTATTGGTGTGTTATGGACACCCCATATGTAGTTGTGTACATAAATTCAATATCTTTAGAATGATTTCAGAAAACTATGAGCATTATCACTCAATCAAGTTATTTATGATAAGTTATTTACTTAGTTAAGCATTGTTTAGTCCAATAATCAGTATCAATTTAGTTGGGAGTAGGATTTAGCACCAATTGAACCCAGGGGTAGGGGATCACTTGCCAGTAGAGGGTGTGATCTTTAGTAGCAGTCCCTTAGTTCTAGAACTACGTAGCCAGCGTATGATAGAGATGTCAACCTGACAGTTGAGGGTTGATAAAGTGTTTACCTGCCAGTTGAGGGCAAGACATGTATTATTAGAGCACTTACCAGATGAGGGTTATTCAGTGGATCCACACAACTATTGTCAGTATCCATGGCACGGTACTGACACCCTTCCAACTGGGGTTATAGGTTGGACCCTACTTAGCTTAGATTGGGTCTTATTGGTTAGATGATACCTCCGACAGTCTGAGTTTAGTATTCAGTACAAAATTTAGTTATTAGATTTCAGTAATTTAGTTTACAAGTTATTTCAGAAGCTTTATATGCTTTGTCTTGCATTCTCAGTATTTCAATTTTATGCTTGCATACTAAGTTATCTCATTCTATTCAGCCAGTCATTATTTCACGAACAATTAAACCTTATATTTCAGCCTAACCTCATCTCATATACCGGTACATTCAAAGTATTGACCGCATACTTTTCTTTATGCTATGATGTCTTATATCATTGGTTTGGACGCTTAATTTCCTGACCACACTTAAATAAGTCCAATATTAGAGTAGCAGCAGTCATGAGTCCTCATCCTTCAAGGATAAGTTTATCCTTCATTCAGTTATTTCAGTATTTCTCTAGTTTAGTCAGTTAGAGTTTGTTGGGGGGTTTGTCCCATCAACTCCACAGTCAGTCTGTTAGACATTTTTCATACTATTAGACAGTTTGTTAGATAGTTATTCAGTTACTAGACCTTTCAGTATTATCAGCTATTTTAAATTTAACAATTATACTTTCAGTATTTAGATTGGCATGACTATGTTTCTCAGTATATCTTACGGATATATGTTTTATTGCTATTATACTCAGTTCTCACAGCAGGTACCAGCTCATGGGTTAGCTTGTGGTCACTTGTGACCACAAGCATCGTTGTCGTAACTATGGTATAGTCTCGGGTCGTGGCACTACGTTAGGTGGTTTGGTATTCCTATGGATCTTCTATAAAGTGGTAAGCCTCCATCCTTCGAAAGGCCCTGTCATTTCACAGGTTTCCTAGTTATCCTAGTACTTTGGATTTTTTTTTCAATGTTAGGTGTATGTCTTGACTTAATTAATATTCTCAGTTTTGAGGCTTTTGCGGACAAGTGTGGGTTATTGGTTTGTTTGGATTCTTTGTAATGTTATTTGATTTTTCTATCTATTTTTATTGACTTTCATTATTTACTTTTATGGTGCTCGTGAGGTAAGGATAAGGGGTTGCATTTAGCTCTTGGTGGGCTTGAGATACCCGTTATGACTAGGCCTAGGTTTGGGTCGTGATAAGCTTAATATCATAGCATGGTTCTGGTTTGTTTGGTGTCTACAAAGTCATGTCGAGTAGAGTGTTTTTTGGGGTATGCATCGCTCCACACTTATAAGGCGGTGGCTATAAGGTATTTAGGAATGGTTTCCTTTCTTTTCTTTCATTTTAGGCTATATAGTCTAGTTGCTATGAAGCTCTTCTAACTCGTGGCTTACTTGCATTTTAGATTATGCCTTCCTGAAGATCTGATGATCACAAAAACTTTATTGGAAACTCTGTCCCACTTGATGAGAAAGTGCAGGGAACTCGCCCTATTTATAGAGTGCAAACCTAGTCTAGGGTCTCTGCTCTGGACTGTACTGCTCCACGTGGGGTTCCATCATTCCCTGCTAGTTCACCTTAGGGAGATATATCTAATGTGGAGTTCTGTTATTCTATTTATATGCTTGCTGAATTGGTGGCATCATAGTCTCATTGTTTTGATCATGTCATTCTTTCTGTTAGTTCATCTGAGGTCACTTGGGTTGGCCAGTTTATAAGGTTGAATCCCCCAACCATTACAGTATTTAAGGTTAAGAAGGATCTTTAGGGGCTTGTTGATGATACAGAGAAAATCTTTAGGGTAATGTATGACACCGATTTAGAGAATTTGGAGTTTACTTCCTATCAGCTGAAAGATGTGGCTTACTAGTGGCATGGGGAGTGGGAAGCTAGAGGGTTGATGATACTAAACCAACTGTATAGGATGACCGTTTATGTTTTTTTTCTTGATCACTTATTTCCTTAAGAGTTGAGAGAGGCTAAGGAAGAAAACTTTGTGAACTTGAAGCATGGCAAGATGAGTGTTAAGGAGTATGCCCTGAAGTTTCAACAGTTGACCCGTTATGCTCCGGAGTTGGTGTCTAATATGAGGTCCAGAATGAAAAAGTTTGCTTCTGATTTGTCCTGTGATTTGGTATTAGAGTGTAAGGATACAATGTTGAATAATGATATAGATATATCTAGGCTGATGGTTTATATGCACAGTTGGATGATGAGAAATAAAATTAGGTAGAGATGGGAGAGAGGCAGAAAAAGAAGTTTAGATATTTAGGAGGGTACAAATCAGTGGAATAATAAGAGAGCTAGTAGCCAGTGGACGAAGAAGAAGAAGTTGGGAAATTCTTATTCGATATCTAGTGCTCATTATCCTAAGCCATTGGGTGATCATAGTTTTCAAGATAGTAGTGGTCCTAAGGCACAGGTTGCCCAATCTTAGGCTAGTGGAGCTCAGTCAACCCCACCTTACCCTATATGTTAATATTTTGGGCAACTTCACCATGGATATTATGAGGAAGGTAGAAACCAGTGCTATAATTATTGTTAGCTTGGTCATATATAGTGAGATTTTCCTTCATCCAGGGTGGCCATGAGAGCTAATAATCTCCTGGTTTTAACTTCTTCTACTCCGACACCTCAGGGCATCTCTTCAGGTACCGACACTGGCTAAAATTATCTCTATTCTATTGGTAATCATTTAGAATTTGAGGCATCCACCTATGTTCTCATGGGTATTTTACATTTCTTCTCTCGTTATGTTTATTGTTTGCTTGATCCGTCTTCTAACCTATCTTATGTGACACCTTATGTGGTTGTACACTTTGGTTTTGGTCTAAGAAATATGTCCAATGCCTTCTCTATTTCTACACCCATAGGTGAGTCTATTGTTTCCAATAAAATCTATAGGGGTTGTGTGGTGTCTATTCTAATATGGAGACATTATGGATTTGATTGAAGTTGATATGGTGTATTTTTATATAATCTTGAGGATGGATTGGCTCTATTCATGCTATGCTTCTCTAGATTGTAGGACCCGAAAGGTCAGTTTCCATTGTCATAATAAATCGGTGATTAAATGGGAGGGGAGTTCCTTAGTACCAAAAGGGACGTTTATCTCTTATCTTAGAGGTTGAAAATTAATTTGTAAAGGATGTATATATTATCTAGTTCGTGTTAAGGATTCTAGATACAAAAGTACTTTTTTGCAATCTGTCCCTATGTTAATGAATTTCTTGATGTGTTTTCAGATGATATTCTTGGGATTCCTCCCAATAGAAAAATAGACTTTTGAATTGATCTTCTATAGAATACCCATCCCATTCTTATTCCTCCTTATAGTATGGCTCCCACTGAACTAAATGAATTTAAGGAGCAATTGAAAGATATTCTTCAAAAGGGATTTGTTCGTTCTAGTATTTCTCTATGGGGTGCTGTTGTGATCTTTATGCAGATGAAAGAATGATCTCTTCAGATGTGTATAGACTATCTTCAGTTGAACAAGTTTATAGTGAAGAATAAGTATCCCCTTCCTAGAATTAATGACCTATTTGATCATCTTTAGGGTGCTAGGTGTTTCTCAAGAATTGATATCTGTTCAGGCTATCATCAGCTGAAAATTTAGGAGGTTGATATTCTTATGACAACTTTTCAAACCCTGTACAACTATGATGAGTTTTTTGTTATGTCATTCGGGTTGACAAATGCTCTGGTTTCTTTCATGAATCTTATAAATTGGGTGTTCAGGCAGTTTTAACATTTGTTTGTTATAGTCTTCATTGATGATATCTTGGTGTACTCCCAAAAGTTAGGAGGATCATACTAGTCACCTTGGAATTGTGTTGGAGTCTTTTAAGGACTAGAAATTGTATGCAAAATTTTCTAAGTGTGAATTTTGGCTAAATATTATGTCTTTTCTTGGGCATGTTATTTCTAGTGAGGGGATCACAGTGGATCCATAAAAAGTTGAGGCAGTTAAGCAATAGCCAAGACCCACGACTCCAATCGACATTACGAGCTTCTTGGGCTTGGCTGGGTATTATAGGAGGTTTGTGGAGAGTTTCTTTTCTATTGCTTCTCTGCTGATGAAGTTAACTCACAAAAATGTTAAAGTTTTGTGGTCCAATGCTTGTGAAGGTTATTTTGAGAACTTGAAGGATAAGTTATATTCTACTCCTATTTTGACCCTACCTGAGGGTACTGATGGTTTTGTCGTGTATTCTGATACATCCCATGTGGGAGTGGGTTGTGTTTTTATGCAACATGGTAAAGTTGTAGCTTAAGCTTCCAGACAACTAAAGTTTCATAGAGGAATTATCTAACTCATGATCTAGAGTTGGCGGTTGTGGTTTCTGCATTGAAAATTTGGTGCCATTATCTGTATGGAGTGCATGTGGACATCTATTTAGATCATAAGATCTTACAATATGTGTTTGTGAAGAAGGAATTGAATCTTCGAAATAGGTGGTGGCTCAAGCTACTTAAGGATTACGACGGGAGTTTGCACTACCATTCAGGTGAAGCTAATATTGTTGCTGATCCTCTTAGTAGGTTGTCTATGGGGAGCTTGTCTCATATTGATGAGGATAAAAGAGGGTTGGTGAAGGATATTCAGAGATTGGCTAACTTGGGAGTTTGCCTTCTGGACTCCGAGGATGGAATAGTGATTGTTCAAGAAGTAGTTAAGTCATCTCTTGGTGTTGTTCTTAAGGAGAAACAAATTTTGGAACCTATGCTTATGAAAATCAAAGATGATGTGGGTCAGCAAAAGGTTATGGCATTCGAGATAGGGGAAGATTATATGTTAAGGTATTAAGGAAGGTTGTTTGTTCCTAATGTTGATGGGCTGTGGGAAATAATCTTGGTTGAGGCTCATGAATCCAAATATACAGTTCATCCAGGCTAGATTAAAATGTATTATGACTTGAAGAAAATCCACTAGTGGAATAATATGAAGAGAGGTGTGGAAAACTTTGTGTCTAAGTGTATGGTTAGTCAGCAAGTCAAGGTTGAGCATTTGAGATCTTGTGGCATGTCTCAAGAGATAGAGTTGCCTGTATAGAAGGGGAAGATGAGTAATATGGATTTAATTAGTCGTCTTCCTTGGTCTCGAAATCAGTATGATTACATTTGGGTCATTGTGGATAAGATGACTAAGTTTTCTCACTTCTTGCCTGTGAGGACTAACTACTTAGGAGAGGATTATGCTAAGTTGTTTATTCAGGAGATAGTAAAGTTGCATGGGGCTCCGATGTCCATTATATAAGATCGAGGTACATAGTTTTATTGTCACTTCTGGCATTCGTTTTAATAAAGTTTGGGTACATAGGTGAACCTTAGCACCACTTTCCACCCTTAAACGGATGGAAAAGTTGAACCTACTATTCAAAAATTGGAGGATATGCAAAGGACCTATGTGATTGATTTTAAAGGTAGTTGGGTGTCACGATCCGAGACTACTCCCTAGTTGTAATACCGTGCTAGGAACTACAAGTGATCCCAAGCTAACCTATGAACTGACAGGATATTTGAGCATCTAAATTAAATTAAATATATAAGATAAATTTGTTGAACGGAAGTATAATTATGAGAAAATCTAAATACATGTGATACTATAAAATTTACAACACAAAAAATCTAAAGGAAGAACTTGAATTACATGAGTGACTCTAACTGATAATTTATGAAGCCTCTACTATACTGGATGTAGGTGGCTGGGACATACCTCCAACCATCACAAATTAATTTATAAGAATAAGAACAATACGATACATGAACTATAACTGACTGGAGTTCCCAAAATAAGAGAACTCATCACCTTCTAGCTGAATGCTTAAAACCGTCTGACCCTGGTTAGTGGACTTTATTTGGTACCTACATCATAAAGGAATGTAGCCACAAATGCATATATGTGGTCAGTACTTTGGAATGTACTGAGTAGATGGGGACATGCACTAAAACATGAAAATATTTAAAACGTGCTTTAAAACTAAGGACATGAGCTATTTGTTGAAATATGCATTTAAATCATGGCTATACATGTAAATAGTAAGGCATAGTGAAATTTATAAACCATGAGCTGAAATTTTTTTTGTAAACTGGGAACCCGTAAAAACATGAATACTGTATGTAAATCTCATGTAAATCTGAACATGTAGTAAGACTAAACTGAGGATCATGTATGAATATTGGGCATAAAACATAAATATGTAAAATGAATGAAAGATTAAGCAAAAACATATACAAAAATGATATAAATAATTGAATGATGGATATCTGAATAACTGATGCTGCCATCCATGCATTCACTCAGTGCTAAGTGTTACTCATAACTGAATGACACTGGTAATATTATTCATTTAACATGATATAGTACTATACTGATTAGTGCTCAGCATGAACATGGTAATCTGAATGTGATAATAAAATCATGGCCTGATTGACTTTTACTTGAGAATGAAATCATATAAAACACATAGGTATTGGGTGTTCATAACCCGCCAGCACTGAATGATCAGAAAAACACGATAACAACGCCTAAAAGAGTGCTATGAAATCATAGTTCAAAGTCCCAAATATAAGACATTTCAATAAATAAGTGAGAAACATGAATTTGAACATAGGAATGTGTTAAACTTGATAGGACAACATATTTACATGGTTTAATACATAACTTAATTATTTAGCATGAAATCACTTGAATATGACATGGGTAATTGAAATTTAAAACATGAAATAATCTAATTTACATGGAAAAATATGTTGACATGGCTTGAATTCAAATTATTAAGAAAACATGGATTAAATTCACGATTTACATGGATAATTCAAAAAGAGGATTTAAAAGTTCAATTTGAACAAAAAAGGGATTTTGGGACTCAATGGAAGGAAGGAACCCACTGATAAATACCCTACATACCTTAATTAGTTGAATCTATTGAAGAAAGGATTGAACTTGGAGCTTGGATACTTAAATTCTTGGAGAGAAAGTTTGAATTTCTTGTTGTTGGAAAGAGGGACAGGGTTTATGTAGGTGTTAATGAATGAAAAGTGCGCAAATAATGCCCTTTTTGTGCTTTAATCTGTTACTTGGGTTTTTGTGAGCACGGGAGAATGTCCAAAACTCCCCTTAGGATTTTACTTATGGATGCCGAAAAATATCCTCCACATCGCAGAGGTTAACACAGAGCCTAAGGTCCACGTTGCGGAGCTATCGCAGACCCTTACTGTTTCTTACGAAAATGCTCATAACTTTTTGCTTAGGTGTCGGATTAAGGCAAAATTGGATGCGTTAGAAAGATGAATCAATGATATGTAATTTGGTGGGTCTTGAGCTGAAAAATTCAACATATTTAATAATTTAGACACATTCAAAGTTGACCCTTGTAGGATCGATTACCAAAATTTGGCCGAATTAGATGCTCTTAGCTCAACTTTGCTCTACGTTTTTCCTATGAACATTTTTCACCTTGATAGCACTTTACACACTAGGTAAATTATTATTACACATATACTAACGTAAAAATCTTAGGATTTGAGTTTATACACTTAGGAACGATGGTTCAAATTCTATCCCGAAAATGTGAGGTGTTACATTATCTCCCCCTTGGGATCATTCATCCTTGAATGATGGGTAGAAACTTATTGAATCTTTCGAAGTATTAAATAACGTATGTAACTTCTTATTAGGAACTCTCCCTTAGCAAAACATGTATAGGAATCAAAAGAAAAAGGCTTCACGGCATCACCAAGTACATTATGTAAGCACGAATCATGAGGCAACGAGGCTAAAGCCGTGCAAGGGGTATTACAATGTCTGAGATGAAATACTTGAAAAACTAAGATCATGCACTAAACACTTATGAATTAAATCATGACTAAATATCTAAATTGGAGACATGATGCATGGACTGATTTCACAATTTTCATGGACGTGAATGAATTACCTCATGGAATAGCCATATTTATGAAACTTCAGATAGTAAGATTAGATGGAAATTTGGAAAATTATAAGAGCTTATCTGTTTGATTGATAAACTAAATTGCAGGAAATATAGATTAAATCATACTGAAAGTTTATACTCATCTGGAGTATTTCTTCAACACTTTTTTGAAGAAGTTCTAATAACTTTAGGGAGAAAGAATTTTGAGCATGATCTAAATAAGATATCTGAATAAGGAATTGCATCATGGCTATGACTCTATAACATGGAATATAAGATAGGATAGAATTACTAAGTCTTAGGCAATGCAGCTTCTAACTTTCAAGCTTAGCCACACTTCTAAATTACTCCCTCAACTATACTTTTCTCCTTAAATACCATGCTTATTTGATTCAACTTACAATTCTCACATAGACATTGATAACTCCATCTACTAAAGTCTGAGCTGAACTACATACTCTCGCCATGTTTAAGCCTAACTCTAAATTACAAAGTGGAACACGCAATACTATGATACTAGTCTAAGCCATGAATTCGATACACAATGTGTTTTTTACATCTTTCACCTCAAGAATAATTCCTCTTACCACTTCAACAACTTAATTCAACCTTTTACTAGGAATTCACTAATGCACAATTCATTCATCCACTTATATACCAACATGATATTCAAGCCTATCATTATAACCACATATAAACTTTTGGTCAGCTGACCCACTTTGGAATTTTACCACATTTTCTAACACCTTTTGTCAATAACAACTTCAATACACTATCCCCAAGAAGACACACATAGAATTCTCAATTAACCATGGCATATACCAAAAGCTTCACCTCAGTCTTTATTCAACCTTATAGCCTTATATAAAACAAACAGACAACAACATTTCCTAATACAAAACAGTTACTCTCTCCCATCTACAAAAAATTGTTCATCACCAATATATTGACATAAGGAGAGGTCACTAAAAGGTTAACAAATAAGGACCTAAAGCATGAAAGAATATTATGCTTAACTTTGACACTTAACTGAGGCATGAGGAATAGAGTATAAAAAGCATGAATTCATTAAAGAGTTCAAAATTGTGGACATATATGACATAATATGAATTTTACTGGTCATTAAGAGTGCACCATGAGTTATAGGAACTGTGTATATTGTAAAGCATGAGTACATAAGTCATGAACTGCATGACCTTAGTTTAGAGTTCATAAATTCATGGAATATGATTCATACTTCTGAGTAAACTAGTACTCTTCATACTAGGAACTGGAAGCGTACATAATTCTACAAAAAGTTCAAGAATTTGAGCTATGATCATAGAACTGACATGTAAGGCTTGAGTAGCTGTCATGATATCTGAAGTATAAAATTATGCACTAAGATAAGAATGTGTTGGGTAACTTTCTCCCCTACTTCTGTTCTACAACACACTAACATCACTACTAGAATCAGAGAACTTAACATAGTTCCTTGTTCTATCATCTCCCCCTTAGCTTTAAGCCATTATTCTAAGTCTGTGGACCCCTTTAATAAACTCAAAATAAATTACAACTACTTTATTCTATAGTCCAAGATATAACAATACACATAATTAATAAACTCTCCCTGAAAGTCTATATCTTAATGTGTTAAACCCGATGCTAGTACTTCCTTTTAAGATAGAACTCTTAACCTTCTATAGCTCCACTAGTTATCATATAAAAGATTAAGCACTTATTAACTTAGAATCTTCAGGAGTATCACCATATCATGAGTTCACACCATTTAGAATTTCAACTATTATTTTTATTAGCTCAATCATCAAAGATTCAAACTTAGATTTTAACACTTAAATATGGATATTCCCAAACTCTTAATGAACCATACTAACTTCATTATTGAACACTCCCTTAATATATACTATCCTTAACTTCAGCAATTATGATATACTTATACCCTTCTTGACAACATACTTGACTCACTAAACACATAAACTACCTCTTTTCCTTCATAGCCAACCAATATCACATCTCTAAACTTATATTTTTAACCAAACCATGAGAATTACCATTACACCAAAATACTCAACATCACAACCTACAACCCATACCTTAGCTGGTAAGAACATCATATACTACATAACTAAACTCATTCGTACTTAGCAACTCAAGGTTACTATCTAATCACATATACTTTAAAACTTAGAAATAATACAAAATACAATCCCATATAACCTTGGGTATACCTCCAAATCACACCCATATCATCATACTTAATTTTGAATCAACAAACTTAAATTCTTGCATTCACTATTTTAAGTCTACTGAATCACCTTTTGTACAACTAGCCCCATGGATACATAATCTACTAAATCCAGATAAACTCTATCGCCAGTTTACTATTGTTAAACTTCCAGGTTCATGCTTCTAACTCTAGGTCACATGCTATCATAGGATTCTGAGATGGGATTTAAGAGCATATTTGACTTTGGTTTAATGCATAATTTTTATAAATATAAATAAAGTCTTTCAAACTTTGGATCATAGAGGGACGGGTGGGATACTTTTGAGCCCACATACAATCCCATAGCTATCTGTGGGCTCTGTTTGAGAAAACTCTATCAGTAGAAATTTAAGATTGACTATTTCTATTACCTCAAAAATAAGGCAGAGTTGGTATGAATGGAGCACGCCGAGAATCTATATAATTTTCTTAGAGAACATCTCTACTGTATGATCTGGAATATAAAATAAGGGAAACTTTTCTTAAATGCCTTGTAGACTCTCAAATAAAAGTACAAACATCTCCGTACTATTCTACAAGACTTTGCTAGACACGACTTCATATACACCCTAGGACACTTGAACCTTATGCTATGATACCAAGTTTATTATGACCCAAGACTACCCCCTAGTCCTAACATGGTGCTTGGGATGAAAAGTGATCCCAAGCTAACCTATGACCTGGCATGATACTTGAGTATCTGAATTAAATTAAATATAAAAGATAAATTTTCTAAAATAAAGTAAATCATAAGAAAATATTAATACATGTGATACTATAAAATTTTACAACAGAATAAATCTGAAGGAAAAATTTGAATTACATGAGTGACTCTGACTGACTATCTATGAAGCCTCTACTATACTGACTGTAGATGGTTGGGACATGCCTCCAACTACCACAAATCAATACATAAGAATAACAATAATATGGTACATGAACTACAACTGACTGGTGTTCCTAAAATAAGAGAACTCATTACCTACTGGCTGAATAATAGGAACTATCTGACCCTGGTGGGTGGACTATATCTGGTATCTACATCATGAAGGAATGTAGCCACAAATGCATATATGTGGTTAGTACTTTAGAATGTACTGAGTATATGAGGACATGTACTAAATCATGGAACTTTAAAAATGAGGAGATGAGCTATTTGCTGAAATGTGCATTTAAATCATGGTTATACATGAAAATAATAAGTAATAGCAAATTTAATAAACCATGATCTAAAAATATTTTTGTAAACTGGGAAGTGGTAAAACATGAAACTGTATGTGAATCTCATGTAAAGCTGAACATGTTGTTGGACTATATTGAGGATCATGTATGAATGTTGGGTATAAACATGAACACTTAAAACAAATACAAGACCAAGCAAAAACATGTACTGAAATTATCTGAATAACTGAATGACTGATATCTGTATAACTTAATGACTCATATCTGTAAACTTGGTCATGCAAACCTAAACTAACATACTCCGAATAATTAACTGAGACTATGGTAGATAGTACAACCGACATGCCCCAGTCTGAGCAGTCGAGGTCCAACTTGTAACCTGGTTTAAAGGGTACTGGTACCTTGCTAGGGGTACCAACACATGACTTACAATGTTGATCCAAAAGGTTGATAGCCCGAAGGATAAGGGTGTAATTCTTAACTGACGGAGGACTCTTTATAATATACAGTGGCACTGTAGTTATGGAACTTAAGGACTACTACTAACGTCTCATGCCTAGTTGACGAGGGATATGCCATCCCTACATTCACTTGGTGATAATTGTTCCCAACTGAATGACATTGGTATTATTTCTTATTTAACATGATATGGTACTACACTTGACACTGGTAAATATGATAATAAAATCATGGTTTGACTCACTTGTTACTTGAAAATGGAATCATTTAAAATTCATAGGTATTGGCTGTTCATAAACCACCAGTATGAATGAACACAAAAATCTGATAACAATCCTTAAAACAGTGGTATGAAATCATAGTTCAAAGACCCAAAACATAAAAATTTCAATAAATAAGTGAGAAATATAAATTTGAATATGGTAATGTGTTAAATTTGAGAGGATAACATATTTACATAGCTTAACACATAACTTGATTTAGCATGAAATCACTTAAATATGACATGGGTAATTGAAATTTAAAACATGAAATAACCTAATTTACATAGGAAAATATTTTGACATGGCTTGAATTCAAATTACTAAGAAAACTTGGATTAAATTCATGATGTACATGGATAATTTCACAAACAAGATTTAAAAGTTCATACTTTAACAAAAAAGAGATTTTGGGACTCAATGGATGGAAAGATCCCATTGATGAATACCCCACACACCTTAATTGATTGAATTCCTTGACAAAAAACTTGAACTTAGAGCTTGGACACTAGAATTCTTGGAGAAAAAGTTTTAATTTCTTGTTCTTGGGAAGAGGGGAAGTGTTTACGTAGGTTTTAATAGATGAAAAATGGGTAAATAATGCCCTTTTAGGGCTTTAATCCGTCAATTGGGTGTTTGAGGGAAAGGGGGAATCACAAAAAAACCCCTCAGGCTTTTACTTATTGATGACGGAAACATATCCTCTATGTCATGAAGTCTAACGTGGATCCTGAGATCTGCATCACTAAGCTATGTTAGATCCTTACTATTTCTCACAAAATGGTTATAGGTTTTTGCTCGGGTGTCAGATTAAGGCAAAATAGGATGCGCTGGAAAGAGGAATCAATTATATATAATTTTTTGGGTCTTGAGATGAAAACTACACATATTTAAAAAGTTAAACACCTTCAAAATTGACCTTTGTTGGATCGAATACCAAAATTTGGCCGAATCAAAGGTTCTTGGCTCAATTTTTCTCTAAGTGTTTCCTATGAACATTTTTCACCTTGATAGCACTTTATACACTAGGTAAATTATCATGACATTTATATTCACATAAAAATCATGGAATTAGAGTTTATACATATAGGAATAATGGTTCAAATTCTAGACTAAAAATGTTGAGTGTTACATTGGGTTAACCATTTGCCTGTTATCGAGTTTGCCTACAATAATAGTTACCATTCCATCATTCAAATAGACCTTTTTTAGGATCTTTATGGTAGGTGGTTTAGGTATTTTATTGGATCATTTGAGGTAGGTGAGGCCTGGTTATTTCGCCTTTACTAGGGTCACCAAGCCATAGAGAAGGTGAGGTGATCAGAGAAAGACTTAAGATTGCTCAAAGTCACAAAAGTTCATATACAGATTTGATGAGGAGGGAGTTGGAGTTTGAGGTTAGTGATTGGCTATTCTTGAAGGTGTCTTCTATGAAAGGAGTCATGAGATTTAGGAAGAAGGGGAAGCTTAGTACTGTTATGTTGGTCCGTATCATAATTTAAGGATAATTGGGAATATTGCATATAAGTTAGATTTACAAGCAAGTTTTGGTTCGATTCATCCTATATGCTACGTATTTGTTGAAAAAGTGTGTGGGCGACCCTTCTTTGATAGTACCTATTGAGGATGTGGGTGTTGCAGATTTGTTGTCTTATGAGAAAGGCCTAATAGAGATATTAGATAGTAAATTTCATAAATTAAGGACAAAGGACGTTGTTTTTGTTGAGGTTCTTTTGAGTAATAAAAAGGTGGAAAAAGATACATGGGAAGATGAAGAAGATATGAAAGTCAAGTACTCGTTCTTGTTCCTCGAGTTGGATGAAAGATTTATGAGTTTCATTTCCATCTTATTGTATTTCAAATTTAACATTTGATTATGATATACTACTGCTATTATCGTGTTAAACATATCCTAACTTGTCATTCGGGGATGAATGATCCTAAGGGGGGATAATGTGAGACCCCCATAAAATTTCAACAGATTTATTTTTGACCCTCTACTCGTAATATTGATTTTTGATACGAATTATGTTAAGTTATGTTAAAAGGGTAATTTGGAAAAGTTTTAGATTTTTCAAAAGGGGTTCAATATCATTTTGGGACCCCGAGGCAGTAAGCCTCTGCGATAGTAGCGTCCCACACCCCTATGTAAATTATTTCAAGTTTTTTTCCACTTAGGGTGAGGGGATTTTGGTCTTTTTACCCCTTACATAACTTATTACATTAAAGTGATCCTTTTCGTTCAGTTTTAAAATATCAAAACCATTCTTTTTCCTCTTCAATTCAAAACCCAAGAAAAGTTCAAAGGTTTTACAAGGATTCAACATTCAAGCTCCAAAATTTGAATTCTCTTCAAATTGTTCTATATTTCAGGCATGTTCTTTGTCCCTAACTTGTATTGTTACATTTTGGAATATATTTAATCATTATTCTTTTGATTGTAGTTGTTGGATTTGAAATTGGGTTGAGGGTTTTTGATGGCAATTACTTGAATTATATTTTCCATGTTTAAATGTGTTGTTTATACTTTAGTTGACGATATTTAGGGCTTAATG
The DNA here is from genome assembly GCA_030864225.1 of Capsicum baccatum var. pendulum. Lineage (NCBI taxonomy): Eukaryota > Viridiplantae > Streptophyta > Magnoliopsida > Solanales > Solanaceae > Capsicum > Capsicum baccatum. The sequence continues at coordinate 72,799,243 of CM061551.1, forward strand.
GGTGCATCGTTATGAGGATTGGAATGGGGAACATGGGTTTCCCCCAAATTGATGAAAATCAGGATTGATAATGGCATTAACCTCAACTCACCTTTGTGACTTTGGTTTTGAATACAAAATTTTCATGATTTAAATTACTTTTGAAAATATTACATTTCACTAAAGGAATAAATGGATAAAAATGGATTTGAATGGCCTTGGTGGGCATGGCTTGGATTTTTAATGAAACTTGGGAGTCAATTTGTTTATACAGATTGGTTTGGCATAATTATATTAGCTTGCAAGAATATTGGTATGATGGTACCAAGTTGGTAAATTCCTTAATGATAGACTCATGCGTTAATGGTTGGATTCTATGCAATTATTTTAATTTGGGCTTAAAGAGAATTGTGTTGCTCTCTGTGAAGGCGCAGGTCCCAAGGAGATCAACATCGGAAACCATATTTTCCGGTGTTGGGGTGATCAACGCCAAAACTACACCTCCAATTAAGGATAAAACGGTCGCTGTCAAGTATAATAACCTAACTAGGTTGGGGTGGAACCCACCAAAAAGACCTGGATATATATCTATGGTTTACTGAACTCAATGGGATGAACATAAGTTAAATGGGGGGTTTGTAGTAACAATATCAAACAAGTAACTATATGTAACTTTGGTTGTAAATCGTCGGAGACGAACACTAGATCTATGTTCCCCCCCCCAGCTTCTCGAATTCTCATGTTTATTGTGCTTTGTTGATCCAACCAAGTACTTTGCATGCAGAATCTGATAAGTCATGTACCCTCAACTATCTTGTGGACTAATTGACAAATTTCATCCTTTACCTTTTGAGTCTTAGGATGTCACATTACTAAACCTTATCGTAGATTCCATTTAACTATTACCTTTTGAGTCTCAAGTTATTAGATAATAGATAACCATTTTACATAGATAATCCTGATTAGCCTAGATCAACATTTAATATTAAAATTATTGTTGTAATTATATTTTCCTAGACACTACTTCTCTTGTGGAGTAAGTAGCAATAATCTTGGAGGGATCCTAATGTTTGCAACATCTAAAACATCTATCAAACCAAAGATAATATAATATATGTATAAGTGCCGGTTCAGAACAACTTCACACTTCCCCTCTTTCATCAATATGCTAGGGTTCCCACAACCCTAACATAGGGTTTTAGCAGCTCATGCTTGTGAAACAATCAACAAAAATCATGATTGAAGCCATTCAAATAATATCACAAGAATAATGGAATAAAACTCAATGTTTAAAACTTAATTGTCAACAAAAATCAATACAATAGCAATCCCAAGATCAAAGATGAATCTTGGAATCAAAATATATGTTTATGAATATTAAGAGTGTGTAACCTAACTACAAAAATGTCAAAAGGTTATATATTGTACACAAGGAAACCCAAAAAATCAAATCCTGAATAAAAATGAAAATTTGAGGTCGGTGGCCACTTACTTATGCCACATACAGATCATATGTACCATTACGGACTGTATGTGGACCTAGGTAAGTTCCAGAACTTCTGTGTAAATCCTGCAACTATTTGGACTTTGATCTTTGTAACATAAGTTGGTCACATATAGTTGTATGTTCTATATACAGACCATATGCGCCCTTAGTATATGTTAGAGTCTTCTTTTTACTGCTTCTGAGCCTCTAGACTTCAAGTTATGATACATATATTAATCACCTATTCCCGATAAGTGGCACATATGCCTAAAATTGCCTTGGTTAGTAGCCAAAAACTTCAATTTTCATTTTTTTTCTTCAGTTTAACATCTAAAACCTAATTTGCTGCAAAACATACCCAAAACACATTATATCTCACAAAACAAACCTTAGAAACCTGCATATTTTCATAGTTTTAAGTGTCGAAGTGATAAAATCTATAACACATAAACACCCTCAACTTAAAATGTTTGCATGTCCTCAGGCAACACATAAACAAAAAACAAAAATATGATGCCTAACTAGGAGAATCTAAGCTATCTAAGGTTCTCAATCATTACTTTAAGCTCAAACACATTACCCCCTCCTATAGAAATAGGTAAAAACAAATTGTATATAATCATGAAGAATAATAATATAACACAATGGGATTAAGGTATGACAATTACATTATCCAAAGACAACCATGCATATATATAATTTACACTACCCAAACAAGTAAGAAGTTAGCAATACAACTCATGTGCCCTCACAATTAAAGAAGTCCCAATCACTCATATGAATTAGGCATGTCAATGCGGGGACGGTCAAGAGAAACTCACCCTCAAAAGAGAAGTTCAACCAATATGCATCAAATACCATAGACTAACCCTTATTTTCTTTACCTTGGTTTTCAGATAGTCAAGTTAGGATCACTATAGGATTTTATTTAGCTTGTAATGTAGGCTTAAGGGATGGTATGGTACATATGGATATATCAAGTGAGTAAGCCTTCTAGGCACTTTGTAACTTTGGGGTCTACATTTTAACCAATTTTATTTTTATTTCACCTTTATTTCTCCCTTTTATTCTTTTATGCACATTCAGGATGCGTGTGGTTTATTTTTATTAAATCTTTTTTTTCTTTTTCTTTTTCTACCACACACAACCTTACTAATTTTTCTCTTATTTCACCTTTCTTCATACCCACTCTATATTACGCACTCCTATGATATCCACCCTCAACTTAGGAATTTTGCTTGAGTTGAGGTGCATAATGTCCAAGGAGAACCAAGGCTAATACAGGTTCATTACAACACAAATGAGAAGATGAAAGGAGAAAACAAAAAAATAGACTATAAGGCTAAGAAATGGGATCATGGGATACTATTTCACTTTGGGAAGGTCATTAAGGCTAAAAGTGGACTAAAATAAAAAATGGCCAATGATCCTTTCCTAAACGACTATCCTATAACTTAAGCAAGACTAACCGAGCAAGTTTTGGATTTAGCACACAACAAGAACAAGGTAGCATCTCATACATACATGACACAGAGTTACGTCATAAACTAATACATATTTGGTTTATGCACAAGTTAGCTATGATTGACATGCACCTAATTCTAATGTCATAACAAGATTCACAAAGGTCACACATATATACATTTATATAGTTCTAAAAATAAACTTTTTGAAGGGGTATTATTTTTCTCAAAATCAACAAAAAATATGACAACTGCCCCCAATACTCAAAATTCTCGTAACTACATACAAAACAAACACAATACAAAATAAAACAGAACATGACCCAAATTTTAAACCTAGACATGTCAGTTCTATAACCATACCATGGCCGATAGATAAAAGCATGACAACAAAAATCTATGACATCTATGGTATACTCCGCCACAACTAAAAGATTGTGCACTGGCCCAATGTATTAAAAATATAAATTAAGGAAATTAGGACATACTTGGGACACACTAGGCATCCATGTCATGATCATCCATCAGTGAGGGAATCTAGACTGCGGAGGCAATGGTGGTGGCGGTGCACTACTATAACAAGAACCCCCATCTCAAACTCTATACTAACTCTCATATCACCACCCTGAGCATCAATAGGATCTGTATGAACTGATGGACCCTTTGACGGGGCCGTAGGCACTATAGTTGGCATACTGGGTATCCTAGAAATATTCGGATATGTTGGATCCTTCAATGTCTTAGTCCTTGTTGTACTCTGTTCCTGTACTCTCTTATAAACTCTTGGAACCTCTAGGAAGTCAGCCTCATCATATAACCTCTGGATAAGATATAGGATGGAAAAATTGTATTTCTACCAAAATCTCTCTCATGAAACTCATATTGGATAACAATATTAAAATTAATATCATATCCGACTGCCATACTGGCAATCAATATAACTATTTCCCAAGATAGTACATTTTATGTATCAGTCTAACATAGTCTATAAAGAACAAGCAGCCACCAAAACTTTACGACAAAAGTGAGTATCGCCTTTTTTATCATATCCTACCCCTTGATCTAAGGGGTATCATCACCCAAAGGTGAAATATAGGTAGCAACCCATTTTGCCATCTCAACTATCTCACTCTAGTGTTTAGTATCATGTATAATGTGTCTGTTTTATGCAGTCGTCAATCTATAATCATACTCTACCTTGGATATTAGACCAACATAATCTGGCCTAAAGAGAACTCAGTAGATGGCCGTTGCTGAAATGTCTACCAAATCCCTCTTAAATGAGTCTGCTCAAGTTTAGGCTACTGAGTATACCTTAAAAGACCGCTACTCTTTGTCATAGTCAATGATACTATGGCGCAGTAAGATGCATAGAATTCTTACACTAATGTTGGGATATTTGAGCCTAGGGGTCGAATCATCCACCCCAACTGATATCTATCAAATGCAGCCTACAACATTGGTGCTTCAGCTAACCCAGACAAATCAATTCATACCTCCTAAAAAATGGCCCTCATGGGCTATTCAGACTTGGTAATATAACTGTATTGCTAAAAAATAATTCAAATTCCCTCTACATACCATCTCGAGTTCACATTATCAATATGCTCCTCTAAGATATATGTGGAGTCAGATGACTAATCATTCTAAGCTGGTGCCTCTATCTCTGATAGAGGTACCTTATGTATAGCCTTGTTTGTACCTTTCTTAAACTGGGGTACAATTGATGACTGCTACTTATCTATTGTATTAGACTTATCCTGGACCCTTCCTCAAACTAAGGGTCCAATGTAATTATTGTGGAAGGTGGCTCAGACTCTGACTCCTTATTATCTTCCTCACTAACACCCTCAATAGGATGGAGAGAGTGGGGTAGTAAACTATAGGAAATTTTTATCCTTGGCCCATTGAATAAATTAGTTTCTGGACCTTAAAAAATTTCCTAGAATTTTTATCTCTGGACCCAATACGACTTATGGGGATGAGATGTATGTTAGGGTACAGATTGTATGGTCCAGTTATATACTGGCCAATATTAGTTGGTGGTATGGATTTTGGTTATTGGAATAGATATGACTTAGGTGTACGAGTCATATTATTGGTTACAAATTATTTGGTTGCTTAACTTAAGCTTGGACTTGGTCACTTTGGCTGAATCTGAATAAGAGTGGCTCACTGGGAGCCATAAGCTAGGGTTTGAGTCATACTATGAAATCATATGGTGGACAGTGTCTAAATCTTCCTTGGGTTTAAATCTGCCAGGGGTATAGATGAAGCGTATGGATCGTATGCAGTCAATACGACTTAGTTGAATGAGTCGTATACTGGATAGTGTTGGATCCAAGGGTTGAGGCTAGGATACGAGTAGAGGAAACTAAGCATATTGGTAGGGTACAACTCATTTGGGTTAGTCGTATCCCTGTGAGGGGATTTTGGGGCAGCTTAAGTAGGGGTATTCTGGATATTTTCTCACTTATTCTAATAGGGTCCCATAATATATTTGGGTGATGTATTGTTATACTAAGGTTTTCTTCCCTAGTCATGGGACTACACGCACTGGGGCCCTTTCAGTAGGGGAGCTAAACCCATATAGCCCGTGGTTGGTTTAGGACGATAAAGCTACACAACCCAGGTAAAGGTTTTAAAGTTATGCTAAACCCAATCCCTTTTATCGAAATGGTTATGTATATATATATATATTTATGGTTGTGTGAATATGGATGGGTTTACTTGGTTTTATAAATGGAATTGTTTTATCCTTACCCTAAGATCATACTAGCGGTCTCTCGCTAACCCCATCTACTGGCGGCTGTATACCTATGCTATGCAGGAACTAGTCTTTCTACTCCTTGTATATAGTGATTGACTCGGGGACAACATTTGGACAAAAGTGGTGAGCTTCCATCCTTTCGAAAGGCTCTATTTTATGTTATGGATATTTCTACACACTTTGATTTTATTTTTGATATAGGTTTTGGCTATGGTTCGGGGTATGTCCCATCCGGATTTTATTACTCTTTGGTTAGAGGCTTTGTGGTACTTCTATGGTTGGAATGGGCGGAGTCGGTATTAGTGTCAGCCTTAGAATTGGTATTAGTATTAAGGCTGGCATCATCAGACATAATTTCTCATTGTTCTATCATATTTCATTTTGGGATTGATTATATTTAGTTTTGGAGCATACTTGGTTATGGATTGGTATATGGCCTTGTTTTTGTATGGTTTGTATGGTTGGATTATTGGTTTGGAAATTGGACTCAGTTGGGTCGGTAACAGTTGTGATCTATTCCAGAGTCATTAGGTGAGTTGTTACACTATCTTGTTACATGCTTGAAATTCATCCAACTTTGGGAAGGCAGCTGGAGGTTGGGTTGGGCAATGGGGGTAGGCTCTGATCCTGGTCAAACATAGGACGCCCATTATGATAAGGCCCTAAGGTGGGTCGTGTCACCTACCTATGAACTCAATAGCCTCATCTTAGGTTTTAGGCCGAATGAAGGCCGGCTGCTTACCCTACTGTGACTTGTTTGCATTCTGAATACCTAATTTGCCTATAATAATTCCCTTAGCAGCATCTTGCTTCTTGCACCTAGTCACTGGCTCGGCCGCTCTGGTCGAGACTACTCTGAATTGGGCTGGCATATACTCCTCCTCTAAGCCACTCCTCTCAGTAAAGTCATCCCGTCGCCTAGTAGGTGCAACCTTCTTCTTCTTTGGTGACATGTGCACCTAAAAGATCAAGTTTCAGCATCCAACAGATAATGAGGGATTGTAAAATTTGATGAAAAACTCAGTATCCAAAAATTTCAAAATTTTCCTTAATTATTGCATATCCATCACTTATTCTCAGTCCTAACAAGTTCCATATACACACATTTACTTAGAATCAATTTTCACCCAAAGCTAGCATTTAAACTTATAGTATTCCTCTATTTTTTAAAATTTAACTTCTGATTAGGGCATGATTTTTAGGTTTAATTAAAGAACAATGCGTCACATTAAGATATTAGACTAATTCAAGGATCCTACATACAAGTACGGTGGTTTATATATATTTTGCATGAAAGTCAACATACAAGAATGGTGGTTTCTACATATTTTGAATGAAAGAAAATATACCAACTTGCTTATTTTAAGTTTAGCACAAGATACTACTACTAAGAGCCAATAATATTACCTTTTAATTGGAGAACCGAAAGTGAACTATAAAGAAGTGAATCGAAACCAATGATTGAAGACATATTTAATGCTGTAGAACCATTTGGTACCAAGAACAATTGATATTTTCACCTTTTATGAAGTGCAGGGAAGTAGGGTAGTTTGAATTTTTAGAAGAAAGGGGGAATTTTGAGGATTTATTAGTTAAAAATGAGTTAATAGGGCTTAAATAGCAGCAGGTTGGGAGTTGGTTTTAGGTTATTCAAGCCTGGGCAGGCCAATAATTTTAAACCAAATTTGGGCCCAAAAGGTGCCCACTTACGGCACCCACATATGGGCAATATGTGGTACAAACGATCCATACGTGCCAATTGTATGTGGGCCTAAATTTGTGGACAAACTCCCTGCTCTCTGGACTTCATATTCTGGCACTTATTTTGCTACTAACGAGGTTGTAATAACTGTGCAGGTTAAAGTGCAGATATTCCCCAAAAAAGCAAAGTGCAGATATTCCCCAAAAAATCTTCTAATTTCCATCTTTTCAGTTAATACACAACTTACTTCGCACATGTGGGACTTATGACCGTGTTTAATTGGTCACAAAGTCCCTTACCTGGATAATTATAAATCGAGAAATTTTTACCACATTCCAGGACTTTTCTTTTTCTATTTTACCTACAAAAAAAGAAAAACAAATGTGAACACTAAAATAGTGGGTTGTGTCCAACCCAACACTTAATTTAACATCGCGACACAACGTGTCTATGTTGGTTACTTAGACTTCACCAACAGTACCATGGGTTTCCTCCCATGCAGTGTTTGATTTAACGTCGCAACACGATACATATTTCTTGACTACTCAAAATTCATCATGTTACCCAAAGAAATACCCTCTGGGGTCATCAATACAAAGGATCACTGACATAACCATTTTGTCGGTAGGCTGCTTCATAGTTCTTTGGATGTTGAAAGTGACTTCTTCATATTGATTCTAAACCCGAGCTCTCCCTTCTCCATATCGAACATTGTCTTACTCATGGCTATAAATGGTCTTCCCAAAATAATTGGCATCTCGAATTCAACCTCACAATACAGATGACAAAATCAGCTAGAAAGATAAGGTTGTCAACTCTTACCAATACATCAAAACAAATGTGCATGAGTTTATTCATAGTGCAGTCTTCCATCAACAATTACATTATAGTCGGCTCAGGTGGGCTCAAGCCCAATTACTTGAATATGGACTACGGAATTAGATTAATTCTTTTCCCTAAGTCACATAAATCTTTAGAGAATCTGGATGTCCCAATAGTACATAGCATGGTGAATGTTCCAGGATCACCCTTTTTTTGGGCTAGAGACTTAGAAATGACTACACTGTAAAGGTGCACTTCCCTAACATCATTGAAACTAGTTTCCCTCTTCTTCATCACCAACTCTTTAATAACTTAGAATACCCTAGCATCTTCTCCAAGGCCTCGAGGAGTGGGATGTTCAGGCTCAAATATTTCCATATCTCAATAAACTATTTGAGTTTCCCTTTCTCTTTCTTTTATTTTAGTCTTTGAGAAAAAGGTGGATTCTAAGGCATGTTACTCCTCCCTCATTATTATTTCAACAAAAAACTTATGTTTTATTATTTGGTTTTCATGGTATTTGTTATGATTTTGACTTAATGGTTAGGGATTTTGGATATTCATGGTTGAACAATGTTTGTAATGGTTTAATGATGTTTCTCTAAGGCTTTTAATATGATTTTGATATTGTAGAATGCAAGGTAATGGTAAATGACTTTAGGAGTATTTTGGAATTCCCCAAATTACTTAGTTATGGTTTGGAAACATTTGTTCCCTCAACCTATTTATTAAAATGCCAATGAGAATGGTTTTGTCATATATTTTGACTATTTTTGAAATCTTTACAATGAATAAAAAGGAAATGGATCTTAAATTGGTTTGATTTATTTTAAATGGATTGGAAAGACTTTTGTGGTCATGGTCATGGTTTAATTGGAAACTTTGGAGCTAAATTGGTTTAATTGTTTTGGTATGGCATAAAAGTATAGACTTGCAAGCTCTAATTTTGGTATAACAATACCAATGGTTAATGACTATTTAAGAGACTTCTTGGTAAATGGTTTGGTTATGTGAAGAAGGTTTAATTAGGCTTAAAGGAGGTCGAATAGCAAAGCTATGGAAGGTGGAGATCTTGGGTGTATCCCCATTTGAAACTCATATTTACCAATGTGAGGTGGTCTTGTAACCATGTCCATTATGTCACACTTAATATTCTAGGGATGTACTAGTCATCCCAGGTTCTTTTCTCCGATAGTGCTGCTAGCACGTACTAGGTCCCTTTCAACTGGGGGAGATGAATTCGTATATCTCGTGGGTGTTTTTAGGAGGACCATGCTACACAACCCAGGTTAAGGTTTTAATTGCATGCTAAATCCGGTTACCTTTCCCAACACAATATATATGTGTATATGTGTGATTTCATATGGTTATTTGACTTGGTTTTAAATGATGGAATTATTTATCCTTATTTTTTACTACATGCTAGAATGCATTCACTTTTCTAACCTTCTTTAGGTGCGGTATACCCACACGATGCAGAAACCAGACATACTACTATTTCTCCTTCTTAGTGACTTGGACTTTGATGACAACTTTATGTCAGACTAAAGTGGCGAGCTTCCATACTCCAGAAGATTACATTTTATAATATGGACTTCTTTACATTATTTTTGTTTCTTGGATTTTGGTTTTGGATATGGTCGGGGTCATATCCCGACTGGATGTTCTCTGATATTGGTTAGAGGCTTTGTCAGACTATTATAGGTATGAGTGGTGTCAGTATTGGTGTCTACCTTGTTATTGGTATTGGTATTGTATTAGGGTTGACACCGGTTAGATATTTGATTCGATATTTGGTTGGTCATGGTTATGGAGTTCGTTAAATGTTTTAAAATTATTATGGTTTTATCTTGTTATATGTTTAAAATTCATCCGACATAGGGTATAAGGTAGTTATGGTTGGGTATTGGGTGCATTCTCTGGTCCGGGTTGGATTTGATGTCCCTGACATGACTAGGCCTTCGTTTGTGTCATGTCTGATTGGTATTAGAGCCCGAGGTTTATGGTCAATCGGTAGTCCACAATGTCATGTCTAGTAGAGTCTCTTTTAAGGGTGTGTAGAGTGCCACATTCATAAAGGAGTGGCTACGAGGAATTTAGGAATATTTATCTTTTTTGTATTCTATTTTTGAGATGTAGAGTCAAAGATCCTAAATTCTCCTTTAAATATTATTTGTTTGTTTTTAGATCATGCCTCCTCGACGTCTGAAGCTCACAGAAACTCCTTTGTCCCACTTGGGGACACCACTGATGGGACCTATTCTACTTATGAGTTACAAACTCGGTCTAAGGGTCTAATACCTGATTGCCCTCTTGGAATTCCATCTATTTCTTCTAGTCCTTCTCCAGCTCCCCAGGCCAATATGATGAATTTTGAGTGTGGTAGCTTCTATTATTCCATCTTTGAAGGACACAAGGGTTTTCCAATTTATAAGGTTAAACCCTCTAACCATTACTGGTCTTAAGGTGGAGGAGGATCCTCAGGGTTTTATTGATGAGATAGAAAAGATATTCCATGTTATGCATGCTACTAACGTGGAGGGTGTGTAATTTGTTGACTATCAACTGAAAAACGTAGCATACCAATGGTATGAGGAATGAGAGTAGTCAAGGGGTGATACTGTTGAGTCTATTAAGTGGGATGATTTCTCTGGTACTTTCCTGGACCGCTTCTTTCCTCGGGAGTTGAGGGAATCTAAGGAAGAAGAGTTCTTTAACCTAAATCAAGGAAAAATGTCAGTCAAGGAGTATGCCTTAAAGTTTTACCAACTATCTCAGTATTCTCTAGAGTTAGTTTCTAGCATAATTGATAAGATAAGGAATTTTGCTTTTGGGTTATCCTGAGATTTGATTTTGGAAAGTAAGACTGCCTTGTTGAACAAGGATATGGATATCTCCAGGTTGGTTCTGTATAAGAAATAGGTCAAGGAACAGAAGAAGAAGTAGGCTGGAATAAGGAAAAGACATATCAAGAACTTTAGATTTTTTGGTAGGGTAGTGGCCAACTGTAGAGTGGCAAGGATGGTGGATAGTGTGGACCACAAAGAAGTGGGGAAACTTTGGGTTTTAATTGATGACTAGTGCTCCCTACCTAAAGCCATTGGGAGATAGGTATTTCCAAGGTAGCGATGACATCATGGCACAGAATAGCCAATCTCGGGCTAGTGGGTCCTAGTAAACTTCATCATAACCTCATTATTGATTTTATGGTAGATTGAATTGAGATTAGTATGATGAAGTAAAGTACAAGTTCCTTAGCTATGGTTATTCAGGGTATATAATTTGAAACTGTCCAGTGGAGAAGGTTGCTTCGAAGGAAATAAGGTTCTGGTTGCCTCTTAATCAGCTCTGGCACCAAAGGGCGCACCATATGGCTTTGGCACTGGTCGAAACTATCTCTATACTCTCATTACCCACCAGGAGTTTGAGGCAGTACCTAATGTCATGACTGGTATGTTAAAACTCTTTTCTTATGATGTGTACTATTTACTTGATCTAGGGTCTACTCTTTCTTATATGACCTCATTTGTGGCTATGTATTTTGGTTTTAATCTCGAGTATATTTTCTACCCTTTCTATTCTACCCTGACGGATGATTCCATTGTTGTTAAAAAAGTCTATAAGGGATGTGTGGTATCTGTGGGTGGTCGGGAGACTTTGGCGGATCTATTTTAGTTAGACATGGCTGATTTTGATGTCATATTAGGGATGGATTGGTTGCACTCATGCTATGCATCCCTAGACTATCAGAACTAAAAGGTCATCTTTATATTCCCCAATTATCCAGTTATTAAGTGGGAGGGTGGTTCCCTAGCTCTTAAGAGGAAGTATATATCATATCTTAGAGATCGGATATTAATCTCCAAGGTATGTCTCTATTTTTTGGTCTGGATTAAAGATTCTAACTTAGAAGGTCCTTTTTTACATTTCATCCTGGTGGTGAATGAATTCCCTAAGGTCTTCCTTGATGACCTTCCTGGTGTTCTTCCTGATAGGGAGATTAAGTTTGGGATTGATCTTTTCCCGAACACTCATCCAATTTCTATTCCACCCATATAGAATGGCTCTAGCTAAGTTAAAGGAGCTTAAGGAGCAACTAAAGGATCTTTTAGATAAGGGTTTCATCCATCCTAGTATGTTAATATGGTGTGAATCAGTGTTATTCTTGCATAAGAAGGATGGTTCCCTTTGGATGTGTATTGATTACTGGCAATTAAATAAGGTGATGGTAAAGAATAAGTATCCATTTCAAAGGATAGACAATTTGTTTTATCAGTTGAAGGGTGCTAAGTTTTTATCCAAGATTTATCTTCGATCTGGGTATCATCAGTTAAAGATTAGAGATGTGGATATCACTAAGATCACTTTTCGTACTCAGTATGGGTACTTTGAGTTCCTGGTTATGTATTTTGGGTTAACTAATGTCTCAGAATTATTCATGGATTTGATGAATAGATTTTTCCATCTGTTTCTAGATTTGTTCATCATTGTGTTCATAGATGACATTCTAGTGTACTCTAGAAGTGAGGTGGATTATTAAAATCACATACGTATTGTATTGTAGACACTGAAAGAGCAGCAGTTGTATGCCAAATTTTTAAAATGTGAGTTCTGGTTGAATGCTGTCATTTTTCTGGGTCATATCATTTCTAGTGAAGGGATCATGGTGGATCCTTAATAAATTTTTGTAGTTAAGAAGTGGCCTAGACCCACGACTTCAATTGATATCCAGATCTTTTTGGGTTTAGCTAGTTATTATAGAAGGTTCATGCAAATTTTCTCTTCTATAGCTGCCCCATTGACTAAGTTAACTCATAAAAAGGTGAAATTCTTGTGGTCTAATTCTTATGAGGGTAGTTTCAAGAATATGAAGGATAAGTTGACTTCAACTCCAATTTTGACTGTTCCTGAAGGCACTGATGTGTTTGTAGTTTTTGTGATGCATCTTGTGTGGGACTGGGTTGCATTCTAATGCAATAGGGAAAGGTGGTAGCTTATTTCTCTAGACAGTTAAAGGTGTATGAGAAAAACTATCTAACTTATAACTTGGAATTACTTGTTGTGGTGTTTGGATTAAAATCTGGCGTCACTTTCTGTATGGAGTTTATGTGGATATCTTTTTTATCGTAAGAGCCTATAATGTGTTCACTTAGTAAGAGCTTTACCTGAGGCAAAGGTGATGTCTTGAGTTTTTCAAGGATTATGACATGAGTCTTCACTACCACCCAGGTAAAGCTAACGTGGTTGCTGATGCTCTTAGCAATTTTTCCATGGGTATTCTAGCTCATATGGATAAGGACAAGTGGGAGTTGGTGAATGATATTCACCATTTGACTAACCTTGAAATTTGTCTCTTAGACTCCAAGAATGGTGGCGTGTTTGTGTAGGAGGTGGTGCAGTTGTCTTTTGCTGCTGAAATCAAGGAGAAGTAGATGTTAGATCTTATGTTGATAAGGATCAAGGGTGATGTAAATGAGCGAAAGGTGATGGCCTTTGAGATAAGCGGCGATGGTACCTTGCGGTACCAAGGAAGGTTATGTTTACTTGATATAGATGGTTTGCAAGAAAGGATTCTGGTTGAAGTGCATGTGTCGTGTTATATTATTTTCCTTGGTTCAACAAAAATTTATCATGACCTGAAGTAGATGTATTGGTGGAATAATATAAAGCAGCATGTGGCTAGTTTTGTGTCCTAGTGCATGGTGTACCAACAAGTAAAAGTTAAGAACATAAGGCCAAGAGAATTGTATCAAGAAATAAAGTTGCCTTTGTGTAAGTGGGAAGTGATCAACATATATTTCATTATTAATCTTCCTCGGTCTTGGAATAAATTTGATTCGATTTGGGTCATCATGGATAGGATGACAAAGTCGGCTTACTATTTGCTAGTGAGGACTAATTTCTCGGCTGGGGACTATGCATGGTTGTACCTCTAGGAGATTGTGAAGTTGCATAGGGTACCTATTTCTATCATCTCTGATCATGGTACATAGTTCTTATCTCACTTTCAATGGTCGTTTCATAGAGGGTTGGGAACTAAGGTAAGTCTTAGTACTGCTTTTCACCTATAGTCGTATGGGCAAGTAGAAAGGACTATTTAGACATTAGAAGACATTCTTCGTGCTTGCGTGATCGACTATGGTGGTAGTTGGGTTGGGCGCTTACCTCTTATAGAGTTTGTGTACAATAATTGCTACCACTCTAGCATTGGGATGACTTTGTTTAAGTCCTTGTATGGTAGGAGGTGTAGGTCTCCTATTGGGTAGTTTGATATTGGTGAGGCGTATATGTTTGGTATGGATTTGGTTCACCAAGCTATGGAAAAGGTGAAGGTGATTTTGGAGAGCCTTAAATCTAGCCAGAAATATCGAAAATTCCAATGCAGATGTGAGGCATAGCGAGTTAGAGTTTGAGGTTAGAAATACGGTGTTCCTAAAGGTGCATCCTATAAAGGGAGTGATGTAATATGGGAAGAAGGGAAAGCTCAGTCCCTGGTATATTAGTCCGTACTTGGTTTTGAGAAGGGTTGGCAATGTTGTGTATGAGTTGGAGTTACCCTCTATTTTAAGCTCCATTCACTCGGTGTTCCATGTTTTTATGTTAAGAAAGTGTGTGGGTGATCCATTGTATATTGTACCTACCAAGGATATTGGTATTTTGGAATCCCTATGTTATAAGGAGATCCAAATTGAGTTCTTGGAACGGTAGGTTCGTTGGTTATCAGCTAAGGACGTAGCTTTGATAAAGGTTCTATGGAGGAACCAAAAGGTTAAAGAGGCTACATGGGAAGTAGAAGAGGACATGAAGTCCAAGTATCCATTCCTATTTTCCGTTGCAAACAAGTGTGCTCAAAGTATGTATTGATCTTATCATCTTTGTTTTCTATCTTCTTTAAAGGTAAGAGTAGAGATGCTTAGGGGGTGTAATCATGCTTATACTACCTTGTTCCATCATTCGAGGATGAATGATCCATGTGGGGGGAAATTAAAAACACCCTGGGTTTTGACTCTTGAAACATTCCTGAGCTTTGATCTCACTGCCCTTGTAATATCTCACCATACGAGTTGTATGGTGTGGATACGGTTTAAAGGACCTTTGTAATTAAGAGACAAGTGAAGGGTGGGGGGTTTCTTCTATGGTTACAGTTTGGTGGGTACGGGTCATTAGCGGTGGTGTCGGTTCATTTGGTTGGCCCCTTAATAAAATCAGTAACTAAGTAAATTGACTTGGGTTTGAGTACGAGTGGCTCGCTAAGAGCCGAGAGGACAGGGTACGTCTGGTAAGCTTGAGTCGTATGCTGTTCAGTGTCCATTCCTTTGGTTTCTATTGTGGTTACGACTAGACCATACAAGTCCTATGGTCTAGTCACGTGTGGGGGTAAGGAAGTCATATGGTGGACAGTGTGTGGTGTCCAACTTTCTCTCCTGGTGATGACTGGAAAGTACCAGTCGTATGTTGTGGTGATGACTTGGAGGGTCAACTCGTACCCACCTGCGGTATTTTTACAATTTTAAGTTGGGGTTATTCTAGACATTTCCTTCATTTAACTCCTTTAGATATCACGACATAAAACAATTTTTGAGGCTTCATTAACCTGTTATTCCCAATCAAACACTCTTAAGAATATCTTTAACTCTGTCTCCAAGCAAGAGGCTAGGGTTTCTTCAAGCCGATCATTTAGGGGATTTTAAGAGTGATTCTTCCACCTTCCTTGGTGTCTAAGGCATGTTACTCCTCCTTCATTGTTAGTTAACAAAAAGCATGTGTATTAATGTTTGGTTTCCAAGGTATTTGTTATGATTTTGATATTATGGAATGCATGGCAATGGTAAATGGTTGTAGGGGTACTTTGTAATCCCCCAAATTACTTGGTTATGGTTCTGAAACATATGTGCCCTTAACCTGTTTGTTAAAATGCCAATGAGAATGGTTTTGTCACATAGTTTGACTATTCTTGAAATCTTTGCATTGCATAAAAAGATAATGGAACTTAAATTGGTTTGGTTGGTTTTAAATGGTTTGGAAAGACCTTGGTGGCCTTAGTCATGGTTTAATTGGAAACTTTAAAGTCAACTTGGTTTAATGGTTTTGATATGGCATAAAAGGATAGACTTTCAAGCTCTAATTTTTGTATTACGACACCAATGGTTAATGCCTAATTAAGAGACTCCTAGTAAATGGTTTGGTTATGTGAAAACGGATTAATTGGTCTTAAAAGGGGTTGAGTAGAAAAGCCATGGAAGGTGGAGGTCCTAGGGGGATCACCATTAGAAACTTACGTTTGCCGATGTGAGGGTGATCTTGGTGACCATGTACATTATGTTACACTTCGTATTTCGAGGGATGTACAAGTCATCCCAAGTTCTTTTCTTTGGTCGTTCGGCTAACTCTCAACGGGGCCCATTCAGCAAAGGGAGCTGAATCCATATAGTACATGGGTGTTTTTTTGCCAGCCAAGCTACACAACCCAAGTTAAGTTTTTAATCGCATGCTAAATACTATTCCCTCTCCCGGCATGATATATATATATATTTATATATGTATATATGTGATTGCATATGGTTATTTGACTTTGTTTTTAATAATGGCATTATTTCATCCTTATTCCTGAGTACATTCTAGTGTTCACTCCTCTAACCGTCTTGGGAAGCTATACCCCATGGATGCAGGAACCGAACATACTACTATTGCTCCTGCTCAGTGACTTGGAATTCGGGGACAACTTTGTGTCAGACTGAAGTGGTGATCTTCCATACTCCGGAAGATTCCATTTCATGCTATGGACTTCTTTACATTATTTTTGTTTCTTGGATTTTGGTTGTGGCTATTGTCAGGGGCATGTCCCGATCAGATGTTCTTTGATATTGGCTAGAGACATTGTCGAACTACTATAGGCATGGACAATGTCGGTATTTGTATCAACCTTGGTAATGGTACTGGTATTGTGGTTGACATTTGTTGGATATTGGTTGGTTATCGTTATGGACTTTATTAAATGTTTTCAAATTATAATGGTTTTATCTTTATATGTGTCCATAATACATCCGACATAAGGTGTAGGGAAGTTATGGTTAGGTATTGGGGGTGGTCTCCAGTCCGGGTCGGACTTGAGATGCACGACATGACTAGGACATGGTTCGGATCATGTCACATAACCACAGGAGTAGAAAAAGAGAAGGGGTCAAAAATATTTTTATCAGCAAAACAAAATTGCACAGCCACATATGGGGTCATATAACATAGGATAGAACCCGTATCAATCAAATAATAAACATCACAGGAAAAGAGTTGTAACATACCAATATAAACATTTGGGGGTGCCTCAAACTCCCGGCTAGTAGCAAGTGCTTAGAGATAATTCCAACCACTGCCCATACCTAAAGTGGAGCACTTAGGTATTAGAGTCAAAAAAGTGGCAACCAAAACCTTATTAGCTCCAGTGGCCACTCTAGATATAGGACAATTTCGCTGCAGATGACCAAGCTGAGCATAATTAAAATACAAATTTCTTCCCTCCACACAATAACTACAGTGAAGTTGGTCACAAAATAACAAAGAGGATAAGGTGGGGCTGACTAAGCTCCACTGACCTTAGACTCCGCACCTTGTGCCTTAAGACCACTTCTAGCCTAAAAATGATGACCACCTGAAGGCTTAGGATAAGGGGCCGTAGCTGTCGAATAAGAAGTCCCCAAACTCTTCCCACTATTCTATTGATTTGCACCCTACTTTACATGTCTAAATTTATTATTTTTCCTTTCTCCCATCTCTACCTACTTTTTTTCTCATCCTCTGCCTACTGTATAAAAACCACCATCCTAGATATTCCCATATAATTATTTAGCATCACAACCTTACATTCTAACACCAAATCATGATACAAACTAGAAGCAAACTTCCTCATCCTATATATCATATTAGATACAAACTCAGGAGCACAACAGGACAACTGCAGAAATTTTAGTACATAGTCCTTGACACTCAACCTACCTTGCTTCAAGTTGACAAACTCATGGGACTTAGACTTTCTCAAATCCTTAGTAAGAAAGTGATCAAGAAAAGCACCAAAAAATTCATCCCACATTGTTGGCTCAACATCATTACCCCCCATCTCTTCCCATTCCTCATACCACTGGTAAGCCACATCCTTTAACTGATAAGAAGTAAGCTCCACACCTTCAGAATCAGTAGCATACATCACCCTAAATATATTCTGCATCTCATTAATAAACCCCTAAGGATCCTCCTCAACCTTTGATCCTATAAATTTTGGGGGCTTCAACCTCATAAACTAGGCAATTTGAGTGACTTTAGATGAATTAGCAATAGAACCATAATGATTAGACCGATGAGACTGTGATGTCACCTGAGCAATCATATAATAGCCTAGTAGAACTCCGCATTAGAGATATCTCCCTATGGCGGTTGAGCATAAGTATCACTAGTTTGGAAAGCCCAAAAAGGACTAGTACGGACTGGGAGAACCCCACATGGAGAAGTACAGTCAGGAGCAGGGACTCTAGAACCAGTCTCACTCCATAAGTAGGGAAAATTCCCTCTATATTTTCCTTAGGTGGGACAAAGGTTCCTGTAAATTTTATATGACCATTTGATCCTCGGGGAGGCATGATCTTAAATACGAGTAAGACAAGAGTTAGAGAAGTTTCATGATAACTAAACTCTTTATCATAAAACAGAGCACAAGAAAGGAAAATATTCCTAAAGGACTTGTAGCCTCCCCCTGTAAGTATAGTGCATTACACATCCCTAAAACTACTTGGCACGGATTTGTGGACACCCAACAACCCAGAATTATGCTCTAATACTAACCTTGTTATGACCTACACTCAAACCTGGCCATGAAGAGCATCTCAAGCCCACCATGGGCTGGAGATAACCCCATTAGCCTTAACTCAAGAGAAAAATAAAGATAAGTAAAGGACACTAAGTACAATAAAAATAAAAATATATGAATCTTAAAAGAAAGATAGGAGTCAAACAAGTCACCTAAAACATCCCAATACTGTCCACAAAAGCCTCTAAACTAGAAATACTAACTAAGTCGGGACATGCCTCGACTATGAAAAAAATTTAAAATTACTAAGACCATAAAGAAAGAACAAAGAAATGACAAGGCCTTCTAGAGGATAGAAGCTCACCAGTTCACAAATGATCAATAGAAGTACCCAACCACCTAGCATTGCACATGAGCAATAGAAAAGTCCTTCGAACCTACATCATGAAATAATGCAGTATCTGGGGATGGTCAGTGGGGCAAACACTGATATGTAACTCAAGGGATAGAGATAAATAGTGTAATTACAGAAATCTAGTGATAAACCATATGTAAAATAATTTTATAAACATATATTGGATACCGGGATAAGACAAGGGTCAATTAACATGATAGTTTTAAGCATTAGCCTAACCTGTATATCTTGCTTTATCCTAAAGGCACCCATGGGATATATGGGTCCGACTCCCCCTGCCAAAAGGGCCCAGTCCATGCTAGCCACATGTTCCGAGGAAAGACTAAATTCACCAAGGTGATTACCATACAAAAGATAATATATATCCAGACACATGGTGATATAGATCCTCAATGTTGGCAAATATAGTTTTTAGTGTTTGTCCTCCTGGGACTGCCCCTTCACAGTGAGTTACGCAATTCCCTTTAAGCCCAAATTAAAATAGTTCTCTCATAACCCACCCATTAACTAAAGAAAATTTATTGAGGCATTTTCCAACATGTTAGTATCATACCAATATACTTGCAAGCCTTTCCATTTATTCCAAACGAATCCATGTAACAATTAAAATCCAAGTTCCACTTAAAATCCAAAATCATGACCACCAAAGGTGTAATACACCATAATATTCTTAGCTCAGTTCAAATCCTATTTTCAAGCATAAGAGGCTTAAAACCTAAAAATTTCATTAAGTAGTGGGGACGTAGTCATTTTAAGGCCTCGTAACTTTGAGGATTTTTAAATTTGTCTTCCCGACCCTGCGATATTGGATTTTGAGTTCACTCATATTCAGGGGTGTAAAGTACATGCTCGAAGAAGTTTCATATTTTTCATATGAGGATTAGTTCATGTTTGTATCACGATTCCAACAGCTCATTGCGATAGGGCCCCATCATGGTGGTAATAGAGATGGAATCCTAATCACATTGCGGAGACCTTGTAAATCACATTTCAGCTATAAATTTAATTGTCTGAGGGGCAATTTTGTTTTTTCTTCTCAGCCCAAGCTTTCAAATCATGACTTATATCTCCAGTTAGGGCATTATTTATCCTTCTTCTTTAATTCCCATCTAAAAGAAAACCTACTCATCCCCCAAGATCATCAATTCCATTTATCTCAAGAAAACCAAGAATTCAAGTTCCAAAATCAAAGAACCTCCAAGAAATCATCAAAATTTATGTTTCTCTTCCAAGATTAATGGTTTAAGGTATGTGTGATGTGTATCCATTGGCCCTTTTCAACCATGGAGTCCAAGAGCCCCTTTTTAATTTTAAACTATGAGTTTTTACATACAAATGCTAAACTATCTTCATGAATCTTTTTTTATCAAGTTAAGATTATAAATATTTTTAGGTGGAATGGTTTATAGTAGGTTTTGAATGTTGTAGTTCCCGTATCACGATCATGCGAGTCAGAATAAAGACTAAATTTATGATTTTTGTAAGGTACTCATGCGATCTCCTTATGTTTAAGATAATCCCCATGTTAAAGTCATGATCTTCATGTGTTTGATAAAATTCCAAAGTGATGGATTTTGTATAATGATTCCCTATTATGGTTTTCAAAGGTTTTATATGTCCTTATTGTTATTTCCATTCAGTTTTGGTGAGGTAAACACACGTGATACTTAGTTGTTTACATAATTTCAGTATCTTCAAAATGATTTCAGATAAACTTTGAGCATTGTCATTTAGTCAGTTATTTATGATTAGTTTTTTGTTCAGTCAAGCTTAGTTCAGTTCAGTAATTAGTGCCTGTTCAGTTCAGAGTAGGATTTAGCATCAAGCGAACCTAGGGATAAGGACTCACCATCCAGTTAGGACTGGTCCTCAGTAGCTATCCCTAAGATATAGAACTACATAGACAGCGTCGAATTATGAGATATCACCCGCCAGTTTAGGATTGCCACTCTCTTAGGGGTTACCCATCGGGTTAGGACTGACTCCCTAGTTCTTTGGGACACTATTTTAGTTGATCCAAATAGCCAGTATTAGTACTTGTGTAACTATACTAATACCTTTCAAACTGGGGTTGAAGGTTAGACCTCGATTAGCTCAAATTGGGGCACGTCGGTTAGATGATACCTCCCATAGTCTCAGTATAGTATTCAGTCTAGAATTTAGTTCCGATTTGCTTGACGAAAGCATGTAGATTGTCAGTCATTCAATTATCAAATTTTAGTATTTTAGTTTAAAGATTATTTCAGAAATATTATATTCTTGGTCTTGCATTCTCAGATAATTCAGCTTTTATGCATTAATGTTCAATTATCTCATGCTATTCAGTCAATCATTAATTCATGTACAGTTAAACCATGCATTTTATTTTAGCCTAACCTTATCTTATATACCAGTACATTCCAAGTACTGATCATAAGCTCTTCTTTTCTCTATGATTTTTTATATCATTGGTTTGGACACTCAGTTTTTTGATCATACTTAGATAGTCCCGCACTTCAGCAGAAACAAAAGTAGTGGTGAGTCCTCATCTATCGAGGACCTGTTATGCTAATTTAGTTATTTCTACATTTCTGTTATGTTAGTCAGTTGGAGTTAGTTGGGACCTATCCAATCAACTACTCAGTTATTTTAGAGGCTTTCAGATAGTCAGATAGATAACTAGTAAATTTATCAGTCTTATCAGTTGTGTTTTTGTATTTTATCAGGTATTACAGACTTATAAATATACCATATTTTTAGTATTCTGACCTTATAGCTTTATCAGTTGTTTTCTACATATGTCTTTTATTATTATGATACTCAGTTCTCACAGCAAGTACTAACTAACGGGTTAGCTTGTGGTAACTTGTTACCATAAGCACCGTTGTCGCAACTAGGGGGTAGCATCGGGTCATAACAAAACTTAGTATCAAAGCCTATAGTTTTTACAGTGTCCTAGAGAGTCTAAAAGTCATATTGAGTAGAGTTTTGAGCATAGGTGTGAAGCGTGCCACACTTATGGATAGGAGGCTACAAGATATTTTAGAAATTTTTTTTCCTCTTTTAGTATTCATGTCATGAGAATGAGAATAAGCTCTATTTAAAACTCGCATTCTAACTAATACTTCCTTTTGTTTACATACAATGCCTCCCAAAAGGAACAACAAAAAAAGAAATAGAAATCAGCCCGTATCTCCGCCTATTAAGGAAGATCCCCTGAATGAGCATATCTCTCATCTTGAGTTCAGAGCTATATTAACTAACTTAGCTCACTTAGTAGCTTCTCAAAATAACCAGAAGGATGTTGCCCCAGCTAACCTAGTGGCAAATAAAGCTGCAGCTAGGATTCAGGATTTCACCCGAATGAATCCCCCTTTATTTTTGAGATCCAAGTCTGAGGAGGATATGCAGGAGTTTCTTGATATAGTTCAGAAGGATACTGAAATAATGGTTGTCACTTCGAGTGAGAGTGCAGAGTTGGATGCTTACCTGTTACTGGATATAGCTTATACATGGTATAAGCAGTGGAAAAAGGATAAGGGTATTAAGTAGGATGAGTTTTCCACGACCTTCTTAGACAGGTTCTTTCTATTAGAGTTGAGGGAAGATAAGGTAATGGAGTTAATTAATTTGAAGTAAGGTAATATGAGCCGGAAGGAATACTTACTTAAGTTTACTTAGTTGGTGAGATGCGCTCCTTCGATGGTGGATGATAATAGGTCTAAAATAAGTAAGTTTGTTTTTGGTGTTGCTGATAGTATGGTCAATGAGTGTAGGATTGTGATGTTTATTAAGGAGATGGACCTATCTAGGCTTATAGTTTATGCTCAACAGATTAAGGGATAGAAGGTTAAGGAGAAAGAAAAAAAGAATAAGAGGGACAAAATAGGTAGCTTTAACTTTTCTCAGCCTAGGTCAGGGAATGGTAACCATTCTCAGTTTCATAAGAAATTTTTAGCCCCAGTTCCATCTTCAGCTAGTGCTCCAGTTCCAAAGTTTTGGAATTACAGTAGGGATAGGGCACCAGGCTCCAAGTCCTAGGGTAGTGTGACCAATGGTCTCTTTAATCCACTTTGCCAAAAATATGGTAGGAATCATCTGGGTGTGTGCAAGGCTGGTAGTGATGTGTGTTTTGAGTGTGTCAAGCTAGGAAACAGGGTCAGAGAGTGTCCAGTAGTTACTTAGAGGGGAAAGGATTTATGCCAGTAAGGCCAGTCTAATCTGTCATTAGCTCCAGCATGTTGCTCGACTCAGTAGGGCGTCACTTCCATCATAACCAGTGGTCCACACTACAATATATTGTATGCACTCTAGTAGCATCATGATCAGGAAAGCACTCCTGATATGGTTATAGGTACGTTACAGGCCTTTCATCTTCATGTTTATGATTTGTTAGATCTCGGAGCTTCACTTTATTTTGTAACCCCTTATATAGTTAACAATTTCGGTAGTAGTCACTAAATATTAGCAGAGTCTTTCTCAGTGTCTACCCCAATGGGTAAGTATATTATAGGAAGACGAGTATATAGAAATTTCTTAATTATAATATCTAAGAAAGTGACGTTATTTGATCTTGTGTAGTTAGAGATGACTAACTTTTATGACATTCTCGGCATGGATTGGTTCCATACATGATATGCTTCAGTTGACTGTAGAAATTGAGTCGTCCAATTTTATTTTCCCAAAGAACCAGTTATTGAATTGAGGGGTAGTATTTTAGTGCTTAGAGGTTAGATTATTTCGTAACTTAAGGCAAGAAAAAGGATATCTAAGGGGTGTGATTACCATCTTGTTCAAGTCAAAGATTCTAGTTCTGAGACTCCAAGTCCCAAGTCAATTTCAGTAGTAAAGAAATTTCCATAGTGTTTTCCTGGAGATCTTCCTGGAGTTCCTCTAGAAAGGGAAATTGACTTCAGAATAGATCTTCTTCCAGATACCCAGCCTATCTTTATTCTGCCCTATAGAATGGCTCTAGCTGAGCTCAAAGAATTAAAAGAAAAGTTGAAAGATATCTTGGATCAGGGATTCATTAGACTCGGTGTTTCCTCGTAATGTGCTCCAGTCTTATTCGTGTGTAAGAAAGATGGTTCTCTCAGAATATGCATTAATTATCATCATTTGAACAAGGTCACAATCAAGAATAAGTATCTACTCCCCAAGATTGGTAACTTGTTTGACAAACTTCAGAGTGATAATTATTTCTCTAAGATAAACCTCAGATCCGGCTATTATAAACTTAGATCAGAGAATGTGATATTCTGAAGACAACCTTTAGAACTAGTATGGTAACTTTGAATTCCTAGTTATGTCTTTTAGACCAACGAATGTCCCATGAACTTTCATGGACCTAATAAATAGAGTGATCAAGCAGTACTTGAACATGTTCATCATAGTCTTCATTGACAATATTCTTGTTTATTTCTATAGTGAAAACGATCACGTAGACCATGTCAGAATTGTAGTGCAGACTCTTAGAGCCCATCAGTTGTTCGCCAAATTTAGTAAGTGCGAATTTTGGCTAAGATCAGTAGATTTCTTTGATCATATTGTTTCTTGTGATGGCATTAGAGTTGACCCATAAAATACTAAAGTAGTGAGAAACTAGCCCAAACCTATCTCTCCATCAGATACCAGGAGTTTCTTAGGTTTCGCTGGATAATACAAATAATTTGTTAAATGGTTTTTTTCTATTGCATCCCCCATATCTCAATTGGTTCAAAAGAAAGTCAAATTTAAGTTGTCAGATTCTAGCGAGAAAAGTTTTCAGGAGTTCAAAACTCGACTCACCTCAGCTCTAGTCTTGACCTTACCAGATGGTTTAGATGGATTTGTTGTTTACTGTTATGCTTCTAGAGTTGGTCTTGGTTATGAGTTGAAGCAGAGAGGTAAGGTCATAGCCTATACCTCTAGACATATTAAACCCCATAAAAAGAAGTACCCTACTCATGATCTTGAGTTGGCAGCTATTGTTTTAGCCTTGAAAATTTGGAGGTATTATCTTTATGGGGTTCATGTTGATGTATTCACTAATCACAAAAGTTTGCAGTATGTGTTCTCGAAAAAAGATTTAAATCTTCGTCAGGGAATGTGGTTAGAGTTGTTAAAGGATTATGATATGAGTGTGTTGTATCATTTGGGCAAGGCTAATATAGTGGCAGATACCCATAGTAGATTATCTATGGATAGTTTTGCTTATGTTTAGAATGATAAGAAGAAGTTAGTCTAAGAGGTTCATCAGCTTGCTAGATTAGGTGTTCGGTTGTTAATTCAGCTGAGGGTCGTATATGGGTTTAGGATGGTTAGAAATCTTCTTTGGTTGCCGAAGTGAAGGAGAAGCTAAATAGAGATTCCAATTTGGATAAGTTGAAGAAATCAATTAAAGATCAGAAAGTAGAGGTTTTCTCCTAAGTGGGAGATGGTGTTCTGCAATGTTAGGGTAGGCTATGTATTCCATTGTTGATGATTTCAGACAGTGGTTTTTAGCAGAAGCTCATGGTGTGCATTACTCCATTCACCCAAGGGCCACAAAAATATATTCTGATTTTCTTAAAATCTATTAGTGGAGTGTTATAAAGGGGTATATTACCGAGTTTGTAGCTAAGTATTCTAACTATCAACAAGTTAAGGTTGAACACCAGAGGCCTAGTGGCACTTTGCAGGAGTTTTGCATTCCTACTTGGAAGTAGGAAGAGGTGAACATGGATTTTATGATAGGGTTTCCTAGTACGCATCTTCAGCATAATTCGATATGGGTTATTGTAGACAGAATAACCAAATCAGCTCATTTCTTTCCTATTCATGCTTCTTATTCACTTGAGGACTACACCAAAATATATATTAAAGAGTTGGTTATGTTTCATGGAGTTCCATTGTCTATCATTTCAAATAGGGGTACTCATTTTACCTCTCACTTTTAGTGGGATTTTTAGAAGGGTTTTGGTACCCAAGTTTATCTCAATACTGCTTTGTATCCTCAGACAAATGGTTAGAAAGAGAGAACCATTCAGACCCTAGAGTACATGTGTAGATTTTGTGTTATTGACTTTAAAGGGAGTTGGTATGATTACTTACCTTAGATCGAGTTTGCCTATAATAAAAAATATCACTCCAGTATTCAAATGGCTCCATTTGAGGCTCTCTATAAGAGGAGATGTAGATCTCCTATCGGTTGGTTTGAGGTAGGTGAGGCTGCTTTGATAGGGTCAAATTGAGTGTTTAATGCGATGGAGAAACTTTAACTAATTAGGGAGAGGCTTAAGATAGGCCAAAGTTGTCAAAAATCTTATACAGATGTGAGTAGGAGAGATCTTGAGTTCGAAGTTGGGGATTTGGTTTATTTGAAAATCTCACCCGTGAAGGGAGTGAAGAGATTCACCAAGAAGGGTAAGCATAGTCCCCGATATGTTGGCCTATACAGAATCTTGAGCCATTTTGGAAAGGTAGCTTATGAGCTAGAATTGCCTGCAGATTTGGCATTAGTGCATTCAATGTTTCATGTTTCCTTGGTAAAGAAGTGTATTGGTGATTCAACTATGGTTATTCCATTGGAGGATATGGAGGTTAAGGATAGCCTTTCCTTTGAAGAAGTCCTAGTTGAGATCCTCAATTATCTGATTCGTTGACTAAGGAGCAAAGGAGTTCCCTTGGTTAATGTTCTTTGGCGAAATTAGTCCATTAAGGGAGACACTTGGGAAGCAGAAGAAGATATACGCACTAAGTAACCTCATCTTTTGTCTGCAAACTCAGACTCAGCTTAAGGTAACAATATTCCTAAGATTGTTTCTTTTCCATTCTCCATTCTAGATACATAATTATTCTCATGTCATTGCATGCATTCATGAAATCAGTTCAGTTCATGTATCATGTTTCAGACTCAGTCATGTAATCTTCCAATTATCCTTGTTCAGTAAGTGATCTCAGTTGCATTAGTTCAGAACACTCAGCTTAATCAGTCTTATTCGAGGATAAATATTCCCAAGGGTGAGATATTATAATACCTTATAATATTCTTAGCTCAGTTCAACTCTTAGTTGCATGCATAAGAGACTTAAAACCTAAAAATTTCTTTAAGTGTTGGGGACTTAGTCATTTTAAGGCCTCTTAGCTTCGAGGATTTTTAAATTGGTCTTCCTGACCCGAGACATTGGTTTTTGAGTTAATTCATGTTCAAGGATGTAAGGTACAAGTCTCAGAGAAGTTTTGGATTTTTTGAATGAGGATTGAGTCATGTTTAGATCATAATTCTAGCTCCTCATTGTGATAGGGCCACATCACGGTGGTATTAGCAATGGAACCCTCATCGTATTACGATGACCCTAGAAACTGCATTCTAGTTACGAATTTAATTTCCTAAGGGGAAACTGTGTCTTTTCCCCTTAACCCAAGTCATCAAATCATGACTTATATATCCAATTAAGGCGTTATTTACCTCTCTTCTTGAATTCTCCTCTCAAAAAAACCCTACTCACCCTCTAAGATTATCAATTCCATTACTTTCTCTCAAAGGAAACAAAGTCCTTTAGTAGCAGTCCCTCAGTTCCAAAACTATATAGCCAGCATAGGATTATAAGATGTCACCCACTAGTTTAGGGATGACACTCTCTAAGGTGTTGCTTTCCAGTTTAGGATTGCCTCCCTAGTCCTTTAGGACACCAGTTTAGTAGATCCACATAGCTAGTGTTAGAACCCGTGGAACTGTACTGATATTCTTTCAACTAGGGTTACAGGTTGGACCCTGATTAGCTCAGATTGGGGCAAGTCGGTTGGATGATACCTCCCACAGTCTCAGTGCAGTATTAAGTCTAGAATTTAATTTCAATTTTCTTGACCAGAGTATATAGATTACCAGTGATTCAGTTATCAAATTTTAGTTTTTCAGTTTATAGATTATTTCAGAAATATTATATGTTTTGTCTTTCATTCTCAGATAATTCAGCTTTCGTTCATTCATGTTTAGTTGTCTAACTCAATTCAGTCAATCATTTATTCATGTACAGTTAAACCAAGCATTCATCCTAACCTCATCTCATATACCAGTACATTCAAAGTACTGACCGCATACTTTTCTTTGCGCTATGATGTCTTATATCATAATTTCGGATGCTCAATTTCCCGACCGTACTTAGACAGTCTAGCGCTTAAGTAGCAGTGGTGAGTCCTTATCTATCGATGACCTATTGTGTTTATTCAGTTATTTCCATATTTTTGTTTAGTTAATCAGTTTGATTTAGTTGGGGCCTGTCCTATCAAATCCCCAGTCAGTTTAGAGGCTTTCGGACATTCAAATAGATAACAAGTCAGTTTATTAGTCTTATCAGTTATGTTTCATTATTTTATCTAGCATTATAGACTTGTGCATTTATCATATTTTTAGTATTCTGACCTTTTGGCTTCATCAATTATTTTCTGCATATGTTCTTTATTGTTATGATATTTATTGCTTGCAGCAGGTACCAGCACACGGGTTAACTTGTGGTCACTTGTGACAGTAAGCACCATTGTCACAACTAGGGGTAGACTCAAGTCTTGACAGAAGGCATTCCAAAAACATATTTATCCATTTATTCTTTAATGTAATACAATGGTTTGAAAAGACATGTTAAATTATCCAAATATCCTTATTAAAAATCAAGTTTACAATGTAGGTTAAGGTTAATGCCTTTACCAAGCAAAAATTAATTAACTTCGGTGAAACCCATGTCATCCATTTCAACCTTAATCACAATGACCAATTTAGTCCAAAAACCATCAATTAAAGTATGAATAATACATTTAAAACATGGTAAAAGTAACTCAAGTAATAACAACCAAAAATCCTCAACCCAATTTCAAACCATCAATTCAAATCGTATGAATATTCACTAAATATATTCCACTATGTAAAATTCAAGTTAATGAATGAGAAACATATCTGAAATATAGAAGAATTTTAAAAAAAATTGAAGTTTGAAGCCTAGAGTAGTGATTTCTTGTAAAACCCTTGAACTTTCTTGGTTTGGGAGCTAAAGAGTATAAAAGTAGTTTTTTGTCTTTGACAACTAAAGAAAAAGGGTTAATTTGGTGTTTAAAAGTCATATAGGGTGTAAAGGACTAAAAAACCCCTCACCCCAAGTGAAAAAAAAATGGATGAAATTGACATAGCAGTGTGGCACGCCACTATCGCATAGGGTAGCCAATATGCCACGCTCTTATCACAAAAGCTAAGTTGTGTGGCACGCCACTATCACAGACACTCGCTGCCTCGGTGTCCCAAAATAACCCCGAACCCCTTTCGAAATATCCCTTTAATAGCCCTTATCATAATTCAATTCAACAATTAACATTATGCATACGGTAGGGTCAAAAATAAATTTGTCAAAATTTTATGAGGTCTTACACTCATCTAGAAACTATTACTCATCTATTTATTACAGGTACATTTGGTAGGGAAATATATTTACATTTTACCAATGCTACAAGTGTTCAAGGACCTTTTGTCCAAGTGAAACCAGCTATCTCAAAGTGGTGGAGTCATAACCGTTGCCTAAACTAAAGTTTTTTTATCAAGCTACTCCAGCAGTAATTCGTTGGAAAATTCGGAAGTGGAGGAAATCCACTTTTTATTGAAGAGAGATGTCAAAAAATAGAGAGATATATGAAATAAACTTGAATCTACATTGGGTGGATAGAAAAAAAATCTATGGATGAAGAATGTTCCTCAATCTTGGCCATATATCATTGATTTTTTTTTTTGGAAAGATACAAGTGTGTAAGGTAGTTAGATGGATACTTCTTGATATGGGCTGGTTTAAGTGCAATGAAAATGGTGCATCAAAAGGAAAACCTGGACATAGTTCTCATGTTTTCATCATAAGATATCAAGAAAGAAATTTTGTATATGAAAGGGTTGAAATAATCCCTATACCACAAGTTTGTATGCAGAGTCAAGGGTATTCTACAGGAAATTGAATATTTCTTGAACAATAATTAATTTCAATATTGATAGAGACAAACTTCTTAGTGGTGAAGAAGGTTCTTAATGGGTAATGGAGGGTTCCTTGGGGAATTATAATGGAAGTGAAGAAGATTAATTATTGGAGATCTAACGAGGATGTCATATTCAACACATAGCCAGGAGGGAAACCAACTGTCGGATTTTTTTCACTAACTATGCTTTTGATTTTGTAGGTACTATACAATTCATAAATTTTCATGAGGTACCAACACAAGGTAGCATAATAATAAGTGCTGACAAAATATATTTGCCTAACTTAAGGTTCAACACCACTATTGCCAGAGAACCAGACTAGAATCAGAAGAGAACGACATATATTACTATCAAGTAATTGATGGTACAGTAAGAATATTTCCCAACTACAGGGTACTAATAAATATGTCCAAAATTCATGGAAGTCCGAGGTCATTAAATTTATCAAATACAATAATATATCCAAGATTCACACAGTGGTATTAGTTTCTTTTGAAATTTAGTCAGTGGTATTTTGAATATAGGGGCGTAGGTGATAAATTTAGAAATCAAATCATTTCTTACTCACGAAAAAGAGTTAGTAGGAACTTGAAATCCAACTTCATATGTTCTTAATCCTAATGATGGAAAAAGCTTCCTTAATTTTACATCCCACAACACCTGGTGAGAGTTTGAGGTTGTAGAATGGAATCGACCAATATCATGAGAGGTCACAGAATCAACTAAAATTAAAGATAAAGAAAAGCTACTCAGATCTACTGAAAATAACTTATAAGGGGATGGCAAGTATTAATTCGAGGTTCTTCTATGGAAAATTACGTGAATGGAGATGAATTCCATCTCAGATTTGTACGACCACCAGATGCTTCCATAAACACCTGAACCTAATATTTTTTACCACTTCAGCTATTGATTTTGGAAATTAGTCAACTACTTTCCCTTTTTCGTTGTACTTTGTCTTTTACTTTCGTTGTATAAATACCTATTTTGGATGTGGGTCGGGTCAATAAGACCTTGGCTTATAAATTTCTAGTTATCTTTTTGTTTTGGACTCATTTTTAGTTCCTTTTGTTTATTTTTGGCAACAAGACAAGCCTTTTGCACTTTTCTAAAAGATTAAATTATGAGTCTCACACCTAAGGGCTAGTTTAATCAAAATCCACCTATGGCCCAAAATCTTCAAAATAGAAAATTGGCTCTAAAGACCAAATAAATTGCCTGATAACCAAACTGTAGGCTCCAGCATGTCATAAATAACATGGGGTATCTATGGGAACTCACTAAATGTTTAAATAGTGTAGAAATGCATAAAATAACCTAGAGGTTATTACAAGAGGGTATTTATTTTATCGTGTTTTGTGATGCTTTTGGAGTTGACTTATGTGGTGTATTAATGCAAATGGGTAAAGTAATTTCTTATACTTCTCGATAGTTAAATGATTATAAGAAAAACTACCCTACTCATGATTTAGAGTTAGTTGTGGTTGTATTTGTGTTGAAATTGTGGTGACACTAATTATATGGAGTTCATTCTAAGATTTTCTCTGATCACTATAGCCTTTAGTATTTTTTTCTCCCAATGAAATCTTAGAATGATATAGTATAGATGATTAGAGTAGTTTAAGGATTATGATTTATTTTTATTATCATTTATGCAAGTCTAATATGGTAGATCCTGAGTTTTGATGTCATTTTCCTTGTAACAACCTACCATACGAGTCGTATAGTATGGGTACTGGTCTAAGGACCATAGTCATATTTGGTTAGTGTGTTGTGGGATAGTTCTTTCCTAGTTACGAGATACACCACACGAGTTATATGATCTTGTGATGAGAGGTTTAGGGTCAAATCATATGCAGTCTAGTTATAGCCCTTGATGTTCTTCCTCTGATATGACTTCATGGTACTAGTCATATGGTCTAGTGATGAGTTTGGCAAATGACTCATATGTTGGACAAAATGTGGTGTCCAACTTTCTTTTCTGGTGACAACTTGATGATACCAGTCGTATGATGAGGAAACAAGTTGGAGGGTCAATTCATACCCACTTACGAGTTTTGCAAAATTTTAAGTAGGGGGTATTCTGGACGTGTCCCTTTTTTAGCTCCCTTTGATACCATGACTTAAAATAATTTTTGGTGATTTATTAACTGATTATTCTGAATAAATCATTCTTAAAATCACTCTCAACTCTCTCTCTCTCTCTCTCTCTCTCAATCTAAAGGCTAGGGTTTTATTAATATAATCAATCAAGGCTTTCAAGGGTGGTTTCTTTTTATCTTTCTTGTTTTCTAAGAAGTGTTACTCTTCCCCTCATTGTTGGTTCAACTAAAAGCATGTTTTAATGATTATTTTTCATGGTATTATTTTGGTTTTGAAATAGATGATGGTGGTTTTGGTTGCTTGTGGTTGGATAATGTTTTCCATGCAATACTAATGGTTTTTCATGTTATAGTCATTGTTTGAACATGTGGTTGCATAGGAATGGTCAATTGATACTTTATTTTTGTTTCAAAATCATATGGCCTCAACATGTTTGTTAAAATGCCAATAAGAATGATTTTTACACGTTGTTTGTGTTTCTCTTTATATCCTTCCACTGCGTAAATGGTAATGGAACTTAAATTGGCTTGGTTGATATTAAATAATTTAAAAAGGACTTGATAGACATGGTTTTAGTCTAATTGGAAACTTGGGATTCAACTTGGTTTAATCATTTGGGTATGACATAAAAGGATAGACTTGCAAGCTCTAATTTTTGTATGACTATGCCAACGATTAAAGACTAAAAAAAGACTCCTTGGTAAATGGTTTTATTATGTGTAAAAGGTTTAATTGGGCTTAAAGAGGGTTGACTGGTAAAATTGTGCAAGGTGTGGGTCATGAGGGGATCAACACTAGAAACTCATGTTTGCTGATATAATGGTGGTCTTGTTGACCGTGTGCATGATGTCACACTTTATATTTTTGGAGATGTACTAGTTATCTCATGATTTTTCTCCGGTCGTGCGTCTAACACGTACTGGGCCCTTTCAGTAGGGGGAGCTGAACGCATATATCCCATGTGTAGTTATAGGATGGTCAAGCAAATCAACTTAGATTAAGGTTTTAAATGCATGATAAACCTGATTCTCTTTCCTGGCATGATATATATTTGTATCTATGTGATTGCATATGGTTATGTACTTTGGTTTTGAATTACAGGCATTATTTATCTTATCCCTAAGTACATTCTAGTGTTCACTCCGCTAACCATCTTCGGGTATTGTATCCCCAAGCAATGCAGGAACCGACCATACTACCATTCCTCCTACTTATTGGCTTGGATTTGGAGAAAACTTTGAGACAGACTGAAGAGGTGAGCTTACATACTTCAGAATGATCCATTTCATGTTATGGACTTTTCTTATTATTTTTTTTTTTTTTTATTTTTGTCTATGGTCGATGGCATGTCCTGACCGAATGTTATTGATTCTTGTTAGAGGCTTGGTTACATAATTATGGGCACGAGCAGTGTCGGTATTGATGTCTGCCTTGGTATTGGTATTGGAATTGGGGTTGGCATTGGTTTGGAATTTCATTTAGGTTGTTGGATTATGATTATTGACTTTACCTAATGTCTTTAAATTATTCTTGTTATATGTTCAAAGTGCATCCAACATAGGGTGCAGGGCAGTTATAGTTGGGTAATGGGGGTGGTCTCCAGTCCTGCTTGGACTCGAGATGTCCAACACGACTAGGAACTATTTCTGTTTGTGTTACATTGGTATCAGAGCCTTAGATTCATAGTTAATAGGGTGTTCGACAAAGTTGTATTGAGTAGAGTCTCTT
The DNA here is from genome assembly GCA_030864225.1 of Capsicum baccatum var. pendulum. Classification (NCBI taxonomy): domain Eukaryota; kingdom Viridiplantae; phylum Streptophyta; class Magnoliopsida; order Solanales; family Solanaceae; genus Capsicum; species Capsicum baccatum. Next base: position 72,833,451 of record CM061551.1, read on the forward strand.
TTAAGGGTGTGTAGCATGCCACACTCATAAGGGAGATCTACGAGTAATTTAGGAATATTTCTCTTTCTTGACTTATATTTTCAAGATATAGAGTGTAAGTTATTTAAATCTTCTCTAATCCTTGTTTGTTTGTTTTTTAGATTATGCCACCTCATTGATCTGAATCTCACAAAAACTCCTCTGTCCCACTTTGGGGCAACCTTGATGGGACTCATTTTACTTATGAGGTTCAGAGCTAGTATAGGGGTCCAATTCCTGATTGTCCTCCTGGAGTTCCATCGGTTCCCTCCAGTCCTTCTCAAGCCCCTCAGGCTAATGTGATAAATGTTGAGTTTTGTCAGTGTATTCATATGTCGGCGCTGTTGGTAGCTTCTCAGGCCGAGTGTGGTGCTTCTATCCCTCCATATTCTGAGGTTAAAATAGTTGGTCTATTTATGAGGTTGAACCCTCATATGTTCACTGATATTAAGGTGGAGGAGTATTCTCAAGATTTTGTGGATGAAATGGAAAAAACTTCCGTATTATGCATGTTACCAATGTGGAAGGTGTGGAATTTGCTGCCTACCAACTGAAAGAGGTAGTATGATAATAGTATGAGTAATAGTAAAAATTAAAGGGTGACGTGTAATACCTCAAAAGTACTCCCTAGATGCCACACTGTGCTTAGAACTACGAATAGTCCTAAGCTAACCCATGATATCTATTTATGCTAGAAACTCTCATGAAAAGTGATCTAACATGTATAGAAACTGAAGGTAGCTATCCCATATCATAATTTAAATCCTTAAATTTGGAAACTTTAAGCAAACCTCTTGAGCTTAAAACATACAAAGTCTGACAAGCCTGTTTTACTAACTAGAGATCCACTGGGACAGACCCCAGCTGTCTCGAACATAAGTGGAAATTGAAGATCTAAAATAACTTTAAACCATAAACATGAGTCTAATATACTGGGTCCTCTGACGATGAAGACTCACCAATAGCTGGGATGCAGGGGATGATGCCCATGATCAATTATGCTGCTAAAACGAGCACCAGAAATAACATTATAAAACAATGTATCTCATAGACATATAACTGGGTAAGTACTTTTGGAATAATGAGTATTTGGGGGTGAATGCATAAGTAAAATAAGGACTGAATATACATATACACTTTCAAATGGTCCATGCTAAGCATAAATGAATCACCTTGAACTTGAGTAAGACAAAAGACTGCAAGTCACATATGAATAAACTTAGTAAGTCACAACACTTAGTTTCTAAAATCTTTACTTTTATTTCTTTCTTATGGGAGATTGTACTAACGAACATAAGCATGTGAGCTATAATGGAGTTCAATGTCTTACCTACGTTGGGTAGAGCTATTCTACCATTTCCATCGAAATGGAACTTTAACTTAAGTGATCACTATACCGTATACATATTGGTAAAAGCATAACCTACGGTTACTCATAATTTCTAGGAATTTTGGATACGCTCATTCGAATTCCATTCTCAGTTCGAAATACTACTCCCTGAATATATGTATTCTCATCCTTAAGAAATCTACCTTAAAATAGGATAAGGGTTTATAGAATGAAAACTAGTTATTCTTCTCTTTAGATTAAATCATAATAAAGATTAACACTTGTGTATTTCATGTCTTATCTTTGGATCAAAGGATCAAGCTTTCTTGAATCATGTTGTATTTCATATGAATTGATCTTTGAAAGCTTAAAATTTCTTGTAAACTTAAGGATTCTTCTTGAGTCCTGAAACTCTTTCTTTCTTTACTAACACTTATAAAAAAATATAAGGCTCCGTACCCATATAGAAATCTTTCATCAAAATCAAAATCAAAGTAATGAAACTCAAATCACAATATTAATCTTAAAGTTCAAAACATGAATAGATGTAACCTTTATGCATCTTCAACATTCAAATAACTAGATAAAGGTATACTTCAATATATGAGAATTTGAGGGATGAACTATAAAACATGCAAACTCAATCTTAAACCATGCTTTTTTGGCACAAGAGTGGAATGATTACTCTTGTTCGAAAACCCCACATACCTTGAATTGCTTGACTTGTGAATAAAACTTAAACTTTGAGACTCGAGAGATGACTTGGTGAGAAAACCCTAATATTGTTATTCTTGAAGATGGCAGGAGAGAAGATGTGTTATTTAACTGAAATATAGAGGAAAATAACGACTTTTGGGGGTTATAGGTCGTGGTTTTGGATTTATATAAGGGGAAAAGACCAGAAAGCCCTTCAAAAAAATTGACTGCTAGTTATCATGAGTCCAACATATGACTCATATGGTGAGGATACGAGTTGGCTTAATGAACTGTAATATTTGTAGGACAAGATGGTATACACTGGTCAACCTACGAGTATAAACGTACGACTTATACCCTCCTAATATGACTTATAACCCCCACTAGTAACTTGGACAAAAACTTAGAGAACCTATACTGCTGAACTCATGACCTCACTTCATGTGAATCGTACCATGCCTTGATGATTTCTAGGGTCACCTTGTATCTAGAATAGACTCCAACTACTCCACAATACCATAAGTACGAATTACTATATACAAATTGTATGTTATATATATGACTAAAGTTAATGTGTCATATGTTTTGCAGGGGATTTTAGACATAGGGTATTACAATATCACCCTCTTGGAAACATTCATCTTCAAATATGATCCTCTTAGTATTTGGAAGAGAATCAACATCTGTACACCAAACTTATCACCAAACCTATACCTATCATATGGATCTAACTGCTCACAACATAAAATGTGACTTAAGAATCCTTACATAGACTTAAACAAAAAGAGTTTTGGCTGAAAAATAACTATTTACCTTTGGTAGGGATTAAGTTGGAAGAAAAGAGATGAGGATACTTGGTCATCATGTCTATGTCAGCTTCCCAAGTGGCCCCTTCAAGGAGTTGGTTTCTCCAAAGAACCTTTGAACCTAATACTGTCTAGGGGAACTATTAAGGATGAATTTACAATGAACTTCTTAAGCATCAAAACATGGAACACTGGTGATTTGTAGCTAACTCTGATGGAAGGTCCAATTTGTAAGCAACCTCTCCTACACGATTCAATACTTCATACGAACAAACAAATTAGGGACTTAGCTTCCCTTTCTTAACAAATATCATTATTCCCTTCATAGGCTATACTTTTAAGAATACCCAATTGCCCACTTCAAACTTGAGCTCTCTCTTTCTTACATCAGCATATAATTTTTGATGGCTTTGAGTAGTTTTCAATGTCTCACAAATCAACCAAACCCTTTCCATAACTTAAAGAGCAGAATCTAGCCAAGTCAATGCCACTTTAACAACCTCAAACAATCCTATGGGTGATCTAATCCTACGCCCTTATAATGCTTTAATTAGAGCCATCTGAATGCTAGAATAATAACTATTATTATAAGCAAACTCTATCAAAGGTAGATGGTCATCCCAACTTCATTTAATGTCTAAAACACATGCCCTCAGCATGTTTTCTAATGTCTTAATTATGTATTTAGCCTGACCATCGTTCTACAAAAAAATAGTACTAGGCTTAAGCTTTGTACCAAGGCCTTTCTAGAAAGACTATAAAAACTGTGAAGTAAACTCCGTCCCTCTATCTGAGATGATGGATTAAGGTATCCCATGAATTCTTACAAACTCGCAAATATACATTTTGGCATAATCTTTTGTTGTATCAGAAGTCTTGAAAGGTCGAAAATAGGCCGATTTAGTCATTCAATCTACTCTGACCTAAACGGAATCATGTTGGCTTCTAATACGAGTCAACCCCATATGAAATCCATATTCACTACTTTCCACTTCAAAGTAGGGATGTTGATCTCCTGTAGAATACCCCCCCAGTCTTTGGTGTTCAACCATAACTTGCTGGCAGTTGGGACACTTAGCAAAAAATTCTTCTATGTCCCTTTTAATACCATTCCACTGACGGATTTCTCGTAAGTCGCGGTACATCTTGGTACCACCCAGATGAATTTAATACCTCGAACCATAACCCTCGGGTAGTATCCTTTCCCTCTACCATCTACATTTAGGACACAAAGTCTACCTTGATATCAAAGTACACCATCTTCCCCTTGGGAGAAAACCTCGACCTTTTGATGCTGTATTGTTTTAAATATTTGGCTAAGTATAGAATCATTTCACTTCGTTTCCTTCACTTCCACCCCCAAGGATGATTTTGAACCATTCTAAACTACTATTAACCCATCAGCAGTATCGAGCAAATGTACTCCCAAATGGGATAATCTATGCACCTCTTTGGCCAATACAGTGCATCTTCCACCACTTTGGCCTTACCTAGATGATAGAGCACACCTATGTCATAAATTTTCAATACCTCCAACCAACTTCTCTGATGAAAATTCAGCTCCCATTAAGAAAATTCATACTAAATGCTCATGCGGTCAGTGAAAACAACACCATGCACGCCATAGAGGTAGTGTTTCAAAATTTTCAAGTAAAATACCATGATAGCTATCTCCAAATTATGAGTTGGATAATTCATATCGAAATCCTTAAGTTACCTAGAGGTATAAGCTATTACTTTCCCTATTCGCATTAACGCACAACCTAACCAAACTTTAGAAGGATCACAACAAACCACAAATCTGTCTAACCCTTCTAAGAAAGCTAAAACTGGAGCCGAAGTAAATATATCCTTCAACTCTTGGAAGCTCTTTTCATAGTTATCCGACCATATAAAATTCACTTTCTTTTGGGTCAACTTATTCAATGGCGAGGCTATATAAGAGAACCCTTCAACAAACATTCTATAATACCTAGCCAAACCCAAAAAACTCCTAACATCGAATGGAGAGATAGGTCTAGGATAATGTTGTATTAGTCTTCTGAGGATCTATATGAATACCAACCTAGAAAATTACATGCCCCGAAAAATTAATAGATTCCAACAAAAATTCACATTTACCAAACCTTACATATAATTGACGATCTTTGAGAGTCTACAACACTATTCTCAAATGGTTTATATGTTCCTCTTCACTCCTAGGATACACCAGTATATCATCTATAAAGACAATGACAAACATGTCTAAGTGTTTCTTGAAGACATTGTTCATCAAATCCATACAAGTTGCAAGAGCATTTGTCAATCCTAACTACATAACCAAAAACTCATAGTGGTCATACCTTATTCAGAAAGCTATTTTTAGAATGTCTTACTCCATGAAGTTCAACTGATGATATCCATCCATAAGGTAAATCTCAGAAAACCATCCATCATCCTAAAGCTGATCGAACAGATCATCAATCTAAGGAATGTAAAAGCTGATGGTGCATTTTTCAATCTAAATAACATAATTGCAAGCTCAAAATGGTCATACCTTGTAAGGAAAGCTATTTTTGGATTGTCTTACTCCCTGACTATCAACTGATAGTATCCCAACCTATGGTTAATTTGGTAAAACTATCAGGCACCCTGAAGTTGATTGAATAAATCATCGATCCAAGGAATGGGATAATTTTTCTAGATGGTAGCTTTGTGTACCTGTTTATAATCTATATATATATCCTGTTAGTGCCATCTTTCTTGTGCACAAAAAAGATTGGAGCACCTCGCAAAAAACATAGGGTCTGATGAAACCTTTGTCTAATAGATCCCAAGCTTCTTCTTTTAATACCTTAAGTTTGACCAGAGACATAGGATATGGAAGGATAGAGATGGGTTGGGTATCAGGAAGAAGATCAATACCAAACTCTATTTCTTTGTCTTGAGGTACCCATGGTAGATCTTCGGGGAAAACCTCTGGAAACTCATTTACTACACAAACTAATTGAACTATCAGGACTTCATTATTAGTATCTTTGACTGAAACTAAATGGAACATACACCAGTTTGATATTAACTTTTTGGCCTTAAGATAAGAGATGAAATGACCTTTAAGAGATACTGAACAACCTTCTCACTTACAAACTACCTCACCAGGAAATTGAAACTTCACCATACAGGTGCGACAATCTATTGATGCATAGCATGAATAGAGCCAATCCATGCTCATAATAATATAAAAATCCACCATCTCAAACACTATTAGGTCTTCTAGTCTAATTTTATGGAGGAAAACAATAGAACACTCCTAATATACTCACATAGAAATAACTGACTCACCTATAGGGATAGAAACTGAGAAGGGATTAGAGAGATTTTCAAGACCTACCCCAAAATTTACTACAACCAATGGAGTTAGATAAGAGATATTCAATCTTGGGTCAAACAACATATATATATCAAGGTAAATGGCATGAAGCACACCAATGACAACCTCTAGAGAACTCTCCTTCTCTTGATTGGATGGTAAAGCATAAAATTAATTTTGAATCTGACTACCATCAATATTTGATGATGTGCCCTATTTGAAATTTTTATGCCAAGCAAATTTTTTTTGAATAAAGTGGAATAATTTTTCGGAAAATAGTGAAAAATTCTTAGGGCGCAAACGGGGCCATGTGACTCAGCACCGCATGTTGGTTCAAGATAATATACATATAATTTGGTAAGTTGTGAAATCTAGAAGTGAAGGATAATTCCTTCTTAATTAATGCAAATACTAAAAAACACTCATAACTCTCTGTAATAAATTTGTGTGAACATCCGTAAGTCATAAGAGTTTGTTGGATATGAGAGTTACTACTTCATAAATGTACATTCATTCAAATGACGATTAAATTTAACTTTGTGAATGAAGAGACATTCAGAAGTCTTGAAAGTTACTACCCTTTATGACATGCCATTAATTCAAGATTAATGTTACATTACGTATATTAACTCAGTGTATCTTCTCTCACTCTTTTGATGGATGAAACATAAATTATATACCTATTTAAGGAGTATCATTTGAAAAATAAGAGGCAAGAAAACATAGAAAACAAAATGTTCTTTCCCCTTCTTCAATTCTCTGTTGTAATCTTGGTTTCTTATTCTTTGACAACTTTTGAGCAATTGATTTGGGCAACTTCCAAACTTCCAGCCACGAGTGCATGTGTTTGGAAGTAGTTGTGGAACCTTGGGAAGCGACCAGCTAGAAGGATTTGCATCAGAGTCGGGCCAAAATTGCTTTCAAGGCAGTGGTTTGCCACGGCACAGTGTTTATGAAAACTCTCTTACTATTACTAATTACTATCCAATATTAATATTGTAGTATTTTTCTCCAATAATTTGAAAGCGATTTCCTTACATACAATATTGATAAATGACTATTTCTTTGAACAAATTTTTTTCTGATTTATCAAAACTTGAGCCATTGGACGAAAATAATTTTAAAAGATGGTCACAAAAACTTTTGATTTTCTAAGAACAATTAGAATTTGATTATGTTTTGTTCAATGATGGTTCCAACATTATTACTGATTATAACACTGTTATGATTATTGATGAATTTGCTAAAAAGAAGGTTAAAAGGGATAGCAAAAATGCTAGAGTACATTTATTGAGTCATATGACTAATCCATTATTTGATTTATTTATTACTTACAAATCTGCTAAAGAAATATGGGATAGTTTGCAAAACTCAAAAAGGGAGGATAAAATGATGACCAAGTTCATCTTGTTGAGGGTGATGAAGTGATTGTTGCAGTAGTCGTCGAGACGAACCTGGTGGCTAACAAAACTAACTGGGTGTTGGACACAGGGGCTTCAAGGCATTTCTATGTGAATAAAGAGTTGTTTCATGACTTTGTCGCGTCCATTGATGGCGAGTGCGTCTACATGGGTAACTCCACTACTACTGGAGTTATGGGTAAAAGAAAAAATTCTCTTAAATTAACTTCTAATAAAATATTAGTCTTGAACAATATTCTATATGCTTCCTCCCTGCGTAGAAACTTAGTTTCTGGAGCACTTCTCAATAAAGTAGGATTTAAACTTATTTTTAAAGCTGATAAAATTATTATTTCTCTTGGAAAAGACTTTATTGGAAAGGGATACTTTAGTGGGGGTTTATTTATACTGAACATTGTTCATGAGACTGACAATAATGCAGATATTTCTAATTCTGATTATATTGCTGAGTTTATTGATTTGTGGTATGGTAGACTAGGTCATGTTAATATTGCTTCTATTAAAAAACTCAGAAAAATGTATTTAATTCCCACAGTAAATTTTGACGACATTTCTAAATGTCTTGTGTGTGTAGAAGCAAAGCATGTCAAGAAACTTTTTAGATATGTTACTAGTAGAAAGATCGAATTGCTTGAACCAGTACATTCAGATTTAGCAGATTTTAAGAATACTATTAGCAAAGGGGGAAAAAAGTATTACATTACTTTTGTTGATGAGGCTGAAGTCATATTTTTAAAATTCAAAGTAGAAGTAGAAAATCAATTAGACAGAAAAAATAAGAGATTTGGATCTGATAGGGATGGTGAATATAGTACTAAAACTCTAGAAGATTTTTGTAAAAAAAGTATTATTATTCATGAGTTTAGTGCTCCCTATACTCTCCAAAAAAATTGGTGTACTTGAATGAAATAATAAAACTCTTTAGGAATGATGAATTCTATGCTTTTAAGATCGGGTCTACCTGACTATATATGGGGAAAAGTTTTCTTTTCTGCATGCTATATTCTTAATAAAGTCCCTCATAAAAAGTTAGACAAGACCTCGTATGAGTTATGAAAAGGGTTTTCCCCTAACTTAAATTTCTGAAAATGTAGGGGTGTTTGGATAAGATTTATCTACCTAATTTTAGACGGGTAAATGTAAGCTCTAAGACTTTTGACACTGTATTTATTGGTATTGCTAAAAAATAATGTTGCATATTAATTTACGTCATTTAATGATTATTCTATTTGTAAATCTAGAGATGCAGAATTTTTTGAGCATATTTTTCCTTTGCAAAAGTGATATGCCTAGTGATATGTAACATAATACTTTTATATAACTCAACCTGAGGATTTTGTGATCCTAGGAAAAGAGGATAAAGTATGCAAATTGAGAAAGTCCTTATATGGACTAAAGAAGGAACCTAAGCAGTGGTATGAAAAAATTAATTTCACATTAATAGATAATGACTTTATTGTTAATTAACCTGATACCTATGTTTATTCTAAAATGATAGGATCAGATTGTGTGATTATATATTTATATGTAGATGACATGTTAATCTTTGGCCTTAATGTGAATGTTGTAAATAAGATTAAGAAATTTTTATTTTCTAAATTTGAAATGAAAGACCTTGGAGAAGCTATTGTGATTCTAGGGATAAAAATCAAAAGAACTGTTAATAGTTTCTCTTTGTGTCAGTCTCATTATATTGAAAAGATGTTGAAAAGGTTTGATTGTTTTGATGTAGTTTCAGTGAGAACTCCTTATGATCCTAGTATACACTTGAAAACGAATAGAGATTCTAGTGTTTCTCAAATTGAATATGCTAAAATAATTGGGAGTGTAATGTTTCTCATGAACTATACTCGGCCCGATATAGCTTATACTATTAGTAGATTGAGTAGATATACCCGTAATCCTAGTAGTGAACACTAGAATGCTCTTCATCGCTTGTTAAGGTATCTGAGAGGTACTATGGTTAGTGCTTACATTTTAATAAATTTTTTGTCATTTTAGAAGGTTTTTGTGATGCAAACTGGGTGATGCACAATGATGATGTTAGCTCTACCAGTGGTTATGTGTTTACTTTGTGTGCAAGTGTTATTTCATGAAAATCTTCAAAGCAAACTTGTATAGCACATTCTACCATGGAATCTGAATTCATTGCTCTCGAGTTGGAAGGGCAAGAAGCTGAGTGGCTGAGAAACCTTTTGGCAGATGTGCCTTTATGGGGAAGACAAGTGTCACCAGTCTCTTTACATTGTGACTCACAGGCAGCAATTGGGATTGATAAAAATAGTGTATACAATAGTAAAAAAGCAACATATTTGCATCAGACATGGTGCAATTAAACAATTATTGAAACATGGTGTTATTTCCTTGAAATATGTAAAGTCCAAAAGAAATTTGGCGGATCCTATGACCAAGGATTTAATAAGAAAAATGGTCCTTGAATCGTCGAGGGGATAAGGCTAAATCCCATAGATTGAGGTAATATGGTGGATACCCATTTGTAGTCAACAAGCCATATGGACTTCAATAAACACTACATATCCTATCCCTATGGCGTAAGGTAGTGTATTATAAGGTTGAGCTTATTTTTTATCTTAATGATCCATAGTCTTAAGGTGGACTATGAGATAGACTTGATGGATCACCTACGTGAGTGTAAAAGGTTGGTCACATTTTTATGAAAGACATGGGTCATCATTCTAGAGCACTCATGAGACCCAAGGTTTGTGTGCATGACCATAAAAGTACTTTGTAATATCTCGGAGGTTGCTTAAAATCGAGAATATGGTATGTGTTGTGGGGGTCTCAACTTATGTCTATCTAGTTCAAGAGTACTTCACTTTTTGGATATTTGTCGTTGTGTCACATCACTATGTGTTAATTCAAATCGAAAGTTATTGACACTTAAGTACATGTTCCTTCCTTTTGCCCAAAAATTATTTCATTCTTTATCTTTGCATTAGTGGAGGATTGAAGGATAATTCCTTCTTAATTAATGCAAAAATTAAAAAACACTCGTAACTCTCTGTAATAAATTTGTGTGAACATCCGTAAGTCATAAGAGTATGTAGATATGAGAGTTACTACTTCATAAATGTACATTCATTCAAATGACGATTAAATGTAACTTTGTGAATGAAGAGCCATTCAGAAGTCTTGAAAGTTACTACCCTTTATGACATGTCGTTAATTCAAGATTAATGTTACATTACGTACAATTAACTCTGTGTATCTTCCTCACTCTTTTGATGGATGAAACGTAAATGACATACCTATTTAAGGAGTATCATTTGAAAAATAAGAGGCAAGAAAACATAGAAAACAAAATACCCTCTCCCCTTCATCAATTCTCTGCCGTAATCTTGACTTTCTATTCTTTGAAAACCTTTGGGCAATTGATTTGGGCAACTTCCAAACTTTCAGCCATGAGTGCACATGTTTGGAAGTAGCTGTGGAACCTTGGGAAGCGACCGGCTAGAAGGATTTTCACCGGAGTTGGGCCGAAATCGCTTTCAAGGCAGTGCTTGCCACGGCATAGTGTTTGTGACAACTCTCTTACTATTACTAATTCCTATCCAATATCAATACTGTAGTATTTTTCTCCAAAAGAAGTCCTTAGGTGGATAATAATGTGGTGTAGCGAATTGATTTTTATCTTTTAATTCTTATGTTGTGGATTATGATAAAGCAGAAACTACAGATTCATTGAGTTTGTTGATATGAATGCAGAAGCTGTTGGTGATGCAGAACCATTGAAGCAACAAGAGCATTTCACAGTTATGACTCCAGAACATCCTGATTCTAATGGTTGTAAGTTGTAACAGAAATCTTGACAATTATGACAACAATTCACTTGGGAGTTGGAAAGATTGTGCTAAGTTAAATGATACTGCAGATACAAACTCATTGGGTAGTTGGAAAGACAGTGCAGATGTGCAAGAGCCTTTTGATGGGTCATTGGCGCCCAGGAACAAATCAGATAGTTATGTAGGTGGTGCAGATAGCTCACCTGGGAGTTGGAAAGATTGTGCTGCCTTGAGTGATACTGAAGATACAAAACTCATTGGGTAGTTGGAAAAATGGAGTAAACGGGCAACAGCCTTTTGATGAGGCATTGGCCCCCAAGAACAAATTATATAGTTATGTAGGTGGTGCAGATCGCTCATCAAGGCATGTTAAAGAGGAGTTGAGAAGTAAAACATTCAGCTCATCCAAAGCTGCATCAAGCTGAAGGAGGAAAATGTCATGTGTAGATATGGATCAGGAGGATGAGCTTGATGCTGAAGAGGAAACTTCTGTACTGGAGACTAAACTAAACATAGAGTTGTCAAGAGAGCATAGAGAGCACATTCGGTTTTGTAATGTAAAGAGGAAAAGGATTTCATTTGTTTGGAGAGGGTTAATGGGAAGATTGTAAATATACTCGATGGCTTGGAGCTACATACTGGTGTCTTCAGCATGACTGAGCAAAATAGGATTGTTAAATTTGTGGAGAAACTTGAGGAGATGGGGAAGAGTGGACAATGGTATTTCCTTATTATGAAAATCATTTTCTTTTTGTTCTTTCTTATATTTACTGTTGTATCACGAGCTTCATGATGAACCAGACAAAACTTGCTGATACTTCTTTTGCTTTGAAGTATATATGAAATGACATAGTCGTTTTTCTTGTTAAACCTTAGAAACTGTTCCCTGATTGAAAACATACCCGAGAAAGTAATCCAGAATGTTGTTGAGCATAATATATGGGAAACAAAGTCTAAATAAAAATTTGAGACAATTTTAGGAAGACTTGAACTGTGTGGTTATTTTGTTAAGGCTCGTGACTTTTGTACAAACGATTTATGCTATGTCTACGCTTTAAATTTTAGTTTTGGATCTTAATTCCAATTCTGGTGGTGTATCATTATGATTAAAGTATATTTTTCCTTCTTCACTCCGTTTGATGAGGTTTTCCTTTTTGCTTGATGGTTGTGAAACATAAGAAAGGAAGTCTTGGAGTAACTGGTAAAGTTGCTGCCATGTGACCAGGAGGTCACGGGTTTAAGCCTAGGAAATAGCCTTTGGCAGAAATGCAGGGTAAAACTATGTACAATACACCCTTGTGGTGGGGCCCTTCCCCGGACACCGCGCATAGTTGTAATTTTAGTGCACTGGGCTGCCCTTTTTGGTTATGAAACATAGATTTTCTTTCTAATTCATCCTTATGTTTCCATACCTGTATCTGTACTTCATTTATTAACCTCATTCACTAGTGTACTCTAACCTACCAGTTTTGATTCTTTTAGAGTGAACTTATACAGCGCCACCAAAATGGATGAAGGGCAAGGGACGTGTGACAATCCAATTTGGTTGTTGCTACAACTATGCAACAGTAAGTACTATCCAATTTGGTTGTTGTTACAACTATGCAACAGTAAGTCGTCGACATCATTAAATTATCCTGATCTCTCTCTTCCCCCAGCCCCAAGTGGGAGGGGAAGAGTGAAGAGAAAAGAGGTTAGGCTCAGAATCTAGCCTATATGCTTTAGATTTTAGACCATTTCTGGAGAAAACTTTTTTCCCTCTATTTCTTGCCTTATTAAATAGGCTGTGACATATATGAGTGAATCACTTAAAGAAGGAATAGTAGAGATATGACGACAATTCTTGTAACATGTATGAGTGAATCACTTAAAGAAGGAATTGTAGAGATATGACAATTCTTTTTTTAATGGCAGGATAATAAAGGCAATCCCCCAGGTATTCTCAAGAGTGAAACTGTTGACCCATTGCCTGATCTTCTTAAGAACATGATTAGAAGGCTTGTAAGGTGGCATGTGTTGCCTCCAGATTGTGTTCCAGACAGCTGCATCGTCAATATTTATGAAGAGGGGGACTGCATACCACCTCATATCGACAGTCATGATTTTGTTCGTCCATTTTGTACTGTTTCTTTCCTCAGCGAATGCAATATAGTGTTTGGGTCAAACTTGAAAACCGTAGGTCCAGGTGACTTTGCTGGTGCAATTGCAATTCCCTTGCCAATGGGGTAAGTCCTGAATATTAACCTTTGTCTTTACAAGATTTCGAAGACTATTAATTGTGATATAGCTTCTTCCAGGTCTGTACTTGTCTTGAATGGTAATAGAGCTGATGTGGCTAAACACTCTGTGGCAACTGTTCCTACTAAAAGGTATATACTGAAAGTGTGGAACTTTAATTTCTAGTCATTGGTTAATTTTCTTGCAACAATTTGCTTAAGACACCAAAATCTCATAAACCTATTACAATGCACAGAATATCAATTACATTTAGGAGAATGGATGAATCTAGAAGACCAATTGGATGTGCACCCGAGCAGGATTTACTAGGTCTTCAGCCTTTATCCCATGAAGCAGATAGATGTGAGAAATCAAGCACCTCTAAACCATGGCATTCTACAAGAGAACAATTGGGAAGACGAGAAGACAATAAGAAAATAGTAAAGATATCAATTGAGAGGATTCAAAGCCACGTTACATTGATTGAAATCGACAAGGACCTGTAAATAGGCGAAGATTCAGGGTTTATATGGATAATTAGATGCATGTTGTGACTATGCAGGTTGGTCCATCATCATCTGCAGTTTTGGCAGCTGTTTGTATTGGTGTGTTCCATTTTCTCCTCGAGTTTACGTTGCCTATTTCCCACCTTGTTATATGGATCTCTTGTAAGATAGTCCCTTAGTGTAATACTGGTTAAGGTTGTGTCAGACGGAGAATTGCAACCGTAGTTTGCCTACTCGTAATCCTAAACATAGTTTGCCTACACGTTGGCCACCATGGCTACCACGTCCGGTGGGACTAACCCACCGGAAAATAGTCATATGAAAAAGGATATAGAAGGAAGTATGGAGAAGGATGTAATTAAGAAGGCTTCTTATGCAAATTTATTGAAAGAGAAATAGGCTGACAAAGTAATACGCAAAATATTATCCAAACCAGTGGTAATGTTGCATGGTGAACCTAGTATCACTTGGAAATCATCAGAAATAAGAGATTTGATTATACAAGAAAATTTGCAATACGCTATCATTGGCAAATTTTCGTATGGAAAACCTAATATCATGGAGTTGCGGAAACAAATACCAGTGCAATGTAATATCAAAGGTGATTGCAATATTGGAGTATTGGATGCACGACATATTCTTATTAGATTAAATATTCTAGAAGATTATGTTAACCTAATGTCTACAGCTGCATTTTATATCAAAGCCAAAGACATGTTGTGGCAGATGAGAACTCGAAAATGGGATCCTTGGCTTGATCCTGATATAGAAACAACCATAGGAGTTGCTTGGATTTCAATGCCGGACCTACCACCCAATTTTTTTGCAAAAAAAGCCATCTTTTCAATAGCTTCAGCAGTGGGGAAACCATTGATGGTGGATATGGCTACTAAAAACAAACAAGACCTAGTTGTGCGCGAGTGAAAGTGGAAGTGGATCTTGTAGCTAACTTGACAACGAGAGTTAGGATTAATAAAGAGGATGATGTTACTGGAGAAATCAAATTCAAATGAGTACATATTCAATATGATTATAAGCCCAAGTACTGCAAGGAATGTTGTTTACAAGGGCATGATGAAAATTCATGTTGGAATGTACATCCAGAGTAAATGGAAAAGAAGAATGAAGAGAATAAAGAAGATAACAAGGATCAGAATGAAGGTGCCCAGGAAAATAATGCAGCAAAAGAGAATAATATGCAAAGAACGAGAATATATAAACAACAATCGCTCTTGAGACAGAATAAGTACAAGAAAGACAAATCTGGGCGCATATTGGGTCAGATAGAGGAGGAAGCAAATAAGATGCCAGTCTCTAATACCTTTGAGGCACTTGCTGATGATCAGATTGATGTGGAAAATAACCAAAATGATCAAAATGATAAGGTAGAAAACCCACAGATTAGCATAGAGAGTACAAAAGAATGGGTTAATAATACTTTTATTTAGCCTAATAAAGAAAAGACAAAGGAAACAGCAGCAGATGATGTGAGTAAACAATCTCAACATACTGAGAAGGATTTATATGGTAGTTCTGCATCAGTTAGTCAACAAGTCACAGAAAACAGTGACCAAGATAATATGCAGTAAGCTATAATCCAATCAGAAAAAGATAAAGATGATATGGGTGTAATGGAGGATATTATGCCATTAGCAATCCAGGTGGAGCAGCAGATAACATGCAGTAACAAAGATAACACATTAATGGATGAAGTTGATTTGGAGGATACTACTGATAGAGTGGGAATTGATGGGAATCTGTCTTCTAAGCAGATAGATAGACTAAAATAAAAACAAGGAATTCAAAAAAAGAAACATAATGGTGCTATAAAAGGTACCATTAGCATGCAAACAAGGAGTTCCAAGAAAAATAAGTTGAAATGGAACATAAGATCAGTCAACACTCAGAAGACTTTTACTAGACTGATTACATTGCATAAAAGGTACTAATTTGCTTTTATTGGACTGATGGAACCTTTTCAAGATAGGAAAAACATTGAAGATTACAGAAGAAGGTTAGGGGTACAGATAGCTATAACTAATACTTCAGGCAAGATTTGGGCCTTTATAGAATCTAATATTGTGTACTGTCATTCGAGATGAAGAACAACAAATTACAATGAGATTGGAGAATCATGAAGCAGGGATTACCGTAATGGTATCATTAGTCTATGCAAAATGTACACAAAGGGAGAGACTACTATTATGGGAATCACTTGAAGATATGGCCCAGCAAAGTCAAGAACCATGGTTGATAGGTGGAGATTTTAATGCTACTACTAGCCAGAAAGAAAAGATGGGAGGTTTGCCAGTCACAGTTGCAGAAACAGAATATTTCACACAATGTATCAATGTGTGTAATGTAGAAGATCCAGGGTTTAAAGGGAGCAAGTTTACCTGGTGGAATGGTAGAACAGATGAGGAATGTATTTTTGAAAGGCTTGACAAAGTTCTGATTAATGAGAAGTTGCATGATATATTTCCAGTGCTGGAAGTAAAACACTTGTTGAGGAGTGGATCTGATCACACTCCTTTAAAAATTAATTTCAGTACTGGGAAGGAGAGTATTACCAAACCTTTCAGGGTTCTTAATATGACTGAAGGAGGAATCATGTATGAAAGTTATAAAGGATAACTGGAAAGCTGAAGTCATGGGCAATCCATTTATATTATTTCATCACAAGATGAAAAAGGTGAAGGCTGCTTTGACTAAATGGAGTAAAGAGTGTTTTGGTAACATTTTTCAAGAAATTGCTACTTTGGAAGAAATTATTAAAATAAAGGAAAAGCTTTTTGAGGATCATCCGTCAGGTACTCATAGAGAGATATTGTTCAAAGCACATGCTCAACTTAATCTACAACTTACAAGAGGGGAGGAGTTCTGGAAGCAGAAGACTGAAATGGATTGGTTTAAGGATGGTGAAAGAAACACCAAATTCTTTCACATAATTGTTAAAGGTAGAAGAAATAGACTCAAGTTGAATAGAATTCAAAATGATAATGAAGAATGGTTGGATGAGCCTAATGAAATTGCAGAAGCTGCCACACAGTTCTATCAGAAGCAGTTTGCTAAAGAAGAAGATCAGACTGACTTTAATATGTTGGAAGAACTTCCTACTATTTTAGATGAAAGGCAGAATGCAGATATTGATAAGGTTCCTGAAATGCAAGAGGTCAAAGATGCAGTAATGGGCTGAACAAAAGCAGTACGGCAGGACCTGATGGCATGACTGAAGCATTCTTTCAGGATGCTTCTACAAAATGGTGATTGCTTTCTTTTGTGGGTATGATTTACCAAAATTTGGTTCTTCTACCTAAAAAGTTAGTAATTAATACATTTCTGATTTGAGACCTATATCATTGAGCAATTTTATGAATAAAAATTTCTCTAGAATTCTTCATGAGAGAATTAAAAAGGTGTTACCAAAAGTTATTACAGAGGAACAAGCAGGTTTTGTCCAAGGAAGGAGTATTGCGGAGAATATACCGATGGTACAGGAGATTGTGGCTGATATCAGAAAAATAGGTAAAACTCCTAACAGTCATAAAGTTAGACATGATGAAAACATATGACAAGAGTGGATTGGTTGTTTCTAACTAAAGTTTTAAGGAAAATAGGCTTTACTGAAGTTTTGATTGATAGGGTGTACAGATTGCTTGGTAACAATTGGTATTCTATTCTGTTGAATGGCCAACCAAAAGGATTCTTCAGGTCTACGAGGGGTTTAAAGCAAGGAGACCCTTTATCACCTACACTCTTTATTCTAGCAGCTGAGGTTGTGTCCTGAGCTCTTAAATCACTGTTATCTACTAAAAATTTTAAACCATTTGGGATGCCTAGGGGGAGTCCAAAGGTCAACCACTTTGCTTTTGCTGATGACATGATTATACTTTGCAAAGCTGATTTGACTACTCTAAAGAAAGTAACAGATACTCTTGATAAGTATGAAAAGGTGTCAGGTCAGAAGATTAATAAAGAGAAGAGTGCAATTTACATGCACAAAGGAGTCTCTCAAGGCAATGTGATAATGGCTGAAGTTGCTACAGGTATAAACAAAAGGGATTTTCCATTTACATACTTAAGATGTCCAATTTTTCATATGAGGAAGAAGAAAGATTACTTTCAGTCAATTATGCAGAAGATAAGCAGTAAACTATAAGGGTGGAAAGGAAAACTACTATCTTATGGTGGTAGGGCTGTCCTAATTAAGAGTGTACTCCAAAGTATTCCTATCCATTGTTTTTCTGTCATGAATCCTCCAGCTAATGTATTATCTGTTGTTCAGAAAATGTTTGCCCAATTCTTTTGGAGCAATCATATTAGGGAGAAAAGTAGGCACTGGGTGAGATGGAGTTCATTATGCTATCCAGCAGAGGAAGGAGGGTTGGGTTTCAGAAGGTTACAAGATGTTTCTATGGCTTTGTTTTGTAAACTATAGTGCAATTTCAGAACTAAGGATTCCATATGGAGTAGGTTCTTACATAACAAATACTGTAGAAAGCATCATCCTAATGAAATTTTCTGGAAGATTGGTGCAGGATCTCAACTATGGAAGAAAATGTTGCAGGCTAGAGATTTGGTGGACCACCAAATTTTATGGAGAAACAGAGGCGGTCAGGATAATATATGGTTGGATAATTGGACAGATCTTGAGGATTTATCAAATATTCTTCAGATACAGAGAGGTACAGAAAGCTTTAAGCAGGTTAGGGAGCTAATTGATGGTATTCAATGAAATGAACCTTTGTTGATGTAGATTCTACCTATGGGGGTTGTTACATATATTAAAGATAAAATAAGGCCCAGAATTGAAGAAGATGGACGGGATATCCCTATTTGGAGATTGGAAACTTCTGGCAAATTCAGCTGTGAAATCAGCATGGGAGTATATCAGGCAGAAGCAAGAAAGAAATGCTATATATAACTCTATATGGGTTAAAGGCTTACCATTCAAAATGGCATTCTTAATGTGGAGAATATGGAGAGGAAAGGTGCCAGTAGATGCTATGATGAAAAGATGGGGGGTTGAAGGACCAATTAAATGTTGGTGTTGTACGCAGCCTGATCAAGAAACAGTTTCCCTTGTGTTTCTTAGATCATCATTAGCCAACAGGACTTGGTCCTATTTTGCTTCATGTGCAGATATTCTAAATCAAGTAGTATCACTTAGAGAAACCATTCTTACTTGGTGGACAAAGGAAGTCAAAGGAAGAATCAAGCCTTACTATCAATCCATCCCAAGTATGATCACATGGGAGCTGTGGAGGAGAAGAAACAGCTTGAAACATGAAGGAAAAAATATGTTTGTGCATAAAGTAATCTTTAATGTTACAAGAAATGTGGGTCTATTACTTAAAGTAAGAAACCCAAGAGGAACTTTTCCTAGTAGCTGGCTTGATATTCTTAAAGAGTTACAAGAAAAGGAGCCTAAAATGAAGATTACAATGGTCATGTGGGATTTCCTCAATCTGGTTGGGTGATTTATAATACTGATGGGGCATCTAGAGGCAATCGAGGGGTTAGTTCTTATGCTTTTTGGGTAAGGAATGAAAATGGAGATCTAATCTATGCAGAAGGAGCTAAAATAGAAGATACCTCTAATGTGGAAGCAGAGGCAAAGGCAATTTTACAAGCAGCTATTCATGTTAATGCAACACAGAAGGAAAAGCTAATCATACAAACTGATTCAATGTTAATACAGAAAGTACTGAGCATGGAATGGAAGTGTCCTTGGCATATAATAGAATATGTTGAACACACATGAAAGTTAATGCAGAATAAGCAAGTTCAATATCAACATATTATGAGGGAAGGCAATCAGTTGGTAGATCATCTAACAAATCTTGCCATTGACAGAGGAGATTTTGCAATCACAAACTTTCATCAACTACAGTCTCAAGGTAGAAAGATACTAAATAGTGACAAACTACAGTCCTTACATAAGGATAAGAGCAGCAAGAGAGTCATTGGACTAAGCAGGCTATAGTGTTCATAAATACACAACATTACTTTGAGAATGATAGATCTTAGCCTAATTTACCACAGCCTTCAAAAAGGATTTTCGGCAAAAAGAGAAGGTCAGGGAAGTTGTTGGCGAGTAAAACACCTGGATAAAATAGGTCAGGCTACTTGCAAGTGGATCCGAAAATTCCAGTATCTCCAGCCCTTCGACAACTACAAAGAAGAGCAAGATAATCAGAACAAGGATGAAAGTTTAATGAAGTTGAAGGGACAAGACTTACACAAAGCTCAGATAGAATACAGGGTCCTGTTTACTTCAACACAAAACAAAATGAGAAGCTTCATCCCATCCAGCGGAGAACACACCTGAAGAAATCACAGCAACCATTAATGGAGAATGAGAATAAGAAAAGGAAGCAAAAAGGGGGGAAGAACCAAATTTTGAAAGTTGATCAGCATAAAAGCAGCTGCAGACAAAAACACCTGGTTGATAAACCACAGAAGAAGCATCAAAATTCTGAATCAGAAGAATAGCTGAGGCAACCAGATATGCGGCGGAGAAGACGGATAATACGTTTAGGAAACCTATACATTTGTGATATGTAATAATTGATAGAGTGGGCCGGGTATTTTTCAGAATGGGTTAGCCCATTTTTGGTTATTTAAATAAAGAATAAATTACACAAATCTCATACTTAAATACTATATTACCTATCTCTTACTTTTTTAAAATTTACATAAAATCTCATTTTTCAACTTTATTCTTAATACATATCAAGAAAACCTCGCATCCTATTTTTACTCCACCATTAATTCATTCAAGATTTTCGTTCCTAAAATATCTCCCTAATTATCAACAATTAAATCATATTGCTTTCTGATTTTTTCTCTTCCATTAATGCTTAAATCATGTTCTTTCCTAATTTTTTTCTCCTCCATTAATGCATGCAACTTTTTTTCCTCTCCTAGAATCTCTCCCATTTTAAAAAGAAAAAATCTATTGATACATATATAAATTTATTTAGTTATTCATAAATGTTTATTCTTTTAATGGTGATTCATATGAATGATAAATATGATATCATCATATGGGTATGAATCAATTAACGGTGATTCATGTGAATGATAAATATGATATCATTATATGGGCATTATGGTGATTCATACGATAGATACATTTTGTATGATTTTAACAGGTGATACATATGATATTAATGAGTAATACATATATAATAGATACAATTATTTATTTCAAATATTGGGTGACTCATATGATATTAAGGGTGATATATATGGTATTATGGTGATTCATATGGTAGATACAATTATTTATTTTAATTATTGGGTGATTTTTTTTTTTTTATATATATATATATATATATATATATGATATTATGGTGATTCATATGGTAGATATAATTATTTATTTCGGTGATTCATATGATATTAATGGGTAATATATATATGGTATTATGGTGATTCATATGGTAGATACAATTATTTATTTCAATTATTTGGTGATTCATATGTTATTAATGAAAGGTAATGTGTAGTTAGTGTAGGAAACAAAAGTAATAATATTTAGAAAAAAAAAAAGACTAAAAGCAGAATTGAAACATACTTAAAATTAAATCTAAAAAAAAAATAGACTAAAATTAAAGACGAAAAAAGAGAAAAAAGACCTAAAAAATATATCTTTCATAACCAAAGACAAAAAAAGAGAAGCATAATTAAAACACCTAAATTAAATTTAAAAAGAGAGAAAAATTAGATATTCTTCCTTAAATAAAAGAATACAATGAATAAAAGAGAATCTATTATTTCCTTAAATAAATATCTTGTTAGTTTTAAATGTATTATTTTTTAATATGTATCACCATATAACATATATATCACCATTTCATAAACCGGGATAAAATGTAATTCAGAAAATAATCAGAATTTTATGTAATATCACTTAAAAATTTAGGTATTTATGTAAGTTACCCTTAAATAAAAGTGGGTTGGTCCACTTATTGTAAATACTTTGTTGGTTATTAATAAAGACTAAATTAAACCAATATATATATGGATCTCTTGTAAAAAGAAACTTTATCCTCTTGGAGCTACTAGAAACTATGTGTAGAATCTGAATGGGCGTCAGATTACGCTGTGGGTTTGGAAGAGTGATTTTTTTAATGTAGAAACGGATGGATCTGATTTAGGCTCGACGTGTGATCCTCGAGTTTCCACATTAATTTGCAGCTTATAGATTGGTAGGACTCATACTTCAACAATGCAACTTAGTCAATCTTGATTACTTGATAGTGTATTGGTGAAAGCAGTTCAATTCATATGATGTAATTCTAATAGCAGGAATGTGAGTTGTACGCATACCACGGAAAAGGATTGGCTCTTAAAAGAAATACATAAATGATAGTTTTGGACTAATATTTCAGTTCTTTGAGATATTGATTTAATAGATATTGTTTTTATTTCAGTTAAAGAAATGTTTTATGTTGAAGGTACAGAAGAAAACATCACTGCATAACCTGGAAGATCTACTTATTGGAGTACTAATTTCTTAGAGTTTGTTGCAAATGAAATGAAGGAACAAAAAGTTCAGAAACAATTTCTTTCATTTTCTTCTAGTTTTAAGTCCGTCCATCTCAGACATAATTATTGCATCTTTCAGGCGACATTACTTTGTCTTTTAAATGCATCAGATTGATGAAATATTTAGTCTAAAGTTTATTGCAGTAAAGAGTGTTTTTAACAATTCCTGTAGGGCCGTAATTAAAGAAAATATTAACAATTCCTTGTATGGGTAGTGTTTTCAACTTAGGTATAAAATTAATACAATCAGCAGTACTCATGTAAATATTTACAATACCGTATCATATCTATTCTAATACACCATATAAATTCAGTCAATAGAAAATAATGCAACATAATTACCATTCTCATAACCCCCTTTTTTTGGTAATCTTTCTTTCTCAAACGGAAAAGAGTTGCTCAAATACATTATGTAGTGGAATATATTGAAAAACACATTTTTAGTATCAACAGAAACACACTGATTTTCCATGAATTATTCCTTTCATTTCCAAACCCTAGGGAAAGATATCATTATTTGAATTATTTCACGTTGGCTACAACAAAAATTCTCAATGGTCCAAATAAAATATGCATGGACCAAAACATTTTAAAATCAAATGTAATAACACACCTCAGCTCTTGGTGTCTAACAACAACATTTAAAAAATAAGGTTCTCATTTAGTTTTCCTCAGGGAAACGCAAGTGTTTTCCTTTAGGAGTAGGCAATCCCCCTTCAAGCGCAAAACACCTGCTGAAGCTGCAAATTCATCACGCTCCTCAACTCCTTTGATTTCATCGTCACTGTTGTACACAAACTTGGTGTGCTTGCCAGCAAATTTCTTCACATTTCTTTGTCCTCCTCCGTTAACATTGATACTGCTAATTGCTTCACATAGTTCATCAATTTCTTCTTCTTGGTATGTCAAAACAGCTGACGATTCTGACTTGTCACAAAAATCCAGCAGTAGAGATCTCGTAATATTACTGCCACTCGCCTTAAATTCAAGACTCTCATGCTTCTTCTTTCCCTCCTACGTGATCTTATTCAATATCTGCAACATACGACACACATAGTTCAAATCTTTTGTTGACCCACATTCCCAGAAGTTGATAATAATCCTACAAAATATATATCTTTCAATTTGTTTATCTTTTTTTCCTTTTTTGCCAACGTCCTAATACTAAGAGATTAAAATTTATTTTGGTACATTCTATGTATCATTCCTTTTAAGACCATAAGAATCAAAAAGTTTCTTTACTTTCAAAAATTCCATGTCAAAGTCAAAATTAGACTAACAAATTGAAATCAAGAAATATACCTGAGATATGATAAACTTGTCATCCACTGGGGAAGCTGTAACCGAAGGCAGCAATTCATTCCCAGATAGATCCATAACAGGTGTATTTGCAGGAGTTGGGGCAACAACACTCATTGGAGAATTAATAAAACCATCAACATGAAAGAAATTCGGCGTTTTTCCGAATGAGATTTTCGAGATTTCAGCTTCTTCTTCAACCATTTGCAACATGTTCTCCACTTGACCTCTCAACAGTGCTTCCCCTGAACCTGGAGTAAAACATTTTCTTCCTTGATTACTCCTGGACATAGCAGATGATGGGGTCTCCAAAATCCCATTGGCTAAGCCAACAATAGGTGAACCATTTGTTATATCAAGAAGAGCTGATTTCTTGGTCACTTGTTTCATTTCAGGTTCTTTGAGAAGAAAGAAAAAAAAAAGATATTAGTATTGGCACACACACAAAAATATAAACTCAAGAAACTCTGTTATACAAGAAAATTAGATAAAGAGAAATGTGGATGGTACTATTAGAAGCATCATTGACTTGTGATTTTGTTGTTGATGATGGTGTATTCATTAGTGCAATTGTTTCGATCAAGAAAATCGAAGATTATTGTTAATCGCTTGTGATTTTCAGATTAAGAGAGAATTGTAATTGAGGTGAAAAGATTTGCTAATATTTTTATAGGAGAAAATGGGAAAAAAAAAAATGTGACCGTTAGAGCAATGCTACAGACACTAGCCGTTGGGACTAGAACGGGGGCTGCTACAGCTCAGCATCTACAAGTTTTTTTTTTTTTTTTATAAATAACATAAATACTAACCTTCTAAAATTAATTACGACTCTCTCCCATTTTTTTAATTACTTTACTCTCTCCCAATTAATATACATAACATAGTCGACATATATATAAGATTCTATGTATATGTCATATTTTTGTAATATGTTTAGAGAGTTAAAATTTTTTGTAATATTGAAAACATAAGTTGTGTATTTGTATAATTTTTAAATTTTTTTTTGTTGTTGTTGTTGTTGTTTTTTTCGGTAACTAGCATCTACAAGCTAATTAGGCCCAACTTGTTATGTGGGCTTTTGACCCAATACGCGGTGGACATGATTTTGTAAGGGCAAAATTCACAAATAGTATACCCCTTAATTATGAGTTTCATAGCAACAGTTTCATAATTACACAATATAGCAAGTTGTATTTTATATTTTTGCAAATTGTAGCTACAAAAATATAAATACATGTGATTTTTACTGCCCTTATGATCAATATGTATTTTGTATTTTTGCAAACTGTTGCTACAAAAATATAAATACAAATACATATAAATACATATGCTACAAAATGTAATTTGATAAAAGTGTTGTTATTTTTTGTAATTTAATACTTAAGTAAGCTACTTTATGTATTTTTCGGGCAAAATTCACAAATAGCATATTTATCCCCTTAATTATGAGTTTCATAGCGACAGTTTCATAATTACATAATATAACAAATTGTATTGTGTATTTTTACAAACTATTGCTATAAAAATAATAAATACATTTGATTTTTACTGCCCTTATGATCGATATGTATTTTGTATTTTTGCAAACTATTGCTACAAAAATACAAATACATACAACTACATATGCTACAAAATGTAATTTGATAAAAGTGTTGTTATTTTTTGTAATTTAATATTTAAGTAAGCTACTTTATGTATTTTGTCCATTTTCTAACCCCACTTAATAAGTGATTCAGGGTGAATCTCAAAAATAGACCCAATTGGGGTGACTTTCTAATTTGAGCCCTAAACAAAAAAGTTTTTTTAAAATAGTCTTTACCTATTAACTAATATTTTTTTGAACGAAATTGCCCCTGATCAATGAAGTAAATTACATAAATGATCCTCATAATGGATAACAACTCTATATTTATATCTTTCAACTTTTATTTTTTTCTCGTTTTAATTTTACTTTGATTTTTATTTTTTCTTCTCTTTTTATTTTTAATTTTTCTCAACCCTTACTTTTTTCCTTTTTTCCTCTCAGCTTATTTTTTTCTTTTTTATTTTATATTATTTTTATTTTTTATTTTTTCTTTCCTCTTTTTTTTGATTCTTTTTATTTTTTCTCAACCCTTACTTTTTTTTCTTTACACCTCTCAACGTCTACTTTTATAAAAACAAAACTTTTTACTTTTTTCTTTTTAAATTTTTCTCGACCTTTATTTTTATTTAATCTTTTTTATTATTTTTATCAACCTTTATTTTTTTCCTATTCTCTCTCTCAACTTCTACATTTTCTTTGATTTTTATTTTTTAAATATTTTTCTTCATTTTCTTCTTTTTCCGCATATTTTTATTATTTTTGTTCTTTTCTTCGATTTCTTCCATTCAAGTTACATCTCATGAGCAAGAGTTGACACTATCATATTATAAAGGCAAGACTTATGACTTTCGAACAACAAGCTACGTTTCATGGGCAAGAGTTGACACTACTACATTGTAGATTGAAGAGTTATGACTTTCAAACAAGAAGTTATGTTTCATGGAAAAAAGTTGACACTACCACATTGTATTTTGATTTATGAAATATTTTATAACTCTTACCTTGGAGGCAAGACTTAGTTCAGGGACTTTCAAACAATAAATTATACCCCATGGGTAAGAGTTGACTCTACCACGTTATGTTTTCATTTATGAGATATTCTACAACTATTGCCTTAGAGGGAAGGCTTAACTCAAGGACTTTCAAACTACAAATTATGTCCCACGGGCAAGAGTTGACTATACCACGTTATGTTTTCATTTATGAGATGTTCTACAACTATTGTCTTAGAGGCAAGACTTAGCCCAAGGACTTTCAAACAACAAATTATGCCCTACGGGCAAGAGTTGACTCTACAACGTTATGTTTTCATTTATGAGATGTCCTACAACTATTGCCTTAGAGGCCAGACTTAGCGCAAGGACTTTCAAACAATAAATTATGCCCCACGGGCAAGAGTTGACTCTACCACGTTATGTTTTCATTTATGAGATGTTCTACAACTATTGCTTTAGAGGCAAGATTTAGCTCAAGGACTTTTAAACAACAAATTATGCTCCTCGGGCAAGAGTTGACACTACCACATTATGTTTTCACTTATGAGATGTTCTAAAACTATTGTCTTAGAGGCAAGACTTAGCTCAAGGACTTTCAAACTACAAATTATGCCCCACGAGCAAGAGTTGACTCTACCACATTATGTTTTTATTTATGAGATGTTCTAAAACTATTTCCTTAGAGGCAAGACTTAGCTCAAGGATTTTCAAACTATAAATTATGTCCCACGGAAAAGAGTTAACTCTACCATGTTATATTTTCATTTATGAGATGTTCTACAACTATTGTCTTAGAGGCAAGAATTGGCTCAAGGACTTTCAAACTATAAATTATGCCCCACGGGCAAGAGTTGACTTTACCACGTTATATTTTCATTTATGAGATGTTCTACAACTATTGCCTTAAAGGCAAGACTTAGCTCAAGGATATTCAAACAACA
The DNA here is from genome assembly GCA_030864225.1 of Capsicum baccatum var. pendulum. NCBI lineage: Eukaryota > Viridiplantae > Streptophyta > Magnoliopsida > Solanales > Solanaceae > Capsicum > Capsicum baccatum. The sequence continues at coordinate 72,860,973 of CM061551.1, forward strand.
AATTGTGCTCCACGGACAAGAGTTGAATCTACCACGTTATATTTTCATGCCCTTAAATATGCTTTGATATCAAAAAAAGAAGATCCCTTTGCGGATTATCCAATTTTTTATTTAGTTGCAAAATAAAATGGAAGTTGAGAAAAAAGAAAAAAAAAGATTTAAAAAAAAGGTAAGAAAAAAATAAAGATCAAGAAAAAAGCGAAGAATTTAAAAATTTGAGAAAAATAAAAATGAGAGGAAAAAATAAAAAAAAGTTTGAGAAAAATAAGGGAAAAAAAAGAGAAATGATAAAAAAAAAATAAAAAAAAAAATAAACGTTGAGACAAATGAATTAAAAAAATGAAGAAATAGATAATGTTTGAGAAAAAAGAAAAAGAGAAAAAAATAAAGGTTGAGACAAATGAATTAAACATGAAAATAAAATTAAAGAAAAAAAAGTGAAAATAATAAAAATAAAAATAAAATAGAATTTGAGAGACAAATACGTATGAAAAGTTAAAAAATATTTGAGGTGTAGAGGACCAAATTATACATGTATTATACTAAAAAGGAAAGAAATAGATAATACTTGAGAAAAAAGAAAAAAGTGAAAAAAATAAAGGTTGAGACAAATAAATTAAAACATGAAAATATTAAAGAAAAAAATACAAAAAAGTAAAAATAATAATAAAAAAAATAGAACATGAGAGACAAATGAGTATGGAAAGTTTAAAAATATTTGAGGTGTAGAGAGGGTATTTGAGAAAAATCAGGTAAAGAAAGAGAAATAATAAAAACAAAAAATAAAGGCTAAAGACAAATGAATTAAAAAAAATGAAGAAATTGATAATGCTTGAGAGAAAAAAACAGAAAAAAAATAAAGGTGGGAAAAATGAATTAAAACATGAAAATAAAATTAAAGAAAAAAAGTGAAAATAATAAAAAATAGAATTTAGGAGACAAATGAGTATAAAAAGTTTAAAAATATATTTGATGTGTAGAGAGACAAAATTGTACTTGTACAATACTTAAAAGGGAAGAAAGACTAATTTTCAAAGACTTTTCTTATTGGGATCAAAAATCTAAAGCTATTCACATTTGAATCTATGAAATATAATTTCCTAGTAATCTATGGGTGAGGTTTCACCATATGTTTAAAAATATTAAATTAAATTAATAGATAGTTCACAATGATACTATACTCACACCCATATTTAATGATAATATTTCTGTGATTTTAAATATTTTTACTAATTGACAATGAAACGCACAAAATATACATAAGTTGCACAAAATATACATAACATGCACATAAATCTAAACATTGATTGTATTGATGCAACTCGAATCACTACTTGATTCCATGAGACTTCTTCTTGACCAACGCGAGGATCCACCTCTAAGATTGAAAATCTCAGTCTTGATTTGTGAGTCAGTTTATTCAATCTTCCTATATCATTTTAATTAATCAAATTAAACAAAAACTAGATTGAATTATAACCTTTTCTGGGTCAGTTGAACAAATTCGTCATCTTTCAACTTTGAATATATTCGATGAAATCATAAATATTTCTAAAGGAAAAAAAGTAGTAGAATTTTTGGACTATGATGGTACGTTGTCTCAATAGTTGATGATCGTGACAAAGGCTTTATGACTACTGAGGTTTGTGTACTATAACTTTTGATCAGTCAATTCAATTTACTTAGTATAATCGAGTAAAAATAAAACTAATTTCTTACTTGTTAATATCAAGTAAAAACAAAACTAATTTCTTACTTGTAAAAACTAATTTCTTACTTGTTTTCTGATATAATTATTAGATGAGCGAAACAGTGAGAGATACAGTGAAGTATTTTCCAATAATAATAATGAGTGGACGATGCAAATCAAAAGTATTCAATTTCATAAAATTATAAGAATCATATTATGCTGGAAGTTATAGTATGGATATCAAGACACCTATTAAAGGGCATAACTAAAAAAAAAGTAAGCAAATTATACTATTGAGTTATCATTTACTAGCTCAATTAGCTTGCTATATTAATCTTATGTTATTCTATTGTTTTTTTATAATAATATTTGATTTATTTTACTTATTTAGGAAAATAATAAAACTGCAAGAGATCTTTTACTCATGATTGCTGAGATTAATTCTTGTTCTTTTATTTTTAAAATTTTCACTTTATTGCTAGTATTTCAAAATTGCTTTTCAACATATATCCTGTCTATTTAATAATTTTCAATGGATGAGTCATATGTTGCAACAACTTAGTCATCTGTTGCAACAAATGTTTATATCTGTTTGCTAATTTTCAATAGATGAGTTAGTTATCGCAACATGTTAGTCATCTGTTTTAACAAATGTCTATATTTGTTTGGTATTTTCAACAGATGACTTTAACTATTTGGTCATTTTCAATAGATTACTCATCTATTGCAACATGTTAGTCATCTATTGATTCAAATTAAGCCATTATTAGTAATAACTAAATTGATTTAATTAAAATAAAATATGAATTAATAAGTTCAATTACAGTTTCAATTAATCTCATGGTAATTATACTATCTATTAAGTATGTTCTTCCGGAGTAGAGCGATCAATTTACCAATTTTATTTGAAATGATTCATACTAAGCCATCATTAGAAATAACTATATCGATAAATGATTTGTTATTATTTCTATTGAATAAATCTTGCTATTGATTTATTTTTTCAATAGATGAACAATCTATTGTAACTAATGAACAATCTGTTGCAACAGATGAACCATATATTATAAAAATGAATCAATTACTCTAACAGATGAGTTATATGTTACAACAGAAGGGTTATCTGTTGAAACATATGGACCATATGTTGCAATAGATAGATCATTTGTTGGAAGAACTCAAGGGTTATGACTTTTCGATCATTTAATTAAAAAAATAATTTGTAAATAAATAATATGAATAGAATCTGATAAACACAATTTTGTAGCTATTTAATATAAATAAATAAAATATTAAAAAGGCAAAAAGTTATGACTTTTCACCTTTTTTTGTATTTAAATCTATTTTGTTAAGTTAAATAATCAAATAGGCCCCAAGTTTGATTTAATTAAGAGATATAATTATTAAAAAAGAGGTGAACGATTGTGATTTTTTGCCTAGCATACTGCACTACTCACTCATTTAATCTTTTATAAATAGGTCTCCTCAGCTCTATCTATTGCATCTTGTGTTGCATAAAACCGTCATTACATCTTCAATTAATTTTCTTTCAAAAATAAATTTCTTGTTCGTCCGTTGAGGTATATTTTATTTTCTTATTCTAACATGAAAATTATTAACATGCATCTATTTTCTAGTTAAGTTTTACATTTTTTGGTTAAACTACCAGTTAATAGTATATATGGTGTAGTGTTTTATGTTATTTGTTCGTGCATGTTCTAGCTATGACTGATCTGATTTGGTACATGGCGATTATGCTTGACACCGTGTAGGAACTTGAAAGGTTGGTTCATGAACTCGAGTGAGAGTTCGGCACCACGAGAGCAAGGGTGCTTCGTGGGATTCGAAAGCTGGGGGGTCTGCTGCCTAATAGATTTTTGATTGACAATAATAATAATAATAATAATTAGGTTATATATATATTTTTATCATATGTAATTTATTTTATCAGATCTACATAATATTGTAAATATTTTGTATGTAATGAATGAGAAAATCTATATTTGATCGATTGAGTTTATTCTTATTTTGTTTCATTCTGCCTATTTTTTTAAGATGTTGAGAGGTATAGGTTTTTTAGCGTTCGGGAGTGGAAAAAATCAATTACAAGAAATAAAGTATTTGGTTGAGAGCAAGATCATAAACTAAAATCAAATAACAACAGAAGATTATTTATTATTACAATAAAGTTAAAGATAGATTGATAACAGATGACCCATCTATTGCAACAGATAGGTAATCTATTGGAAATGACCAAGTAGATAAAGACATCTATTACAATAGATTGATCTCCTATAGCAACAAATTAGTAATATGTTGAAAATGACCAAACAGATAAAGACATATGTTATAATAGATTAGTTATCTATTGCAACATATTAGTAATCTGTTGAAAATGACCAAACAGATAAAGTTATATGTTGCAACAAATTGGTCATCTATTTGAAATGACCAACAGATAAAGACATTTATTACAATAGATGAACAATCTGTTGCAACATATGTGTATATCTGTTTGATAATTTTCAACAGATGACTCATCTATTGCAACAGGTTAAATCTATTGCAATAGGTTATACACTTAAATGATCATGTAATTACTATGAGATTAATTGAAATTATAATTATTAAATTAATTTAGCTATTAGTAATAATGGCTTAATTTGAATCATTTCAAATAAAATTAGTCAATTGATCACTCTACTCAGGACGAACACACTAAGATGATCATGTAATTAATATGAGAATAATTGAAATCTTAATTGAACTTATCAATTCATCTTTAATTTTAGTTAAATCAATGTATTTATTACTAATAATGTCTTAATTTGAATCATTTCAAATAAAATTGGTCAACTGACACTTTACTCAAGACGAATACACTTAGATGATTATGTAATTACTATGAGATTAATTAAAATCATAATTAAACTTATCAATTCAGATTTAATTTTAGTTAAATCAATTTAGTCATTACTAACAATTACTTAATTTTAATTATTTCAAATAAAATTGATCAATTTATCATTCTACTTAAGATGAAACACTTAGTTGATCATGTAATTACTCTAAAATTAATTGAAATTGTAAGTGAACTTACTAATTCATCTTTAATTTTAGTTAAATCAATATAGTTATTTCTAATTATGGCTGGATTTGAATTATTTCAAATAAAATTGGTCAATTGATCACTTTACTCATGATAAACACACTTAGTTGATCCTGTAATTACCATGAGATTAATTAAAACTGTAATTGAACTTATTAATTCAAGTTTAATTTTAGTTAGATCAATTTAGTTATTACTAATATAATGGCTTAATATGAATTAATATATGACTAACATGTTGCAAAAGATGAGTAATCTATTGAAAATGACCAAACTGATAAAGTCATCTGTTGGAAATGACCAAACAGATAAAGACATCTGTTGGAAATGACCATACAAATATAGACATATGTGGCAACAGATGACTAACCTGTTGTAATAAATGACTCATTAATTAAAAATTATCAAATAAATATAGACATTTGTTGCAACATATGACTAAGTTGTTGCAACATATGACTCATTTGTAGAAAATTATCAAACAGATAGGATATATGTTGAAAAATAATTTAAAATACTAAAGCTTAGATGTTTTTAAGAGAACTCAAATGTTTGTCATCTTGTCGAAGGTATTGTCTTTAATTTTAGTTAAATCAATTTAGTTATTACTAGTAATTGCTTAATATGAATCATTTCAAATAAAATTGATCAATTGATCATTCTATTTAGGATGAATACACTTAGTTGATCATGTAATAACCATGAAATTAATTGAAATTGTAAGTGGACTTATAAATTCATCTTTAATTTAGTTAAAATCAATCTAGTTATTACTAATAATGACTTAATTTGAATTGTTTTAAATAAAATTGGTCGATTGATCAATCTCCTCGAGACGAATACACTTAGTTGATCATGTTTTACTATGAGATTAATTGAAATTGTAAGTGAACTTATCAATTCATCTATAATTTTAGTTACATCAATTTAGTTATTACGAATAATAACTCAATTTGATTCATTTTAAATAAAATTGGTCAATTGATCACTCTATTCATGACGAATATACTTAGTTGATCATTTAATTACTATGAGATTAATTAAAATTATAAGATCATCTTTGATTTTAGTTAAATCAATTTAGTTATTACTAATAATGACTTAATTTGAATCATTTCAAATAAAATTTATCAATTGATCACTCTACTCGAGACGAATACACTTAGTTAATGATGTAATTACTATGAGATTAATTGAAATGGTAAGTGAACTCATCAATTCATGTTTAATTTTAGTTAAATCAACATAGTTAGTACTACTAATGGCTTAATTTGAATTATTTCAAATAAAATTGATCAATTAATTATTCTAATAAGGATGAAAAACTTAATTGATCCTGTAATTACTATAAGATTAATTGAAATTGTAATTGAACTAACCAATTCATCTTTAATTTTAGTTAAATCAATATAGTTATTTCTAATAATGGCTTAATTTGAATTATTTCAAATAAAATTGGTCAATTAATCATTCTACTCAGGACGAAACATATAATTGATCATGTAATCACTATGAAATTAATTGAAATCGTAATTGAACTTACTAATTCATCTTTAATTTTAGTTAAATAAATATAGTTATTTCTAATGATGACTTAATTTGAATTATTTCAAATAAAACTGATCAATTGATCACTCTACTCAATACGAACACACTTAGTTGATTGTGTAATTATCATAAGATTAATTGAAACTGTAATTGAACTTATTAATTCAAATTTTATTTTAGTTAAATCAATTTAGTTATTACTAATAATGACTTAATTTGAATCAATAGATGACTAATATGTTACAACAGATGAGTAATTTGTTGAAAATGACCAAACAGATAAAGACGTCTATTGAAAATGACCAAAAAGATATAGACATTTGTTGCAACAGATGACTAACTTATTGCAACAACTAACTCATCTATTAAAAATTATCAAACAGATTTAGACATCTGTTGCAACAAATGACTAAGTTGTTGCGACATATGAATCATCTGTTGAAAATTATTAAATAGACAGAATATGTGTTGAAAAATAATTTAAAATACTAAAGCTCAAATATTTTTTAGGCGAACTCAAATGTTTGTCCCTTTGTCTAAGATATTGTCTTAAAGACTGGTCTTCAATTTTAATTAAATCAATTTAATTGTTACTAATAATTGCTTAGTTTAAATCAACAGATGACTAACCTGTTATAAATATTTGTTGCAATAGATGACTAACTTATTGCAACAAATAGGTCATCTGTTGAAAAATAATTAAAATACTAGGGAACTCAAACAGTTTTAGGAGAACTCAAATGTTTGTCCCATTGTCTTAAAGACTTGTCTTTAATTTTATCTAAATTAATTTAGTTATTACTAATAATTGCTTAATTTGAATCAACAGATGACTAACGTGTTGCAATAGATGATTCATCTGTTTGAAATTATCAAACAGACAGAAAATCTTTTGTAACGGATGGGTTATCCATTAGAAAACAATTAATATACTAGGGAACTTAAATGTTTTTAGGAGAACTCAAACATTTGTCCCCTTGATCCTTTTGCATTTGGTGTATGATATACTATTTTTTGTATTCTTTACCTATTCATGAAAATTTTCATGTGTTTCACTTATTCGTTGTGCCCCTATTGAAATTTTTGGAATTTTTTTAGGTCAAATTTTATTCGTATATCACTTGGACATTACTTCATAGGTAATTTTGTAAGTATAATTATGATTTTTGTTGAATTTTTTATTTGGTATATATGCTACTGCTACAATGAATAAAACCTGCAGCATGAATCTAACATATGAGTCATTTGTTGCAATAAGTGAGTAATCTGTTGAAATATATGACTAATTTGTTGCAACAGATGATCCATATGTTAGATTCTTGTTACAACACTATAATAAGAATCCAACAGATGAGTAATCTGTTGCAACATATGACTCATCTGTTGTAACAGATGAGTAATGTGTTACAACATATGACGCGTCTGTTGCAACTGATGAATAATCTATTGCAACATATGACACATCTGTTACAACAAATTACCCACATGTTGTTGCAACATATGACTCATCTGTTGCCACAGATTAGTCATATATGTTACAATAAATTACTCATATGTTGAATTCACGTTACATGTTTTATCCATTGTTGAAAAAAAGCAGTAGCAGATACACCTAGATGAGAAATTAAACTAAAAATTATAATTTTAGTTACTAAAATCACCTATGAAGTAATGCCCAAGTGATATACGAATAAAATTTGACCTAAAAAATTTTGATCAAGTAGCAACAGTAATGGTAACAACAACAATGTTCAACAAGAAGAAGAAGATGATGATGAACAAGAAGAGATGATAATGAAGAACAAGATGATGATAATGAAGAAGAAGATGATGAATAAAACAACAACTACAATGAGCAACAAAAATCACAAAGAGAGAGAAAACTCCAATAAATGAGAAGAGAGAGAAACATGCCTTTTTTTCCTCCGTTTCTAGTTATATTAGATTTTACATTGGATCAACGTATAAATTAAAAAACTTGTGGGCTATTTTCAAACTTTTCTTACTTTCAATATTCGTAATAAAGTAATTGTCACCTACACTCAATTATTAAAACTTGAGTCACATACATTTCATTTTAAAACTCTTTTATCATTTTTAGCTCAAAGCCCTTTCTTAGTATGACAAGTTATGTACTTTTTCAATCGTTTGGTAGAGTGGAGAAGATCGTCCTTACAAGTTACAACAAAGATATAAGAGGAAATAAAACTCAAGCCAGATGAAGACTAGCTAATTAACAGCAAGAGTTGACCCTTTTAGTTTTGAAAGTGTTATTGGGGATGAAGCTGAATAAACAAGCTTAATTTGTACCTTTTTCTTCAATAAATTAATTGTGATTGAAAAAAGAAATGAAGAGATTTTGTAATTTTCTGAGTAAAACTTTTCAATAAGAAAGTATTATTATGCAACTTTCTCTCTATCTCTCATATATGTACGAGATATATGTACATTGTACGAAATGCATATACGCCACAAAAGAAACATGTGTAGTGCATGAGATATACATATGATGCGTACAAAAATTAATTTCATTGAATATATTTAAAACCTCTTTCTAAAATTTGGCTTTATGCTACCAAATTTAATGAGCCGTGTCATATTCAAAAAATTTGCCTCGTGCTTCTTTTGAGGCCTTTGAAGCATGGGCGGATCTAGAGGAGAAAACCCGACTTCCCTCAACAAAAAGTAATGTATATAAGGTTATTTTTACTTTTTATTTATGTATCTCTCTCTCATATCTATAAACTATGAATATCTTAAATAGACTAGAGATTGATTTAGTGGTTTATAGTCTGTTTGACCAAGCTTTCAAAATTATTTATTTTGAAAAATGCTTTTCTCAGAACTGCTTTTCAAAAAATTACTTTTGGTGAGAAGCAGTTTGCATTCAATCAATAAATGTAAAGAGTACTTTTGAGCAGCATTAATATTTGACCAAACTTTTTAAAAGTTCTTCTAAGTATATTTTTTTCAAAATTAATTTCAAAAAAATGCTTTTAAGGAGAAACTACTTTTTTTAGCTTATGAAAAACTATTGAAAAACTATTTTTTCAGCTTTCCAGAAGAATTTATTTTCTTTTAAAAACTTAATCAAACACCTCATATTTTTTTAAATAAATAAGCACTTTGATGAAAAGAATTAGCACTTAAAAAATAAAGCATCGCCAGACAAGCTATTAATGGTTTAAATTTTGCCTTGAGCCTCCAAGTTCAAATCACAGACACTACACTTCAATTTTTCAAACCTCTTTAGCAAAAATCCTGAATCCTCCTGTTTGAAGCACATTCTTGATCACAAACTTGGTTTTAACTTGCAGTAAAATCTACCAAGATTCTCTATTAATTGGGGGGATTGTTAGGTCAATATACTCGAAAGTACCTAATCTCACGCGCAAAAATAAATATTACCCCTGATAGGATTAAGTTCTGGGTACTACAAGAATCAGTTAACAGCAACCACCCAACACATGAACCGCATGTTCATTAATTATTAAAACTTCAATTTCTATCAAAGCGAACAAAATTGTATGTAATGTATTTATTGTAGTGTAAGAATTGAATGTAATTAAATTCTTACCATTTACAAATGATATACAAAAACAATACTCTGTTCGGTCTGTAGTGTTTTAACTTGGTTGGTTGCTAGTTAGAGTTACGTAGGTATTAATAATGTAAAAATTTTCTACGCAGGATTTAGTTATTATTGTTTATCTTACATAATATACATAAATTGACTCATAACTTATAGTACATGTTTTAGTTAGCCGTAATTGTAATATAAATCGGTAATTAAACACCGTACTTAGTGTGTTAGGGCTGTTCAAAATCGAAGTGATGAAACTGATAACCCGAACAGGAAGAATGCTACAGGCTTACCAATAATGAGGTATTGGTTTAGGGGGTTGGTATGATTTATCCCTCCGTTTCAATTTGTTTGGTTTTAACTTGGCATAAAGTTTAAAAAAGTAAAGAAATTTTTGAATTTTGTAATGTTAAACTAAAGATATGTTGAATGTTACAAATTGTGCAATGTGTAAAGTTAATATTCAAGAGTTGTCAAAAAAAAAAAGATATACTTTTGAAATGGACTAAAAAAAGTAATACAAACAAATTAAAACAAAAGTTATTTTTTCAAACTAAATTATAAATTCAAGAACGATTTCGGATTTTTTCTTAACGAGTTAACAATAACCTAGTAATAACTATTAGATTACAATTAATAGTTTTGACTTTTTTGCCTTTTCCTCTTGAAACTTATGTTGCTTGTAGTTGCTTGATAAAAACTTAAGTACTCTTGCATCATGAGGTCAAATACTACTAAATACGATGAAGGCTATTTTAGGTGTCTTCCTAAAGTCGCATGAATGCTGCAAACAAGTGAAATCTATTTTCTGGGGTCATGTTTAAAAACCAATTTCTCAAAGTATTTATGCAAAGTCACACTATATCTGAAGGAACGTGAGAGTTGCCCACCAGCTTGGGGACCAGGTCCCCAACCAACATTTGCAGTAAATAATAAAAACAAATAAAACTACAACGTAAAGGAAGAAACACAAAATATTTATGTGGAAATCTCCTAGTTCAAGGGAATAAAACCATAACCTATCTCGTGGGATTTTCAACACTACTGAAAAAACGACCATGAAAAACCGACTGCACATGGTCGATTTTTTATGTTTTTTTTTTTTCATTTTTTTTTAAAAAGCAACCACATGTGGTCGCTTTTATATTTTAAAATTTCTAAATAATTATTTCAATAATTTTTATATTAATTATTATTTATTTTACAAATAAAAAGTGAAAAAAATAACAAAACCGACAACTTGTGGTCATTTTTTTAAATGTAATTAAAAAATATTTTTAATTTATTTGTACAAAAACCGACCACTAGTGGTCGGTTTTTAGTTTTTTTTTTAAATAAGAAAATATTTTTAAAAAACCAACCACTTGTGGTCGATTTTTATTAAAATAAAAAAAATATTTAAAAAACCGATCACTTGTGGTCGGTTTTTGAACTAAAAAAAACAAAAATTAAATAATTTTTAGTAACCAATAATTATATATATGTAATCAAATATATATATATGTATATTTATATATATATTATTTTCATTAAAAATAATTATATCTATAATCTAATATATATATAATTTTTTGAAATTACACTGATCAGGCGTAGTCGATAACCAGTATAATAATAATAAAAATCAATCATTCTTAAATTTTGTGAATAAATTACACTAAAAAATACATCAAACAAAATAAGCAAATTACGTTAAACATAATCTTTATCTTTTACTTATGTTTCAATATATAAAATAAATATTTTCCTTTGTATATACGTTAAATAACGTTAAACATGCATAATCTTTGTATAATGACTATGTGTATATATATATAATACCGTTTAGATAATGATATTATGTTACTATTCCAGTCATAATAATGTAATATATAACCGATAATTCATCAAAATATAATGAACGTGGTCTATTATAAGGTAATATAACTGTGGATGTGATATATATAGTACGCATTCAAGAGTTCATATAAATCTATTGCTTACAACTGAAACAAGTAACTAACTTGCAATAACTCTATTACAAGACTCCACCACAATAGCTCTATTGCTTACAACTGAAACAACTAACTCTAGCTGATTTAACCACTGGCTAACTCTTGCCATGACTGTCAACAAACTCTAGCTGACTTAATATAGAGAAATCAACAACAATAAAAAGACCTATAATATCTTGACAAGAAAAATAGGTTTGAGCGTTTGCAGATCACTAGACAAAGACTCAATTACAATAAGAACATATGACGAACAAGTTAGGTTGAGCAGGTCCCTGCTGCAGTTGAGGCTTTGCTGATTAAATACTTCAAGAGAGATGATAGATTCTTTTGTGTGCAAGAGTAGGGTTTTCTTGTGCAACATATTGTATAAATATAACACAAGAAAATCTACGACTCTTGTAATTGGCTGAGATAAAAAGGTGTTGCACCTCTGCCACCTTTTCTGATCACCAACTTTCTGCAACCAGTACACTTTTCAGCTGTACTGCTGACTTGCTAAAAATAGCACGAAACTAGTGAACCTGGTCCTTGAAGAGCCGCAACTTATCACCAAAAGTACTCTCATTAACTCCATAAGGATAAGGTCCCTACAATGATCCGTCAATCATCAAAACTAAGTATTTAACAATTTTCTCCTTTTTGATGATGAAAAATCCATATTCAGCAAATCATGAGTTCATTCTATTTAGCTGATCATGAGTTCCTTCCCCCTGTCACTGATACCTATAGAAGTTCCCCCTAAGACACATACCCATTCTTCACAACAATCCTCATGTCCCCCTGCGTACAAGGACCTGGTCCCTGTACTCACAAAACTAAAACATATTAGAGACCTCATCTTTTTCCTTTTGACATCAACAAAGAGGAAGAACTGTAAACCACGTATACAGTAAACTATCTTGTTAACTCATGGCTATTCAGGCTACACTGACATGAATAACAATAAGTAGATAAAGAGAAATGTGATAACATCAAACACAAAGATTTATCAATCAAAAGGGAAACATTATTCTTAGTATATAATGAAATCATTAAAAACCAAGAACCAAGTAAATGCCACTACAGAGGGAACACAAAAACTTATAAAACATAGGGGCTTAAGACACCACGGGGACCAGGTTGGGAGGGCTTAAGAAGTAGGACCAGAAAGTTGACTGAGAAGAACAGTCATTATTTTATTCTCAGCAGCATGGTTCCTTAGAAGTTGTTGAGTCAAATCCCCAACCTTGGATTTCAATGCTTGAACCTTGGTCTTCAACATATGAGTTTAGGCACGAAGACTCTCACTTCCACCAGGTCCCTGCTCCTATGCCTTCGAGAGGGCAACCTTCAAACTTGCAACATCAATATCCTTCTATGCCACACTAATAGTCATTTTCTCTAATTCACTAGTCAACCTGGTCTACACATCAATCAACTCAGCCACCACAAATTTTGACTTCATATCACTCTTTCAAGGAATACTCTCATTATCCTCCAATGTAAAAAGTGTGAACATTTTCTTGAAGAACCATCCTTCCCTGGGGTATAAGACACATCGAAGTAGGCTAAGACTCTGTTCAAGAGGAATTCATAAAATAAACCATGCTTGCATCTTTTGTACTATCACCTTATTCATATGTTCGATTATAATGGTAGGAAGGTTGATTTGCTTGAACTTAGTAAGAGACTTCATAAGAAATAGGTTAGAACCTGTTCAGTGTGTTTTTAATATGAAGGAGCAAATCCATGTTGACCAATTCAAATAGTAGTTGAAACTCACTATTGAGTGACTTCTTGGTCATATTCTTGATGTTCAGATCATTCAGTTTACCAATATGCTTAAGAAAATTTTCTAATCCATATTCATCCTTTAGGGACTAGATCCCTTGAGTAGGCCTGCTAAGTGTTTCTCTAATAGCCTATTTATCTAAAGCAATATTAACACTATGGACCTTTGTATTCAAGTATAGAGCACTATCAGAGAAGGTAAGATCATGGTAGAACATATGACCTTACTTCTCATGAAGGACTGGAACAGGAGGCTTAAAAAGATGGTCCTAATTTTAAAATTTCACAATTTCCTATAACTCCACAATCCTAGACATACCAGCCATATCGGGATCAAACATTCATCCTCATAATACTTCTTGAGTTATGAGACTTTCTTGCCACTTATCTTTAGTAAGACACTTCACCTTTCACTTGGAAGTAAATGCTTTACCACTAGGACTTGGTCCCTTCACAGTCACAATAGAAGCCTTGGAATGTGTAGCAGTTTTTTAGAGTGAGACCTGGTCCCTTTACACTCTGAGAATCCTCCTGCTTGCATTTACTTTCACTCGCTGACCTAAGTTTATTAATCATAACATCTTTGCTTGCTCTTTTTTTGTATAGTGTCACAACACCAATCCTGGCTTTAGCCCCACGATCAACCACACTATTAGCAATATCCTCATCAATAATTTCTTCAGTATCATTATCATCTATCTCTTCCACAGGCACAATTACCTTAAAAGACACTTCAAACTAAGTTCCTGACCTCTTTTTTAAAAGTTTTTTGTTCCTTGTGTTATGTTTGCTCGTAGCAAAGCAACCTCCAATAATATTTGAGAACTTTCCCGAGTCCCATGGACTTTAACAACCTTAGATGGAAGTATTGAGTTAAAAAATACCTATTTCTTGGTAAATTCTGAACGAAGGGGCCTATTATCACTATCCATGCTCTCCACAACAGTTGTCATTTCAGTCTTTGTAGAACTTGTTTGCTCCACAACATCTTCCTCTTTAATATCCAAAGGGCTATCATTTTGACATGTAGTAGAGAGAGACCTCAGAGTGTTATCCCACTTGGGTGGAGAAGAAGATCCAGTGCTTTTAGGCAACTTTTCACTCAGAGCGATCAATTCTTGGATGGCCACGACCTCACTAATGGCAAGAATATTAGATGATATGACTTTCTTATTAGGAAAATTCCTATCAAACATTTACTAATCAATCTCGTGACTTTCTTGAACTACTAGCGTACAAAGTCACTCAGATGTAATTGTTTGTTATTAAGAAATAGTTGACAGTTCCTGGGGACTAGGTTGAGAGGTGGGTACAATAACAAACAAAGATTATTTCTTGAGGGAACATGAGTGACCATAGTTTCTGTGGGTATGACTTTGCTGACTGTCTCTGGGAGAGGGGATGAGGATGGATTTGCAGTTTCTAGAAGAACAGAGAGGATTGCATCACTGGGCAAGAAAAAGGGAGTAAGTTAGATCAAAGCAAAATGATTTTAAAGCTTGGGGTCAATAGGAGACAGAAGAGAAATGACCAATGGAATTTTGCGCTCATTAGGAAATAAAGAGGAGTAAGGCGATTAAGAATAGTAGAAGAATTTTTCTTTAATGAGAGTTTTCAAAGGAAATGTGAAGACCTAGAGAAGTGGGACTAATGTTGTAAGAATTTTGAGTAAATAAAAAGAGATAAATTTTGATGTTTAAATAGAGGGGAGAGGAACAATTTGGATTTAAAGAGATGGGAATAAAGTGATGTATTTGGCAAGATGTGTATGATGATTGAGATGAAAAGGGAGTTTTGCAAATTTTCAAACATGGTAGGAAACACATGGCATATTTGACTCGATTTTTAAAATCTTTTGTTAATAGCAAAGTATGATACTAACCTTAAGAAGAACTTGGTCCTTGCATAATTTCTAAGCATTAGCGCTTGAGTATATCTCACCTCTTTTTTTGCCTTTTTTATTACCATGGGTGTACATCTGCAAAGATATGCAACTTATTTAGATAAGTGTAGAATTAATTCACATGGATACCTTCTTACCAGAAATGAGAGAATAGAGGACCCCAACATGACTAGTTTGGCTGTATAAGTCCCAAATTCATTTGATTCTTTTCAAACTGATCCCTGCTAAGAGCTTTGGTAAAAATATTTGTTATTTGGTCCTCAATGTTACAAACGACCATTTTGATCAGTCATTTCTCCATGTTGTCTCTAAGGAAGTGTGTTTGATGTTGATGTGCTTAGTTTTCTTTTGTTGGAATGGATTTGGCAATGTTTACTACACTTGTATTGTCACAGAATAAGGAAACACATTCTGACAAGATCCCAAAGTTTTCAAGTTATTTATTGATCCAAAGTAGCTGAGCACAACATGAAACAACTGCTACATACTATGATTTAGCAGTAGAAAAAGCCATTGAATTTTGTTTTTTAGTGCCCCAAAAGATCAGGGAAATGCCTAAAAAGTGAGGCATTCTTGAGGTGATCTTACTGTCAACTAGGTACCCTGCGTAGTTTGTATCAACATAATCAACTAAATCAAAATTATCACCAGCAGGATATAGTAGGACCAGGTTGGTAATTCTGTTGAGACATCTCAGAATCCTTGTAGCAGCCTTCAAGTGGGATTCCTTAGGACATGCTTAAAATCTTACATATATCCCAAAACTAAACACTATATCAGGCCTACTGGTTATAAAGTAGAGCAATGAACTAATGATTCCCCTGAACATAGTTTCATTCACTGAGGGACAAGGTTTGTCTGAATCAAACTTTGATGATATCTCTATGAGAGGGTCAATGGGCTTGGCATCCTCTATGTGAAATCTTTTCTATATCTCTTTGATGTACTTTTGTTGACAAATAGTAGTACCACTTGCACTCTGTTTAATCTGTAACCCAATAAAGAAGTTGATTTCCCCCGCCATACTCATTTCAAACTCACTACTCATCAACTTTGCAATTCATCACATAAGGAACTAGTCGTAGATCCAAATATGATATCGTCCATATATACTTGAATAATTAATAAGTTTCTTGTCCTAACTTTTAAGAAGAGTGTACTATCAATCTTTCCGCTATTAAAACCATTTTCCATAAAAAGTTTAGAGTGTCTTTCATACCAGGCCGTAAAGGATTGCTTCAAATCACAGAGAGACTTGTCCAATTTAAACACATGATGTGGGAAATCAACATTTTCAAAACTAGGGGAATGCTTCATTGATACCTCTTCTTTCAAAATTTTATTCAAGAATGCACTTTTTATATCCATCTAGAATAGTTTGAATTCCATATAAGAAGAAAAAGTAATAAGAATTAAAATAGATTTTATCATGGAAACAGATGCATAGATCTCATCATAATTTATTCCTTCTTTTTGATTATATCCTTGCACAAACAACCTTGTTTTATTCCTAATGATGTTTCTATGTTCATCAACCTTCTTTTGGTATAACCACCTGGTCCCCATGATAATTTTGTTAGTAGGCCTGGGGAGTAGGTAGCATACATTACTTCTCTCAAATTGATGTAGCTCTTTTTGCATAAAATTTATCCAGTTGACATATTTCAGAGCTTCTCTTATAATTTTTGGCTTAATTTGAGACAAAAATGCAGAGAAAGCACACAAATTTCTATCTCATTTCTGGTCTGTATTATAGAGTTTAAAATAAATGAGATCGTTATGAAGATGAGAGAACTGATGCTTCCAATTGGGTCTTTATTGAGGGGGCTGAGAGGGATAGGTACCAGGTCCCATTGAGGTACTTCCTTAAGGGGATAGATTTTCCACAAAGTTTGGGTTGAAGTCCAGATCCTCTTGGAGGGACTGAGGTGAACTATGTTCTTGATGATTAGAGGAATCATTCTTGTCTCTATGAGCTGAACCCGTTCCTTGAGAAGCTGCAACATATCTTCTTTCTTTTATTATTTTTCACCACTGGCTGAATTTCCCGGGGCTTGAAGGAGATCTTCAAGATCAACATCATCATAAACATGACCTTCACATGAGCTTCCTACTTCATCAAACACCATATTCACATCCTCTTCTATGCACTGAGTTCTTTTGTTGAATACACTGTAAGCCTTGCTGTTTGAGTAGTAACTAACAAAAGTTCCCTCATCACTTATTAGACCAAACTTCCCTCGGTCATTGTTCCTATTTTTTAATATGAAACACTTGCACCCAAAAGCTTTGAGGTAACTCATCTTGGGTTTTCTCTTGGTTAAAAGATCATATGGAGTCTTCTTAAGAATAAACCTATTAAGACATCTATTAATCACATAGAAAGTAGTGTTAACAACTCTAGCCCAAAAGTTCCTGGCTATTCCTGTATCAATCAACATGGTACAAGAAATATCCACTAATATTCTATTCTTCCTCTCCACAACACCATTTTTTGAGGTGTTTTAGGGGCTAAGAAATTATGATCAATCCCAGTGTAATTACAAAATTCACTAAATTTAACATTTTCAGATTTTGTACCATGGTCGAACCTGATCCTAGTAATCTTTTCATTATACTTCATTTGCACTTGTTTGTCAAAGGTTGTCAACACAGGGAAGGTTTCTTCATTGGGCTTCAGAAACATAGTCCACGTGAATCTGGAATAGTCATCAATAATATCCATATATATACTATTTTCTCTCCCTACTTGTGATCTTGATAGGTATATATAAGTCCATATGGTGGAGTTCCAAGGGTCTAAAAGTTCTAACTTGTTTCTTTGATTTGAAGGAGGACCTAGTATGCTTACTTTTTGCACATGCATCACATATTTTGGTACTCACAAACTTCAACTTAGGCATACCTCGAACAGATCTCTAGCCACCAACTTGTTCAACAGGGAACAACTCACATGTCCTAATCTTTTGTGTCATAACTCTGTCGCAACACCTTGAGCACTAAGACAAGTGATATCTTTAGCATTACAGGACCCCAAATTAGCTACATAAATATTTTTTCTTCTCTAAGCTATGTTAATAATTCACTATTTTTAAGACTTAGAATAGTACACTTATCAGGCATAAATTTCACCTCATTTCCTTTGTTATATATCTGAGACACACTTAGCAAGCTATATTTGAAACCAAAAACATAGTGTACATCTTCAATTGAATGATTGAAATATTTGTCAATCTTCCCAACACCTAGAATAAATCTTTTTTGCCATCACCAAAGGAGACACTGCCTCCTTAATGGGCTTTGAGCGAGAGAGAGTCTTCATTTTTTCCAGTCATGTGTTTGAAGAAGCCATTATCCATATACCAATGGTGGCTAATTTTGTTTTCTCCAACTAGAAGACAAGGTTATTTGTTAATCTTAGGAACCCATTGTAGTTTGATTCCCTAGTAAGGAGACAAAGAAATAGCTTCTTCTTTGTCCAAGCATATAATTTTGTATTATGAGTGTTTGATTTCGAAAATTTGTTCATCTTTCTTATAGCATCTATCCTGGCTTGAAATAAATCTTTCACATGACCATTCCCACCATAATGAGTGCACAGTAGATTGTCTGTCACAAAAATATATTTGCTAGAGGGGTTATATGAAGGACTTGACTTGTGAAAGCCAAGACCTACTCTATTATTTGAACTTTAACTTGTAAGATTAGTTTGAACTTGAGAGAAAGTGGTCTATTTGAGATATTTTTAAAGCTCAGCCTTGATTTGGTTTCTCTCAAGCTCTGATCTTCTCTCCAAGGAGGCAATCAGGTCCAGTTGAGCTTTAGCAAGTTTCTTCTCAAGTTCAAATTGAAGCCTTCTTTTTTCACCCTTTTTTCATCATACTTAGCTATTTTTCTAAGTCTCTTATTTAATAAGTCATTTTCAAAAGATAAGGTATAGTAACCTTCTTGTAACTTAGATGACTGTTCAGACAACTCAATCCTTTCTATCTCAAGCTTATCAATACTTTTATTTAAGAGATCCTTATTTTTGGTAAGATCAGACATAGAGCCAATCAAAATAGTTGCAAACGGTTTTAACTCCTTAAGAGAATAATCCTTGATTTTCTTTAATGTCTATAATAGTAGCCTTATTATCATCTTTATCTTTAGATTTAGCCATCAAAGCAAATAGAGAGTCATAAATTTGATCATCATCTTCAATCACTGTCATTGAGGTATCTTTCTATTTTTCAGACTCTTTAGATTCACTTGAATAATCTTGTAACGCCCCAATTTTCTAAACCGGGATGCTACACGGTGCTCATGACCCCGAAGGACCATAAGCTAACCCATGACTGATATATGTACCTGTAACTGCATAATATACATATAAAATGCAGAAACATGAACAAAGAGGGCGTAAGGTTCAATCATGAATAATAAAATATCTGAAATATGGTGGTATCACAGTACCAAAACAAAACTAAAAATACTAAAGTATAAATCTGAAAACTCTATAATCGTCTAAAAGCCTCTAAACTGTCTGAATAAGAAGTTGAAGGAACATGTCTCCAACTAACTCCCTAAATTGAAAATAAACTAAAATACTGGAATAATAAATGTAACGATCATGTCATCGAAAGATGAGGACTCACTACTTACTGAACTGCTACTACTACTCTGGAATCTGCACCTCAGAACCTATGGTGTAACATAAAAAGAAAGCACCATAGCGCAAATGCATTAGTACAACTAAAATACTGAGTATACGTGGGGGTAGGCTAAATGCATGGGGTTTATATGCATGAACATGCTAACTAATATGAACGTGAGAATACATACATACACACATACGTAACTGCTACTGAACTCGTGGAGATACTGACTACTTGAGTTTGAACTCTGACAACATGTGTTACGTGATACTGAGATACTGAATGACTGATAACATGGATGATTGTATCTAACAGTCCTGATTCCTGATTTCTACTCTGAAGACTGATACTGAAACTGTAACTGTAACTATGACTGTGGGAGGTAGTAACCTAACTGACATACTCCGATACTGTAATGGTGGGGTACAATCTTTGCGCTGATTGGAAGGGTGTCAATACCGTACCACGGGTAGAGACCTCTACTATGGTCAAGCCTTTCTGACAGATGACCCTGAACAGAAAATCAAGCCTAAGGAAATATAATAGTTAAGTATAGCCTTAATCTGACGGGTGACTCCTGTCCTGTGCTGGCTACGCAGTTTTGGAGTACAGGTATTGCTGCTAACGACTCTGTCTTTATAATGGGAAAAACCGCCATCCCTGCACTCGTTCGGTGCTAGTCCCTACTCCCAAATGAAAGACTCTAAAAAGATTAATTGCGCTGAACTGACTAACTGAACTGAACTGATTTATAAACTGATTAACTGAGCTGATAATATTTTCTTAGCTGAACTAAGCTGAATTCACTGAGTTTTGTTGACTGACGAAAAAGCTACTTGAGATCTGAGGTCTGACTGAGAGTAATAAAACTACTGGGACTACTGAACTACTGAGATTTTTGAGTTTTTCTGAGTCATATGACTAACTAAAATCTATGAAGCATAGCTTGACTGAGGATGTCTTGAAACATGACACTAGCTCTAGGCACACAGCTATAGTTTTTGGGTACAAGTACCCCCAGGACTCGATGAAAGGAAACTGACACACATGACTAACTTGATCATAAGAATAGAGTCCACAAATCACAATATCATAAGTAAGGATTTCATAATAAGAATGATTCTCAACAAACTATCACATGATCGGGAATGCACATAACATGTATATACTTGCATGGCTTCAATAACATGGTCATTCCATATCACAATAATATCATGGGCATCTCATACAACATCTTCAATTCAATACAATAGCACGGGGATCACGTTGAACTTAAACTTAGAACATGGAAAAGTCATTTAGGACTTATTATGTCATAAAGGCATGATTTCTATTCCCTTAGGTATTTTCAGAAACACCTTACATGCACATCTTAAGCATAGGTGGATTCATCAAGATTACAACTATTCAACTACCAATTTCACATATTTATACATTAAATACCACCATATCCTCACACAAAACATACAAAGATCCCATCTTAGGCATCATCAATCTCCAACCACATGAACATCAACCACCACCAATATAAACATCATAATACATAATATAGAAGATAGTTCTTGAGCTTCATGGATGAAAGGAGTCCATGAATCAACTCACGCATACCTTAGAAGGAAGATTCTTGATGATTGACGGAGAAATTTCCTTGAAATTGAATCTTCAAGCTTAATTATGCAACCCTAGTTGTTTTTCTCTTTTAGTGCTCTTGGATGATGAACTTAATATGTTAGTAGGGTTGTAATGTAATTAGGAGCTATATATTTCGTAGGGTTAAGTTTAGGGACGTGTAAGGAGAGTTAAAAGACTTAATTACCCTTAAAGTAACTCAAAACGGAGTGTTTAAGTCACTTGAAACCATAAGATATATGCCGCATATGATATCACATATATTTACTTACGCGCTGCATATGATATCGCTTAAATTTACATAGGCGCCACATATGCTATCGCCTATATTTACATAGGTGCCGCATATGCTATCGCATATGCTTTCCAGTGGTCATGTGCGATTGGTTAGGCGACGCACTCTACTTCGCAAAGCCATAACTCCTAGCTCGGGTGTCGAATTTTGATGAAATTGGTATCGTTGGAAAGGTAATTAGATTTTCTATAATTTTAGTTTTTAGAAATATGAAGAAATACCTCATTAACATTGAGTTATACTCGTTCAAATATGACCCTTATGAAATCAAACACTAAAACTTGATGGATTCAAAAACTCTTAGCTTGTATTACCTTAAGTGACTCATATGAACATACTTAACACATCATAAGCTATATTATCGCTATGATACTCATTGTAAGTCATGTACTCATGTATGAATCACAGGATAGGAGATTTCATATGTAGGAAAAATGGTTCGTCTCCTAGCTTAGAAACATGCGGTGTATTATAATATCTACCCAAGCTTCAAGTGCCCGTTTTACAACTTTATTAGTTGTAACCCTTCTGTTAAAATTCTTAGGGTCCCAGTCCTTCTTCTTTTCCCCATCACCAGCTGTCTTGATATACTCATTATATACAACTTTATAGAGCTTTTCTCTATCACTAGCTGTCTTGATATATTTATTGTATTCAACTTTGTGGAGAGGACAATCTTTGATAAAATGACCTGGTTTACCATATTTTTGACACATGTCATTAGCGTTGGTGTAACTTCTTGAATTTACTCTTCTAGGAAATCCTTCATTTCTCTTCACAATTTTGAGAAATCTTTTAGTGATGTAATTAGTGTCTTCATCCTCTTTCACTTGACTCTCCATTTGCAGATTTCAAGGCCAGATTCTTATCTTTCTTTGATTCACTTCTTCCCTTGTCTTATTGTCTTTTGAGTTCATAAGTCTTCAAGTTCCCAATCAACTTATCCATAGTTAGGGTTTTAAGATTTCTTGCTCAGCAATAATATCAAATTTACTCTCACAATACTTTGCAGGATGCTGAGAATTTTTCAAACCTATTTGGTAGGTCTGATCACCTTTCTATGACAATGCAATTCATTTATAATAGCTTTGAACCTAATATGCATCTCTTGGATAGACTCACATTTCTTCATTCTGAACGCCTCATATTGAGTGGTTAACATGTCAACTTTTGACTCTTTAACCTGACTAGTACACTCATGAGCAGTTTGTAGACATTCCCAGATCTCGTTAGCTGATTCACATGCTGAGATCCTGTTGTATTTATTAGGTTCAATATTGTAAATGAGAAGTTTCTTGGATTTGAATTTTTTCTCAATATTCTTCCTGTCAGTATCATTAAATTCCTTTCTCATTTTAGGAACTGTTGAGGTGACTTCCCTAACATAGTCAGGTTTTATAGGAACATAAGGTGTTTTAAGAATTATCATCCACAACTCGCTATCCACATCCATAATAAAGTCATGCATGTGTGTCTTCCACTACCCATAGTACTGACCATTAAATCTGGGTTGTCTAGTAATTGATTGGCCTTCTTCAAGATTTAGTGGTGCTCCTAGGTGTTAACCATTTAGGAAGAACGCACTCTGATACCAATTGAAGGAACGTATGAATTTCCCACCAGCTTAAGGACCAGGTCCCCAACCATTGCCTGCAGTAAATAACAAAATAAATACAAACTATAAGGTAAAGAAAGAACACAAAATATTCACGTGGAAACCTCTTTGCTCAAGGGAGTAAAATCAGGACCTACCTCGTAGGATTTTCAACTACTTTACTATCTTCAAGCAAGTTGAATACCGACTCTGCTGTTCGAAGGATTAAATTCTTAGTCTTAAATAACTTGCAATAACTCTATTATAAGACCCCACCACAATAGATCTATTGCTAACAGCTAGAATAACTAACTCTAGCTGATTCAACCACTTGTTAATACTAGCCTTGACTGTCAACTAACTCTAGCTGAGTCAACACAGAGAAATCAATAATAGTAAAAAGATCTATAATACCTTGACAAGAAAAGTAGGTTTGAGGATTTAGAAATCACAAGACAGACTCAATTACAATAAAAATATATGACGAACAAGTTCGGTTGAGTAGGTCCTTGTTTCAGCTGAGGCGTTGCTACTTGAGTGCTTCAAGAGAGATTGTAGATTCTTTTGTGTGCAAGAGGTAGGGTTTTCTTGTGTAATATTTTGTACAAATATAAGACAAGAAAACCTTGGACTCTTCTAATTTGTTGAGACAAAAAGGTGTTGCACCTCTACCACCTTTTCTCACCAACTTTCTACAACCAGTAAACTTTCCAGCTATACGGCTGACTTGTTATAAAAAGCATGGAACCGATGAACCTGGTCCCTGAAGAGCTGCAACTCATCATCAAAAGTACTCCCCATAACTCTGTAGGGACAAGGTCCCTACGATGGTTTTCAATCATCAAAATTAAGGACTTAACAATATCTTTTTCAGTATACATGAATCTTGCTACATACCCTTGTTGAAGCTCTCCTTAATTTTAGTTTTGTTGAATTGGTTTCCGTAATTATTTTTAAGCATAATACATAAATATGACCCTAAACTTGACATAAAATTATAACATTGACCTTAAATTTTGATAGTGCACAAGTAGGCCCTTTAACTATACAAAATCTGAACAAAAAGACACTCCAATTTTGCAACTACACGTGTGTACCTAACTTGCTCTGATGTGGATTACTAATCCACTCATATGGTGTCACCTAATAAAAAATACACATTATATGTATGACTTTTAACTTTGTTGGTGCACAAATAGGCCCTTTAACTATACAAAAATTGAAGAAAAAAAACCTTCAATTCCAACTTAGATGCGCACCGTTTTGCATGTACAACACGCGTTTTGCCAGATAGGATCGGGGTGTTTATTTGTTTAGGTTTTGAATAGTTAAAGGTCCTATTTGTGCACTATCAAAGTTTAAGGTCAATGTTATAATTTGATGTCAAGTTTAGGGTCATATTTATGTATTATGCCTTATTTTTATAAGCAAAACTTACCTAGTGCGGTCTAATTTTTATTTAGAATTTAATAATGGTTGAATTAATAATAAAAATTTTAATGATCGATAATTTATTAATCGATATGCGATATTTTAGAGATTTTACAACGATCTACAAGCTGATAACCAATTATACATCGAAACAATAACATTCAAATCAAGTTGAAACCCCTGATAGTTAAGCACCCTCACGGTGCGTTGAATTTTATACATATCAATTCAATGATACAAAGCAAGTTATTAGTTATCCAAGTTTTAATCTATAAATAATCACTTCCTAACTATCAACAAAAAACATCTTTAACATAATTTATCACCTTCAGAAAGTAAAAGATATTTTAAATTACACACTTAGTTGAATAGTGTACCTTTTTATTATAAATAGTTTAGGGTACGTGCGTTGCACATGTAGCATGCATTAACGGAGAATATATATATATATATATATATATATATATATATATATATATATATATATATATATATATATATATATATATATATATATATATATGTAGATGGATAGATAGATAGATAGAATATTATGTGTTAGTTATAATACTAAATACCAAAGTTTTAAAAAGAGAAAAGGCATAAAATCCCCCTTAACTAGTCCACATAACTTACTTTCACACTTAAACTTTACTGATATTTATTTATCCCCCCCCTCCCCCCACCCACCCAAACCGAAACTTTTATAAGTGAACACATACAACCTTAGAAATATTACACCAGTCTCATAACGCAGAATTTATTACACCCTCACCACATCAACACCTCTTTCTTCTTCGAGCCCCACCATTTCCCTTTCTTCTTCTGCAAAACCTCTATTTTCTTTCTACTTCTTCAAGTCTCTACACCCCTTTTCCCTCTATAATTCAAAAGCTTGAAAAAAATTCAATCAACAAAATTTATAATCTAAAAAACTAAAAAAAAAATAGTAAGACTTATTAATTGAATGCAATTACGAGCAAAGAAAACAAGAAACGTCGTCCGATTTGAAGAAATACAATTACAATAATTCTAGCAAGAAATTGTTTGAACATCTTCAAAGAAAAAGGGGATATTAAAAATTAAGCTTTTAGAGATTGTATAAATTGAGAAAATTATTCTACTTGTGAAAAATTGAATTGGGTATTAGAAGAAAAGAAATGGTTATTTCTTTTCAATAATGAAATTGAGAAAAAGAATGTTGAAATTCGCTACTTCTACATACATATATTTTTAGTCCTTGAATAAATTAACGGAGTGAAAATAAGGGCTTGGGGTTAAAAGAGGGAGGAAGGGGATTGGAAGATTGAAGAAAGATAAAAGGGGTGGATTTACAGAAATATTAAGAGGGAGGGGGATTGAAGAAGAAAGGGGGTGGGGTAGGGGTATTTTTTAAATTATTTACTTTTTATTATATAGATAATTTAGTGGGATCATATATATATATATATATATATATTTAAATGTGCTTGTATTTTTATTCTTTTTATTCCACGTCAGCTGTAAGAGTGGTATTTAATCATTTCAAAATATTTAGGGGGGTAAATAATTACTCGTAAAGTTAAAGTATTAACGTAAGTTATGCGGACAAGTTCAGGGGGGATTTTATGTCTTTTCTCCTTTAAAAATATAACATAAAATTTTAAAGATAAAAAAGTTAATAATTAATGAGGAATGATAATCACCATCACACTAATAATTAAGGAGCAAAATGTGATGTAGCCAAAAATATATTCCTTATTTAAATTTATACAATATTATTTAGTCTTTTTCTATAAGTTAAGATGGTCTGACTTAATAACAACCATAGTTTAGACACTGTAAATAGAATTGAGTCATTATAATTATTTCCTAATTCTAAAAGTACCATTTTTACTAGAGAGTTATTTTCATTCTTGGGATGCTATATTTGTATCAAAATGAGGACGTTATATATGATTATGATAATGTTTAATTTTCATGAATGTCTATCTTACAGGATTATGATAAAAGAAATGATCAAGGATTCTTGGCTAAAGAAAAAAACTAGACTTTTAAAGATCGGCTGCCAAAAAAAAGAAAAATATGCTACTCGTTCAAGAATTAATTACAGCTCCTACATTAAAGAAAAGGAGCATCAAATCTTGTACCAAGCATTAAAGGCATTGCAAACTTCTAAGAAAAGGAGATTTTGAGTAGTTAAGGATCATTAGCATGATCCAACCTTATTCATGGAAATAGGATATTTCACATCCCATTTATAAGGATCAAATCTCTTAAGTTGTCTTTTATTTTCAAATATTCTAATGATTAAGGAATAAATATACACTTGTCTCAATCTTTTATAACTTTTTGCTCTACTTATTAAGAAATGTATTCTCTTGATGTTTATCGTGTGCTCAAAATCAGAGAAAAGAAACACATATTTGGTGAGTCTATGTATCAAAAAGAGAGAAAAGAAAAAAATGAGTGTGATTTAATGCCAAGTAGCTTAACTCAATTCTTGTAATTTTGATTTGCCAAAAAGAGCTAGTGGAATTCCTTGAAACCCAACGGGACTAAAGTAAGACCTATTAGAGGTCCCGACTAGTATAAAATATTTGATATTAATTTTAATTTTATCTAATTATGTTTCAACACTTCTATTGACTCCACTGCTCTATCTCAAAAGTTGACTAACCATATGGACTAGTTGAATGAGAAATAATAAAAAGTATTTCAACCCCATTTTAACTGCTTTCAATTGGTATCAGAGCATGAACCCATATCTATTTGCTTAACAACAACGTGAGAAAAGGCCATGACCCAAACCATTGCTAGAGCTTCATTCTCAGAAAAAACATCTCAAACTAAACCTTCTTACTTCTATGGAAATCATTTCTCTGATTGAAAGATATGGATGAAAACCTACATTAAGTCTTATGATGCTAAGGTATGGAAAGTAATCCAACTTGGTGATCTTTTACTTGTTCCTGCAAACAAAGATGGAAAAAAATTAGGTGATGGTGAAACATCTAAGGACAAAACTCCAACTTTAGAGGACTACACTGATGAACCAATGGAGACCATTCAAATAAATTCTTTGTCAAAAAAATGTGTTATACAATGCTATCACTAGTGAAGAATATGAAAAGATCTGATGCTGTAAAACTGCCAAAGAGATGTGGGATAAATTAAAAGTCACCTATGAAAAATTGAGAAGGTTAAACAAAACCTTATTAGCCTTCTAGTCTATGAATATAAAATTTTCAAAATAAAGGATAGAAAATTCATTGAATAAACATTTTCTAGATTTGGAAAGATCATTGGAGAACTAAAAGCAACAGGATAGACTTATCTTGTATCAAATCAAATCTCTAGGATTCTCAAAAGTTTACCTCCCTAGTTATAATGACCCATCCAGTTATTTTCTATATTTCTATTTATCTTATTTTTTTGATCTTTTCCATAGCTTCCCCACATTATTTATGACTCCTTGGAACCTATGATTCGGTTACTGAGTAGTTCGTCTGGTTTTTAGAGCCAATTTTCTATTTTGAAGTATTCGCTGGTTCTACATGGACACCAGGTAAAAACTTCAATAAGAAATCTTGGATGAAAATTTTGACTCCACCAACAAATACGAAATATTGAATTTAGTCTAGGTAGACCTTTGGTTTGGGTTCCAATGCGCCCGAGCTCATTTCGACCTATTGGTCGGAAAGTTAAAAAATTGGTAAGTATGGGTGTGAGACCCACAATTGGTCTAAACGAACTCTAATGGAAAATCCAAATTCATTAATGCGTCAGAAAAATCAAATTTAGTGGAGTTACATAGTTCATTTTCAAAAATGGAAATCGAATGAGTTTCGAGCGTCAAAAACAAATTTTGAATTTACTGGTGCTACTGCATGGCAATTGTGATGAGGCCTATGGTGATTTGCCAAATGTGGTAGTGATCCCTAGATGGTGATTTCAGTATCCCCATACCTGGTATGGGTGTATAAAGATCCAAGGGCCGCGTTTTGGCCATTTTGACTCATTTTTGGGACCTAGAATTCTTACATGAGTATAATGACTCAAAATTGAGTCTTATGGGATCTTGGAAGCTTGTTTAACATCTATTATCATAATTATCATCCGAATTAAGGTAATATTTCATCACTTTTTAGATGAAATTCTTATTTCTTGACCCAAAACCCCAAATTCACATAGGGTTTGCTTTTATACTAAAGATTGCTTGGTTTTCACCCATTTTTGAGGATTTTGATTTATAGTTCATGTATGAATGTTGGGTGCCCTCGAAAATGTATTTTCCATAAGTGGTATCCACTTGGGATTTTTGATGTCGTTTTTGGAACTGAAGCACAATAGTACAATATAGATCTCGTTAGACTCGTATTGATGAGTAGATTATTATTTTGATAGTGTGATGGCATTTTGGGGATTGTGAAGTGAAACTGGACTTATGGTGAATGATGTAAGGTTTTGTGGTTCTGCTTTGAGGTAGGATTCCACCCACTCTTCTTTGAATATGATATGTGATATATATTACATGTGAATGTGAATGTTAGGTTTGATTATGATTAGAATAACTTAGCCTTGATTATTGATGTTTGGGAATTAAATAAGGGTTTTGGACTCGTAAGGTGGTATATTTTGTGAACCTTTTAAAATACTATTAACTTCTCCTTAAAGTGAGCTAATTTGTAGCATAGTTATGATATAATGTTAGGTTTGATATGTGTTTTAAGTTTGGAGTCATGGGTAACCTTGGTTGGGCCAGTCTAGAGGTCTTGAAATCATAATTAGGGAGAGTGGATTGAATGCCCATGTTTCTAGGAGGAGTTCCTATCTTAGGTCTGGTTATGGCTTCCTTGACATCTAGAAGTTAAACTAGATACTTAGCCTTGGTTGAGGCATTGTTTCTCTAAACATGGAAATCGAGGATTAGAAGTGGCATTGTCCAACTCACTTAGGCCAAAACTTGTGTTAGCCTTAGGGATTTAGCTGCGGATGTTAGGCATAGTTGAGGTTAGTAAACCTTAGAGTAAGGTTTAGTTTATGGTTTAAAGAATTCTGATAGTAATTTCCTCAAATATTGATTAAATGGCTTATGGCTATGATTTCCTTATAGATATGATAATTGACCTATAGAGATGATATTTTTTCTTAGTTATGATAATTGGCCTACAGAGATGATATTTCCTCTTAGTTATGATATTTGGCCGATAGAAATGATATTTTCTCTTAATACGATATTTGGCCTATAGAGATGATATTTCCTCTTTGTTATGATAATTGACCTATAGAGATGATATTTCCTCTTAGTTATGATAATCAGTCTATAGAGATGATATTTGCTCTTAGTTATCATATTTAGCCTATAGTTAGTTATATAGATGATGTTTCCTCTTAGTATGATATTTAGCCTATAGAGATGATATTTCCCCTTAGTTATGATATTTGGCCTATAGAGATGATACTTCCTCCTAGTATGATATTTGGCCTATAGAGATAATATTTTCTCACAGTCATGATGTATGACCTATAAATAGGAGATATCTCTTAGATGTGAGGTGTCTTACTAATATGATTATTGATATGAGTTTTAGATAGGTATACCTAAGGCCGTGATTACGATGTTATGATTATTCCAGACATATCATGGGGCCAAGGTCTGTGTTATAATATGAATTGGATATTCTGGAAGTATTTATCCTTGTAAAAAATGCGGTTGTATCTTATGAATATATATATGTTTATATACACATCTCTCTGGTATGGGATAAAGAAAGATGCGATATGATATTTGTGATTCCAATGTTTGAATACTAGTGATGACATGCATAGATTTGGTACATTCATGATTGTTACAATGGTGATTAATACGATTCTAATTAGATTATAATTATATTATCGTTGTCACTAACTAATGGCTAAATCCCACTTTCTACCTTAAAATGGATTTCTTCACAATAGTAACTTCTTAACTTAATGAGTAAATTATATGTGTATAAGAAGTTAATAATGACATTTTATAGATTTGATCGGGATATATTCTGGTCCATGATTTGCCACTACTATGTACTCCGGTTGTGAGATATTCCGACCTTTTCTACACTTTGATAGATATTTAGTCCTAAAGTTCACTCTGGGCAACAAATTTACAGATTTACACTCTTTTAGTCACGGCTTGGGTCCGTGCACCTATATTAAATATACTTATTAAGGATGTGATATTGATGATGAACGATAAACTATGGAAATAATTCTACCTTGCTTTTATTTTTATATCTATTTACTTTAGCCCTCGTTGGGCTTGTCATTTACTTTAGCCCTCGTGAGACTTGCACTTTAGTTTACCTCTTGTGGGGATTGCTCTCTATTATGTGATATTGATTTGGATATTGTGATGATTTTATTGATACTCGAAAAGGATGGAGGATATTATTATAGTGTGATGATACCCGATAAGGCCCGAGGATATTATGATGATAACATTGATATCCGACAAGGCCGGAGGATATTATTATGATGTGATGATATCCAACAAGGCCGGAGGATATTGTGATGATGATATTGATACCCGGCAAGGTAGGAGGATATTATGATGACTATACCAGCAAGGCTAGAGATTGATTATGTGATGAAAATTATGATGATGATGATTATGGTATTGTGGATTCTGTTGCATTCATTCCTGCATGCGCATTGCCTATCACCAGTATGCACCTATGTCTATCAGCCGGTATGAGATGATTACATAGTTATAGGTGATGACTATACCTTGTGTTGTTGTATGCTGATTGAACCTTTTAAGCCTGGGGGCAGTGAGGGTATGCATAGGCTCGACTATGTATTTGGTTTTTTGGAACAACCGATTACTCGCCCTGTTATTGATATTGTTATTATCATTTTTATGATTATTATTATGGCTAGTTTATGACAGATTTGTCACTGATTCAGTATCAAGATTGAGGTATCTTTTCGGCCTCTTCTTTCTTACAATTGCATTATTATTATTATGTATGATTATTTTTTAACCTAGCCAAGTGGATTAGAAATAACGAGTATGATATTATTAAATACCGATAGGATTATAATGAGGTCTTAAAATGAGGACATAATGATTTGGGATATGCTTGAGTTGACCTCATATTTATATGTATGTATATATATATATTATATGTAGCTATATGTAGCTATGGTACTACCGTATATCCTTTCCTTCATTTGTTCATATTGTATATTCACTCATTGGCCTTGTATATTGATATATATGTATATCCTTCTTTCTCCCTTTATTTGTATATTGGCCAAGATATACGGTATAGTATTGAGATTTTTAAGTCTGGTTGGAATAGGATAGTTCATCCTTGACACCGTCTTAGCCTTATTATGTTAGTCTCTTGGACATAAATAGGATATGTTATCCTTTTTATCTCATTGGCTTGTTATATGATTATTGGACTCTTAGGTGTAGTTTTCCATTCTATTTATATGTCATGTATATCTGCTTTATCTTGGGAGCTCAGTTGGCAGTTGCCTACTGAGTACCATTGCTTTAGTACTCAATCTACACTTTTGCAGCCTGTAGATTATAGTACAGGTTATCACCGTGATGTGTGCATCGTGCGGAGCAGCTATGGTTTGAGGATATAGAGTGAGCTCTTGATGTTCAGAGTATTACTTCCCTCCCTCTTATGTACTAGATTTGTCTCTATGTTGTATTTAGATAAGTTGTACCAGTGTATTTTCCTTGATATTTTACTTTTGTACTTTTATTATATTATAAGCTCTTGTACTGATACCACTAGGTTTTGGGATTTATTATGTATTTGATTCTCTTATTCAACTATTCCGCATTCTTTTCTATTTACATTTAGGTAGTTCTTTACTAGTTGTTTTGTACTACGGGGTTAGCTTTCCTGCTAGTGGATTATAGTAGGTGCTATCATGACTTGAGAAATTAGGTCTTGACACTAGTGGCTCTTGAGAGTATGAATCTAAACAAAATGACATGATTAAGTAAGAGAAGATCTCATTGTCTTTGAAAAAGCTCATCTAAATAAGAAGGGTCAACTGCAAGATAAAAATAATAAGATTGTGGCCTTTAAACCTACAAATGATGAAGAAGATGATGCCTTATATAAAAATGAACTTGCTCTCATCACCAATACATTAGTTGATCATTACAGAAGATCCAAAAATAAAGAAGGGAAAAATCAAATTACTCTAAAGAAAAGAAGAATACTGAACACAACAGGAATGAAGGTAAATGTTATAATTATGATAAACTGATCATATTGATTATGATTATTTAGATGCTAGAAGGGGACACTCCAAAGAAAATAAAAAATCTTTTAGCTGTAAGGGTGATGAAGAACACTCTGACAATGAAAATGACAACATTGGAGATTATTGTTTCATGGCTATTGGAGAATCTAGTCCGGTAAGAACAAATCCCTGTAATGAATGTTTGAGTTTACAAAATTTGTTAGATCATGCCATAGATGATTTAAATAAATCTTGAGATGGAAGATCCTTATTAATGGAAAGAAGAACTAGGAAATTAAAGAGGTCTCAATCACGTGGTTAATAATAAATAAGGAGAGATTTACCTTACGTTGAGAAACAATGTAGTAAGTAAGCAAGGTATCACACTGAGATAAAGCATCTAGCAAAAAAACCTGAGTAAGAAGAGTAGTATCCATAATGCGAGCAATAACATGATTTTCAAATGACAAAAACTTAAGATCAAGAGCAGAAAGAAGGGCTTCAGAGTTAACTAGATCAATAGAATATTTTTCTTATTTAAGAGAAACATCAAAATCAGAGGGATAGGAATTCTTAGAGGAAGTATCAAAACCAGAGAAATTTATAAATAAACATAGAACAAATCAAAAAAATTCTTTTCCCCATCGCAAGAGTTTTAAGTTCACCAGCATGAAAAGATTGAAGATTAGCATTGAAAAGTATAATAGGAGACTCATAGACATGCTTAGGAGTGTAATAAAAGATGATTACCAATCCTTGGAACTCAAATAAGGATTTCATATGATACTAAATCAATTCCAACAAATATAGATCAACTATCCTATCGTGAATCATAGGTAATTCTTATGTTGAGTGAAAAAGAGATTCATTTAAGGGTTTCAAAAAATTAATTTTGACTTGCAGAGAACTATCAAAGTTAATTTTTAGTATTTTAATATTAAGAGTCACTAGAAACAGAAGAGCACTTATCCATAAGAGAGCATAGAGAGTCAGAAGAAGCCTGAATGAAATTTTTGACAAAAATATCAAAATCAAATGAAATGGGAGAAGAGGCCTTTCCTTTACCTTTGAAGTGATAGCTTTTTCTATTCCCCATGGAAGAGGCTTTTGAGTTTTTAGTCATTGAAGAGAGTAGAGAGAAGGAGAGAGAATGAGGGGAAAGACTTGAGAAACTAGAATTGAAAGGAAAAAGAATAAAGAGGCAAAAGGAAAAGATACCAAGAACAAAGAAACATTTGCCATAATTATCTCCTATCGATAAAATATGTGTCGGGCGACAAAAAGGGGATAGAAGTAAGTAAGACAAGTACATATTTCAAATAAATCATTAAATAAGGATACTTTAGTATTCACACGTAAAGGAAATGAAACAAATTAAAAGATTTTAGCAATAATACCAAGAGATTTTCTTAGCAAACAAAACTTTTTCTCTAACAAAGGTTTTGTAAAAATATTTACTAACTGAAACTCAGTCCTAACAAAGGATATATCAATATCACCTTTTAAAATATGGTATCTATTAAACTGATGCTTAATGTAAATATGTTTAGCTCTAAAATGATGCACGGGATTTTTGAAAGACAGATAGTACTAGAATAATCACAGAGATTTTTTATAGGTTTAGTAGAGATATCTTAATCACAGAGTTAGTGAGTCATCCATAGAATTTGGGCAAAACATAATTCAATAGAGATATATTTAGACTCAGTAATGGATAGATAAACACAATTTTGCTTCTTATTATTCCACGAAATTAGAGAGTTTCCCATAATTTGACAAGTGTCACTCGTGCTTTTTCTGTCATCTTTGTCGCCTACATAATCTGCATTTGAAAAACCTTTAGTTTAAAATTATCTAATTTAGGATACCACAGTCCATGGGATAATGTTACAATCGGATATCGAATAATGCACTTGACTACAGTCAGATGTGGCTCCTTGTGAGCTGACTGAAATCTTACACATATACAAATACTCAATAAAATGTCTAGTCGACTAGCAGTAAGATAGAGAAAGGAGCCAATCATCCCTGATATTTAGTTTCGTCAACATACTTACCATTTTCATCTGACACAAGAACACATGTAGAACTCATTGGGCTATTTAGGATTTAGCATTCTTCATCCCAAACTTTTCAATGAGTTCTAGGTTCCTTCAACTGATTGGTGAATTTGAAGTCCTTTGAGTTCTCTTGTATACTTACTTGACAGATGAAGGTTCCTTAAGCTGATTGGTGAATTTGACGTCCTAAAAGAATATTGATTCTCCCATCATACTTATTTCAAATTCACTTTGTATTAAATTAGAATTTTGATTGTATAAATTAGTATTAGTACTTCCAAAATAATATTGTCAACATAGATTCAAATAATGAGATTTCTAGAGGGAGTTTTAATTGATAAATAGAGTAGTATCAATTTTTCCTCGTGTTAAACTATGATAGTTAAAAAAATTGCTCAATCTATCATACAAAGTTTAGGGTACTTGTTTTTGACCATGAAGAGCTTTATATATCTTAAAAACATGATAAGAAAATTTAGGATTTTCAAATCCTAGAGGTTGTTTACAAAAACTTGTTCATCAATAAACCTATTTATAAAAGTACTTTTGACATCCATTTGAAAAAATTTAAAACCTTTTTGAGAGGCATAAGTAAGTAAGATTTAAATAAATTCTAACCTCGAACAGGTGCAAAATTTCATCATAGTGTCTCCCTCTTGTTTTGAGTAACCTTTAGCAACTAGACGAGCTTTATTTTGAACTACTTTACCCAATTCATCCGTTTTATTTTCAAAATCCCATATTATTCCAATGATGGATGTATTTTCTAGTTTTGGAACCAAGGTCCATAATTTGTTTTTATTAAGCTGCTCAGGTTGTTCTTCTATTGATTTGACCCAACTTTCATCTTTTAAGGCTTCATTGACTTTCTTGAGTTCAAGTTGAGATATGAGAGTGACAATTGTACTTCTTTTACTAGAAGTTCTTACTTTCATTCCTTTCTTAGGATCTCTAACAATGAATTTCCTTATATATTTAGGTTCACTTCTCTGTTTATTTGGAATGGTTTCTATGGCAAATTGATCATTTGTGCAGTAGTTAGCTAAATATTTTCTGCACTACTCGACTCTGATGATGAGTTGACTATTGTAATTTTTGTACTTTTTCCTTATTTATCGCCATCTTATTTGTTTCTAATTTTCTCAATAATACTGTTAGAGTCATCAAAATAACATGCATAGATTCTTCAATACACATAGTACTCTTTTTAAAAATTTTATAGGATCTGTTAGAGTTAGAGTAGCCCATAAATATAGATTCATCACTTCAACGATCAAGCTTACTATTGTTATCCTTACTATTGTTATTAATAAAGTATTTAGATCCAAATGAGTGAAAGTACCCAATGTTGGGTTTATTATTATTTTAATATTCATAAGGAGTTTTTGCCAGAATAGGTCTGATAAGGTAACTGTTCAAAATATGACAAGCAATACTAATAGATTTTGCCTAGAATTTATGAAGATGGGAGTGTTCATATATTATAACTCGATCCATCTCTTGAAGAGTTCTATTCTTGCATTCAACTACTCCATTTGGTTGAGAAGATCTTGGAGCAAAGAAGTTGTGAGTGTAACCTTGATTGTTACAAAAATATTTCAAAATTTTTGTTCTTAAATTCTCCTCCATGATCACTTCTAATAGCAGAGATATAGTAGCCTTTGTCTCTTAGAACCTTTTCGTAGAAAATTTCAAATTTTTGTAAAGTGTAATCTTTGTTAGAGATAAACATAACCCAAGTAAATTAAGAATAATCATCAGTAATCACAAAGTCATACCTTTTACCACCAATGCTAGCACTTCTAGTAGGACCAAATGGATCCATATGAAGTAGCTACTATGGTTTAGTAGTGGAGACAATATATTTTATAAAAAAAAATTTCTAGTTTGCTTACCAAGTTGACAAGATTCACGGGTATGAAGTTTTTTGTAATAAATCTTTGGAACTAGTAACAAGATCATGTTTGGATAGCTTCTTAATAGTCTCATGCTTGTATGGCCAAGTTTTTTATACGAAATCTAAGGATCTTCAGATGTAGAATCCAGACAGATGTTTCCTTCTGTCCGTTTGATAGAGTCTAGGACATAAAAATTCTTATGTCTATTTCCACGAAGAATTTTATTATCATGCATTTTAATTATGCATCTATCCTTTTTGAAGCTTATTTCCAGACCAACATCACATAACTGACTAATACTCAACATATTGTACTTCAAGCTTTTAACTAAATAAAAATTAGTAATATCACATGATTCATCAAAGGATATAGTACCAATATCTATTACTTTTCCTTTGGATTTGTCTCCAAACTTTATATCACCTCAATTAAAATCAGCTACGCTTTTATATAGGATTTTATTTTCTGGTATGTGATTTAAATTCCCATTATTGATATACCACTTACCTTTCGACTTTGAGTGGTATTTTTGATACCCAAGTGTTCTTGGGTTTATTTGAGTTAGTACTTGGATTGATAGACTCAGTTTTAGGTCTCCAAATTCATTTGTCAGGATTTATAGAATAAAATCTACAATTATAATATTATGACATGGTTTAGCATAATGATAGAAATAAGAATAAGAGTAACTTCTAGTCGTTGAACATTTATGATAGGTATTATGGTTATGATTGGTTTCTTTGGTTGACTTACTGAAGTTAGTTGACCATTGAGATCCTTTACAGTTATCATATCTGTTTTGATAGTTATTATAATTGCAACTGGTTTCTTTGGTTAATTTACTAGATTTAGTTGAACTTTGATATCCTTCACAACTATAATTTCTATTATTCTATGTAGATCAACTACTATTAGATTTTTGGTCAACTGACTTAGAAGAGCTAGTCGACTGATTAGATTTGACGATATTGTGACTGAAAGATTTTTAAAACTGTTGATTTTAACTTTTAATTGATCAATTTATTATTGTAAAAATCTTTTTTCAATCTCACAAACTTCAAGTTCATCCCTGGATCCTTTCTTATAGGTTAATCATTACCCGTATTTTGGAAGCAAGAAATATTTCTCTTGGGGTTGTTCTTTCTGTTGTCATGAAATAATGTTATAATAAGGAAGCCTTTGGTAGTATGGGATATGTTTTAGTTGATGATGTTTGGGTTCCCAAGCCCGAAGGTGGTTCTATTGGTACTTCCTCTTCCCCTAAGTCAAGGTTCTCTCCTCCTCTCACTTTAGATTTCATCCCTTGATATTACTATTCTCTTGATAGAAAAAGATTTGAAGCTTGATGCCAACAAAGATCGTATCCCTTCTTTCCACTTTGATCTTAACTAAATCAAATATGTTAGCAAGAAAACTAGTACAGATGTTACTCATGTCAGGGTACACTTGGACCAGGTGATAAAAGAGGCCACAAAGATTGCTACCAAGATTCGGACCACAATTGATATTATCTCCACTGTCATATTCACTCAGTTCACTAACTTAAAGTATGTAGCTGCTCAAAGATTGGCTTAGTTTTTGTATAGCTTTGAGAATCCTCTTCCTTTTACTTATTCTCCTTGACTGTTTTATGTTTGTGTGTGAAGACTGTTTTTTGTTGTGTATCTGGGTATAAGCCCATGAATACTTTTCCTTCTATTTTGCTATGTTAACTGTAAGAACCTGTAAAATTCCAATCGTTTTAGTCATATATAGAATGAAAACGAAGTCCCAGACTTAGAAAATTTCAACTAAGTATTGACACTTAGTCTCATTTTTGGCCTTGATATTTCAATGAATTTATTTTCGATCCTTATGACCTTAAAATGTTAATTTTTAAATTGGTTCATGATCAGGGATGTCATTAGGTATTCTTCGATGAGTTTTGGATTTTTTGAACGTCATTAGAGGCCTAATTGGATGTCCAAAATAGTGGATCGACGTGATCTTGATGCTTCGCATAATCCATCACATCGACAATATTGTCACCAGCTCAAGCGTGTGATTTCTAGTAAGCTAACATGATCTTGACGCATTGTGTTGGCGATCTCGTCGACCCCATCAACACAACGCATTGGCTACGCATAGCTGGGCATATTTTTTGTAGTTAAATCTGCATCTAAAGGGGTAATTAAGTTAATTTTTCCACTTTTATTTAGTCCTAAAACATGAAATTTAGCCATTCTAAGGGCAAAATCACTCACTTTCTTTCAAATCCTCTCAAGAACAAAACCCTAGGTCATTCAATTTCAAGTCCAAGCTTAAAGAACACACCAATGATTTTTACGAATTTGATTACCAAGGTATGTTAGGTGTTAATCCTTGGGTTTCCTTCCACCCTTGGAGTTCAAGAACTCTTTTTAAACTACAAGTTTATTGATTTCATGATTTACATGTTTGAATTGGATTGTGTTCATGTATGTATTGATGTTTTGTTTTCAAATCAAGATTCATTATAAGTTTCAAGTGAATTAAATAGCATGTATGTAGAATTATGTGATTCTCATGTTAAACCCTTGAATTGCAAGATGAATGTTATAGCCATGATGTTTATATTTTGATGTATTCCATGTGCATTAATTATGCTCTTCAAGTGTTTGATAGAATGCCTATGTAAATTGAGTGGTGAATTCATGACATGTTATCATGTGGTCCCATTCCTGTACATGTTCATGCCTCTCAAGTATTTGACAAAATGTCTAAATGAGTGCATAGTGAATAAGTAGTTAATGTAATGCTTTTAAGATTTTGCCATGTTTTGCTATTGATGCTATCGAGTCTTGGGGGTATTCAATACCTAAAAATCTTGTTGTTTACCTAGAATTATAGTAGCTACAGAATAGTTTCAGTAATGTCATGAACAGTAGTACTCAGACACTTATAGAACTCAGTGAACTCTGTCCAGTTTAGTCAGTTAACACGATCAATAACAGTTCAGTTTAGCCTAGTACACTCTAATAATCAGTTCAGTGTCTATTTAGTTGAGATTAGGATTCAGCACCGAGCAAACATAAGGATGGGGGCTCACTTGCCAGTTGAGAGTGTGACCTTTATAGTAGTCCCATAGTTCCAAAACTACGTAGCCAGTGTAGGTTAAATATATCAACTTGGTAGTTGAGGGTTGATAAAGTGTTCACCTGCCAGTTGAGGGGTAACACATATCTCACCTGCCAAATGAAGGGGATTCTTTATTGGATCTACATAGCCATTGTTAGTACCCGTGGAACGGTGCTAACACCTTTCCAACTGGGGTCATAGGTTAAACCCCACATCAGTTTATAATAGGGATATGTTGGTTAGATAAACACTCCCACAGTTACAATTTTATTTTCAGACTCAATATTGAACTCAGTTTAGTTCTACAGAATCAGGACTGTCAGAAATAATCACTCAATTATCAGTAATATAGTTATCAGTAAACACAAATATCAGTCGCTCAATTATCAGAACTTAGTATTCAGTTTCAGTATAATCTCAGATACAATATATATATATATATATATGCATAGTATTGCATAATCAATATTTACAACAGTTTTAGTTATTCATGTACTCTCATTCAGTTGTTTTATGATGTTTATTCAGTCAATTATCATCTCATGCATATGAACCCATGTATATCAGCCCACCCCACTTAGCATACGAGTACATTCAAAGTACTGATGCATACTCTTTCTTTTGCGCTATAATGTTTCGTATCATAGGTTCAGATGCACGGGCTCCTGACCGTACTTAAAAGCTCAAGTTATCAGCAACAGTTATAGTGTTGAGTCCTCATAATTTGAGGTCAAAGTTATTTATTTTAGTATTCTAGTAGTTTAACATGTTTAGTAGTCAGAGTTAGTTAGCGGCTTATCCCATCAACGCTCTATTCAGACAGTTAGAGGCTTTCAGACTATACTATTTCAGACAGATATTTAGTTTTTCAGTATTACTATCAGTATTCAGTATTTATTCTAGTATTTTGAGAACCTTATGGCATTTCAGTTATAATTTTGCATATTTTATCTGTAGTATTATTCAGTGCTCACTGCAGGTAACAGTCATGGGTTAACTTGTGTCTTTCGCAGTTGTAAGCACCATGTGATGTCTAGGGTATAGAATCGGGGTGTTACAAACTTGGAATAAGAGCCTAAGGTTAAACAGAGTCCTAGGGAGTCTTAAAAATACATCAAGTAGAGTCTTGTTTATGGGTGTGTAGCGTGTCACATTTATGGACAAGAAGCTATGAGGCATTTTAGGAAAAATTTTCCTTCTTTCAGTATTCATGTTGTGCGAGTGATGCGCTTAATTTAAACTCTCTTTCTAATCTAAGTTTCCCTTCTGTTTACAAAATATGCCTCCTAAAAAGACTAATGGAAGAAGAACTAGAAACCAGCCAGCACTTCCACCCATTCAGGCAGATCCTCTGGATGAGACTGTTTCTCACGCAGAATTTAGAGTAGCTTCCACCACTCTAGCTCATTCTGTGACTTCCCAGAATGAATGCCTAGCTGTTGTTTAGGCCAACCTAGTGGCCAATACTGCTGCAGGTAGAATTTGGGACTTCACCCGAATGAACCCTTCTTCATTTTTAGGGTCTAAGTCTAAAGAAGACCCACAGAAATTCCTGGACATAGTGCAGAAGGTCATATATATTATGGGAGTAACCACTAGTGAGAGTGCAAAGTTAGCTATAGTTGTAGGATGCGACTCATACATGGTTTAAGCAACAAAAGGTAGATAGGGCCGCAGATGCAGGACCTATAAAATGGGAAGAGTTTGCTACTACCTTTTTAGATAGGTTCTTCCTATTGAAGTTGAGGGAAGCTAAGGTGTTAGAATTAATTAACTTGAAGCAGGGAAATATGACAGTGAAGGAGTACTCTGTCAAGTTTACTCAGTTAGCCAGTTATGCTCCTCATGTGGTTGCTGATAATAGATCTAAGATGAGTAAGTTCATGTCCAGTGTGTATGACAGTGTTGTCAAAGAGTGTAGGACCATGATTCTAATTAAGGAGATGGACTTGGTTAGATTGATGGTCCATGCTCAACAGATAGAGTAGCAAAAGACTAAGAAAAATGAGAGGGAGAATAAAAGGGCTAGAATAGGTAGCTTCAACTTTACTCAGCCTAAGTTAGAGGGTGGTAATCGTCCATAGTTTCTCCCTAAATCTTTAGTTCTTAATCAGTCCTCAGCCAGTGCTCTAGTGCCAAAGTTCAGAAATGGTAATAAGGATAGGGCGTCAGGCTCTAAGTCTCAGGGTAGTGTTAGCAGCGCTCGAACAAATCCTCTTTGCCAGAAGTATGGTAGAAACCATAAGGGTGGCTGTAGAGCTGTCAACAATATATATTTTGGGTACGGCAATCCAGGTCATAGAACTAGAGATAGTCCTCAGTCAGGTTCCCAGGGTCAGTACAATTGTCCCCCCATTTCAGTCCGATCGCCCATTACAAAACTTTTGTTATTGGGTTAGTCATACACTTCACATGTTTCTAGCGATTCACATGGCATCATCAAATGATACAAGTCCTGGATAAGAATCTACAACGCATTAGAATGCCCTTGTTGATGATCCTTTACTCTGATAGCATCTAAGGTTCCTCGAATAATGTGATATCTCACACTGGGTAAATCCTTAACCCTTTCCCCTCTTACTAAGACTATAGGATATTCTTGTGAATTATGGCCAATATCGGGTATATAAGCAGTGATTTCAAATCTAGAGGTTAATCATACTCTGGCAACTTTACGTAAGATAGAGTTTGTTTTTTTTGGGTGATAGTGGAAATCAGAATGGTTACACTTCCTGTGCTACCAGTGGGCAACACCCAAATAGACTCTATGCACTTTAGTCCCGACAGGATCAGGAAAGTTCTCTTGATGTGGTCACTGATACATTATAAGTTTATCATTTATATGTTTATGTTTTGCTAAATCCAGGAGCTTCTTTATCCTTTGTAACTCTTTATATAGATGTTGACTTTGGAGAAGGTCCTAAAATCCTAGCAGAGCCCTTCTCAGTCTCTAACCCAAAAGGTAAGTCTATCATAACCACACAGGTATACCAGAACTGTCTGGTTATGGTATCTCAGAAAGTTACTTTAGAAGACTTAGTAGAGTTAGAGATGATAGATTTTGATGTACATGGATTGGCTTCATTTATGCTACGCTTCAGTTGACTATAGAAAAAGAGTTGTGTATTTTCAGTTTCCAAATAAACCAGTCCTAGAATTGAGAGGTAGTACTTCAGCACTTAGGGGTCAACTTATTTCCTACCTTAGAGTAAGAAAAATGATATCCAAGGGGTGTGTCTATCATCTCATTCGAGTTAAAGATTCCAGCTTTGATACCCCTAATCTTGAGTCAGTTTCAGTAGCATGTGAGTTTCCAGATGTGTTTCCTAAACATCTTCCCGAAGTTCCTCCCAAAAGGGAAATTAACTTCGGAATAGACCTTCTTCTAGATACTCAGCCTATCTTTATTCTGCCATATAGAATGGCTCCAGTAAAACTCAAAGAACTAAAAGAAAAGTTGAAGGATCTCCTAGATAAGAGATTCATCAGGACCAGTATTTCCCCGTGGGGTGCACCAGTTCTATTTGAATGTAAGAAAGATAGTTCTCTCAAAACGTGTATTGACTACTGTTAGTTGAAAAAAGTCACTATCAAGAACAAGTAATCGATGAATTATTTGACCAACTTTAGGGTGCCAGTTACTCTTCTAAGATAGATCTCAGATTAGGCTATCATCAGCACAGAGTCAGAGAATGTGAATTATGAAAACAACTTTCAGAACTTGGTATGGTTGTTTTGAATTTCTAGTCAAATCGTTTGGTCTCACCAATGCCCCAACAACTTTCATAGACTTGATGAACAAAGTGTTCAAGAAGTACTTGGACATGTTCATTATAGTCTTCATAGATGACATTCTTGTCTACTCCCGCAGTGAACATGATCATGTAGACCATCTCAAAATAGTATTACAGACCCTCAGAGCCTATCAGTTGTTTGCAAAATTTAGTAAATACAAATTTTGACTAAGGTCCGTAGCTTTTCTTGGTCATATAGTCTCTGGTTATGGCATTAGAGTTGATCCTCAAAAGACTAAAGTAGTGAGAAAGTGGCCCAAACCCATCTCTCCGCCAGATATCAGGACTTTTGTAGGTTTGGCTGGCTATTATCGATGGTTTGTTGAAGAATTTTTGTCTATTGCATCCCCTATGTCCA
The DNA here is from genome assembly GCA_030864225.1 of Capsicum baccatum var. pendulum. NCBI lineage: Eukaryota > Viridiplantae > Streptophyta > Magnoliopsida > Solanales > Solanaceae > Capsicum > Capsicum baccatum. Next base: position 72,905,600 of record CM061551.1, read on the forward strand.
GATTGACTCAAAATAAAGTCAAATTCTAGTGGTCAGATTCTTGTGAGAAGAGTTATCAGGAGTTGAAGAATCGACTTTTACAGCCCAGTTTTGACTTTACTAGATAGTTTAGACAGGTTTGTTGTGTATTGTGATGCTTCTCGAGTTGGTTTAGGGTGTGTTTTGATATAGAGAGGTAAGGTCATAGCGAATGCCTCTAGACAACTTGAGCCCCATGAAAAGAATTGCCCAACTCATAATCTAGAGTTAGCAACTATTGTGTTGGCCTTAAAGATTTGGAGGCACTATCTCTATGGGGTGCATGTTGATGTGTTCACAGACCATAAAAGTTTGTAGTACATATTTTCTCAGAAATAATTGAACTTGCGTCAGAGAAGGTGGTTAGAGTTGTTGAAAGATTATGACATGAGTGTTGTTTATCATCTGGGTAAGGCCAATGTAGTAGCTGATGCTCTCAGTAGATTGTCCATGGATAGTGTTGCTTACGTTGAGGGTGGTTAGAAAAAGTTAGTTCAAAAAGTTTATCAGCTTGTCAGGTTGGGTGTTTGTTTGGTTGATTCAACTGAGGGTAGTGTATGGGTGCAGAATAGTTCGAAATCTTCTTTGGTTTCTGAGATGAAAGAAAAGCAGGATAGAGATCCTAATTTAGTTAAGCTAAAGGAGTCGGTCAGAGATCAGAAAGTAGATGTTTTCTCCTAAGGGGGAGATAATATATTGTGTTGCTAGGGTAGATTATGTGTGCCATGTGTGGATGGCGTGAGGCAGCGGATTGTTGCAGAAGTGCATGATGCACATTACTCAATTCACCCAAGGGCCACTAAGATGTACCACGATTTGCAAGAAGTCTATTAAAGGAGTGGGATGAAGAGGGACATTGTAGAGTTTGTGGTTAAGTACTCTGCATGTCAGCAGGTTAAGATTGAGCATCAGAAGCTTAGTGGGTCTATGAAGGAGTTTAGTATTCCTACTTGGAAGTAGGAGGAAGTGAACATGGACTTCGTGATGGGTTTACCTCGTACTCATCGTCAGCATGATTCGATTTGGGTCATCATAGATAAAATAATCAAATCAACCCATTTCTTGCCAGTTCATACCTCCTATTCAGCCAAGGATTATGCCAAGCTCTATGTTAGAGAGTTGGATAGATTGCACGGTATTCCATTATCCATCATTGCAGATAGAGGTACGAAGTTCACCTCTCATTTTTGGAAAGCCTTACAAAAGGGTATTGGTACCTAAGTTCACCTCAGTACAACCTTCCACCCTCAAACAGATGGTCAAGCAGAAAGGACCATTCAGACCCTAGAATATATTTAAAGAGTGTGTGTCATTGACTTTAAGGATAGTTGGGATGACCACTTGCCTTTGATTGAGTTTGTGTATAATAACAACTATCCTTCCAGTATCCAGATGGCTCCGTTTGAGATGCATTATGGAAGGAGATGTAGGTCTCCCATTAGTTGGTTTGAGGTAGGCGAGACGGCATTAGTAGGGCCTGACTTAGTATTTGATGCCTTAGAGAAGGTTTAGTTGATCAGGGAGAGGCTCAAGACAGCTCAAAGCCAACATAAATCATATGCAGACGTGAGGAAGAAGGATCTCAAATTCGAGTTTGGCGATTTTGTGTATTTGAGAATCTCTCCCATGAAGGGAGTGAAGATATTTGGCAAGAAGGGGAAACTCAGTCCCCGATATGTCGATCCTTACAGAATTCTCACCATTTCAGAAAGGCAGCTTACGAGTTTGAGTCTCCTTCAGAATTAGTTTCTGTACACCCTTTGTTTCACGTCTCCTTGCTAAAGAAGTCCATAGGTGACCCAACAGTTGTAGTCTCTATAGAGAGTATAGATGTTTAGAACAGTCTCTCTTGTGAGAAAGTCCCAAAGAAATCTGATGTGAGAGCAGATGCTAACATATTTGAGGCTTTTAACTGAGAATAACTTCAAAGTCTTAAGCAACTTTTGTCATTTTTGATTGTTTTCTCTTTGATATTGCAGTAAAAGTCAAGTTGCAAGAGAACCAACAATAATGGAAGTAAAGAAGTTTATTTCTGAGCAAGTAGAGAGGAAAGTATAGCTAATGACTTATCTGATAAATCGTCAGCCTTGTGATAAGCTATCAGAGTTGCCGTTAGTCTTATATAGAGAATGAGATTCAGCTGGAAGAAGTGACGACAACCTTTGATAGTCCATCAGAGTTGTGATAAGCCATCAAGCTCGTCGTCAGGCTTAGGTAGCGCTTGAGAACTTGAAGTGAAAAAGCGACGACAATTCTGATAAGTCGTCACATGTCTGATAAGCTGTCAGGCTTCATCGTCAGCCAAAAATAAAACTTGTTTAAATGTGAAGAGGAGCTGACGACATTCTTGATAAGGCATCAGACTCCTGATAAGCTGTCACACACGGCGTCATCTGTCCGATAAAATTCTGTGATTTATGATTTTGTTTCCATAATTAGGATGAAGTATTAAAAGCATATGTTAGGGTTTTCTAATCAGAAGGGGGGCGGAACATCTGGAACTTATTCAAAGAGAGTTTACTTTTCTTTTCGTCTCTCTTAACTTAGAATTCAATATTCAACTCTTTGATTAAGTTTTGAGATTTTTATCTAGAACTTGGAAGAGAATCAACTTCAGACTTCGTCTTTTGTAAGTTTAATTACTTTGAATGATGAATATAATTGTTGCTATCTCTTTCTTTCTCATGTGGAACTAAAACCCGCAACTATGGTTGAAGGATCTATGATTATTCCTCCATGAATTTAATAATTTTCTAGGGTTTGCGTGATTGTGGAGACATCTTGACAATTCTTTTGTTATGATTGTTATTTAGTGGTTGCAAATAATAGACCCCACCTTATGTTGATTTGCTTGAACTAAGAAATAAACTAAAGATAGCGAATTATCAACAAGGATTTGGGAAGGTTAAGTTCTCATCTAATGATTAATGCTGTAATAAAATTGATCAACTCGAGATAAAACCTGTATAAATAGAATATTTTCCTAAGTTCGAAAGAATTAGGGAGTTCAATATCTAGGTAGGTTGAGAAACACTTAGATGGACTGTGGAAACTAATAATTTGGTGTTTCCCACAAGTCATGAGAATCCAGTACTACAACTATTATTCAATGAGGGGTTAATAATCATAGTGATCATAACCCTAGTTTCTCTTTATCAATGATTTGAACCATTGAAATTTTAGCTTTGAGTTCTGAAGCAAGTAGAAACTTTAATTATTGTTTGATTGATAAAACCCCTCATTATATCTTTTCACAATATTTGTTTAAATTCAACTTGTAGCTATAGTTTCAAATTAGTTTAATCTCCACTCACATTATTCCTCGTGGATTCAACCCCGACTTCAAAGTTGGGAAAATATATTGATGACGACCGCCTTACACTAAATTGACATGTAAGTTGAGCGTTATCAAAATCCTTGATCATCAGATTCGCAGACTGAGGAACAAAGAAGTTCCTTTGGCTAAAGTTTTTTGTCGAAATTCGTCCATTGAGGGAGCTACTTGGGAAGCAGAAGAAGATATGCGAACTAAGTATCCTCACCTCTTCTCCGCAAACTCAGATTCAAATCAAGGTAATAGTATTTCTTAGATTTACTTAGTTCTATGCTCAGATTACCTTTACAAACTTGGTAGCAATTACCATTGCATATCATCCTCATGACAGTTATGCATTCATGAATCAGTTCAGTTATGTAATCATGCTTCAGTTATGCATGTTCATTGTGAAAACTCAGTTTATTTGTAGTTTCAGTCATGTAATTATATTTCAGTTGTGCATTTTTAGTATGTAAACTCATTCTATCAATATTCTTAGCTTAGTCAGTCCCATTTGAGGACGAATGTTCCCAAGGGGGAGATATTGTAAGAACCCACAAAATCCCAGTCATTTCAGTCACATAGAGCATGAAAAAGAGGTCCCAAACTTAGAATATTTCAGCTAAGTATTGACACTTAGTCTCATTTGTGGCCCTGATTTTTCAATGACTTTATTTTTTATCCTTACGACCTTAAAATGTTGATTTTTAAATTGATTCATGATTAGGGATATCAATATGTGTTCTCGCATGAGTTTCAATTTTTTCGGACGTCGTTAGAGGCCTAATTAGATGTCCAAAATAGTGGATCAATGCAATCTCGATGCGTGGCATCGTCCATCGCATTGACAGTATTGTCACCAGCTCAAGTATGCAATTTCTAGTGAGCCGACGCGATCTTGATGCGTTGCGTCGGACCCATTGACGTGATACGTTGGTCTGTTCATCATTGGGCACATTTTCTGTAATTAAGTCCACGTCTAGAGGGGTAATTAAGTCAATTTCACCACTTTTATTCAGCCCTAAAGCACAAAATTTATTTATCCTAAGGGCAAAATCACTCACTTTCTCTCAAATACCCTCAAGAACAAAACCCTAGGTCATTCAATTTAAAGTCCAAGCTTTAAGAATACACTAACAATTTTTGCGAATTTAATTACCAAGGTATGTTAGGTGTTCATCCTTGGGTTTTCTTCCACCCTTGGAGTTGAAGAACCCTTTTTAAACTATAAGTTTCTTGATTTCATGATTTACATGTTTGAATTGGATTATGTTCATATATGTATTGATGTTTCATTTTCAAATCAAGATTCCTTATAAGTTTCAAGTGAATTAATTAGCATATATGTAGAATTATGTGATTCTCATGTTAAACCCTTTAATTGCAAGATAAATGTTGTAGCCATGATGTTTATATTTTGATGAATTTCATGTGCATTAATTATGCTCCCCAAGTATTTGATAGAATGCTTATGTAAATTTAGTAGTGAATTCATGACAAGTTACCATGTGGTCCCATTCATGTACAAGTTCATGCCTCTCAAGCGTTTGACAAAATGTCTAAACGAGTGCATGGTGAATAAGTAGTAAATGTAATATTTTCAAGATTTTTACATGTTTTATTGATGATATCGAGTCTTGGGGGTATTCAATACATGAAAATCTAGCTATTTACCTAGAATTACAATAGCTACAAAATAGTCTTAGTAATATCACGAATAGTATAACTCAGATAGTTACAGAACACAGTGAGCTCAGTACAGCTTAGTCAGTCAACACGATCAATAATAGTTTAGTCAAGCATAGTACAGTGTCTATTCGGTTGAGAGTAGGGTTCAGCGTTGAACGTACCTAGGGATGGGAGCTCACCTGCCAGTTAAGGGTGTGACTTGTAGTAGCAGTCCCATAGTTCCAGAACTACGTAGCCAATGTAGGTTGAATATATCTACCTACCAATTGAGGATTAATAAAGTGTTCACCAGCCAGTTGAGGGTAACACATATCTTACCTACCAGATGAGGGTGATTCTTTATGGATCTATATAGCTATTATTAGTACCCGTGGTACGGTGCTAACACCCTTCCAATTGGGATAACAGGTTGGACCCCAACTTGGTTTATAATTGGGGTATGTCGGTTAGATGAACACTCCCACAATTATAGTTTCAGTTTTAGACTCAGTATAGAACTAAGTTTAGTTCTACAGAATCAGGACTGTCAGAAATAGTCATCTAGTTATCAGTAAACTTAGATATCAATCGCTCAGTTATCAGAACTCAGTATTCAATTTCAGTATGATCTCAGATACAATATATATATATATATATATATATGCACATGCACAGTATTGCATAATCAACATTTACAACAATTTTACTTATTCATGTACTATTATTCAGTTGTTTTATGATGTTCATTCAGTCAGTTATCATCTAATGCATATGAACCCATGTATATCAGCCCACCTCACTTAGCATACCCATACATTCAAAGTACTAGCGCATACTTTTTCTTTTGAGCTATGATGTTTCATATTATAGTTTCAGACGCACAGGCTCTTGACCGTACTTAGTAGCTCAGGTTATCAGCAACATTTATAGTGGTGAGTTCTCATATTTTGAGGAAAGAGTTATTTATTTCAATATTCCAGTAGTTGAGCATGTTCAGTAGTCGGAGTTAGTTGGGGGCTTGTCCCATCAACTCCCTATTCAGACAGTTAGAGGCTTTTAGACTAGACTATTTCAGACAGATATTCAGTTTTTCAGTATTACTATCAGTAGTCAGTATTTATTCTAGTATTTTAAGAACCTTATGGCATTTTAGTTATAATTCCGTATATATTATCAATATTATTATTCAGTGCTCATAGTATGTATCAGTCATGGATTTGCTGGTGGTCCTTTGAGATTATAAGCACCGTGTGATGTGCAGGGTATAAAATCGGGGAGTTACATTATCCTAGATGTTGCCTATCTGCTAGTTTGCTATTATTTATTTAATTGATGTCATAGGGGAAGTAAAAGGTATGTTTTATAGGTCGACTATAGAACAATGCAACAATTCAAGAAGAGCTACTATATCTATCATTTAGGGGAATATCAACAAGGAAGTCAAATAGATTATTTCTTTATATTGTCATCCATAATAAAAGGAGAGAATGTTGATGTTAAATTTTAATTAATGACTCCCTTGCATGATTGTGGTAAAAGAAATAATCAAGGATTCTTGGCTAAAGAGCAAAAAGGAAGACCTATCAAGATCGATTACCATAAAAGAAAATAAATATGTCATTCTTTCAAGAATTAATTATAGCTCCTACATAAAAGGAAAGGAGTATCAACTAGTACCAAACATTAAAGGCATTGCAGGCTTCGGAAAGAAAATTTTGGGTTGTTAAGGATCATTAGCATAATCCAACATTATTATTGGAAATAGGAAATTTCACATCTCATTACAAGGATTAAATCTCTTGGATTGCCTATTATTTTCAAATCTTCCAATGGCTAGTTGCAATATCTTTAGCATTTATAGGGTGGAAGATTAATGAAGAGATATACACTTGTCTCAACCTTCTCTAGATCTTCACTCTACTTTCATTAAGCATTGTATTCACTTGAAGTTTTCTGTGTACTCAGAATGAGAGGAAAGAAGCACTTAGCTGGTGAGGCTCTGTATCGCAAATAAAGAAAAGAAAAAAATGAGTGTGAGTTAATGCCAAACAACTTAACTGATCCTTATAATTTTGATTTGCCAAAAAGAGCTATTAGAATCCTTTGCCACCCAAGGTGATTGGTGTAAGACCTATTAGAGGTCTCAACCAGTGTAAAATATTAAGTGTTGTTTTTACTTTTGGCTATTTGTATTTCAACACTTCTACTGCTTTCACTACTCTATCTCAGAAGTCGACTGAACACCAAGACTAGTCGACCATGAAACAAAAATAATGTAATTCACCCCTCTCGTACTGCTTTCAAATTATACACCTTGAGCATGTTAGAGATCGTTTGATTATTGAATAGGAGTTGAGTTATAAGCTATGTATAACTTATACCACATTTGGTAGATGGATAAGAAATAAGTTATTGATGCATGAAATTATTTTGCACTTATGTTGCACGTGTATTTTGTGAATTCGTTTATTAAAATTGCCATACTGTCGCACCTCATTTTTCTCACAAAAAGCGGGACTCAACGTGACAGCTCTTTTTAGGACAATTTAAAAGACACGAGTTGTCACTTAACGAATTAAGGTGATTTAGGACACCATTCTAAACTAATTAGGAATTATTTGATTATTATCCTATGCCACCAAGAATCGGTAAAGGGTCAGGTTAACTCGAAAGAAAGGTGTTAAGCACCTCTCGAGGTCCACGAATTCATATATTACTTAGGATATTTTATGTGATAAGTAAACGTCAATTACTTGTTTATTAATTTAAAATTAACTAAATGTTTAAACTTGAAAAATAATTATTTATCTGATTAATATAGACCTAAGTGATAAAGGATTAAGGGAAAGATCTTATTTATTAATAAAACATACATAAAAAAGAAAAATATAAATAAGGATATCACATAAGCGAGAAGAGAGAAATGACACAATAATATAGCCAAAATATTTAACAATTTTTAAACTATCCCAAAAAGGACATGCAATTTTTTTTTTAAAATAGAAAACTGGTTGAAGATCTAAAATATTTGGACAAGAATTAATTTTATCCTATTTGGATCAACGGCAGACTTATTAATCAATGACAATGTCTTATGTTGCATTGTCAAATTCTGCTTGAGTCAACTTCTATCATTTTCGACAATCTACTCACTTAGTTTGGTTATTAGGTTGTTGTTAAGCCTGGAATTACACCAAATAAAATGATAAAACTAACATTTCAGAAGGTGCCTACCCATCATAACTTAATGTCCAAGAGGTAATGGACAATCTATTTTGGACAAGGGTCGAGACATAAAGAAAACTTTAGGCTGCTTAATTAGACTCAGAATTAGCGTCAAACAAAACAAATCAGTTAAGCATTTAGCATATAATGGTCCCGTACAGTCTCTTGATTAATTGGAGTTGATTAAGTGACTAACATAGTTCAAATAATTGACTTATGTGATTAATCCTATAGATATACTTTCTAAGTGATAATGTGCATGATTAGCAATGTTGAACCTGCCGAAATTATTAAATGACTCCTAATAGCATGATTTATAGGTGCGGAATACTTAATCGAAGCTGAAAATTATCAATAAAGTCTAGAAATATGATACTATCTTAGATGAAAAAATACACACTGAAAATTAATTTTAGATATGCTGGAAATTGAATTTAAAGTGCTGGGACTTGAACTAAAGTGCTGAAAATAAATTTAAATATGCAGAAAATTGATTAAAATATGCAAAAAAAATTATTAAAATGTGCATGAAATTATATTTAGTATGCAGGAAATTATTTTAAAAGTGTGTAGAAAATTATTAAAAAATGCAAAAAATTATTTAAAAGTGCAGAAAAATATTTAAAATGCAAAAAATTATTTAAAGTGAAGAAAATTATTTAAAAGTACAGAAATTATTTTATCTACAAAAATTTGATTAAAACTTTTGAAAATTATTTAAAGTGCAGAAAATTATTTCCCATTCTGAAAAATAATTTACATATGCTGGACATTCACCTTAAATGCCGGAAATTATTGAAATGTGATGGAAATTCGATGTAAATGCTGAAAATTATTGGAAACAGGCTGGAAATTCAATTTAAATGCTAGAAATTAAATTAAAAGTGCAGAAAATTAGTTTGCATGTGCAACAAATTAATTTAACTATGCAAAAAATTACTTAATTAATAATTCTAAATTATGATTTCTACGTTACAAAATCGATAGTTCTAGAATGTATTGTCTATGTGATAAAATAATTTAATTAACATGTTAAACATGTTACGAAATCCTATAGACATGGTGTCTAAGTGATAAATATTTAAGTAACAAAATTCTACCCCATAAGCTGCCCTCGTAATTTTCATTATACATAGAGTTTATGTTTAGAGAAAAGACATGTTTTCCCCTCTGAACTTATCCGCTAAACTCACTTTAACACTTAAACTTAACTTTCATTTATTTACCCCCTCAACATCTTTAAAGTGTATTAATTTCACCCCTTAAGCTGACGTGAAATTTTAAAAAAAAAAATGAAAAGAAAAAAAAAGCTCGTTTTCTATTAAAAAACTGATATGATCCCTCTTCTTTTAATTATATATATATATAGAAACCCATCCCTTACCTCTTCCCCCGCCCAATCTTCATCTTCTTCTTAAGCCCCACCCCCTCACCCCACCCCTTTTTCTTGTATTTCTTCCCCAATTTCCTTTCTCCTTCTTCTAACTCTCAATCTCCACTTCTATTATCTTCATTAATTTCTTCAAAAAGAAAATAATGTGTGTGAAAAGTTATGAATTTTAATGGGTTAGAAAATAATTTTGGAAAAGAAAGTCTTTCAATACATGATTGTTGAACTAAATTACTTATGTGAATTTTCAAGAAATCTATTGTTGGATTTATGAGATTGCCTTTTGTATCCACCATTATTGAACCTTGAAAAAGATTGAAGACAAAAAAAAAATAAGTGTCGAATTCATGGTTGATGTTCAAATTGATTATTGAGATTTTCTGATCCGCCATTGTTGAAGCTTGAAGAAAAAAAAATGAGTTTGTCGAATTCAAGATGAGATTGATGTCGAAATTGATTATTGAAGTTTTCTAATGATGTTGTAAAGCTGTACTTGAAATTTGAGTTTGATTGGTTTGAATTTTACTAGTTTAATTTTGTATCCACCATTATTAAACCTTTAAAAAGCTTGAAGACAAAAAAAAATGAGTTTGTTGAATTCATGGTTGATTCCAAATTGATTATTGAGATTTTCTAATGATGTTGTGAAGTTGTATTTGAAATTTGAGTTTGATTGGCATGAATTTAGCTAGTTTATATTGAAATTTGAAACCCAAAAATGAAGAACCCATACATGGGCAATGCTGAAGATGACTGATGACGGTGGGATAGGTAAGGGTGGGGGTGAGTGGTGAGGGGTGAGGGTGGGCGGGTGGGAATGTATGTGAAAAAAATATTTTTTAATATATATATATGAAATTATTTTTTAAAAATACTTTTCTTGCGTGGCTCCAACATGGCAGTGACGTGACACTGATTTGTCGGCGTGTGTGCACACTCTCTGTTGTGAGAATAGTATTCAGTTTTGAAGGATGAAATTAATACACTTTAAAGATGTTAAGGAGGTAAATAAAAGAAAGTTAAATTTAAGTGCTAAAGTGAATTTGGAGGACAAGTTCAGGAGAAAACATGTCTTTTCTCTTATGTTTACTATCAAAATAGAATGAGTGAAATGACAAGTAAATAAAAAAAAGATAGTTGAGAAGCCTTTACTGTCCCCTCTGTCCTAGGCAACTCTTCACCGCATGTAAATTCCCGCCTTCAACTTGTTGAACCAAAATACCCTCAGAATCCAAAACATACCTTTGACAACCCATAACTAATCATTAGCACTGTCGAGATCCTATGGATCTCGAAGATCTCATGTAGTCATGCCAAAAGGGTTATGAGGTGTGCGAAAGATAATCTTAGATTCACATACAACAATACTCCGATGGGAAAACACTTAATTGAAAATAGAGAAGGAAAAATCTCATTTTTATGTCAAACCAACAAAAACAGATAGCATACATACCCCAATAGGTCACGAAAGTACACAAATAGCAGAAAGCTATGACGTCAAGCATTTAAATTATAACAAGATCATAATCACATTGGATTAATACAAAAATCGAATGCATCGTTAGAGGAATCTAACCTGTTAGCGGCAAGAATAATAGAACACAAAAAGAAAATCGCACTGCCGTAGTAGTCTCAAGATCCAAAGAAAAGGAAAATTTTAAGTATAGAGGAGAGTATTTGTTAAGCATGAGAATATGAGTAAAAATAGATAGTTTATACAGTCAAGGGTTAAAAAAATCAATTAGGGGAATTAAAAGGAAAATAAATATTCAATAGAATTAAGTAAAGGAAATCTTTTTCTTTAAAGAGACGACTGAATCAATTTAGAATACAAGGGCAGATTTACCACAAATATGTAAGCAAAAATCTATTAAAAATTAGGGGGAGGATTCGACACTTATCCTATAAAATAAAAAATGGTAAAACAATAAGGACAATTAGTCATATGAAAATATTCCTTCATTAAATCACTTCAATTATACACAAAATAAATCTAAATTACCAAAGCAATCACTTATGGGGATGTTATAATCCCATCAAGGGAGGAAAATCATGCTAATATCAATCAACATGAAATTGAGTTTGCCGAAAATAATCTAGCATAATTACATGAATCAACAAAATCACAACTCCAACTTGATTTCAACACTACATATAAAGAGAGAACCGTGATTTCAAGAATTGCAAAATCAGTACTAAATTAGGATTACATCAAAGTTCATACAAATTGGGGCTTTTAATCTATGATAGTATAAAGATGCAAATAAGCGTAAAATTAAACAAATCAAGTCAAAAATCATAGTCAAGTTTCACTAATTTCAAATCTAAGAATATGTTATGGGACAATCACAAGAAAATCATACCATCATAGTTTTAAATAATAAAAATGAATCATACCGGAGGAAGTGTTATTACTAATCTATTTGAAGAACTATAATCTTTAAAAATCCTAATGCGTCACATCGTCATCAAATAAACAGAAATTATAGTGCATAGTCGTAGCTTTGTTGGTCGATAGATGAGATGATAGTGATGACCTATTGGAAACTCATCGCTCATCAGCTTCAGCGGAGTAGTAACATAACACTAACGAGGAGAAAGTAGAAAAAAAGGAATAAAGGACAAAAAAATGAGGAGAGGATAGAAAGATTGCAGGGGCTGTGGCTGGGGCTTTTCTTACCAAAGATGGTGAGGTCTCTAGGGGTTCACTGGTTGAAGATGGTGGTACAGTGGCTATGGTGTGGCTGACGAAAAAAATAATGAAGAGAAGAGGAGTATCGTTGGTTGATATTTCACCAGCTATAGTGGCCAGAGTTCTAGTGATGTCAAATAACGATGATAATTTTGTTAAGGAAAAGAGAGAAGATGGAAAGAGTGACAGCTGAGTAAGGTGGAAAATGATTTAGGGTTTCGAAATTTGGTTTGTTGGGTGTATTAATAAAGAAAGAAAATGAGGGACTTAATCCTCGTCATTGATCATATGAGATGGACGGGTGGGATTAAAATCAAGGAGAAGGGTTGGATCCAGTTTAAAATAGGGTTAGATAAAAATTAAACTGGATTGCTTGAAATTGAGTCAAATTGGCCTAAATTTATGCTAAAATTGACACAAATTGAGTAAAGTTAGACTAGGATTTAAATCAATTAGAAAAAATTATGTTGAATTGAGCTTCTATTTAATAAATGTAATAATGACTCAATAATAATAATGAAAAAAATAATAAAACATCATAAATCGTTATTCTTAATGTTATGTAAAATATTATATAAAATTGACGGTAATAATAATAATTTAAAAATAAGTTAGATAATAATAAAATAGGAACAACAACAACAACAACAACAACAACAACAACACAATACTACTACTACTACTAATAGACTACGTATTTATAAATTATGAGTATACATACCTTGTGAAAAACATTATATTTAAATGAATAATATATATGCATATATATATATATTGTATTAAAATATAAAATCAAATAATAAAATAAATTGCATACTTCAAAATCATAAATGTGACATATCAAGATCTATTTGATACCAAATAATAAGTAAAGAAATACTAATACCTAAAATTAATAATTTTGTAAAACAACAACCTGGGCGAAATATCGGAAGGTCAAAATCGGGTGTCAACAATTATAACACTCCAAAAATCCAAGCCATGATTAGAACCATGCTTCAAGTTAATAAAAATAAAGCCTCATATTATTTTGGTAGTTTTAAAAATGACTTAGACATATATTAAGAACCCAAATAGCTCCTAGCTTATAGACAAGTCAAAACATCCTTTAGCGATTAAATTCTTGTGTAGAATATAACTATGGTCAGATTCAAAAGAGCATAACTTTTGGTATACTGAGAATTTCTCAGCTTAAACCCACCAATACATAGATAATTGAATTATCTTTTCAATGATATCAATTTTTCCTTAATATGATATTGGACTAAAAAGTTATGAAAAAATTACTGAAGCACTGTTAAAGTGGCCAATGACTACAACTCCTGATGATGACTCTTAGTCAGACCCTATGAGTATCTAGGAGGAGTCGTCATCACGGTAGTAGGGGTCAAAATCTGGGTTCCCGATGAAGACTCAAGCCACTACTCACATCTAAACCCTACGAGTTGTAGCCAAACTCGTCGGGACGGCTTCCAGACATTTTTCAGATGATTCCTAAGGTTTTTTTTTGGTCTTTTCCACTCTTTTAACCAGAAAACTATATCGTTTCACCCTCCAAACAACAATTATCAAGTGTACATATTATTCTAACTTATCATAACTCAAAAATCATTCATCACAAAATAAAAAGAGGTGATTCCTTTTGCCCATAACCAATTAAGGTTCTTCAAGTTCAATTTCAATCCCAAGAAAATTTATCCAAGGCTTCTACATTCAAGTATATGGGGTATTCATCAATGGGTTACTTCCACCCATTGAGCCCTAAAATCTCCTTTTTGATTAAAGTATGAAAATTTTTCCTTTTTATGAATTTATCCATGTTACTTATGAGCTTAATCCTTGCTTTTCTTAGTAATTTTAATTCAGCCCATGTCAATATGTTTTCCCCATGTGATTCAGGTTACCCCGTGCTTTAAATTTAAATTACTCATGTAATATTTAATTGATCCCATACTAAATTATCAAGTTATGAGCGAAATTCATGTGATCATGTTATCCTCCCAAGTTTAACTTATTTCCATATTCAAATTTGTGGACTTTATTAGTTTAGTGACATGTAATATATTATGGGTCTTTGAATCATGAATTTTATTATAATATTTTAAATGTTGTATTGTATTTAAAGTAATCATTTAGTGTTGGCGGGTCATGAACACCCGATACCTATGTGTTTATTCATGTTTGTAGATTTTCAAGTACTAAGTTAGTCAAAATCATGATATTATCAACATACTCAGATTATCATATTTATAATAAAATCTCCAATATTATTTCATGTTAAATACATCAGTTTACATGTCTATGATTACTTCAGATTAGGTTATGCCTTGTTAGTTTCAAAATACCATTTATGAGAAAATCAATTATCAGTGCATATATCAGTTATATTTCTGTGTTAGTTGAGTTGGGACTAGGATTTAGTACCGAGTGAACTAGAGATGGGGGATCACCTTCTAGTAAAGGGTGTGAAATTTAGTAGTAGTTACTGAGTTCCAGATATATGTAGCCAACGTAGGTATGAGAGGTTTTCCTGCCAAAAGAGGGTTGAAACTCTTTAGGGGCACCTGCCAGTACAGGGTGACTCCCTAGTCCTTCGAGACATCAGCCTTGTGGATCCACATCGTCAGCCAGTATTAGTACCTATGGCAAGAGATTGACACCCTTACAACTGGGGTTACAGGTTGGACGCTGATTATCTCAGATTGGGGCATTTTGATTACATAATAGATCCCACAGTTTCAGTCAGTACTTAGTCTATATCAGTTCAGGTTAGCATGACTAAGTATATAGATCTCAGTTATTCAGTTATTCACTTCATCAATTATTCAATTACTTATTTTACAGATTATTTTAGTACATGTTTATGCTTGGTCTTGAACTCATTTTAAATGTTAATATTTTCGTGCTCAGCATTCATACATGATCCTCAGTACGGTTTTACAGCCTATTCAGCTTTACTTGAGATTTACATGTGGCATTCATGTTTTTTATTGCTTCCCAGCAGACCAAAATATTTTCTGCTATTGATTTATGAATTTTAGTATGCCTTACCATTTTCAAGTACAACTATGTTTTAAATACATGTTTCCACAATTAACTTATGTTCTCAGTTTGAAAGCATGTTTTAAATATTTCCATGATTTAGTGTATGTCTCTATACACTCAGTACATTTTAAAGTACAGACCATATATATTCATTTGTGTCTATATTCCTTTATAATGTTTGTACCAGCTATAGTCCATACACCAGGGTCAAACAGTTCTCAGCATTCAGCCAACAAGTGATGAGTTTTCTTAACAAGGTACTCCAATCCATCACAGTTCATGTGCTATATTTTGATTATCCATATATATTAATTAGTGATAGTTGGAGGCATGTCCCAACTATTTATAGTCAGTATAGTATAGGATTTATAGATTATCAATTAGAGTCATTTATGTAATTCAAGTTCTTTCTTCAGATTTATCATGATGTAAACTATTACAGTATCTTGTTTATTCAGATTTTCTCATGACTATGCTTCTGCTCAGCAAATTTAGCTTTTATTTACATTATAAATTAGTTTCTCAAATAGTATGCCAGTATATGGGTTAGTTTAAGATCACTTGTGGTTCTAAGCACCGTGTTATGAATGGGGGGCAGCCTAGAGTCATGTCAAACTTGGAATCAGAGCACTAGGATCAAGTATCCTAGGGTATCTATGAAGCTGCATCTAGTAGAGTTTTGTAGAACGGTACAGAGATGTCTATACTTTTTCCAAGAGGCTACAAGGTATTTAAGAAATATTTTCCTTCTTCCATATTTCAGACCGTGCTATAGAAAGGTTCTATAATAAATCTATATAGATTCTCATCATTATACATCCATGTTAACTCTTTCTTATTTTTGAGGTAATAGAAATAGTCAAGCCTAAATTTCTATTGATAGAGTTCTCTTAGACAGTCCCCATGGATAGTTATGAGATTGCACATAGACTTGAAAGGATCCCATCAATGCCTTTATGTTCCAAAGTTTGAAAGATTTCATTCATGTTCATGAAAATCATACCCTAATCCATAGTCAAATGTGTCCTCAGATCCTTTCTCAGAATCCTTTAACAATAAATGATCTAGAGTTAGAAGCTAAACCTAGAAGTTTAGTAACAGTAAAGTGGGGATAGTGTTTATTTGAATTTCGTAGATTATGCATCCATGAAGCTAGAAAGGTGTTTTGTAGTTGTTTAATAGCAATTAAAGAGAGACTTTTCAGTAAAGAAAGACTTAGAGTATGCTAATGCTTTAGTTAGGATAGAGATTAGGCAGTAATAATAATAATAGAGGAGCTTGATAAGGCTGAGTATGTTCATAAAATTTTGTATGGGTTAGTGTTTCATGATTCCTATTCAGTGTAATAAGTTGGTATTAGTGTTTGAGAAGTTTTGTGGATATCCATGTTAAATGTTAGAATCTAAGTTTGAATCTTGGATGATTGAGCTAATAGAAAGAAGAGGTTGAAATTCTAGATAGTGTGAACTCAGAGTATGGTAATACTCTTGAATATTCTAAGTTAGTAAGTATTAAATTATCATATGATTGCTATTGGGACTATAAAAAGTTAAGAGTTCTATCTAGAAAGGAAGCACTAGTAATGGGTTTTACACTTTTTGGTATAGTCTTTCAGGATAAGTTTATTAATTATGTGCATTGTTATATCTCAGAATCTAGAGTACAGTGGTTGCAGTTTAGTTTAGAGCTTATTAAAGGGGTCTACAGACTTAAAATGATGGCTTAAGTCTAAGGGGAGATGATATAGCAAGGAACTAAATCAGGCACTTAGATTTTGGTAGTGATGCTAGTATATTATAGAACAACAGTAGGGGGGGAAGATACCTTCCCCATTATTATCTCAATGTGAATTTTTGTATTTCATTCATCACGATATCTACTCAAGCCTTACAAGTCAACTCTATGATTATAGCTCATCTTCATGAACTTTTCATCAAATCATGTACTCTCCCAACATCTAGTACTTTTCACTCAATAGTACAAACCATATTCCATAAATTTATGAACTCCAAACTCAGGTCATGCAGCTCATGACTCATGTACTCTTGCTTTATAGTATGTTAGTTCCAGATACTCATGCTACACTCTTAATGATCAGTGAAACTTTAGATTATGTCACGTATGTCCTCAATTTAGATCTCTTTAATGAATTCATACCGTTTATACCCTATTACTCAGGCCTCAGTTACGTCAAAGTTATGTATAGTATTCTTTCATGCTTCAGGTCCTCATGTTCTAACCTTTCAATGACCTCTCCTTATTCAAAGACAGTGGTGATGATAGCAGTGATGAATAATTATTTAGATAGGAGAGAGTAAATTTTCTTTATTAGGAAAATATTATTGTAGGCTTTTTTTATCTAAGGCTATAAGTGTGAAGAAAGATTAAGGCAAAGCTTTTGGCATAGATCATAGTTAATTGAAAACTCTAGATGTGTCTTCTTGGGGATAGTGGATGAAAGTTGTTATTGATAGATGTATTAGAGAACATGGAAAAAAATTCCTAAGTGGGTTGATTGCCTAGAAGTTCATATCTGGTTATAATGATAGGCTTGAATGTCATATTGGTGTAAAAGTTGATAAATGCATTGTGCGCTAGTTAATTTCTAGTAAGAGGTTGAAATTAGATGTTGAAATGGTAAGAAGAATTATTCTTGAGATGAGAGCTGTGGAAAAAAGATGCACGGGGTATTGAATTCATGGTTTAGTCTAGTATAACAGTGTTATATATTGTACCTTGTGATTTTGAATTAGGCTTGAACATGGTGAGAGCATGTAGTTCAACTCATACTTTGGCTAGAATGGTTATATGTACCCATCTGAGAATTTTAAGTTGCAGTAGATGAGCCTAGTATTTGAGAGGACAGGTATAGTTGAGGGAGTATTTGAGAAGTGTGGCTAATCTTGAAGGTAAGCAGTTGCATTGCCTAAGACATAGCAATTCTATCCTAACATATTTTTATCTATATTCCATGTTATAGAGCTATAAACATGTTGTGATTCCTTATTTAGATATCTTACTCAGATCATTCCCAAGATTCTTTGCTTCCTAATATTATTAGCACCTCTTAGAAAGAGTGCTAAAGAAATACTTCAGTTGAGTTATAAGCTTTCCATATGAGATAATCTGTATGGCTAGCAATTTATTTTAACAATTAGACAGATAAGATCCTATAGTTTTCCATCTTTTCATCTAGTCTTACTATCTAAGGATTAATGAATATGCCTATCCCATGAGATACTCAGATTTAGAAATCAATATCATGTTAGTTATCCAACTTTAGAATTCAGCCAGACAGTACTAGTGAGTTCCCAAATTTTCAACAAAAATAAGTCAGTTGGAAATTTAGTAATCATTTTAATATTCAGCTCTCAGAATTTCATGTTAGGGATTACAACTTTTTTTCTATTATTTCAGCCAAGTCAGTCTTCATTCGAAGATGAATGATCCCAAAGGGGAGATATTGTAACACCCCAAAAATCCATGACATTATTAAAACTATGCTTCAAGTTTATGAAAAATCAAGCCTCATATTTTGGTAGTTTTACAAGTTACCTATACATATATTAAGACCCTAAATATCTCCTAGCTTATAGAAAAGTCGAAACATCCCTTAGCAATTAAATTCTTGTGAAGAATATAACTATGGTCAGATTTTGACGAGCATAACTTTTGGAATAAAAATAATTCTTGAAATCAAGACCCACAAAAACATATATAATTAAATTAGCTTTCCAAAAAATGATACCAATTTTGTCTTAATCTGATATCGAGGTGAAAACTTATAGTCAAATTACTGAAGCACTGTCAAAGCTGCCAATGACTACGGCTCCAGGTGACGACTCATAGTCAGACCCTATGAGTATCCAGGAGTCATCGTTGTCATAGAAGTAGGGTTGAAATCTGGGTTCTTGATGATGACTCAATCCATGAGTCGTAGCCAGGCCCTACGAGTCATGGCCAAACTCACTGGGACGACTTCCAGATATTTTCCAGATAATTTCTAAGGGATTTTTGGGTCTTTTCCCACTCTTTTAACCCCAAAAATATACCGTTTCATCCTCCAAACAACAAATATCAAGCGTAAATATTACCCTAACCTATCATAACTCATAAATCATTCACCACAAAATAAAAAGAGGCGATTCCTTTCTTCCCAAAACTAATTAGGGTTCTTCAAGTTCAAGTTCAATCCCAATAAAATTTATCCAAGGATTCTATATTCATGTATGTGGGATATTCATCTATGGGTTCCTTCAACCTATTGAGCCCTGAAATCCCCTTTTTGATTAAAGTATGAAATTTTTCCTTATCCATGTTACTTATGAACATAATCCTTTTTTTTCTTAGTAATTTGAATTCAAGCCATGTCAACATATTTTCCCCATGTGAATTAGGTTACTTCATGCTTTGAATTTTAATTACTCATGTTATATTCAATTGATCCCATGTTAAATTACCAAGATATGAACTAAAATTATGTGATCATGTTATCCTCCAAAGTTTAACTTATTCCCATATTCAAATTCATGGACTTTATTAGTTTAGTGAATTTTACTATATTTTGGATCTTTCAATTATGAATTTTATTACAATATTTTAAATGTTGTATTGTATTTAAAGTATCATTCAGTGTTTGTGGGTTATGGACACCCGATACCGATGTGTTTATTCATATTTTTAGATTTTCAAGTGTTAAGTCAGTCAGAATCATGATTTTATCACCATATTCAGATCATTATTTTTATAAGGAAATCACCTGTATTATTTTATGTTAAATACACCACTTTACATGTTCATGATTACTTCAGATTAGGCATGCACAGTTAGTTTCGGAATACCATATATGAGTAAATTAATTATTAGTACATGTATCGGTTATATTTTTGTGTTAGTTCAGTTAAGAGTAGGATTAGCACCGAGTGAACCCATAGTTGGGGGCTCACCTACCAGTATAGGGTGTGGCCTTTAGTAGCAGTTAATGAGTTCCAAAACTATGTAGCCAACATAGGTATGTGAGGTCTTCCTTCCAATAGAGGGTTGAAACTCTTTTAGGGGAACCTGCCAGTAGAGCGTGATTTTTAGTCCTTCGGTACATCATCCTTGTGAATGCACATCATCAGCCAGTGTTAGTACGCGTGAAAAGGTACTGATACCCTTCCAACTGGGATTACAGGTTGGACCTTAATTATCTCAGATTGAGGTATGTCGGTTACATGATAACTCCCATATTTTCAGTTAGTACTCAGTTTATACCAGTTCAGGTTTGTATGACCAAGTGTACAGATCTCGATTATTTAGTTATTCAATTTATCAGTCATTCAGTCACTTAGTTTTACAAATTATTTTAGTACATGCTTATGCTTGGTCTTGCACTCATTTTACATGTTCATGTTTTCATGCTCAGTATTCATACATGATCCTTAGTACGATTTTTACAGCCTATTCAGCTTTACTTGATATTTACACATGGCAATCATATTTTCTATGCTCTCTAGCTAACTAAAATATTTTTCGCTCATGATTTATGAATTTTAATATGTCTTACCATTTTTATGTACAACCATGTTTTAAATGCATGTTTTAGCAATTAACTTATGTCCTCAATTTGAAAGCATGTTTTAAATATTTCCATGATTTAGTGCATGTCTCCATATACTTAGTACATTTTAAAGTACTGGCCATATATATGCATTTTTGGATACATTCCTTCATAATATAGGTATCCGATGTAGTCCACACACTAGGGTTAGACAGTTCTCAACATTCAGCCAAAAAGTGATTAGTTCTCTTATTTTGAGGACTCCAGTCCATTGCAGTTCATGTTTTGTATTTTTACTATCCATATTTATTGATTAGTTATAGTTGGAGGTATGGCCCAACTATCTATAGTCAGTATAGTAGAGGCTTCATAGATAGTTAGTTAGAGTCATTCATGTAATCAAGTTCTTTATTTAGATTTATCATGATGTAAACTATTATAGTATCTTATTTGTTCAGATTCTCTCACGACTATGCTTCCTCTCAACTAATTTAGCTTTTATTTATATTATAATCAGTTTCTCATATAGTATGCCAGTACATGGATTAACTTGGGATCACTTGTGGTTCTAAGCATCATGTTACGACTAGGGGGTAGCCTTGGGTCGTGACAAAAATAGCCCCTTCATTGCTTGAGAATGATAATATAATTTTTTAGCAATGAACATTGACATAGTGGTCAATTTTGTCCAACTGGGTAGACGGTTTGTTGGAATCAAAATAACAAGAGAGGGGTCATTAAAATATTATCGTCGAGACTTTGATTGTAAATTGCCTACCTATATCGAGTTTATGATAAAAAGCCATGTCCAGTTTTAGATTTAAGAACAAATAATATTTCTAAAGATGCTAATGATAAGGGATACATGCAACAGTTATATATTTTGGATCAATGAGATTAGAGTGGATAGGAATTGAGAAATGACATAATGAGTGGTGTGAAATAATATGTTTCTAGCTGAATCAAAGTGACAGAGGGATAAGTGGAACTATATCTTGAAAACATGAACGGAAGTTGCTCTCATTTGTAATTTGTTCTCCCTTAGTTACTTGTATACTTTCAACATGACTAGATAAAATAATTAGGGCATGTGGATCAGATAAATGATAAACAACTATTGTAAATATCTAAACATGATGCAATTCCTATTTATACTATGAGTATTTTCTTTACGATGGCAAAAATAATGTCCTTAATCTATGATGTTTTAGGGCCATGATAAGCAAGAAATAAATCCTAATGCCATGTAATGATGTTTGTCGGCCATAAAGATATTATCTTTAGACTATGATACCTTTCGAGCATAATAAGCAGAATGTAAATCCCATGGCCATGATATGGTATCCGTAGGCCATAAAAATAATATCTTGTAACTATGATTCCTTAGGGTAATTATATGAGGGTTATTGAAAGCGTATCTGTCTTGAGTAGCATAATGTGGCATTAAACTTAATCTATAGTATTCTGATGCAATATCTGGTGTTGAGCCTGTCAATGCAATGTATTATCTGGTTGGATATTAGTCCTATCAATGTAATGTATAAATGAGTTGGCTACCAGGCATGTCAATGCAATGTATTGTCAGATTGGTTATCCGTTCTGTCAATGCAATGTATTGTTAAATTAGATATCGAGCCCGTCGATGAAATATTATGTTGATTTGACTGCCTCTCCTATTAATACAATATAATGTTGGATTAGATATAGGATTGTCGATGTAAGTATTTTCGTATTGGCTATCGATCCTATCATTATAAAGCAATGTCAAATTAACTATTGGGCCTATAGATGAAATGTAGTGTTGGATTTGCCATTGTCAAAATTTAGAAGATGGATTAGCTTAGCATTTCCCCATGTGTAATTTACAGTGGAGCCATTTGCGATAATAATCATTTAGGTTGTTGTGGACTGATTCCTGTAATTTATACCTGTTAATTCCAACTCAAGGAAAAATTGTGAGTTTCTAAAATGAGAGGTTGATTTTTTGCCTCTACCTTGACTGGCATGTTTTCTCCATGCTCGATATTGTGGACCAATGATGAACTTCATCTGAGATTTCACTTAGATAAGAATATGAGAAGTAGTTCTGAAATCATATTCTAAAAATATTTGTTTTTTGGTTTTGAAAAATAAAAAGTAAAAGGATATTGTAAAGAAATATAAAATATTATTGAATCGTTCACAATAACATGTTTTGATACAATATAACATCTTATAAGAGCATATTCTCCTATCTAGAAATTTTGAGGACCACTCAAAATTTTTTGCCCCTGTGTAGATTTTGACTGCCTTGGTAAGTTACAAAAGATTGTTTTGTTGAGATTTTTGAGACTATCTAAAAAATTTTGCCTGGTATCATAGTTGCAAATATGTTATTTCTCATAAAATTTTTGAGATCATCTAAATCATTTTGCCCTAAATACATGTTTATAAAAAGAAATAAGAGAGCCTTATGTATCCCTCTTAAGTGGGAATTAGGTCAAATATAGTTCCAATTACAATGTAAGAGGGCATGGATTAAAGCTTAAACATAACATCTCTTAACAATGTATGAATTGATAGGCTTGGACCAAACTTTGCCATCCATTTCTACAAGTATAAGTGCTCCTCTTGTCAAAACTTGATGTACAACATAAGAAGCTCGCCAATTCAATGAGAATTTCCCTTTCATCTTTGTGTGTAAAAATATTCTTTAGAACCAACTACCCAAGTATAAAGTGTCATGGTTTAACCTTCTTGTTGAAATCTTAGGCTATTCTACTTTGATAGAGATGACTATGACAAACTACATTTATTCTTCTTCCATCTATGAGTGACAATCACTCAAATCTATTTTGCACGCACTCAACATCACTTAATTATGCTTCCTGGATGATTTATAAAGATTGTATTTCTACCTCAGTAGGTATTACTGCTTCACTTCCATAAACCAGATGATAGGGTGTGGCGCCTATAGAAGTTCTGATTGTGGTGCGATATCCCAGTAGTTCTAAAGGTAGCTTATTATGCCAGTGTCTGTATTTATCAATCATCTTTTATAGTATCCTCTTAATCTTTTTGTTTGTAGTCTCTACTGCTTTATTTATTTGTAGTCTATATGTTATGGAATTTTGGTGCTTGATATTAAACTTCCCAAATGTTCTTCTTATCAAATCTCTATTAAGGTTGGCACCATTATAAATAATGATTGTTTCGGGGACTCCAAATCGACAAATAATGTGATTTCAAACAAAATCATCCACGACCTTCTTTGTGACTAACTTATGAGAATTGACCTCAAACTATTTAGTGAAGTAATTAATTACAACAAGAATAAACCTATGTATATTGGATGTGTTTGGTATAATAGGACCAATGATATCCGTGCCCTAAGATGCAAATGGCCAATGTGAGCTAGTGACATGAAGTTTGTGTGGGAGGAAATTGAATCATATTAGCGTGAGTTTTACAATGATGGAACTTCTGCATATAATAAATGTGGTAGGTTTCCATAGTCAACCAAAAGTAGCTCGATCTCAGTATATTTTTTGGCAATATAAATTGATTTATATGTGGACCACATATTCCAGCATGTACCTCTTCAATCAAACTTGATGCTTCTTTGAATTTAATGCAACTCAGTAACCCCAATGCAGGAGTCCTTCTATATAATATTTCTCTACTTAAAAAATGGTTGGCTAACCTTCAATTGGTGTGTTTTTGGACAGTTGTCACATTCTCTAGAAAATCTAAATTCTTTAAATATCCATGTATGTCCGTACACCATGGTGTTCCATCCAGTTTCTTCTCAATATGAAAATAATATGTGGGCTGCTTCTGTATGTGGATGGTAATAGGATCAATATAATTTTTATTTATATACTAATTCATAGAGGGCTTTTGGGCTGGTGGTTGAGAACTCAAGCTTTCTGAAGAAGAAGGATCATTTGATTACCTTCCGAAGTACTTTAGCGAAGACTCATATTGACTTTCTGCTACTTAGGAAGGGGGATAAAGTTCTATGTAAAGACTGTAAAGTTATTCCGAGTGAGCATATTTTGAATCAGCACAGGCATCTGGTGTTGGACTTATTTATCAAGAAGAGCAGGACGAGTAGGGTCAGAGAGGTTCAACCTAGAATCAAGTGGGGTAGTTTGACGCCAGTCAGTGCACTCGAGATAGGGGTAAGGGTGGCGTGAATGGGGGCATGGGAGTGTATGAGGGACGTGGAGGGCATGTGGGATAAGGCTGCCAGTTGCATCAAGGAGATGGCTAGAGAGGTGTTGGGTGTCTCAAGTTGTCGGGCAGGTAGACATAAGAGGAACTGGTGGTGGAATGAAGAAGTTAAGAAGAAAGTGGAGACTAAGAAGGAGGCATATGTTAAGATGGTCGAGAGTAAAGATGAAGAGGAAAAATGAGTGAATAGGGAGGCTTACAAAGTGACAAGGAAAGAGGCTAAGTTAGTTGTTATGGCTGTTAAGGCAATAGCTTTGGAGATCTTGTACGCAGGGTTAGAGGAGAAAGGCGAGGAAAAAAGGTTGTATAGGCTTGCTAATGCTAGGGAGAGGAGGGGTTGGGACCTTGATCAAGTGAAGTGCATTAAGGGGAAGGACAAAAAATCTTTGGTGGAGGATTTTCACATTAAGAAGAGATGGCAGGAGTATTTTCATAGACTTTTAACAAGGAGAGAGACATAGGCATTGTGCTAGGGGAGATGGAGTGCTCGGAGAAGAGTCGTGATTTTATCTACTGTAGATGTGTTAAGGTTGAGGAGGTCAGAAAGGCGATTCATAGGATGCGAAGGGGTAGGGCAACGGAGCCAGACGAGATTCTGGTGGATTTTTGGAAGTATGCTGGTGAGGCGGGTTTAAGGTGGTTGACAGATTTGTTTAACATCATTTTCAAAACTGTGAGAATGCCTGAGTCTCTGAGATGGAGTACTATGATTCCATTATATAAAAAAGGGAGATGTTCAGAGTTGCAACAACTATAAGGGTATTAAGTTGTTGAGTCACACTATGATGATTTGGGAGAGGGTGGTCGAGTGGATATTAAGGAGAGTAGTGTCCATTTTGGAGAATCAATTTGGTTTTATGCCTGGTCGCTCAACGATAGAGGCAATCCATCTGGTGAGGCGATTGGTAGAGTAGTATAGGGAAAGAAAGAGGGATTTGCACATAGTGTTCATCGACTTGGAGAAGGCGTATGACAAAGTCCCTAGGGAGGTTATTTGGAGATGCTTAGAGGTGAGAGGTGTCCTGGTGGCGTACATCAGAGCTATTAAGGACATGTATAATAGAGAAAAGACTTGGGTGAGGACAGTGAGAGGTGACTCAGGGCATTTTTTGATCGAGATAGGTCTGCATCAGGGTTCAACTCTTAGCCCTTTCCTTTTTACGGTGGTGATGGACATTTTGATACAGAGTATTTAGGGTAAGGTGGCTTGGTGTATGTTATTTACTGATGATGTAGTGCTGATTGATGAGACGTGGGAGGGGGGAGGGGTTTGATTGAGAAATTGGAGGTTTGGAGGAAAACCCTAGAATCTAAGGGTTTCAGGTTGAGCAGGTCTAAGACGGAGTATTTGGAATACAAGTTTAGTGACGTGAGTAAGGAGGATGAAGTGGTGGTGAGGTTATATTCCCAGGTTGTTTGTAAGAGGGATAGTTTTAAGTATCTTGGGTCTATTATCCAAGGGAATGGCGAGATTGATGAGGATGTCTCTAAATGTATTGGAGCAGGGTGGATGAAGTAGAAGCTTGCTTCAGGAGTGTTGTGTGATAAGAAGGTTCCCCTTAAGCTGAAAGGAAAATTCTACAGAGTGGCAGTCTGTCCGGCCATGTTGTATGGATCGGAGTGTTGGCCAGTCAAGAACTCCCACATCCAAAGACTGAAGGTGGCGGAAATGAGAATGTTGCGATGGATGCGTGCAATTACTAGAGGGTATAGTATTAGGAATATGACTATTCGAGAGAAGGTGAGAGTGGCTTCGGTGGAGGATAAGATGCGAGAAGGAAGGTTGAGATGGTTTGGGCATGTGATGAGGAGGGGCACGAATGCCTCAGTTAGGATATGTGAGAGGCTGGCCTTAGATGGATTTAGAAGGAGTAGAGGTAGGCCAAAGAAATACTGGAGGTTGGTGATTAGACATGACATGGAGCAGCTGCAACTGACTGAGTACATGACCCTAGACAGGAAGATGTGGAGGTCCCAAATTAGGGTAGAAGGTTAGGGCGAGTATATGGATTATGGCTAGGTGTTAGGAGAGCGAGTGCGTATTCGGGAAATAATCCTAGGACTGTGTCCTTGAGTAGGAGCCTTTATCCAGGTGATTTCGGGTGGGGTGGGTAAGTGGGTGTCCTAGTTCTTATTTCTTATTTCGTATTGCTCGTATTTCTCTTATTTCGTACTTCACTGATATTTATTTCTATCAATTCTTATGTCTGCATGCCAACCTTTCCTGTTACATGTTCCAATATGATCTTGGTGTATTATTCGAGATTCTAAGCTGGGGGTCTATCGAAAACAACCTCTCTACTTCTTCGGAGGTAGTGGTATGGACTGCGTACATCTTACCCTCCCTAGACCTCACTTTGTGGGAATACATTGGGCCTGCGTACATACTTCAAGCTTTTGTGATCCATGAACAAAACAACATGGACTCCATAAAGATAATGTCTCCAAATTTTCAAAGCAAATACAATAGCTACCAACTCAAGATCATGGGTAGGATAATTATTTTTATGGGGCTTAAGCTATCTAAAGGCATAGGCTATGACCTAACCTCTCTTCATCAATACATAACCAAGACCAACTCTGGAAGCATCACAGTAAACTATAAACCCATCTGAACCATCTAGAAAGGTCAATACTAGAGCAAATGTTAGTCGAGTCTTCAACTCCTGAAAACTCTTATCGCAAAAATCTGACCACTGAAACTTAACTTTCTTCTGAGTCAGTCAATACATGGGGGAGGCAATATAATAAAACACCTCAATAAACTATCTTTAATAGAAAATAAGCCCATGAAACTCCTGATATCTGATAGAGAGATGGGTCTAGGCTAGTTTCTTATTGCTTTGGTCTTCTGAAGGTCGACTCTAGTAACATCACCAGAAATAATATGGCCATGGAAAACTATTGATCTTAGACAAAATTTGTACTTATTAAATTTTGTGAACAATTAATGGGCTAGAAGAGTTTGTAATACAATTCTCAGGTGGTCTGCATAATCATTCTCACTACAGAAATAGGCAAGAATATCATCAATGAAGACTATGACAAACATGTCCAAGTACTACTGGAACACTCTGTTCATCAAGTCAATAAATGCTGCAGGGCCATTCATTAGTCCAAAGGACATAGCTAAGAATTCAAAGTGACCATATCGAGTTATAAAAGTTATCTTTGGAATGTCACATTCTCTAACTCTAAGCTGATGATAGCTAGGTCTAAGGTCTATCATAAGGAAATAATTGGCACCCTAAAGTTAGTCAAACAAGTTATCAATTTTGGGAGTGGATACTTATTCTTGATTGTGACTTTGTTCAACTGATGATAATCGATGCATATTCTGAGAGAACTATTTTTCTTGCGCACGAATAAGACCGGAGTGCACCATGGGGAAACACTGGGCCTGATGTATCCCTTATCTAAGAGATCTTTCAAATATTATTTCAATTCCTTAAGCTTAGCTGGAGCCATTCTGTAAAGTGGAATAGAGATATCCTAGGTATCTGGAAGGAGATCTATTTCAATGTCAATTTCCATTTTAGGAGGAATTCTGGGGAGGTCTTTAAAAAACACATCAGGAAATTCTCTTACTACTGAAACTGACTCAAGACGTGGAGTTTCAGAACTAGAGTCTTTGACTCGAATAAGATGGTACATGCACCCCTTAGATATCATTTTTCTTGCCTTAAGATAAGAAACAATTTGATCCCTAAGCATGAAGTACTACCCCACCATTCAATAACTGGTTCATTGGGAAAATAAAATTAAAAAACTCTATTTCTGCAATCAACTAAGGTATAACATGAATGGAGCCAATTCATATCGAGAATGACATCAAAATCAGTCATCTCTAACTCCACGAAATTAACTAAGGTAACTTTTTAGGATGCTATGACGGACAGTTCCTGTATATCTGCCTGGCTATAATAGTGATACCTATTGGAGTAGACACTGAGAAGGGTTCTGCTAATATTTTAGGACTGACTCCAACATTGAAGGCTATATAAAGAGTTACAAATAAGTGTGAAACTCTGGGATCTAATACAGCATAAACATGAAGATGAAATACCTGTAATGTACCCGTAACCACATCAAGAGAACTCTCCTGCATATAAGCTATTCTGGAGCTAACCACTAGTGGCACTGGAAGTGGCGCCCTTCAGGGTTGGGTGACCTGCTGGAGCTGATAATAGATTGGACTAGCCCTGTCAGCACAAATCTTTTCCCCTCTGAACAACTACTAAGCACTCTCTAACCCTGTGTCTTAGCTTACCACACCCAAAACACCCATCACTACTAGTCTTACACATATCCTGATGATTCATGCCATATTTTCCACAAAGAGGATTTGTACGACCACTGTTCACGCTACCCTATAACTTAGAGCTTGACGCTCTATCCTGACTATCATTCCTGAACTTTGGCACTAGTGCAATAGCTAAAGATAGAGCTAGAGCTGAGAATTTCAAACATAATTGAGAATAGTTACCACCTTCTGACCTGGGTTGAGAAAAATCAAAACTACCTATTTTGGACCTCTTATTCTTTCTCTTTTTTTCCTTAAGATTATTTTACTCAATCTATTGAGCATAAACCATGAGTCTAGATAAGTCCATCTCCTTGATCAATATAGCATTACTACACTCCTTAACCACACTATTAGCTATACCAGACAGAAACTTACTCATCCTACACCTGTTGTCAGCCACCACATTTGGAGCATACCTCTCCAACTAAGTAAACTTAAGCGAGTACTCCTTCACACTTATATTTTCTTACTTCAAGTTAATAAACTACTGAATCTTAGCTTCTTTTAACTCTATAAGAAAGAACCTATCTAAGAAAGCCTGATCAAACTTGTCCCATTCTATAGGCCCTACCTCAACACCCCTATCCTCCTTCTATTGCTTATACCATGTGTGAGCTATAACCTGTAATTGATATGCTGCCAACTCTGCATTTTCACTTATGGTGATACCTATGATATCTATTACTTTCTAGACCATATCAAGGAATTACTATGGATCTTCCTCAGACTTGGATCCTAAAAAAGAAGAATTCATTCAGGTAAAATCCCAAATCATAGCTGCAACTTTATTTGCTACTAGATTAGCTAGAGAAACAACCTGTTGATTGTTCTGAGCCATTACTGAATAAGGTAAGGTAGTAAAAGTAGCTCTAAATTTGGTGTGAGAGACATATTTGTTTAGGGGATCTTCTTGAATAGGGGGTGGTGCGGGCTGATTTCCGTTCCTTCTTCCATTAGTTCTGTTGGGAGGAATTGTCTATAAACAAAATAAAGGATGAGTTAGAAAGAGAGTTTAAGTAAAGCTCATTCTTTTTTACATGACATGAATACCTAAAGAAGGGAAATTTTTTCCAAAACATCTTGTAGCCTCTTGTCCATAAGTGTGGCTCACTTTACACCCATGCACAAGACTCTACTTAATTTGACTTTCAAACTGCCTAGGATACTTTAAAACTCTGGTCTCTTATAATAAGTTTTGTCATAACACGAGGTTACACCTTAGTCATGACAATGGTGCTTATAGTCATAAATGACTACAAGCTAACCCATGATTTGGTACCTGCTTTGAGCATTAAATAAAATATAAAATAAACTAAAAAGGTATTGCATATCTGAATGCTGAAATATGAAATACTGAATATCTGAAAAACTGATAAGATATAAAAGTAACTAACTGACTATCTAACTATTTTGTCTGAGAGTTTGAAAGCCTTTAAACTTACTGAGAAGTTGATGGGACAAACCCCCAACTAACTCCGACTGACTGAACAAAATAATATACTAGAATAACTAAATAATCATAACATATCCTTGATAGATGAGGACTCTCCACTACGACTGCTGGATTACGCTGAGCTATCTAACTATGGTCGAGAAACTGTACATCCGAACCTATGATATAAGACATCATAGCGCAAAGAAGAGTATACGGTCAGTACTTTGAATCTACTGGTATATGAGATAAGTTCTTGTTGATATACATGGGGTACTGTGCATATAAAATAAGGACTAAGCATGAGATAACTAAACATAAATGCATAAAAAAATATGACATCTGAGAATGCATGACCTAGCATAAATTGTAATCTAAAATAAGTTTGAAATTTGAAAAAAGTGCATGCTATATAATTGAATAACTAAAAGTCTATACACTTGGTCAAGAAAATTTAAAATGATAATACACTAAAATACTATACTGAGATTATAAGAGATATCATCTAACTTACATGCCCCAATATGAGCTAATTGGGGTCCAACCTGTAATCCCAATTGGAAGAGTGTCAGTTCCGTGCCATGGGTACTAACACTGGCTATGTGGATCCACTAATCTAGTATCATGAAGGACTAGAGATTCAGCCCTAAACTGGCGGGTGACCCCTAAGAGAGTGCCAGTCCTAAACTGGCGGGTGATATCTCATCATCCTATGCTAGCTACATAGTTTTAGAACTTATGGACTGCTACTAAGGATCCAATCCTAACTAGTGGGTGAACCTTCATCCCTAGGTTCTCTCAGTGCTAAATCCTACTGCCAACTGAACTGACACTGGTAATGAACTGAACTAAACTCAATTGAATGCTGTTACCTAGATGATAATGCTCATCATGAATATAAATTTCTTAGTATACTGATAAGATTCATGGATTAACTATCTGAGTACTTGAAAAGCTGAATTCATATAAGTCACATAGGTATCAGGTGTTCATAACCTACTAGCACAGAATGTAATTAATCAAAATATCATATAAAAGGTTTAATACCATAGTAGGGGATCATTGTTCAAAACCCAACACTTAAACATTTCATCAAACATATGAGATTCACGAACTTAAGCATGAGAATGAGTAAAGCATGCGAGAATAACATGATTACAAGACTAAAAATTATAACTTGGGGATTTAACATGAAACTTTTAACATTCAAAACATGTAATGGTTCATTCCACTTGAAACACTCATAAAAATAAATTGTAATTGAATTAACATGATATTCATGGAGATATTTCAACTTAAACATAAAAACTCATAAGTTAAATTCAAAAAGGGCTTCTTGGACTCCATAGGTGAAAGGAACCAGTGGATGAACAACACACATACCTCACTAGATGAATTTGTGAAGGCTCTTGAGTTTTTTCTTAAACTTAAAGCTTGGAATAGTTGATTTCTTATAAAAGAGTTAGGGTTTGTCCTTGGGGAAAAAGGGGATTTTCTTGAGAGAATTTATGATAAAATGGGAAAATAATGCTCCTTGAGGTCCCCAAAATTATCTTATAAATGAATTGAGTGAAGGAAAATGACCCAAATACCCTTAAATGATGAGGATAAAAAGTTGGAAGACACCACCCTAATGTGCCACAATCCCTAGTCGGGTCAAGCAACCAATGAATCGTGACCCATGATTGAGTCAAGCAACTAATGTGGCGTGACCCACAGCTTGGGTCAAGCAGCCAACATATCACGGGGGCATCGTGATACTCTTCTATTTTAGACATCCAAACACACGCCAAATCTCATCTAAAAGTCTCAAAACACTCTCGAGATATACTTTTGACCTTTCTAAACATGAATTAATTTTAAAAAATCAATATTTCAAGGTTGGGAAGGTTGATTTAAAAATCTGTGAAGTTTAAGGGTCTTGAAAATGACTAAGTCCCAACACATAGTGAAATTTATAAGTCTTGGACCCCTTTAACATGCAATTGTAAGTTGAATTGAGCTAGGATCTTATGGGGTATTACACAATCCAAGTTAAGGTAGGTTTTATTTTTAGTATTTTTAGTTTTTACTTTATGTAGTTTTTGTTTTTTTGAGTGACGGGTTGATGGGAAGTCAGCGTATCATAAACCTTAGCTAAAGAGCATGGAGAAGACTGAATATGGGGTCCTTTGTCCCTCTTAATGTATAAAGATGCTACTAGCTAGGGCTAGAGGCCTCAAGGAGTATTTCTATCTCCACTTTTAAGTATAATTTAGGGACAAAGTAGATTTTTAAGTGTGGGGTAAGGAAATTCCCATGGTATCTCTTTTCTTATTTTAGGAGTAAATTTTTAAAATCTTTATTTTAGGTAAGTGAGATATTATTGTTGGTTTTATATGTGATTGCATGATACAAGTGTTTTGGTTATAAAGAGGATGTTGATTGTGTGAATCCTTACTTTTGAAACTCTTAGGCTCTTGATTATGACTCGTGTACATTGTTGTATTAATAATGAATTCATGCTATGTTTGGTTGAGAGTCTATGATGATCTTACTTGAGTTGAGCATGTGCCATGTGTGTGTGATATTGTTGTGCATTTCTTATCATATGTGATGTCTAAAAATTTCATGGTGTGTGCGTATAGTGAATAAAAGAGTATGGGTGTAGGAGGTAATATAATTATTTCTTTAATAGCCATGTTTCATACCATTTGTCACCTACCCTTGTGCATAATCCTAGTTAGCCCTATTGAACCTTTAGCTTGTTTTCTATATGTAGCCTCTTATGTAGCCTAATTCCCTCCTTTGACCGACCTTAATTTGATGCAAAGATCCCAAGTGCTTTAGTAAAAACTTAAGGAAGTTAAGGAGTGTGAAATTAAAGTAGGAGAAAGTGAAGTTAAAGCCCCAAAGTAACATTTATTGGTGTGTGAATTAATGTGTTGTGGTTGGCAGTGAAATAAATTTATGCTAAAATTAAATAATAAATAAATAGACAATACTTTCTTCCATATTTTATGTGAGTTAGCTTAATGAGATGGGGCAAAAGATGTGTATAAAGGTAGATAATGTGGTAAAATTGGTTATTAGAGGTGTATTGAATGAAAAGTATGATGTATTAAAGAGCATAAGAAATATAGTCACAATTCTTAGCAAAAATAATTCCTACCCATACCTTAGCCTACATTACAACCCTTAAAGACGTATTTGATCCTAAGTCTAACACTTTGACATTAGTAGAGTACTACATTAAGGTCAAACCTCTAGTTAATCTTATGTAACTTGTTAATTCTTTGTGAGAGTGAGTGTAACTTGATTCTTATACCCAACTTGTAATAAATTGCATCTATGTGAGCGATTATGGGTAACTCTCTTATAGTGAGGGCACATGTTTGATGAGAGTTGGTTTATTTGTATGATGTCTTTGATTGATCAATATGTATGAGTTTTCCAACTTTTTGAGTCAATTCTTGGGGCAAAGATGTTTTGGAGTAGTATTCTTTAGCTTTCAATTATGTACATAACATGCTTAGTGTTGAAACTTGCATTCTGTGTAGTCATTGTAGTACTAGCTCGAGTTTATTGATTGTAGTAGAAGTGTGTAGTCTTCTATGATTAGGATGCTTAGAGTATAGAGTTGTTCGAGAACAAAAAAGGTTTTAAGTGTGGGGTTCTGATCTAAGGTGGATTTATGCACCCTAGTGTCATTTTCTATGCCTGTTTAGCCTTGTTTTGCGGACTTTTGTTTTCTTAATGTGTTAATAATGATATAATATAGAATATAAGCATTAAATTACTTGACTGTAATGTTTAAGGTGTTTTACAAACAAGTTTGGAATAAATGTGGTCTCTTAGAGTTTAGACGAGACAACTAGTGTTACTAGCTTGAGCTATGTGTTGTTCTAGTTGATATCGATGAATTCTACCGTGTGTAATGAGTTTCTAATTGTATGTTTGTGTTAGTTTGTGTGAAAAAAATTGTTTATAGTGTTTAAGAATCAATTGAAACAAGCTAAGAGTCCAAACTAAGTTAAAGATCAAAAGGACAAAACTAGCTCTTAGCTTAAGTTTCTAGTTCATCATCTTAGATATTGTATTGTTTTGGGCTCTAATCAGTGGTTTTTGATTATATAGGATTATTTGAGAGTTTATTTTAGTTATATATGGAAATCTTTAAGTAAATTTTATACAACACCATAAGGGTTGGAATGGATGGATGAAAGCACGGGATAAGATTTGACGCAAAACAGACATCTTGGAGTCAATGGTGCATCGCTGACCTTAGAAAATTATATAAGGTCCTATACACAGCCTTGGTGGCTTCCTAAGGTATTTAATACAGTGTTTTTCTATGTTAGTGGGGCGTTTCATACCCTAGGATCCGCAATACATAAGGCGACGCAGACCTTAGTCCAAAATTGGCTAATTTGTCCTCCTATAAATAAGATACTTACATTTGATGGAAAACACCTTGGAAGACCTTGTAAACTTGAGGGAGGCTGTATAACATTTCAAATAGGGTTATTATTCCTTTAATTTAGTTTTTTTTTTATGGATTTTATCATGTATTCATCTATCATGATTACGGTTATGTCCATGAGCGGCTAAAAGCCCCCTTTCCGGGGTTTAGGCCAAGAACATGATTAATCTTGCTAAGAGTTGATTTGGTTTTGATTATTTATCATATTTTGTTATTTATTTATCCTTTTATTTCTATTTTAAGGATTTGAAACCCTTAGAATACATATATTATCATCTTGTGAGCCCAAAAGGAGGAACAAGAGGATAGAACATGGGGTAAACAGAGTCAGATTATTATCTTCTACAAAATGAAGTTGTGATTTGCACTTAGAATAGGAATATACCTAAGCGACCTATTTGATTCATTACGGGATGAAATATGAATACATTTAACTTAGGCCTCACATCCCCGCTCAATGATGTAGTTGTGGGTCTACGTTAGATAGGGATTAGAGGCCCAGAAACCATAATTATAATATCAACCCATGAATCAACAACCAAGATAAGTAACTTAACCAATGAAGTTTAATATCATAGTATGAATATTCATAGAGCCTTAAACCTGGGTGTCTCTCCATTGATTGTCCAAGCATTTTTCTTTTTCGTAATGTTTACTTACTTTTCATTATAACTCTAAAAGTTGTCATGGTTACGTTTGCACTAAATTAATCACAATTGTAAACTAGAATTGGATAGTTGTCAACATAAGTGTCAGAGGGATCAATATTCAGCTTTTATAAGGTCACTGTATTACTTGGTGAGACCACGTACACTTGCATGTTCACTTGGGTACAATCAGGTTTTACATCTTTGAAATTTGCCACTCCATCAATGAACAATCTCCAGCCATCATATTCTTTGGAGATATATTCCCTTATGAGTGATACTTCTTTATCAGGTATGCAAGTCTTCAATAGCTTATAGTCTTCATCCATAAGATTCTCAGCCAAATGATCTACTAACGCTTGTGCTTTTACAATATTCTACGTGACATAGGTTATGTCAAACTCGCTCAATAGTATTTTCCATTTAGATAGATTCCCAGTAGGAATTGGTTTCTAAAATATGTACTTTAATGGACCCATTTTGGAAATTAGGTAAGTAGTGTGTGCTCAGAGATAATGGCTCTATTTCTGAGCTAACAAGGTCAAAGAACAAAATATGTGATCAAATAAAGAATATCAATCCTCATACGATGTAGAATTCTTGCTCATGTAATAGATTATTTAATCCGTCCTACGTGTTTCATCATGTTACCTAGGAATACCACAAAAGCATTATACATCATAGACAAATACCATAGCAACAATGTACCAGGTTTGGGAGGATTCGACAAATAATCCTTGATTTTGTTGAATGCCTACTGACATTCTATTATCCATTCTATAGAAACATCCTACTTGAATAGCTTAAAAATTAGCTCGTAAATAATAGTGGACTAAGATATGAAATGACTGATGTAGTTAAGGCAACCTAAGAAATTCATCACCTCTTTCTTGATTTTGGGGCGTGGAAGATCCTAAATGGCTTTAATCATGGTTTGATCCAATTATATACCTCGGGGGATGACGATGAAGCCAAAAAATTTTCTTGAAGGGACCCCAAATACACTTTGCTAGATTCAACTTCAGATTGTACTTTCTTAGTCTATTAAAAAACTTCTCGAGATCTGCCAAATCATTTGTATGATTTTTGACTTGATGATGACACTGTCCATGAAAACCTCAATTTTTATGTAGATAATGACATATTATAGTATGGTCTTGGTCCTCATGTATGTTACTCCAGCATATTTCATCCTAAATGGTAAACCACCATAAAGTGACAGAAGTCTTTTTGTTCGTATCATCTTTGTGCATCTTAATCTGATGATAACCAGCAACATAATCTACAAATGATTGTGTTCCATGCTTGGCATAATTATCAATCAAATAATGTATATTTGGGAGTGGACAATCATCCTTAGGATTGTCTTTGTTAAGATCCATGTAATCCACACAACTTAGACCTTTCCATCTTTCTTAGGAACAGGAACAACGTTGGCTAACCAGGTCAGATACTTAATTACTTGAAGGATACTATCCTATAATTTCTATGAGATTTCTTCTTTGATTTTTAAAATTAGACCGGGGTTGTATTTTCTAAACTTCTACTTAACGAGGGGACAAGATTAATTAGTAGGCAACCAATGGGATACTATTGAAGTGCTTAGTTATGTCATGTCAACATAAGACTAAGGGAAGACATTTAGGTGCTATTTCAACAATTGAACCTGTTCATCTTTTCTTGTCCTTAGTTAAATGGATGCTTACATAAGTTTCTTTTACTGCCTCAGAATCCCCTATATTTACTACTTCTGATTCTATCATATTCACCTTGGGATTATCTTTAAAATCCTTAAACTTACTAACAAATTCCTTGGGGATTTTATCTTCTTCCATCTCTTCTAATTCACTTATATTATGTTGGACAATCTCATTATGTGTCACTGTCTTAGATTTAACATTTCTAAAAGTAATTTTGCTGAAAGACAGAAATAAAGAATATTAATGAACCAAAAAAAAGCTTTTATTAATTCAAATGATGCTGAGTGTCTCCAAACATGATTTTTTTAAAATAAATATGAAAAAATTCTAATTAATCTCAAAATTGAGCCAATTTATTTTAAATAATAAAATAATAAAAATCATCTAAGTCAACCCAAGTTCTCAACAAGGGTTAGATTGAATGGTGTTCCAGTTGCCGAGTTTAGTTGTCCTATGCTTCGCTTAGTGGCTTCTCTCCTCACTAATGATGATGTTATAATATTCTTCCTTGGTCAGACATAAAAACCTCAAGCTTTCCAACACCTCAGCTTCACTATTATCACAAAATCCAACAGAGAGGAAAGTTTGACAAAGGTAATAGTAATCATCCTAACATGGCCTCCAGTCAACGTATTCTTGTGCAGTGCACACATAACCTAAAACAAATGTGGTCTTTCGGGACTGTGGCCGTATAAGTTTGATTATTCCGTGTATCCTTATTCCAAGACCTTTTCCTAATTCATATCCAAACTTGAGAAATATTCTCTCACCTTTATCCTTCTATTGTAACTCTTCAATGTTTTCAACCATCTCCAATGTATGAATATTTCCCCATCGAGCCTCTTTTTTTCTTTCATGACATCTGTGGGATGTTCTCTCTCACCATGTATCACCACACTTGTATGAGTGTACTCAAACTTTACAAATTAGTGCAACATAAAGGGGACTACACCAACCATGTGAATCCAGGGACGTCCAAGAAACATGTTATATGAAGTAGAATTATCAATCACCTAGAATGTTAGAGGAAAAGAGATAGGACCTATCTTTATGTTCAATGTAATATCTCCAATAGTATCTTTCTAATAACCATCAAATGCCTTCATTTTCATCTTCTAAGTTTGAATCATAGCCAAATCAAACCAACCTTATTAATGTACCCAAAGGAAAGACGTTTAATCCTGAACCTAGCTCGGTCAACATTCGAGATATTACTTCTTATTTGTACTGCATTATGACATGCAAAGCTTTGCTATGTGACCTATCTTCAGGTGTGTAAGACCCTACAAGAATCCTAGTCATTTTTGCTCTATATAGCATGCCAAAGGAGGCCCTAGACATAGAAAAATTTAGCTAAGCGTTAAGACTTAGAAATATTTTACCCATCCAAATTGGATGATCTTGTGTTGATCTTTTCGACCTTAGAATGTCAATTTATAAATAGATTCATGATTGGGGATCTCAATAGGTCATATTGGGTGAGTTTCAGAATTTTACGGCTTCATTTGGGTCGTGTTTGGATGGGCAAAACAACAAGCCAACGCGATCTTGACGAGCCACGTTGGCTATCACATTGAACCTATAGACAAGATGCATCGGTGATTGTAGCAATCACATTGATATAGAGCATCGCCAATCGCATTGTTGGGCCAGTTTTGGGTTTTAAGTTACGGGTTTTTGAGGGCATTTTGGTCTTTTTCACCTAACCGAATTCAGCTAAAACATGAGGTTTAACTCCCAAAAGGGCAATTTCATTCTTTATTCTCAAAATCCTCCCAAGAACAAGCCCTAGTTTCATGAAGCTTAAGAATCATGTCTCAAGAACTGTCCACAATTTTTGCAAAATTAACAATCAAGGTATGTTAGGTGTTTATCCTTGGGTTTCGTTTCACCCTTGGAGTTAAAGAAAACTTTTCAAAAACTTAAATTATAATTTCCATTTTATGAATTGACTTATGCCCATGTTTGAGTTGTTGTATGGATTTCAAGTTGAGATCTTTATGATTACCATGAAATTATGTCAGCATGTGTGTTAAATTATGAATATTTCATGTCAAAACCTTAAATTGCAAGATTACATGTTTAAGTAATGGTGCCTTATATGTTATTTTTCATGTATCACAATCATGCTCCCCAAGTGTTTGATAGAATTTTGATGTAAATTGGCTAGAGTAATCATGACATGTTATCATATGTTTTCATTAATGTACAAGTTCATGGACTCTAAGTGTTTGATAAAATGTCTCAGTGAATGAATTATGAACAATTGACTATTGCTGTACTTTCAAGATTTGTCATGCTTTATTATTGATGCTATCGAGTCCTGGGGGTCTTTATTACCTGAAATCTAGCTGTTTACTTAGTTATAGTAGTTATAGAACCCTTCCAGTAAAGGTCAAGAACCGTAGTACTCAGTCAGTAATAGAACTTAGTGAACTCAGTCCAGTTCAGTCAGTCTCCCCAATTAGTTTCAGTTCAGTCAAGCCTAGTAGAGTCTAGTGATAAGTATTGCTTCCAATGATCGGGAAATCCAAAATACAAAACACATTGCTATATTTCCAACACTCCGGATAGGCGGAGTGATCTATGTCCATCCCCAACTTCCTTTCAATCCACATCGGAAAATTTAGGCTTTCTCTACTAGGAGTCATCAAAGGAGGAATGGGCATACGCTGGTTCGATAAGCCAAGGAAAAACATTCGAAAGAGGAACGAAATGAGTGTAACTATATAGGTACAAAGTGACTCGAAGAGGAAATCAGCTCATATGTTACAGGAACGAATTGTTTAGAGCCAATCTGCCGCCTCACCATGCTTGGTGCATAGCTAATTGTTCCCCACAAAAGCGAGTACCGATTCAGTTGGGAATAGGATTCAACATCAAGCGAACTCAGGGATGGGGTCATTCCTGCCAGTAGAGAGTTTGACCCTTAGTAACAATCCCTACATTACAGAACTATGTTGCCTACGTAGTGTAAGTTGTCCTTCTGTCAGATTAGGGTTGACACATTCATATATATATATATATATATATATTTCATGAGTCTTCCTATCAGATTAGGGTTGATTGAACATTTTTAGTATCCCTTTGCAAGGTGATAACACCCTTCCAACTGGGATCACAGGTTGGACCCTAACTCAGTCTAAAATTGGGGTATGTCGGTTAGATGAACACTTCCACATTTATAGTTTAAGTCTCTATATGTAGTAAAGAACTCAGATAGTTCTACAAAACCATAGAGATAAGTTATCAGTTACTTAGCCATCAGAAATCAATACTTAAGTATCAGTCTAAGCTTTCAGTTATCAGAACTCAATATTCAGTTTCAGTCTAATTCAGCCAAACATTATATGTAGAATATTGCATATTTAACATGTTCAGCAGCTAGTTACTTCATAATGTTTATTCTGACAGCTATTATTTAATACATATGAACCCATGTATATCATCTTACCTCACTTAGCATACCAGTACATTCAAAGTACTAACACATACTCACTTTTGCGCTATGATATCTTATATCATAGGTTCAGATGCTCAGGGTCTTGACCATACTTAATAGATCAGGCTACCAATAGTAGATATAGTGGTGAGTCCTCAAATTTTGTGGACAAATTTTATCTATTTCAGTGGTTCAGTAGTTCAGTAGTTATTGTAGTCGGAGTTAGTTGGGGCTTTATCCTATCAAATCCATATTTAGACCGTTCGAGGATTTCAAACTAGCACAGTAAGATATTTAGTTTTTCATATTTTATTATTAGTTACTCCCAATATTTATTTTAGTATTTTGAGAATCTTATGGAATTTTCAGTCATACTTCCACATATGTTATAGTATTATTATTCAGTGCTCACAGCAGGTACCAGTCATGGGTTAGCTTGTAATCCTTCAGGGTCATAAGTACCACGTGACATCCAGGGTGCAGTCTCAGGGAGTTACAAACCTAGTATCAAAGCCATGCTTTAAAGAGTCCTATGGTGTGTTTTCGATATGGCAAGCCATTCCATAGTATCAAGGAGCATTCTCAGGTGGATTCACAGAGTCAGCATAATCGTCCCCTGGCTCAATTCGGTCACTCGTCTCAATAGGGTGCCACTTCAAGTGCCACCAATAGGCAATGCCCAAATAGGCTTTATACACTTCAGTCCTGATAGGATTAGAACCGTTCTCCTGATATGGTCTCTGGTACATTACAAGTTCATTATTTACATGTTTATGGTTTTCTAAATCTAGGAGCTTCTTTGTCCTTTGTAACTCCTTATATAGCTATTGATGTCGGAGTCAGTCCCAAAATCCTAGTAGAGCCCTTCTTAGTCTCTACCCCAATGGGTAATTCTATCATAGCCTGGCCAGTTTAGAAGAACTATCCGATTATGATGTCTCAGAAAGTTACTTCAACAGACTTAGTAGAGTTAGAGATGATAGATTTTGACGTCATTCTTGGCACGGATTGGATCATTCATGCTATGCTTTAGTTGATTATAGAAATAGAGTTGTCTATTTTTAGTTCCTGAATGAACCTATCCTAAAATAGAGGGGTAGTACTTCAGCACTTAGGGGTCAACTTGTTTCATATCTTAGAGCGAGAAAAATGATATCCAAGAGGTGTGTCTATCATCTTATTCGAGTCAAAGATTCTATTTCTGAGACTCCTAATCTTGAGTCAGTTGTAGTAGTAAGTGAATTCCCAAATGTTTTCCCTAATATCTCCCCGGAGTTCCTCCCAAAAGGGAAATCGACTTCAAAATAAACCTTCTTCCTAATACTCAACCTATTTCTATCCCGCTATATAGTATGGCTCCATCTGAACTTAAAGAACTAAAAGAGTAGTTGAAAGACCTTCTAGATAAGGGATTCATCAGGCCCAGTGCTTCCTTGTGGGGCACACCAGTTCTAATCATGCGTAAGAAAGATGGTTCTCTCAAAATGTGTATTGACTATCATCAGTTGAACAAAGTCACAATCAAGAATAAGTATTTTCTTCCTATAATTGATAAATTTTTTGACCAACTTCAGTATGCCAGTTACTCTTCAAATATAGACCTCAGATCAGGCTATCATCAACTCAGAGTCAGTGAATGTGACATTCCAAAAATAGATTTAAGAACTTGGTATGGTTACATTAAATTCCTAGTCATGTCACTTGGTCTTACCAATTCCTAAACAACTTTCATAGACTTGATGAGCTGTGTGTTCAAGCTGTATTGGACATGTTCGTCATAGTATTTATTGATGACATTCTTGTCTACTCTCGTAGTGAAAATAATCATGCAGACCCTTTTAAAATAGTATTACAGACTCTCAGAGCCCATTAGTTGTTCGCCAAATTTAGTAAATGCAAAATTTTGGCTAAGGTCAATAGCTTTTCTTGGTCATATAGTTTTCGGTGATGGCATTAGAGTTGATCCTTAGAAGACCAAAGCAGTGAGAAACTGGCCCAGAGCCATCTCTCCATTAGATATCAAGATTTTTCTAGCTTTGGATGGCTATTACCGATGGTTTGTTGAAGGATTTTATTTTATTGCATCCCTCATGTCTAGATTGACTAAGAAGAAAGTTAAGTTCTAGTGGTCAGATTCTTGTGAGAAGAGTTTTCAGGAGTTAAAGACTCGACTCACTACAGCCTCAATTTTAACTTTACCCAATGGTTCATATGGGTTTGTTATGTATTGTGATGCTTCTAGAGTTGGTTTGGGGTATATTTTGATATAGAGGGGTAAGGTAGTGTCCTATGCCTCTAAAATTACCCCATTCATGATCTTGAGTTAGCAGCTATTGTTTTTTCCTTAAGGATTTGGAGGCACTATTTGTATGGGGTGCATGTTGATGTGTTCACAGACTATAAAAGCTTGCAGTATGTGTTTTCTCCAAAAAACTTGAACTTGCATCAGAGAAAGTGGTTAGAGTTGTTGGAAGATTATGACATGAGTGTTTTGTAACATCCGAGCAAGACCAATGTTGTGGTAGATGCCCTCAGTAGATTTCCCATAGGTAGTGTTTCTTACATTAAGGATGGTAAGAAGAAGCTAGTTCAGGAAGTTCATCAGCTTACCAGACTAGGTGTTGATTTGGTTTATTCAGCTGAGGGTAGTGTTTAGGTGTAGAATAGTCTAGAATCATCTTTGGTTTTCGAAGTTAAAGAAAAGTAGGATAGTGATCCCAGTTTAGTTAAGCTTAAAGAGTCAGTCAAACACCAGAAGGTAGAGGTTTTCTCCCAAGGGGTAGATGGTGTGTTGCATTGTCAAGGTAGGTTATGTGTGCCATGTGTGGATGTCGTGAGACAATGGATTCTTTCAGAAGCACATGGTGCGCATTACTCTATTTATCCAGGAGCCACTAAGATGTACCGTAACTTACCAGAAGTCTATTGGTGGATTGGGATGAAGAAAGACGTTGCAAAGTTTGTAGCTAAGTGCTCCACGTGTCAGCAGGTTAAGATTGAGCATCAGAAAACCAATGGTTCCATGTAAGAGTTCAGTATTCCCACATAGAAGAGGGAAGAAGTGAACATGAACTTTATGATGAGTTTGCCTCATACTCGCTGTCAGCATGATTTGATTTGGGTCATTGTGGATAAGATGACCAAATCATCCCATTTCTTGCTAGTTCATACCTTTTATTCAGACGAGGACTATGCCAAGCTCTATGTTATAGAATTGGTTAGGTTACACAGTGT
The DNA here is from genome assembly GCA_030864225.1 of Capsicum baccatum var. pendulum. Classification (NCBI taxonomy): domain Eukaryota; kingdom Viridiplantae; phylum Streptophyta; class Magnoliopsida; order Solanales; family Solanaceae; genus Capsicum; species Capsicum baccatum. The sequence goes on from CM061551.1 coordinate 72,949,934, forward strand.
CCCATTGTCCATTATCTTAGATAGAGGTCCATAGTTCACCTCTTATTTTTGGAAAGCCTTCCAAAAGGGTTTTGGTACTCGAGTTCACCTCAGTACAGCCTTTCACCCTCAGACAGATGGTTAAGAAGAAAGGACCATTCAGATCTTTGAAGATATTTTGAGAGTGTGTGCTATTGACTTTAAGGGAAGTTGGGATAATCACTTACCTTTGATAGAGTTTGCGTATAATAACTGCTATCATTCTAGTATTCAGATGGCTTCGCTTGAGGATCTTTATGGAATGAGATATAGATCTCCCATTGGTTGGTTTGAAGTAGGTGAGGCCGCAGTAGTAAGGCCTGACTTGGTGTTTGATGACTTAAAGAAAGTGCAGTCAATCAGAGAGAGGCTTAAGGCAGCTCAAAGCTGATAGATATCATATGAAGATGTGAGAAGAAAAGATCTCGAGTTTGAGATTGAAGACTTTATGTATTTGAAAATCTCTCCCATGAAGGGAGTGAAGAGATTTAGCAAGAACAGGAACCTTAGTCCCCAATATGTTAGTCCTTATAGGATTGTCAGTTGTTTCAGTAAGGTAGCTTATGTGTTTGAGTTGCCTGCAGACTTAGCATCAGTGCACCTAGTGTTTTATGTCTCCTTGCTAATGAAGTGCATAGGTGACCTATCAGTTGTAGTCCCTATAGAGAGTGTAGATGTTTAGAATAGTCTCTCTTATGAGGAAGTCACAATTGAAATCCTTGATCATCAGATTCATAGACTAAGGAACAAAGAATTTCCTTTGGTCAAAGTTCTTTAGCAGAATTAGTCCATTGAGGGAGATACTTGGGAAGCAGAAGTAGACATGCGAACCAAGTATCCTCACCTCTTCTCCTCAATCTCAGATTCAACCTAAGGTAACAGTCTTTCTTAGATTTACTCTATATCATGATTAGTTACACCTGCATAACATTCTCAAATCATTCATGCATTCATGAAATAGTTCAGTCATGTGTTATGTCTTCAGAATTCAGTCATGCTTCAGTTATGCATGTTAGTGTAAGTACAGTTCCCCAGTTCCTCTCAGTTTAGTCACTCTTATTCAAGGAAAACTATTTCTAAGGGGGAGATATTATAAGACTACATAAAAATCCTAGTCATTTCAGCTCTATATAGCATGCCAAAGGAGTCCCCAGACTTAGAAAAATTCAGCTAAGAGTTAAGACTTAGAGGTATTTTAGCCTTCGAAATTGGATGATCTTGTTTTCAATCTTTCAAATCATAAAATGTTGATTTTAAAACTGATTCATGATTAGGGATGTCAATAGGTCATATTAGGAGAGTTTTAATTTTTTTTTGTTTGGGTCATGTTTGGAAGGGCAAAATAGCAAACCAACGCGATCTTGATGCATTGTGTTGGCTATCACATTACACCCATTGATGTGATGTATCGGTGATCGCATCAATCCCATCGATATGGCGCATCGCTAATTGCGTTGCTGGGCCAATTTTGTTTGTTATGTTATGGATTTTTAAGGGCATTTAGGTCCTTTTCCACTAATCAAATTCAGCTAAAACATGAGATTTTATTCCCAAAAGGAAAAATTTCATTCTTTATTCTCAAAATTCTCTCAAGAATAAGCCCTAGTTTCATCAAACTTAAGAATCAAGTCTCAAGAACTCACCATAATCTTTACAAAATTAACAATCCAGGTAAATTAATAATCAAGGTATGTTAGGTGTTCATCCTTGGGTTTCATTTCAGCTTTGGAGTTCAAGAATCCTTTTCAAAAACTTGAATAATGATTTCCAAGTTATTAATTGAATTATGACCATGTTTGAGTTGGTGTATCAATTTTAAGTTGAGTTCTTTATGAGTTCCATGAAATTACTTTAGCATGTGTGTTGAATTATGAATCTTTCATGTCAAAACCTTTGAATTGCAAGATTACACGTTGAAGTAATGATTCCCTATCTATTGTTTTTCATGTATCACAATCATGCCCCCTAAGTGTTTGATAGAATGTTCATATAAATTGGATAAAGTAATCATGAAATGTTAAGATGTATTTTCATTCATGTAAAAGTTCATGAACTCCAAGTGTTTGATAAAATGTCTTAGTGAATTAATTATGAACAATTAACTATTACTATATGATGATAGGCGAATTTACACGCCTATATCAATATATTTTGCCCATATTTAAGCCTAGTTTTGAGAATAAATTATATATTTCATGCACTTTTAGTCCTTTTTCCTATAAGTGAGCTAACGAACATGATTAGCAAAGTTTCAGGTATAAATGATGCAGAATTCAGCATTTTATGGCTTACTTGACGCAAAAGAAAGCTCACGAAGGAAGGAAAGGGAGTTTACACGCCTAAGGACCAAAAACACTGCATGAAAAATCTGTCCCGGTCTAAAACAACATTTCTGAAGACTTTGGGGACTTGCAGTAACTTAGTTGGATTTGGACAATGATGCATTAACCTAGTACAATTGGGTTATGTATTTCATTAGTTTATTTGGATTATGATAATGTTACATTAACCTAGTACATTTGGGTTAAGTATTCCATTAGCCTATTAGGATTTGGTTAGATATTTATTTACCTAGTAGGATTAGGATATGGGTATTATAAATACCATATCATGCTAGAGATTTAGTGACATCTTCTTACAATCCTCCCTTAGTGGAAAGATACATTCTACTTCTCAATTACAACTCTTCTAATCTTCCCATTAATTCTATTTTTCTTCTTCTATTCATCTATTCAATTCTTAATTTCCGCAACAAGAGAAACGTTACTTTGCTAAGGAATTCACGCCTCACGCCTACCACTTGTGCTACACGAAAATCATCAATCTTGTGGTATATTAACAACAATGTCAATCGTGATCTCCTTCGCATTCATGGGTAACTAAACTTCTCTGTTGGGGTTATGGAAGCCAACTGAAATACTATCTATTGCTATGAGTTTGTGAGTTCGTGACACGTATGATGCTTATATCATTATTCTCTTCATCTTAATCTAAATTCTTTGTGGTTGCAAACGCAAGAATACGCCAGTATAACATTTAACTTGTTCGAAAGAAAGGTTATTTGTCTGGAAAAGAGATAGTGTCAAGGTAGTAGGACACCCTTTCCTATTAAAAAGCTAGTGCCGTAACTGGACTAACCTCTTGGAGAATTCGTACCGTTAGACACGCTTTAAGCTCGAAAGAGTTAAAGTGAAATAATCCTCGAATAGGTCGAAAGACGCCTGGATTTACCATCGAATACAATTCTCTATAAGCACATGCATGTCGCAATTCTACACACTCATAGCCAATAGAGACGTATAACTCAGAAGGTGGACATAACCCCAACGCTTCAATTCTCATTGTTTCACAACTTACGTAACAATCCTTTTCTTTTTACTTTGCTATTTTCAGCTTTTACTTTATTGTTTTGGTTACACATTACAATCCCGCCTTTTTACGAGACTTGCACTAAAAGTCTAGTAATCGTTGCTTACTTGTTGACCAAGCTATTCCCTGTGGGATCGATACCCAACCCAGGTTGGGTTCTATATTTGCTAACGACCGCTTTACACTCCTACGAGAGCTGTAGATTGAGCGTTATCACTATACTTTCAAGATTTGTCATGCTTTATTATTTATGCTATCGAATCCTGGGGGTATTTATTATCCAAAATCTAGCTGTTTACTTAGTTGTAGTAGTTATAGAATCGATCTTATAAAGGTCAAGAATCATAGTACTCAGTCAGTAACAAAACTCATTGAACTCAGTCTAGTTTAGTCAGTCAGCACGATCAGTTTCAGTTCAGTCAAGCCTAGTACAGTCTAGTGATCAGTTTAGTATCAATTCAGTTGGGAGTAGGATTCACATCGAGCGAACCCAGGGATGGGGGAATTTCTGCCAGCAGAGGGTTTAACCCTTAGTAGCAATCCCTTCATTATAGAACTTTGTAGCCAACATAGGGTAAGTCGTCCTCCTTCTAGATTAGGGTTAACACAATCATATATATAATTCATGAGTCTTCCTGCCAGACTAGGGTTGACACAACATTGTTAGTATCCCTTGGCAAGGTGCTAACACCCTTCTAACTGGGGCCATAGGTTGGACCCTAACTCAGTTTATAACTGGGGTATGTCGGTTAGATAAACACTCCCACAATTACAGTTTTAGTCTCAGTATTTAGTAAAGAACTTAGATAGTTCTACAGAACCATGGCTATCAGTTATCAGTTACTTAGCCAGCAGAAATCAGTACTTCAGTATTAGTCTAAACTTTCAGTTATTAGTATTTAGTTCTTAGAACTCAGTATTTAGTTTCAGTCTAATTCAACCAGACATTATATGTCCAATGTTACATATTCAGCATGTTCAGTAGTTATAATTTTTCATGTACTCTCATCCAGTTACTTCATGATGTTTATTCAGAAAGCTATTATCTCATGAAAATGAACCCATGTATATCAGCCTACCTCACTTAACATACCTGTATATTAAAATTACTAACACATACCTTTTTTGCACTATGATGTCTCATATTATAGGTTCAAACGCTCAGGGTCCTGACTGTACTTAGCAGCTCAGGATACTAACAGCAGATATAGTATTGAGTCCTTATATTTTGCGGACAGAGTTTATCTTTTTCAGTAGTTTAGCAGTTCAGTAGTTATTGCAGTCAGAGTTAGTTGGGGGTTTTTACCATCAACTCCATATTTAGACAGTTAAAGGTTTTTAGACTAGTATAGTCAGATATTTAGTTTATCATATGTTATTATCAGTTACTCCCAGTATTTACTTTAGTATTGTGAGAACCTTATCGTATTTTCAGTTATACTTCTGCATATGTTTTTAGTACTATTATTCAGTGCTCATAGCTGGTACCAGTCATGGGTTAGCTTGTGATCCTTCAAGGTTGTAAGCACCTTGTGACATCCAAGATACAGTCTCGTGGCATTACAAGGTGGTAGCTCATCCTCATAAGAGTATATCTTGTATTACTTGAACACGTGCGCAACTATATGGTCCATTCCTCCACCTGTTACAATAGTTGGTACATAAGATTCACTTAGGATCATTATTAATGCATTTTTATGGTGCTCAAAAGTCTACAATAGTGTCAAAATAGATATATGAGTTGGGGTCTTGTTCAGTTGATCTACTGTAGAGTACTCTTTGTCCTACACCTTCTTTGAAATGCCATTTTACTCTATTTCAATGACGAGATACTTACCCTTGCTATAACTTACTTAGTTCAGTTTCTTGGGTGTATACACTCTCTGACCTATTGACCCCTTAAACAATATCTGCCTTAAATACCTTTTTTTTCTTGGTGTGTTCTGCTAATAGTTCCAAGGGATTTCAAGAGGATTATAAATGCTTGGGAAGGCTTTTACGACTATAAAAGGATGCTTTGGCATTGATACCTCAACTTCAAATTGTGTTTATATTTTGGTACTGATGGATGCTCCCTTCTCCTTCTTAAAGAACTAGATGTAATTCTCTATGTCAATAGCTTCATCAAAATCAACCATGTTCACTTAATGATTTGAAAGTGGATTTTTGGATACTTTCGACGTTGGATCTTGAATGTGAATGGCCTTATAACTTCTGAATTTTATTCTTCAGGGTGAAACACACTTCTATAGGATGCCCTTTTATCCCATAGTGGTAGGTGTAAACCTGGCTAGGGTTGTACCACTCATAATGAGGATTAACAGGAATGACAAGGATGGGTTTGATATATTCCACTTCTATGAGTCTTTCATAAAAATATGTTATGGTGTTAGCTAGATGAGTGTATTGTTTTTCTCAAAACAGGATTTAGTTTTATGATTTCACTAAGGAGAAGGTTGGCTATTTGGACATGATCCGGTTGGGAATTTTACATAAGATAAATAGGACTTTAGAATTGTGGATATATTTGATATGGAATATGTGTTTGGTATAATAGAGTCTAATATAGAATGAGGGTTTCACTTGGTAGGGAGACATTGAATATTGTATTGGAGATTATAGATAGGGTGGTGGAGTTGTAGTAGGGTTTTGGAAAATTGGAAGACTCTTTAAAGCATGGGCTACCATCATTGTACCCTCCTCTTTCTTTTTTCTTATTCTCAGAGGATCCTCTAAACTGCAAAGATTTATTGGCAACCTATAAAGCTTCTAGATTGATAAAGCTTACATTCTTTAGACCCTCCTCTAGTATTTCTCCTACCTTTATGATTTTAGTGAAACTTTTATCCACGACGATTATAATTTTTTCAAGTATTATGGTTCTTGTGCGTGAATAAATATTCCTTTATTTGAGATTCTTCTATTGGGGGTCAAGCTCGTGCAACCTCAAATCTCTATCTTATAGCATAGTCCCTGACTGACTCATTTGGATTTTTCCTTAAAGTCTGTCTATAAAGCTAGTTCTAGGTGTTGTTAATGTTAAACTTGAACCGCTCCATGATATCTGATGCCATATCCATCCATCCTTTCCATTTCTATGCATCCTTCTCCATATAGCAAGTTAAAGCCTCCTTAGTGAGACTTCTTATGAATATTTTCCATCTTTATTTTCTCATTTTTCCTAACTCCTTCCAACTTATCACAATAAATGCATAGCTGTGCCTTGGGATCTCTAATCTTATTATACAACTAGAACTTTAGAGGTTTGTACCCCTCTTATAACTTAACATCAGGGTCTACACATAGATCCCTATAGTTGATCCCCCTTAATCCCTTACTTTCTTCAAGTTGCTTTATCCTCCCAACCATATATTGCATCATAAGTTTTTTTTAAAGGGTTGGATATATACTGGGGGTAGGTAAATAGGGTTTTTTAAACATAGATAGGGTTCAAAGAGTAGCTACTAGATGCTTGGCTGTAGGATACGTTAGTGAAGGATCTTTTTGACATTTGGAGGGGTATATATAGTGTTTGAAGGATTTTTTGGAGGTAGGTAAGTTGAGTACTTAGGATTTTGAATATGTTTTGTGGGAATATATGTAGGGTTTAGAGTAATTTGGATATTTTGAGTGGGATTTGGAAGATTTTGTTGTTAAGACATCGGCAATTAATGACTTGAGGGAGAGGTTTGTGATTTTGTAAGAGTATGACTATCAACCTATGGTTTGAGAGGGGTATTAAGGTAAGAGAAGGATTGTCCAATTTGCGCACCTGACTTTCCTTGTAGCTTGAGGATCCATTTTTCCATCCTTAGAATAATTATAGTTTTTCCCGTGACACTTTCTCCTTCTGTACTAGCACTATCTTTATCTGTAGCTCTGTGATGGTATCCTATTTTTTGTTTACCTTTGTGACTTAGACTTGTAGGAAGAGGAGGAGCTTGTTTTTGCGTGTGTGATAGGACAAAATGAAAAAATCAACCTTTGTACAAGGAAAAGTAACAACAAAAAAAATTAAAAATTAGTATGTTAGTGTCATAAGGGAAGTAATAATGAGAACACACAATAAACACATTATTGAAGTTTCCTATTTTGGGATCCTCTTCTGAGCCAGAAGTGGGCATATTATTGTTTGAGAGATAGATATGTCATAAACTATTGTCATTTTCTTATAAAAGTAACCCCAAAAGATTAAACATCCACTAAAATAAAATGTCTCAAAATTGAAAATACAAATAAAGCACAAAGAAAAGAGAAAAAAATAAACTAAATTATGAAAATTTCTTCTTCTTTGTCTTCTTTCTTGTAGGCCTCTAAATCTTTGTCAAAGAGATGGAGGCTGGTCAAGTGGTACAATAATGCTTATGTTCCTCCTAGAATTCCCATTCTAAAACACTTGCGACCTTGTTGGTCAAACTCCTCACAGAGTTCTTGCACCTATCTTCTATGCTCAAAGCAGATTGCCTCCAAAATTCTAACTCTTTTCCCGTCTTCCCTATCGGTTTTGTGTTTTTATTATGTATTTGGTGATGTCATGTATCAAATTCCAAGATTTTTTTTTAAATTTATGCTATAGTCCTTATACTTTAGCTTCTTTGTCACTAACATGTTTGCCCCTTTTAGTCACATTGTTCTTCAAGTCAACATGCAACTATTTTGATATAGCCTACTACATATCATTGCTTGATACTTGTTTGGTTCAATACACTTCTGGTCTAAAAAAGTCTTCTTACCCCAAGTCTTGGCTTTATCAATAACTTCTTGAATTAAGTTTTCTTGATAATACACCAGATGTTCTAACTTTGGTATTATTTGTTTTCTAACAACTTATCTCATCACCCTCACAAGAGCATATGGTCATGAGTCCCATCAAAATCATGTAGAATCGGTATTGAGTGTATATCATAAAGTCTGTACTAGGAAACTAATCATTCATCCATTGAATGGAGTCTTCAGTCAAGGTACTCAACATTTATCCCTACCTTTATACCTCATTTGGTCATTTAATTCTCTTGGACGCCATGGTAACTCAAAATTGGTGTATGATATATCTTCAGCCCCCATTGTTTTGTGCATCGTTTTGTAAACCATGAATATTTTTTAGGTTCTCAATCAACCCCAATTTCAACAACAAGTTGCATCCTTCAAATCCTTTGGCACCATTCTTACAACATCAAAGAGTCTGATAAATGTTGTCTAAGATCATGGGTAAAATCGTGCAAGGACCTTTATCAACCCATTTACACAAATCATTGGCCACCTGATATGCCATTGTTTGATGTATCCTTTGATACATAAAAGAAGGAAATCATACAAGTACTTAGGTATTCATATTAGATGTGATGTGCTTTTATGTTGATTTTTAGAAAAATAGAGTTTGGAGCAGAGAATGAGCAAAAGGGATGGAGTGTAGCGGAGAAGGCTACTTACGAGCCTATAAATGACCAAGTATGTTGAATATTTAAGGTTCTAAAGATGGTTGAGTTGTTTTGATTCCCATTATGCCTACCTACGAGGTGTAGGTACAATCTACTATCCGTAGGTTGCCTTAGAGATAGAGTTCCTAAAGATTAAAGATTTCTCTAAGTTCCACAAGCCTACTTACACCCCGTAGGTTGGTGTCAACTCTGATTTCCTACATTATTTAGGATAGGATTTCTGATGTATTTAAAAATACCCCTTGGATATTTTATTATCAGTTTACACACTTTATGTACTTTTTACATTGTTTTGAGTTCAAAGATACATTATTGATCTTGAAGTTATGGTTATTGGCTTTTAGGGATTATAATGAATTTGAGATTTTGGGTTTTCATTCTTATTCCTCATAAGCTTATTCTTATGCTTTCATCTATGAAATCCATGTGTGTTCTTAAAATCATGAGAAGCTAAATCACATAACTAGGGTTGTGGGAATCTTAATGAATTAACAAAGTAGTGTAGTGTGAAGCCATTCTAAATTAGTGTCATACATGTGTCAGGATTTCCTTCACTTTGTTACTTTCTTGACAGTTACAAATGTTAGGAACTCAAATGTATTTGATACTTTCTCGAGAAAGAGGTTGATATTAGGAAAAGGACATCAGAACAATAATTTAAAGATACCAACCTTTATCTAATTAAATTGAGACCAAGAGGAGAGAGTTAATATAAGATCTAGAATAAGGTTTAGTAATGCGACACTCTAAGACCGAGAGGAGATGATTGAAATTCACCCAAACTAAGGTCGAAAGACAGTTAGATGATAAATAACTTGTTATATTTTGCATGCAAGGCATTGAGATAGTTTGACGAGCATGATAAGGTTGCAGAGTTATGAAGTCAGGGAAAACACAATCCTAGTGATCATCTTATTTTGATGACAACCCTAATTACCCAACATTGTTACTTGACTCTTACTATTACAAAAAAAAATCCCCTTTTTACTTTTTATAATTTATAATTATATCAACAAGATCGTGATAGATTTCCATCCTATTCCTTGTGGGATCGGCCCCCAACCTTGTTGGGTTCTATATTTGAAAAGTGATTACTTTATACTTCATTGCAAGGTATAGTTTGGGAAACATCAATTTTTGCCGCCGTTGTTGGGGAATACAATTATGGATTAATTGATTGTGGTGTTAAAGTTATTGGTTTTGTTTGTTGATTTTTGATTTTCTACTATTTCTAGGGCACACACAGTGTATGCCCAGTACTTAAATTTAAGGAAATCCCCTGATTTTATTTGATCCTGAGCTTGAAAGGACCTTATGATAGAATTGTAAGATAGAAATAGGAGTATAATCAAGTATCCTAGCATAAAGGGGTTCATTATGACCTAGTCATATTAAATCGACAATCTTTGTATTGTATTAAATAAACTGTCAAGCAAAATACTACCCGATTAATAGCTAAAGAAAATATGAGGTTAGAACTTACCCGACGTGCTGAAAAAAGGTCTAGACAGGATGAGAAGTGTCATCGAGCATTACTCGACAGAGATAGATTTCAAAGGAACAGAGGCATTTATTAGTACTTTCCAGTTTATGATGATCTAAAAGAAGATTTAAGGTATGTTGAACTAATTAAGATAGGTGCTATCATTCCTCCAGAGTTTCCCTAATGAATGAAATTTGATATTATAGGTGCAATGATCTAGTTACTAAATTTGATGGGAGTATTTTCTTGTTTGCCTACTGATAATGGTGAGTCAGGAAGCTCTATAACTCAGTTCATTCCCATTCACTCTTATAATAAAAGTGAACTTTTGGTCAGGAGAGCTGCCCTATAGATCCCTCACCACTTTGAAAAAGTTAAGGACATAGTTCTTGGATCAGTTTTCTAGCCCTCTAGAATGCTACAGTTTAAGGATGATATTTATAATTTATGATAGTTACATTTTGAGGCATTATATGAGACATGGTTGAGGTTCAAGAAGAAGCTAATGATTCCAAATCATAGAATTACTTGGCAAAACTTGCTGGAGATATTCTATAGATCCTTGAATTCTATTACCAAGGTTGTGGTTAATACTATTATAGGTGGAGCTTTTATGAGTATTGGATGGTATTAGGCTGCATAGATCTTACACCATATTAGTAAAACAAACCGAGGGTGGCATACTCGGGAGGCAGACAGGTCAATCGATACTTATACTATTGGTGCTTCTAGTGAGGAGAGAGCCCTGGATGAGATAATAGATTAAGAGATAGCACAACTAAGGACTGATATTGTGTTCTTTACAAAGTAATTTGTAGCTATTATTGTAGAAAAGGTAAATATATTTAGAGCACAAGCTAAATCTTCTCAATATTATGGGTTTGATTTTGAGGAGAAAGCAGATTACTTAGAAAGAGAGATGGTAGGTTTCCAATCCAAGGGAAAATAGTCTAATCAAGACACTTGGAACTCTAGGCAAGGGAATCAAGGTCAAAACTACTATGGAGATAGGTATAGGGATAAGAGTAGAGACCGTGATGGTGACTGAAGACAAAAAGATAATTACAAGAAGAAGAGTGGTCTTTATGTTACACTGAGGAACTGTGATATTGACTTGAGAATGGAAACATTACTTGCTGAATTGGTTAAAAATAGAAAAGAGAGATGCCTTAAGAAGATTAAGGAAGATATATCAAGGTTGAGCCAGAAAGTAGAATTGAATGACACCGTAATTAAGCAGCTTGAGAAGTAGTTTGGGTAGATGCTGCTTAAATTAAATCAATGTCAATTGGGCACTTTCCCTAGTAATACCATTACAAATCCAAAGAATAGCTATCACCACTCGGAGTGGTAATATACTATTGATCCACCTATGCCTGTGGTTGATGAGGTGAGAAATACTACCATGGATGTTGATGATGGACCCAAAGCTAAAATTGAGAAGTTGGTGACTAGTAGTGCAACATTGTAAACATTAATGGGTGTATAGAAATAAGATGATAATGACAAAGGCAAGGGTAAAGAGGTCGCACCAGTACTAAAGTCTATTCCACAACCTCCTCCACCTTTTCCTAAAAGGTTGAATAAAAAAGTAGAGAAAGGGAAATATCAAAAGTTTATATTTATGTTTAAGGAACTATATGTGACTATCGCTCTTATGGAAGTGTCATATCAAATGCCAGGTTATGCAAAATTTATAAAGGATTTAGTGACTAAGAAGTGGATGGTAAGTTTTGAACCCACTGATAATATGCACCACTATAGTGCTATTGACTTACAATGTTTGGGTGTTTGGTTCAGAAGGAGGATCCCGGAGTTTTCACTATTCCTTGCAGCATCGGGTCCTTAAATTTTGATTAGAACTATGTTATTTGGGTGCTAGTATTAATCTTATGCCACTAATTTTACAGAAGAAATCGGGGTTGGGGTCTCCTAAGCGGACCTCTATGAGATTTTTGATGGTCAATCATACTAAAAAAGTTAATTGGAATATTGTATGATGTGACAGTGAAGGTATCTTCTTTCATATTCCCAGCGGACTTTCTAATTCTTAATTGTGAGGTAGATTTTGAAATCCCTATTATCTTGGGTAAGCCCTTCTTAGCCACGGGTAGGGCATTGGTGTACATTGAGATAGGACAAATGAGATTCAGGCTTGATAGTGAATAGATCACTTTCAATATGTGTCAGTCAATGTAGAAACCGAATGATATATAGGTATTATCTGTGATAGACATCATAGATGAAGATGCATTGATTTCACCCATTGAGGAGAGACTTGGTGTCGAAGCATTGGTGGTAGTGATCATGAATTTTGATAGCGATGGTATCAAGGAGTATGACGAGATGTTGAGCAAACTTATTGTCAAAGGTTCTTATACTTATGAGTCAAAGAATTTTGAACTTGAATTGAAGAATAGAGAAACTTGACCATCTCGGTCATCTATTAAGAAGCCACTGGTTTGGGAACTAAAGGGCCCCCTCTCTCATTTGCATTATGCATTCTTGGCGGCCAAAAATACCTTATGATTTTAATTGAAGTAGATCTATTGGATATGCAGGTTACGGAATTGAATTTGGTATTACAAAGGTTTAAAAGCGATATTGGTTGGACTATTATGGATATTATTGGGATCCACTAGAATTCACACTCATATGATTTAGCTCAAGCTAGAGTGTATGCCTAGAATTAAGCATCAATGTTGTCTGCATACACCTATGTAAGAGGTGGTGAAGAAAGAGATTATTAAGTGGTCAGATGTAAGTATGGTTTACACTATTACAAATAGTAAGTGGGTGAGCCCGATTTAGTGTGTGTCAAAGAAAGGTGGAATCATTGTGGTCCCCAACTAGTAGAGCAAGTTAGTTACCATGAGACCAATCACGGGATGTCGAGTTTTCATAGATTATCAGAAGTTTAATACTTGGGTGTAGAAGGATCATTTTCCATCATTACATAATGTATATAATAAAATTTTTATTAATCCCAAAAACCAAGATAAAACCACTATTACTTGTCCATATGGTACGTTCACATTTAAGAGGATGCCTTTTGGTTTATGTAATGCTTCTGCCACTTTTCAGCATTGCATAATATCTATATTTTTTGATATGGTGGAGGATACTATTGAGGTCTTCATGGATGATTTCTCAATTGTGGGTGATTCGTTGGATGACTATTTGGATCACATGGATAATAGACTAAAGATATGTGAGGAGTGCAACTTGTTCTAAATTGGGAAAAATGCCACTTCATGGCTAAAGAGAGGATTGTTCTTAGGCATAAAATTTTGAAGGATGAGATATTCAACAAGTCTAAAATTGAGGTGATTGAAAATTTGCCTCCACCTATTTATGTGAAAGGTATTTAGAGTTTCTTGGGTTATGCAGGGTCTTATAGGCATTTCATCAAGTACTTTTGTAAAATTTCAAATCTATTGTGCAAGTTGTTGGAGAAAGAGGTGAAGTTTGATTTTGATGATGCTTGTCTCAAGGATTTTCAGTGCCTTAAAGAGTGGTTGATCTTAGTTCCTATTATTGTGTGTCTGAATTGGACTCTTCCATTTGAGGTAATGTGTGACGCCAGTGGTGTGTCCCTAGGAGCTTTTCTAGTTCAAAGATACGAGAAGATACTTCATCTCATTTATTATTTAAATTTTATGGTTACTAAATAGGAGTTGTTTGCAGTGGTGTTTGCTTTTGAGAAGTTCCAGTCTTATTTGATTGGTACCGAAGTCATTATGCACACTTATCAAGCTGCTCTTAGGTACCTTATGCAACGAAGGATGCTAAGCCTAAATTGATTTAATGGTTACTATTGTTGCAAGAGTTTGACTTTGAGATTAAGAAACAGAAAAACATAGAAAATTAGGTTGCAGACCATCTATCCCACCAAGAAGAAGAGGCAATGCTTAAAGTCAGGGATGATCTAGAGATTGATGATCATTTTCCATATGAGCATGTCTTATCATCATCACAAGACTTAATCCCTTGTTTTATTAATTTTTCCAATTATTTGGCAAGTTACCTCATCTCAGAATTTTATTCCAGCAGCAAAAATGATTTATGCATGAGGTACTGAAGTTATTTTGGTATGAGCCATACTTTTTTTAGGTGTGTGCAGATGGGGCGATTCAGAGGTGTATTCTCAAAATTGAGATGATGAGTATTTTTGAGGCCTTTTAGTCATCTCCAGTTGGGGGTCACCATGAAGGTACTCACACTACCTATAAAATTTTGCAATGTGGTTATTATTTGCCGATGATTTTTAAAGATGCACGTGACTATGTTAGATCCTGTGACCAATGCCAAAGGCAAGGAAATATCCCACGAAAGCATAAGATTTCCATGGAACCTATTGAGCTTGAACTACTTGATGTGTGGGGTATTGACTTCATGGATCCATTTGTGATTTCACATGGTATGATGTACATCTTGGTAGCAATCAGCTATGTGTCTAAGTGGGCGGAAGCAATTGCGCTACGTAATAATAAAGGTCAGAGTATGACAACATTCTTAAAGATAAATATTGTCTCTCAATTTGGTACTCCACGAGCTATCATCAGTGTTGGTCGGTCCTATTTTTGCAATCATCTATTCAAAGCCCCATTTGAGAAATATGGAGTGTAAAACAAGGTGGCAACACATTACCATCCGCAGACTAGTGGAAAGTTGAGGTCTCCAACCGAGAGATCAAGCCTATTATGGAAAAGACTATGAATGCCAATTAGACTGACTGGTTGAGAAAGTTAGATGATGTACTTTTGGACTACCATACAACTTACAAAACTCCTATAGGTGCCTCACTTTATCAGCCTGTGTATGGCAAAGCATGCTACTTTCCAATTAAACTTGAGCATAAGGCATTATAGGCGTTGAAGAAGTTGAACTTTCAGTGGACTGAGGTTGTACACTTGATATTGGGCAAGATGAATGAGTTAGACAAATTTCTCATCCGTGTATTAGGAGGAGAAAAAGTTGTACCAGAAAAAGAAAATTAAGAAAAAGGTATTCTAACCCGGTGATGTGGTCTTGTTGTATAATTTGAGACTTCACTTGTTTGTTGGCAAGTTGAAGTCTAGGTGGTTTGGACCATTCACCATGGTAAGAGTATTTCTTCGTGGTGCAATTGAACTATAGTGAGATGGGTATACCCTATTAAAGGTTAACGGGTATCGTGTTAAGAATTACATGGGAATCATGGAGGAGTTGAAAGTGCATGAGAATGATAGCCTTGGTGAAGTCTGAGTTGTCAATGGAACTAATTGATGTTGTGACGTTAAATCATGTACTGCATGGGAGGTAGCCCATGGTCTTGTTGGTGAAGTCTTAGTACCCAACATAGCCATGTCGTGCTGCTATGTTAAATCAAGCACTACTTGGGAGGCAAACCAAGGTTTTATTGTTCACTTTGTTTATGTATTGTAGGTTAGGAAGCATGGAGAAGTACCGAAAGAATGGTAATAATTTTAAAATTTTAGACTTGTCCAGGTCAGTGGACCTATGACTCAACCTACGAGTCTTAAGTCCAACCCACGACATATAAGTTGAGTCATGGGAATCAGGAGCAAAATTTGAGTCTTTGAACCTTAACTTATGACACCTACCTACGACGTTGTAGGTAAAACCTATCACCCCTAGGTTCGGACATAGGAATTAGACCTGAATCCCTAAAGTCTTAGAGGCTTTGTCTAAAACCTACGCCCTAGTTACGGCCTCATAGGTACAACCTATGACCCGTAAGTAGGGTCATAGCTTTTGAACTTGGGAAAAATTTGTAATTTTTTTATGGGTTGGGCACTTATAACCCGACTGTCACCCATGAACTTATAACCTTAAATCCAATCCATTGACCCATTACTTTTTTAGTTACAAACTCCCACTTAAATTCAAACTCTTTCTCTCCAATTTAAAATTTCAAAAGGAAAACTCTACATCATATTACCACTCACCTGAGCATATTACACTTAGAGTTTGGGGCTAAAATGACTTTTTCTTCTTCTTTTACAATTGTCACTCAAGGTAAGGTTTTCATGGTTCAAGTATTACTAATTACTATGATTTGATTGAAATAACCTGTGCATGAACTTCAAAGTAGAGTAGAAGTTGATTGACTAAAATAACTCTTGAAATACATGTGAAAATTCAATTGATGCATGTTATGGTGATCGAAATTGGTTTGTAAACTGGAAATCATTATCTGATTTGGATGAGAATTTTGGAAAAAGTTGAAAAAACCCTCAGGAGTGAATCACATCCCTAACTATGACTCATAAGCTGAACCTACAAGTCGTAGATTGGTCTCATAGGAATCAATCCTGAAGCCTTGAATGTTCAGAGGCTTTTTCTACTACCTACGAGCCTACCTACGACCCCATAGGTATAACATATGACCCATAGGTTAGAGAGTACGTTGATCGTGAGTCTAATTCCAAATTTTCTTTTTTGTTTCCTATTCTATTATTGAATTTCAATCACTGATAACTCTCCTTACAAGTACTATGTCACCCAAGTCTATACCAAAAAAGGGTGTGCAGTTCAGATTAAAAAATAATTCTCGTAAATGGAGTGGATCTCTGGAAGAGTACCCCATTGACAATGAGCCCTTGGATCAACTCTAGAATAGGGTCTAGACTCAAGGACAGGCAACATCCAGGGCTATTATTCAGTAGGGTTCTCAACCTGCACTACTAGCAGCACCTTAGCCCAGCCCTTATACTGCCCCATATCATTTCATTTAGACTGGGAAAATGATGAAGTCACCCCAAATGAAATGAAGCTAGTTCTATGGATCTTGGGATTATGCTTTCCTAGGGGCGAGTCATGCATGGGCTCATGAAAACTCGATGTAAATTGTAGTTGTTGATGATAGGATAGGCTATGTTTAATGTCTTGAGGCTATTTTTTCAACAAATCCACAAGGATGTCACTCGTTGACCATTTTGAGTACCTAAGAAATGTATCAATTAAAGCCACCTAATACCTTAATTAGGTATCCTTATTTCTAGGATGATACCTATGGTATAGTCAACCTCTTAATCACCCTTATGTCTAAGATAGTAAAAATTGGCAAGACATACCCATAAATTGTCTACTATTGCATTGGTTCCTATATCTCTCTTTCAAGGATGAGGTGGATTCCTAAAGTTCAACCAAAATCCCTCTTTCAAGGATGTCTAGGGCTTTCAAGAGATTGGAACTTTCATCCATCAAACCCATTAGTGCCTTTGAGGCTTTCACCCAAAAATCCTAAACTGTTTAATTGAGAAAAAATAGAACCCAACATCAACAAACTAATTTCCACAAAAATATATCTCAACCCATGCACAATTGCTTCCTATTCAAACATAATCCCAAGAGGTAGATCTAGCAAATCATAATAATAATAAGCACTAATAAACCAAGATATCTATTAAAGTTATTCATAGTAAAACTAAAGATAGGGCAAGCTACACTTTAGAATCAAATGAATCTCCAATAGACAAAGCTAAATCTACACTTGGACATTACTCTAATTTCTTCTTACCTCAAATTAGTACAAATTTGAGCTCCAAGAAATTACAAAAAACCCTAAACTAAGGATGGGAGGTAAGGTTGTGGAATGATGGATGATTTAATGTTTGAGTCTTCTTTTTGTTGGGCAAGTTTGGGGCAGCTTCATGCATTTTTGGTTTTGACCTTGGGCTGAAATCCCGTTAGGCCACAATCACACTAGTTTATCTGCGATTGTGGCTCCATGATTGCTGCCATCATCACGCAATTGCTACCTTCTGACTTTCTTGAAATACCACAATCGCGGTTGACACTCCACGATAGTGGTCCTTGAGTCCAGTCTACATAGGTTTTCCAATATGATGAAGGTTTAGAGACTTTACAGGGCACTGAGGATGATTTGATTTTAGCCTCAGCCACTCAAGAGTCCATCCATATTTCCACAGTACTAGTTGATTAGGCCATTCAGAGATGGGGTATGGGAGATATACAATACATCTATGATAGAGATATTATAATGAGTGAGCAGGGCAAACCTTGACACAGTATTATTCAGGAAACTAGTATTGAGCTCACCACTTTGGTAGCCACTCTAGACTTGAAGGATACGAGCCTTCAGGATCATACTACCCCAAGATTATTCTAGAGTTGTATGTAACTTATGCAACATCAGTGTGTTTGATCACACCAGCTGAGGGAGAATGCTAGACCAACCTCCATTAACTCATACACTAGTCAGAGGGGTTAGCATTGATTTATCTGAGAAGACTATTTGTTATTTCTTATTTAGGTCGGGTTTGTGGGACCGACTACTACAATAGAGTTTTATTATAGTTTGCGGCTTATAAATAGAACGTGTACTATAAGAGATACTAATCAGAGGGATTATAGGAGAGACTTATCTAGATGGGTAGCTCACCAGATCGCTGAGCTTGGTACTAATACCCTTTGGATAATGGGGAAGGAGGAGATAATGAAGTCTTTGCTATGCTTTGCAACATAGTTTTGGTGGGCCATTGTGAGGCACTGATTGAGTTTGACAGTTGCAAATAATGTGCTCACATAGGATCGAGTTGTACTGATTTACAGACTTATATATGGCTATGACATTGATTTTTCCAGGTTGGTCAAAGCTAAGATTCAAAAAAAGGAACTATGAGCGTTCACCACTATTCTTTTCTTAAGATTAGTATAGAGATTGTGTGATGTGAGTGGAGTGCCGACTATTCAAGAGTTTTATCATAGTGTTGAGACTACATATATATGATTAGATACTTAAAATTGTTCATAAAATATATTATATATATAGTATTATAAATAATATGAGTATAGTTTGTCAGTTCAGTTCAATTTTTCTTTGATTTTTTTTTTTTAAATCAGAACTAATTTAAATATTATTAGTTTTAAAAATTCATAACAAATCAAATAAAATTTGATATATTTAACTGATTTGATTTGGTTTATTGGTTTGTATTGATTATTACAAACCGTGAACACTCTTACCACCAGGTTTAAATGGTGTTATTAGACCTCATATCAAGATGGTTTTACATTATGCTATTTTCATACATTTAATTAAAGTTTTTTACATTAGGAATAAATTCATTTATTTTTTATTTTGATAATTGTATATCTAGTAACTCTGTTTTGTTTGGATGGTGGTTACCATGGTATAATATGGTATCATTTCTAATAGTACGATATTTTTTTTTATTTTTTTTAAAAATATATGGTTTGATTTCATAGTTAGGTAATCATGAAAAGTCTCATTTTATGTAACCACTGATCTAGTGGTATCACGTCTACCTTTATTTTTTCTCATATTACCTTTATTTATTATTTCATAATCATATTATATACTTTAGACTACCTTTTTATAGTATGCCTACTCTGTATCCTACTTTATTCTTCCTTTTCTCTCTCACAGTAAAAACTAGTAGTGCTATTTTAGAAGTAGAGGTGGAGACTATAGAAAAAATAACCCGATGCACTGAGCTCCTGCGATGCATAAGGTTCAGGGAAGGCTGGATCATAAATTTCTATTTTATGTAGCCTCACCTTGCATTTTTGCAAGAGGTTTCCGCTACTCGAACCCTTGACCTCCTGATTACATGGTAGTAATTTTACCAACTACATCAAGGCTCCATTTCTAAAGGTGTGAACTATAGACCGCCATTTTCTTCTCTTTGTATATGATTCATATGAATTTTAGTCCAGATACTGGTACCATTAACGGGTAATTAATAGTTTTGTGACTACACTCATAGCACCATTGGTGCTCTAATCCTTATTATGGCAACTCTGGTTGTAATGGTATTACGCCAACCATCATATTAATTTTTGGAACCAGACCTTGATATTCTTGAAAAAATCAACATATCTTAAAAAATCATTTATATCGCATTTTCACCATGTAAAACTAAACTGGAAGACGGTTTGAATTTCCAAGAACAAGCAAGCTAAACCCATTCATATATTTTAAACCCTTTAATCTTGGATGTTTTAGCTTAATAGCCAGTTTGAAAACATAATGTAACATTTAGACACAAGTTTGAAAAAATGTAGTGTTTAGACATATTTGTGATGTCATCTATTTTGACTTCTATAACTATACAAAACTGGAACATAAGTCTTTTGTATTACATTTTAGTCTCCCACCTCATCCAACAAATAGCTGTATTTCCCCTCTATTTTTTATATTTTTATTTTTAGTTAAGAATTTTTTCACCTACTTTTTCTGATTCCGATGACTTTTTCGATGAAATCTTTCTCCTCACAACTGAAAATCTCCATTTTTGCTCATTGCCTCCATTGTTATTCCATTTTTATAAAAATAATTTTCAAAAATATATTTTTCTATAAGTTCTACTAGATTGAAAACCTTTTAAAATCCACTTAATACTTCGTTAGTAGATAGATTCTAGTAGTTTAGGTGCCCTACCTATATATTTCTCCATTCTAGAGCTAGCAGAGCATCGATTATATCCGATTTCATTTATTTAAATTTTTATACATAGGTTTTTATACCTGTCATAGACCAAATATAGACCATACTCTAATCTTGGATCGGTTAGTGTGGTCTATAACTTTAGTAGTTGAAGTATTTATTACTGGTGGTGATTATATGGGTGTGTGGGAGGAGACTCTCAAATGTTGGAATAAGAAATCATCTAGTAAGGTTATAGTGGCCATTCCATTGCATTACAATGATTAATACGATGACATGGTTCAAAGCACAATTGAGAACGAGAAATATTCATGCGAGCCAAGCGATATTCTTATTATCTATCTAATTAATGGGAGGGGAAAATACATCCCAAATTCATATAGAATGATAGAAAGGTGTCCTTGTACATGTTGGATGTCTTTTCATAGGCTATAGACCAATATTGAGAATAAATGTCATCGCGAGGTATTTGGTACCACCCTCCACTACATGGGACGTCGATGATCATGATTCGATTGAAGATGAGATCTCGGGTGGTCATCTAAAGGATAGGAAAGATCATTCAATTATGAATATATCAAATTATTTCAAGAAGAGAAAGAAGTGTGTGGATCAGGATCACAACCCAACTACACCTTCTCTGATGGAACTAATTTCTAAATAGAATAAATATTTAGTAGTAAGAATGAGCTAAAGGTTTTATTAGATGTAGCATCAGTGAAAAGTCATTTGATTATGTTACGTTTAAGAGTTTTAGTAAATACTTCAAGGTAAAATGCATATCTCCTAGTTGCACATGGATGTTGCAAGTGAGAAAGTATGAATATATGGGCAGATTTTGTATCTACAAATATGTTGGCGATCATACTTGCAATATTGAACATACCACACACAGCCATAAGAAAATATCAGAAAAAGTTATTTGCGTCACTTTGTATGAATTTGTATTGCAATGGCAATGGTCTGAATACTAACGACATTCATAGGATTATTGTCAAGGACTTTCACTATAGTGCATGCTATTGGAAATGTTGGATGGGATGTGTAAGCACTAAGAAAATGGTTCGAGGGACACCAGAGCACGAGTATTCCTATTTGTCGTCTTTTCCTACATGGTCGAAACTCTTAAAGTTGGATCTACCTATATCTACCTATTCCATTATGGTGAATAGGGATAATTGTAGGTTTATGTACTGACTTTTAGCCTTGGTCACTTGTATTAGGGGATTCACCCACAATATAAAGGTTATTGTGGTCGATGATACTCATTTACATAGTAAGTATGAGGGGGCGTGCTGCTAAGTACGATTATACAGGGTATGGAGAATCTTGTTTATCCAATTACCTCTATGTTGTTGACAAAGAGAATGATACATCTTGGATGTTCTTCTTTGAAAATCTGAAATATATAGCGGTTGATAAATCAGAGTTGTGCTTTATCTCCAATAGGCACAGGCGTATCACCAAGGACATCATGAAGCTTTCTTATCATGGGCATTGCATGAGGCATCTTACTGAAATCTCTCAGTAAATTATCAATATGGAGATTACCTCTATCTATTCTACCACACGACTAGGGCATATTCATTTAAAGTATTTAGCAATCATTTTGAAAAATTCAAGAACTATTGTCCCAAGGTAATGTAACGCCCTGATTATTTGAACCGGAATGCTATACGGTGCTCATGACCCTGAAGGACCACAAGCTAATCCATGACTGATATCTGTACTTGTGCACTGCATAATATAACATGAAATACGGAAACATGCACTGAGAGGACGTAAGGTTTAATACTGAACATAATTGAATAATAACAATAACATCTGATATAGAGTGGTATCTCAATACCAAAACAAAACTTAAATACTGAAGTTTGAAAAACATGAAAAATACTGTAGTCGTCTGAAGTCTCTAACTGTCTGACTAAGGAGTTGATGGGACATGTTCCCAACTAACTCCATCAATTTAAAACTGAAATGATATGATAAAATAAAATAACATCCTCAGAGAATGAGGACTCACTGCTAAAACTATGAACCCTAGAATGGTACTTCTGTTGATGATCTGGGAGTCGTGTCTCTGAACCTATGGTGTAACATAAAAACAAAACACCATAGCACAAATGCGTCTGTACAAAAGAATGCATTGAGTATACGTGTGAGGTAGGCTAAATACATGGGACTTACATGCATCAATGATAATAACTGACTGACTAATATAAACGTGAGAGTGTACACATGAATACATAGTAACTGAGATCATGATAACATGATAACTAAATCTATATACTGATGACATAAATTTACTAATATCTAGCATGACTGATACTGGAGTTTTGATAACTAAAATAACTGGTAACATGAGTGACTATGTCTGACAATCCTAAATCTGATGGAACTATCTTAGTTCCATACTATGACTGAGTTGATTGTATCTGACAGTCCTAAAATTTGAATAACTATCTGAGTTCTTTTACTAAGACTGATACTGAAACTATGGGAATAGTTATTTAACCGACATGCCCTAAATACGTTATAACAGCTGAGCTGGTGTCCAATCTGTGGCCTAATTGGAAGGGTGTCAACACCACACCACTAGTAAGGACAACTGTGGGTACCCTCATCAGACAGTCTCTCCAAAAGAGAATGGTGGGGCTCTTATCTGACAATGCTTATCCACCTCATCAATCCTCATCTGACAGTATTGATGTCTCAACCTATGCTGGCTACATAGTTCTACAACACAAGGATGACTACTAAGAATCACACCCTTATCTGACAGTGTGTGTTCCCACCCTTGGGTTCACTCGGTGCTAATTTTTAATCCCATCTGAAAAGATTGAACATGATTAACTGACTGTACTTGGACTGAGTTTGTTGAATTTTATTGACTGATGGAATACTATTGATATCTGATAACTGACTGAGTTCATGAGATTACTGATCATACTGAGTACTGAGTTCATGAGATTTCTGAGATTTCCTGAGTCACATGACAGACTGACTTCTATGGAACATGGCTTAACTGAGAGTATCATGAAAACATGACATGGATCTAGCCGCACAGCTATATTTTTTGGTACAAGTACCCCGAGGACTCGATAGAAGGAACCTAACAAGGCATGACATTCCTGAATACATGAACAACACCAAAAATCCATAATACTTCTCGATCATAGGAATAGAGTTCATAATTCATAATGCCAAAAATAAGGGATTTTATGTTTCACATGGTTATCATAGTCTTGATCATTGAAGGGAATGCATATAACATGTACATGCTTGCATGATTTCAATATCATGAACGTTGCATAACACAACAGTTAATACACAACAAGAGCATGGAAATTATGTTGCATCATAAGGGCTAGCATGGACTTGTCATTTAGCTACTATTGAGTCATAAGGAACATAATTCTATCATTCTAGGCATTTTATCAAACACCTTACATGCACACTTTATAACATAGGTGAAATCATCAATTTAAGAATCTAATACTACCCAAACTCATAGGTTTTCAATCAACAAACTCACATACTTCATGGAAAGTCATCAATACACCACCTTGAAACATAAATAACAACTATCAACATGAACATGATCAAATCACAACAAGCAAATCACAATAGGTTATTTAAAACATGATTCTTGGACTCTAAGAATGAAAGGGACCCGTGGATAAACACTACGCATACCTTAGTTCGTGATTTCGTGAAGATTGACGGAGAGATTCTTGAAATTTGATGATGAATTCCTATGGAATTGAACCTTCTATGAAAACTCTAGGGCTTGTTCTTGAGAGTTTTTGAGAGTAATTGAGTATAAACTGCTGAATTATGGTCAAATCTCGTGTTATAAGGCTTATATAGGGTGGGGAAATTGACCCTTTTAACCCTAGGACATGTCTTTAATTTCTAAGAAAATTTTTGAATTTTCATCCTTGGCGCGACGCTCCACTATCGCACCAAGTCACTGGAAAGTGACAAATGAGAAATTGCACGGGGCGCGACGCAGAGCTATCGCATTGCCACCTTGTCTATGACTTGAAAGTTTGGCACAATGCACCACTTTCACGGAGCAACACTAGAAATTGACAATTACTATTTGAGCTATCTCCATGATGCGCTGGAGGCTCAGGTGATATATTGTCTCACTAAAAAGGCTCTAACTCTTCGCCCGGGTGTCGAATTTGGGTGAATTTTATATCAATGAAAAGCTTATTGAATTTTCCACATGAAAAAAGTGAAAATATTGAAAATTTCTCATGGAATAATCATCATTCAATTTAGAAGCTAATACTAGGCATTCTTGGGATGAAATTAGCTAAGAAGAAAATTTGGGGTATTACAGGTAACCTTTGTGCTTGAGCATGAACTTCGTTTTGAGAAGTAGAGAGGAAAAAATTTTCTTTGAAGTAGGTATGATGTGTGTAACGCCCTAAAATCTCATCCCAAAGCATCACACGGTGCTTAAGGCTAAAAGTAGACCCAAGCTAACCCTTTGAGCCTATTACTACATATAATAACTTATTCAGAGATGAAATAAACAAAACATTGGTACTGTCATATCAAATGATTGGAAATACTTTGAAAATAATCGGTACAAATAACCATAATACTGGAAATCTCAATGTACTAACAATTTGATAACTAGTCTGACAAAGCCTCTACTACTACATGACTAGAGAGCCATTGGGATAGGCCCCCAACTGACTCAAACTAAACTGCAAGCAATAATATATCTAATAAAATACTGAAATGTCTGAAGATAGGTCCTCGAAATATGAGAACTCACCATTGTGGAGATGTAGACAAAGGTACTAGAAAATCACTGACAAGGCTGGGACTGAGCACCTGAACCTACATTATAAGACAATGTAGCACACAGACGTATATGTGGATCAACACTTGGAAATGTATTGAGTATATGAGGGTGTATGCATTTAAATAAACATTATCATTACTCTTTATAAAATCATTCATGCATATATGAATGACTCACATGGCTTGAACAAATCTGAAATATAATTCTCATGAATCGTGAATAGTGAAACATGAAATACAAATCTCGTGAGTCGTTATCCTTAACTTTAAAATCTCTACTCTTCTCTTATTCTCAATACTTGACGGCTAAAGGAACTTTAAACAATACTTTCAGACTCCTAATTTTATCTCATGGAGAGTAAAACTTCTTTAAAACTCAAGGACTCAAAACTTTTAGGAACTTTCATTACTTGAGAAATCTAGAACTCTTTTAAACTTGGGACACTTAGAACTCAGGATTATATAACTTTACACTCGGGAGTTTCTTCTAATCGATATAAACAATGTGAGCTACATAGATTCAATGTCTTGTCCTCCTAAGGAAGAAACCTCACATTAGGGAGAGGCGTCATACTCTTTTCAGAGAGTATAACCTCAACTCAGTGATCACTATCTCAGCCTCGGGCCCATAAATCTCAATCTTATGGTGGCACGTGGTTCTGGAGTATGATACCTCAGAATCATACCCAACTCAGTGCTAAATACTACTCCCATACTCAGCTCAGAACTCTTAGGAAATCCACCTCAAATAACTCAAGGGTCTATACTGAAAACCAAAATGTATTACTATTTGTTTTAATATAATATCATTGTGGATTTTAACTCTATTAGGACCAAAAAGGTTAAATATTTCTTAATAACTTCAAAGTACTCAAATCATAGGTGCTTATAGCACAAAAGTTCATAAAATTGCAATTCTCAAGTAGGGCTTAGTGACCCATATTTCAATCTCAAGTTAAGACTCATCAAAATGCATACTAGAGATCATAAGGATTCATAAATCATATAGAAACCTGAATTTTCAGCATTATGCTTTAAAATCTCAACATACTCATGTATCTTAATTTCTAAAATATGAAAATTATCATAATCTCAAGAAAAACAACAAAGGGTACAAACCCATACTTTAATTTTCATAAGAAAACATGTGAAACCATATATTCTTGTAATTTAAAACAACTTCTGGGAACAAGGACGAAAGGAGTTTCCTTGTTAAAACCCCACATACCTTGAATTTGAAGCTTTGGATGAACTCTCGCCATTGGGACTCTATTCGTACTCTTGAATGAGGGTTCTTGAAGCCCTTGACTTGGGAACCTTGAATCTTGACTTAATTTAGAAAATCTTTGGTGGATTCTTGAGATTCTTGGAAGAGGGTTTGGATACTTAGGGTTTTATTGAGTGAAAAGTTGATAAAAGCTTCATAGAATGCTTGTAAATGATTTTGATTTGGTGTTTGTAGGGTTTAGGAGGCTTGGAAAAAGTACAAAGTGCCCTTTTTAACTTCTATACGAAGATGGAAAAATTGAACTGGGAACCCAATTTTATGGGCCATCGCGATGCTCCACTATTGCGGTGGGTCACTGGAAATTGACAAATGGGAATCTGGGAGTCACCGCGACGCAGAGCCATCGTGTTATCCCACTGGTTGGGACCTGGAACTTCAGCGCGATATGTCACAATCGCGCTAGGCCACTGGAAATTGAATATTGGGAAATTAGGGTCCTCCACAACGCGCCATTATCGTGAAGTTCCACTGGAATTTGACAATTGCCAAATAGACCCTCTCTGCGAAGCGCCAAGCACTAAAATAACATTGTTTTACGACTAGGACTTAAAATTAGCCATAACTTCTTGCCCGGGCATCGGATTTGGGCAAATCTTATATCGATGGAAAGTTTATCAAATTTTCCATGTGATAAAAAGTATAAATTAGGGAAATTCTATATATTTAAAATGATACTCACTTAGGAAGTCACTCCTTAACTTTTTTGAGGCGAAATTCAGCTTAGGTAAAATTTAGGGTATTATATGTGATGACCACAAATATTGTAGAGTCACTCTATGTTATTTTGATAAATAAGAAAGAGTATCCCATGGCATCTATATTTAATTCAATTGCTAGGAGTTTTGGTTAGAAGTTCAGGGAGACATGCATATTCCCTTAACTATAAGATGAACAAAATGGTATCTGCCACCAAAAATAAAATAAGGGATAATATGAGTGAGGGAGACTCCTTCTTAATGGAGAATGTAAATGGGGACAACAACCAATTCACTGTGTTTGGAATAGATTCTACTACCAAAGTTAATATATGGAAAGTCGTGTTCTTTGTAGGAAGTATAACTTGGTCAAAATATTGTGCACTCACGTGATGTCTGCTTTATGATCAAAGTAAGATGATAATTATGGTTTGAGAATCTACGAGTGCTCTTTGCCTATGTATAAAGTTGAAGCATATCTCCTTGCATACTCAGATCAATTAATGTTGTCCCTTTAGAGTTCGAATAGTGTGTGCCATAGGAATTGTCAAACATGAATATTTTTCAATCCCTTATCGATACCAAATTCAAAAGAAAGAAAAGAAAATGTATTAAGGGTGTCAGTGAGACTTTTAACACCAAGATAAATAATATGCATCCACTATGTAAGAAATCCAAACACAAGAGAACCACCTGTAATTACAACAAATCCTAAATAAGCTTGTCCCACTTTGTTTTTCCAACTAAATTTAATGTATGTATTTTGAGACCCCTAAAGTTTGGTCTAATTAATTTCATTTCAGCTTTGTCAACTTCACCCTCTTTCTAGTATCGATCGACTAATTCATAGCATATATTGTGTGTACTATCTATTTCATTTTTGGACTATTTCCTATATCATTTATTATTAATCACATTTTAAGTCTACTTGAAAACCCTAAATATTCAATCAATGAGATGAATAGGTGGGTATTTATGATGCCTCAAAAAAGTAATTGCACATCAATTCACAACTATATCAATGAACGAACACTGAAAACTCATGTTTGACGACATAAGGGGTATGTCCCGGCGACCTTATATGATACTATAAGGTACACATGAATCCTCTAAGTACATTGTACATATGTATCATGGAGGGTGAAGGGTACTTGAGAATCCCTTACTCTTATGGTATCTCTGGTTTGTACGGCTATACGCATCGGGACCCATATAGCCCATGGGTGGTTAAAGATGGTTAAGCTACACATACCTAGGTTAATGATTTTAAATGCATGGTAAACCCATTTCCCTTTTTCGGCATGGTTATATTTATGTATGGTTTGTATGTATATGGTTGGTTTACTTGGTTTTTACTAGATGACATTGTATTATCCTTATCTTAAGTATATGCTAGCATTCACCCACTAACCCATCTTTAGGCGGCTGTATCCCCATGTGATGTAGGAACCCGACATTCTACTCCTTATGCTTAGTGATCAGATTTCGGATAAGTTATTAGATTAAAGTGGTGAGCTTCCATAGTTTGGAAGGAATCTATTTCATGTCATGGATTACTTTATGTACTTTTGTCATTCATAAACTTGGTTTATGGATATATCGGGGACATATCCTGACTAGGTACTCTTCGATTTAGTTTAGAGGCTTTGTATGGACAACTGTAGATTTGGGTATGGTATGGATTGGTTATGTTATATATATACATACCCACACACACATTGGATTATTGTCTTGGTTTTTGTTTATGGTTTTGGTTTGGGTTGGATTGGTTGGCTATTGGTGGGATTGACTTGGTTGGGTTGGCCTAGATATAGGCTTATCCCAAAGTCACCACATGGTTTATATGCTATCTTATTATATGTTCTGAATTTATTCGACTCAGGGTACATTTTGGTTGGTTGGGTTAGGTATCGGGGGTGGTCTCTGGTTCGGGTTGGACTTGAGATTTCCCATTATGACAAGGCCCCGACTTGGGTTATGTCACTACACTTACCATATAAAACAAAAGATCATAAAAAAATAAGGGCAATTAGTCATATAAGAATATTCTTTAATCAATTCACTTCAATTATACACAAAACTAGATCTAAATTATCAAAATAATCACAAACTAGGTTATTGTAATCCTGTAAAGAGAGGGAAATCATGCTAATTTCAATCAAAAGAAACTTATGGTTTTCAAAACTAATCTAGAATAATTAGGCGACTCAACAAAAACACAACTCCAACTTAATTTCAACACTACATATAAAAAGAAAATCAAGATTCAACAATAGAAAAATCAATACTAAATTAGGGGTTAATAAAAGTTTATACAAATTGGGGTTTTTAAGACATGATATTCTATAGATGTAAATAAATGCAAAAAAAAATTAAATCTATTAAAAAATCACAGCCAAGTTTCGCCAATTTCAAATATAAGAATCTATTATGAGACAATCACAAGCAAAATAAACCTTCAAGTTTTAAATAATAAAAAGGAATCATATAAGAGGGAGTGTAGTATTAATCCACTCGAAGAACTATAATTTTTAAAAATCCCGATGCATCACATAGTCAGCAAATAAATAGAAATTATAGTGAATGGTCATAACTTTGTTGGTTAATAGATGCAATGATAGTGATGAACCATTAAAAACTCATCGATTATTAAACCTGGAGGAGTAGTAACAACACAGTGATGAGGAGATAGTAGTGAAAGGGGAATAAAGGAGAAGAATAGGAGGAGAAGATACAAAGATGGTTGGGTGATGGCTGGTACTTTTCTTACCAAAGATGGTGAGGTCTGTGGTGGTTCACCATTGGAGCTAGTGGCGCAGTTGGGATGGTGTGGATGATGAAGAGATGAATGAATTAGATGAGGTTTTCATTGGTAGATATATCACTGGCTATAGCAGCTAGAGTTCTTGTGGTGGCGAACAATAGTAATGATTTTATGAAGGAGAAGAGAGAAAATAGAGAGAGTCGCAGATGGGTGAGGTGGAAAATGAATTAGGTTTTGGGGATTTGGGGGTTTGGTATATTAAACAGAAATAAAAATAAGGAATTTATTCTCAGTCGTTGATCACATGAGATGAAGGGTTGGGGTTAAAACCAAGGAGATGGGTCTGATCCGACTTAAAATTGGTTGAAAAATTAGGTTAGATAAACATGAATTGGATTTCTTGAAATTGAGTCAAATTGGACTCTGTTTAGGCTAAAATTGACACAAATTGAGTAAAATTAGGTTAGATTTAAATAAATTAGGAGAAATTTTGTTGAATCGGGCTTCTATTTAAAAAATTATAATAATGATATCAATAAGAATAATAATGAGAAAATAATAAAACGTCACAAAAATCGTTATTCTTAATGTTAAGTAAAATATTGTATAAACATGACAGTAATAATAATAATTTAAAATAAGTTAAGAACCTGTAAATTATGAATGCAAATTTTAATAATAATAATAATAATGATGATGATGATGATGATGATGATGATGATAATAATAATAAAGATAATAATAATAATAGATTATGTGTTTGTAAAGTATGACTATGCATATTTTGTGGAAATAAATTACTAAATATTATTTAAAATAATATATTTAAATTAATAAATTTTATATATAATAAATAAATATAAAATTAAATGATAAAATAAATTGAATACTTCAAAATCACGAATGCGACACATCAAGATTTATTTGATACTAAAATAATAAGTAAAGAAATACTAATATCCAAAACTAATAATTTTGTAAAACAACACCCTAAAAGGAATATTGAGAGGTCAAAATTGAGTGTCAAAAATATATTATATATATATGATTAGATACTTAAAATTGTTCATAAAATATTTATGTATATATTACTATAACCAATATGAGTCTAATTTGTCAGTTCAGTTCAATTTTATTTGATTTTTGTTTGAAAAAATCAAAACTAATCCAAATATTATCGGTTTTTAAAAATTCAATACAAATTAAATAAAAAAGTCAATTTATTCAACTGATTTGATTTGGTTTATCGGTTTGGATCGATTATTCCAAACTGCGAACATCCCTACCAGTAGGTTTAAATGGTGTTTTCAAACCTAATTTCAAGATGATTTTTCATTATGCTATTTTCATACATTTAATTAAAGTTTTTCACATTAGGAATAAATTTATGTATTTTTTATTTTGATAATTATATATCCAGTAACTCTCTTTTGTTTGGATGGTGGTTATTCATGGTATAGTATGGTATTGTTTCTAAGACTACTATGTTTGTTTTTATTGTTTAATAAAATATATAGTTTGATTCCATAGTTAGGTAATCATGAAAAGTTTCACTTTATGTAATCACTGATTTTGTGGTATCGCATCTACCTTAATTTTTTTCTCATGTTACCTTTATTTATTATTTAATAATCATATTTTACCCTTTATCCTACCTTTTTATAGTAGCCCTACCCAATATCCTACTTTATTCCTCCCCTTCTCCCTCCTAGTGAAAACTGGTAGTACTATTTTAGGAGTAGAGGTGGAGACTATTGAAAAGACAGCTTGATGCACTAAGCTCTTGCTATGCATAGGGCTGGATTATAAACTTCTATTGTATACAAACTTGCCTTGCATTTTTGCAAGAGGTTATTTTCACGACTTGAACCCTTGACCTCTTAATCATATGTTAGTAATTTTACCAGCTACGTCAAGGCTCAATTTCTAGAGGTTAGAGCTGTAGACCGCCATTTTTTTGCGTGTATGGTTTATATGAATTTCACACTAGTTACTGATACCATTAATGGGATATTAATAGTTTAGTGACTACACTTATAGCACCATTGGTGATCTAATCCTCATTGTGGAAGCTCTATTTGTAATGGTATTACGCCAACCATCATTTTACTTTTTGGGATCCAGACCAAGAAATTCTTGAAAAACTCGACATAGATTCCAAAGTCATTCATATCCCATTTTCATCAGGAAAAACTTAACAGGAAAGACGATTTGCATTTCCAAGAACAAGCCAGATGAACCTATTAATATATTTTGAACCCGTGAAACTTGGCCATTTTGGCTCAGTAGCCAGTTTAAAAACATAATGTAACATTTAAACACAAGCTTTAAAAAATATACTGTATAGACACATTTATGATGTCATCCATTATTATGACGCGAATTACATCTTGGAAATGGGCTCGTGGTACGACGAAATCATGGCTATTACTTTCGGTAGAGATAATCCATTGGATGAAAGGTTAAAAAAAAAGAAAGAAGAAGGAGATAAGCAACATAGAGAGGTACCCAAATATGCAGATTTATTCAAAGAAAAATCTTACATGCATGAAAATAACAAAGTTCCACCAAAACAAGTCATAATGGTACAAGGGGAGCCAACATGACATGGAAAACATCTGAAGTTCAATCTTTAATTATACAAGAGAATCTACAATATGATGTTATTGGTAAATTCTCTTATGGTAAACCGAAGATTAATGTTTTACGTAGAATAATCCCTACTCAGTGTGGCATAAAAGAAGATTGTATAATAGGGGTATTGGATTCACGACATGTTCAAATAAGATTGAATCAGCTTGAGGATTATATGAATTTGTTGTCAAATGTAGCTATCCATATTAAGGCCAATGATGTATATGGGAAAATGAGGACTCTCAAATGGGATCCGTGGTTGGAACCAGATGTTGAAACGACCATTGGAATTGTATGGATATCAATGCTAGATCTACCATTGAATTTCTTTGCCAAAGAAGCAATTTTTTCGATTGCTTCAGTAATAGAGAAACCTTTGATGATGGATATGGAAACAAAGAATCACACAAGGCCAAGTTGTGCAAGAGTGAATATTGAAGTGGACTTGGTAGCTAAGTTACCTCACAAAGTAAGAATCAATGAAGAAAATTATGTAAGTGGTAAGATTAAATCAAAATGGATCAGTATTAAATATGACTATAAGCCAAAATATTGTCCAGAATATTGTTTACAAGGCCATGATGAAAATTCATGTTGGAACAGTCACCCATAAATTTATGAACAGATTCAAGAGCAAAAAACAGAAAAAGAAAATGCATCAGGAAAAGGGGAGAAGCAGAAGGAACAAGTGCAAGCAACAACACAGGGGCATAATAGAAATTAATGGTTACTCAGTAAGAATAAGTGTAAAGAGATAGATTTGGTCATATAATTAGGGAGATGGGGGATAAGCAGAAGAATTACAACAGTCAAATTTATTTGAGGCTTTAAATCAAGATCAACAAGATTGTCAAAATGAGCAGCAGAAGGAAAGTACCAAGGACTGGGTAAATAGAAATTTCCCCAAGGATGTAACAGAAGAAAGGAAAATATTGAAAACAAAACTGGAGAAGATAGGGAAGAAGTCATACATAACAATAAAGAAGAAGGGCAACAGGGTAAAAATCAGAATCAGGATGAGAAGACAACAGAACAAGTAACAACAGAAATGTGGAATAAAGATCATCAGAAGCAGGAGAATAAGAGTATGAATAATCAGGATGAAAAGGAGGAGAAAAATTCAGAGATGGCTCTTATGCAATTTGAACACACAAACAAGAGTACACAGATAATGGAGGATGTGGTTCCCATTGCAGTTGAAGTAGGTAGGGGTGGGTGTTCGGTCGTTTTGGTCTGATTGTTTAATATCGATTTGGTTTATTAGTTTTCAGATTGACAAAAATGACATCCATAACCAAACCGAATTTATTGCGGTTTGGTTCGGTTTTTACAAATTTGGTTTGGTTATTTCAGATTTTTATTTCAATTTGAAATATTAAAGTAGTTAGCCTCTCTTTTTCATAACTGAGCATTTAAAATTGATGAATTTTTATAGAAAAATTATTTTTTTCAAAACTATTTTCATTTTCAAATATAAATAACTATAAATAACTCAACATGAAGGAAATGAAATAAAATAATCATAAGCTTGACATAATACATAACATCATTAATCATTAAATATAATAGAACCTTGCATAAATAGTCCATAAAACAGTCCAAAGTCACCAAAATAGTCTATAAAATATTTGAGTCACTAAAACAATCCATAAACAGCCTGTGATGTAAGCGAATTTGTTGTGAAATTTTAATTATGAATGTGAATTACTAAATATTATATATATATAATATAATATTATATTATATATATTATATATATATATATATTTTATTTATTTATAAAATTTTGGTCTTTTGATTTAACCGATTTTTTTTAAAAAAATTGGAAACCAAAACGAAAAACTAAAATTTTAAAATTACAAACCGAATTCGATCCAAAAAACTGAAAAATCAAAACCAAAATTAAATTTTGGTTTGGTTTTTCAATTTTTTCGGTTTAAACTAAAATATACCTACCATCTAGGTAACCTGCTGGAGTTTGTTAATAGTAAAGAAGTTGATTTAGATGAAAACAATATGGAGGATAATATTGACAAGGTGACAAAAGAAGGAGATTTATCTCCAGATCAAGCTCGATCTTTCAAACAAAAGCATGGAAAGAGATAGAAGAAGAATATAAATACAAGTGCAAGCAATATGCAAGCAAGGAGTCACATAATGAAAACTTTATCAAAATGAATGGCTTAACCAGGAATATTAGATAAGTTAATACACAGAAAGCTTTTACAAGGCTGATTACAATGCATAGAAGATTACATTTTGGTTTTATAGGGCTAATGGAACCTTTTCAGGAAGTTCATTTAGTGGAAGAGTATAAAAGAAAATTGTGCATGCAGCATGCAGTGTTGAATTATTTAGGTAAAATATGGGAATTTGTGGATCAGAATATTGAATATTCTTTAATTAGGTATGGGGAACAAATGCTTAGTATTAAGCTGGTGGACCAATCAAAGTGAATAGAAGTTGCTGTTTCTTTCGTTTATGCTAAATACAGCCAAATGGAAAGATTATTATTGTGGGAATCTTTGGGAGAGATTGCAAATAATATTCAACAACCATGGTTAGTAAGGGGGACTTTAATGTGATTAGAAGTGAGGAATAAAAGCTTCGTGGATTGTATGTAACAGTAGATGAAAATAAAGACTTTAATCACTGTATTAGCATGTTCAATTTGGATTATTGTGATTTTAAGGGAAGTAGGTTTATTTGGTGGAATGGTAGAGGGGATGAGGATTGCATATTTAAAAGGCTCAACAGAATTCTTGTAAATGATAAATTACAGGAGTTATTTCCATTTTTATAATTAGAAAATTTAGCGAGGAGTGGATCTGACCATGCTCCAGTGTTGCTTAAGCTTAGCACATCCACTGAACAAATGATCAGACCCTTCAGATTTTTGAATATCCGGCTGAAAGAAGATTCATGTTTAGATGTTATCAGGACAAGTTGGAATACAGATTGTGAGGGAAATCCTTTCATCAAATTCCATCAAAAGATGAAAAAAACTAAAGCTGCATTGATTGAATGGAGTAAGAAAAGTTTTAGAAATATTTTCCAAAAAATTGCCACTCTGGAAGAAATCATCAGGGTCAGAGAACAACAATTTGAAATTGATCCATCTGGTAATAATAGAGCAATCTTGTCACATGCTCAAGCATAGTTAGCAATTCAACTCAAAAGAGAGTGAATTTTGGATACAAAAAGCTGAATTTGAATGATTTAAGGATGGAGAAAAAATTACTATGTTTTTTCATACTTTAGTCAAAGAGAGAAGGTCCAAATTAAAGATTAGCAAAATCCAAAATGCAGAGGGAATTTGGCTAGACAAGCCAGAAAAAATAAATGAAGCAGCGAAAGCATTTTATTCGAAGCAATTTGAAAAACAAGAAGATGCAGAAGATTTTACAATGTTAGAGGAGGTGCCCAGGTTAGTCACTAAATATCAAAATGATGATTTGAAGAAAATCCCCACTTTGGAGGAAGTTCAGCAAGCAGTATTGGTTTTAAACAGAAACAGTACTGGAGGTCCAGATGGGATGACTAGAGCTTTTTTCCAGGATGCATGGAGTATTATTACTAATGATTTATATCAAATGGTTATAGCTTTTTTCCATGGTTAGGATCTTCCTAGATTTATCATACATACTAACTTGGCTTTGTTGCCAAAGAAATTAGTGGTAAATACTTTTTCAGATCTAAGGCCAATTTCCCTTAGTAATTTTGTGAATAAGATTTTCTCTAGAATTATTCATGAAAAAATTAAGGGAATTCTTCCTTACATAGTATCTGAAGAACAAGGTGGTTTTATGCAAGGAAGGAGCATAGCTGATAGTATTTTAGTGGTACAAGAGATTGTAGTTCAAATTAGAAAGAGGGGCAAAATCCCTAATATGGTTATGAAGCTTGATATGATGAAGGCTTATGACTGGGTAGAGTGGTTATTTATGGTAAAAGTATTGAGGAAGCTAGGTTTCTGTGAGTTGCTGATTGACATAGTTTACAGGCTTTTGTCAAATAATTGGTATTCCATTTTGTTGAATGGACAACCAAAGGGATTATTCAAATCCACCAGAGGTCTTAAACAAGGTGATCCTTTGTCACCAACTTTGTTTATTATTGCAGTAGAGTTAATATCTAGGGTATTTAAGAAACTATTATCATATAAGGAGTTCAAGCTTTTTAGGATGCCCAGGGGAAGTCCTAAGCTAAATCACCTAGCTTTTGCAGATGATATGATTATTCTTCGTAAGGTAGAACTAAGCACTTTACAGTTGGTGAATTCTACTCTAGAAAGATATGATAGGGTATCAGGACAGAAAATAAACATAGAGAAGAGTGCCATTTATGTGTATCATAGTGTGTCAAATGGAGTACTTGTGATGGCAGAAGTTGATACAGGTATTTTGAGGAAACAATTTTCTTTTAATTACTTGGGTTGTCCTATTTTTTATATGCAGAAGAAGAAGGTGTAATATCAACATATAATGAATAGGATAAGTTCAAAGTTACAATCTTGGAAAGGGAAGTTGTTATCTTATGGGGGTAGAGCAGTTCTCATCAAGCATGTCTTACAAAGTATCCCTATTCACTATTTATCAGTAATAAATCCTCCTAAAAATGTTATAAGTATCATTTAGAGGGAAATTGCTAAATTTTTCTAGAGTAGTATTGTAGGTGAAAATGGTAGAAATTGGGTAGCATGGAGTTCTATATGTCTCCCAGAAGAATAAGGAGGATTGGGTTTTAGAATATTACAGGATGTCTCAACAACCCTTTTTTGTAAGTTATGGTGGATTTTTAGGACACAAAAATCCATATGGATTATTATCTGATGAACAAGTATTGCAGGAGGTATCATCCAAAGAAAGTTGAATAGAAATCAGGTGGTTTTCAAGTATGGAAAAAGATGTTGCAAGTAAGGGAGCTAATAGAACATCTTATCATTTGGCAAATCAGAAGAGAGGATGTTTACTTATGGTATGAAAATTGGAGTGGATTAGGTGATCTGTATACTATCACTGAGAAGAGTTATGAATGGGATGAAAGATATCAATGGGTGAAGACCATAATGCTAAATGATAGGTGGGATGAATAAAAGCTAAGGAGCATTTTTGATGAAATATGGTAGCCCATATGATGAATAAAGTTAAAATAGGGAAAGTTCATGAGAAAGATACGATAATTTAGAGTTTGGAGGCTAGAGGTGATTTCATAGTAAAATCTACATGGATCTATGTGAGGTAGAGGGGAGAATCCAATGAATTCTCTAAGCAGTTATGGATAAAAGGGATGCCTTTTAAAATTATTTTCTTTATGCGGAGAATGTGGAAAGGAAGGATTACTATAGATGATACATTTATAAGATGGGGCGGTGCAAGGTCCTTCTAAGTATTGGTGTTGTCAAAACCCAGCACAAGAGACCATTGCACATATGCTACTAAGATCATTTTCAGCTAACAGGACCTGGTCCTATTTTTCTTCTTTTGTAGGAATAAACAGACAAGGTAGGAGTTTAAGAGAGACAATATATGCTTGTTGGAATGATCAGGTGAAATCAAGAGAAAAGGCATATTTTAGAGCCATACCAGCAATTATAATATGGGAAATATAGAGGAGAAGAAACAACAAAAAGCATGAAGGGAAGGAAGTCAGTATACATAGGTTAATATTCAATGTTACAAGGCACTTAAGGATGCTTCTTGAAGTGAGGAAACCATTAATGGATTTTGCTATAGAATGTCCAGCTATATTACATCAACTAAGTTAGTTAAAACCTAGAGTTACAACTAAAATTGCACTTTGGGAATTTCCAGATCATGGTTGGTGTAATATAACACCGATGGTGCATCTAAAGGGAATAAAGCTCATGGGCATTTTGTTTAAGGGATGATAATTGTAATACCACAAAAAAAAATCCAAACCAATATTAGTGCCATGCTTCAAGCTCATGCATGGTACATCATGGTTTTTTGTATAGTTTTATGAGTTATTTAGGTGTAAATTAAGGATTCAAATAACTCTCATCTATCAGACTAATCAAAACATTCCTTACCGATCGAATTCTTGGGAAGGATATTGCTATAGTCAACTTCAAATGAGCATATATCCATTATACTATGAATTTTTGAGCTCCTAATCCACCTACAGATATATAATTGAATTATTTTTCCAATGATACCAATTTCAACAAAATCCAATATCAGAGCAAAAAGTTATACACATTTTACTCCAGCATGTTCGCCAGGCAAATGAGTGACGACATGAGCTGACAGCTTATCACAAGTCTGACGGCTTATCATCCCATGTCGTTAGGCTTAGATAGAAACCCAAAAATTCCATATCCGAGGTGATGAACTGGGCTGACGGGCAATCACTGATCTGACAGCTTATCAACCTTGGTCGTCCGCTCATAATTTCAGCAACTGAGAAATGATTTAATAGGGGTATTTTGGTCCTTTTTAGTCACTCTAATCACGGTATTAAAGCCCTAAGAAGGATATTATCCCATTATTTTCTCATTCTCCTCAAGAATAAGAACATTCTCTCCCAAAAGGTGGTTAAACCCTAGTCAAGAAAAATCAAGAAAAAGCCTAAGGATTTCTTCAAGAACCTTCAAGAAACATTATATCTCTTTCAAGATCAAGCTTTAAGGTATCTCATAGTGTTGATCCATGGATCCCTTTCATCTATGGAGCTGAAGAATCAAGTTTTAAATCATGAATTGTGATTATCTTTTTGTGGTATGATTATGTTCATGTAGATGGTTGTTATTTGGTTTTCAAGATGGTATCTTGATGTATTTTCATGAAGTCTGTGAGCATGTTAGTTAAAATCCATGAACTTGGGTGGCTTAAGATTGTTAAATTGATAAGTATACCAATGCCCAGTTGTGTATGTAAGGTATTTGATAAAATACCTAGAATGATAGAAATCATGTAATATAGCTTAGGGGTGAACTATATGATAAATTCATGCTAGTCTATTATGTTCAAAGGGCTCACATGTCATTTTTGTGCAATATATGTGTTAATGGAATGTACATGATGATTGGAGAATGGATTCATAGTTTGTCTATATGCATTCCATGTTATGTACAAGATCATGATTATGAAGTACCACATGAGTTATCCCCAATTATTATAGTATGAACTATTGATATTGGTTATGTATTCAAGAATATCAAGTATTGTCAGT
Organism: Capsicum baccatum var. pendulum; assembly: GCA_030864225.1. Lineage (NCBI taxonomy): Eukaryota > Viridiplantae > Streptophyta > Magnoliopsida > Solanales > Solanaceae > Capsicum > Capsicum baccatum. The sequence goes on from CM061551.1 coordinate 72,990,079, forward strand.
TTCTTTCTATCAAGTCCTAGGGATATTTGTACCCAAAAAATATAGCCGTATTCCTAGAGCGAAGTCATGTTTTAATGATATCCTCAGTCAAGCCATGATCCATAGAACTCAGTCAGTCAGGTGACTCAGGAAAACTCAGAAATCTCAGTAATCTCAGTAGTTTAGTAATCTCAGTGATCTCAGTACTCAATAATCTCCGCAACCTCAGTATTCCCATTAATCTCAGTAATCTCATCAACTCAGTCAAGTTATTAGATATCAGTAGTATTTCGTCAGTCACAAAACTCAGTAAACTCAGCCCATATACAGTTTAGTTAATCATGATCAGTCTATTTAGATGGAAGTAGGAGTTAGCACTGAGTGAGCCCAAGGATGGGAACTCACCTGTTATTTTGAGGATATGATTCTTAGCAATCATCCTTGCACTCCAAAACTACGTAGCTAGCATAGGTTGAGACATCATAGCCTATTATATGAGGGTAGATGAGGTGGCTTAACCCGCTATATGAGGGTTCCCACTGTTCTCATTAGAGTAACCTGTTATCTAAGGGTCACTCACAGTTGTCTTTACCAGTGGTATGGTATTGAAACCCTTCCAATCAGTGCAGATATTGGACCCCAGCTTAGCTATAATGGCATATATGTGGCATGTCGGTTAAAAAACTACTTCTCACAGTTTCAGTTACTAATTTCAGGACTGTTAGATACAGTTACCCAGTCTTAGTAAAAGAACTTAGATAGTTCTTCAGATTTCAGAACTACCAGACACAGTCACCCAGTCTCAATAAAAGAACTTAGATAGCTCTTCAAATTTTAGAACTGTCAGATATAATTCACTCAGATATAATATAGAGCTCAGATAGTTCAATCAAATTCAGGACTATCAGATACAGTCACCCATGTTATCAGTTATATCAGTCATGTTATCTATCAGTATATATATTTTATCAGTACTCAGATTCAGGACTGTCATATACAGTCAATCAGACTAGTTCTTCATAGTTAGAACTGCTAGAAATAGTCATTCGTGTATCAGCAATATATATATTATCCGTCCCTCAGTAGTTGGTAATATAGTATCAGTTCTTTACTATTCAGTGAATCAGTTCTTAATGTAAGTAAACTCATGTTATCAGTATTCAGACTCAGTAATCAGTATCACCACGAGTTTAGTTACAGTTACTTATGCATGTATGTTTTCTTACGTTCATATCAATCAGCATTGTTCATGCATATAAACCTTTGCATTTAGCCTACCTTACTCATATACTCAGTACATTCAATCGTACTGATGCATTCACGCTATGGTGTTTTATTTTACGCCATAGGTTCAGAGGCACAAGTTTTAGAGTAGTAGTAGCATTGTGGATTTTAGTAGTCAGAATTAGCAGCGAGTCCTCATTCTCTGAGGACATGATTACTACTTAATTACTTCAGTATTTCAATTCTGCTTTTAGTATTCGGGAGTTAGTTAGAGACATGTTCCTTCCACTCCCTACTTCAGACAGTTAGAGGCTTTTAGACTAGATTACAGACTAGATTCAGACTTCAGTATTTTAGTTTTGTTTTGATTTTATGATACCACTTTGTTCAGACATTGTTATTATTCTGATTATGTTTTATATTGAACCTTATGGCCTTTCAGTTCATATTTCGATCTTTATATACATATATTATGTAGTGTACAGGTACAGATATCTGTCATGGGTTGGCTTGTGGTCCTTCGGGGTCACAAGCAGCGTGTAGCATTTCGGGATCCAGATTCGAGGCATTACCAACTTTTTATCAGAGCCTAAGGTTCAACAGTGTCCTAAGAAGTCTGAAATCCGCATCTAGTAGAGTCTTGTACATGGGTGTGTTGTGCACCACACTTATGTGCAGGAGGCTATGAGATATTTTAGGAACAATTTTCCTTCTTTCATGTCTCAGATTGTGCTATAGAAAGGTCGTCTAAGAAACTCAAGTAGATTCTCATCATAATCCACTCATGTCAACTCCACCTTACTTTCAAGGTATCAGAAATAGTGAAGCTCAAGTCCTATAGATAGGGATTTCTAAGACAGTCCCTGCAGTTAGTTATAGGACTAATCATAGACTCAAAAGTATCCCATCAGTCTAGTTCTGTCCCAAAATTATACATATTTCATTCATGAACATGAGAACTCATTCTTGAACCCGAATTTAGATATTCCATTAGATCCCTTCTCAGAATCCTAAGAAGCATAGACCTAGAGTTAGAAGTATAAACCCAAGAGTTTGGCAGTAGTAGAGTTGGGATAATATCATCCAGATTAAAAAAATTATGTATTCATGGGGATAGTTGTACCAAAGTGAATTAGTAGGATTGAACAGTGCAAGCAAAAAATTAAGACTATTTATTTAAAATTAAGTGAATAGAGATGGATGTGAATTAGGAATGTGATATTAGTAGTATATGAGAAAATACTAGTAGATAATGTGTTTAGTAAGACAAGCTTGTGTCGAATAGAGTAAGTATGTGGTGATGATTGCAGTTCAATCCAGAGCTTAGTAAAGTATTCACAGACTTAAGATGATGGCTTAAACTTAAGGGAGAGATGATAGATCAAGTAACCAATTCAGGCTCTCAAAATTCTAGTAGTAGTGCTAGTATGAATAGAAAAAGAAGTAAGGGAAGATGATTCTCGATCCATCCTTATCTCAGTACAAGTTTTGTACTTTAGTCAGCATAATGCCTACACATGTTTCATAACTCAGTTCCATGAACACAACTTATATTCACACATTTTTCATAGAATCTTGAGCACTTCCAGTTCCCTGCATAAGAAGTTCCAACTCACTCAGTATTTTGAATCATGTCTCATGAACACAGAAACTCCAACCTCAGGTCATGCAGTTTATGACTCATGTACATATATCATGATTTACAAGTATACTCAGCCTCCATGAATCATGCTATGCCTCCACTGATCAGATAAATTCAGACTATGTTATGTATATCCTCAGTTCAGACCTTTTTAGTAAATCTATGTTGTTGATATTCTATTTCTCTGGTTTTAGTCATATGTCAAGTTCAGTCAGTGTCTATTCATGGTTTAGGTCCTCCTGATTTAACCCTTTAGTAAGCTCTCTTTGTGAAAATAGTATAGTGATGAGCAATTGCTTAGATGGGAAAGAGTAAATATATTATTCTAAGATAAGATTGTTGCATGCTTAGTGTACAGGAGGGTGTAGTTATGAAGATAGGCTTGAATGTCATGTTAATATGCAAGTAAATGGATAGAAAGAGGTAGTATTTAAAATTTGGGAAAGTACAAAGTGTGAATGTATATTTGGATCCTTGACTTATGTCAGTCCCCTTCGCGTACTATGAAAACTCAGTTGCTATCTCAGTTATAGTTTCAGTATTCAGTACCCAGTAATCATGTTTAGTTCCAGAATTTAGTATCTCAGTATCAATCTAAACCTCAGTTATCATCATTTAGTTCCAGTAAGAATCTTAGTTACAGTCTTAGTTATAGTGTCAACTTCAGTTCTGTAATCAGATCAGAAAACTCATTTTAATTTTAGACTTGCTTGACCATAGCGTACAGTTATCACTTACTCAGTTATAGGTATTTCAATACCTCAGTCTATGGAATGTTTCCAAATCATGTAGTATGCTTGGTCTCACATTTGTAAATAATACAGACTTCATGAATCCGTGCTTAGTCACCTCATGTTACTAAGTTAGTCCTTACCTCCTATGTAAATACTCTTTAGTCTCAGTCCAGTTATTTGAACTAAGTATAGACCAGTCTCACATGCCCAGTATTCAACTATCAGTTATTCAGTTAATCAGACAAGTTAGTATGTTTATGCATTCATGCTCAGCACCTCGTAAATCTTTCAATAGTCTCAGTTGCAGTGCATGAAGCTTAGTTACTTCATATTAGATGATGTTCATAGGCCTCAACACATCTTACCGAATCTCAATCAGGTTATGATTTTGTTACTCAGCTATCTTATATAGATATATTCGTATAGTTCAGTTTTTATGTCCCTAGCTATGCGCCCTAACCAAAATCTCATGAAAGAATGTAACCATTCTAAGATGAACCAACTAGATAGGTGTAAGATCATCTCATTTCATGTATCATGACTCAGTTTTAGATCTCAGACATTCAATCATGATTTAGTTCTTAGGTGCCTTGTACACCACCTTAGTTTTTCTCAGTATCTCAGATAAGTCAGCATTGTTTAAGGGACATAGGGTCCCAAGGGAGAGATATACTATGAACCCCTGAACTTTTATAACTTAAACATACCATTCTTTCTTCACATGATGAATCCAGTTTTAAGTAAGGGGTACTCATAAGTTGACCCTCAAGTTCAAATCTCAATCGTGATCCATGTATTTAGGGGCTCAGTTCAGTTCACAAAATTTAATTTATGTGTCATGTCTCAGTTACAGTTATGTTCTTAGGCTCCAATTCATGCATACTTCTAGCATAATCATGTGGTAATTAATACATTTTAGTTTACATAAAAGTTTCTCTTGAACTTACTCAGTTTCATGTTCAAATTACGATTACAGACTAGGTATTCAGTTCATGCTCAGATCCCTATTTTAGACTTGGTACTAAGTACCCTTGAATATTTATCCATGCATTCATATATCAGTTCAGGCATGTAATCATGCATCAGATATGCATTCTCATTGTGAGAAACTCAGTTCATCAGAACACTCAGTCATGCATCAGATATTCATGTTCAGTATGTTATATTCAGCTCCTCAATCATGTCAGTCATGAAATCATATTTTAGTAGTGTATGTCCTGTACGTACTTCAGTTGATTTTTTCTTCCATCTCAGTCAGTCTTATTCGAGGACGAATGTCTCCAAAGGGGAGATATTGTAATACCCCCCCAAAAATCCAAACCAATATTAGCGCTATGCTTCAAGATTATGAATGGTACATCATGGTTTTTTTTTCTATAGATTTTTGAGTAATTTAGATGTATATTAAGGCTTCAAATAACTCCCAGCTATTGAACGAATCAAAGCATTCCTTACCGATTGAATTCTTGGGAAAGATATTGCTATAGTCAAATTCAATTAAGAATATATCTCGTTATACTATGAATTTTTGAGCTTACGACCCACCAACATATATATAATTAAATTATATTTCCAACGATACCAATTTTACCAAAATCCGATATCGGAGCAAAAACTTATACCTATTTTACTTCAGCATGTCCGCCTAGCAAATGAGTGACAACATGAGCTGACGACGTATCACAAGTCTGATGGCTTATCAGCCCATGTCATCAATCTTAGATAGAAACCCAAAAATTCCAGCTCCCAGGTGATGACCTGGGGTGACGGGCTATCATAGATCTGACGGCTTATCAGCCTTGGTCGTCAGCTGATAATTTTAGTAACTGAGAAGTGATTTCGTAGCAGTATTTTGGTCTTTTTCCCTCACTCTAATCATGATATTAAATTCCTGAGAAGGATATTATCCCATTATTTTCTTATTCTCCTCGAGAATAAGAACATTCTCTCCCAAAGGGGGGTTAAACCCTAGTCAATAAAAATCAAGAACAAACCTAAGGATTTCTTCAAGAACGTTTAAGAAACATTAGATCTCTTTCAAGATCAAGCTTTAAGGTATGCGTAGTGTTCATCCGTTGATCCCTTTAATCCATGGAGCTCAAGAATCAAGTTTTAAATCATGAATTGTGATTATCTTTTTGTAGTATGATTATGTTCATGTTGATGGTTGTTATTTGGTTTTCAAGATGTTATCTTAATGTATTTTCATGAAGTATGTAAGCATGTTAGTTGAAATCCATAAACTTGGATGGCTTAAGATTGTTAAATTGATAAGTATACCTATGTCCAAAGTTGTGCATGTAAGGTGTTTGATAAAATGCCTAGAATGATAGAAATCATGTAATATAGCTTAGGGTTGAACTATATGATAAATTTATGCTAGTCTATTATGTTCAAAGGGCTCACATGTCATTGCTGTGCAATATGTGTGTTAATGGAATGTACATGATGATTGGAGAATGGATTCATAGTGTGTCTATATGAATTCCATGTTATGTACAATATCATGATTATGAAGTACCATATGAGTTATCCCCAATTATTATAGTATGAACTATTGATGTTGGTCATGTATTCAAGAATGTCAAGTATTGTCAGTTTCCTTCTATCGAGTCCTGGGGGTACTTGTACCCAAAAAATATAGTTGTGTGCCTAGATCCAAGTCATGTTTTCACGATATCCTCAGTTAAGCCATGATCCATAGAACTCAGTCAGTCAGGTGACTCAGGAAAACTCAGAAATCTCAGAAATCTCAGTAGTTCAGTAATCTCAGTACTCAATAATCTCAGTAACCTCAGTGTTCCCATTAATCTTATTAATCTAATGAACTCAGTCAAGTTGTCAGATATCAGTAGTATTCCGTTAGTGACAGAGCTCAATAAACTCAGCCCTTGTATAGTTTAGTTAATCATGATTAGTCTATTCAGATGGGAGTAGGAGTTAGCACCGAGTGAGCCCAAGGATGGGAACTCACCTGTTATTTTGAGGGTATGATTCTTAGCAATTATCCTTGTGCTCCAAAACTACATAGCCAGTGTAGGTTAAGACATCATAGCCTATTATGTGAGGGTAGATGAGGTGGCTTAACCTACAATATGAGGGTTCTCACTGTTCTCATTAGAATAACCTGTTATATAATGGTCACTCATAGTTTTCTTTACCAGTGGTGCGGTATTCAAACCCTTCCAGTCAGGGCAGAGATTAGGTCCTAGCTTAGGTATAATGGCATATATAGGGCATGTCGATTAAATAACTACTTCCCATAGTTTCAGTTACTAATTTCAGGACTATCAGATAAAGTTACCCAGTCTCAGTAAAAGAACTCAGATAGTTCTTTAGATTTTAAGACTATCAGATACAGTCACCCAGTCTCAGTAAAAGAACTCACATAGTTCTTCAGATTCCAGGACTGTCAGATACAGTCCACTAAGATATAGTACAGAGCTCAGATAGTTCCATCAAATTCAGGACTGTCAGATACAGTCACCGATGTTATCAGTTATATCAGTCATGTTAGCTATTAGTACACACATGTTATCAGTACTCAAATTCAGGACTGTCAGATACAGTCAATGAGACTAGTTCTTCATAATTAGAATTTTCAGAAACAGTTATTCATGTATAAGTAAAATATATATTATTAGTTCCTCAATATTTGGTAATATAGTATCAATTCCTCACTATTCAGTGACTCAGTTCTTAGTGTCAGTAAACACTTGTTCTTAGTATTCAGACTCAGTAGTCAGTATCACCACGAGTTTAGTTATAGTTACTTATGCATGTATGTATTCTCACGTTCATATCAATCAGCATTGTTCATGCATATAACTCTTTGCATTTATCTTACCTTACTCGTATACTCAGTATATTCAGTCGTACTAATGCATTTGTTCTATGGTGTTTTATTTTACGCCATAGATTAAGAGGCATGAGTTTCAGAGCAGTAGTAGCATTGCAGATTTCAGTAGTCAGAATTATCAGTGAGTCATCATTCTCCGAGGAAATGATTACTACTTAATTACTTCAGTATTTCAATTCTTCTTTTAGTATTCGGGAGTTAGTTAGAGACATGTTCCTTCCACTCCCTACTTCAGACAGTTAGAGGCTTTTAGACTAGATTACAGACTAGATTCAGACTTCAGTATTTTAGTTTTATTTTGGTATTGTGATACAACTTTATTCAGACATTATTATTATTCAGATTATGTTCAGTATTGAACCTTATGGCCTTTCAGTACATGTTTCTGCATTTATATACATATATTATGCAGTGTACATGTACAGATATCTATCATGGGTTAGCTTGTGGTCCTTTAGGGTCATGAGCATCGTGTAGCATTCTAGGTAGCAGATTCGAGGCTTTAAAATAATGGAGACTTACTGCATTCAGAAGGATCAATCATGGAAGATTCAGATAACATGTTAGCATAAGAAGAAGCCATTCAACAAGTAGTACAACATTGTAGTCAGTCAAGACAAGAAAAGTTATCATACAGATTGATTCACTGGCTATGCAGAAGTTATTAACTCAATAATGAGAAATACCATGGATGCTAATAGATACAGTGAATAGGGTCAGGATACTATTACAGTACAAGTAGGTATAATTTACTCATATATATAGGAAGGTGACCATGCGACTGATTATTTATCCAACTTAGCATTTGAAAAGAAGAACTTCATAATTTCAGATTTCAACCAGTTACTTTGTGCAGGAAGAAAGTTACTAAACACCTGACAAGCTACAATGTCCATACTTGAGATTAAAAGTAGCAACATGCTAATACATCTGGAAAGGATATAACAAGTGCGTTCACTAATATTTTATCTACAAACGGAGCTGAACAAAAAAGTGGAAATACTATGTCTATTTACATCATCCAACAAGGAGGAACCTCAATAGATCAGGGGTCACCATGTCAGAGAATGCAAGCAGCTGAATGTAGAGTTTTTCATCAACTATCAGCGAGGCCGAGTTTTCCATTTCCATCACAGCTACAACTACAAGTGGGTATATAAGAGTCAGACTAGATCTGACGTAAATAGGAGTACAGATGAACAAGTCAAGAGACTTACAAGAGGAAAAGAATGAGTTTCAGTAGACAAGACCCTCCTTTTAGCACCAAAAAGCATAGGTAGAATACTGAAGATTTCACCTGAAGAAAGTAAAGGTTAGATTTGGATGCGTACAAGAAGAAATGAAGATATTTGCTTACTCATACAAGATGGAAGCAACCGAAATAAGCAGCAAAGGAATGGTACTGGTCACCCAAAGCTGAACAAGAAAAAATCAAAGGTAAAGGAAGATAGCTATGGAGAAAGAGGCGATGAAAGGGAAAGATTAGATGAGATAATTAATTTAGGAACCCTACTATTTCTTAAATGGGTAAAGTGGGGTGGATCAATAATATGGGCCGAGTTTTATTTATTTGGTCATTTTTGGGTCACATATATTTTTAAGATTCACAATGTCTATTCATGTATTTAAACTCTTTGTAAGTTGATTAAAAAAAATCAAAATTAAACCAAAAAAAAGATGTCATCCATTTTGACTTCTAAAACTATCCAAAACTCGAATACAAGTCTTTAATATTATATTTTATTCCCCCATCTACTCCAACAAATATCTATATTTCCCCTACATTTTTCAGATTTTTATTTTTAATTAAAAAATTAGCCACCAAAAGAGCTTTTGTTTTTCACCAACTTTTTCTGATTCCGATGACTTGTTCGGTGAAATCTTCCTCATCATAACTAAAAATCTCCAATCTTGCTCATTTCCTCTGTTGTTATTCTTTTTTTAAAAAACAATTCAAAAAATATTTTTCTACCATTTTTACTAGCTTAAAAAGCGTTCAAAATCCACCTAATAGCTCATTAGTAGATAGATTCTAGTAGTTTAGAAAAATTTATCCTACGTTCATAAAGAAGGATAGAAAGTGTCCTTATATATGTTGGATGTCGCTATCAATGGATTTTGGCCAATATTGAGGATAAATATCATTTAGAGGTCTTTGGTATCCCCCACACCATACTGGAAGTCGATGATAATAACTCAGTTAAAGATTAGAGCTCGGGTGGTCATCCAATGGATATAGATGATCATCCAATAGAATACGAAGATCCCAAATTATTTCAAGAAGATAAAGGCGAGTGTGGATCAAGATTATATCCGACCCATACCTTTCCTGATAGAACTATTTTAAAAATAGAACAAATATTTAGTAGTAAGAATGAGCTAAAAGTTTAATTAGACGTAGTATTGGTGAGGAAGTCTTTTGATTATATCAAATTGAAGAGTTGTAGTAAAAACTTCAATGTGAAATGCGTATCTCCTAGTTGTGCATGGATGTTACAAGCAAGGAATTATGAATTCACTGCAAGATTTTGTATCTATAAGTATGTTGACAATCATACATGCAACATTGAAGAAGCCACACGCAGCCATAAGAAAATCTCAGCCAAAGTTATTTATGTCGCTTTGTGTGAATTTGTATCGCAATAGCAATGGTCCAAACACTAAAGAGATTAATAGAATTATTGTCTAGGAATTTTACTATAGTCCAAGCTATTGAAAATGTTAGATGGAATGTGTGATTGCCAAGCAAATAGTTTGAGGGACATTGGGGCATGAGTATTCTTGTTTGCCATCTTTTTCCTACATGATTGATACTCTTAATGTTGGCTCTCACTATTTCAGTATGGTGAACAGGGATAATTGTAGGTTTATATATTGTTTTTAAGCCTTGGGATGTTGAATTAAGGGATTCACCCACATGATAAAAGTTATTGTGGTTGACGACACTCATTTACATAGTAAGTACGAGGGCGTGCTGCTAAGTGCGGTTGTACAAGATATGGAGAAACATGTTTATACAATTGCCTTTTGTGTCGTTGACCAAGAGAATGATGTGTCTTGGATGTTCTTCTTTGAGAAGCTGAAGTCTATGGAAATTGATAATGTTGCCCAAATTATAAATCTAAGAAATATAATGTGGTCGCTATGAAATATATAACCCAACAAAGGTTATGGTCGAACCTACAGAGAATAGGCTGAATATCTGTCACAAATTTACTAAAGTAGCCGAAAAATGTAGAAAAGTGAATAGGGGGATTTTTTGAGAACAATATCAATGGCAAAAAATCTAGGTCGCTTTGGTTGAAAATCAATATTAGATGAATACTACGACTGTGTTCCCCCTGACTTTCTAACACCGTAGACTTTTTGTGCTCCACCGAACTATCCCAATACCTTTCTTGTAGAATCTGATAAGATATGTATCACAAACCATCGTGTGAATGCATTAAGTGAATTTTACTCATTGCGTTTTGAGTCTCAGAGTGTCGCCTTACTAACCCTTATCCTAGATTCCACATTAACTATTACCTTTTGAGTGTCAACTTAATTGGATATGGGTTGGTATCCTCAAATTACTATTGTGATCTTCTTTTTCTAATCTCTACCTCTATTTTGAAGTAAGCATTAAATATATACAGGTTCTTAAATTCTGCAGTCGTTAAGAAGGTAGTCTAACCGAAGATGATCATAATACATGCAAGAATATTGATCAACAACGACTTCACACTTACTCTACTTGATTATTCCATCAGGGTTCCCACAACCTTAGTTAGGTGGCTGTCATGACCCAATTTTTCAGGTCATGATGGCACCTATTGTAATCCGCCAATACGAAAGCGAAACCCGTAGTCCGGAACGGATAGTAGTGGACTGCCTAAATAGATAAAAGAAAGAATATGGAGATGTAATAAAAGATCAAATACATAATATAGTCCCAAAACCTGGTGGCATCAGTACAAGAGCCTCTAGTATAATAAGAATACAAAATGAAGTACAAAGGGAATCATACTGATACAACTCATCCCTGAATACAACATGAAGACTATTCTAGTACCCAAGAAGGAGGAAAGTAATACTCCGAACGTCGGGAGCTCACTCTATATCTCCGAACCTTAGCTGCTCCACATGATGCACACATTAACTGTGATAGCCCGTACTATGATTTATAGGTTGCAAGAGTGTAGTATGAGTACCAAACACATAGTACTCAGTAGGCAAATGCCGACTGAGATCCAAGGGCAAGGAAGATATATATAACATGTAAACAGAATGGAAAACTACACCCGAATGTCTAGTAACCACATAAGACAACCAATGAGATAATAAGGAAAAACTATCCTATTCATGTCCAAGAGACTAACATAATATGGCCAAGGAAATAATAAGAATGCACTATCTTATTCAAGCTGTACTTAGGAATCTTAACACTAGACCGTATATCACCGACCAATATATGAATAAAGAGCTAAAGAAGGATATATAACAGTATACAAGGCAAATGAATGAGTAGATTGACTGAGTAAATGAAGGAAGAAGGTATACATGGTAATACCGTAGCTACATATAGCTAGATATACATAAATATATATATATACGAAAGGTCAACTTGAAGTACAACCTAAATCATCATATCTTTATTTTTAGACCTCATAATCCTAGCAGAATTTAGTATTAGTATGGTCAAGGTTTCTAGTCCATCCATTTAATCATGGGATAATCATGAATGATAATGAAATCGTAAGATAGAAGAGGCTAGAATCATACCTCTAATCTCGATACATAATCAATATCCAATCTATCACAAATGAGCCATAGCAATGATCATAACAATGATAATAATAATATAAATGACAATACGAGTAATTAGCTAGTCTGAACAACCAATACCTAGCTGAGTCTTTCACGTACCCCCACTGCCCAGGCTTAGAAGGTTCAATGAACATACAACACACCATAAGGAATAGTCATAACCCATACCTATGCAACCTATCCCTCCCCCCTCCACATAAGCTGATAGATATAGGTGCATATTAATGATAGGTAATGCACATGCAAAAATGAATGAAATGGAATCCAAGTATCATCAATATCCAGTCTCAAACTGGTAATATATATATATATACACCCAAAATTGAACTAGGCATAATATAAGCAATACTCAAAATTAAATTAGTCATAATATAAGCCACACTCAAAATTCAACCAGTCATAATATCATCAATACCCAAAATTGAACCGGTCATAATATAATCAATCATCATAACCATCAATATCTTAACCATCCCCATCATAACCATCTTTCGTCCTTGGCGGGCAAATAATTAGTATCATCATAATCATCAATACCCATATATATAACATCAATACTAAAATCTATCATTGGGTTTTACCTAAAATTTATTATTAATACAAGATCTTCCTCTATCCTATACCAGAGAGATGTGTATATGGATATAATAGGTGCACAAACTCAAATCATGGCTAGAAAATTGTAAATCCATAAGTCCATTGCCTGGAGTGAACTTTGATACTAAATCATTATAAATGTGTAGAAAGGATCAGATTATCTCATGACAGAAGTAATTAATATTATCAAAACATTGATCGGAATTTGTCCCGATCAAATCACTAAAACATCATTATTAATCTATTTTATATATAAGTTATCCATTAAGACATGAAGTTATTGTGATGAAGAAATCAGTTTTTAAGGTGAAAAGTTGGCTTTAACCTTTATTTAAGAAGACATTAATAAGATTATTTTTTTATATAGAATCACATCATCCACTGATTTAATGATCATAATTGCACCGACTTTATGCATGCCATCACAAGTATTCAAACAATGGAACCAAAAACATCAATATATACATAAACTACAACAGCATCCTTTACAAGGATAAAGACTTCTCGAATGTCCAACCGAATGTAATAAAATGGCCTATGGTCCGATAGTATGTCCGAAATAATTACAACATCATAATCACGACCTTATAATCTCATACATATCCGGAACTCATATCAATAATCATATTAGTAAATTATCTCATCTTTATAAGCCATAGAATAGTTATAAGTTGTCAATCATAAGTCGGGGAAAAACATCATCATCCACCAAGTACCTTATACTAATGGACCAATAGTCTGAACTATGCCTAACATTCGTAAATAAGTCCCACAAGGTAAAACTTAAGTCTTGGCCTAAGGTGGTTTGGAAGAACCCATTTCTATTCCTCAAATTCCATATTTAGGAAATTTATACCACGGACTAGGCTAAGATATCAAAATTTACTTCTTGATGGTACATAAACCATAATTAATCTTAAGATAGGAATTCAGCCTAAAAAATAAGCATTTAAGTCAACTCCACCTAGATTTCAATTTCAAGATTACTAGAATAGTCCAAATAAGGTTAATCATGCTAACCATGCTTCCAATACAAAAACCACATCCCAAACCTAGCATAATATCATATCCATTCTATGAATTTATTCAATCTAGGGAGGAGGAAATAGGATTCTATAAGTGTAATAAGCATTTTGCCTTATGAAACAAAACCCTCTATTAATCCCTAAACTTCAATAATTAAGATGAAGTCATTCTAACCATAATCAATCTTAACATACACATTTCACATGTAGAATATAACACACATAATCTTACAAAGAAAAGTAGACAAACTTTTACCTCAAAGTCGAATCGCAAATCCTTGAATTATTCACAAAACATGACATGAACCAAATCGGGGCCTTGTTGTAATGAGAAATATCAAGTCCAAACCGAATTGAGGCCTTGTTGTAATAGGAAATATCAAGTCCAACCTGAACCAGAGACTGCCCCTGATGCCCAACCCAACCAACCAATACACATACCCTGAGTTGGATGGACTCTGAACATATAACAATATAGCGTAATTACCATGCAATGACTTTAGGAGAAGCCTATATCTGAGGTCAACCTAACCAAGTTAATCCATCTAATATCTAACCAATGACTATGTTAAAACCATACACCAAATCCAAAATGATAACCCAATGTATTTGAATATATATAACATGATCAATTCACACCTAAGTCCACAATTGTCCATACAAAGCCTCTAAACCAAACCAAAGAGTACCTAGTTGGGACATGCCCCGACCATAGCCAAAACCAAAGTCTATGAAAGACAAAAGTCTATATAGTAATTCATGACACGAAATAGATGCCTTTCAAACTATGGAAGCTCACTACTTCAATCCAACACCGACTATCCCCGATTTCGATCAATGAGTAGGAGGAGTAGTATGGTAGGTTCTAGCATTTCCTGGGGATACAGCCTCCCGAAGAATGGTTAGCAGGTGAACGCTAGCATTCACTCAGGATAAGGATAAAATAATGCCAAACCTTAAAACCAAGTAAACCAACTATTTTCATTCACAACCATACATATATATATATATATAACCATGCCGGGAAAGTGAACCAAGTTTAGCATGCCTTTAAAGCCAATAACCTGGGTATGTATAGCTTAACCATCCTAGAACTACCCATGGGCTATATGGGTCTAGTGTCACCCCCTGGATGGGTCACAATGCATGTAGCCGCATGACCCGGAGATACCATAGGAGTAGGGGATTCTCATGTACCCTTCGCTCTCTATGATGCATATATTCAAGTGTTAGGGGATTCCCATGTATCCCTCAAGTATAGGGTCGCCATGCCCAATCCTCATGTAGGCAAACAAAAGTTCTAGTATTCGTCTATTGGACTCAGACCTTCACAGTTAACTATCACATCCCACTATTATTTCCCAGTTTAAACCATTACCATCCAACCAAACCATTATTCCATTTAATTTTAATCAAGGCCATTACTAGCGGTATCGTAATACCGAGAATAGCTTACAAGCAATGTCCTTTGCCAATGGAATTCTCATGTACCCCATAGATTACATTATTAAGTTTACTTAGGGGATTTCTATATACCCTGCAAGTACAACATTATTAAGCTTACTTGGGGGATTCCCGTGTACCCCACAAGTATTTCATCCTTAAGATTTTATAGGGGGATTCCCTTGCACCCCACAAGACATTCAACATTCAGATCAATTCCGTCATTTCATTCACTTAGGGGATTCCCGTGTACCCTGCAAGATTTTTCATTCAAATCAATTTCATAACCAATAAGGCTTTACCATTTAACCACTCCAAACCATTCATACAATTTAAAACAACCATTTAAACCATACAAATTCATACAAATCCATTTAGGGTTCCATTACCAAACCATTCTATGTAATAGTTCCAATGAAAGTTCAACAATAGAGTTAAAACATTCTCTTAGACATTTTTATCAAACATGTTGAGGGCATACGTTTACCAAGACCAAAAACTAATCATAAACCATCAAAATAAGGGTTACCCATGACCCATTTGTTAAACCACAAACAACAAGCACCCACATGTGTAAACCATCACTAAAAACATGTGAAAGCATAATTTAAACCCACATTCAACTATATGCATCAAAACCCTCAACATATGTTTCCAAAACCACCATTTATGATTTATACATCAAACATATTAAATTATGCCTTTAGTTGGAACTAACAATTAGGGAAGGAGTACATGCATTATACAAGAAGATTCCAGAGAGAAACTTGACTCTTGAGCCCTTTGAAGAACACTTATAAAAACCCTAGCCTCCAATCTTTAAGAGTAAGCTTGAGAGAGTATTTTGATCCTTTAACAAGTGCTATGAGAGGCCGCTAAGGATTATATAAAATAGGAAATAAGGGTTTTGGGATGGGAAATGTCTGGTCTAACCTTACTTAAAAGATGAAAATCAATTCCCAGGAGGGTACGACCCAACCCCCTAACCACCACTCTAGCTCGTACCCAACCCTTCAGTATGGTCCCCTATACTGATTGGCATACTAGAACACAATACCAACACATACCTTTGGGTACGAATGGTATCATAAATTGTACCCTAAACCGTATCTTGGACAGTTTCCACAAGACCAACCAACAGGCATCATATGACTTGGCATCATGCACCTCGTATCCAACCATACGACTAGTATGATGTTGAGTTGTATCTTGTATTGTAGCCAAGCCAAACCTACTTCCCAACATACGAGTGAGCTATCCCCGAACCTTATCTAAGGGTATAATTGGTACCATTGGGTCGTACCTTACCCTGAAAGTCCAACACCCAAGAAATTTTACAAGGGTCAAAAACCCAGGTTATTATAGTATCCTCCACTATGATCATTCCTCCTCGAATGATAGGTAAGGGAAACAACAAGAACGAGGTAACACATTAAAAACAACCAATTTTCCTCCACCCAAAATAGGAGACAAAGACATATACCAAGATGAGAAAATCACCACATATACCAAGCACGATTTACACCTAACACATCCATTCCGACCTCTAACTAAGTTAGAAAACAAAAATGTAAGAGAAATCATTCCTTGCCATTAACCAAGTTAGAAAACCAAGATGTGACGAAGAACACATACCTTATGCAAGAGTTTCTGGAATGAAGAACCAATGCGGATACTTGGAATCCATGTTCCCTTTCGCATCCCAAATAGCTTCCTTAGAATTTTGGTTCCACCATAGAACCTTTACCGAAGCCACACTTTTTTGTTCGCAACCGATGAACTTACCAACCCAAGATCCTCATCGGTACCTCCTTATAGGACAAGGAATTTGAGATACTAATACCACCAAAAGAAAACAACCAATAAAGGATCACCCAACTCTTTCTGCCACACCAACACAAGGAATACCAAATGGATGGAACCCATGCTAGAGAGTAAGTCCAATTTATCTAGCAACTTCCCAAATGTATCACTATGAGATCTTGAGCATACCTATACACTACCCCCATGTTCAAGCCTATACAAAACTAAAAGGAGTTAACTTAGGACACCGGGCTCTACTCTTGACATCTATCCCAAAACACTACTCCACTACATCACCATTATAATATAAAAACCATAAGTAAAGGACATAGGAAAACTATAACCAACTATTATAACCTGAATCCATAACATATAGTTGAAAACCCAAAGCCATAATATGATTACACCATGAAAACAATTCATAAATCATGCCTCCCCAATCCTCTTAAGTAACTAACACAACCATTGGTATAGCTACCAATCACTACATTCAAGCCTACCGCCTATATACTCGCAATATGATCTATCCTTCCAAAGATCTAGCACTTTTTATAACTTTCACAATGGTTTTCACAACCTAGTCCTTTCCTAACCATTTCTCATGACAATAACCTTACCTCGCCTTCCAAAACTTTAAATCTTGTAGTCACCCTAGACTCTCCCTCATTTAGGGACTTCTACATTCCTCATTTTGAAAACACCATCATGCTTTCTAGGACACTACCACTTTAATCATAAGAAGGGTCATTAAGGAACGAAATTGTAAGAATTATCCATACTACCCTAAGCATGACCCCCAAAATAAGACACTGCATTATAGGCACTAAGTACTTCATAGAAACCGCCTAGACCATAATGAAGAACCATTCTGGCAAAACCATACCATCAAAGGAGTCTCTAGACCTGGACACCGAAAGAAACAAAATGACATATACCATAGTTAATGTAATTTAAATCCAAGACTCATATCCAGGGAATAAGGCAAATGCAAAATTTGAACCATAGTCATAAGCGAGTCATAAGAACTATAAGAGTGCACGCAACAGTAGTAGAGTACTCCCTTAAATCAGATAGAAGAGAATCACAAGAATATGCAACCCGACCTTCCCTTAGAGTCCATCGCTAAAAGAAAATGTTTAATTATTTCTCAAACTTAATCCCGTGACACCTACAAGCACAACAGTCCACTCTAATGGGTATCACCAAGGATGTACATTAGGGATACTTGGTTATCTTATGTATAAACCTCATCCAACCAAATGCTACCTAGAGTCCAGTAGTCATACAAACTCCATCCTCTAAACCTTCTAATGACTAGAACCCCATTCCACCCGTTCAACCTGGATCCCTGGTCTGTAAGTCACAACTTTCCCACTATTGTTTTCCCAAAACCATTCACCTTGCCTTTTCCACACACCTCATCCAACCAACTAATTTACCTATATAATTTTTACATTGCTATTCATGATCTAACATACTCCCTTTACCAATATCAAGCATACAGGTTCAATCCTAGTATAAATCAACCTCCATATACTACCACCAAAGTACCCCATATAGAATATACACATATAGTCCACCCCAAAAGGAGGACACCCTAAAATTCCTTATTCACCCACTGAGAACCTATTTATTTCCAGGGAACCATTCCCCTTATGCATACAAGAATGAACATACTCTATAGAGAACACCAAGATGGATGAAACCTTCACTTATGAGATCCCTTAATTTCTCTTAAGATCCTTTCACCCAATCGAAACCATTCCATAAAGAAAGAATAGAAATTGGACAAGTGTCCCAAATAAGACCAATCCCAAACTCAACCTTCTAATTGGAAAGACACCACGAGGGTCATCGAAAAGGATCCTAAGCAGTTCATGCATAACCATAACCGAAGGCAAAGAAAGACCTTCCGAGTTAGATGACAGTTCCCAAGTGCACATGCAAGTGTATGTGGTTTTATCATGTAGTAAGGTGGACTTCAAGAATCCAAATATAGATCCCATAGAGACTTGATTCCACAAAAATTCTATTTTAGTTCACAATTTAGATTTAGTTCATGCAAGCGTAACCAAAAAATTTTTGGAATTTGTAAATTATGGAAAAGTAAACAATGCAGATAGTAAAGATCTTGAAACAATCAATAAAGAAAACCCAGTGTTAAAGAACTTCTAACCATCATACTATGTATTGAATTTCATTTGTTAACTTGCTTATCTTGGTTGTTAATTCGTAGGGTAATTTGCATGATTATTGTTTCCTAACCTCTAATCCTTTACCCAAGTTGAACCTTACAACTACATCATTAAGCGGGGATGTAATGATCCAATTAGGTTATTTAAGCTATCATCCTATGTGTTAATCAAGTAAGGTATCTAAGTACATCCCTGTCCTAGACACTAATTCAAATTCCTTATTTCATAAAGGAATACAAACCATACTTTGTTCATCTTCATGTTCTATCCCTTATTCCATCCCTCGAGATCAAAAGGTAGATAATTAATGTATTCTAAGAGTCATGAATCTTTAAAATAGTTAAATCAAAGATGAACACACAAACAATAATGATAATCAAATCAAACAAACTTAATTCTAAACAATAGTACTTATGTTCTTGGCTTTAACCATGGAAAAGGGCATTTAGCGATGCATAGTCATAATCGTAATCACAAGATTGTAATTAACGATTAAAAACATGAATGAACTAAATAAAAATAATAAAAACCTAATTATGAAGTTGCGCAGCCCCTTGATCTCCCATATATGTCCAAAGATATGTAGAAACATGATATAACATGTATTTATAGTATAGGAGCAAGCCAAGTCCATGTTGGAGTTGGAAACCTTCAGTTATTGAGCCAGGGAGTGGATGGGGCATTGCCCTGGCTATGGCTCCGCTCCATGAAAGTCTCAAACCTAGGTTGAGAGTCACTCCAGGCAAGGCTGCACCCTAACCATAGCCCTGCTTCTGGTAGGACGACGCCTTAATATTGCCCTGAGACTCTGGAAGTTGCTCTCCAAGTTTTGGTTCAGTGTTGAGTCTCCCCTCTTAGTCCCTTGTCTTGTGGTGCCTTTCCCATAGATTTCAAGAATTTTTAACATAAAACTATAATGGTATTCATCTCCTAAGGAATCCTACACAATTACAAGCCACAAATAAAGAGAAATCACAACACAATACCCATGATGATGAATCAAAATAAGAGCTAAGCTAGGCTAGTTCATGTAAATCTTCAACTTATTGTTCCAACTGTACACTTAATAAAATTGAACTTTTCTCACTACCAATAAGTTATTCCAGTCATAATTACACATTAAAACCATATGGAACTCATTAAACACACTAGATTCCAGTGGGATCAAATAGACAAGAACCTAGATCAAGCTTGTAACGCAAGTTTTTCAGGTTGAACTCTAAATGAATCATTTAGGTATAAACTTTTCTAGAATTCAATTTGAACATTATAAACATATGCTTTAACCCATCTGCACATTTATATCATTATCAATCCATATAGCACATGAATCATCCTCAAAATAAGGCTAGAATAGTGAAACTAGAATGCGTATATACACCCAACATCATTAGAGCCTTTAACCAAGACCAACTGATAGAGACACCTCTTGGAGACCAATCTTTGAGTTCTAAGATATAGTGTAACCTTTCCCTTAATAGTTAAGGAATGAAATGATCCTTCTATTCTATAGCTGACTTGCCATGGAGTCTGATGAGAACTTTATGGGTTCATCAATCTAATAATGCATAGCATGAGTATAAATAATCCACCCCCTGAATGACCTAGAAAACCACCATATCCGAGTCAAACCAATCCACCATGACCAAAAAATACCACACACCCTCATAGACTCTTTTAGCAATCGCAGATTCACCTAGGGTAGAAATAGAAAGAAAAATATCCAAAACCTAGGAGGCAGTATAAAATCCTTCGCAACCCAAGAGGGAAGTCTAAGAATCCCAAACTCAAAAACAATAATATAGTTAAATTGCCAACTCTAGAACCATAAAGAATCACAGAAGGTCAACTTACCTTTGATACCATAATTTACTACACAATCAATCCAACACAACCAACAAAAGAGGAAAATAATCAACCTCAAAGACTGGAATTCTAACTAGATAACACTAGTCAAAACTGCTACCCAACGAGGATCAATTACATCAAATAGTATCAACAACAACAACAATATAAACATTAATATAATGAATAGGCAATACTAAAATAAAAGTCAATAGTAAGTACCACTCAATGTCCATAATAAGGCCAATATGCCAAGATAAATGAGACTCAAACCCAATTGCTACACCTGTAGGGAGAAAATATCAATACAGATCTACTTCTTTCACTACTAAACAAAATAAACCACGGGGGTAGTCATATAATCATGAATTCAATGACAAGGCACACAATAACCAATATAAACTCATCAAGGCATATAATCATCAATGAGTACAAAGACCCCAATACACACAATCAAAAAGGGAAGATGTGAGAAATAAAAGAACACCAATCATAATGAAATCTACAACTATATTCCTAATAGATCTGAGGGAGAATAAACTTAAATGGGTCCAAATTTGAATCGATAGATTGAATCATCAATTGAGGTGCCAAGCGCATTAAATGGGTCCAAACATGAATCGATAGATTGAATCATCAATCAAGGAGACAAGCACACTATCTCTAACTATAGATACCACAACATCACGAGGCTGATTTGGAAGGGGTAAATGAATAAAAATACCATGATAGGTACACTATCTAGACTAGTAGTTGATTTATCTACAATCATAACAAACTCCTAAAGTTCTAATATTGGAAAGAAACAAGAACTAAGACCAAATGGCTGACCAATTGATACTGAGAGCACTCTCAACTATAACATCTATCTTTCTTCCAGTCATATCTGCATTAAGAACTCTAGGTTGGTGGGGAATATATACTAACTCTGCCTGAGCAATTAACTTGTATTTGGGGCACTATTTGAACTAATGTCCTATCTCACCACAACTAAGACAAACTCCTGGATACTTTGAGATACTGCCCCTCATAATTTAGATAGGTCGTTATGGCCTGTAGATCCATGCCAAACTCCGCAAGGTCCGATAAGAACACTGCCTAATTTGTTCACCATGACTAATCTGAGAACCACTTATAGTCTGAAATACTACCTACGCAGAGCTGATAGGCTGCAAATAAAGCTGACTCTAGAGAAAAGATCTTCACTCCCTGATGAAATGCGAATAGCACTATACTGATGACATGGCCTTTTGATTCCACCTTCATAAATCTCAATACATGCTCTTTCTATGTCCCTCGCATAATCCAAAACTTGAGAGAAAGAATAACAGCTACTACAAATGCAGCGATGCTAAACGAAGTGGCAATACTAGTCCTCTAATAAATCCACATATCATGCCCTTCTCAAAAGGATATAAAATTAGAAAATGACTAGGACACTCAAGAAATCATGACTTGTGCTAAAAAACTAGTAAAGAGCCTAACGAATATCAAAAAATCTAACTCTAATCTGAGAACTTACTCGATGAATTAGATGTCATCACTGGATGACACTGAAGATATTTGTTATCCATATCTGAATCTCTGGTCCAATGCTATGCTAAAACTCTAAAAATGAATATAAAAGTCTCATCTGTATCTATCGACCATCTCGCATCATCTATTTGGGATAGAATAGAGTCAAAGGATGTGCTTGAGGCTCATAACAATGCAGACACATGATAAAGAGTCAACTAATGAATTTTCTAAGAATATCCTAATAGCCTCCTGAAGATAGGATACAAATGTCTCTGTACAGATTCATAGGACTAATAAATACTTAGCTCTTGTACTAA
The DNA here is from genome assembly GCA_030864225.1 of Capsicum baccatum var. pendulum. Taxonomy (NCBI): domain Eukaryota; kingdom Viridiplantae; phylum Streptophyta; class Magnoliopsida; order Solanales; family Solanaceae; genus Capsicum; species Capsicum baccatum. The sequence goes on from CM061551.1 coordinate 73,013,069, forward strand.
TACATCGGTGAACCTCAACTCTGATACCAATTTGTCATGACCAAATTTCTCAAGTCATGATCGAGCGTATTATAACCCACCAGTAGGCAAACCAAACCTGTTGTCCAGAACGGCTAGTAACGAACTGACCAAATTAATAAAGGAAAGAATGCACAATAAATATAATAAAAGATCAAATGAATATTATATTCCCAAAACCTAGTGGTATCAGTATATGATCCTCTAGAATAATAAAAATACAAAATGAAGTACCAAGGGAATTATACTGAGACAACTCATCTCCAAATACAACATAGAGACTAGCCTAGTACCTTGGGAGCTGACTCTATATCTCCAAACCCTGACTGCTCTGCATGATGCACACATCAATAACGATAACCCATACTATGATTTGCAGGCTATAGAATTGTAGCATAAGTATCAAACACGTGGTACACAGTAGGAAGCTACCAACTGAGCTCCAAGGATAAAATAGATATATGTAGCATAAAAGTAGAATAGAAATATACACCCAAATGTCCAGCAACTACATAAAACAACCAATGAGATTATGAACGCCCTGGGGTCTTGTCATAATGGGCATCCTATGTCCGAGTAGGACTGGAGACCACCCCCGTTACCCAACCCAACCTCTAGCCTTCTGCCCTGAGTTGTCTTAATTTTGAGCATGTAACAAGATAGTATAATAACTCACACATAGAATCTGGGATTAGATCACAATCATAACCAACCCAACTAAGTCCAACCATCCCATACAAGCCATCCAACTATACCAAACCTGACAAAAACAAGGGCCATAAATTGGGCCATAACCAAGGACATTCTAAAAAATAATATAATTAATCCCAAAATTAAATTTGATGGAACAACCAACAATATCGTCCAATGATGTCAGCCCATTGACTTATTCTAATGCCAAGTCTGACACCAATACCGATCCCGCCCATCTCAATCCATAAATGTACCATAAAACCTCTAACCAAAGAGTAATGAAATTCGATTGGGACATGCCCCCAACCATAGCCAAAACCAATATCTAAAATAAAACCAAAATGACTAAGAATATCCTTAACATGAAATGGAACCTTTCGAAATAATGAAAGCTCACCACTTCAGTACAAATACTGATCCCAAGTCAATCACTATATAGGAGGAGTAAAATACCCAGTTCCTACATCACTTGGGTAAGGCCAATGTGGTGGCCGATGCCCTTAATAGATTGTCTATGGGAAGTGTTTCTTATGTTGAGGAGGATAAGAAGGTTTTAGTATATGAGGTTCATCAACTTCCTAGATTAGGTATTCGATTAGTTGATTTGACTAAAGGTAGAGTATTATTTCATAATTTTTTGGAGTTTTATTTGGTTTCAAAGGTAAAGGAAAAGCAAGATAAGGATCCTATTTTGGTCAAGTTAAAGGAGGTGGTTCGGGATCAGAAAGTGAAAGTTTTATCTCAAGGGAGAGATGGTGTGCTTCATTGTCTGAGCAGGTTATATTTTTCAAATATGGATGATTTGTTACCAAAAATATTAGCAAAGGCACATGGTTCACGATATTCCATTCATTTAGGAGCCACTAAAATGTACCATGATTTGTGAGAAGTTTATTGGTGGAATGGTATGAAGAATATTATCACAAAATTCGTGGCTAAGTGTTTGAATTGTCAGTACGTTAAGGTTGAGAACCAAAGGCCTAGTGGTACACTTCAGGAGTTTAGCATCCCCACATAGAAATAGAAGGTGGTGAACATGGATTTTGTTATAGGATTACCCTGTACGCGCCATCAACATGATTCTATTTGGTCATTATGGACAAAATGACTAAGTCATCCCATTTCTTGCCAGTCCATACTTCTTATTAAGAAAAGAAGTATGCTATACTCTACATTAGAGACTTATTAAATTTACATGGTGCTCCTTTAATCATCATTTCAAATAGAGGTACCCAGTTCATGTCTCATTTTTAAAAGTCATTCAAAAAGTGTGTTGGTACCTAAGTTCATCTCAGTATAGATTTTTACCCACAGATGGATGGTTAGGTAGAGAGGGCCATTAATATCTTATAGGACATATTTTAGGATTTTGTTATCAACTTTAAGGGTAGTTTTAATGATCCCTACCTTTGATCAAGTTTTCTTATAATAACAACTACCATTCTAACATCCAAATGGCTTCCTTTAATTCTCCTTATAGTAGGAGGTGTAGATATCCTATTGATGGTTTGAGGTTGGAGAACTTACTCTAAAAGGGCCAGATTCAGTGTATAAGGCAATGGATAAAGTTCAGTTGATTTGTGAAAGTTTAAAGACAACCCAAAGTCCTAAAAAATCCTATGCAGATTGAAGAGAAGAGACTTGAATTTGAGGATGGTGATTTTGTGTATCAAAAATTCTTTCCCACAAAGGAGTGAAGATAATTGGCCAGAAAGGGAAGCTCAGTCCCCGCTATATTCTCCCATATTAAATTTAGAGCCGTTTTGAGAAGGTAGTCGATGAGTTAAAGTTGATCGCAGATTTAGCATCAGTGCATCTCATGTTTCATGTCTCTTTGTTAAAGAAATACATTGGTGATCCAACGTCTATCATTCCTTTAAAGAGTTTAGGTATGGAAGATAATATTGCCTATAAAGAAGTCCTAATTTAAATCCTTGACCTTCAGTTTTGTAGGTTAAGAAATAAAGAAGTTTCCTTAGTAAAGGTTTTTCGAAGGAATCAGTCCGTTGAGGGAGTTACTTGGGAGGCAAAAGTTGACATGCGAACCAAATATCCCATCTTTTCACTACAAATTTATATTTAGCTGGAGGTAGTGGTTTCCCTTAAATTAATTCCCTCATTTTCTATCTCAACTATCCAACCATCCTCGTGTAAAAGCATGCATTCATGAATTCAACTCAGTCCATGCATCATGTTTTAGATTCAGCTATGTAGTCATGACTCAGCTCATAAGTATTCAATGTATGCTCTCAGTCTTCCTAGCACCTCAACTTTGGCAGTTTTATTTAGGGGTGAATGGTTACAAGGTTGAGATATTTTAATAACCCATAAGATCCTCAATAAGATTCCGACTATTTGTCATATTTTTAAACACCCCAAAGCCATTATTCCATATAAGAGATAAGTGCCTTGATCATTGAGACGCCCTTAAAATTTCAAAAATTTTATTTTTGGCCTTCCTATGTTTGAAACATCATTTTTTACTATAAATATGTTAATGGATTATAAAGGGGTCACCCAGGAGTGATTTGGAATTTTTAAAAGTGGTTAGAGGTTATTTTGGGCCATTGAGGCAGTGAGCCTCTATATTTTCACTTTGTCATATAGGTTGCTTTCTGCGATACTTGCATGGCATTGAAGTGGAGGGCCTCTACGATATCATTGTGTCATGGAGGCTAGTCTCTGTGATATCATTATGACACGGACGTTGGCCTCTGTGATAAGCAATTTGCCATGCTGCTGTGTAAAACTCGTGTAGCTCACTTATGGGGTGAAGGGATTTTTGGTCCTTTCTCTTCCTTAAACACCCAAACCCTGACTTAGAACATCAAAATAGTCATTATTTTCCCCTTCTCAGTCGATTAATGAAGTTTAATTTTCTCCCACTCTCAAGAACAAAAGAAAGGTTTTGTCCCAAAAATTCACCCTCCCAAGATCTCAATTCGAAGTCCCTTCAAGAAGTCATGAAATTAAGGTATGTGGGATATTCATCAATGGTTTTATTTCTCCCATTATGTCCCAAAGTTTCCTAAGTTCTCAATTTTTATTCTATTTTGATTTAGGGCTCTATGAAAAGCATGAATATCTGAATTCTCCAACTTACTCTTGAATTCCAACATGAGTATGTATTTCTCCATAAGTTTAAACATGTTTCAGTATCTACACCATTGTGTATCTCAATATTGATAAGATCATAGCATACATGATTTCAAGTCATGAAAATTTACCCATTATGTTGTATTTTGATGATTCCGTATTTTATGTATTTTTAGTGCTGGTAGGTTATGAATACTCGATACCTAAATAGTCATGCATGTTTTAAATTTTAAATTTCAAATTACAAGTCATTCATATCATTTTTTTGTTAATATATTTAGATTATTATCATATTTAAAATTTATTAGTTTGAATCATGTTAAACTTATATCAGTATCAGTGTTAGTTCAGTTGGGAGTAATACTTAGCATCGAGTGAAAGCAGGGATAGAGGCTTCCTTATTAGTTAGGCATGAGTCATTAGTAAAAGTCCCTAAGTTTTGGACCTACAGTACCACTGTGAATTATGAGTTGTACCCCATCAAAAGAGGCTGACACCCTCGTCATTCAGGACACCAGTTAGTAGAATTATACTAGTCAGTATTGGTACCATTGGAAAGGTACCAACACCCATCAAACTAGGGTTAGTAGTTGGACCCCAATTTTGCTCAAATCGGTGCATGTCAGTTATAGTTAGCTCCCACAATCTCATTTTAGTATTAAGGTTATACTAGTTTATTTTTGTATGACCAAGTATTCAATCTATCAATTATTCAGTTACTCAGTTTTACTAATTATTTCAGTACATGTTTATGCTTGGTGTTGTATTTGTTTTACACGTTCATGCATTCATGTTCGGTACATATATGTTCATTATTTAGTTCCTATCTTGCATAACAGTGCATTCAATGTACGAACCGCACACGCTCTTTTGTGCTATATTGATTTCACAATATAGGTTCGGACGCTCAATTCCTAGATTGTACATAGTCCATTCCTGTACCACTCAGATGCAATATTGGTGAGACCTTTTCAGTTGAGGACTATTCATATCATTTATCATGCTATCTATTACCTTATTTTATGTTATTCAATAATCAGTGTTAGTTCGGGACCTATCCCAATAACTTATCATGTTTAGAGGCTTTCAGATAGTTAGTCAGCTAGGTATGATTTCTCTATGATGTTTTTGGTTACTTTTGATATTGGTTTGATTGTCCAAATACTTTATGTAAATGAATTTTTCATAGTATTTGGTTATTGTTCTTCAATACTTATAGCTTGTGTCAATTCATGGGTTAGCTTGGGGTCACTTATGGCCTTAAGCACCGTGTTATGACTAGGAGGTAGTCTTGTGTCATGACATAATGGCTCCAATAGAGTTAGGAAAGCTCTAAACTCAATTGCAGGAGCTACTTGACAAAGGGTTAACTCATACAAGTGCTTTTCCTTAGGGTTCTCCTATCCTATTTATTAATAAACAATATAGTAGTATGAGGATGTGTATATTATTGACCATTGAATAAGGTCACCATCATAAATAGATATCCTTTACATCACATACATAATTTATTTGATCAATTACATGGTGAGATAGTATTTTCTAAAATTAACTTGTGGTCGGGTTATCATCAGTTAAAATTAGACAGAAGGACATACCACAGAAAATTTTTAGAACTCGGTATTGTCATTATGAGTATTTGGTGAAGTATTTCGAGTTAAGTAATGCACCTGTAGCCTTTATGAGCCTGATGAATGGTATCTTTAAGTCATTCTTGGTTTTCTTTGTTATTGTGTTTCTTGATGATATTCTATTCTACTATAAGAGTAAAGAGGGGCATCCAGGTCACCTTTGCATTGTCTTGGGGATTCTAAGGGTGAAGCAACTATTTGCCAAGTTATTAAATTATTAATTTTATCTTTCTTTGATTGTCTTTTTTGAGTATATTATTTCCAAAAAGGGAATAATTGTGGACCTCTAGAAGATTGAGGTAGTTAAGAATTAGATTTGTGTTAGTTCGGTGATCGAGGTAAGAAGTTTTGTGGGTCTTGCTAGTTATTACCGCATGCTTGTCAAAATTTTAGCATCCATTGTAATGGACTAGGTTAGATTAATGTGAAGAGAGATTTCAATTGTTCAATACACTTTTGTCTACAATATCTATCCTCTTGTTACCAATTAAAGGTAAGAATTTTATAGTGTTTTGTGATGCTTCACTTTTAGGCTTGTGTATTGTGCTGATGTAAAATATGAATATCACTACTTATGCTTCGAGGAAGTTCAATCCTCAAAAAGGAATTACCCGACCCATGACTTTGAGTTGGCACTGGTGGTGTTTGCATTATGGATTTAAAGACACTATCTTTATTTTCAAGCATGAGGTCTTCACATACTATCATCGCATACAACATATACTCACTCAAGGGGCGTTAAATCTAAGACAACGGATGTGGATAGAATTGTTAAAGTATTATATGTGACTATTCATTACTATTAGGATAAGGCTAATGTGGTGGTAGACACATTAAGCGAAAAATCAATAAACATGGGTAGTCTATCATTTTTTAGAATGTCTAGGCAACCTTTATCTAGAGAGTTTCAAACTTTTGCATCATAGAGCATGTAGCTTGGGGTCTCAGACAAGGATGGAGTGTTGGATAATGTTTAGGTGAAGTCGACATTTTTGAATCAAATCAAGTTTGAATAATTTGAAGATAAGAATTTGAATACAGTCGATAAAAAAAGGTATGCGATAAGGTGGCAGACACTTCTTTTAATATGAGTGGTGTGTTATGGTTCAAAGGAAGGATATATGTTCCTCGAATTGCTGATTTGATTTGTGATGACTTTTATGGCCTCAAAGTTTGTGTTATTTTATTCATTTAGGTACGAACAAGATATACTGTCTACTTTAGGCATCTTTATTGGTGGCTTAGGAAAAAAAGGGATATAGTGGATTATATGTCCAAGTGTTAAAATTGTTAGCAGGTGAAATATGAACAACAAATTCCTATAGGGATGCTTTAGAGGATGTGTATACCTATATAGAAGTGGGAGCATATTTATATAGATTTCATGGTGGGTTTTCCCAAGACATTGGGAAAATATGCCTCCATTTAGGTGATAGTGGATCCGTTGACAAAATCAGCTCACTTCTTACCAGTTGAGTAGAATGAAACTCTGCAGCAGTTAGCTAAAATCTATGTTAAGGAGATTGTGAGACTTCATAGGGTGCTCTTCACTATCATTTTTGATAGGCACGTGAAGTACACATCTAAATTTATGGACAAGTTATATGAAGAGTTAAGAACCAAGCTCACATTTATCAAGGATTTTCATCCTCAAACTAATGGGTAGTGGGAGTGGATGATTCAAGTGTTAGAATACATGTTAAGGGCCTACTTGATTGATTTTGGTGGCCATTAATACCATTTTCTTCCATCGTATGAGTTTTCATACAGTAATAAACATCGCTCTAAGAATTATAAGGCACCATTTGAGGTGCTCTATGGGAGGATATATAGGTCACCTATTGGATAGTTTGATATTGATGAAGTTAAACCTTTGGGCACCAACTTTGTAAAGGTGGCTTAAGAAAAGGTAAGGTTTATCAGAAGAAGTTATTAGCTACTCAAAGTAAGCAAAAGGAGTATGTGGGTATAAAGGCAAGAGAATTTATATCAAGGTTGGTGATAAAGTTTTGCTTAAGGTTTCTCCCATGAAGGAAGTCATGAGGTTCAGTAAGAGAGGCAAGCTTAGTCCTCGGTGTATTAGTCCCTTTGAGATTCTTCCAGATATGCATACGGGTTAGCTTTACCACCAGGATTGTTGGGAGTCCGTCCACTATTTCATTTCTCTATGCACAAAAGGTATCATAGAGATGGAGACTACATTATTAAGTAGGACTTGCCTCACAAGAAGGAACCTGTATCAATTATAGATTAAGATGTTTGGAAACTGAGGATGAAGGAAATTTGTTTGGTTAAGGTTCAGTGAAAGCATTGTCCAATTGAATAAGCCACTTGGAAAACCAAAAATTATATGTAAGACAAGTACCCTCAGTTGTTTGAGGATATATATACTTTCTTCTTCCTTGTTTTATCCTATTTTTCACATTTGATCATTCAGGGATGAATGATGGATAAATTGGTATCTGTTGTAATGATTATTTATATCGTAATGTATAAATTTCTAGACTAAAATTTTGTGTCAAAATCCTTCCCGAATTGGAAGTTGTAAATTTTAGTCTAGGCTAGTTTTGAGCAAAATTAAAGTAAGGTATGACCTAGGTAAATCTAGTAATGATACTAGTAATTTTTGTACTATTTGATTTGATTTCTGGTTATATAATATGATAAGGAAACTATAGGAAGTTATGGAATCAAATTTTGGTAAGTAGAACCCCCATAATCAATCTTAGCATAAAGGGTATTGTTTAGGATGTAATGGGATTAAGGTGTACTGTAAATATTGGGATTTTTAGGCAAAATTAGACATTCTGTCTCAGTTATGCTACTTTAAATATGTGTAGGGTGCTACAACATCGTAGTGTTTTAGGCAGTTATAGCAGGTCAATCTAATATAGAGACGGTCAATGACCGCTATAGCGATGCTGCTATAGGATGTATCCTGCTATAGCAACATAATGCATAGATTTTATTTTAACTCCCCCTAAAAATGATTTATTTTTCTAAAATACGTTTTGGGGAAAACTAGAGGCAATTTAAAGAGAGTTCAATCAGTTCTTTATCCTTTTTCTTCGTTAAGATAAGAATTTCATCCTTGTTAACTAGTAATGATTATTGATGTAATACCCCAAACGTTTTCTAGCTTAAATTCATTTATAGAATGTTAAGGGATATCCTCCAAAATGATTAATATTTGTTTTGCATATAATTTTCTAGATTTCAACTTTTCATTGTGTAGGAAGTTAAATAAGTTTTCCATATATACCAAATTTGCCCAAATTAGACACTCGGTGAAGAAGTTAGGGAATTTTTAAGTTGACAGCGTGCCAACTGGGCAGTCACCGCATCGCGATGAAGGACAATTTCATAATTGTCACTTTCTAGTGGACCACCATGATGTTGTCGCAGTGCGTCAAGGTCCAAATTCCCATTTTTCAATTTCCAGTGGACCTTTGAGATATTGGCACATCGTCCAGAGGTCCATTTTCCAAATTGTCGAATTGCAGTAGCCCAATGCGATAGGGGCACATCGCGCCAAAGGCCAAAATGGCATTTCCATAGGTCACTGCGATGGTGGCGCGTCGCATTAAAGTTCCAGGTCCCAATTATCAAAATCCAATGGGACAACGTGATAGCTCCACGTCGTAAAGGACCCCAATTTTCTATTTAGCAATTTCCTGTGAGCCACTGTGATAGTGGTGCATCGCGGTGTCCTATTAAATCGGGACCCAGTTACATTTTTTCCAGCTTTGTTCAGAAGTCAAAAAGGGTATTTTGGACTTTTTCCCAGCCCCCAATTCTGTCTAAACACAAGATTTAAGGCTATTACAAACGTCTTATGATATATTTCTCAAGATTTTTCTTAAACAAAAAACCCTAAGCTTCAAATATTAACCTCAAGAATCCCAAGATTCCACCATCCTTTTTCCAAATTAATTCAAGATTCAAGATTCCCAACACAAGAATTCAAAGAACCATCATTCAAGAGCACAAATAGAGTCTCAAAAGCAAGGTTGTTAATCTAGTTTATCATCCAAGGTGTGTGGGGTTTTGAACAAGGATAAATCTTTTATCCTTGTGCCCAAAACTTAATTTTGATTTCAAATTTACTGAATATTCTATGATTTCTCATGAAATTAAATTAAGGGTTGATACCCAAATCCTCATTATTTTAGTTTATGAAATTGTTATGACATTTAAGGCTCCAATTACAAGAATTTATATATATTCACATTTGAAATTATAAGATTTATATTATGAGTTATTTACCATTATCTTGATTGAGATTGTTGAAAGTTTTAAAGATGATTATTGAGCATGAAGTTTAAATCTAATTATTGATGTAATTATTGATGCATTAAAGCTTTTTACTTTGAGTCCTAAGTACCATTGATGATTTTATAAGGAGATTATGATCTCATGTCCTGTTGACAAGTTTTGATTAGTGATTTTAAAAGCAAAGATTGTTTTTTGATCCAAGTTAAGATTGGAATCCACATTATTTATGATTTAAAGTAAGGAGAAGTATAATTGGTTTTCATTGTAAACCCTTCTACTGTTTTAAGGTGAATTTTCTAATAGTTCTGAGCAATAAGTATGGGAGTAGTATTTAGCACCGAGTTGGGTATGATTTTAAGGTTTCATTCCCCAGAACTACGAGCCACCGTAGGTTCTAAACGTCCATAGTGGGCGAAGATAGTGATTACCAAAGTTAAGTAATTTTTTTTGTATAGGTATAATATTATGACATCAAACATTGTTGAGTCAGTGAATGCATGTTTGACATTGAAAGAGAATTTTTCATTGTCACTCTAATTGATGAAATAAACATAAGGTTTTAAAAATTATTTCACAAGAGGCATATGGCATTGATCAAATCACCAAACAGACTTGTTCCTTCAACGAAAAAAATAATATCAAAGTACATTAATTTGGGAAAAAAGTTATTGGCCCATCAAATAGTCAATTACAAGTTCAGTATCAAAAGTCATGGTGATATTTCCATGGTCGATCTTCAAAGAAGAACTTGTACATGTAGAGTTTTTAACTTGGACAAAATATCATGTCCAGATACTACGACAATGCTCTGAGCCCAATATGGTGCATATTTGAAAAATAAATTTATAATTACTCATCTCCATATCATTCGATGGAAAAATACAAAATTGCGTAATGTAAGGATATTAATTAGGTGTCTCCTGAAGATTCTTGGATGGTTCCTGTAGAATTTATTTTGAAGAGTTACCTCCTCCATATATTGACCCAAGAAAATTGGAAAGAAGTCAAATGAAGTGGAGACGTGGAGTCGAGGAATTATTTCCTACATGTAAAAGTAAGTTCTCCATATGTAAGATGGTTGTCCATAAAAGAATTACGTGTCTGGATCGAAATGCTCCATATTTTTTGTAATATTAAGGAGTCATGTTGTTGATATAGTTATGAAATTGATAATTTTATCTCATTTTAGTTAGTAATATATGTTTTTTATTATATAAAATATCTATATTTATTTATGGTCCAACAACTGTTATATGAATGGGAACAACATCTATTGAAACATATGTTATATCTATTGCAATGGATGACTTATTTATTGAAACTAATAAAAAAGATATACAAATCTGTTGTAGCAGAAGAAAGATATGTTTGATTATTTTCAATATACTTTACATATGTTTGATGTGAAAATCTTCAAATTGAATCACGGCTAGCAAGAAACAAAGTTACTTAACTATAATTAGTTTTCAATTAATAAGTTTAATTACAATCTCAAAAAATATTACAACTAGTATGTGCATCAATAAAAAGATAATAGAAAATTTAATAAATATAACACAGTACAAAAATATTTTTAATAGATACTCATCTGTTGTAATAGATTGATCATCTGTTATAATGAATGAAAATAATCTTGCTAGTGGAGTAGTGTTTTGATTTTTCCAACAGATGAATCATTTATTGCAACAAATTAGTCATCTATTGGAAGAAACCGAATCACTAGCAAGACTGTTTTGATTTCTTCAAATAGATGACCTATTGGTTGCAATAGATGAATCATCTGTTAGAAGGGATCAAAACACTAGCAACACCTATTTCGATTTCTTTTAATAGATGACTCATCTGTTGCAACAGATGACTCATTTGTTGCAACAAATGTCTATATCGATTTGATAATTTTCAACAAATAAGTCAATTATTGAAATAGGTTAATCATTTGTCGCAACATGTATCACTATTTGTTTGACTAGTTTGATGTGACATGTTTCATATTAAACTATGATTATTAATAAATAAAATGATTTAACAATAATTAGCTTTTGATTTATAATTTCAATTACAATAATCTCAATGAATTACATTGTAATTACATAATCAACAAAGTGCATTCGTCCTAAATAGAGTGATTGATTGACTAATTTGATTTGAAGTGATTCTTTTTAAATCATGATTAGTAATAAATAAATTGATTTAACTGCAATTAGCTTTTAATTTATAATTTTAGTTATAATAACAATACTTACATAGTAACTACATGATCAACTAAGTGTATTCGTCCTAAAAAAGTGGTCAATTAATTAATTTTATGTAAAATGGTTCATATTAAACCATAATTAGTAATAAATAAGTTTATTTGACTACAATTAATTTTTAATAATTACATAGTAATTCATTGATCATTTAAATGTATTTGTCCTAAATAGAGTGATCTATTGATTAGTTTGATATGAAATGCTTCATATTAAACTAGGATTTATAAATAAATTGATTTAACTACAATTATCTTTTAATTTATAAGTTCAATTACAATCTCAATAATTATATAGTAATACATGATCGACAAGGTGCATTTATCCTAAACAGAGTGATCAATTGACTAATTTGATGTAAAATACTTCATATCAAATCATGATTAGTAATAAATAAATTTATTTAACTATAATTATGTTTCAGTTTATTAGTTAAATTATAGTTACAACAATTACATCGTAATTACATGAACAACTAAGTGTATTTTCCCTAAATAGAGTGATCAATTGACTAATTTGATGTGAATGCCTCATATTAAAACATGATTAATAATAAATAAACTGATTAACTATAATTAGCTTTCAATATATAAGTTTAATTATAATTACAATAATTATATAGTAATTACATGATCAACTAAGTGTATTCATCCTAAATTGAGTGATCAATTGCTTATTTTGATGTGAAATGCTTGACATTAAATCATGACTAGTAATAAATAAATTGATATAACAAAACTTATATTTTAATTTATAAGTTTATTTACAATCACAATAATTACATAGTAATTACATAATAAACCAAGTGTATTCATCCTATATAGAGTGATCAATTGACTATTCTGATCTGAAATACTTCATATTAAATAATCATAAGTAATAAATAAATTGATTTAACTAAAATTAGCTTTCAATTTATAAGTTCAATTTTAATTTCAATGAATTACATAGTAATACATGATCAACTAACTGGATAACCTATTACAATCGATTATAACCTGTTGTAACAGATGTTTATATCTATTTGATAATTTCCAATAGATCGGTCAATGACTGCCAAAGGTTAGTCACCTATTGCAATAGATGTCTATAGGTATTTAATAATTTCCAGTAGATGGATCATCTATTGCAATAGGTTAGTCATTTGTTGCAATAGATGTATATTTTTATTTGATAATTTTTAACAGATAAGTAATCTATTACAACAGGCTAGTCATTCGTTGCAACAGATGTCTATATCAGTTTAATTATTTCAAATAGACGAGTCATCTATTGCATTGAAATAGATGTCAATTCTATTATCAAATTTTGAATAGATGAGTCAGCTGTTACCACAAGTTAGTCATTTATTGCAATAGATGTCTATATTTGTTTGATTATTTTCAACAGATGAGACCTATATTGCAACAGATAATGCATCTATTGAAACAATCATCTTTATTTATTTGATTATTTAAAACAAATGAGTCATCTGTTGCAATTGAAAATGCATTTTTCGCAACATTTGAACGTAGTAATTGTATTTTTAGTAATAATTTATAAGTTTTCAAATCTAAGGATAAAATAGAATTCATGACAAAATAAATGGACATCAATTATAATACTAAATAATTGTAATCACTAGTATATAATATAATTAACTAAAATACTAAAAATAAAATATTATGATTAATATTGTTACACATCTAGATAAACAAATTACTACCCAGATAAGGGCTCCAAACTTTTACATGTTACCCTTGCAGCTCTAGCCTCTTGCATCCTTGCCACTATATTGTTATTCCTTATAGTTGTCATACCAGTTTCAGTTATCAAATGTTCAACAAATGTAAGTTAGTATGACCCGCACATGGCACCAGTCTTATTTTTTTAAAGTTCCTATTTTTGACCTTCAAAAGCCTAACATTCGTTGAGCAACTTTCTGGAAAGTGTTTCATTATGCCACTTTGCTTCAATAATTTTGGAAAAAACACCAACAAAGGCTATATAGCAAATAAAAAATTCTCACTCTTCAAAATCTGGTTTGTTGCAGGTATAGATATTTATGACTCCCTCATTCATAATGATCTCAGCAGTAGCAAAATGTTTATTCTTTAAGTTCATCACTGTACAAATCCTCTTTGCCTCAATTAAACCCATAGAACTTGGATATGGCCTCTTTTCCCTACAATAATCAATCATATCCTTATCCTATTCAAACTTAGCAAGTATCTACTTAATTTTTCTGCCATCGGGAGTTGTCGCTTCTTTGCTGAGTTTGTTGTACCTACTTAAGAAGTTACTGTAGAAGTTGAGTTCTGTGATACTATCCCTAAGATTATAGTACTCATTGAATTTAAGGGTCGTCTTCCATTTGTGGTAAATAATTTGATCAACGTGTGATATAAGAATATAATTTAATTAAGTTAGTAACTTATAATAAAAACTAAAATAATACAACAAATGGGTCATCTATTGCAACAAGGGTAGGACAAATAGAAGGTATAAAATAAGGTTATCAAGGAAATGCCTATATCATCTACTAAACCTACATTCTATATTTTACTTTACACACATATCGGGAAAGTTCTAGACCTCACATGCGACAAGGAATATACAAAATCTAACATGCACATGGAACATGCTCAACTCATATACGATCATCATAGACTCCAAACTAAATAATAGCACAAATTCAAATTTAAGCCAACATGAACAAGAGTCATAAACTTTAGCCTAGGAGTCTCAAAAACAGCAATTCACATCAATCAAGATGCTTTTACAAAAAAACCCACTTGCAGTATGTAATAAAAAATAGCACCAACAAGAATATCTCACTTATTCCTAAAAATTTTAATTTGAACCAAAATTTTGAAATTTCCCCACCCTACACTTAAAAATCTACTTTGTCCCTAAAGTGAATTTAAAATTAAAAAGATAGAAATACTCCCTGAGGCCTCTAGGCCTAGATAGTAGCATCTTTACACATAAAACATATCCATGGGAACCCACACTCGTTCTTTTCCATGTTCCTCAGCTCAATTTTATGGTACTCAAACTTCCCATTAACCTATGACTCAACCAAAAATAAAAACTACATGAAATAAAAACTAAAAAGAAAACATACCTAATTACTTTTGGTTGTCTCCAAAGAAGCACCTAATTTAGTGTCCCCTATGATACAATTGACTCAAATTAAGGTTAAATTTTAGTGGTCAGATTCCTGCGAGAAGATTTTTCAGGAATTAAAGACTCGACTCACTTCAGCTCCAGTTTTAGCATTACCCATGGTACGAATGGTTTTGTTGTGTATTGTGATGCCTCTACAGTTAGTTTGGGTTGAGTTTTAAAGTAGAGAGGTAAGATCATAGTCTATGCCTTTAGGCAACTTAAGCCTCATGAAAAGAATTACCCAACCCATGATCTTGAATTAGCTACTGTGGTGTTTGCTTTAAAATCTGGAGACACTACTTGTATGGTGTGTATGTTGATGGGTTCACAGACCACAAAAACTTGCAATATGTGTTTATTTAGAGGGTGTTAAATCTCTATCATAGAAGGTGGTTAGAACTATTGAAAGATTATAACATGAGTATGTTGTATCACCCGAGCAAGGCCAATGTAGTGGCAGACACCCTTAGTAGATTGTCTACGGGCAGTATTGCTCATGTGGAGGATTATAAGAAAGAGTTAGCTCAAGAAGTGCGCCATTTGGCTAGGTTGGGTGTTAAATTGGATGATTCGGCTGAGAGTAGCATTTGGGTGCAGAGTAGTGTAGAATCTTCTTTAGTGTCTGAGGTAAAGGAGAAACAATATAAGGATTCCACCTTGGTCAAGTTGAAAGAGTCAGTTAACGACCAAACAGTAGAGGTTTTCTCCCAAGAGGGAGATAGATAGTGTGCGAAGATACCAGAGTAGATTGTGTGTATCATATGTAGATAAATTGATACAACAAATTATGGCTGAGGCGCATGATATGAGTTACTCAATTCATCCTGGTGCTTCTAAAATGTATCAAGATTTATGAGAAATTTATTGGAGGAGCAGTATGAAGAGAGGTATAGTAAAGTTTGTAGCCAAGTGTGCAACTAGTCAACAGGTTAAGGTAGAGCACCAAAGGTCTAGTGGTCTTTTTCAAGAGTTCAGTATTCCTACTTGGATGTGGGAAGAGGTAAATATGACATTTGTAACAGGGTTACCCCATACGCGTCAACATCATGATTTAATTTGGGTTATTATGGTCAGATTGACTAAGTCGGCACATTTCTTCCCAGTTCATACGTCCTATACAATTAAGGATTATGCTAAGTTATATATCTGAGAGTTATTCAGATTGCATGGAGTGCCCTTATCCATTATCTCAGATAGGGGTACTTAGTTCACCTCTCTATTTTGGAAAGGTTTTCAGAAGGGTGTTGGTACCCAAGTTCATCTTAGTTCCATTTTCCATCCTATGACTAATGGTTAGCTATAGAGGACCATTCAGACTCTAGAAGATATATTGAGAGTATGTGTTCTTGATTTTAGGGGTTTTTAGGATGAGCATTTATCGTTGATTGAGTTTGCCTAAAAAAATAGTTATCATACTAACATTTAGATGACCCCGTTTGAGGAACTTTATGGGAGGAGATGTAGATCACCTATTGGATGGTTTGAATTGGGTGAGAACACATTGTTAGGGCCAGATATGGTATTAGAAGCTATGTAGAAAGTACAGTTGATTCGAGAAAGGTTGAAAACAGCTCAGAGTCATCAAAAGTCATATGTGGATGTAAGAATAAAGATCTTGAGTTTGAAGTTGATGATTTTGTCTATTTAAAAGTTTCACCGATGAAGAGGGTAAAGATATTTGGCAAGAAAGGGAAACTTAGTCCTCGCTATATAAGCCCCTTCCAAATTTTAAGCTGTGTTGGAAAGGTGTCATATGAGCTTGAGTTGCCTACAAATTTATAGTCCATACATCCTGTGTTCCATGTATCTTTGTTGAAGAAGTGTATTAGTTACCCAACAGTTGTCGTACTTTTTGAAAGTACAGAGGTTCATAATAGCCTCTCTTATGAAGAAATTCCAGTTGACATCCTTGAACATCAGATTCGTAGACAAAGGAACAATGAAGCCCCCTAGTCAAGGTTCTTTGGTGAAATCAATCCGTTGGGGGAGACACTTAGGAAGCCAAAGCAGACATGCAGACCAAGTACCCTTATCTTTTCGCTGTAGATTCAAATTCAATTTAAGGTAACAAGTTTCCTCAGATCGTCTCTTTTTAGTCAAAGTTTTAGCTTTATATAGACATTTATTTAATAGTTTATGCATTTGAAATCAATTAAGTCATGCTTTCAGTTGTATATGCCAATTATTGCCTCCATTTTCAAAATCTCAACTTTGCTATTCACATTCAAGGATGAATGTTCCCAAGAGGGAGATATTTTAATACCCTATAAGGCCCCGCAAAGTTCCCTCAAAGTTTAAGTCGTAGGGAATGTCAAGTGAGGCCTGATTCCAGCCCTAAAAGATTGAGAAGTTGCTTCCTAAGTGAGTAACATTTAAGCCATATAGAATTTCCCTAATTTATACTTCTTTTCATGTGGAAAATCTGATAAGCTTTCCATTGATATAAGATTTTCCCAAATCCAACACTCTGGTAAGAAGTTATGTCTAATTTAAGCCTTAGTCAAAAAACTGCATCATTTAACTGCCTGGCGCGTCACAGAGAGGGTTGATTTGGAAATTGTCAATTTCCAGTGGAACCCCGTGATAGTGGTTCATCGTGGAGGAGTCCCAGGTCCTAAACAGTGGGAAAACACGATGGCTCCGCATCGCGGAGGCTGCCAATTTCCTAATTGTCAACTTCCAATGAGCCACCGTGATAAGTGGCGCGTCACAGAGGCCAATGAAATTGGGTTTTAGTTCAATTTTTCCAGTTTTGCACAAATGTTTAAAAGGGAACTTTGGACCTTTCCAAGCCTATAAAATCGTGGAAACACTAAATCAAAGCCATTTGCAAGCATCTTATGAGTTTTTTCTCAAGTTTTATCTCAACATAAACCCTAAGTATCCATAACCTCTTCCAAGAACCTCAAGAATCCACCACGGATTTCCTAAATTGAGTCAAGATTCAAGGTTTCCAAGTCAAGTACCTCAAGAACACTTATTCTAGAGAACGAATAGAGTTCCAAAAATGAGAGTTCATAAAAAGCTTCTAATTCAAGGTATGTGGGGTTTTTGAACAAGGGTAACCCTTTCACCCTTGTGCCCAAAAGTCTATTTACATCATGAAATTCTTGAAATATATCATGGTTTTTACATGAATTTGAATTGGGTTTTTCACTCATTATTATTGAATGCATTATACTGATATTTTTCCATGAATTAAGAGTCAAATGACATGATTTCTACATGTTTTCTTGAGTATTTACAACTGGGTATAAACCCCATGATTTTACTCCTTGATAATATAATATTTGCATTGTTGAGATATTGAAGCATATGGCTATATTGAGATTTTGAGGTAACTTGCTGAAATTCCCAGATTTCCACATGATTTATGAATCTATATGCTATATATTATGCTTTTGATAAGCTTTAACTTGAAATTGAATAATGGGTTAGTAAGCCCTATTTGAGACTTGTGAAATTATAAACTCTTGTGCTATGAGCACCCATGTTTTGTGTATATTGAGATGATTGAGAAATGAATTGACCTAATGGTCCTTGAGCTTTGAAATCCACTTCACTATAAGAGATTATCGATTTGATTACTGGGTTCATCGTGAACCATGTGATTATTCTAAAAGTAGATTTTCTATGAGATGAGTCCAGATAATCTAAATGGAGTAGTATTTAGCACCGAGTGGGTAAGTTACTATAGTTTCTTACCCAAAAACTACGTGCCACCGTAGGTTAGGCCTGAGGCCGAGTTTATCATAATTATGATTGGGCCTAAGGCCGAGTTTCGTTTAGTGATCACTAGACCTAGGTTATACTCTCTGGCAAGAGTATGACGCTCCTCCCCAATGTGGGGTCTCTTCCTTAGGAGGACAAAACGTTGAAATTCATGTATCTCGCATGGTTTATATCGGTTATGAGAACCTCCCTTGACATTTAGACGTCGAGATCAAATATTTATTTTCCTACCCTATAAGATATTTTCCTAAATGGTTGAATTGCAAAGATGTTTCCCCAACTAAAGTATTTTCTTGATGTGAGTTATTTCCTAAATGAAAGCATCTTCCCTTGTTACAGTACTTTTTTATAAAGCCTCGAGATAAGTTATTTCCATAAACTAGAATGCCTTTCCATTTGAGATGGAGTGATTTCCCTAAAGCTTGAGATAAGATATTTTCCTAAAGTGAATAAAATGCCTTCAAGTATGTTTTCAAGTTATATAATTCTGAATTCCAAGTATATGAGTTCTAAATAGTTATGAAATGTTGAGAATTAAAGAAGTTTTACTCTCCATGAGACTTATGCATCAGTTGAAAGTATTGTTTAAAGTCCCTTAGCCTTTGGGTATTGAGAACAAGAGAAGATTTCAAATTTTGAGATTAAACAATGATGAATCACGAGATTTGTGTTACATACTCCATTCTACATGACTTAGGAGCTTTATAATTTATACTTGTTCAAGCCATGTGAGTCATCTCATAATGCATACATGATTTGATTAAAGAAGATTGTTACTATTTTATTCATATGCATTCACCCCCGCATACTCAGTACATTCCAAGTACTGATCCACATATATGTCTATGTGCTACATTGTGTCATAATATAGGTTCAGGTGCTCAGTCCCAGCCTCACCCATGATTCTTCGAGTACCTTGCCTACGTTTTCTACAGTGGTGAGTCCTCATGATTCGAGGACCGATCTTCAGATATTTACCGTACTTAAGAGACTATTTTTTATCTTCAGTTCATTTCGAGTCAGTTAGGGACCTATACCAACAACTTTCTAGATTTTGATTTGTAGAGGCTTGTTAGACTAGCGTCAGACTTGTGATGTGTCGAGGGTTTGATATTGTAGTTTTGTCGAGATTTCTCTATATTGTGGTCTTATGGACTGAGTATCTTTTCCATATTTCCTTTCATGTGATATAACTATGCTAGTATTGAGTCCATTCTTATCTTAAATTGTGTTTCATTGGTGAAAACTGGCTCTAAGGGTTAGCTTAGAGCTACTCGTAGCCTTAGGCACCGTGTGACGTCCTGGGAGATGATTTTGGGTCGTTACATACCCCAAACTTTTTCTAGCTTAAATTCATTTATGGCATATTATGGGATGTCTTCCAAAATGATTAATATTTTCTTCACATAGAATTTTCTTGATTTAAACATTTCATTATGTGGGAAATTAAATAAACTTTACATTGATACCAAATTCATCCAAATACGACACTCGGTGAAGAAGTTACGGCATTTTTAAGTTGACAGTATGCCAAATGGGTAGTCACCGCATCACAATCAAGGAAAATTTCATAACTGTCACTTTCCAGGGGACTAAAGCGATGTGACCATTTTCCCAATTGTCTAATTCTAGTAGCCCAACGCAATAGAGGTGCATCGCGTGGAAGGCCAAAATGGAATTTCTATAGGGCACCGTGATAGTGGCATGTCGCGTTGAAGTTCCAAGTCTTAATTATCAAAATCAAGTGGGAAAACGCGATAGCTCTGTATTGCGGCCCCCAATTTCCCATTCATCAATTTTCTGTGAGCCACTACGATAGTGGTGCGGCGTGATGGCCCATTAAATTGGGACCCAGTAATATTTTTTTTTCCAGTTTCGTTTAGAAGTCAAAAAGGGTATTTTGGACTTTTTCCCAACCCCCCCCCAATTCTGTCTAAACACAAGATTTAGGTCTATTACAAGCATCTTATGATATGTTTCTCAAGATTTCTCACAACCAAAAAACCTTAAGCTTCAACAATCAACCTCAAGAATCCCAAGATTCCACCATCCTTTTTCCAAATTAATTTAAGATTCAAGATTTCCAACACAAGAATTCCAAGAACCATCACTCAAGAGCACAAATAGAGTCTCAAAAAGCAAGGTTGTTCATCTAGTTCATCATCCAAGGTATGTGGAATTTTGAACAAGTATAAATCTTTCATCCTTGTGCCTAAAACATAATTTTGATTTCAAATTTACTGAATATTCTATGATTTCCCATGAAATTAAAGTTAGTGTTGATACTCAAATCCTCATTATTTTAGTTTATGAAATTGTTATGACATTTAAGGCACCAATTACAAGAAATTTATATATATTCATATTTGAAAGAATAAGATTCATATTATCAGTTATATACCATTATCTTGACTGAGATTGTTGAAAGTTTTAAAGATGATTATTGAGTTTGAAGTTTAAATTTGATTATGATGTAATTATTGATGCATCAAAACTTTTTTACTTTGATTCCTAAGTACCATTGATGATTTGATAAGGAGACTATGATCTCAAGTCCTATTAACAAGTTTTGATTAGTTCTTTCAAAAGCAAAGATTGATCTTTTGATCCAATTTAAGATAGGAATCCACATTATTTATGATTTAAATATAGGAGAAGTATAATTGATTTTCATTATAAATCCTTGTGATGTTTTAAGGTGGATTTCCTAAAACTTATGAGCAATAATTATGGGAGTAGTATTTAGCACCGGTTTGGGTATGATTCCAAGGTCTCATGCCCCAGAACTACGAGCCACCGTATGTTCTAAACGCCTATAGTGGGCTAAGATTATGATCACTAAAGTTAAGGTTCTATTCTAATGGTAAGGGTAGACAAACTCTCCCCAATGTGGCCAAGACGTTGGACTCCATGTCAGCTCACATGGTTTATGTTGGTTAGAAGAAACTCCCTGAGTCCCAAAGTCCCAAAGTCCTAAAGTTTCAAGATTTCCAAAGCTCCCAAAACTTCTGAGTTTCAAAAGAAAAGAATGATAGAAAAGCTTTTATAAGACGAAGTGTTATGACTCACTAGATTCACAAGTATGATTTGTTATGGATGATTTTATATTTTGATATTTTAGATAATCAAGCTTATGTGAGTCATATACATTCATATGCATTTACTTTCTAATTATGATGATGTTTACTTATGTATTACACCCCCATATACTCAGCACATCCTCAAAGTGTTGATCCGCATATATGTCTATGTGATACATTGTCTTATAATGTAGGTTTAGGTACTCAGTATCACCCTATCCACGCTCCAACAGTTGGTGAGCCCTCATGATTTGTAATACCCATACTTTTCCTTGCTTGAAATTTTTTCTCATGAATATTAGAAGCTTTCTTTGAAAGATGAATCCACTTTTATAGATGTAGTATTTTTAATATTTTCACTTTTTTCATGTGGGAATTTAATAAGCTTTCCATCGATACCAAATTCGCCCAAATCCGACACCCAGGCGAAGAGTTAGAGCCTTTTTAGTGAGACAGTGTATCACCTGAGCTTTCAGCGCATCGCAGAGATAGATCAAATAGCAATTGTCAATTTCCAGTGTTGCTCCATGATAGTGGTGCATCACGCCAAACTTTTAGGTCGTAGACAAGGTGGCAACGCAATAGCTCCGCGTCTTGCTATCGTGCAATTTCCCATTTTTCACTTTCCAGTGACTTGGTGCAATAGCGGCGCGTCGCACCAAGGATGAAAACTGGGAAATTTTCTCAGACATTAAAGACATGTCCAAGGGTTAAAAGGGTCAATTTCCCACCCTATATAAGCCTTATAACACGAGATTTGTCCATAATTCAGCAACTTATATTCAATTACTCTCAAAAAATCTTAAGAACAAGCCCTAGGGTTTTCATAGAAGGTTCAATTCCAAGAGAATTCACCATCAAATTTCAAGAATATCTCCGTCAATCTTCATAAGAATCATGAACTAAGGTATGCGTAGTTTTCATTCATGGACTCCTTTTGTCTATGAAGCCCAAGAATCTCTTTTCTAAGTTTACATTTATGGATTTCTTTGTGAATTTCATGTTGGGTTTGTTTTGTTTATGTTAAGAATGATGAATTGAATTCAAATCCATGTTGGGTGATCAATTTATATGGAATTGATTTGTTTAGATGTATATTTATGTGTACCTATGAATAAACCCTAGAATGGTGAAATTATAGATGAATCATGATGATTAATTGTTGTATAATGTTGTGTACATATGCTATGCCTACCATGTGTTTGATTAAATGTCTAGATGAAGGAACAATGCCTAGCTGGTATGATATCATGAAATCCCCATGTATGTACAAGCTTATGCATATCACATGTTTGATGAAGTGCTTCAATATATGAGTTATGAATTGTGTTGTTGGTCATGTGTTCAAGTAAGCCATGCTATGTCAATTTCTTCTCATTGAGTCCTAGGGATACTTATACCCGGACATTTAGCTGTGTGCCTAAAGCTATGTCATGTTTTCACGATCTCCTCACTCAAGCTATGATCCATAGAACTCAGTCAGTCATATGACTCAGGAAATCTCAAAAATCTCAGTAATCTCAGTAGTTCACTAATCTCAGTGATCTAAGTACTAAGTAATCTTAGTAACCTCAGCATTCCCAGTCAATCTTAGTAACTTCAGTATTCTCAGTCAGTCCTCAAAACTCATTACATTCGTCAGTCAACGAAACTCAGTCAATTCAGTTTAGCTCCTCTATAAAATACCACTAGTATCAGTTTAGTTCATCTAATCAGCCCAGTTCAGTTAATCAGTTCAGTGTCTTTTAGATGGGAGTACGATTCAACACTGAGTGAGCCAAGGGATGGGGACTCACCCGCTAGATAGGACTGAGATCCCTTAAATCAATCCCTAAGTTCCAGAACTACGTAGCCATCGTAGGTACAAGATGTCACCCGTTAGATAGGACTGACACACTCAGGGATCACCTATTAGCGTATTTAAATGTATAGGACTGATCCCAGGGGTCACCCACTAGATTAGGACTGACTCCACAATAGTTGTCTTTATCAGTGGCACGATACTGACACCCTTCCAGCTGGGGTTACAGGTTGGACCCCAGTTAGCTTAGTATGGGGCATGTCGATCATATGAATACATCCCACAGTTTCAGATATAGAATCATGACTGTTAGATACAGTCAATTCAGCTTAGTAGTATAGATTTAGGACTATCAGATACAGTCAATCCTTATCATTATAAATAGACTCCGGGATCACCCACTAGGCAGGATAGATCTCAACTATGGTCAATTAGTGTCAGTATGATCAGATTTAGAGATTACCCACTAGATAGGACTGATCTCAGATTCAGTTACTCAGATATAGTACAAAACTCAGCTAGTTCCATCAGATTTAGGACTATCAAATATAGTCACTCATGTTATTAGTATTCAGCTTTAGGACTATTAGATACAGTCAACCAGACCAGTTTTTCATAATCAGAACTGTCAGACACAGTTATTCATGTATCAATAACATAGTATCAGTCCCTCAGTATTTAGTCATACAGTATTAGTCTTTCTCACTCATCAGTGACTCAGATATCTATATTAGTAAATTCAGTAGTCAGAACTCAGTATTCAGCCCTATCATGATCTTAGTTACAGTTACGTAGTCATTCATGTATTCTCACATTCATGTTAGTCAGTTAGTTAGTATTGTTAATGCATATGAACCATTTGCATTCAGCCTACCTCACTTGCATACCAGTACATTCAAAGTACTGACACATTTGTGCTATTGTATCTTATACCATAGGTTTAGAAGTACGAGCTCTAGAGCATCAGTAGCATACCAGTTCAGCAGTCAGAGTCAGTTGTGAGTCCTCATCTTTCGAGGATATGATAATTACATTATTATTTTAGTTTTGAGATTATTTCAGTAGTCAAAGTTAGTTGGGGACATGTCTCATCAACTCCTTATTTAGACAGTTTAGAGGCTTTCAGACTATAACATGTTAGACAGTTATTTTAGAGTTATTTTGGTATTGTTATACTACTTTCAGACATTATTTTATAGATGTTTATCTATTTGAACCTTATGGCCTTTTAGTACATATTTCCGCATTTACATAAAATATTATGCAATTTTAGGTACAGATATCAGTCATGGATTAGCTTGTGGTCCTTCAGGGACATAGGCACCGTGTAGCATTTCGGGTACCAACTTTGGGCGTTACATGATTTAAAGGCCTACTTCTTTAGATTTATAGCTTTCATAGTAATTGAGTTATTGTTTTTAATTTAGCCCGAGTCAGTTGGGGGTCTGTCCCAATGGTTCTCTAGTTTCTTAGTAGTAAAGGCTTGTCGAACTACAAGTTTAATTACAAACTTTCAGTATTTGCTATTCAGACAGTATCTATAGTTTATTCAGTTCAGTTTTTGGCATAAAACAACATTATTTCTTTATTAGATTATCTTAAAGTAAGGTTCAGATCTAGAAGCAGGCTCAAAGGGTTAGCTTGGGGCTACTCATAGCCTTGAGCACCATGTGACATCTCGGGATTAGATTTTGGGGCATTATAATTTAGCCTTAGAATTTCTAAATTAAGGAGTTTAGGGAGGGTTTTAGGGATAATTTTAGTTATTTTTTTATGCAATGGAGTAAATTAGGCATAAAATTATTGGGTTTTGTTCATTAATGGTTAATTTACCCTTGTATTCCGATAAATAACTAGTTAATCCATGAAATTGATAGCTTTAGATTAATTATGATAGAAAATCCCTATAATGGGAAGGAAATCATTATGAACTTAACCTTAGTGACTAGTTGTGAGTTATAATCCTAGCATGTTAGGTTGTTTTATAAGTTATGCATTTATATGCATGTTCTTGACAAAGAGCAAGTGAAAATTACACGAAAAGGCAAAGCTCTAAATTAATGGTATTATAGTCTAATTTAATTTGTGTTATATGTGCATATTAACTACTTGGTCATATAGCTTGTTGGTTTATGATTGTTTAGTATGTTTATTCAAATAATTTGCACCATGTTGTATTCTATTGACCCACCTTACGCTTATTATGAAATATCTTGGTATTTTAGACATTCTTATACTTTGATGGTGGGATAATATTAGACGACCCTTGTATCTGGTATTTAGGTACATGGATGGAGCTTTTCCCTTACAGGTCATGGTTAGAGGGTGGTTAGGATACCCATAGTGTGTATGTATAAAGTTTAGGTAAGTTTGACGGTACCATTAGTGAATCATGGAATATGTTTATATATGTTTGATATTGCTCAAGTTACTTTATTTGGTTGACTTGGCTTGACTGAACATGACTTGGTTGTAAGTGTATTGACTTATGCTTGTACTCTAAACTGCTATTTTATGTTTGTTTTTCTAGGTGTAAGTTATTGAGTATATATTAACTTGTTATACTATTTCATACATAAGTGTTTATATTCTCATCTTGGGTTGGCAAAGTGACCCTACCAGTACATTGTTGTTTTCTTGTGTGCTAACACTACACCTGTTCTTACTTTTTTATAGTGTAGTCAAAATTTCAATCGCTCCAACAAGACCTCACTTGTGACTCTAGCGTATGATCTAAATTTCAGGGGTGTGCAACTTGTTCAGGATACTATGGGATCTCTCTATGACATTGTCCTTTATTTGTACTTATTCAGTTTCCTTAATTCTTAAGGTTGCATCCAATTATTGATATTCCTAGTATGTTTTGGTACACTGAATTTTAGATTCTAGGGTTGTTTGGTTTACTATTTATTTCTGCATTTTCTTAAGTTGTTAGATTGGTTGATCTTGAACTATTAAT
Source organism: Capsicum baccatum var. pendulum (assembly GCA_030864225.1). NCBI lineage: Eukaryota > Viridiplantae > Streptophyta > Magnoliopsida > Solanales > Solanaceae > Capsicum > Capsicum baccatum. Next base: position 73,039,753 of record CM061551.1, read on the forward strand.
GGGATAGTGTTCTTCATTTTATCTAGGTGTTTGTTAATGCTTATGGGTTTATTGGTTCCCCCACTAGGTGATAGTATTGCTTCCACTCATGATAAATATGGGTCTTGATAGTTTATCTACTTGTTATAATGATTTTTAAAGGTTGGAACTACAGAATGATATCCTAAGTGTTATCACATAAAATGAGGTTATATCAAGAGTTTGTTGATTGTACAAGTATGGTTATTTATATTTATTGTGGTTGTGATTGTTGTGATATCTGTTGTTTATTATGGGATATACTGGTATTTGGACATCTTCATGAAATTTATATTTAATATTGTGGGATGTAATGATATTTTGACATCTTTATGGAACTTGTTATTATAGGATGTTTCAATAATTGGATATCGTCACGAGATTGGTTGTTATAAGATTGGTAGGCACTAAACCTTTGAGATTTTTGGTACATGGAAACGAGGTTGTCCACTGCATGTCATGGCTAGTTTAATACCATAATACCCTTAACATATTTATACAAAGTATTAGTGAGTTTGATGATTTCATGAGTGGACCGGTTTATAATATGATTGTTGTTTTGGATTCCTTCAGTGAATCGATTTATGATGTTTAATAATATTTAGGATCCATGTGTGGTCCATGCTAATGGTATAAAAGAAAGGCATATTTTCTACTAATGTCTATTTACTTATGTATCTAAGACAAGGTGTAGCGTATTGTTGTAAGTTATGATTTGTTGATACGGTCTATCATTGGTAGTCATAGTATCGACTTGATACATTGTCTATCTTTACTTACACTACACTAAATGTTTTTGTGTTATTGTGAAAGGTTAAGTGGTAATATGATCAAAGTAATTGGTAAGTGTTCATGATTGTACTTGTTTCGAGGTTATGGTTATTTGTTCTCATTTATTGTTGAGGTGTTACTGAAAAAGATTGACTTATAATAACTATAAAGGTTGGACAAGTGAGAGTTATGATGGATGACATTTCATGTGGAAAGTGATGTATGATTAGTGAGATTAACTATGAATGTATTAGGGGAATTTCAGTGGTACAGATTGCCTGTTGGTAACGAATTAAGTACAACTAAGTCAAACAGAATAAGGATGTAAATACTCTTAGGTAATACGAACGATAAATATAGCATAAGTATATGAAAGTAATGTGGATCAGATTTCTATATATGTTTTCATGCTTTCTTTCTATGATTTTTATCTGATGTTTATGCGATCTAACCCTGATCGGTCGATAATAACTACTAGTGTTTGTGATTGTACTGAGATTACTCTTATGATACCCTTTTTGAGGTATAGCCTTTTTATAGGGTCAATTGATGTTTCTTATCTGACATGGATAGTGATCTCCGGTATTTTCTACTCTTCTCATTATTACGGTGGAAGTTAGGTCCTCTGTGTTTTCATTTATTTATTAGAAGCTCATGCACATTATCTAGACTAGGTCCTTGGTAAAGGTGTCTTTTATTCCTTATATTAAGAATATAGTTTGTAACAAGTTTTAAAGAATTTTGATGATGATGAGTTTCATGACTTTTCATTTTAACTTCCATATATATTTTGAAATAGAGGGTAAGGGTTCTCCTATCTAGATGAATTAGAGTAGTTGCCCGCATGATTTGAATAGTTGGATCATAACAGATGGTATTAGAGCCTAGATTACCAGTCCCACAAGTAGAAGAGAAAATATTGAGTTGAGTACGATGGATTCGTGGGTGTAAATATCCACATCAAATCCTTAAAAGGTTATGAGGCATTCTAGGAATTCTTTTCCTTTCTTCTTTCGTATTATGCTACCTAGATTGTTGTTTATCTGGGTGTATCCCAATTCTTAACTATAATCGATTACATTTACTAATCGAGTTTTTCTTTATGAAACACTAACATATAAAGTATATCATTATTCAGAAGGAAAAAGTACATGTATTTGTTTTATGAATATTTTCTTGTTCATTAAATAAAAAATTGAATCATTAAAGACAAAAAACCAAAAATCTAAAAAAATATCTTATTGATTTTAGCATATTGAATAACCAAAAAGGATAATGAAATGACAATACATAAAATCGAACTGAACCTACCATTCACACCCCTACAACCAAGTTAGCCAGGTGAAGCAAGTGAAACTTTTGATTTTGAGGATCAATAATGGAATGAGGAGTGATGATAAAGAAGTAAAGGCGGCAAGATCTGAACCTCTTCCAAAAGGATGATGAGGATTTGGCATTCAAGGTTAGGAGATCGATTCTCTAGGGAAAATGAATTAAGAGTGACTAAAAAGTTTCAAAAATAGGTGTAGGTCACTCAAGTCTTAATTATTAAGTGTGGGTAACAGATGGCTCATATATTCAGACAATGATAATGATAGTACATATAATTATGCTATTGTATATACAATATTATCATTATTAGCTCTTACTGTAGTATTAGTATTAATTTTACTATACTATCATTATTAACTATTTTAACAAATTTCTTTAGGTACCATTAGTGGAGAAATCAATAACAATAGGGGTTTATTTCCATGGTAAATGGATCGAGAAGAACAATTGATTTATTTAGCGTTGAAAGGATGGTGAAATATTAGAGACAATAGTGATAACAGTCCAATGAGATGTTTTATATCATGATTTTGTAAACTTAATCATCAGTTGTTATTGACTAAATTGCCAACTGAAAGATCTTGTCATTAGATATATGCAAAATTTTTTTGTAAATTAGAGGGTCTTGCCTTTAAAGATAAGCAATCAGGTTCATTTGCATACTTATCTAAGTGATGTAGCTAGGCCTATTTTAAGGATGTATGTGATTGAAAAACTGATAGAGAATCAAAATATAAAACAAGACTAACAAGATATGTTAAATTATGAATTTGATATTGTGGACATGAATATTCCAGATGATAAGAGTAGAGATGAAGTAAAAGAGGACCAAACACTTACGCCCATTGTTGCGAGCAATACAGTGGGTAATTTTCAATCAACATAGTTGAGCAATCTTCAAAATATTGAAACAGATTTTTACAAGGGAATGACAGTCAAGAACATGGAAAAACTAGACACTTCATTGCATATTTCTTGCTTTAAAAAAGATTTCAAACTCAAGAAGGTGATTAATTCACGTAGTGTGTATTGTTTAACATGTTCACATTTAGAGTGTAAGTGGTGGTTGAGGCTGTGAAATTTATAAGTTCTAAGAGATTATGCTTTAGAACATATGCAAAGTATCACACATATGGTTCAGAGTATATTACTATTCATAATCCATATGCCACAACAAAGTCATCGGTAAATACTTCAAATATAGCTTTCACAATGGCAAAGACCCATCTACAAGAGATATGGTCAGTCAAATCCATACAGATATGGTCAAGTACTCTTTTTGTAGCTTATGTGGCTTATATTTTTTGTTTTCAACAAATGTTATAATTCATAACCATCGGTGGGACATTCTTGAAGATCAAGTATGAAGGAGTTTTCTTTTCAACGGTGGCACAAAATGCAGAAAATCATATTTTTTTGTGGATTTTTGTATAGTGGACAAGAAATATGATGCCTCATCTCAATATTTTCTTGAAAAAATGAGAATATATGTATATGATACAGATGAGTTGTGTATAACTTCTTATGGACATCTAATTATCCAAATGATGGTTTCAATTATCTACCCTTCAATTCGCTATAGTTGTTGCATGATGCACCTTGGGGAAAATATTTGAAACAACTTTCAAAATTCAAAGATCATGTCTCATTTTTATAAAGTAGCGAAAGAATATGATATGTTTAAGTTCTATGACCGTTTCAATCATATAAGGATATGGTACCAAAGCACCCGAACTTCTCAAACGTGTCAGATTTAATGAATGAAGCAGGGCATTCTATTCATGAAATAGGTACATTATTATAAATTTAATGTATTGTTTGAGTTAATTGAAATACTAAATTCTACTAAGTGATTTTTTTTGTATAGGTATGATATTTTGACATCAAATATTGTTAAGTCAGCGAATGTATGTTTGACGTTGAAAGAGAATTTGTCATTGTCACTCTATTTGATGAAATAAACATAAGGTTTCAAAAATTATTTCACGAGAGGAATATGGAATTGGTCAACTCACCAAACAAGCTTGTTCCTTTAATGAAAAAAATAATATCAAAGTACATAAATTTAGGAAAGAAGTTATTGGCCCATCAAATAGTCAATTACAAGTTCAGTATCAAAAGTTATGGTGATATTTCCATGGTCGATCTTCAAAGAATAACTTGTACATGTAGAGTTTTTAACTTGGACAAAATACCATGTCCAGATACTATGACAATGCTCTGGGCCTAATATGGTGCACAATTTGAAAATCAAATTTATGAGTACTCATCTCCCTATCATTCGATGGAAAAATACATAATTGCATAATGTAAGGATATTAATCAGGTGTCTCCTAAAGATTCTTGGATGGTTTCTGTAGAAATTATTATGAAAAGTTACCTTCTTCACATATTGACCCAAGAAAATTGGAAAGAAGTCAAATGAAGTGGAGACGTGGAGTCGGGGAATTATTTCCAATAAGAAAAAGTAAGTTCTCCATATGTAAGATGGTTGGCCATAAAAGAATTATGTGTCTGGATCGAAATGCTCCATAATTATTGTAATCGTAAACAGTCATGTTGTTGATTTAGTAATGAACTTGATAATTTTATCTCATTTTAGTTAGTAATATATTTTTTTATTATATAAAATATCTATATTTATTTATGGTCCAACAACTGTTATATGCGTGGGAACAACATCTATTGCAACATATGTTATATCTGTTGCAATGGACGACTTATTTATTGAAAATATTCAAAAAGATATACAAATCTGTTGTAGCAGAAGAAAGATGTTTGATTATTTTCAACATACTTTACATATGTTTGATGTGAAAATCTTCAAATTAAATCCCAACTAGCAAGAAACAAAATTACTTAACTATAATTAGTTTTCAGTTAATAAGTTTAATTACAATCTCAAAAAAATTACGATTAATATGTGCATCGATAAAAATATAATAGACAATTTTATAAATATAACACAGTACAAAAATATTTTTAATAGATGACTCATCTGTTGCAATAGATTGGTCATCTGTTGTAATGAATCAAAATAGTCTTGCTAGTGGAGTTGTGGTTTGAATATTTCCAACAGATGAATCATTTATTGCAACAAATTAGTCATCTATTGGAAGAAACCAAATCACTAGTAAGACTGTTTTAATTTCTTCACACAGATGACCCATTTGTTGTAATAGATGAGTCATCTGTTGGAAGAGATCAAACCACTAACAAGATCAATTTTGATTTCTTATAACAGATGACTCATCTATTGCAACAGATGACTCATTTGTTGCAACAAAAGTCTATATCTGTTTGATAATTTTCATCAAATGAGTCAGTTATTGTAATAGGTTAATCATTTGTTGCAACATGTATCACAATTTGTTTGACTAGTTTGATATGACATGTTTCATATTAAACTATGATTAGTAATAAATAAAATGATTTAACAATAATTGGATTTTGATTTATATTTTCAATTACAATAATCTCAATGAATTACATTGTAATTACATAATCAACAAAGTGTATTCATCCTAAATAGAGTGATTGATTGACTAATTTGATTTGAAATGATTCTTATTAAATCATGATTAGTAATAAATAAATTAATTTAACTGCAATTAGCTTTTAATTTATAAGTTCAGTTATAATAACAATACTTACATAGTAATTATATGATCAACTGTGTGTATTCAACTTAAACAAACTGATAAATTAATTAATTTGAAGTTAAATGTTTCATATTAAACCATGATTAGTAATAAATAAGTTTATTTGACTACAATTAATTTTTAATTTATAAGTTCAATTACAATCACAATAATTATATAGTAGTTACATGATCAATAAAATGTATTTGTCCTAAATAGAGTGATCTATTGATTAATTTTATATGAAATGCTTCATATTAAACTATGATTTATAAATAAATTGATTTAACTACAATTAGCTTTTAATTTATAATTTCAATTACAATCTCAATAATTATATAGTAATACATGATCAACAAAGTGTATTCATCCCAAATAGAGTGATCAATTGACTAATTTGATGTAAAATGCATCTTATTAAATCATGACTAGGAATAAATAAGTTTATTTAACTATAATTAGCTTTCAATTTATAAATTCAATTACAGTCATAATAACTACAGAGTAATTACATGATCAACTAAGTGTATTTGTCCTTAAAAGAGTGATCAATTGACTAATTTGATGTGAATGCTTCATATTAAACCATGATTAATAATAATTAAACTGATTAACTATAATTAGCTTTCAACATTTAAGTTCAATTATAATTACAATAATTATATAGTAATTACATGATCAACTAAGTGTATTCATCTTAAATTGAGTGATCAATTGATTATTTTGACGTGAAGTACTTGACATTAAATCATGACTAGTAATAAATAAATTGATATAACAAAACTTAGCTTTTAATTTATAAGTTTAATTACAATCACAATAATTACATAGTAATTACATGATCAACCAAGTGTATTCATCCTAAATAGAGTGATCAATTGACTATTCTAATATGAAATACTTCATATTAAATAATGGTAAGTAATAAATTAATTGATTTAACTATAATTAGGTTTCAATTTATAAGTTAAATTATAATCTTAACGAATTACATAGTAATTACATGATCAACTAAGTGGATAACCTATTATAATAGATTATAACCTGTTGTAACAGATGTCTATATCTATTTGATAATTTCCAACTGATGGGCCATCGGTGGCCAAAGGTTAGTCACCTATTGCAACAGATGTCTATAGCTATTTGAGAATTTTCAGTAGATGGATCATCTATTGCAACAGGTTAGTCATTTGTTGCAATAGACGTGTGCATTTATTTGATAAGTTCTAATACATAAATAATCTATTGCAACAGGTTAGTCATTCATTGCAACATATGTCTATATTAGTTTGCTTATTTCAATTAGATGAGTCATCTATTTCATTGCAATAGATGTCATTTCTATTATCAAAATTTCAACAGATGAGTCATTTGTTACCACAAGTTAGTTATTTATTGCAATAGATGTCTATAATTGTTTGATTATTTTCAATGGAGAAGACCTATGTTGCAATAGATAATGCATCTATTGAAACAATCATCTATAGTTGTTTGGTTATTTACAACAAATGAGTCATCTGTTTCAATTGATGATGCATTTTTTGCAACATTTGAACATAGTAATGTATTTTTAGTAATAATTTATAAGTTTTCAAATCTAAGGATAAAATAGAATTCATGACAAAATAAATGGACATCAATTAGAATACTAAATAATTGTAATCACTAATATATAATATAATTAACTAAAATACTAAAAAGAAAATATTATCATTACAAATATTGCTACACATCTAGATAAACAAATTACAACCCACAAAAGGGCTCCAAACTTTTACATGCTACCCTAGCGACTCTAACCTCTTGCATCTTTGCCACTATATTGTCATTCCTTATAGTTGTAATACCATTGTCGGTTATCAAATGTTCAACAAATGCAAGTTAGTATGACCTGCACACGGCACCAGTCTCATTTTTGTAAAGTTTCTATTTTCGACCTTCAAAAGCCCAACATTCATTGAGCAACTTTATGGAAAGTGTTTATTATGCCACTTTGCTTCAATAATTTTGGAAAAAACACCAACAAAGGCTATATAGCAAATAAAAAATTCTCACTCTTTAAAATCTGATTTGTTGCAAGTGTAGATATTCATGACTCCCTCATTCATAATGATCTCAGCAGTAACAAAATGTTTATTCTTTAAGTTCATCAACGCACGAATCCTCTTTTCCTCAATCCAACCCATAGACCTTGGATATGGCCTCTTTCTTCTGCAATAATCAATCATTTCCTCACCCTATTCAAACTTAGCAAGTATCTGCTTATTTTTCTGCTATCAGGAGTTATCGCTTCTTTGCTGAGTTTATTGTACCTACTTAAGGAGTTACTGTAAAAGTTGAGGTTAGTTATAATATCCCTAAGATCATAGTACTCATTGAATTTAAGGGTCCTCTTCCGTATGTGGTAAATAATTTGATCAACGTGTTAAATAAGAATATAATTTAAATAAGTTAGTAACTTATCATAAAATCTAAAATGATTCAACAAATAGCTTATCTGTTGCAACATATGAGACATTTGTTGCATAAGTTCTCTAAATTTTTTAACAAATTACCCATTCACTGCAACCTATGCAACAAATCACTAATCTATTGTAACAAATGAGTCATTTGTTTCATAAGTTCTCTAAATATGTTAACATATTACCCATCTACTGCAACTTATCCAATAGAAGGGTAATTTGTTTCAACAGATGGGCCATCTGTGGCATAAGTTCTCAAAACATGTTAATAGATTACCCAATCTACAACAAAATAATGCAAAAGATGGGTAATATATTGCAATAGGTGACTTAGAAGTTTATGAAATGAATAGATAGAAGGTTAGAAAAAATAACTCACCCAGTCCACATGCCGCTGCTCTATATATATCATGTTCTTGAAGTCTTTTGGCCCAAATTTATGCATAGAGTGGACTTCTGGGTTTTTTTTGGATTTGATTAGTGTGTTCTGCTTAGACTTCTTGGTGGCTTTCACCAATTTATGGATATCCATCTTCTTTAGTTGTCCTTACTCTTCTATGGCCCCTTGAATTTGTTCAATAGTGAAAGAAAGATGATTTACAATTTTTCTTAATTTAATATTTGATAGTACCTTGGAAATTGCTTTTTTTCTCTTCTTAACCTTCAATGGAGTCAATAGCTCTATCAATATCGTTGATGGAATGACACCCCTCTTAGATGTCAATTCCTTGATAACAAAAGTCATGGAATCAATGCATTTAATCAAGTTGTCATGTTTGTCCTTGCATTTTGGCATTTACAAGTAGAATATGAGCTTGAAGAGGGACCCAAAAAAGTGGTATTCCCACTGAAAGGGGTGTATCCATAATAACCACTATATCCACCATAGCCATCACCAGTAGGAACATCATCATGGTCAACTCTTTTCTCAAGAAAATTCCCATATGCTCATAACCATCTTTGACACCAGTATCACAAACACCAGCAACAACACTATAATACCCGTGCCTTTTTCCTAGCTAAAAATCATCTCAAGAATGCTAGGACTTACTTTAAAATGAAAACCTATCTTTGTACACGTGGTATTTTTGAGATTTTTACTTTCTATCACATGAGAAATTGAGTTAGCTTTCCAACGGTACAAATTTTGTCCAAATCTGACATCAGACGAGGAAGTTATGGACGTTTTACATGGAACTATCGAAAATACCCAAGTATGACGACCAAGTTGACGGACCGCCACATAAATGACAGACCGCCACTTTGACCGTCATAGACAAGGCAGTTGAGCCATGTACTAGATAAGGACTGACGGACGAGTTGACAGATCGTCAAAGTTGTGACGAACCGTCATTCAGGCCGCCAACTCTAATCCAGTGAACCCCATTTCTGGTCCACGTCTGACGGGCTAAGTGATGGACCGTCAAGTTTCTGACGGACCGTCAATCATACCGTCACATGCCATGTTCAGTTTATTTTTAGGTCATTTTAACAGGGATATTTTTGTCACTTACCACTCGCCTATATATACCCAGATAAGTTCAAATTCATCCATTATGCTCATTATTATTTCACAAACAAAAACTAGGGTTTCTCATTTAATTTAATCCCCAAGAAAAAGACCCAATTTTCTTCAAGAATCAAAATATTTCAAATCATTCAAGTTAAAAAACATCAAGAACCTTGAGTTAGGTATGCGTAGTGTTCATTTATGGACTCCTTTCGTTCATAGAGTTCAAAAACCATTCTTTAAATGAGAAACTTTAATTTCCTTGTTGTTATGTGATGTTGTTCATGTTAATGATCATTGTTTAAGCTTCAAGATATTAATTTAAGTTGACTTCCATGATGTATGCATGCTTGTAGTTAAAACCCATAAATTTGGGCGGTTCAAGATGATTAAAATTGTTGAGAAAACCTATGCCCCAAAGTGTGCATACAAGGTGTTTGTTAAAATGCCTAGAATGCTAAAAATCATGTTGCCATGATCCCATAGCATTTAAATGACAAGCTATGTCAACTCTTAAGATGATTCCACATGAACTTCCATGCTATTGATATGTGTTGCTAGTATGATTATGCAATGAACATGACATTAAGGTTGTGAAAGTACTTCCATGTGACATGAAATCCTTTCTATGCAATACATTGTTGATAACCATGCTTAGTATGAAATCCATTATGTACGATATTATGAATTGTGGACTTAAATCTTATGAGTAAGTCATGTCATGTGTGTCAATTTCCTTTCATCGAGTCCTGGGGGTATTCGTACCCGAAAAATATAGTTGTGTTCCTAGAGCCAAGTCACGTTACCCCGATAATCTCAGTCAAGCCATAATCTATAGAACTCAGTCAAATCTCAAAAATCTCAAGATCTCAACAAAATCTTAGATAGAAGTGCTATTCCATCAGTTAATGGAAGTCAGTTACTCAGTCCTTGTACAGTTAGTTAAATCATGTTCAGTCTCTTCAGATCGGAGTAGAAGTTAGAATCGAGTGAACCCAAGGATGGGAACTCACCTGCCAGTTTAGGGTGTGATTCTTAGCAGTCATCCTTGTGTACCAGAACTACGTATCCAGCGTAGGTTAAGACATATTAACCTGTCAAACTAGGGTTGATGAGGTGGCTTAACCTGTCAGTTGAGGGTTCCCACCACTCTCATTTGAGTACCTTCCAGCTGAGGGTCACTCACAACTGTCCTTACCAGTGGCGCGGTATTAACACCCTTTTAGTCGGGGCAGAGATTGGACCTCAACATAGCTATATGCATTATTGAGGCATGTCAGTTAAACAACTACCTCCCACAGTGTCAGGCTCAGTCTCAGTAAAAAAACCAAGATAGTTCTTCAGATATCAGTATACTAGGACTGGCAGATACGGTCAAATTCAGTTATAGTATGGAACTCAGATAGTTCCATTAGATACAGGACTATCAAGCATAGTCACCCCTATATTCATAACTACAGTATCAGTCATGATCAGTTATCAGTAAACTATGTATTAACGTACAAATTTAGTTATTATGCATTCGCGATCTCAGTTTCTATGTATGCATGTTTGCACTCTAACATTCATATCAGTCAGTTAGTTAGCATTGTTCATGTATGTAACCCTATTTATGTTCATCCTATCTCACTCGTATGCTCAGTACTCCGGTTGTACTAACGTATTTGCATTATGGTTCTTTCTCTTTAAGTTACACCATAGGTTTAGATACACGAGTTCTAGACCAGCAGTAGCAGTTGCATTCTAGTATACAGAATTGCAGTGAGTTCTCTTCATTCAAGGATGATATGATTCAATTTATTCATTTATTATTTCAGTTAGCCATCACTTTACAAAGTTAGTTGGAGACATGTTCCTTCAACTTCTTATTTAGATAGTGTTTAGAGGATTTCAGATTTAGTTCAGATTTGATTTAGTTTTTAGTTGTTTTGGGTATCTTTCACCCATATGGATGTTATTTTACCAAATTCTTTATTCAGTTGAACCTTATGTCCTACATGTTCATATTTTCCGTATTATTATGAAATATATTGCAGTGTACAGGTACAGATATCAGTCATGGGTTAGCTTATGGTCTTTTGGTGTCATAAGCATCGTGTAGCATTCCGATTCAGAAAAATTGGGGTGTCACAAACTTGGTATCAGAGCCTAAGGTTTAATAGAGACCTAGAAAGTCTGAAAGCTGCATCTAGTAGTGTCTTGTGCATGGGTGTATTGCGCGCCACATTTATGTGCAAGAGGCTATGAAATATTTTAAGAACAATTGTATTCATGTCGTGCTAGTAAGCATAATATCAAGCTAAACTCTCAGTCTAATCCATTCTTCTCTTATTCCAGAATATGCCTCCAAAGAGAAGAAACCAGCCAGTTCCTTAGCCCGAAGCCCCTTTGGGCGAGCATGTTTCTCAAGCGAAGTTTAGAGCCACATTCAAAACACTTGCTCAGTCTGTGGTTGCCCAGAATAAATGGTCACCCGTTATTTCAGCCAATCCAGTGACCAATTTTGCAGCAGTTAGAATTTGGGACTTCACCTGAATGAACCCTCCATCTTTCTTCAGGTCTAAGTATGATGAAGAGCCTCAGGAGTTTATTGACCAAGTCTAGAAGGTTATTGACATCATGGGAGTTACTTCTGTTCAGAGTGTTGAGTTAGCCGTATACCAGTTACAAAATATTGCTCACACTTGATATGAATAGTAGAAGTCTGAAAGGTTAGAGGATACAGGTCCTATAGAGTAGGAGGAATTTGTCACGGCTTTCTTAGACAGATTCTTTCCCCAAGAGCTGAGGGAGGCCAAAGTTCTTGATTTTATCAACCTCAGGCAGGGAAATATGATGGTTAGGGAGTATTTTTTAAAGTTTATTCAGCTACCCAGATATGCCCCTCATGTAGTTGCAGACAACAGGGCTAAGATGAGTAAGTTTGTGTCAGGAGTGAATGATAGCGTGATAAATGAGTATAGATCTACAATGCTAAACAGTGATATGACTTTAGCCAGGCTTATGACCCATGCTCAGCAAATAGAGGAGCAAAAGGTTAGGGCCAGGGAGAGGCAAAATAAGAGAGCAAGATCAGGCAGTTTCAATTTTTCTCAGCCCAAATCAGAGGGAGGAAATCGTTCCCAGTTTCATCCCAAGTCATCCACTCCAGTTCATTCTTCAGCCAGTGCTCCAGCTCTTAAGTTCAGAGATAGAGCACCCGGCTCTAAATCTCAAGGCAGTGTTAGAAATGACCGAACTAATTCCCTATGTCAAACTTGTGGTAATGTAACACCCTATAAAAGTCGTGCATGGATTAGCCTTTAATAGAGTGCCCTTAGACTTAGAAACTTGAAATTTTTTCTAAGTGTAATGAGGACTTAGAGTCATTTTAGCTGGCAATCTTTGGGATACAACTTTCCAACCTTCTTGATATCTATTTTTAGATTTTCAAGTTGAATTATGATCGAGAAATCGTATAGTACATCTTGGATAAGTTTTGGAATTTTTTGGAATGCATAAGGCTGTGTTTGGATTTCAAAACAGTAGCAAAACGCATAGCCTATTGCCCAATTTTCAGCATTTTAGGGTCAACTTCAAATGATCATAACTCTCTGAATATAATTAACTGGGAGAGATGTTACCTATAAAATGAAAGATCTTTGAGTCTTCTTTCTAATTCAACTGGTTTCATCCAAATGTAATATCTGAGTAATGAGTTATACCGGTTTTACTTCAGCCTGTCAGCTTATCAACTGAGGGACAGTTTCAACTTTGTTTGTTTTTTAGGGGCATTTTAGTCATTTCACCTCACCCATATTTCTTCTATAACACCATATTTATCCCCCAATTCATCAAAATATAATCCTTTTTCAAAAATTATTCAAGAACACCCTCTAGGGTTTCAAAATAAAAACTCAAGTAGTTTAAGATTCAACCATGGGTTTTCAAAATAAATTAGATATTTGGAATCCCCAATCCGCAAGCTTCAAGAATCATCTATTATTCTTCATAATCTAGGTACGCAGGGTTTTCCTAAATTCTCATGGGCATAGAAAAATTATATTTTAGAATGGGGTTTTTGAAACTATGTATATTTACACGTACTAGATGTTTTAACATCATTTTTTTGGTCTTTTGACCTTCCCCAAAGGGATTTGAGAATATGTATATATGAAAGCATGTATTTAAGAATGAATTTTTGTTGAGAGCATAAATTTTGGTGAATTCCCTCTTATTATGAATTTTTAGATTATTCATAGCATATGAATTTTTTTGCAATGCATTCTTGAAAAGCACTATATGAAATGTTTTAACTCTTGTTATGATTTAAAGGTGTTTTTAAATCAATAAGGAGGGAATTTATCATGAATGTTTAATGTTCATAATGCATGTTATGAAAGAGTGCATTGATTTGCTAAAGGTACTATACCACCATATGTTTGATGAAGTTTTTGCATTATTTTGACTTAAAGTTTTGGAACATGAAATCTTCTATATCAGTTGCATGTTTTTGGTGGTTTAAGCTATGTTTTAAATGAAAAGATTTAGCTTAATGTATTGTGGCTCAAAAATCATGACTTGCAAGTTTTGGTATGACGATACCAATTTAGACCAATGCCATATCAGTCTCAGACTAATAGACATTTCAGACTATCATGCTTTTAGACATTTAGAATGTTATAGATAGAAAAGGTTAAAAATAGGCATACAGATATATTAGGTAGCTCCCTGAAGAGGGCTTGAGTTTAAGCAACTAATTGCCTAGAATCGTGGTTTGCCGACCTGGGTATATTATGATACGCTGACTTAAGTGTCGTGTGATGTATCAAATTCAGGAACTCTAACCCTTGCGGCACACTCAAATTGGAGGCTTCCCCACAGAGTAAATGGCAGATTCCATATCTTTCGTGAAATATCATATTTGTAGGAGATACCACCTAACTCAGAAGTAATACATAGATCAAAATTTTAAATTTACAGACAGGTTACATGTTTCCAGAAAGTGCCCATGTGTTTTTTCAGAAACTGTTTTATGCATGATGTTTTGATAAAAATTGCCCTCATGTATTATATATATATATATATATATATATATTTAATTACTCTATTTTGGATTGCTTTACATGCCAGTACTTTTGTGCTGACCCCCCTCCTTCCAAGTTTTGAGACTCAGTCTAGGGGTCCAGATGAATAGTAGATATTTCAGATCACAGATTAGATTGTGATGTGGTGAGCCTTCTATATTCCAGAAGGCCTATTTACTTTCAAATATTTATCTTTAGTCATGTTTTGGTCTACTGGGTGGCTTTGTCCCAGATGTCAGACTGTTGCTATTAGTCATGTAGTAGAGATTTTACAGATGGATTTTAGATGTTTATAGATGTTGTGGGAATTTATTTCCCATTATTGATTTTATTAGACTTATGACCATGTTTCTGTAATATTGTGTATCTTCTGCATTTATTTTATCATATAAATTATGTACATGATTACCAGATAGACAGAGGTGTTTTAGGTTTTCATGGTTCGGGATGCTTATTATGGCCAGGGCCCCAGTTCGGGTCATGACAAACTTGGTATTAGAGCATGGTTCATGGTATCAGAGTGTCTGCGAAATCACATTGGGTAGAGTCTTGTTTATGGGTGTGTAGTGCGCCACACTTATAAGCAGAAGGCTACTAAGCATTTAGGAATATCTCTCTTTCTTCATGTTCTAGTTCATGTAATAGAGTCAGAATTTTCCTCTTTCATACTCAAATTCGTGCTATGGTGTCGCCCATACAAAAGTAACAGTCATCCCAATTCTTTCCTTACTAAGACATTCTCAGATATGTCTCATTATTGGGCTGATTAAAGTACAAAAGTTTAGAGTCTAAATGGTATGGTTTGTTCTGATCTAATCATATAAGATTTTTGCAAGGACTTGAGAAGAGTTTGTTAGTGCTTCAGAGTATGTTAGCTCTAGTGTGAACCTTGATTTTGATAAAATCGTGCTTTTTATCCTGCAGTATTAAGTGTATTCAGTTCTTTTCAGAACTTATGTTGTCAGTGTCACGCTTCAGAGGTAATAAGATGTAGCAGAATGTTGGAACCGTATTTCCACCCAAATAGTAGTCTGTGTTAAAGTGTTTTTGTCATGACCTATTGGAAATAAAATTAGACCAAGAAGTTGGTGATGTAAAGCCACAAAGTTAGAAGTCAGAGTGAGGATGATTTACCCCTTTATAGTGATAAACTAATTTAGTAGCTAGCAGCATGTGTGGACAGTATGGTAGTCCATGGAGGAGTTATTTGACTCTGATTTTATTTCTACAGAGTAAGATGTGTATTCTTAGTTCATTGAATATTGCGTATTAAATCTCTATCTCATGAAATATTGTCATCAAAGTGTTGTTGAAAACTAAAGTCTAGTGAAGCCTTGTGAAGTTCTTTCGATTCACTAGCATAGTTGACTTGTCATTCATCCTATTTTATTATTTAAAATACAAAATCAAAGTCTAGTGAAGCCGTGTGAGGCCTATTTCGATTCACTAGCAACTTATTGTCCAACTTTTTGTTCTTGTGTAAGTTTAATGTATGTATAGGTGAATCTAGTTGCATGAGATTGAGCCGTTAAAGAGATGATTCGTCCTTGTATGATATTAGTAGAAGGTAGAGAAGAAGTTGTTAGTTAGGGCGATTTGTTGGTTTTTTGAATGTGAAAATGGGTATATTAGCGAGTAAGTTATGATTATAGACTCATGGTTGTTTGGGGAATTTGAAGGCAATCTAAATGTATACTTAAGTAAGTAAGTATGAGATGAGAAATCCGCATAAGCAGAGAAGATTGTATGGGGTTATAATATTAGATTAAGGTTGATCATGTCTATTATATGACTTTACCCCTTGACCTTCTTTTTGTTGGTAGTTGTAAACTAGTACAACTTGTGAGAAGGTAGGTAGTCGATTTTAAGGTGTTTGAATAGAACATGTCAATTTTATGGACTAGCATCTTATTTTGCACTCATCATTGGTGGTAGATGATTGATGCTAAACTATAGGTTTAAATTTAAGTAAAGGATGTGGTGGTAAAAGAAATAGTGGCATGAGATCGATGATGCATGTTTTGTGGAATTAAATTAGTAGGATTGATGTGTTGAAATAGTATGTGCTAATGAGTTATGATAAGGAAGACCATAACATCATGATGGATTTTTTTGTGTGGCTATGAAGTTCTAATGTACTAGTGTTTCTTGATGGTTATTTCATAGTTTTCAAGTGAGAATTGTGCGTAAGGTTGGGTTGTAGAAAACGTTTACGTTCAGTACTAGACACTAAGTTTGAACAGTTGATGCCCATTAAGATAGTTGTGATGATTGAATGGGTAATGATACCTGTTTTATGCAAGTGATCTAATAGGCTTGAACGGTGTACGCAAGAGATTAGGTTTATTTGATTTGTAGTGATGTATTATATTGTACGTGTGATGTACAAGTATGCCTAAGGTGACATGAGGTTGCGGCCTTCTTTCTAATGTATTACTTATTGCGCGTGGCTAGTGGTACCATTGAATTGTTGAGTGAATAAAGACTAGTTAGATGGTATATGGGGATCTAAATAGCCATGTTAATATGTTTTGATTGATAGTGTTGGGCCTTTTGCGATGATCTTCATTCTCACAGTAGAGGGATATAAATTTAGAGTCGCAATGGTGGTAGGCTATGTCAAAAGAGATATGGTACATCAAAGGCTTAGTGATATCCATGTTAAGTGTTAGCATCTAAGCTTGACTTTTGAAGGTTGAACCGATAGAAATAAGTGTGCAAGCATTATACTATGACTATTGGTGGCTAGGGAAAGATAGAGTGTATCCCGGAAGGTAGTCATTCAGGTTAAGTTCTATGATATGCATGCATTGTCATTTTCCAGACCCTAGAGTGCAGTAAGTGTAGTTCAGTTAGAATTTAGTAAAGGATCTCCCAAACTCTCGATGATGACTTTGAGCTAAGGGGGAGATGATAAAACAAGTAACCAAGTTCGGCCCTCAGATTCTAGTAGCGATGTCATATGATATAGAACATCAGAAGGGAAGGGTGAGTCTCAACCCATTCCTATCTCAGTATTTTTCAGTTATCCCAATACCTACTCATACCTCACGTTTCAGTCCCCTGATCATAGTTTATGTTCATGTACATGATAGAGAATCACGTGCTCTTCCAAATTCCTAAATGAGGAACTTCAGTTTATTCAGCAGTTAAAATTATATTACATATGTTATGAACTCTAGTTGAGGTCATGTAACTTATGATGAACGTACTCACTCTTTATAGTGTGCTCAGTCCCATATAAAGATCTTTTCACGCTTGAGGGTTTCATGTTTTAACCTTTTAGTAACCCTCCCTATGTAATAATAGTGGTGATGATGTAAATGTTCTTGTTGATGGAAGATCATAGTATGCTTGTTTAAATAAGGCCATAAGTATGAAGAAAGATTTGGGGCCAAGTCTTTGCTACATGTGATGGTTAGTGGAAAAGTTTGTGTGTGTATGTTTTTAGGATAGCGCGTGGGAGTTATATTGATAATAGTTTAGAAACTATGTGAAGTATGTATTTATGGGTGGTTGCCTTGAAGTTAACATGTGGTTATAAATAAGGCTTGAATGATGTTTTGGGATTGTAGTGGAAGGTCGCAATATGCATTAGCGACTTCATATTAAGAGTTCAGAGTAGTCATTGAAGTGGTAAGGCATGTTATGCTTAGAATGTGATCTTTAAAAGAAGTATAGAAGGTGGCATCATATGGTTTAGAATAATAGCGTGGTGTAGCATATTGTATTTTGTGACTTAGAGTTAGGCTTGATCGCGGAGTAAGGATTAAGCTATTTTAGACATTAGTAGAAAAATTTGTCAATGCTCATATGAGAAATTTAAGCTGAATTAAATGAATATCATATTTATAGGGAATAGTATAGCTAAGGGATATTTGGGAAGTGCGCTAAGCCTGAAAGTAAGAAGTTGTATTGCCAAAGGTCTGAAAATTCTATCCTAATTTAGGAGTTATATGTCTATATTCCAAACTGCAGAGTAGTGTCAATATTGTGATTTCCTCAGTTGGATGTCTTGTGCAATCCATACCCAAGATTCGTGGCTCCCTATTACTATTAGAACTCCCTTAGAGAGAGCGTTGATGAGATGCTCCAGTTAAGTATGAGGGTCCAGCCTAATTCAGTCTGTATAGCCAGTAAGTCAGTAAATCAGTTTAGCATTCAGATTCGCATGACTTGTTTTCTCATCTTTTTATTTATTCATGCTATCCAAAATCTCATACATGATACTATTATAAGATAGAGTATACTAGTAATTGTGAGTATAGATAAGTTCATGCGTCATGCATTAGGTTCAGATTTTGGATGTTCAGTTATGAATCAATTCATAGGTGCCTTGTGCATTATCTCAATTTTTCGAGTATCCTAGTGAATTGAGCATTCATAGAGGCACGTAGTGTCCCAAGGGGGAGATACCCCATTCCGTTACATGCATAGATTCTTATTACAAGCTTCACACCAGTTATCATTGCGTATTCAGTCATACGTTCATACGTCAGTTCAGTCAGATATGCATGCATTAGAAATGCATGTCCAGTAGAAAAAGTTTAGCTTATCAGTGTTTTCAGTTCTGCGTTTATGAGAACAACTCAGTAACAAATCCATGCATCAGATATGCATGTTCATTATGAGAACTAAGCTTATGAGTAGCTTTAGTCGTGTGTCCCATGCATCAAATATGCATGTCCGATAAAAGAATTCAGAATATAGGTAGTTCCAGCCATATGGTCATGTTTCAGATCAGTGTATTCTTTATTAGAGGACATGTCGTGTCCGCATTATTCCATATCATTAAGGCTTCAACAAGTTCCTACCCATCATTTGAGGACAAATGATCCCAAGGGGGAGATAATGTAACACCACGTAAAAGTCGTGCATGGATTATCCTTTAATAGAGTGCCCTTAGACTTAAAAACTTGAAAATTTTTCTAAGTGTAATGAGGACTTAGAGTTATTTTAGCTAGTAATTTTTGGGATACAACTTTTCAACCTTCCCGGCATATGTTTTAACATTTTCAAGTTGCTTTATGATCGGGCAAGATCATAGTACATCTTGGATAAGTTTTGGAATTTTTTAGAATGCATAAGGCTGCATTTGGATTTCAAAATAGTAGCAAAATGCATAGCCAATTGCCTAGTTTTCAGCATTTCAAGGTCAACTTCAAACGATCATAACTCTCTGAATATAATTAACTGGGAGAGTTGTTACCTATCAAATGAAAGATCTTTGAGTCGTCTTTCTAATTTAAGTGGTTTCATCCAAATACAATATCTGAGTAATGACTTACACCCATTTTACTTCAGCCTATCCATTTGTCAACTGAGGGACAGTTTCAACTTTGTTGGCTTTTTTAGGGGCATTTTAGTCATTTCATCTCATCCATATTTCGTCTATAACACCAGATTTATCGCCCAATTCATCAAAATATAATCCTTTTCCCAAAATTATTTAAGAACACCCTCTTGGGTTTCAAAATAAAAACTCAAGTAGTTTAAAATTCAACCATGGGTTTTCAAAACAAATTAGAGATTCGGAATTACCAATCCACAACCTTCAAGACTAATCCATTATTCTTCATAATCGAGGTATGCGGGGTTTTCCTAAATTCTCATGGGCATAGAAAAATCATGTTTTAGAATGAAGTTTTTGAAAATATGTATATATTCATGTACTAGATGTTTTAACATCATTGTTTTGGTCTTTTGACCTTCCCCAAAGGGATTTGAGAATATGTATGTATGAAAGCATGTATTTAAGAATGAATTCTTGTTGAGAGCATGACTTTTGGTGAATTCCCTCTTATTATAAATTTTTAGATTTTCATAGCATATGAATTATTTTGCAATGCATTCTTGAAAAGCACTATATGAAATGTTTTAACTCTTGTTATGATTTAAAGGTGGTTTTAAATCACTAAGGAGGTAATTTAGCACGAATTTTTAATGTTCATAATGCATGTTATGAAAGAGTTCATTGATTTGCTAAAGGTACTAGACCACCATATGTTTGATGAAGTTTTTGCATGATTTTGACTTGAAGTTTCGGAGCATGAAATCTTCTATATTAGTTGCATGTTTTTGGTGGTCTAAGCTATGTTTTAAATGAAAAGATTTAGATTAATGTATTATGGCTCAGAAATTATGAATTGCAAGTCTTGGTATGACAATACCAATTCAGACCAATGCCATATCAGACACAGACTAATAGATATTTCAGACTATCATGATTTTAGACATTCAGAATGTTGTATGTACAGAAAAGGTTAAAAATAGGCATATAGAGATGTTAGGAGGTTCCCTGAAGAGGGATTGATTTCAATCAAATCATTGCCTATAACCGTGGTTTGCCGACCTGGGAATATTATTATACGTTGACTTAAGTGTCATGTGGAGTATCAGATTCAGGAACTCCAATCCTTGCGGCACACTCGGGTTGGAGGCTTCCCCGCCGAGTCAATGGCGAATTCCATATCGCCCATGGAATATCATATGTTTAGGGGATACCACCTAACTCAGAAGTAATTCACAGATCAGAATTTAAA
Organism: Capsicum baccatum var. pendulum; assembly: GCA_030864225.1. Taxonomy (NCBI): domain Eukaryota; kingdom Viridiplantae; phylum Streptophyta; class Magnoliopsida; order Solanales; family Solanaceae; genus Capsicum; species Capsicum baccatum. The sequence goes on from CM061551.1 coordinate 73,061,095, forward strand.
ATTTATAGACAGGTTCCATGTTTTCAGAAAGTACCCATGTGTTTTTTCAGAAACTGTTGTATGCATGATGTTTTGATGAAAATTTCTCTCATGTATTATATATATATATATATATATATATATATATTCAATTACTCTATTTTGGATTGCTTCACGTGTCAGTACTTTTATGCTGACCCCCCCTCCTTCCAGGTTTTGGGACTCAGTCTAGGGTTTCAGATAAATAGTAAATATTTCAAATCCCAGATCATATTGTGCAGTGGTGAACCTTCTATATTCTAGAAGGCCTGTTTACTTTCAGATATTTATCTTTAGTCATGTTTTGTCTACTGGGGGCCTTGTCCCATATTTCAGACTGTTTCTATTAGTCATGTAGTAGAGATTTCGCAGACGGATTTCAGATGTTGATAGATGTTGTGGGACTTTATTTCTCATTATTGATTTTATTACACTTATGACCATGTTTCCGTAATATTATGTATCTTCTGCATTTCTTTTATCATATGAATTATGTGTATGATTACCAGATAGACAAGGGTGTTTTAGGCCTCATGATTTGGGATACTCATCACGGCCAGGGCCCCGATTTAGGTCGTGACAGGTAAGAATCACCAGGGTATTTGCAGAGCCGGTAGTGATGTTTGTTTTGGATGTGGCAAGCCAGGCCACAGAGTTAGAGATTGTCCTTAGTCCAGTTATCAAGGTCAGAAAAATCATTCCACAACTCTATGCCGTCGCCCGAATCAGCAGGGTACCACTTCCAATGCTACTAGTGGAAAACTCCCAAATAGACTCTATGCTCTTCAGAATCGACAGGATCAGGAAAATTCTCCTGATGTCATTACTGGTACATTACAGGTTTTCCATGTTCATGTTTAAGATTTTCTAGATCCAAGCGCATCTTTGTCTTTTATTACTCCTTACATAGCAGGCAATTTGGGAATCAGTCCCAAAATTTTAGCAGAGCCCTTTTCAGTCTCTACCCCAGTGGGTAAAACCATCATGGCTCGGTTGGTATACAGAAACTGCCCAATTATGATATTTTAGAAATCCACGACATTAGATTTAGTCGAATTAGAGATGACTGACTTTGATATCATCTCGGCATATATTGGTTTTATTTCTGCCATGCCACAGTTGACTGCAGGACCCAGATAGTTTAATTTCAGTTCCCGAATGAGCCCATCCTAGAGTGGAAGGGTAGTACTTTATCTTTTAGGGGTCAGCTTATTTCCTACCTTTGGGCAAGGAGAATGATTTCAAAGGGGTGTGTGTAACATCTCATGCATGTAAAGGATTCCAGTTCTGAATCTCCCAGTCTTGAATTAGTTCCAGTTGTTAATGAATATTCAGACGTCTTCCTCGAAGATCTTCCAGGAATTCCTCCCGAAAGGGAAATAGACTTCGGCATAGACCTTCTTCCAGATACTCAGCCTATTTCTATTTCGCCATACAGAATGGTACCAATAGAACTCAAGGAACTGAAAGATCAGTTGAAGGATCTCTTAGATAAGGGATTCATCAAGCCCAGTATATCGCCATGGGGTGCACTAATCTTATTTGTGCGCAAGAAAGATGATTCTCTCAGGATGTGTATTGATTATCGTCAGCTCAACAAAGTCACGGTCAAGAATAGGTATCCGCTTCCTAGAATAGATGACTTGTTTGAACAACTTCAGTGTGCCAGTTATTTCTCCAAAATAGACCTCAGATCAGGCTATCATCATCTCAAAGTTAGAGAACGTGACATCCCGAATCAGCTTTCCATACTCAGTATGGTCACTTTAGATTTCTAGTCATGTCCTTTGGTCTTACTAACACCCCTGCAGCTTTCATAGAATTGATGAACCGGGTGTTCAAGCAGTACTTAGACATGTTCATCATAGTCTTCATAGATGATATTCTAGTCTATTCTCGCACAGAGCGTGATCATTCAGACCATCTCAGAATTGTTCTTTAGACTCTCAGAGATCATCAGTTGTTCTCCAAGTTCAGTAAGTGCGAATTTTGGCTCAGATCAGTAGCATTTATTGGCCATATTATTTCTGTAGATGCCATTAGAGTAGATCCTCAGAAGAGCGAAGTGGTAAAAAACTGGCCTCACCCAATCTCTCCATTAGATATTAGGAGTTTCTTTGGTTTGGCTGGCTATGACAGATGCTTTGTCAAGGGATTTTCTTCTATTGCATCTCCTATGTATAGATTGACTCAGAAGAAGGTTAAGTTTCAGTGGTTAGATTCTTGTAAGAAGATTTTTCAAGAGTTGAAGACTCGACTCACCTCATCCCTAGTTCTAACTCTTCCAAATGGTTCAAACAGTTTTGTAGTCTATTATGATGTATCCAGAGTGGGTTTAGGTTGTTTCCTCATGTATTATGGTAACGTCATAGACTACGTCTACAGACAACTAAATCCCCATGAGAAGAATTATCCTACTCATGATCTTGAGTTAGAAGCTATAGTATTTTCCTTAAAGTTTTGGAGGCATTATTTATATGGAGTTCATGTAGATGTATTCATAGATCATAAGAGTCTCCAGTATGTATTTTCTCAGAAAGATCTCAATCTTCATCAGAGAAAGTGGTTAGAGCTCTTGAAGGATTATGATATGAGTGTCCTTTATCACCCATGCAAGGCCAATGTTATGGCCGATGCTCTCAGTAGACTCTCCATGGGTAGTGTTTCTCACGCAGAGGATGGTATGAAAAAGATAGCCCAGGAAATTCATCAACTTACCAGACTAGGCATTTGCTTAGTCTACTTTTTAGAGGGTGGTGTATGTGTTCAGAGTAGTTCAGAGTCATCTCTAGTTTCCAAGGTGAAAGAAAAGCAAGACAGGGATCCCAGCCTTGTCAAGCTAAAAGAGTTAGTTTAGAATAAAAAAGTAGAGGCTTTCTCCGAAGGGGGAGATGGTGTTCTTCGTTATCAGGGTCGTCTGTGTGTACCCGGTATAGATGACTTAAGGCAACGAATTCTTACAGAGGTGCATGGTGCATGATACTCTATTCATCCAGGGTCCACTACGATGTACCACGACTTGTGGGAGATCTAATGGTGGAGTGGGATGAAAAGAGATGTTACAGAGTTTGGGGCTAAGTGCTCTACATGTCAGCAGGTTAAGATAGAGCATCAGAAACCTAGTGGGTCCATACAGGAGTTCACCATTCCTACTTGGAAGTGGGAAGAAGTGAACATGGATTTCATGACGAGTTTGCCTCAAACTCGTCAACAACATGATTTGGTTTGGTTCATTGTAGATAGAATGACCAAGTTAGCTCATTTCCTTCTTGTTCGTACCTCTAATTTAGCCGAGGATTACGCCAAACTCTATATCAGGGAGTTGGTTAGATTACACAATGTTCCCTTATCTATCATATCAAACAGAGGTACACAATTCACCTCTCACTTTTGGAATACATTCCAAAAGGGTCTTTGTACCTAAGTTCATCTCAATACCTCCTTTCATCCTCAGACAGATAGTCAAGCAGAGAAGACCATTCAGACTTTTGAAGATATTCTAAGGGTGTGTGCAATTGATTTTAAGGGATGTTGGGATGACCACTTGCCCTTGATTGAGTTTGCATACAATAATAGCTATCATTCCAGTATTTAGATGGCTCCATTTAAGGCCCTCTATAGTAGGAGGTATAGATCTCCAGTCGGTTGGATCGAAGTTAGTGAGGCCTCAGTTATCAGTCCTGACTTGGTATTCGATGCCTTTGAGAAAGTTCATTTGATCAGAGAGAGAATTTGGGCTGCTCAGAGCCAATTGAACTCTTATACAGATGTTCGTAGAAAGGATATCGAGTTTGAGGTCAATGACTATGTCTATTCAAAATCTCTCCCATGAAGGGAGTGAAGAGGTTCGGTGAGAAAGGGAACTCAGTCCCTGCTATTCAGTCCCTTCAGGATTCTTAGTCGCTTCGGCAAGGTATCTTATGAGCTTGAATTACCTTCAGATCTAGCCTCAGTTCATCCGGTCTTCCATGTCTCTTTGCTCAAGAAGTACATAGGTGACCCAGCAGTTGTAGTCCCTATTCAGAACATTGATGTTAAGGACAGCCTCTCTTATGAAGAGATTCCAGTAGAAGTTTTAGACTATCATATTCGTAGGCTAAGGAACAAAGAAGTCCCTTTAGTCAAAATTCTTTGGTGAAATCAGTCTGTTGAGGGAGATACTTGGGAAGCAGAAGAAGACATGCGTACCAGGTACCCTCACAGTTTCTCCTCCAAGCTAGATCAAGATCAAGGTAACAGTCCTCCTTAAGCTTATTCAGTTTCACATTTAGCATTCAACACAACTTGATATTTTGTTTCGTATTCATCTTCCATCAAAAATTTGGTATCAAGTACCATTGCGTAGTCAGTCATGCATACATGTACCAGTCCAATAAATAATTATGCATCAGATATGCATTCTCATGACGAGGACCTCAGTCATGCATTCATGAATTAGTTACACATGCATCAGATATGCATGTTCAGTATAACACGTTTAGTTTGTCAGTCATAAGATCATGTTCCAGCTACTCATGGTCAGACTATTGTTTCCCCTCTCAGTTAGTCCCATTTGAGGACGAATGTTCTCAAGGGGGAGATATTGTAATACCCGTGCCTTTTTCCTAGCTAGAAATCATCTCAAGGATGCTAGTACTTACTTTAAAATGCAAACCTATCTCTGTACACATGGTATTTTTGAGATTTTTGCTTTCTATCATGTGGGAAATTGAGTTAGCTTTCCAATGGAACCAATTTTGTCCAAATCCGACATCAGATGAGAAAGTTATGGGCGTTTTACTTGGAACTGTTGGAAACGTCCAAGTATGACGGCCAAGTTGACGGACCGCCACATAAGTGACGAACCACCACTTTGACTGTAACAGCCAAGGCAGTTGAGCTATGTACTGGATAAGGATTGATGGATGAGTTGACGGATCGTCAAAGTTGTAATGGACTATCATCCAGGCCGTCAACTCTTATCCAGTGAACCCCATTTCTGGTCCACATCTGACGGGATACTAATTGACCGTCAAGTGTCGGACGGACCGTTAGTTGGACCGTAATATGTCACGTTCAGTTTATTTCCAGGTTATTTTAACAGGGATATTTTGATCACTTACCACTCGCCTATATATACCCAGATAAGTCCAAATTCAGCCATTATGCTCACTATTATTTCACAAACAAAAACTTGGGTTTCTCTCTGAATTTAATACCCAAGAACAAGACCCAATCTTCTTCAAGAATCAAAGGATTTCAAATCTTTCAAGTTCATAAACATCAAGAACCTTAAGTCAGGTATGCGTAGGGTTCATCTATGGACCCCTTTCGTTCATAGAGTTCAAAAACCATGCTTTTAAATGAGAAACTTTGATTTTCTTATTGTTATGTTATGTTGTTCATGTTAATGATCATTGTTTAAGCTTCAAGATATTAATTTAAGTTGACTTCCATGATGTATACATGCTTATAGTTAAAACTCATGAATTTGGGTGGTTTTTAGATGATTAAAATTGTTGAGAAAACCTATGCCCCAAAGTGTACATGCAAGGTGTTTGTTAAAATGCCTCGAATGCTAAAAATCATGTTCCCATGACCCCATAGTATTTAAATGACAAGCTATGTCAACTCTTAAGATGTTTCCACATGAACTTCCATGCTATTGATATGTGTTGCTAGTATGATTATGCAATGAAAATGATATTAAGGTTGTGCAAGTACTTCCATGTGACATGAAATCCTTTCCGTGCAATACATTGTTGATAACCATTCTTAGTATGAAATACCTTATGTACGATATTATGAATTGTGGACTCAAATCTTGTGATCAAGTCATGTCGGGGCAGAGATTGGACCCCAACTTAGCTATATGCATTATTGGGGCATGTCGGTTAAACAACTACCTCCCACAGTTTTAGGCTCGGTCTTAGTAAAATAAACCCAGATAGTTCTTGAGATATCAGTATACTAGGACTGCCAGATATAGTCAAATTCAGTTATAGTATGGAACTCAGATAGTTCCATCAGATGAAGGACTGTCAAGCACAGTCACCCATGTATTCAAAACTATAGTATCAGTCATGATCAGTTATCAGTAAACTATGTATTAGCATAAAGATTTAGCTATTACGCATTCACGATCTCAGTTTCTATGTATGCATGTTTGCACTCTCACATTTATATCAATCAACTAGTTAGAATTGTTCATGCATGTAACCCTATTTATGTTCAGCCTACCTTACTCGTATACTTAGTACTTCAGTTGTACTGACGCATTAGTGCTATGGTGCTTTTTATTTACGTTACATCATAGGTTCACAGACACCAGTTCCAGACCAGCAGTAGCAGTCGTATTCCAGTATACAGAGTTGTAGTGAGTCCTCTTCATTCAAGGATGATATGATTCAATTTATTCATTTATTATTTTAGTTAGCCATCAGTTTATGGAGTTAGTTGGAGACATGTTCCTTCAACTACTTATTCAGACAGTGTTTAGAGGCTCTCAGATTTAGTTCAGATTTGATTCAGTTTTTAGTTGTTTTGGGTATCTTTCACCCATATGGATGTTATTTTACCAGATTCTTTATTCAGTTGAACCTTATGACCTACATGTTCATTTTTTCCGCATTATTATGATATATATTGCAGTGTATAGGTACGGATATTAGTCATGGGTTAGCTTGTGGTCCTTCGGGGTCATGAGCACCGTGTAGCGTTCCAATTCAGAAAAATTGAGGTTTTACAAGAACCAACAGTAACACCATTACCAACCCCACCATTAACACCAGCACCCAAATTTGTTGCAGTATCACCAAAAACCTAACAACGGGCTTAGAAAGAAAAAGATGGCCCTTCCTAACTGCTTCTCATTTGATAGTTGTTGCTACGGTCAATTCTTTCTTTATCAAGTCCACCTTTTGGTCTAGTTTTTTTTCAACAATACCTAGAGTAGGAAAGGCCAGCATCTCCAAATCTTTCTCAATAGGTACAACCAAATAATGAACAACCTATAAATAAAAGTAGATATATTAAAATCAACCTATAATTTGCAAGAGATTTACAACAGATAAGTTATTTGTTGTAATAGATTACCCATTATTGCATTAGTTTGTAGTAGACTGGGTAATTTGTTAGCAGGTTTAGAGAACTTATACAACAGATGATTAGTCTGTTGCAATAGATGACCCATCTATTTTAACAAATGAGCCATCTATCATAATGAATTACCCATCTGTTCCATAAGTTATAGTAGATGGGTAATCTATAGAGATATATTGCAATAGATAAGTCATCTATTATAGACAAATATCTAATTGATAGCAAGCGCACACGCAAGTGTATGTGGTCTTATCAAGTAGTAAAATGGCTTCAATGAAGACCAAGTATCGATATCTCAGGGACTTGCGTTGCCGGCTATCTGATTCTAGTTTAACCAATTAAGGATAGAAGCAAATAGAGTTTTAAAATTGTAAATTAAAACTAAACTAAAATAATTTATAAAAGTAATGACTTAGGATAATCTATGGATAGAAGACCAGGGTTAAGGCTTACGAACAATCATACTATATTATTAAACTTCATTCATTATATTGCTTATCGTGGTTGTTGATTCGTAGGGTTAACCGCATGATTATGATTTCCCAACCTCTAATCCTTTACCTAAGTTAAAGCTTAAAACTAAATCGTTGAGCGGGGATGTAATACTTCACTTAAGTTCTTAACAAATATCATCCTACATATGAATTAAGTAAGGCATCTAAGTATATCCCTGTCCTAGATACTAATTTGAATTCCTTATTTCATAGAGAAAGACAAACCATACTCTATTTATTCCCATGTTCTATCACCCTATTCCCTCTTCCGAGTTCACAAGGTTTACAATTGATTTATTCTGAGGGATGCGAGTCCTTAAAATAGTTAAATCTAGAATAAACAAGAAACCAATAATGGTAACCAAATCAACAAACTTAATTCAAAATAAAAGTAATCATGATCTTGGCCTTAACCCCAGAAAAAGGATTTTTATCTTTTAATGGACATATTCATCATCCAATCCCTTGGATTGATGATAAAAATCATGAAAGAAACTAAATTAAAGATATATAAACCCTAAAAGAAGTGTTGAGGTATCCAAATTTCAGGTGTCCAAATTTGCATCATGTATTGTGCTTCCATGATCCATTCTAAACCTTTTTAAGTTATTTCCACTTAATTTGAAGCTTGTATATCCTTAATATATCATTATAATCCATTAAAAAGAATCATATAGAATTAAACACAAAAATTTAGATCTCAAACCAACACAACATCCAAAACAGTGAACTAGAAACACAAGCTAAGCATAGGCCTTGTTCACTTTGATTTCTAACTTATTGTTTTGACTCTTGTCTTGATCCAATTGACCCTTGAACTTTACCAAAAAGTTTTTTCACATATAAATACATAATAAAAGCCTTAGGAACTCATTAAACACATTATAACCCAATACGATAGACTAGACAAACACCTAGCTCAAGCTTGTCACACTAGTTTTCTCGATTGACTTCTAAATGATCAATTTGAATTAAAACTTATGAGAAAACACTATTAAACATTGTAAAAACATACATTTACACTTGGATTCAAATTTATATCATTATCACCACATTCATCAAATGAATCATCCTCAAAACAATGCTAAAAAGGCTAGAATAGGAATGCTAAAATGCATAAATTCACCCAACATCACCACCCCACACTTAAAGCCTTGTTAGTCCTCGAACAATTCTTAACTATAAGCATCATGAGCTGAAGAGACTCCACACTTATAATACATGAAATATACTCAAGCTAGTACTACAATGACTAAACATAATACAAGTTACTAAACAAGCATAGTTCAACACAATTGAAAGCTCAAGAACACTACTAAAAAACAATCTAGACTCAAGAATTGACTCACCTAGTTGGAAAAATCATGCTTATTGATCAATCAAGGATATTATACAAATCATCCACATTCATAAAACATGTTCCCCTTACAACAATAGACTTACCCATAATCACTCACAATAATATAATTATAGAATGATGGGTATAAGAATCAAATTACGCTCACTCTCTCAAAGAATTCACAAGCTACACATAATGAACCATAAGCTTTACCTTAGTGTAATTCTTCACTAATATCGAAATGTAAAGCTTATGATCAATTAAGATTTTTTTGGGTTGTAACGTAGGCTAAGGGAAGGGTAGGAACTATTTTGGCCAAGAATAGTGGCTAACCTCTATAAGTGCTTTAATACACTACATTATACACTTGAAATCAATCTCTAACAACCAATTTATACTTTTTCATCTACCCATACCTTTTGTTTTTGCCCCATCTCTTTTAAGCATTTTCACAAATACTTGGTGGACGCATAGTTTACTACCACAAAAATTATTTTTTCTCTTTTTTTACAACCATGGAAATATTTCTAGCATACATTATATCACATCCATCCACCACACATCAAATATAAACACTAATAACTATTACCTTGGGGCATCAATTTCACCTTTTTCTTCTTCAATTTCTCAAAATCCTTACTAAATTAATTTTTTATTAAAGCACTTAGAAGCTTTTTGGATCAAATTACGGTCTATCAAAGATGAGATTAGGCTACTTATGAGGTTGCCAAAAAAAAAAACCTAAAGGCTTAATGGGGGTTAACTAGGATTAAGCATAAGGGTAAGACATATAGAAGGTATAAAACAAGGCTATCAAAGAAATGCCTATATCATCTACTAAACCCACATTCTTTATTTCACTTTACACACACACCGGGAAAGTTCTAGACATCACATGCAACGAGGAATATAAAAAATCTAGCACGCACATGGAACAGGCTCAACTCATATAGGACCATCATAGACTCCCAACCAAACAATAACACAAATTCAAATTTAGGCCAACATGAACAAGAGTCATAAACTTTAACCTAAGAGTCTCAAAAATAGCAATTCACATCAATCAACATGCTTTTACAAACAAACCCACTTGCATTATGTAATCAAAAATAGCACCAAGAAGAATATCTCACTTATTCCTAAAAAAATTAATTTGAGCCAAAATTTAGAAATTTCTCCACCCCACACTTAAAAATCTACTTTGTCCCCAAAGTGAATTTAAAAGTAAAAAGATAGAAATACTCCCTCAGCCCTCTAGACCTAGCTAGTAGCATCTTTACACATAAAAGAGATCCATGGGACCCCACACTTGTTTTTTGCCATGCTCCTCAACTCAAGTTTATGGTACTCAGACTTCCCATTAACTTGTGACTCAAGCAAAAACAAAAATTACGTGAAACAAAAACTAATAAACTAAAAAGAAAACATATCTAATTAACTTGGGTTGCCTCCAAAGCAGAGCCTAATTTAGTGTCGCGGCATGACCCAATCAAATTTTTCCTCCACTTTGAGGATATAAATTTCACCCCCAACATCGCATCCATATTTTTTCCTCGCTCATAGGAAGGTGGTACAAAGATTAAGGAACTGAGTAATGGATGATGCATGGTAAACCACTCGGCCTTAAAGTGAGGTGTGTTTTTATATTGCTTATCTGGTGTAAAATCAAGAATATAGGATTGTTGTTCCTCCTCTTCACACTTTTACACTATTTTTAGATGATTTCACAAACAAGATATCATCTAAACATAATATAGAAAAGTGCTTTGAATGAGTCCCAACCAATCCCACTTCAAAATTTATACAATCTACTACACACTCACTCTCATTCATCTTCTCGATTTCAGTCTCAAGATAAAGATGAAAATCGGGTGATTGTGATTTTTGTGTTTGTTCCACAAATTGGCTAGTGTCCTCCTCAGTAACTTTGTCTGCAACTAGTGGGGAGTTAACTCTGCATCTACTTTTAGCTTATTATCCAATTGCTCTGTAGCCTCCCGATAGTTCTTCATGTCTTCCATCAACTGTACTTGAGATGCTAAAATTTGTTTCAACATCTCTTCCATGTTGCTAGTTGATTGATTTTGTTACTGTTGAAACTATTGGTGGTGGTTATTCCATGATTATGGCTGATTCTGTACCATTTGATTGTAGTTGTTTATATAATATTGCCTTTCATAGCCCACAAATATTACCGAATCAGGATTGACAGCACACATATCTTTAGAATAACCACTATGGCCACAAACCATACACCATATAGAATCATCATCACTCAAACACCATCTATCCCAGACTGCCATGTCAAGAAGTGTGATAAAACTAGAATTAAAGAAAATAAAAAGAAACTAAAGAAAATATTTACAACTCAATATAGAAAAACTAAAAATAAGATAGTTTCGTAATTACAAGTCTCCGGCAACAACGTCAAAAACTTGATAGCACCCAAGCACACACGCAAGTGTACATGGACTTATAAGTAGTAAATTGGATTTAAGGAAGCCCAAGTATCTATCTCTCAGGGACTTTCATTTGCGGCCTATCTAATTCTAGTTTAACAATTAAGGATAGTAGCAAATAGAGTTTTAGAATTGTAAATTAAAACTAAACTAAACTAAGGCAGAAAAGTAAAGACTTAAGACAAACTATGGATAGATGCCCAGGGTTAAGGCTTATGAATAATCATACTACATTATTGAACTTCATTCGTTAGATTTCATATCGTGGTTTTTGATTCGTAGGGTTAATCGAATGATTATAGTTTTCCAACCTCTAATCCTTTACCTAAGTTGAACCTTACAACTACATTGTTGAGCTGGGATGTAATAGTTCACTTAAGTACTTAACAAATATCATCCTATATATGAATCAAGTAAGGCATCTAAGTACATCTCTTTCCTAGATACTAATTTTAATTCCATATTTAATAAAGAAAGACAAACCATACTCTGTTTATTCACATGTTCTATCACCCTATTCCTTTTTATGAGTTCACAAGTTTGACAATTGATGTATTCGAAGGGCCGTGAGTCCTTAAAATAGTTAAAATAAGATTAAACAAGCGACCAATAATGATAAAAAAAAATTAACAAACTTAATTCAAAATGAAAGTAATCATGATCTTGGCCTTAACCCCGGAAAAGGAGTTTATCCTTTAATGGACATATTCATCATCCAATCCCTTGGATTGATGATACAAACCATGAAAGAAACTAAAGTAAAGAGATATAAACCCTAAAAGAAGTATTGAGCATCCCCACAACTAGTCCAAGACATCCAAAATTGATTAAAAATGTTTACAAAATTGTATTTATTGCAAAGAATAAGTCCCAGACCTGTTGGAATCAAATTAGAGTAAACTACCCAAGGTGGAATAGACCATGCATCACACGCTGTATTTCGTAGGAATAGAGCATGCGACATAATCATATCGGACGTATACACTATTTCATGTCCCTTATGAGTCTATTAATATATCCCACACACCCAGATCTCTTCTCACGCGCCCTCATTCTCCAAATGCATTTTAATTTTACAAATTTGCATCAAGTTTGTATTGTGCTTCCATGATCCATTCAAAGCCTTTTTGAGTTGTTTCTTGTAATACCTCACACTTCTCCTAATTTAAATTCATCTCTAGAACATCAAAGATCTTGCTTCAAAGATGAATATATTTTATTCCATGTGAAATTTTTAATATTTTAACTTTTTATCATGTGGGAAATCGAATAAACTTTCCATCGATTCCAAATTCACCCAAATTTGACACTCGGGCAAATAGTTAGAGATATTTTAGTAAGATAATGTACCACCTGGTACTTTAGTGCGCAGCAGAGCTAGCCAAAATGGCAATTGTCAAAATCCAGTGAGCCTCTACAATTCCACCACATCGCGGTGTCTTTCCAATTTGCAACGAAGGTGGTAACGCGATTTCTACTGCGTCGCGCCAAGGCTCAATTTTCTAATTTCCAAATTTCCAGTAAGCCAGCATGATTATGATGCGTCACACCAGCATAAAAAATTGGGATTTTTTTCGGTTCCATTATTTAATTCTAGGAACCATTTGGCAATTTTCCAAAGCCTCTAATCAATCTATATAAGGGATTTATACCCTAAATAACGAGAATACTTTATTCTTCATCAATTTTTCTCCTAAATCAAAATATGTTATCTCTCAAGAAGTCAAGAACCCTAGCCAAGGAATCAAGAACAAGCCTAAGGATTTCTTTAAGAACCTTCAAGAAAGAGTTTTCTAAGGTATGCAGATGTTGATTCTAGGGTTCCTTCCACCCAAGAAGTTCAAGAATCCTTTTCTAAATTCAAAGATATTATATTTATGAGTTTTCATGATTCATGTGAATTGAAATTGAAGTTCATATTATTATTGAATTTTAATTCATGATTTAGACTACCATTTTCAAGAGTTGATTCTAGTATGTGATGAATTGTATGATGTTCATGATAAAACCTCTTCAAGTTGCATGATATTGATGTATTCATGATAATTAAGTATAGAATCTATTTTATAACCAAAGCATTCTCCCCATATGATTGATAGAATGCGTAAGTAAAGAGAATAGTGCCCTCTTTAGTATGTTAAGCATGAAATCCCCAATTATGTGATAGCTAGTGCATGTGAAGCGTTTGTTGAAATACCTTAGTGAATGTGTTATGATAATTTGCATGAATTCTTATCCATGTGTATTCCTTATTGAATAACTATGAGGTATTAGTATGCATTCCCTATACATTTACATGTTTATGACATTCAAGTGATTGACGAGATATCGTATTGAATGTTTTGTGAATGGAAGTCCATTGTCATGATACTCAAGTGTGGTCCTATATTATTTATTTATGCTATCAAGTCATGGGGGTATTTATACCCAAAAAATTAGCATTTTTTCTAGAGTCGAGTCAGTCTCATGATAAATCTCAGTCGTGCTATGATCAGTAGATTTCAGTTAGTGACAGAAATTAAGAAAACTCAGTAATCTCAGTATTCAGTCTAATCAAGTTTAATATTTAGTTCAGACCTTAGTAGTATTTCGTCAGTCAATGGAACCAAGTGAATTCAGTCAGATCAGTCAAGAAATATGAACCGTAACAGATTCAGCTCAGTCTAGTATAGTATAAGAATCAGTTAAGTGTCTATTCAGTTGGGAGTAGGATTCAGCACCAAGCAAGGGCAGGGATGACGGCTTCCCTATTATTTTAGGCAGAATCATTAATAATAATCCCTGCACTCTATAATTGCATAGCCAGTGCAGGATGAGGAGTCACCCATCATAGTAGGCTTGACTACTTCCCTGGAGTCACCCGTTATATTAGGCTTAGCTCCAACCAGGTGTCACCCATTATATTGGGCATGGCATCCTGGGTTTAGAGAGAAGTATCTTTACCCATGTCACGGTACTGACACCCTTCCAACTAGGGTTACAAGTTGGACCTCAAAGAAGCTAGAAGGGGCATGTCGGTTAGATGACTATCTCCCACAATCTTAGTTTCAGATTCAGTCTCAGTAATAGAATTTAGCTGAGCAGTCACCCGTTATAATAGGCTTTACTACCTCTTAGTGATCACTCGTTATATAGGCTTGATCTCAGATTCATTTTATCAAGTATCAGACATCATTACCAGTAAACTCAGAGGTCACCCGTTATATAGGCTTGATCTCAAATATAATAAATTAGTATCAGTATCAGCAAGATTAGACATCAATCTCAATAGACTTAGTTATTCTGTCTCTCAGTATTAGTAAACTCAAACATCAGTACTAGTAGACTCAGTCATTAGTAAGTCTGTATTCAGAAATCAGTATTTAGAGTTTGTATTCAGCGTTACTGCGATTCCAGTTTTGGTTTGTGCATTCATGCATATGTCCTCATTCAGTACTCTCATGTTATTCAGTTAAGCTATGTTTATGCATAAGCCCTTGCATTTAGCCTTACCTCATCTATCATACCAGTACATTCAAATTACTGACATATACTTTTCTCTTGCACTATGGTGTCTTATACCATAGGTTCCGAAATGTGAGATCTAGAGCACCCTTAGCAGTCTAAACTCAGTCAGCAATAGTAAAATAGCAGTGAGTCCTCTTTATTTGAGGATGATACTTATTTTATTATGGAATTAGACTCAGTTTATTTTTAGTGGACAGAGTTAGTTGGGGACATGGTCCATCAACTCTAAAATTCAGACAAGTTTAAAGGCTTTTTGGACAGATGTATTAGTATTCAATTTTCAGTATTGAGTATTTATAGATATTTAAACCTTATGGAAATTTCCTCCAGTTTTCTGCAGTTATTTCATTATATTATGTAGTGCTCAGGTACAGATATCAGAAAAGGGTTAGCTTGTGGTCCTTCAGGATCATGAGTACCGTGTGGCGTTCCAGTTCCAGAAAATTAGGATGTTACATTTCTATTTTATTTGAAGCTTGTATATCCTTCATATATCATCATAATCCATTAAACAAGTATCCTATAGTATTAAAAACAACAATTTATAGTTCAAAATAATACAACATCCAAGACGGAGAACTAGAAACACGAGCTAAGGATAGGCTTTATTCACTTTGATTTCTAACTTATTGTTTTGACTCTTGTCTTGATCCAATTGACCCTTGAACATTACCAAAAAGTTGTTTCATATATAAATACACATTAAAAACCTCAGGAACCCATTAAACACGTTAGAACCCAATATGATAGACTAGACAAACACCTAGCTCAAGCTAGTCATACTAGTTTTCTCGGTTGACTTCTAAATGATCAATTTGAATCAAAACTTGTGTGGAAACAATATTAAATAGTGTAAACACATACATAGACACTTCGATTCATATTTATATCATTATCACCACATTAAAAACGTGAATCATCCTCAAAAAAAGGATAAAAAAGATAGAATAGCAACACTAAAATGCATAAATTCACCCAACATCATTAATCTAGCGCAACAAATGAGTTATCTAAAGTAATATGATAACTTGTTAACTTATGTTAATTTATTCTATCTAAAAGCACACTAACTGCATCATAGTAGGGTTAAAGAGATCAAGGGGATCCATCCTTGAGTTGTTCTTGGTAGAAAAACTCCTAAGGATCCTCAAATGAGAAACCTCTTTCAAGTAGTCCTTGACCTTCTATCGAAGGTGAGGAATGACTTCCCAAGAATAAAAATGTAAACATGATGCAAAAAAACTAGATTAATTATTCAGTGGCATAAATAAATGAAACACTAGAGAACTAGGGAAGAAATTTATCATGAAGGCCCAAGGAAAGTTGTATAAGCTTATTATATTTGGAGATAACTTTGTCAATAAATATTTCATAGCTAAGAAATAGTTTTCATGTCCCCATGGGTAAATGTGGAATGCCTCCAACTCTTGAGTAAGCACAAACAATTTAGGTTCTATGAATTTGTTGGTGTCTCTAGCCTATTTAATGGAATGCACAAACAGAACTAAGTACAATGGCTCCATGTGTTTCTTCAAAAACCTTTTATTCTGGAGATCAACTATAAATTTTCCAGATTTGTATCTAGGTCCAACAATGGCCAACAACTCATTTGTTTTTTTCTTTTCCTCTGTTGATATTGGTGGGTGGCTTGGTTAGTGTATTGCCTTTTTTGATGCCATGGATGATTTTGGTGTCACGCTTACCTTTGTTTTTTCTAAGGGTGTTACTATGGGAAGAGGTTCAAATGTAGAATGAAATCTCAGGATAGTTACTATGCCAAATTTTTTCATGCCAAAACAAACTGGCATGCCACAAAAGTTTATCCAAATCTCGTCCATCCTCTTACCCTCATACTTCAATTTTTCATCATTATCACCCTTATATTTGATCCTGTGCTTGAGAGTATCAGATGATATAGTCGTTTGAAAGTGCTCAATGTTATACCCCAAAAGATCAATAAAGTATCTAAAGCAGTTGGACTTAAAGTAATCCTCCAATTTTTCATCCCTTAATATCTTCCTCAAATCATCAAAAATTTTACCCATGACATACTTAACTGCAAAATCACCAGTCAAATCTATAGGGTTCTTTATAGGCATCTCAACTTGCAACTTGTTAATACTGAAAGTTTTGGCAAGAACATGTTGGGTTTTTGATCTACGTTCATGATCGATCTACGATATCACAAAATCATTATCAATATTATCATCACTCTTTTATATTCATCCTCTCTTTCAGTTTCCTCTTCAGGTCCTTCTTTTTCCTTCTTATCTCCTTTCTTACTTTCTTTTCCTCTTCATCATCACATTCATCCTTCACCATCCTTAATAGACAATGCATCATTAAAAAAGTAATAGGAAATTTAATAAATATAACACAATACAAAAATATTTCCAACAAATGTCCCATCTATTCCAACTGATGAGTCATCTATTGGAAGAAATCAAAATAGTCTGGCTACTGGTTTAATTTCTTCCAGCAGCTGACCCAACTATTACAATAAATGGGTCATCTATTGATAGAAATCAAACCAATAAACCAAGCGATGATATAGTTGTTTCCAAAATATGCTTATTATATTTTAACTGATTCTTATTCATTGCAACATATTACACACCTGTTGGGCAACATTATATATCAATAAGAACACTAACACCAACACCACCAACAACAAGGTATATCACACACCAAGAATACCAACAATAACAACAACAAGCTATATCACCACTTGAACAACACCAATATTTATGTTAACAACAATAACAACCAAATGAAGAAAATCAAGAACAACAATACCAACAACAAAATCAAGAAAATCAGGAACACCAAAAACACCAAGAAAATTAAAAACACCAACAACACCAACAAAACCAAAAAAATCAAGAAGACCAACAACACCATTAATAGCAACAACACTTCCAACAACACCCAAAAATTAAGAACGCTTAGAATATACCTAAAACACAAACAACGCCAACAAAATAAACAAAAAAAATCTGTTGGAAAAAATCAAAATGTGTCTTGCTACTGATTTAAATAGATGAGTCATTTGTTGGAAGAAATCAAACTACTAGCAAGACTTAGTTTAATTTCTTCTAATGGATGGCCCATTTATTGCAATAGATGGGTCATCTGTTGAACAAAATCAAACCACTGGTAAGACCTAATTTTTATTTCCTCAAACAAACAATCCATCTATTGTAATAAATGAGTTTTCTATTGGGAAAAATCAAATCAGTAGCTAGACTATGTTTATTTTTCCAATAGATGAGCTATTTGTTGCAACAAATGGGTCGTCTATTGAAAGAAATCAAAATAATAGACCAATAGATTATATAGTTGTTTCCAACATATGCTTAATATGTTCCAATAGATTCTTACTCTTTACAACATATTACACATCTATTGGGTAATATTATATATCAACAATAACACTAATAGCAACACCACCAACAATAAGCTAAGCCATATCACACATTAAGAACACCAACAACACCAACAATAAGATATATCACCATTTGAACAACACCAATGCTTATGTTTTTGTCAGTACACTAACTAAACCAATAATTCCAACAATGATAACACCAACAAAACTAAGAAAATTAAGAACACCAACAACACTAATAATACCAACAACACCAACAAAACTAAGACACCAATAACATACCTAGAACACAAATAACACCAACAAAACAAATAATCAACACCAGCCTTCACCAACAACATTAATAAAATCAAGTAAAGTGATACAATACAACAATACAAATAACAAGACAAAATTATCACAACAAATATCTCTAAAAAGGGTCAAACTTTAAGTTTCACTATTTTTACAGTAATGTTAGAGAATAAAGACAACAACAAAAATAAAAAATCTTATTTCACTCAAAAATAATACCACATTTGCATCAATATAACACCCCACATTTTTGGATAGAATTCAAACCATTATTTCGACGTGTATAAACTCAAAACCAATGATTTTTATGTAAATACAAGTGTCATTATCATTTTCCTTGTGTTAAAAGTGCTTCTGAGGATAAAAATGTTCATAGGAAACGCTTAGAGCAAAGTTGAGTAAAGAACTTTTGTTATCGATCAAACTTTGGTATTTGATCCTACGAGGGTCAACTTAAAACATGTATAACTTATGAAATATATGTAATTTGAAGCTCAAAACCTACCAAATTAAATATAATTGAGTCCTCTATCCAACTCCATTGATGTAGCCTTCACCTGATACCCGAGTGAAAAGTTATGAGTATTTTTTAGAGGTACTGGTAAGGGTACGCAAAAAAGTACGGCATGACTTCTGTGTTCCACAATTTTGGCATGGAATGGCCCTATTTATAGAGATGCTAAAGCCTGAATTTCTCTTTAATTTTTTTGAGGTCAAACTAGTCATTTACATCCTAAGTCATTCTACAACTAATGCTAGCATGATTTCATCATCCCATAACTCCAAATACACAATCCCTCTCCTACTAATGCTCAAGAACACCACATAAGGGTTTTTATCAAAAATTCAACTTCCAAGGCTTCAAATTATATTTTATTCTTAATATTTTATCCCTAATTTCATCATAAAGGATATGGGAAACAAATTCAAGTGTTCATATCAATTCCAAGCTAGGATTCAAGCTTCAAACTTATGTATTCAAGCTTTCTAAATTCCTTTCATCAAAAAGGCATGTATCACTTCCCTAACACTTATTTTGATAAAAGAATATGTTTAATTATTACCTATGTGAATTAAAATGTTGAATTTGAAATTTTGTTAATGGCTTTTGGACGTTATTGATTAAATTACATTTTCCATGTTTTTTGTGGATTATTCATGCTTTGAATTAATAGTTTTGAACTAATTGTGTGCATGGGCATGGAGAATTAGAATGGGGGGTTATGGGACTCTTGTAAATAGATTATTTTGGTCTGAAATTAGCATTAACCTCAACCCACTTTATAAATTGATTTTGAAACATGAATATATGCATATTGAAACCAGTTTTGGAACTATTGCATTGTACTAGTGGTTGACTAGAATACAAATGAATTTGAAAAGGTCTTGGTGGTCATGTTTTGACTTTAATTTGAAGTTATGGGTGTTTTGGCATTCTCCTAAGTTGATGTATAATTGAAAAGGCATAATGATATTAGCTTGTAAGCGTAATTCGTATGATGATACCAATGGTTTATGCCTTAATGAATGATTCTTAGTTAAACAAAATGGAAATGCATAAATATTTTAATTAGTTTTAAAAGGGCTTATTATCTCTCCATGAAGGTAAAGGTCCTGAGAGACCAATACAGGAAACCCATATTTGTCGATGGTGGGGTTGTCCTTAATGATTGTGTGCATATGTCATAAACAATATATATGTATATATAGATATTTGTATCCTGGATTGATGTGGGGTCGAGGGAATTTTAGGGTCTTCCTTGATACCCCTAGTTCGTACGGCTAATATGCAATGGGCCCCTTTCGGTGGAGGGAGCTAGACCTATATAGCCTGTAGATGCCTTTTTTATTGTTTACGGTACACAATCTAGGTTAATAATTTTTAAATCTTATGCTAAACCTTGTTTCCTATCTCGGCATCTTATATATATGTGTATGTGTGTGTCTGTGTCTCTGTGTATGTATGTATATGAATATATGCATATGGCTTTGTATAATTTTAGTCTAATTTGATCATGGCATCATTTTACCCCTTATCTCTTTGTTACATGCTAGTGCTCAACCCTTCTAACCATCCTAGGATGCTATATTGTTTCATAATTTAGGGTGTGAAGACATCTCTTTTACCCTTGTGTAGTGTTAGGTAGATTAGCATGTTTGTTCAGTTGCTTTGAAGTGGTGATCTTCTGTTTTCTTGAAGGGTCACCATTTCATAGTTTGTATTCTATGCTTTACACTATTTCTTTGGGTGTTTTGGCTACAGTTGGTGGAATGTCCCAACTTAGGTTGATATTTGGTTGTTGGAGGCTTTGTGTGGATAGATATGCGTTGGTTGGATATGAATTTACTCTTAGCTTTCATTGTGTATCTATTTATCTCTTTATTATATTTTGAGTTTTTTTCGCATGTCATTATTATCATTATGCTCATTAGGTTAGGCGATGGGGGTGGTCTTCGATCTATGAAGGGCTTGAGATACCCGTCATGATCAGGCCCTAGTTTGGGTCATGACAAGATAGTTATCAGAACACGATTTAGGATCATTGGGTGTCCACAAAGCAGTGTCTAATAGAGTCTTGCTTATGGTTGTGTTGTGCACCACACTTATAATCAGAAGGTTTCAAAGTATTTAAGAAATATTTCTAATTTTTTCATACTCTAGATTGTGCAATTGTGTTGTCCATATGAAAGTTATCCAAATTCCTTTCATTCTCTAATTTTGTTGACTATGTTTCATCATCGAGGTGATAAAAGTTCAAAGGCTTATATATATATATATATATATATATATGAGTTATCAAAAGTTGTAAAATGGTTCACGAACTTGAAAGGAGTCCATTAGTATGTCGAGGTGTATTGATTCAAGTGTGAACCTCTAATTTCATGAATTGTGCTTTTAATCCTAAGGTAAGATGTGTAATTTTTCCTTTTTAAGAACTTTATTGAAGGCATCTCTCTTAAGAAAAGGATACGTATTTGAATATTGGGGTAGTATTTCAATCCTAAAAGGTAGTATAAATTGGGTTGTTATGACCTATGAGTAGTAATATGATCATGGGGTTAGTGCTATAAAGTCATATGTTTAGAAGTCGGAGTGAGGGTAACTTTTCATTGAAAATACATGAACTTTAAGTGAGTATTAGGGGTGGTGTTCCCTTATGGTGTTGGTTGAGGTATGGTAGTAGATAGAAGAGAGTGATTAGTTACAATAGTTTAATCTTTAGTTAAAATAAGAAAGGAGATCATGATGACTAGATATTATAGTAGTAAGATAAATCATAGGTTGTGAATGGAAGGATTCGTCAGCTAATGATTTATGAATTTAGCATTCACGTGTGGAGATCTTTTAAAAATGGGACTCGATGATGTTTATAGAATTTTGAAGGTGCTTGGGATGTATTCATGGGTAAGTGGAGGTGATGTTAGAGAAGGGAATGTTCTATAGACCATAATGGGATAGGTAATAAGATTAAGATCGACTATCCTTATTGGGTGGTTTTAACACACTAAATGCTCCTTGATTTTTTATCTAGTAGTTGTAAGTTAGTTTAGTAGGTAAGAAGATATGTGGTAAATATTAAGGTGTAGTAGTAACATTGTGAAAAATAATGTGCTTGTGGGACATAGTAAAGTTAAATTAGGAATTTAGGTTGATTTCTCTATTTGATTGACTAGTATATTATGTGGGCTATTTCATTGGTGGTATAAGATTGGTGCTAGACACTAAGTTTGAACTTTATATGTTGATTGTGGTGATAATAATGTTAGCTTAAGAATCATGATGCAAGATTTATGGGAGTGAATTGGTAGGCTTGTTATAATGTGTGACAAATATTAGGTTAATGACTTATGAAATGTTGGAGTAGGTAATTGTGATATATGCATGAGGTCTTGTGTTGAAGTAGAAATGGTGGCTAAATCATTATATGGATAAGAGCCTGAAGTTATAAGAATAAAGTGTACTCGGTTTTGAGTTATGAGAGCCATGTATACCTAGCTTATGTTCTTAAATTTCTTAGTATGGAGAAGTCTAGGGAGTTGTTATATGGTGTTATGTAGAGATGAATTGAGGGAGAAATAAATAGACTATATGAACTATTGGTATATTTTTCAAATTTTGTTAAGTTATAATGTTATAATGTTAGAGGTGTAATGACAGTATTCTAAGGAGTTGAAAATAGAGTGTTTAGAAGCATGGATGTCTGTGCCCATGAAAATGTTAGTTATAAGGCTATGAATTTGGAGGTTGGAGAAAGTTAAGATTAGTATCCCTGGAGGGGATGTCCTAGAAAGAATTTAGGGTCTTCATATTAAAGTTGTCGAGGAGAGTTTGGTGTTCTTGGGAAGAGTGTTGTGCGTATAGATCTAATGGGGGAATATGTTTTCTAGTTTAGGAGAATGACCTTTGAGCAAAGGGGGAGATTATGAACTAAGGTAGATCTTGAATTTTCTCATCGTGGTGAGTTTTAGGGATGAGTTATGATAAATTTTTTCTTACTCTAGAAAAAATATCCTATTTCTGAAGCTCGTACTCTATTCCCTTAGTTACTCTCCTTGTGTCAGAATAATAGTGGTTATGGTAGCATAGTAATGTTTTAGATAAGAGAATGGGTGATCTTTCCTATAAAAATTTAGTGTGGCTACTCAAACTAAGGTTATAAATGAAGCGAGAAGAGTGAGATGAACTTTTGTTATGTGAAATGGTTAGGAAAGGAAAATATTGTGAAAATCTTTGTAAAAGTGATAGAAATAGCCAAGTTTTTTACACGACCCGAACTAGGGCCATGTCTAATGGGCATCCCAAGTCCATCTAGGACCGAGGACCACCCCCGTTACCCAACCAAACTAGCCTACGCATATCCTGAGTCGGCTAAATTCCGAACATATAAAAAGATAGTGTTATTGCATAATCCAAGAATCTAGGATAGGTCTATATTTGTGACCAACCAAATAAGTCCAACCATGTGATACCCAACTGATAACCAATACCAACCAATCCATAATCCAAACCTTAGCCATATGAATTCCATAATAATTATATATAATCCCAAAATAAAAGAGAACGAAATAGTGAGAAATTTAGTTCTATGGTATCATCCCCACTACCAATACCAATACTGATCACTCTCATACCAACCCATAGTAGTTCTACAAAAGCCTCTAACCAAAAGAAAACCAATATCCGATTGGGATATTCTCCCAACCATAGCCAAAACCAATATCCATAGAATAACCAAAGTATATGAAAATGTGAAATATGGAAGATTTCCACTTCAATCTAATAGTTGATCCAGAAGTCCGATCACTAAGCAGGGGGAGTAGAATAGTCAGTTCCTACATCGCGTGGGGTTACAACCGCCCAAAGACGGGTTAGCGGGTGAACATTATCATGAACTTAGGATAAGTATAAAATAATACTATTTAATAAAACCAAGTAAACCATCCATATGCATACAAACCATACAAATATACATATATAGTCATGCCAGGAAAGGGAACTAGATTTAGCATGCATTTAAAACCATTAACCTGGGTATGTGTAGCTTAACCATCCTTAACCACCCATGGGAAATATATGGATCCAATGTAACCTCCTAAATGGGCCCCGATGTGTGTAGCCGCATGAACCAGAGATACCATAAGAATAAGGGATTCCCAAGTACCCTTCACCCTCCATAATATATACGTAAAGTTTACTTAGAGGATTCCCATGTACCTAGCAGTATCATATAAGGTTGCCATGATCAACCCCTCATATTGGAAAACATGAGTTTCCAGTGTTCATTCATTGGACTCCCACCTTAGCGGTGTTCTATCACACCCAACCTTTATTGCCCAATAAAAAACATTTCCAACACACTAAACCACAATTATTAACAGAGCATATACATAGTGGTATAGTCATATTGACTATGACTTGTAAGTAATGTTAGCCAAATCTTTTAGAGATCAAGGGATTCCCATGTACCTATAGATCACATTATCCAATTTACTTGGGGGAGACCTATGTACCGCAAAAGTGTTCTATTTTATGATTACTTGGGGGATTCCATTGTACCCCACAAAAATGATTGCTAAACCTAAAACCATTACATTTTGACCATTCCAAACTATTTAACCATTGAGGGTTCCATTACTAAGTCTAAACCATGTATAAGTTCCATTAAAAATCCAACAATGTAGTGAAAACATTCTCATAGGAATTTTATCAAATATATTGGAGGCATAGTATTTGCAAACCCAAAGTCAATTATCATATAACCATTCCCATGCAATCAATTATCCAAAACCATCATTAAAGCATATAAAAGCATAATTAAAACATGGGAAAATCATAACCAAGCATTTATAACCAAAACCCCTAAATTATATTTGAAAACCCAAAGTCAAACAATAATCAAACCATGAAAACATTGTATAAAACCAGGCCTTTAGTTGGAACTAAAAATGAAGGAAGAGAACATGTCTGAAGTTGAGTAGATGATGGAGAGCAATCACCAACATAGGCCCTAAATTAATCCTAAAGATAAAACCCTAGCTTACTTTGCCCAAGAACTTCTAAGAGGATTAAAGAGTGTTTTCTAAGTGTTAAAGAATAAAATAATTAGGAA
The DNA here is from genome assembly GCA_030864225.1 of Capsicum baccatum var. pendulum. NCBI lineage: Eukaryota > Viridiplantae > Streptophyta > Magnoliopsida > Solanales > Solanaceae > Capsicum > Capsicum baccatum. The sequence continues at coordinate 73,086,285 of CM061551.1, forward strand.
ATTAACATTCCAAGTGTTTCAAAAGTCGTGGGGCCTTATTAGGTTAAGTGTCGAAATGTATTACCCTCACTTAAACTGCACCAAAATCCTGCCAGAAGGGTACACACCACTCGTACCCAAGGCCATCTCCCTTAGACCCAACACTGTCCAAGGTAAGACTCTCCCCAAACCATGTCATATCCGAGTATATGACTAGTACCAATGATCCATACCCTGGAAGAATAGAATCCTAAGAGGATTGAACACTGACCACCATACAAGTCCATGGTACAACTCTTACCCTAGTTTACTGCTCTTGGTGAGCCACTCGTACTTAGATCCAATTTAAGTTACTAGGTCTAAGATTAAGTGAAGTAACCAAACAACCCGTATCCACCGATATGACTCCTACCCCCAAGTCGTATCCATTCCAAAAACTAAATCAAACCCACCAACTAATAATTGTCAGGTTATGACTAACCCATGCCACTCGTATCTTACTGTACGAGTTGTTTCCCCCAGTCGTATCCTATCCAGAGACCAGAAATCCAAAAAAAATTCTAAGGATCCCAGGTTGTTTAAGTCTCCCTCACAAGGATCATTCATCCCTTAATGGCGGACAAGGTAGGGTAACCGCAAACAGAGTTATTTCTTTTGGCAAATATCAATCCAAACCTTAACCAAGTTAGAAAATAAAGATGCAAAGATATTAAGATTTCCTTTAACAAAGTTTGAAAACATAAGTATGTTGAAGAACATATACCTTTCACACAAATTCCAAGAGCCGAGAACAGATGCGAATACTTTGAGTTTATGTCCTCCTTCTCTTCCAATGTAGCCTCTTCTACCTTATGGTTCTACCATAGAACCTTAACCGAGGACACATCTTTCGTCTGTAACTGATGAACCTGTCAATCTAATATCTCAACCGGGACCTCTACATAAGATAGAGAATCCGAGATACCTAGTTCTTTCAAAGGAACAACTGAAGAAGGATCACCAATGTACTTCCTCAACATAGGAACATAGAATACCGTATGAACAGAGGTCAAGCTAGAAGACAACCCTTATTCATAAGCCACATTACCAACCCTTCGCAAAATTAGGGAAAGACCAATAAACTAGGGACTAAGCTTCCCCTTTTTTACCAAACCGCGTTACTCCCTTCATGGGAGATACCTTTAGGAACACCTTGTCTTCAATCTCAAACTCTAGGTCTCTACACATTACATTCGCATAGGATTTTTGGCAACTTTGGGAAGCCTTAGATCTATCCCAAATCACCTCTACCTATTCCATAGCCTGATAAACCAAATATATACCGAATATATCCACCTCACTAAGCTCGAACCACCCAATAAGAGATCTACACCTCCTATCATATAAGCCTCAAAGGGGGCTATTCCAATACTAGAATGGAAACTATTATTATAAGAAAACTTAACAAGAGGTTGATGCTTAACCTAATTACCACCATAGTCAATCACACATGCTCGAAGCATATCCTCCGATGTTTGAATAGTCCTTTCCGCTTGCCCATCCGTCTGTGAATGAAAAACAGTGCTTAGACTAACCTTAGTACCCAATCCCTTCTGAAAAGACCGCCAAAAATCAGATAAAAACTACTTACCACGAACAGAGATAATTGAAATAGGTACCCTATACATCTTCACAATCTTCTGAAAATACAACTTTGCATAGTCCTCCGCCGAAGAGTTAGTCTACACCGACAAAAAGTGAGCGGACTTGGTAATCCTATCAACGATAACCCAAATTAAATCAAATTAATTTTAAGAAAGGGAAATATAGGTAATGAAATCCATATTAATTACCTCCCATTTCCATTTGGGATGATCAATTTCTTGACATAACCCACCAGGCCTCATGTGCTCAACTTTGACTTATTGGTACACCATGCACTTGGCTACAAAGTTAGCCACATCCCTCTTTATATCATTCAACCAATACACCTCTTTGAGATCATGATATATTTTAGTCAAATCAGGATGAACATCATAGAATGATTCACGCGCCTCAGCCAATACCCCTTCATGCACCTCATCCACACCAGGAACACATAATCTCTCTTAGTACCTCAAGGTACCATCACCACTAATCTCAAAGACCATTACCTTTTTTCCCACTTTATCACTCTTGATTTTCATCAAGATTGGGTCTAGCACTTACTTCTCCTTGATTTCTACACCAAGAGACAACTGAACCTTTTCCTGTACCAACACGCTACCATCCTCAGAGTCTTGGAGACGGACTCCAAGATTAGCCAATTAGTGAATATCCTTCACCAATTCTTGCTTCTCCTTTTCCACATATGCCAAAATCCCCATAGATAACCTGCTAAGAGTATCAGCAACCACGTTAGCTTTACCTAGGTGATAGTGAAAACTTATATCATAGTCCTTGAGAAGCTCCAACTATCTCCTTTGACTAAGATTTAGATCTTTCTGAGTAAACACATACTGTAAACTCTTACGATCCAAAAATATGTCCATGTACACTCCATACAAATAATGCCACCTAATTTTCAAAGACAAAAACCACTACCCACAGCTCCAAATCATTTGTAGGATAATTTATGTCATCCATCTTCTATTGCCTGGAAGCATAGGCAATTACCTTTTCATGTTGTATCAAAACACAACCAAGTCCTACTAGGGATGCATCATAATAAACCACAAACACCTTATTACCTTCACGCAATGTCAAAACCAGAGCTAAAGTTGCTTTATCCTTAAGCTTCTCAAAACTCCCTTCACACACTTCTGACCAAGAAAACTTTACCTTCTTCTAAGTCAGCCTAGTCAATAGGCAGCTATAGATGAAAACACCTCCATAAACCTCCTATAATACCCAGCCAAACCCAAGAAACATCGAATATTGATTGGATTCATAGGTTTAGGCCACTTTTAAACCACAACTACCATTCTAGGATCCACCATAATCCCCCCACTGGAAATAATATGATTAAGAAAAGTTACAATATTCAACCAAAAGTCATATTTAGAGGACTTGTTATACAACTATTGTTTCTTCAAGGTCTGCAACACCACGTGGAAATGATTGGCATAATCCACCTTACTTTTAGAATACACTAAAATGTCATCAATAACACAATGACAAAAATATCCAAGAGTTTCCTAAATACTCAATTCATCAAATCAATAAATATCATTGGGGCATTAGTCAAACCAAATAACATAACAAAGAACTCAAAGTGCCCATACCGAGTATGAAAAGTTATCTTAGGGATATGCACCTCCCTAATCTTGAACTGATGATACCCAAACTGAAGATCTAGAAAAGAACTTGGCACCTTGCAACTAATCAAACAAGTCAGCTATCCTTGGAAGGAACACTTGTTCTTGACCTTCACTTTATTCAACTATCGATAGTCAATGTACATCCAAAGGGAACCAACCTTCTTACACATGAACAATATCGGTACACCCCATAGGGATACACTAGAATAAATAAACCCCTTATCCATAAGATCTTTAAGTTGCGCCTTAAGTTCTCTCAACCTAACTGGAGTCATTCTATATAGAGGAATAGATATTGGATGAGTGTTCGGAACCAAATCAATACAAAACTCAATCTCTCTATCTGGAGGAACACCAGGAAAATCATCTGAAAAGACCTTAGGAGACTCATTTACCATCAGAACTGAGTGTAAAAAGGGTCCTTCTAAGTTAGAATATTTAACCTAGACCAAGTGATAAAAACACCCTTTGGATATTAATCTTCGAGCTCTAAGATAAGAAATAGAACTTCCTATGTGACCTAGGGAACCACCCTTCAACTCTATAACTGGTTCACCAGGGAACCTAAAGACAACCTCATGAGTCCAACAATCTAAAGATGCATAACAAGAGTGTAACTAATCCATCCCCAGAATAATATCAAAATCCACCATATCCAGCTCAAACAGATCTACCAAGGTCTATTTTCTACCAATAGATACCACATACCCCCCATAGACTCTTTTAGGAATAATCGAGTCACCTATTAGGGTAGAAATAAAAAAAGGATTCAAAATAACCTCAGGATCAAAACCAAAAGATACGGCCACATATGGAGTCACAATGGAAAGACTGGACCTTGGATCAAGCTAGCATTACACTTCATGTTAAAAGAGTTGTAACTTACCAATCACGACATTAGAATATGCCTTAGACTCCAATCGAGATGCAAGAGCATATAACCTATTCCAACAAGCACCGACACTAGAAGTAGGAGAAGACGCTGAAGCAGAACCACTAGGCACAGGAGAAGAAGACAAAGCAATCAAAGCTTTGATCGCTCCTGAGGCACCCTTACCAACTATACAGTTTCTAAGAAAATGGACTAGTTGACAAAATTTAAAATATCTTTCCCCCCTTACATCACAAAATCCCTGATGAAGATAACCACAGAACCGACAAGGAAAGCATAAAGAAATTAGTTGTCCTCCATCGCCTAAGACTGGACACCTTCTGTTCGGAAATTATCACCACCTTGCTTTCACGTATCACCTACCTGCTTTAGATAAGGAGTGCTAGCAGTAGAGAAAGAACCAAAACTCCCTCACTTCTTCTTTAGCCATTTACCACAATCCTGGCTACCTTATTATTGCCCACCACCTTGTTCATAAGGAGTGAACTTTCTTATCCTCGCTCTTATATCAGCTACAAAATCTAGAGCATACCTTGATAGCTGATGAAACTTCAAGGCATATTCCTTAACAGACATTTTACCTGCTTAAGATTCACAAACTCTTTCATCTTTACTTTTCTCAACTCCTGAGAAAAGAAGAATTCAAGAAAAGCATTAGAAAAGGCCTCCCATAACGACAACTCCTCAATATTACCTCTATCACTATCCCACTTATCTGGCCATTGGTACGCAATATCCTTGAGCTGAAAAGCTACAAAGTTTACCCCTTATACATTTGTTGTCTGCATCACCCAACAGATTTTCTCCATTTCATCCAATAAATCCTAAGAATTCTCATACACCATTACTCTAGTAAAATTAGGAGGATTTATCTTTATAAAATAGCAACCCATGTGGCCTCAGCAGATAAAGCACTAGATATATCACGCTCAGCCTGAGAAATAACATAAATTGATTGGAAGTATTCTACCTTAGTCACCTCATCTTGAGGAGGACTAGTAACAACTAGTGGAACTCTAGAAATATCATGGACTAGACCCCTAGACCGAGTATGGATCCCATGCGTCCTTTTCATATTGTCCTCAGATAGGACAGAAGAATTTTCTTGCATTCCAGATCATCAAGGCATGATCTAAAGAGCAAACATACAAGGATTAGAAAGGACATTAGATACTGAATCTTAAAATAGAATATCAAGAAAGTGAAACATTCCTAAATTCCTTATAGTCTCTCTCTTATGAGTGTGGTATGCTACACATCCTTAAAAGAGACTCTACTAGACATAGCTTTGTAGACTTCTAATTGACCATGAACCTAAAGCTCTCATACCAAATAGACATGACCTAAACCCAAGCCTTGTCAGAATAGGTATCCCACGTTAAACCAAGATTGGTGACTGCCCATGTTACCCAACCTAACCAGCCTACACATATCCTGAGTTGGTTGAATTCTAAATATATAACAAGATAGCGTTATTGCATAATCCAAGACTTTAGGATAGGTCTATTTCTGTGACCACCCAAATAAGTCCAACCGTCTAATACCAAACTAATAACCTATACCAACCAATCCATAATCCAAACCATAGCCATATAAGTTCCATATTAATTATATATAATACCAAAAATAGGATAGAACGGTGAGAAATTTAGTTCTACGGTATCATCCCCAATACCAATACCAATTCCAAGGCTGACACTAATACTGATCTTACCCATACCAACCCATAGTAGCTCTACAAAATTCTCTAACCAAAAGAAAACCAATATTCAGTTAGGACATGCTCCCAACCATAGCCAAAAGCAATATCCATAAAATAACCAAAGTATATAAAAATGTTCATAACATGACATAGATCCTTCCAAAAAGATGAAAGCTCACCACTTCAATCAAATAGATGATCCTATAGTCTGGTCTATAAGCAGAAAGAGTAGAACGGTCGATTTCTGCATCATATGGGGATATAACCACCCAAAGATGGGTTAGTTGGTGAACTCTAGTATGAACTCAGGATAAGGATAAAATAATTCCATTCAATAAAACCAAGTAAACCATCCATATGCAGACAAACCATACATATATACATATATAACCATGCGGAGAAAGAAACTGAGTTTAGCATGTTTTGAAACCATTAAACTGGGTATGTGTAGCATAACCATACTTAACCACCCATGTTCTATATGGGTCCAGTGTAACCCCTTAAATGGTCCCTGAAATGTGTAGCTGCAGAAATCGAAGATACCATAAGAGTAGGGACTCCCAAGTACCCTTACCCTCTATGGTACATACGTACAGTGCACTTAGAGGATTTTAGTGTACCTCATAGTATCATATAAGGTCTCTATGACCTACCCCTCATATTTGTAAACATGAGTGCCAAGTGTTCATTCATCGAACTCTCACCTTCATGGTTAGCTATCGCACCCTGCCTTTATTTCCCAATTAAAGCCATTTTAAACTAACCAAACCATTATTATTAATCGAGGCTATATATAATGGTATCTTCATACTAACTAAAACTTACAAGTATTGTCCCTAGCCAAACCTTTTAAACATCAAGGTATTCCCATGTACACATAGATCACATTATCCAATTAACTTTGGGTAGTCCCATGAACCCCACAAGTGTTCCATTATTATGATTCCTTTAGGGATTCCATTGTACCCCATAAGAATGATTGTTAAAGCCAAAACCATTAGATTTTGACCATTCCAAACCATTTAAGGTTCCATTATCAAGTTTAAACCATGCATAAGTTCCATTAAATATCCAACAATGTAGTGAAAACATTCTCATAGGTATTTTATCAAACATATTAGGGGCATAGAATTTCCAAAACCAAAGCCAATTACCAAATAATCATTGCCATGCGACCAATTATCCAAAAACACCATTAAAGAATATAATAGAATAATTAAAACATATAAAAACCATAACCAATACCCTCAAATTATATTTGAAAGCCAAAAGCCATAAAATAATCAAACCATAAACACATTGTATAAAACTATGCCTTTAGTTGGAACTAATAATGAGGGAAAGAACATGCCTTAAATTGAGAAGCTGATGGAGAAAAATCACCAACACAAGCCCCAAATTAATCCTTAAGATAAAACACTAGATTTATTTGCCCAAGAGCTTTAGAAAAGATTATAGAGTATTTTCTAAGTGTTAACAAATAGAATAATAGGAAAAATAACCTTCCAAGTATGTTAAAAGTCATGGGGACTTATTAGGTTAATTGGGAAAATGTCTATATTACCCTCACTTAATTTGCCCCAAATCCCACCAGAGGGATATGACTATACATACCAATCGTACTATCTTATATGAGTAGTACCCAGCACTTATACCTAAGGCTATCTTTATTGGGCCCAACACTGTCAAAGTTATGACTCACCTAAACCATGTTGTATCCAAGTATATAACTAGTACCCAGGATTCGTACCCCTAAAAAAATAGAATCCTAAGAGGACTGAACACTGACCACCATACGAGTCCATGGTATGACTCATACCCTAGATTATGGCTCTTGGTAAGCCACTCGTACTTAGATATAACTTAAGTTACCAAGTCTAAGATTAATTAAAGTAACCAAACAACTCATATACATTGATACGAATCATATCACCCAAGATGTATCCATTCTAGAAACCAAATTAAACTCATCAACCAACACTGGTCAGCATAGACTAACCCATACCACTTGTATCCCAGTGTATGAGATATTTCCCGTAGTCTTATCCTGTCCAGAGACTAGAAATCCAAGAAATTTTCTAAGGCCAGAAACCTAGGGTTTTTAAATTTTTGGTGGGGAGATTCATTAAGTGGGTGTAGTAAAATAATCTTGAATGTTCTGATTGATAGATACACAAACCATTGTGTTATATAGATAGTACTCATTGATTAAGACATGATGTTATTTTACTATAGTAATACAACAGCGTAGTATTCTTTGATGGATGTAAGGTATAGAGCCCTGCAGCTTAAGTTAGCACCTACTAAACTCTAAATTAGGCTTTAATATGGAAGCAGTGTATAGTTAGACTCAGACTCTTGTAGTGATGTGTTTTATGGGTAAATTATAAGATTGAAAGGGTTAAGTATAGTATTTATAGTTGAATTAATAGTTGAGGAGTATTTCTATATTTGAGGGATATTAGACGAATCATTGGAGGTGGAGAATGTTTTAATTCTTATGTCCTGCTAAATCTTATTTCTGTCTTGTATCAATCTTAATCAAGCTGGGGATTCCTGGAAAAATTTCATTTCTTACGTTTCCATGGTCATGTTTCATATAAATCATGCCTATTAGGGATGTTAAAAGGGATTCTTGAAAAAATTTTGAAATTTTTGGAAGGGGTTCGGGGCTATTTCTTGTTTTTGAGATAGTGAGCCTATCCGATAAGGCTTTGTTATAAAGGTTAACCTCTGTGATATTGGCGTGGCACAGAGGCTAACCTTCATGATATTGGTGTGCCAAGTCAGTATTTTAAGTTTTTCTAGTCTTTGATTATCTCACTTTGGGTGAGGGTCTTTAGATCCTTTTACCCTTTGTATGACATTAGTCTCATTATCTCATGATTCGTGCTAACATAATTTACTTGGTGATGCCATGAAGCCCTTTTCTTTTAATTCCTATACCAATTTTATTGGGGGATAATTCCTAATTTAAATTTATATACTTCATTCCATACTTCTAAATCTTCAATAAGTTCCTACCCATCATTTAAGGATGAATGATTCCAAGGGAGAGATAGTGTAATACCCAGCATTTTTGGGCTAGAATTCCAATCGTCATTCCTATATGTATAAACTCAAAACCAATGATTCCTATGTAAATGTAAGTGTCATGATCATTTTCATAGTGTGAAAAGTTCTTTCGGGGTGGAAAATGTTCATAGGAAACACTTAGAGAAAAGTTTAGTTAAGAACTTTTGTTATCGATCAAACTTTGTATTTGATCCTACAAGGGTTAACTTTAAATGTGTATAACTTCTACAATATAAAAAAAATTGGGATCTCAAAACCCACCAAACTAAAAATAATTGAGTCCTCTTTCCAACGCCACTAATTTTGCCTTAATCCGATACCCGAGTGAAAAGTTATGAGCATTTTCATGAGGGACCAACGAGGGTGCACGATAAAGGTGTGGCATGCCCTCTGTACTCTACAATTTTGATGTATCACATCCCTATTTCTAGATACACTAAAGCTCGTGGTTCTCTTCAATTTTTGAGGTAAAACTAGTCATTTACATCCTAAATAATCCTATAACTAGTGCTAACGTGATTTCATCATCCCATAACCAAAATACACAATCCCTCTCCTCCTAAATTCTAAGGAACACCACATAAGGGTTCTTCTTAAAAATAATTTCAACTTCCAAGGCTTCAATTCAAGTTTCTGCTCAATGTTATCTCCCTAATTTTATCATCAGTGGTATGGAAAATAAATTGAAATGTTCATATCAATTCCAAGCTAGGATTCAAGCTTTAAATTTAAGGATTCAAGCTTTTATCTGAATTCCTTTCATCAAAAAGGCATGTATTACTTCCCTAACACTTATTTTGTTAAAAGCATGTGTTTAATTGTTACCCATGTGAATTTAAATCTTAAATTTGAAATTGGGTTGTGGGCTTTTGTATGTTATTGATTGAATTGCTTTTTTCATGGTTTTTTTGTGGATTATACCTGCTTTGAATTGATGGTTTTGTATTAATTGGGTGCATGGGCATAGTGAATTGGAATGTGGGTCATGGAATTCCCCCAAATTGATAATTTTGGTGTTGAATTGGTATTAACCTCAACTTACTTTACAAATTGATTTTAAAACAAGAATATATGGATATCGAAACCACTTTTGGAACTATTGCAATGCATTAGTGGCTGAATGGAATACAAATGAGTTTGAAATGTGCTTGGTGACCATATTTTTTACTTTAATTTTAAATTCCGAGGGTTGTGGCATTCCCTCAAATTGATTTGATAAATTATGGGGGTCATGGCATTCCCCCAAGTTGATGGATAATTGAAAAGGCATAATGTTATTAGCTTGTAAGCGTAATTGACATAACGATACAAATGATATGTTCCTTAATGGATGATTCTTGGTTAAATGAAATAAGACAGTGTATATATTTAAATTAGGCTTAAAGAGGGTTGTGTAGCTTGCCGTGAAGGTGGAGGTCCAGAGAGACCGATACTGGAAACCCATGTTTTCCGGCGTGGGGATTGGTCTTAATGATTGTGTACATGTGTTACACTATATATATATATATATATTGGATTGGCATAGGGTAGAGGGAATTCCTTAGTATTTCTAGATACCTCTGGTTCATGTAGCTAACACGTACTGGGGCCCCTCTAGTGGGGGAAGCCAGACCTACATAGATTGTGGTTGCCTTTTTTGATGGTTGAAGCTATACAGTCCAGGATAATGATTTTTAACTCTATGCTAAACCTTGTTCCCCATACTGGTATCTTATATATATATGTGTGTGTGTGTGTGTGTGTGTGTGCATATGGTTTTGAATGATTTTGGACTGATTTTATTATCCCTAAGTTACATGCTAGCTCTCACTCCCTAACCATCCTAGGATGCTACATTGTTTCATATTGTAGGGTCTAAAGACACCTTTTTTACCCCTAAGCAGAGTTAGGTGGATTAGCACGTCTGTCAAGTTGCTTTAAAGTGGTGAACTTTCATTCTCCGAAAGGCCCGTCATTTCACAATTTATTTTATATGCTTTAGACTATATCTTTGGGTTCTTTTTTGGCTATAGTCGAGAGCATGTCCCAATGTAGGTTGATATTTTGTTGTTAGAGGCTTTTTATGGATAGATGTGGGTTGTTTGGATATTGATTTACTCTTAGATTTCATAGAGTATCTATTCATCTCTGTATTCGATTTTGAGGTGACTTTTACATTTTCATTATTATTATCATTGTGCTCATGAGGTTAGATACCTATTACGGCCAAGCCCTGGTTCAGGCCGTGACAATCAACCACTATATAAAAAGAATAAATACCAAAAATTAAGGTTTTCTCTAGTTCTTCTTTCCTTTGTGAGCATCAAAACTATGAATTCTTAACCCATACTTAAAGAGAATACAACTAAAGTTCTTCTTTTTCTTTATTAACTCAAAAACCCTAATTTTTTTAAAACAAACAAAAATAGAAGTCTTACCTACAAATAGAGAATATGTCGACTACAAGGAAAGAAGGAAGGATGAAGAAGTTGAATATGGGTTCCAAACAATTGATAGTAGACGGAGATGGCAGAAATATAGATCTTTGTCTTATTTGAGGCAATCTGTTGGGAGATAGTTAAGTTCAGATAAGGTGGAAATGTTTGAGTTTAAAAAAAAATAATGACTGGTGAGAAATAATTGATTAATCCCTTATTTTTATTACAAATTAGAGTTATGGGTTGATTTATATTCTTAAGAAGATTATCAAGTTTTAAAATATTAATTGGGTCTCAATTAACTTAACCAATTTTTTTAAAGGGCTTTTAACCTTAGCCTTTGGTCAATCTCACCAAAAATTAAAAAAAGACAAATACTCCTTTCCGCCAATTTTCTTGAGTCTCAAAAGATTTTCATTTTCAGTTCTCTTCATCTTCAATGGTTTTCTCCCTCCTTCCCCTTTCTCTCCCAACATACAATTCAATTAACACTCATTTATCTTTAACTTTTCTAAATGTTTTATATTTTGTGCTTGTTTGGTGGCATATAATTTTATGTATTCTTTCTAATAATGGTGGTGGCACGTCGAATATTCCACCCCACTAGGTATTTATTACCTACGCCATCATAAGTACTGGGTAACATAGGTTAACTGACTTTTGATAAATCAATCTGCTAACTACGGATAATTGCATTATTTCATATTATAGAGGAAATTAACTTATGTTAATCCTCCTCCACATCCCAACTTTGGAGTTTGGATCAATATGCTTTGCAAACTCACACAGCAGAGTTTTTGATTAATTGTTAACTAAAATATTGAAGCCATATGCAATAGAAGTGTAGGACTTGAGATAGACTCAGACATGAAATAGGAACTCAAGAGGAACTAAGGGATCGTTTGGTTGGGAAAGAGTTATTTCAGGATAATTAATCTTGGAATTAGTTCTCCCACTATGTATATGGGATAACTCATCCCATCACTATGGTGTAAATGGTGGGATAAATTATTTCGGTACTAAATAATACACCCTACCAAACATAGGATAAAATAATTCTTCACTTTATCACAGGACTATTTATCCCTTATACCTCAAACCAAACGACCCCTAAATTTATTTACGTGAATTCCTAAGAGAACAACTTTAGTGTGACCAGAGTTTTCCTTTACAAACTCACCTTTTCTTCAATGTGTACTAGATCATTAGATTTCATTCATAACAGATCTAAGGATCATAATTGACATGCTGCCAAAAGTTTTATGAAAAATAATGTATCATCAGGAAATTAATGGTTAGAAATACGTGTGAGATTCAAGTGACTTGTCTTATTTTTGTAATGTTGCGGTGATAGATTTTTTATTCTTATATGTAGAACCATTGAAACACTACTCTTTTTAAGAATTTATATCTTCCTTAGTTGAAAGGGTGTAGTTCCTCACTAAATGTTAATGCTTATATGCATAAATGGATGGGAGAACATGATGACCCTTCAAGTTATTTGCCATATTTCAGCTTATTTTCTCCATTACAGATTTTCTATAATTTCCCCACATCATTTATGACTTACTGGAACTGGCAGTTCAGTTATCGGGTAGTTCATTTGGTTTTTAGAGATAATTCCCCATTTTGAAGTCTTTGTTGGTTCCAAATGGCCACCAGGAAAAAACTTCAGTCACACAATCTCAAATACAAATTTTGACTGTTCCAACAGCTTTGGAATATCAATTTAAGGCTATGTAGAATCTTGGTTTGGGTCCCACGGCACCCTATCTCATTTTGACCTATTCGTCAGAAGGTTAGGAAAATGGAAATTGGTGTGGACCTACTATTTGTCGAAATGACCTCGGATGAAAATTTCAATTGTGCCATTGAGTCTGGAAAGCTTAATTTGGTATTGTAGCATACTTTGTTTGCATACATGGGGTTCCAAATTAATCCCAAGCACCTGGTCAAAGTCCATTATGGACATAGAAAATCTAGTGCATCAGGTCACTGGTGTGACCGCGATTGCAAAGGGTAAATCGCGATTGCTATATGTGATTTACCCTTACCAGATCACGATCATGATATTACAGTCGGGATATCAACTGTCTCAATACTGATCGTCATAATAGCGGTAACTCAATTGCAATATTGACACCCGAGAACCTGGGATGGGTACAAATAGTCCTTTTTAGCCCCTTTTTGCCATTTTTCATCCATTTCTAAGAGAGCTAAAACCCTAAATAGTGAGATAACTTGAAATTAAAGCTTATGGGTGATTTAGGATCTTAGCTACCATTAAGATCTTGACTGTATTTGACATGGCCCAAACCAGAGCCTTATCGTAATGTGCATCTCAACTCCAACAAAAACCAGAGATCACCCCCAATACCCAATCCAACCAATCAAAATATACCCTAAAACAATAACCAAATCCATTTCCATTGCATAACATACCCAAGTCCACAGTTTGTCCATACAAAGCCTGTAAATTAATCCAAGAATATTCAATCAGTCAATTCCTATAACCATAGCCATAAACAATATCCAAGCCTAAACCAATAAAGACATAAGAATCTAAAAGCAAGAAATAAATCAATCCAGAGTATGGAATCTCACCACTTCAAGTCAACTTAAGTTGTCCCTGAATGTAAGCCACCGAGTAGGAGGTGTGGTTGTATGACCAGTTCCTGCATCGTACGGGGATACAACGTTCGAAGACAGTTAGCATTTGGAGCACTAGCATTTAACTCAATGAAAAGGATAATATAGTGCCAATAGTTCAAAACCAATCAACCAATCCGCATAACCAATGCAATACATACATATGCACATATATATATCATGCCTGGATAGGGAAAAAGATTATCATGAATATTGAAAACATTAACCTGGGTCGTGTAGCATATCTATCATTTATTAAGGCACCCACAGGATATATAGGCCCAGCTTTCCCCTAGCTTGAAGGCTCGCGGTGCATGTAACTGCACGAACCAGAGAATATCCATAATCGCATATGCCTATATGGGGGACTCGAATCCCCCAGCATTATCCAGGTGACTTGAGCACCAATACATGGATTATGGGGGACTCGAACGTCCCATTCATATATCATTCAGGGGACCCAAACTACCTGGTCACAAAGACACCCGCACCGGCTAATGCGGTTTTCAGTGTTAGTCCTTCGAACTTTCACTTTTATGGCCTGGCTACACATCCGTCTTTAAACCCCAATTAAAACATCCATTACACATATACAACAATTAAACAAATTAATTACCAAGGAATCTCGTTGGTATCATCATACCAACACCACTTGCAAGCGTACCACTTGCCATTACAATTATTAATTAATTGTTCATTGGGGATCAAACCTGTTTAGCCAATTAAACCACCAAGGTTTCAATTCAAATCAATGTATAGCCAACAAGTCCTTCACAAAACCAACTACTAATGATTCACAATATTTAGGCCAATGTCTTAGTTCAAAACACAATTCAACATGTGACTAGTTTGTTCTCTTAGACATTTTCACAAACACATCGAGGGAATACCATTTCCAAGATGAAAACCAAAGTAATATCAATTAAGTTTAAGGTTAACCATGACCCGATTGTTAAACCACAATTACCAAGCACACACCCACATGTGCACAACTATCATTAAAACATGTATAAATATAATTTAAGCCAGAGTAAATAATACTCAACAATATGCAACAAAACCCCCAATATTGATTTTCAAACCACCACCAATGATTCATAATCAAAGCTTCAACACATGATTTTTCATGAACCAACAATGAGGGAAGAGTCACGTGTATTATTCACGAAGATTCATGGAGAAATTTTGTTCTTTAAGACTCTAGATGTTACCTTGAAGAAACCCTAGCCCAATCTTCAAGAAAAAGTTTAGAGTGGATTATGAGAGTGTTTTGATATTCTAAAGTGGGTAATGAGAGACAAATTAAGGTTATAGGACATGGGGTCTAAAGGGTTTAGGGAAGGAAATGTTTAAAATACCTCAGTTTAAAAGCTAAAAAATGCTTGCAGGAGGGTACGACTTTCCCCCCTAACTCATACGCAAAACATACAAGTGGTACCCACTACTCATACCCTAGATAGAAAGTTGGACTCCAATCCTGTCCAACATATGACTTCATAGACCAACTCATATCCACAACATACGATTAGTACCCTACAAACGTACCCTAGGAAGCCTACAAAGGTCTTGACACACTGAGCAACATACGAGTGGCTATCTTATCTTTTACCATCAACATACGAACCTTATGATTTCTACTCATACCTTGGGCAGAAAACAACCAAAACCACAATGAGTAACATATGACCAAGACACCTAAACCATATCCACATCATACTACAAGTAAACATGATTCGTATGATGATCATAAAGCTCAAACTCAAGAAATTTCTAAGGGTCAAAAGCCAAGGTGTTTCAAATCCCCCGCACTAGGATTATTCATCCTTGAATGACGGGTAAAGGCATGCACAAGCACGAGTTCCACACAAGAATATCTCCATACAATATTACCCATCAAACTTTTCTTTAACAAAATTAGAAAACAAAGATGACAAATAATTACCACTCCTTTAACAAAATCAGAAAATAAAGATCCTAAGATCAATACATACCTTGAGAATGAATATCCACAACGGGGAACAAATGCATATACTTGGACTTCATGGCCTCTCCCAAGTAGCTTCTTCAACCTTATGGTTCCTCTAAAGAACCATTACCAAAGCTACATCCTTTGTCCGCAACCGACAAACTTGACAATCTAAGATCTCAATCGGGACTACCTCATAAGATAAGGAATCAAAAATATCCAGCCCTTCCAAAGAAATAACCAATGAAGGATCACCTACGTATTTTCTCAACATAGAGACAAGGAAAATCGAATGAATGGAGCTCAAACTCAAAGGTAACTCTAAATCATATTGAACAGTGCCAACCCTCTTCAAAACCAAGTATGGACCAATATAGAGAGGACTTAGCTTCCCCATCTTATCAAACCACAATACTCTCTTAATGGGAGATACCTTTAAGAACACCCAATCACCAACCTTACACTCCAACTCCTTACGCCTCATATTTGTATAGGACTTTTGGCAAATTTGAGTGGCTTTAAACCTTTCATGAATTACCATCACCTATTCTAAGGCTTGGTTAACCAAATCAAGGCCAAATAACTTACCTGTACCAATTTTATAACACCCAATAGGAGAATGACATCTCCTATCATACAGTGCCTTAAAAAGAGCCATACTAATGCTAGAGTGATAACTATTATTATAAGCAAACTCTATAAGAGGAAAATGATCAACCTAACTACAAATAATAGTCGATCACGCAAGCACGAAGTATATCTTCTAGTGTCTAAATGGTTCTCTCCGCATATCCATACAACTACAAGTAGAAAGCAGTACTAAGGCAAATCTTGGTTCCTAAACCTTTTTGAAATGATCGTCAAAAATAAGATGAGAACAGAGTACCATGAAACTTCACGATCTCTGCAAGATACATCTTGGAATAATCCTTAGCTGAATACCTCATCCTCATCATCCTCACAGGTGAAAGGTAAGTGAACTTGGTCATCCCATCCATGATGACCCAAATCAAATCACACTAATTTTGAGATTGAGGAAGATTAATATTGAAATCCATATTAATTACCTCCCACTTCTATTTAGGAAACTTAATCTCTTGGTACAAACCTTTGGGTCTCATATGCTCAACTTTCACTTATTAATACACTATGCACTTAGCTACATATTTTCCCAAATTTCACTTCATATTATTCAACTAATAGAACTCTTTAAGATCATGACACATCTTTGTAGAACCAGGATAAATAGCATAATACAATCCATGATCTTTGGCCACAATCCATTCCCTAAATCCATTAACATTGGGGACACATAACCTGTCTTGGTACCTTAAGATACCATCATCACCAATCACAAAGTCAACAACCTTTTATTGACCCACATTCTTCTTAATATTCATCAAGCCATATTCCAACATCTATTTTTCCTTTATCTCAATGATAAGAGATGACTGCGATACTAAATGCACAAATACACCACCATTCTCAGAGTCCCTAGGACGAACCCTAAGGTTATCGAAACAGTGAATGTACTTTACCAATTCCTATTTATCCTCATCCACATGAGCTATACTACCTATGGATAACCTGCTAAGAGAATCAACAACTAGCTTAGCTTTACCTGGATGATAATGGAGGCTCATATCATAGTCTTTCAGCAACTCAAGCCACCTCTTTTTCCTGAGATTTAACTCTTTCTGAGTAAACATATATTGTAGGCTCTTATGATCAGAAAAGATGTCAACATAAACCCCATAGAGATAGTGAAGCCAAATTTTTAATCAAATACCACAGCTAATAACAACAAGTCATGAGTAGGGTAGTTCTTCTCATAAACTTTCAACTACCTAGAAGCATAGTCCACCATCCTACCATATTACATTAACACACAACCAATCCCAACACGAGAAGCATTATAATACACTACAAAGCCATCACTACCCTCGAGCAGGTTCAAAATTAGAGCTCAAGTCAACTTATCCTTTAACTTATCAAAACATCCCTCACAAGCATCGAACTGCAAGAACTTCATATTCTTCTGCGTCAACCTAGTCAATGGGGAAGCTATAGTTAAAAAGCTTTCTACAAATATCCTATAGTATCCGGCTAAACCCAATAAGCACCAAATATCGATTGGAGTCATGGGTTTAGGACACTTCTTAACTACTGCAACCTTTTGTGGATCCACCATGACTCATACTTCGAGAACTTGACATTCAAATGCTGATCATTTAAGGTCTATAACATAGTACAAAGGTGATCAACATAATCTGCCTCACTCTTAAAGTACACCAGAATATTATCTATGAACACAATGGCAAAAAATCCACAAATTGATGGAAAACCCTACTCATCAAATCCATAAATGCTACTGGACCATTAGTCAACCCGAAAGACATAACTAGGAACTCTTAATGACCATACAGGGTCTTAAAGGTAGTCTTAAGGATATCCACTTCCCTAATATTAAGTTGATGATAACCCGAATTGAGATCAATCTTAGAGAAATACTTCGCATCTTCAAGCTGATCAAACAAGCCATCGATTCTAGGAAGAGGATACTTATTCTTTGTAGTCACTATATTCAGCTGACGGTTATCAATAAACATCCGAAGGGAACCATTTTTACTATGTGCTAACCACGCAGGAGCACCCCAAGGAGACATATGGAATAGATAAAACCCTTATCTAAGAGACCCTTCAATTACTCCTTAAGCTCCTTCAACTCAGTCGAAGACATTCTATAAGGATGGATAGAGATATGAAGAGTGTCCAGAACAAGATCAATCCCAAACTCAATCTCCCTATCAGGAGAAACACCAGGAAGATCATCAAGAAAAACCAGGATAAACACCAGGAAGATCATCAAGAAAAATCTCAGGAAACTTATTAACCATAGGAACAGATTCTAGAGAAGGACCTTTCGAGTTAGAATCTTTAACCTAAACTAAATGATATAAGAACCCTTTGGAAATCAACTTTCATGCTCTAAGATATGAAATGATCCTTCCCCTAGGCAGTAAAGAACCCCCCTCCCATTCAATGAATGGCTCATTAGAGAATTTAAACATGACATTACGGGTTTGATAATATAAAAAAGCATAGCACGAATGCAACCAATCCATCCCCAATATGACATCAAAGTCAACCTTATTTAACTCTATCAAATCCATAATAGTTTCTCTACCACTAACAGATACCACACACCTCCTATAGACCTTTCTAGCAATCACAGAGTCCCCTACCAAGGTAGAAATAAAAAAAAGGTTCAAAATAAACTCAAGGCCAAAACCGAAATGCACAACCACAAATAGGGTCACATAGGAAAGAGTGGACCCTGGATCAAGTAGATAATACAAATCACGAGAGAAGAGTTCCTACATACTAGTAATGACATCGAAAGATTCCTTAGAATCCAGATGAAATGAAAGAGCATATAACTAATTCTGACCAATGTCGATACCAGAAGCAGAAATAGAAGTAAAAGGAGCACCCTTTGGTGTAGGACCGAATGAAGAGAAAGTAGGAAACTTGTTATCCTAGAAGCCATTCTAGAACAATAGTCATGCTACATATGACCAATCTTACTATAATAAAAACATCTGTTCTTTCCTTTCTCACAGAATCCATGGTGTGACCGCCCATAAAATCCACAAAGAGGGTGGAATAGAGCCGATTAAGCCCTATTATCCTAAGAATAGGCACCCTATGCCCAGGACCCACCATCATACTAAGACTGAGAATCACCCGACGGTTTCTATTATTGAGCACTAGCCATGGAAAAAGAACCAGAACTCCCCTACTTCTTTTTTGGCCACTTATAACCATCCCCACCACTTTGTTCAGAACGTCTAAATTTCTTTACCTAGCTCTTACTAAACTCAGCCTACTTCCTCTTCTCTTATTTTACCTACTGCATATATATAACCAACCTAGAAATATCTATGTCCTTGAACAATAAGGTAGCCTTATATTACAATATGATATCCTTGGACAACCCAGAAGTGAACTTTCTTATTTTATCCCTCATGCTAGAAACTATATCTGGAGCATACTGAGACAACTAGTGAAACTTTAAGACATACTCTTTGACAGACATCTTGCCTTGCCTCAGATTAACAAATTTTTCCGCCTTAGCTTCCCTCAACTCTTGAGGAAATAAGTGATCCAAAAATGCATTAGAAAAATTCCCCCACAGAGATGACTCAAAACCATCACCCCTTGCCTAATCATATTCCTCGTACTATTGGTACACCATATTCTTTAGCTGGTAGACGGTAAAATTCATGCCCTCTATATTAATGACATGCATAACATGAAAGATCTTTTCTTATCTCATCTAGAAAACCTTGAGGATCTTCCTCAAACTCAAGACCAATAAAGGTCAGAGGATTTAGCCTCATGAACTGACCAGCCCTTGTGGCCTCAAAAGATGGAGTAACAGGAACATAACTCTCTGACTGAATAGCTACCAACTATGACAACATTTGAATAGACTGATGAAACTCAGTATTTATTACTTCAACCTAAGGAGTTTAAGAAGGACTAGAGGGAACCAGTGGAACTCCAACACAATCAGGAACTGGACCCCTAGACTAAGTCTAGACATCATAAGTAGTGCGTATCCTATCAACCTTATCCCCAGTTGGGATAGAAGAGTTTCCATGAACTTTAGATCATCGAGACAAGATCTGTAAAACAAACAAATATGAATTATAAAGAATTCCAAGACATAGACTCCATAGCTTACAAATAGATCATAAGAACGAGAAAATTCCTAAATACCTTATAGCCTCTCCCTTATGAGTGTGGTGTGATACACACTCTTAAAAGAGACTCTACTTGATGCAGCTTTATGGACTCCTAACTAACCATGAACATAGGCTCTTATAGTAACTAGACACAACCTGTAATACCTCCTACTTCTACCTATCTTGAAATTATCCCAAGAATGTTAAATATTTATTTTGAAATAGGAATCCATTTTCGTACATGTGGAATTTTTAAGATTTTCACTTTTTATCATTTGGGAAATTGAATTATCTTTCCAAAAATACTAATTTTATCCAAATCCAATAGCGGAGTAAAAAGTTATAGATGTTTTACTCAGAGTTGTCAGAATCGACCAGGTGTGACGGCTAAGTTGACAGACCATCGATCTAGCGATGGACCATTACCTAGACCGTCACAACCAAGGAAGTACACAACCTTATGGATAATGTGTGATAGACATGTTTATGGACCATCAAACTTGCGATGAACAATTGCGCAAGCCATCGCTACTTAGCCAGTGAATCCTTCTCTTGGTCCACGTACTACGGTCGAAACAATGGACCATTCAGCCAGTGACGAACGATTAAATGAGACATCATAGATCCTATTTAGTTATTTTAAAGTCATTTTTAAAAGGGTATTTAGGTCTTTTTCCACTCAATTTAACCCCTAATTACACCCGACCATAGCTCATAAGTTCATTATTATTTTATAATATAAAATTAGGGTTTCTCTCCAAGATCTATCCTCAATAATAAGAAAACCCTAGGTGTTTAATTTCAAGTCAAGAATTCAAGTTTTCCTCCATAAATCTACAAGAAATCATAACCCAGGTATTTCATGTGTTGATTCATAAGTCCTTTTCAACCATGAAGCTCAAGAATCTCTTTTAAAATCCAAGATTTGGGTATTTGTGAATGTTCATGGTTTAAATTGAATTTAAATTCATTTCCATGATGCTGTGTGGTTTTTATTCATGTTTGAAATTACATTTTCCAATTATTAACCCTAGTATGTGATGGTTTGCATAATAACCATGATAAAACCCCTTTAAATTATAAGTTGATTGATATATCCATGATTATTAGATGTGCTGATGATTTTATGACCAAAACATGCTTCTCTTGTGTTTGATTAAATGACTATGTGAAATAAAAGTACCATACTAGTATGATAATATGAAATCCCCATTCATGTACAAGTTTATGCATGTCAAATGTTTGATGAAATGTCTTACTCAATGAATTATGGATTGTTGATGTTAGTCATGTATTCAAGAAAATCATGCTTTGTCAATTTTTTTCCATGGATTCCTGGGGGTACTTGTACCCAAAAAATATAGCTATGTGCCTATAGTAGGTGACACGTTTTCATGATATCCCCAGTCAAGCCATGATCCATAGAACTCAATCAGTCATGTGACTGAGGAAATATCAGTAATACAGTAATCTCAGTATTATTTCGTTAGTCAATAAAACTCAGTTAAATTAGTTCAGTAATCCATGTTCAATGTCTATTCAGACGGGAGTAGGAATTAGCATCGAGTGAACCCAAGGATGGGAACTCACCTATTATATGAGGGTGTGATTCTTAGAAGTAATCCTTACATTTCAGAACTACATAGCCAGTGTAGGTTGAGACACCATAGCTTGCTATATGATGGTAGATGAGGTGTCTTAATCTGTTATGTAAGGGTTCCCACCATTCTCATTAGTGTTACCTATTATATAAGGGTTACAGATTTTCCTTACTAGTGGGGTGGTATTGACACCCTTCCAATTGGGGTTACAGATTAGACCCTAACTTAGCCATAATGCCGTATTAGAGGCATGTCAATTAGATAAATACCTCCCATAGTTTTAGTTACAGAATTATGACTATCAGATATAGTCATTCAATCTCAGTAATAGAACTCAAATAGTTTTACAGAATTCAAGACTGTCAGATCTAGTTGACTCAGAATAAAATAAAACTCAGCTAGTTCTATCAGAAACTAGACTGTCAGATACAGTCTCTCAATATTAGTTATTTCATTTATACAATTTACAGTATCTCATGTTATCAGTACTCAAATTCAGTAATCATGTTATCACGAACTTAGTTACAGTTATTATGTATTTATGTATGTATTCTCACGTTCATGTTGTCCAGGCAGTTAGTATAGTTCATGCATATGAACCCTTTGTATTCAGCCTACCTTTCATACACACCAGTACATTCAAAGTACTGACGTATTTATGTTATGGTGTTTTATACCATAGGTTCAGAAGCATGAGAACTAGAGCATCAGTAGTATTCCAGTTTTAGTAGTCAGAGATAGCAGTTATTCCTCATTCTTTGAGAATATAACCATCCTTTATTATCTCATCAATTAATTTATTAGTTGGAGTTCGTTGGGGACATGTCCCATCAACTCCTTATTCAGATAGTTCAGTAAGTTAGAGGCTTTTCAGACTATCATGTTCAGACAGTTATTTCAGTATTTAGGTATTTCATACCCCATACATATGTTATGATTTATCAGTTATATTTCAGTTTTGAACCTTAAGGCCTTTTAGTTCATGTTTATGTATTTATACAGTATATTAAGCAGTGTTCATGTACAAATATCAGTCATGGGTTAACTTGTGGTCCTTCAAGGTCATGAGCATCGTGTAGCATTTCGGGTACCAGATTCGAGGTATTACTAACTTGGTATCAGAGCCTAAGGTTCAATAGAGTCCTAGGAAGTTTGAAAGTTGCATCTAGTAGAGTCTTGTGCATGGGTGTGTTACACACCACATTATGTGCAGAAGACTTTAAGATGTTTTAGGAATAGTTTTCCTTCTTTCAAATTCATGTCATGCCAGTGAGCATAATTTTAATCTAATCTCTCAGTCTAATCCGTTTCTCCCTTTTTTCTACAAAATATTCCTCCTAAGAGAAGAAACGAGAATCAGCTAGCCCCTTAGCCCAAAGATCCTTTGGGTGAACATGTTTCTCATGTAAAGTTTATAGCTGCATTCACTACTCTTGCTCAGTCAGTTTCTTCTCAAAATGAACGACCAGCTATCATTCCGATCAACCCATTGGATAATTCAGCTACAGTCAGGATTCGAGACTTTACCCAAATGAATCCTCTATCCTTTCTCAGGTCTAAGTCATATAAAAACCCTCAAGAATTTCATCGATCAGGTTTAGAAGGTTAACGACGTCATGGGGGTTACTCCTGTTGAGAGTGCTAAGCTTGTTGCATATCAATTGTAGGATTTTAGTCACACTTGGTACAAACAGTGGAAGTAAGAAAGTCCAGATAATGCAGGGCCTATTGAGTGGGAGGAGTTTGTCACTGCATTCTTAGATAGATTCTTTCCCGAAGAGCTGAGAAAGGCTAAGGTGTTAGAATTCATCAACCTCAGGCAGGGCAATATCAAGGTGAAAGAGTATTCTCTTAAGTTTACTTAATTAGCTAGATATGTTCTTCATGTGGATGCAGATAATAGGGCCAAGATGAGTATGTTTATTTCTGGGGTGAATGATAGTGTGGTCAATAAGTGTAGGTTTGTGATATTGAATAGTGACATGACTTTAGCCAGGCTCATAATTCATGCTCAGCAGATAGAAGGTCAAAATATTAAGGTGAGGGAGAAGAAGAATAAGAGAGAAAGGATAGGTAGTTTCAACTTTACTCAGCCCAAATCAAAAGGAGAAAACTGTTCTCAGTTTCATCCTAAGTCATCAGTTCCAGCTCTTTCTTCAACTAGCGCACCATCTTCTAAGTTTAGGGATGGTAGAAAATATAGAGCGCCAGGCTTTAAGTATTAGGGTAGTGTTAGCAGTGCTCACACCTATCCTCTTTGTTAGACTTATGGAAAGCACCATCAGGGTATTTGTAGAGCTGGCAGCAGTATTTGTTTTAGATGTGGAAAGCCAAGCCATAGAGTCTGAGACTATCCTCAGCCAGGTCCTTAAGGTTAGTAGAACCATTCCTTAACTCAGTCCAGTTGCCCAAATTAGTAGGGTGCCACTTTCAGTGCTACTAGTGTGCAACGCCCAAACACACCCTATGCTCTCCAGTCTTGGCAAGATCAAGAAAATTCTCTTAATATGGTTATTGGTACGTTATAGATCTTTTATGTGCATGTTTATGCTTTGGTAAATCCAGGAGATTCTTTGCCTTTTATGACTCCATATATAGCAGACAATTTCAGAATCAGTCCCAAAATTCTAGCAGGGTCCTTTTTAATCTATACCCCAATGGATAAAACCATTATAGCTCGACGGGTATACAGGAACTGCCCGGTACTGATATTTTAGAAAGTCACTTCAGTAGACTTAGTCGAATTACAGATGACTGATTTTGATGTCATTCTTGACATGGATTAGCTTCATTCCTACTATGCCACAGTCAAATGAAGAAATAGAATAGTCTAGTTTCAGTTTTTGAATGAACCTATCCTAGAGTGGAGGGGTAGTACTTCAGCTTTCAAAGGTCAGCTTATTTCCTACCTTTAGGCACAGAAAATGATATCTAAGGGATGTATCTATCATCTTGTTCGAGTTAAGGACACTAGTTCTGAAACTCCAAGTCTTGATTCAGTCCCAGATGTAAATAAATATTCAGATGTCTTTCTCGAAGATCTTTCAAGAATTCCTCCCAAAAAGGCAATAGACTTAGGTATTGATCTTCTTCCATATACTCAGCCTATATCTATTTTGCCATATAGAACGGCACCAGCAAAACTCAGAGAATTGAAAGAGCAGTTGAAGGATCTCTTAGATAAGGGATTCATCAGACCTAGCATTTCTCCGTGGGGTGCACCAGATTTATTTGTGCGTAATAAAGACGGTTCTCTCAGAATGTGTATTGACTATCATCGGCTCAATAAAGTAATGGTCAAGAATAAGTATCATCTTCCTAGAATCGATAACTTGTTTGACCAACTTCAGGGTGCCTGCTATTTCTCTAAGATAGACCTCAAATCCGGCTATCATCAGCTCAGAGTTAGAGAATGTGACATTCCAAAAATAGCCTTTCGTACTCGGTATGGTCACTTCGAATTCCTGGTCATGTCCTTTGGTCTTATCAATGCCCTAATAGCTTTCATAGACTTGATGAACCCTGTGTTCAAGTAGTACTTGGACATGTTCGTCATAGTCTTCATAGACGATGTTCTGGTCTATTCTCGCAGTGAGCGTGATCATGCAGACCATCTCAGAATCATACTTCATACTCTTAGAGATCATCATCTGTTCTTCAAATTAAGTAAGCTCAAATTTTGGCTAAGGTCAGAAGCATTCCTTGGCCATATCATTTCCGGCGGTGGTATTAGAGTAGATCCTCAAAAGACTAAAGCAGTAAGAAATTAGCCTCGCCCTATCTCTCCATCAGATATCAGGAGTTTCTTGGGTTTGGATGAATATTATAGATGGTTTGTGGAGAATTTTATTCTATTGCATCCCCTATGTCCAGATTGACTTAGAAGAAAGTCAAGTTTCAGTGGTCAGATCCTTGCAAGAAGAGTTTTCAGGAGTTGAAGACTAGACTCACCTTAGCCCCAGTCTTAGCTTTTCCAATTAGTTCAGATGGGTTCGTGGTGTATTGTGATACATCAAGACTAGTTTTATGTTGTGTCCTTATGCAGTATGGTATGGTCATATCCTTTGCCTCCAAGCAAATCAAACCTCATGAGAAGAATTACCTGACTCATGATTTTGAGTTAGCGTCCATAGTATTTGCCTTAAAGATTTGGAGGCATTATCTATATGGAGTTCATGTGGATATGTTCATAGATCATAAGAGCCTTCAGTGTGTCTTTTCTTAGAAAGATCTCAATCTTCGTCGGAGAAAGTGGTTAGAGCTCTTGAAAGATTATGACATAAGTGTTCTTTATTATCTGAGCAAGACCAATATAGCGGCCGACGCTCTCAGTAGACTATCTATGGGTAGTGTTGCTCATATGGAGGACAGTAAGAGGAAGCTAGATCAGGAAATCCATCAGCTTTCCAGACTAGATGTTCGCTTATTCAATACAGAGGAGGGTGACATATGGGTTCAGAGTAGTTCAGAATCATCTCTAGTTTCCAAAGTAAAAGAAAAGAAAGATAGAGACCCCAGCCTTGTCAAACTGAAAGAGTCAGTCAAAGATTAGAAAGTAAAGGTTTTCTCCCAAGGGGGAGATGGTATTTTGCATTCTCAGGGTCATCTTTGTGTTCCAGGTGTAGATGACTTAAGGCGGCGAATTCTTGTAGAAGCACATGGTGCATGCTACTCTATTCATCTAGGGGCCAGAAAGATATATCATAACTTGTGGGAAATCTATTATTAGAGTGGGATAAAGAGAGATATTATAGAGTTTGTGGCTAAGTTCTCTATATGCCAGCAGGTTAAAATAGAGCATCAAAAGCCTAGTGGGTCTATGCAGGAGTTCAATAGTCCTACTTAGAAGTGGGAAAAAGTGAGCATGGACTTTGTGATGGGTTTGGCTCGTCCTCATCGCTAGCATGATTTAGTTTGGGTCATTGTAGATAGAATGACCAAGTCAGCTCATTTTCTTCCAGTCCATACCTCTTGTTCAAACGAGGATTATACCAAACTCTACATCAGAGAGTTGGTCAAATTATACGGTATTCTGTTATCTATTATCTCAGACAGAGGTACCCAGTTCACCTTTCACTTCTAGAAAGCATTCCAAAAGGTTCTTCGTACCCAAGTTCATCTCAGTACCGCCTTCCATCCTCAGACAGATGGTCAAAAAGAAAGGACCATTAATACTCTAGAAGATATATTATGAGCATATGCAATTTATTTCAAGGGTGTTTGGGATGACCACTTGCCTTTGATTGAGTTTGGATACAACAACAGCTACCATTCTAGTATTTGGATGGCTCCATTCAAAGCTCTCTATGGTAGGAGATGCAAATCTCCAATTGGTTGGCTCAAAGTTAGTGAGGTCTCAGTTATAAGGCCTGAATTAGTATTTGATGCTTTAGAGAAAGTTCAGTTGGTCAGAGAAAGACTCTAGGCTGCTCAGAGCCAACAGAAGTCTTATGCAGATATGTGCAGAAAGGATCTTGAGTTTGAGATTGGTGATTTTATCTATCTAAAGTATATCCCATGAAGGGAGTGAAGAGATTCAGCAAGAAGGGAAAGCTCAGTCCCAGATATGTCAATCCCTTCAAGATTCTCAGTTGATTCGGCAAGGTAGCTTAGGAGCTCGAATTGCCTTCAGATCTAGCCTCAGTTCATCCAGTCTTCTAATTCTCTTTGCTTAAGAAGTGCATAGGTGACCAACCAGTTGTAGTCCCTATTTAGAGTATAGATTTTCAAAATAACCTCTCTTATGAAGAGATTCCAGTCGAAATCCTAGACTATCAGACTCGTAGACTGAGGAACAAAGAAGTCCCTCTAGTCAAAGTTCTTTGGAAACATCAGTCCATTAAGGGAGCTACATGGGAAGAAGAAGACAACATGTGTACCAAGTATTCTCACCTCTTCTCTACCAACTCAGATCAAGCTGAAGGTAACAGTTCTCCTTAAGCTTTTCAGTTTCATGTTCATATTTCAGTTACTAGCTTGGCATCTATGTCATGTTTAGAATTCCATTATAAACTTGGTATTAAATACCATTGCATATTCAGTCATGCAATCATATGTTAGTTAAGTTATATAATCATGCATCGGATATGCATTATTATTGTGAGAACCTTAGTTCATCAGAGCACTCAGTCATGCATTCATGAATCAGTCATACATGCATCAGATGTGCATGATTAGTATGATATATTTAGTTATCAGTCATGTTCGTTATGAGATCATGTTCCAATTGTTCATGTTCAGTATGTACGTCATTTTATCTTCTCCACTCTCACTCAGTATCATTCGAGGATGAAGGTTCTCAAGGGAGAGATATTGTAATACCCCGTACTTCTACCTAGCTTGAAATCATCCTAAGAATGTAAAAAACTTAATTTTAAATATGAATCCATTTTTGTAAATATGGAATTTTTAAGATTTTCACTTTTTATCATGTGGGAAATTAAATTATATTTCCAACGATACAAATTTTGTCCAAGTTCGGTATTGGAGTAAGAAGTTATGGACATTTTACTCAGAGTTGTCAGTATCGCCAAGGTGCGATGGCCAAGTATACGGACCGTCGATCTAGTGATGGACCGTGGCCTAGATCTTTACAATCAAGAAAGTGAGGCAACCTTCTGGATAAGGTGCGATGGACAGGTTTACGAACCTTTGAACTTAGATAGACCGTCGCCCAAGCCATCGCTACTTAGGCAGTGAGTCCTTTTTATGGTCCATGTACGACGGTCGAAATGACGGACCGTTGAGCCAGCGACAAACCATTACACGAGCCACTGCAGATCCCATTCAGTTATTTTAAACCCATTTTTAAAAGGGTATTTAGGTCTTTTTCAACCCAATTTAAGCCCTAATTACACCTGACCATTGGTCATAAGTTCATTATTATTTCACAACATCAAATAAGGGTTTCTCTCCAAGATCTATCCTCAAGAACAAGAAAACCCTAGGTGTTTAATTCCAAGTGAATAATTGAAGTTTTTCTCCATCAATCTTCAAGAAATCACAACCCAGGTATGTTAGGTGTTTATTCATGGGTCCCTTTCAACCATGAAGCTCAGTAATCTCTTTTCAAAATCCAAGATTTGAGTATTTATGAATGTTCATGATTTAAATTGAATTAAAATTCATGTCCATGATACTGTGTGGTTTCGATTCATGTTTTAAATTACATTTTTCAATGATTGACCCTTGTATGTGATGGTTTGCATAATAACCATGATAAACTCCCTTCAAATTACAAGTTGATTGATGTATCCATGATTATTAGATGTGTTGATGATTTTATGACCAAAGCATACTCCCTATGTGTTTGATTAAATGCCTACGTGAAATAATAGTACCATACTAGTATTCTAATATGAAATCCTTTCATGTACAATTTTATGCATGTCAAATGTTTGATAAAATGTCTTACTCAATGAATTATGGATTGTTGATGTTAGTCGTGTATTCAAGAAAGTCATGCTTTATCAGCGTCTTTCCATGAAGTCCTAGGGGTACTTGTACCTGAAAAATATAGCTATATGCCTATAGTCGGTGTCATGTTTTCACAATATCCTCAGTCAAGCCATGATCCATAGAACTCAGTCAGTTATGTGACTCAAAAAATCTCAGTAATGCAGTAATCTCAGTACTATTTCGTTAGTCAATGAAACTCAGTTAATTTAGTTAAATCAATTCAATAATCCATGTTCAGTATCTATTCAGATGGGAGTAGGAATTAGCATAGAGTAAAACCAAGGATGGGAACTCACCTATTATATGAGGGTGTGATTCTTACAATAAATCCTTGCGTTCTAGAACTACATAGCCAGTATAGGTTGAGACATCATAGCCTGCTATATGAGGGTAGATGGGGTGGCTTAACCTGTTATGTGAGGGTTCCTACCATTCTCACTAGAGTTACCTGTTATAAAAGAGTTACCTACAGATTGTCCTTATCAGTGGCGCGGTATTAACATCCTTCTAATTGGGGTTACGGTTTGGACCCCAACTCAACCATAATGGCGTATTAGGGGC
This sequence comes from Capsicum baccatum var. pendulum, assembly GCA_030864225.1. Classification (NCBI taxonomy): domain Eukaryota; kingdom Viridiplantae; phylum Streptophyta; class Magnoliopsida; order Solanales; family Solanaceae; genus Capsicum; species Capsicum baccatum. The sequence goes on from CM061551.1 coordinate 73,116,614, forward strand.
ATGTCGGTTAGATAACTACTTCCCACTATTTCAGTTATAGAATAAGGACTGTTAGATACAATCATTCAGTCTCAATAATAGAACTCAAATAGTTCTACAGAATTTAGGACTGTCAGATACAGTCGACTCAGAATAGTACAAAACTCAGTTAGTTCTATCAAAAACTAGACTATCAGATACAGTCGCTCAATATCTGTTATTTTAATTATACAGTTATCAGTATCTCATGTTATCTGTACTCAGATTCAGCAATCATGTTATCACGAACTCAGTTACAGTTATTATGTATTCATGTATGTATTCTCCCGTTCATGTTGTCCAGTCAGTTAGTATAGGTCATGAATCTGAACCCTTTGTATTCATCCTACCTTCTATGCATACCAGTATATTAAAAGTATTGACGTATTTGCTCTATGGTGTTTAATACCATAGGTTCAGAAGCACGAGCTCCAGAGCATCAATAGAATTCTAATTCCAGCAGTCAGAGATAGCAGTGAGTCTTCATCCTTCGAGGAAATGACCATTCTTTATTATCTCATTAATTAATTTATTATTTGGAATTAGTTGGGGATATGTCCCATCAACTCCTTATTCAGATCGTTCTGGCAGTTAGAGGCTTTTCAAACTATCTTGTTTAGCAGTTATTCCAATGTTTGGGTATTTCATACCCCATCCATATGTTATGATTTATCATTTATGTTTTAGTTTTGAACATTAAGGCCTTTCAGTTCATGTTTCCTCATTTATACAGTATATTATGCAGTGTTCAAGTACAAATATTAGTCATGGGTTAGCTTGTGGTCCTTCGGGGTCATGAGCACCGTGTAGCATTCCAGATACTAGATTTGGGGCATTACACAACCCAAACCAAGGCCTTGTCATAATGTGCATCTCAAGTATAACAAGGACTTGAGATCACCCCCGATATCTAATCCAACCAACCAACATATACCCCTAAACAATAAAAAAAATAACCTACCCAAGTCCACAGTTTGTCCATACAAAGCCTCTAAAATAATACAAGAATATCTAGTCAGGACATGCCTCCGACCATAGGCAAAACAAATATCTAAGTCTAAACCAATAAAGACATAAGAATCTAAAAGCATGAAATGGGTCCTTCCGGAGTATGAAAGCTCACCACTTCAAGTAAAATCAAGTTGTCTCCGAATCCAACCCACTGATTAGGAGGTGTGATAGTCTGACCAGGTCCTGCATCACGTTGGAATACAATGTCCGAAGATGATTAGTGGTTGGAGCGGTAGCATGTAACATAAGGATAAGGATAATATAGTTCAAATAGTTCAAAACCAATCAACCAATGCACATAACCAATGCAATATATACATACACATATATTTATCAGACATCGAAGGGCCCGCAATAAATATGTTAACTTTTTGTTTTAATTTAAGTAACACAAATATAATTTAGATAATCAATCATTAAAATAATTTAAACTTTTTAATTATTGTGATTTTAATACTTTTTATTCTATTTCAATTTAAGTGACATTGATGTAATTTCAAAAGCAAACTAAATGTTTTATATCTTTTATATTGTTTAAGTTGTTAATATGTGATTTATAATGCTTTCAGCATAATTTTTCAATAATATATTAATAATCTCTCCATCCCAATTTACGTGTCTTCTCATTTTTAAATAATATATGTTACTTTATGTCTTCCTCTGTCCCATCATAATTTATGTGGCACTAATATAATTTCGATAGCCAACCAAATATTTTATGTTGGCATATCATTTTGTGTCTATTTTTCTTTTTTATGAAATATTATTAATTTTGTAATGTATAGATGACCATAAAAATTAATTAGGGGTGATATAATAAAATCATGATTGAAACAGCAAAGCAAACATGTCTTAAACGACTTAACAACTAATTGGAAGTGATATAACAAAATTATTATAAAAAATACTTATGAAAATAATTTAAACGGGTCTCATATAAGACATCAACTAAATTTAAAACATATAGAGTTAATTTATCAATTTATATCTAATTTATGTTTTTATTAGATATTATTAATTTTCTAATACTTAGATGATTTATAATAATTAATTAAGGGTTATATAGTAAAATTATGATAGAAGTAACTAAAAAGGGCAACACAATACATCCAGAGTTAATTTATCATTTTATTTCTAGTTTACTTTCTAAAAATATATTATTAATTTTTAAATATTTAAATAAATTATAATAATTAATTAGGGATGATATAGTAAAACTATGATTGAAGACTCTGGAGAAGGCACCACAAAAAGGCATGTAAACCTTGTTCCTGCTTATTGTTCTTTATTTATCTTTTTCATTAAATATAATTAATTTTTCATTCTTAGCTGACTTATACTGATTAATTAGGGGTGATATAGTAAAATTACCATTGAAGCAGATAAAGAAGATATCACCAAACATCAAAAGTTAATTTATCATTTTATTTATATTTTACTTTTTTAATTAAATATTATAAATTATATAATACTTAAATGACTTTTACTAATTAATTAGGAATGATATAGTAAAATTACGATTGAAGCAGCTGAAGCAGGTAGCACAAGAAGGCATGTCGAAGATGTGCCTGCTTATTGTCCTTTATTATTTGTTATTAGATACATAAATTATTTTTTGGCCTCAATTCATGTGACACGAATAAAATTTATATAATTTATCATATTTTTAATATGTGTTTAAATATTTTAAGTTATTAACTATAATAACTTGTAATACTTTTTGTGTAATTTTTAAATAATATATGTTACTCTCCTTGTTCAAATTTTTTTGGCACTGATAGTCAATTATATTTTTTGAATAATTTAAATTTTAAGTTATTTTGATTTGTAATAATTTTTCTTATCTTCTACTAATTAGAAGTGACATAGTAAAATTATTATAAAAAATACCTATAAAAAAATTAAGTAGGCCCATATAAGACGTCAAGTTAATTTAAAAGATCAAGAGTTAATTTATTATTTTATATCTATTATATTTTTTATTAAATATTATTAATTTTTTAATACTTAGATGATTTATAATAATCAAATTATGGATGATATAGTGAAATCATGACTGAAGCAGTCATGTGATTAATGTCTAGGCACATAGCTAATGTTTCGGGTACAAGTACTCCCAGTCCTCGATAGAAGGAAACTGACAAAGCATGACTCACTTGAATACATAATAATCACCATAATGTATTTACTGAAGCATTTCATCAAACATGTGATAGGCATAAGCTGGTACATACATGGGGATTTCATGACAAAATGCTAGTTAGGCATTTTCCCTTCATTTAGGCATTAAATCAAACATATTGTAGGCATGGTACATGTAAACATCATTGTACAAAAATTAAACATCATGGTCACATTCTAATTTCATCATTCAAGGATTTAGTCATAGGTTTGCATGAACCTATATCTATAATAATTAAACCCACATAGAAATTATCACCCAACATTGAGTAGAAATCAATTTCCCATTTATCAACATGAACAAGAACAGCCCAATCATGAAATCATAAAGAAAATCCATAACTTGAAGTTGGAAAAGGGAATCTTGGACTTCATGGACAAATGGAGTCCATGAATGAACACTATACATACCTTAGTTTGTGATTTCGTGAAGATTGATGGTGAAACTTTCTTGGAAATGGATCTTCAATGAAAACCCTAGCTTGTTCTTGGGAGGTTTTTAAGAGAAGAGACCGTATTTTGGGTGAAAAGTGGCTGAATCACGTGTTAAAGGGCTTAAATAGGGGTGGAAAGTTGACCCTTTTAACCCAAGACGTGTCTTAAAATTTCAGTAAAAATTTCCCAAATTGAACCCCTAGCGCGATGTAGAGCTATCGTGTTGTGTCACTAGAATTTGACAATTGGAAAACTGAGGGATGGCACAACATGGAGCCATCATGTTTCCCCTTCTTTTATGACCTGGAACTTTGGCACGACGCGGAGAAAATCGCGCTAAGACACTGGAAAGGACAATTCTAAATTTAGGCCCTGGCGCGATACACCATAATCATGAACCCCTACTAGAATATGCCAAATGTCATTTCCTCTTGTGGCACGGCACGCCACTGACTAATTTGGTGTTGTTTTATGATGGGAACTTAAAATAGTCATAACTTCTGACTCGGTTATCGGATTTTGGTGAATCTTATATCGATGTCAAGCTTATTGAATTTCCTACATGACAAAAATAGAAAATTTTGAAAATTCCAAATTGAATAACCATCATTTAATTTAGAAACTAATAACAGACATTCTTGAGATGAAATTAGCTAGAAAAAAGTATGGGGTATTACACTATCTCTCCCTTGAGAACATTCGTCCTCAAATGAGACTGACGGTGAGGGGAGAAGATAACTGACTTACATACTGAACATGAATGCTGAAACCTGATCTCATGACTAACATGACTGACAAGCTGAACATATAATACTGAATATGCATATCTGATGCATGTGTAACTGATTCATGAATCTATGACTGAGTGTTCTGAAGAACTATGTTTCGCACAATGAGAATGCATGTATGATGCATAATTACATAACTAAACTGATACATGCATGCATGAATGAATATGCAATGGTACTTGATTCCAAGTTTCTAATGGAGACATGAGTATGAAGTTGTATACCAAGTTTGTGGTGAACACTGAACATGAAACATAGTAAGCATAAGGAGAACTGTTACATTGAGTTTGATTTGAGTTGGCGAAGAAGAGGTGAGGATACTTGGTACACATGTCTGCCTCTGCTTCCCAAGTAGCTCCCTCGATGGACTGATTTTGCCAAAGAACCTTAACTAAAGGGACTTCTTTGTTCCTCAATCTATGAGTCTTATAGTCTAAGATTTCGACTGGAATCTCTTCATAAGAGAGAGTGTTCTGAACCTCAATGCTCTGAATAGGGATTACAATTGATGGGTCACCTATGCACTTCTTGAGCAAAGAGACATGAAAGACTAGATGAACTGAGGCTAGATCTGAAGGCAATTGAGCTCATAATCTACCTTACTGAATCAACTAAGAATATTAAAGGGACTAAAATATCGGGAACTGAGTTTCCCTTTCTTGCCAAACCTCTTCACTCCCTTCATAGGAGAGATCTTTAGATAGACATAGTCACCAATCTCGAACTCAAGATATTTTTTATGAACATCTTCATAAGACTTGTGTCGGATTTGAGAAGCTTGGAGTTTTTCTCTGATCAACTGGACTTTTTCTAAGGAGCCAAATACTAATTCAGGCCCTATGACTGAGGCCTCAGTAACTTTGAACCAACTAATTGGAGATCTATATCTCCTACCATAGAGAGCTTTGAATGGAGCCATCTAAATACTGGAATGATAGTTGTTGTGCAAACTCAATCAAAGGTAAGTGGTCATCCCAACTTCCCTTGAAATTGATTACACATTCCCATAGCATATCTTCTAACTTTGGAATTGTCCTTTCTGCTTGACTATCTATCTGAGGATGAAAGGTTATACTGAGATGAACTTAGGTACCAAGGCCTTTTTGGAATGATTTCCAGAAATAAGAGGTAAATTGGGTACCTCTGTCTGAGATAATAGATAGCGGAACACCGTGCAATCTGACCAACTCCCTGATGTAGAGTTTGGCATAATCCTCGGCTGAATATGAGGTATGGACTAGAAGAAAATAGGCTGATTTGGTCATTCTGTCTATAATGACTCAGACTGAATCATGCTGATGACGAGTTTGAGGCAAACCCATCACAAAGTCTATGTTCATAACTTCCCACTTCAAAGTAGGATTACTGAACTCCTGCGTGGACCCACTAGGCTTCTGATGCTCTATCTTAACTTTCTGAATATAGAGCACTTAGCCACAAACTCTGTAACATCTCTCTTCATCCCACTCCACCAATAGACTTTCCGCAAGTCGCGGTATATTTTTGTGGCCCTTGGATGAATAGAGTAGCGGGCACCATGCACTTCTACAAGAATTCGCTGCCTTAAGTCATCTACACCTGGAACACATAGAAGACCCTAACAACAAAGAATACTATCTCCCCCTTGGGAGAAAACCTCTATTTTCTAATCCTGGACTGATTCTTTCAACTTGACAAGGCTGGGATCTCTATCTTGCTTTTCTTTCACCTTGAAAACTAGAGATAATTCTAAAATACTCTAAACCCATATATCACCATCATCTATATCGACTAAGCAAATGCCTAGTCTGGCAAGATGATGGATTTCTTGAGCTAACTTCTTCTTACTGTCATCCACATGAGCAATACTACCCATAGATAGTCTACTGAGAGCGTCGACCACTACGTTGGCCTTTCCTAGATGATAAAGGACACTCATGTCATAATATTTCAAGAGCTCTAACCAACTTCTCTAATGTAGATTGAGATCTTTTTGAGAAAATACATACTGAAGAATTTTATGATTAGTGAACACATCTACATAAACACCGTAGAGATAATGCCTCCAAATCTTCAAGGCAAAGACTACGGCTGCTAACTCAAAATCATGAGTAGGATAATTTCTCTCATGGGACATAATCTGTCTGGAGGCATAGGCTATGACCTTACCATGTTGCATGAGGACACAGCCTAGACCTACTCTGGATGTATCACAATAAACTACGAACCCATCTGAACCATCTAGGAGAGCTAAGACTAGAGCTGAGGTGATTCGAGTCTTCAACTCCTTAAAACTCTTCTCGCAAGGATTTGACCACTAAAACATGACTTTATTCTGAGTAAATCTAGAAATAGGGGATGCAATAGAAGAAAATCCCTTAAGAAACCATCAGTAATAGCCATCCAAACCCAAGAAACTCCTAATACTTGATAAAGAGACAGGTCTAGTCTAGTTTCTCAGTGCTTCGGTCTTTTGAGGATCAGCTCTAATGCCATCATCGGAAATGATATGACCAAGGAATGCTACTGACCTTAGCCAAAATTTTCACTTACTAAATTTGGTGAATAGTTGATGATCTCTGTGAGTCTGAACTCCTGTTCTGAGATGGTCTGCATGATCGCGCTCACTGCAGAAATAGACCATAATATCATCTATGAAGACTATGATGAACATGTCCAAGTACTGCTTGAACACATGGTTCATCAAGTCCATGAAAGCGGATGAGTCATTGGAAATACCAAATGACATAAGTACGAATTCAAAGTGACTATACCGGGTATGGAAAGCTGTTTTTTGGAATGTCACATTCTCTGACTCTGAGCTGATGATAGCCGGATATGAGGTATATATTAGAGAAATAACTAGCACCTTGAAGTTGGTCAAACAAGTCATCGATTTAGGAATAGGATACTTGTTTTTTACCGTGACCTTATTGAGTTGATAGTAGTCTACACACATCCTAAGAGAACCATCTTTCTTGCGCACGAATAATATTGGAGCACCCTACGGGGAAACATTGGGCCTGATAAATCCCTTATCTAATAGATCCTTCAATTGTTCTTTCAGTTCTCTGAGCTTTTCTGGTGTCATTCTGTATGGAGGAATTGAGATAGGCTGAGTATTTGGAAGAAGATCAATACCAAAGTCTATTTCCCTTTTGGGAGAAATTTTTGGAAGATCTTCGGGAAAGATATCTGAATATTCACCTACAATTGGAACTGATTCAAGGCTGGGAGTTTTGGAACTTGTGTCTTTAACTCAAACAAGATGATATACACATCATTTAGATATCATTTTCCTTACCCGAAGGTAGGAAACAAGCTGATCCCTGAAAGTGGATACACTACCTTTCCACTAAATGACGAGTTTATTTGGAAACTAAAACTGGACTATTCTATTTTTGTAGTCGACTATGACATAGTAGGAATAAATCCAATTCATGCCGATAATAACATCAAAATTAGTCATCTCTAATTTGACTAAGTCTGCTGAGGAAACTTTCTAAGATATCATAATCAGGAAGTTCCTGTATACCCGCCGAGTTATGATGTTTTTACCCACTGGGGTAGAGACTGAAAAGGGCTCTGCTATAATTTCTTGACTGACTCTGAAATCGACAGCTATATAAAGAGCGACAAAAGAGAAAGAAGCTCCTGGATACAGCAAAGCATAACCATGCACATTAAAGATTTGTAACATACAGTTAACAGCATCAGGAGAATTTTCCTAATCTTTTTAGGATTGAATATCATAGAGACAATTTAGGTGTTTCCTAGTAGTAGCACTGGACGTGGCACCCTGCTGATTTGGACAACCAGACTGAGCTGAGAAGAAATTTTGTTGACCCTGAGGATCTAGATGGGGACAGTCTTTGACTCTGTGGCCTAGATTTCCACATCCGAAACAAATACCACTGCCAGCTCTGCAAATACCCTAATGGTGTTTGCCATAAGTCTGGAAAAGAGGATGGGTGCGGGCACTGCCAACGCTGCCCTGGGACTTAGAGCCTGGTGCTCTACATTTATTACCCTCTCTGAACTTAGGAAATGTAGCACGGGTTGTAAAAGGAGATGGAACTGATGACTTAGGATGAAACTGAGAATGGTTTCCTATTTCTGACTTAGGCTGAGCAAAGTTAAAACAACCTGTCTTCGCCCTCTTATTTTGTTTCTCCCTCATCTTAATATTTTTCTCATCAATCTACTGAGCATGAGTCACCATCTTGGCTAAATTCATGTCACTATTCATCATGGTGGATCTGCACTCATTAACCATGCTATCATTTACCCCTGAAATATACTTACTCATTCTTGCGTTGCTATCTACAACCACATGATAGGCATATCTAGCTAATTGAGTAAACTTAAGAGAATACTCTTTCACTGTCATATTTCCCTTCCTGAGTTTGATGAATTCTAACACCTTAGCTTCCCTAAGCTCTAGGGGAAATAATCTATCAAGAAAAGTAGATGCAAACTCCTCCCACTCAACTGGCCCTGCATCATCTGCCCTCTCTGACTTCCACTGCTTGAACCAAGTATTAGTAATCCTGCAACTGATATGTAGCTAGCTTAGCACTCTTAACAATGGTCACCCCCATGATGTTTTTTACCTTCTGTACCTGATCTAGGAATTCCTGAGGGTCCTCATCTCTTATAGACCTAAGAATGGATGGAGGATTCATTTGGGTGAAGTCTCAAATCCTAGTTATGGCTGATTTGGTCACTGGGTTGTCCAGAATAACTGTTGGTGATTCATTTTGAGAGGCAACTGACTGAGCAAGAGTAGTGAATGCGGACCTGAACTCCGCATAAGAAACATGATCGCCCAAAGGATCTTCTGGCTGGGGGGCTGACTGATTTCCATTTCTTCTTTTAGGAGGCATGTTTTCAGTAGAAGAAAGGGAGAAATGGATTAGACTGAGAAATTGACTTGAGATTATGCTCACTGGCATGACATGAATACTGAGAGAGGGGAAATTATTCCTAAAACATCTTATAGCCTCCTGTACATAAATGTAGCGTGCAACACACCTATGTACAAGACTCAACTAGATGCAGATTTCAGACTTCCTAGGTCTCTATTCAACCATAGGCTTTTATAACAAGTTTGTAACACCCCAAATCTGATACACAGAATGCTACACAGTGCTCATGACCCTGAAGGACCACAAGCTAACCCATGACTGATATTTGTAACTAGACACTACATAATATGACATAATAATGTAGAAACATGCACTGAAAGGCCATAAGGTTCAATACTGAACATAATTTGAATGATTAACATCTAAGTAGGGTAATAGAATACCCAAAATAAAATTGAACATACTGAAGTCTGAAACATAATAGTCTAGAAAGCCTCTAACTGACTGAACTATCTGAGTAATTAGTTGATGGGACATGTCCCTAACTAACTCTAACTAAAAAACTGATTAATAAGATAATAGGAAAATAATCATATCCTCGAAAGATGAGGACTCACTTCTAACTCTGTCTACGAATATCTAGAATCTACTATTTCTTTGGAGCTCGTGTCTCTGAACTTACGGTATAAGACACCATAGCACAAATGTGTCAGGTCTTTGAATGTACTAGTATACATGTGAGGTAGGCTGAATACATGGGGATCATATGCATGAACAATAATAATAACAGACTAACTATCATGAGCATGAGAATACATGCATGAGACATAACAACTGACACTAATACTGTGATAACATGATTATTGAATTTGAATATAACTAATAACATGAGTGATTATATCTAACAGTCCTAAAGCTAATAGAACTATCTGAGTTTTGTTCTATATTTGAGTCGACTATATTTGACAGTCCTGAATTTTGAAGAACTATCTGAGTTTTTTTACTGAGACTGATACTAAAACTGTGGGAGGTAGTCATCTAACCGACATGCCCCATATATGCCAATATAGCTAAGTTGGGTCTAATCTCTGCCCCGACTGGAAGGGTGTCAATATCACACCACTGGTAAAGAAAACTGTGAGTGACCCTTATATAATAGGTTACTCTAATAAGAATGGTGGGAACCCTAATATAGCAGGCTAAGCCACCTCATCTACACTCATATAGCAGGCTATGATGTCTCAACTTATGATGGCTACATAGTTTTAGAACGCAAGGATTGCTTCTAAGAATCACACCCTCATATAATAGGTGAGTTCCCATCCTTTGGTTCACTCGGTACTAAGTTCTACTCCCATCTGAATAGACACTGAACATAATTTACTGAACTGAACATGGACTGAGTTAATAAATTCTGTTGACTGATGGAATACTAATGATATCTGACAACTGACTGAGTTCATGAGATCATAGAGATTTCCTGAGTCATAAGACTATCTGAAGTATAAGGATCATAGCTAGACTGAGAATATCATGAAAACATGACATGACTCTAGGCACATATCTAATGTTTCGGGTACAAGTACCCCCAGGACTCGATAGAAGGAAACTGACAAAGAATGACTTGCTTGAATATATAATAATCACCATAATGTATTTACTGAAGCATTTCATCAAACATATGATAGGCATAAGCTTGTACATACATGGGGATTTCATGACAAAATGCTAGTTAGGCACTTTTCCTTCATTTAGGCATTAAATCAAACATATTGTAGGCATGGTACATGTAAACATCATTGTACAAAAATTAAACATCATGGTCACATTCTAATTTCATCATTCAAGGGTTTAGTCATAGGTTTACATGAACCTATATCTATAATAGTTAAACCCACATAGAAATTATCCCCTAACATGGAGTAGAAATCAATTTCCCATTTATCAACATGAACAAGAACAACCCAATCATGAAATCATAAAGAAAATCCATAACTTAAAGTTGGAAAAGGGATTCTTGGACTTCATGGACAAATGGAGTCCATGAATGAACACTATACGTACCTTAGTTTGTGATTTCGTGAAGATTAACGGTGAAACTTTCTTGGAATTGGATCTTCAATGAAAACCCTAGCTTGTTCTTGAGAGGTTTTTGAGAGAAGAGAGTGTATTTTGGGTGAAAAGTGGCTGAATCACGTGTTAAAGGGCTTAAATAGGGGTGGAAAATTGACCCTTTTAACCCTAGACGCGTCTTAAAATTTCAGTAAAAATCTCCCAAATTGAACCCCTAGCGCGATGTAGAGCTATCGTGTTGTGTCATTAGAATTTGACAATTAGAAAACTGAGGGATGGCACGACATGGAGTCATCGTGTTGCCCCTTCTTTTATGACCTGGAACTTTGGCATGACGTGGAGAAAATCGCTCTAAGACACTGGAAAAGGATAATTCTGAATTTAGGCCCTGCCACGACGCACCATAATCATAAACCCCTACTAGAATTTGCCAAATGCCATTTCCTCTTGTGGCGCGGCACGCCATTGACTAATATGGCGTTGTTTTATGATGGAAACTTAAAATAGTCATAACTTCTAACTTGGTTATTGGATTTGGGTGAATCTTATATTGATGATAAGCTTATTGAATTTCCCACATGACAAAAATAGAAAATCTTGAAAATTCCAAATTGAATATCCATCATTCTATTGATTATCTAATTCTAGACATTCTTGAGATGAAATTAACTTGGAAAAAGTACGAGGTATTACAGTCTGACTGTATTTGATACTAACTCAAAAGACAGGTTATTATTAGGAAAGAAAGATTAAAACAGTAATTTGAAGTTATCAACCTTCATCTAATTAACTTAAGACCCAAAAGGAGATAATTAATCCGGGATCTAGGACAAGGGTCAGTAGCGCGATACTGTGAGACCCAAAAGTAAATTAGTGTAATTCTTCAAAGGGTGTCGATCGATGATTGGTGATACCTAACTTGTTAGATTTTGTTTCTAAGACATTGAGATACTTTGATAAAGCATGATAAGTCTATAGGGTTAGAAAGTTATGAGAACATGATCCTAGTACTTTTCTCATATTAATTTCAACCTAAAGTGATCAAGAGTTGATACTACTGTCACTGTTACTAAAAAATCCCTCTATTTACTTTTTGTACTTTCTGACTATATCAAGTTTATGATAGAGATTTGTCCTATTTTCTATGGGTTCAACCCAAACTTTGTTGGGTTCTTTATGTGATAGCTATCATGTTATACTTTTTAGGAGGTATAACTTTGGGTGACATCAAATTTTGGTGCCTTCGTCGGGGAATAAGGTTATAGATTGATTAATTGAGGTAGTTGGTTTTAATTTTTCTATTGGTCTTGGATTGTACATCATTATATGACTAGTACTCAGAGTCAAGACAATCCATTGATCCCACTTAATACTGAGCTAGAGCGAACCCTATGACAGAATTATCAGATGGAAGAGCAGTAGTGTGGGATTCAAGATAACCCAAATCTATTGAATCCCCAACCTCCGCAAAGTGCTTAAGAAATAGCCGTACAATCCACTATGTGGTTATTAGCTAAAGAGAATACGAGAAAAGAAAATACCCATTATTTATCTTAGTAAGAAAGAGTAATATAGGAGGAAGAGTGTCGAACAACATTCGAATGAGATAAAATTAGAAGGAATAGAGGTCAACAACCCTCTGTTTATCAATACTTACCATTTTATTTTTATTCGAAAAAATATCTAAGGTATATTGAATCTATTAAATCTGGAGCCATTATTCCTCCTAATTTCCCCAACGAGTGAAGTTTGATATTACGAGTGTAGTGATTCATTTGCCCAATATGAAGGACGTGTTTGTCAATTTGCCATTGGATGATGCAAACATGTGAATTATGAATTTTTTGGGGATCTGTACTTTGTATAATCTATCAAGGGTGAGTTAGAAAGTATTGTAACTAAGGTTTTTCCCATTATATCTTGTAGGAGAAGTGATATTGTGGTTAGAAGAATTACCTCATGGGTTCATCACCACTTGAATGAGCTAAGTATCCAGTTCTTGAATTTATTTTTCCCACATTCTAGAATATTGCAGTTGAAGTAAGAGATTTATCATTTCAGATAGTTAAATTTTGAGGTCGTACGAGAATTAGTTAAGTTTTAATAATAATCACAAGATTTTGGGGATAAATTTGCTTGAGATATTCTATAGTGTCGTGAATTCAAACACTGAGGATGTGGCTAACACTATCATTGGTGGGGCTTTCATGATTCTTTGTTGTAACATGGTTGAGGAAATTCTAGGCCAAATCTCTAAAACCAACCAAGAATGGCATACTCAGAAGGAAGAAAGAAAAGTAGGTACTTATGTTATTGGTGCTTTCAGTGAGTACAGATCCATAGATGAGATAGTGGCTCAAGAAGTAGAATAGTTAAGGACTGATATTGGGTTACTTATAAAGAATTTTGCATATTTTGGAGCGGAAAAAGTGAATGTTGTAGGTACACAAGGTAAATCTTATAGACAGTATGTGTCTAACACTGAGAAGGAAGTATCTGTACAGAAAAGATGGTGGATTTTTTAGCCAAGCGCCAATGGTCTAGCCAAGATACTTGAAACTCAAGGAAAAGAAATCAAGGTCGAAACTACTTAAGGGAAAAATATAGGAATAGGAGCAGAGAGATATAGTGATTAGAGGAGGAAGGATAATTCTAAGAAGAAGATTGGTGTTTATGTTTCACTGGGAAACTATGATGATGATTTTAGAATGAAAGCACTGCTTGCTAAGATAGTTAAGGGTTAAGAGAGCAAAGAGAGTTGCCTTAAGGATATCAAGGCAGATATCTCAAGGATGAAACAAAAAGTAGAATAACACGCTATCGCAATTACGCAGCTTGAGCAACAATTTGGACAGATGTCTTCCACTATGAATCGGTGTCAATAAGGTACTCTTCTGAGCAACACTATTTAGAATCTAAAAAATGATAGTCAGTTCCTAGCCATCACCATTTAGAGTGGTAAGTCTACCATTGATAGAGGCTAATCAGGTAAGGGATAATATTGTTGATCTTGATGATGCACTCAAAGTGAAAACTGAGAAGTTAGTTACTATGGTGAGACGCTATAGAATTTGCTCGGTGCATAGAAATAACCTGAGAATGATAAGGAAAAGTGTAAGGAGGTCGAACTAATCTTGAAGCCCATTTTATGACCTCCTCTACCTTTTTCCCAAAGGTTGAAACAAAAAAAAAGAAAGAAGGGAAATATAAAAAGTGTATTTCTATGCTGAAGGAGTTGAGTGTGAACATCCTTCTTCATGAAGCTCTTGAGCATATGCCTGGCTATGAAAAATTTATGAAAGATATTGTGTCAAGTGATTAAATTATTGGTCATAAGGATGTAGGGGGTTTGCATCATTGTAGAGTAATTACATCTCCATCTCTTGTGCAAAAGAAAGGTGATCCTATAGCTTTCGTTATTCTTTGTACTATTGGAACATCAAGGTTTTCCATAGATTTGTGCGACTTGGGTGAAAGAATTAACTTGATGTCGATGGTAGTGTTCAAATAATTGGGCATGATACCCCCTTGAACCCACGATGATATGGTTATTAATGGCAGACCATACAATTAAGAAGTTCATAGGCATATCATTTGATGTGTTGGTCAAGGTGGACAACTTCATCTTTTTGGTGACTTTGTTGTCTTGAATTGTGAGGTTGATTTTTAGATGCCCATAATCTTGGGAAAATCTTTTTTATCCAAGGGTAGAGTATTGGTGGATATGGAAAGAGGTGAGCTTAAGTTTAGGCTAAATAATAAAGTAACATTCAATATTCACAGAGCTATGAAGCATCTAGCAGACATGAGGGTGGTTTTAGTAATAAACAGTTTATATGACCCTAGAGGCCATCCCTATGGCTACCTTGATGAAGTCTGAGTAATCGAGGAACCCATGTCGTGTTGCGATATTAAATTAAGTGCTTCTTGGAAGGCAACCTAAGGTGTTTTATTATTTTATGTATGTGATAATTTGTGTATTAAAATTAACGTCATATCTACTCACCTAAGGTTCCATAGGTATGATCCTAACTCTCTTTCTTTGTAGTGGCCTGATGCAGTGGGGACAATGCATGCTTTTTCATAGGGGTAGGTATACTTGTGGGTCTAGATTTCCTCTTGTGTCTTTTATTACCGTGTCTCTTTTCCTTGGAGTATGTTCATAGTAGAGTCGGGATGTTTAGGTATTTTTTTGTCTAATTAGGAGAAAAATAAGGAACCTAATTGTATTTGACATATTTTGTTTATGTTTTAAAGTGTTTGTAAAAGGATACCCCTCCTAACTTTTGTGCATTATGTGATGTGAATATATGTGTGACCATATTTTGAATATTATCATGGCATTGGTATTAAGAATAAAATAACCATAGATTAGAATTTCGTGAATGATAGGTAGTAGTTGGTGACATAACCATGTACCATGTGTGTGTGAGGTACTTACCTAGTTCCCTGTGTGCATTTAATCCAGATCTTGCCTATTTAGTCTTGCCTAGGTTAACAATGTACCATGTCTATGTAAGGTACTTACCTAGTTTCATGTGTGCATTTAATCCAGCACTTTCCTCATGCCTAGGTTGTAGGATAGTTGGTTAGGAGTTGATCATAGGCAGTTTTTGACTTAGTCCACTCTTAGCCTAAATAACTGTCCAAAAATGAATAAGTATCCCTTGATCTCTGATTTGAGCTTGCATTGACCTTTTTTCACCTTTTAACTTTCCTAATTGATTATAATGAACCTATTTTGGTCCTAATCCATCCTTGGACACTGTGTACCTCAAATTAGGTAAATTATATAAGTTGAAAGTGGCTATCATAGGGGTGCGTAGTTAAAGTTGGGTATGTAAAAGGGTGTAATGTAAAAGAAAAATAAAGTAAGGTTGGGTATGATATTGATCTAAAAAACAATGGAGCAACGAGTATGATCGAAGTTATATACTCTATAATAAATCATCGCGAAAGATTCAATCCAGCCACAGGTTAAAAATATAATTTAAAAACTTGAGAAAAAAATAATAAATGAAAAGAAAAAAGAAAACCACATCCAATCCAAAATATTAATAATAGGAGAAAAAAGAGGAAAAAAGAATGGTTGAGAAGTGGAGCCAAAATGAAAGTGTAGTGTCAAGAATGGTGAGTCACTATTCTTCAATCGTACCAAACTTTCCCCCAAGCCAACATTACAATACAAGTAAAGTCCTATAGCTATCCTAGTCTAACTATCCGAAAAACTAAGGTATAGAAAATAAGGGCAAGCCTATGGTATGTTGTGCACATTGATTCAACTTTCTTTTGTGAAAGTGAGTGTATTGACATAGTCCCTTGCATTGACATGCATGATGATATTGTGATAGTTGGGACTTCTTTTCTATGAGGGTACATATGTTGTATTGTTGACTACTTATTTCTTTAGGTAATGAGTGGTGAATTTATCACTCATATACATCCAAATCTATGCACACTTCTATGATAAAATGTGTTAATGAGACAAATTTTTCATTTGAATACACTAACTCCCATGTTTTGCAGGCATATAGGTGATAGGAAGAAAAGAAGTGAAGTGAGCTAAAAAGACACCAAAAAAGGGAGAAATAGTGCAAACACTGGAAACTAGGAGCAGGAACTGACCCTCAGTTACTGCGATCGTGGTCTCAGGGCCGCAATAGCAGGCAGTCCAAATTAGTCAAAAATGGCTATCATGATAGGTCTTTTGCGATCGCGGGATCCACGATCATGATCAATGCACCGGCAATTGCAATGAGGCAGAAATCAACCCACGGGCAGATTTGTAATTTCCTACAATTATTTCCAATATCTTAAAAAGGGAAAACCCTTTTACTTTGGCATTATCTTCCAACTACTTTTGATGTTTATAGAGAGAGAAAACTTCTCATTAGTGAGAGATAAACAATTGTATTTAATCTTCCAAAAAGATATTTTTAGTTGTAATTAGAATTTGGAAATTTTGGGATTACTCTTGCTTTATTTTCAATTGAGGAAATGAATGTCAATTTGGGTAATGATCCTTTCCCTATTTTAATAAGTAGCTAAATATTCTATCTTGGGATTATTTTTGAATGGGGTACAGATGTGTGTGGGATTTTGATCGTTTGTGTGAAATCATAGTTAATGGTGATGGGTTTCACAAATACTTGATTTCCAAATTGGTATTAGAGTGTGAAATCCGCAATTTCCCAATATTTCACATTATCCTTGAAAGAGGGATGTGGATTTCAAGGTATTGGTGAACAATAATTGGAAGTTAGCTTATTCCTTTACACTATCTAAGAAACAAGGGTTGATTGTGAATTTGCTAGGTCTTGTGCATCCTCCTAGAAATAAGGATGCCTAATTGTGGTTTTGGGTGGATTTGTTTGCTACACCAATGAGGTATTCGAAAAGACCCGGGGGTGAATTCATATTGGTATTTCATCTACATAATCATGTGGGTCAATCAAATCTACATTTGGATTTGATTATCTTGAACTCATGCGCTATTTGTCCCTAAGAAAACATAATCCCAAGACTTTTATCATATAGGTCTTTCATCTACAATTATTGATTCTAGTTGGCATTTTGAATAAATTTTGTCCAAACAACCTTCCAAACCATACCCCCTCCCACCCCCACCCCCCAATTTTAAATTCATGTTTTACTTTACGTCTACATTATGGGTAATCACTTAGTAGTTCTTGACACCCATAGGATTTGAATACTAATTCCACTCATCAAGGATTTGACCCAAACACAAGTTGGGTTATTATATTTGACAACGATCGCCTTGCCTATAAATTATGAAGTAAGTTGAGCGTGATCAAAATGGCGCAGTTGTCAGGGATTGAAACTTAGTTTTTGCTTTAGTGGCGTTGTTTTAACTTTAAATTTACCCATAGTGTCATATTTCACTTTAGTTGTTGTATTTTATTTTGTATTTTGTGATCATTATTTCTTACGAATAACCATAAGTCAAGAGGGAGTCATCAAAATCCCATCATATGAACATGTTGAAACTATGGATTATCTTGGCACCGAAGAGAATACTAGTACCATTTGTATTCCCCCTACCGAGGGACATAGAGTTTCTATGTCACAAGTGTGATGCTCCAATTTATTTATATGAAGGGTTTATTTGGGGTTCAAGCTCATGAAGACCCAAAATTGCACTTGAAAAATTTTGTGGAAGTATGTTCTCCTTTCGACATTTCTCACATATCACAAGAGTCCATATGGTTGCCCCTCTTCACATTCTCTCTAACAGGATAGGCGGTGTTGTGTATAAAATCTCTACCCGATGGGTCCATCATCTAGTAGGTCAAAATTATGGAAGCTTTCTTGGATCAATAATTCCCATCTTTAAAGATGTTACAATCATGGGACAAAATCATAAATTTCCATCAATTCCATGGGGAGCCTTGGTATGAAGCATGGGGGAGATTTAAGGAGAAGCTTTTGAAATCCTCTAACCATGAGATGCCGAAGAAGATGCTTCTCTAAATATTATATAAAGGAATCGGACCAAATCAACAAAGCCATAGTGGATAATGAATCTGGTAGATCCATTATTAGATCATCATATGGAGTTGCATAAGTGTGTTAGATCAAGTAGCTAGTTTATCTTGGGGTTGGCACATGAAGGATGTCGAGGTGGCCTTGTCGATCCATCCTCATCCTTTGTGTGTAAAGATCAGGTATGTCAAAAAGAGGAAAAGAGATGCAAATATGATCAAGGTGATGTTACACCTTGAACTTCTCACTAAACATGTGTTAGGAATCTTCATTGAAATATTCAATATTACAGATACAAGGGATACTATGGCATGTGAAGATGTGGAAGAATAAATACTTGGTGAAAAGATGAGTTTGTTGCCTAATTATTCGAAGGGCTTCCACATTGCCTCTCAAAGGTAAAGTGGGAATCAAGGTCGGAACAATGAGAATAGAGGTGTGTCTCAATGCAAAAAAGAGAGGAGCATTAATGAAGATATTTTGGCCTGAATCTTGATAGGATTCGAGGGGACCAAAAAGATAGTGAAGGAAATGAGGAACAATTTCTCCAAGCTACATCAAATGTTTGAGTCTCATTCAACCGACATCCAACAATTTGAGGCAAAATTGAATCAAATATTGGTGCACCTAATGGAAAGACAAAATGAAGAGATGTCAAATGGTATGGTAACAAATTCTTTGTCACTTGAAGTGGAAAAACTCTTGGCAAAGGCATGGAGTTCAATGATGATCCCGGCAAAACAGAAAATGATGAGCAAGCAAATGTGAAGGGAAAGAGGCCAAATGATGATGATTTAAAGCAAAATAAGGTTATACTTAAAAACTTAATGGTGAAAGAATGTCAAATTGTCTCCATGCCACCAATCACAATTCCTCCCTGTTTCCCTCAATGGTTCAAAAAAGGGGAAAATTCCAAGTTCAAGAAGTTTCTTGACAAATTTAGGAACCTTTCCATTAACATTCCTTTGATAGAATCCTTGCAAAAGATACCGGGGTATGCTAAGTTTATAAAGGAGTTAGTCTCCAAAAAATGGCTTTCGGAGGATAAGACAATATAAATAACTCATCATTATAGTGCAATTATATCAAGCATGATGGAGAAAAAGAAGAAAGACCCTGGTGCTTTCATAATCTCGTGCACCATTGGAATGTTCAAGGTTGCAAAGGCCTTGTGTAACCTCGAGGCGAGTGTAAATTTAATGCCATATACCATATTTCACAAGTTAGGATTAAGGAAACTATAAATGATGTGACCCGATCAAGGGCCTTATCGTAATGGGTTTCCCAAGTCTTACCGGGATCGGAGACCACCCCCGTTACCCAACCCAACCTCCAACCGCCTGCCCTGAGTTGGTTGAATTTTGAGAATGTAGCAAGATAGTGCAACAACTCACATGAAGACTCTGAGATAAGATCATAACTGTGACCAACCCAACTGAGTCCAACCATCCCATTGAAAAAATCCAACCATAACAAATTGATACCGAAACAAAAGCTAAGAGTTCCAGACTCAATGGTGAAAGAATGTCAAATTGTCTCCATTAAACAAGCAAGAGTTCCATTAAAATACACAATGCAATGAAAACATTATTATAGGTATTTTGTCAAATACATTGGGGGCATAATATAACCAAAACCATTCAAATTACCATTAAACTATTTCTATGCAATCCAATTATCCAAAACCACCATTAATGCACATAAGGAATAATTAAAACTATAGGAAACCATAATCAACTATTTAACATCAAAACTCCCAATTCATATTTGAAAACAAAAATCATACAATCAATGAAGTCATGAAAGTATTCATAAAAACCATGCTTCTAGTTAGAATTAACAATAAGGGGAGAGAACATGCCTTAAACCAAGATGATGATGGAAATAAATTACCAAAATAAGCCCTAAATCAATTCTTTAGTTAAAATCACAGTTGTTCTTGCCTAAAAGCTTTTGAGATAATTATAGAGCTTTTTAGAAGAGCTTCTAAGTGTTAATGAATGGAATAATAGAGTAAATAACCTTCCAAGTAGGTTAGAAGTCATGGTACCTCATTAGGATAAGTAGGGAAATGTCCAGAATACCCCCACTTAAGTTGTACAAAATCTCGTCCCAGGGATACAACTGACCCTCATGAGTTGTATTCTCTAATCTACTGGTACCCTTCACTTATATCCTATCCTACACCTTTCGATCCAACATTTTCAATCATATGACTCATCCAATCAAGTCGTATCCAAAGCATATGATCTGTACCCTTTATTCGTACCCTTGGTAGATTTAAACCCAAGGAAACTTTAGACACTATCCACCATGTGAGTCTTTGGTATGACTCATAACCAGTATTACATCTCATCATGAGCCACTCATACTCAAATCTAACCTAAGTAACCAAGTCTAAGATTAAATTAAGGAACCAACTGATTCGTAACCACTAATATGATTCGTATCCCTAAGTCATGTCTATTTTAGTAACCAAAATCCATCACACTAACCAACATTGGTCAATATATGAATGGACCATACTATCCATACCCAAATATACGACTTGAACCCATGAGTCGTATTGGGTCCAGAGATCATAATTCTATGAAACTTTTCTAAGGCCCAGAAACCAGGGTATTTCAATAACCTACCACCATGAGATTGCTAATGGCCAACCAGACAATTAAGAAACCTATGGGAATACTTCATGATGTGATAGTTAAAGTCGACTAATTCAATGTCCCTGCCAACTTTGTGACTCTTGATTATGCTTTGGACCATGAAATTTCTATTATCCTTGGAAGGCCATTTTTAGCCATCGGGATAGCATTGGTAGATGTAGAGTATAGAGAGATAAAGTTTTTATTAAATGATAAAGAGTTTTATTTTAATGTATGCAAGTCTATGAAACAACCAATATACTTGTAAGTAATTTTTGTGATTGGTACCATTGATAGTGAGGTGTCGAATTATGCTGATGTGTATTTGGTGGATGACCCATTGGTAGGAGCCTTGTGGAATAGTAAAAGAGATAAAGTTGAAGCATTTGATGAAGTAGTTGTATCTTTAATGGGACTTGGATCTTATACCAAGAACCCGGTAAAGTTGGTCCTTGATCTTAAAAGCCATAAGAGTCTACCCATAGAGCCATCCATTTTTAAGCCACCAAAAATTGAATTAAATCCATTGACAACTCACCTCTAATATGTATTCGTGTGGGATGGAGATAATTTGAGTATCAACATTGAAATTGATCTCGAGCCCTATCAAGTGGAGGCTTTAAAATTGGTAGTAAAAAAGTTCATTCGAGCCGTCAGATGGACATTTACGGATATCATAGGCATAGCCCCCATTGTACTTTCCTACAAGAACAAACTAGAACAAGATCATGTACCAAGTGTGGAACATTAAATGAGGTTAAATCAACCCATGCAAGAGGTGGTGAAAAAAGAAAATATTAAATGGCTTGATATGGGAGTCATCTATCCAATCCCCAATAGCACATGGGTATGCTCTGTGTAATGTGTTTCAAATAAAGGTGACTTTATGGTAGTTGAGAATGAAAATAATGACCTTATTCCCGTTCGACCGGTAACGGGGTGAAGGGTGTGCATGGACTACCGAAAGTTGAACTCTTGGACCAAAAAGGACCATTTTCCTATGCCCTTTATAGACCAAAACTAGATAGGTTAGCCGGGCGAGGGTGGTATTTCTTTCTCGTTGGTTATTTGAGGTACAACCAAATTTTTTTTTCCCCAGAAGACCAAGAAAAGACAACATTCACTTGCCCCTATGGCACATTCGCATTCAAGTGAATGCCATTTGGTTTATGCAATGCACTGACAATATTCTAACGGTGTATGTTATCAATCTTTGTAAATATAGTTGATGATTTGATGGAAGTATTAATGAATGATTTCTCGGTGGTAGGAAACTCATTCAAGTCATTCCTTGAGCATCTAAGAAAGGTACTTGAGAGACGTGTGGAAACAACCTTATCCTCAATTAGGAGAAATATCATTTCATGGTTAAGGAGGTTATTGTTTTGGGCCACAAGATTGCAAGGAAGGGTATACAAGTTTATCAAGCAAAGGTCGAGGTATTTTCCAAATTGCCCCCTCCCCTACATTCGTAAAGGGTGTTTGGAATTTCTTTGGGCATATCGGGTTCTATCATAGATTAATTAGGGATTTCTCTAAAATAGCTCATCCAATGTGCAAACTCCTTTAAAATTAAGAAAATTAAATTTTGATGGTGCATGTTTGAATTGCTTTAATTATCTCAAGGAATTTCTTATATTGGTTCCCATTATTGTGGCTCTAAATTGGTTATCTCCATTTGAAGTGAAGTGTAATGCAAACGGAATTGCATTAGGAGTGATGTTGGTTCAACGTAAGGAAAATCTATTTTATCCTATCTATTATGTGAGCAAGACCTTGAATGATGCTCAATGTAACTACATCATTACCGAGAATGATTTTGGCGTTGGTATATGCTTTTGAGTAATTTTTTGCCTACTTATTAGGCACAAAAGTGGTGGTGTAAACAGATAATGCCGCCGTTAAATACCTCATGGAAAAGAAAGAAGCTAAGACATTCCTAATTAGATGGATCTTGCTTTTAAAAGAATTTGATTTTGAGGTAAAGGACCTAAAGGGTTGCAAAAACCAAATGGCCTACCCTTTTTTGCGTCTTAAGAGTAATCATGAAAAGCATGGTAAGATTGAGATTGATGACATTTTCCTGATGATTTAATCATGACAATATCGAGGAAATTCACACCATGGTATGTTGACTATGCTAATTATGTGGTGATTGCTATACTTCTCAAGGTGCTTAGATATCTTCAAAGGAAGCAATTCTTGTTAATGGAAAAAAATATTTTTGGGATGAACCCTTCCTATTTTGGGAGTGCACATACGGTGTGATTATGAGTTGTGTTATGGAAGTTAAAATAAAGGATATCCTTGAAGCATGTCACTCCTCACCTTTTGATGGTCACTATGGGGAAATTCGAACCGCTTCCAAAATTCTTAAATGTGATTATTATTGGCCCACCATTCATAGGGATGACATGGAGTGGGTAAAAGAATTTCATCAATGTCAAATGCAGGGTATCATCTCCAGAAGACATGAAATGTCCCTTAAACTGAATCTTAAAGTTGAACTTTTTGACGTGTGGGGAATTGATTTTATGGTCCTTTTTGTGAGCTTATAAGGTAACAAGTATATATTTGTGGCGATTGATTATGTTTCTAAATGGGTAGCAGCAGTGGCACTTCTAAATAATGAGAGCAAAAATATCACTTTTTTGTTGAAGAAATACTTTTTATTCAGTTCAGAACACCACATGCCATCATTAGTGATGGAGGCTCACACATTTGTAATCGGGTATTTAGGGACCTTCTTAACAAATACAGGGTGAAGCACAAGGTTGTTATCCCATATCACCCCCAAACAAGTGGCGAAGTTAAAGTTTCCAATTGAGAAATCAAAGCTATACTTGAGAAGACCATGAATATAAGCCGATCTAATTAGGCAAGATATCTTGGTGAGGTTCTTTAGGCATATAGGATAGCCTACAAAACCCCAATTCATATGTCTCCATACCAATTAGTGTTTGGTAAGGCATGTCACTTGCCTGTTGAACTTGAGCATAAAGACTTATGGGCATTGAAAAAGTTCAACATGAATTTGGAAAAAACTTCTGAGTCAAGGATCACTAAAATTCACGATTTAGAGGATTTATGACTCAAGGTCTATTAAAGTTTTGTGTTGTATAAAGGGAAAACAATGAAATGGCATGACGCTAAAATACTAAGGTGAGAATTTCATTATAACTCTCACTTAAAGATTTTTGTAGGAAAGCTTCATTCTAAGAGGTCGGGCCCCTTTTTGATTTTTAGTATTTACCCCAGTAGTTCTATTGAATTAGAAGATCATGAGAAAAATAGGTTTGTATTAAATGGGCAAAAGGTGAAACACTACAATTTAGGAGGCCCCGGGGCGGCCAAGCTAGAGTTGGTACATTTCAAAGACCTTAAATATTAATGAAGAAGAGTTGTACCGCAATGTTAAATTAGGTGCTTAATAGGGGGAAACCCACCCTTTACATACTTATTGCACTTTAAATGTTTTGCAGGTGTTTTGACACAAGTTGGAAGTCCAAAAATTAGGGGGGAAATAGAGTTGAAAAATTGGTAGCTGTGCAAAAAAATAGCGCAAAATAGGGAATATTGGTCTCAATTACCACGATCGCGGTCTCGCGACTGTGATACATCCTACCATAATCTTAACAGTCAATAAAAATTGGTGTTGATGCTTAAAGGAGACCTTTTAAATTGAAACATCCTGGATTTTGACCCTTAGAAAAATTTCTAGAATTCCATTCTCCGGACCCAATATGACTCATGGATATGAGCTGTATGCTGGGGTACGAGTGGTATAGTTTTGTCGTATACTGACCAGTGTTACTTGGTGAGATGGTCTTGGTCATTGGAATGGGTACAAGTTAGGGGTATAAGTCATATCAGGGACTCGTATGGTAGGAAGTATTTGATCCTCCCTGTATTTTATTCTGATAGGGATATGGGTTATGGATATGGATCATATATTGTGGTTACAACTTAATTGGATTAGTCGTATACAAGATAGAGTTTGATCTAAAGGTTGAGGCTTGGGTACAATTAATAGGTACCGATTGTATTGGGAGGGTATGACTCGTGTAGGTCAGTCGTATCCCTATGAATGGTTTTTAGAGAACTTAAGTGGGGCTATTTTGCACATTTTCCTACTTACCCTAATTAGTACCCACGACTTCTAATACACTCTGGAGGTTATTTACCCTATTATTCTATTCATTAATACTTAGAGATTATTCCAAAACATCTCATAATTCTCTCAAGAGCTTTTAGGGCAAGAAGGCTAGGGTTTTACCTTGAGGATTGCTATTGAGATTGTCTTGGTGATTTCCTTCTATTATATTCTTTTATATAAGGAATGATTATCTTTCCTCATTGTTAATTTAACTAAAGGCATAGTTTATATGATTGATTTCAAGGTTTTACTATTTCATGATTACGATTTTCAATTATTATTTGGGGGTTTTGATATAAAATACTTTGTTATGGTTTCCTATGGTTTAATTATTATTTTATATGCATTAATGGTGGTTTTGGAGAATTAGATTGCTTGGTAATGGTTGAATGGTCTTCAAAATTGGTTTTGGTTATATTATGAACCCAATGTGTTTGACAAAATGCTTATAAAGATATGTTCATTGCATTGACTTCTCATAATGGAATACTTACATGTTTTAAACTTCGTAAAAAAATTATGCATAGTTTAAATGGTTTGAAAAGGCTAAATGGTTATGCTTGTGGAGAACATGGAAGTCTCCCAAGTGGTTTAATATGGTATATGAAAAGGCACTTAAAAATCCCCTTAACCTAAATGGTTTGTCTATGGATATTACTTAAAAGTAAGGGGTGGTATGATAATACTAATAATATTGGCCTTGGTTAGTAAAATGGTAAATAGATTGGATGGTTATTTGGAAATGGTTTCAATTGGTCATTAATGGCAGGGAGTGTAGAAAAGCCGTGGAAGGTGGTGGTCCTGGGGGGACCAAAACTGGAAAATTGCATTTGCCGATATATGGATTGGTCTTAGTAGATCGTGTGAATGATGTGACACTATTGGGGGATATACTAGTCATCCCATGGGATACTTCCCTGGTCGTGCGGCTACTTGCATTGTGGCCCTTTCAGCAGAGGCAACTGAACCAATATCACCTGCGAGTGGTTTAGAATGGCCCAGCTACATAGCCTAGGTAAAGGTTTTAAAGGTAAGCTAAACATGATCCCTTTTCCTGGCATGGTTATATATATATTTATGTGTTGTTCCATGCATTGTATGGTTTTACTTGGTTTTATAACTTCCAGTATTTTATAATTATCCTGAGATTCATGCTAGTAGTCACTCGCTAACCCGTCTACTAGTGATTGTATACCCACACTATTCAGGAACCGGCCCTTCGACTCCTGCTACATAGTGATTGACTCAAGGACAGTATTTGGACTAAAGTGGTGAGCTTTCATTCTTTTGGAAGGCATCATCTCATGTTAGGGATTTCTTTAGACACTTTTATCTTGTTTTGGATATTGGTTTTGGCCATGGTTGGAGGCATGTCCCAACCAAATTTGTTTACTCTTTTGGATAGAGGCTTTATGGTACTTCTAGGGAGTTGGTATGGGCGCGATCAGTATTGGTGTCGGCCTTGGCAATGGAATAAACTAGGAGGTTGGCATCATCGAACAAGATTTATCATTGTTCCGTTATATTACATTTTGGGATTAATTATATTAAATTTTGTTTAACTTATTTGATTATGGCCTGGTTTATGAACTATGGTCTAGTTTGGTATGGTTGGGTGGTTGGTGTTGTACGGTTGGACTCGGTTAGGTCGGTCGTGGTAATGACCCAATCCTAAAGTCTTAATAAGAACATTTATGTTATTTTATTATATGTTTAAAATTTAGCCTATCTAAGGTTGGATATAGGTGGTTGACTTGGATAACAGGGGCGGTCCCCAGTCCTGGTTGGACTTGGGATGCCCATTATAATGTGGCCTAGGTTAGGTCATGTCAAGTTTGTATCAAAGCCTAGGTTCATGGTCATTTAGAAATCCACAAAGTCGTGTTGAGTAGAGTCTCTTTTAGGGGTATGTAGCATGCCACACTCATAAGAGAGAGAATACAAGACACATAGAAATGTTCTACTTTCTTGGCATTCTATCTTCAAGATTGAGTTCTCAATCTTGGAATCTTCTCTAATCCTTGTTTTTTCATCTTTCAAATCATGCCTCCTAGATTTGGAACACAAGAAAAATCTTTCATCCCATTTAGAGATAATGTTGAAGGGGTACGTCGTATGTCTGGACTATATTTTTGATCTCATGGTCCTATTCTTTATGGTGCTAGAGTTCCTCCTATTCCGGCTAGTTCTCTTCAGGTCCCTCGGGACAACATGACAAATGCAGAATTTTGTCAGTCTATCCATATTATTGCCTAACTAGTTATTACTCAGGCTGAGCGGGGTACAGCTGGTGGTTTATCTGTTGAGGCCATAAGAGTTGGTAAATTTATAAAGATGGGTCCTCCAACTTTTACTAGAGTGAAGGTAGGAAAGGATCCATAAGGCTTCTTGGATGAGATAGAAAAGATCTTTTGGGTTATGCATTCTACCATTGTAGAGGGGTCAACTTTACAGCTTATCAGCTCAAAGATATTGCTTATCAGTGGTATAAGGAGTAGGACATGGACAGAGGTGATATGGAAGAGTAAGGGTTATGGGAGGCATTTTCTAATGCCTTCTTCGATCAGTTCTTTCCTCAAGAATTGAGGGAAGCTAAGATGAAGGAGTTTATGAACCCTAGGTAGGGAAGGATGTCAGTAAAGGAATATACTATAAAGTTCCATTAGCTATCAAGGTATGCTCCTAATTTGGTGGATGATATGAGGTCGAGAATGCAGAAGTTCACTTCTGGGTTGAATAGAGTTTTGATTCTGGAGAGTAAGATTTCTTTGCTCATTAAAGATATGGACATATCAAAGTTGATTGTTCATATGGAGCAGGTTGAGAATGTGAATAGAAGGCAAGTAGAGTTTGGGGATAGGCAGGGAAAGAGGAGCACGTTTTCTGATTAAGAGAGGTGCTAAGTCTCAGGGTGGTAGAGATGATGGAAAGTGGTAGAAAAATAAGAGTGGGAGTTCTGGCTCCTTTTCTAATAGTGCACCTTATCAGTCAAGAGACAGCTATCATCAAGGTGGTGACAACTCTCAGGCATAGGTTTCCCAATATATGGCATCGTTACAGGTACGTCATAGCTTTTCTCTCGTGACATATATTATTTATGTGATCTAGGGTCCACTCTTTCTAATGTAACTCTTTATGTAGGTGTGTATTTTGGTTTTGATCCAAAAGTTATTTTGGATTCTTTTTCTATTTATACCCTGGTATATAACTCGATTATTGCTAAGAGAGTCTATAGGGGGTGTGGTATCTTTTGGTAGCAAGAAGACTTTGGAAGATCTGTTTGAGTTGGATATGGTGGATTTTGATGTATTTCTTGGTATGGATTGGTTGTATTCTTATTATGCATCCTTGGATGGTCAGACTTATAAGGTTATCTTTAAGTTTTCTGGTAAACCAATCCTAGAATGGAAAGGTAGTTCCTTAGCTCCTAGGGGAGGTTTATTTCTTATCTTAGAGTTTGGAGGTTAATCTCCAAAAGTTTTCTTTTATCACTTGGTCTGGGTTAAAGATTATAACTCGGAAGGTCCTTCTTTACAGTCAGTTCCTTTGGTTAATGAGTTTCTAAGGGTCTTTACAAATAATCTTCCAGGTGTTCCTCTGGATATGGAAATAAGTTTGGTATTGATTTGCTTCCAGAAACTCGCCCAATTTCTATTCCTCCATATAGAACGGCTCTGTATAAATTGAAAAAACTCAAGGAACAACCTAACGATCTTCTGGATAAGGGGTTTATTCATCCTAGCATTTCTCCATGAGGTGCACCGGTGTTGTTTGTGTACAAGAAGGATGGTTCCCTTCGGATGTGCATTGACTACAGGCAGTTGAACAAGGTGATAATCAAGACCAAGTACCTGATTCCTCGTATAGATGACGTGTTTGACCAGTTGAAAGGTGCCAAGTCCTTCTCTAAGATAGATCTTTGGTCAAGGTACCATCAGCATAAGATTAGGGAGATGGATATCCCTAATGCTCCAACGGCATTTATGGACTTGATGAATAGAGTGTTTAGGTAGTATTTGGATCTCTTTGTCATTGTGTTTATTGATTACATTTCTTGTTTATTTGAAGAGCAAGGTGGATCATTCTAATCACTTTTGTGTGGAGTTGCAGACCTTAAAGGAACAATAGTCGTATTCCATGTTCTCTAAGTGTGAGTTTTGGTTGAACGTTGTGACTTTTTTTAGGTCATATAATTTCTAGTTAAGGGATTATGGTGGATCTATGAAAAGGTTATTGTGGTAAAGAGGTGGCCTAGTCCCATGACTCCATCCGATATTAAGAGTTTCTAGGGTTTAGCTGGGTATTATAGGCAGTTTGTGCTAAGCTTTTCTTCGATAGATGCTTCTTTGACTAAGTCAACGTAGAAGAAATTTAAGTTTTCTTAGTCAGATGCTTATGAAGAGAGTTTTTAAAAGTTGAAGAATAAGTTGACTTCGGCTCTAATCTTGACTTTGCCGAAGAGAAATGATGGGTTTGTAGTTTATTGTGATGTATCTCGGGTAGGGCTTGGTTTTTTTTATATGCAGCATGGGGAGGTGATTGCCTACGCTTCCAGGCAGTTGAAGGTACATAAGAGGAATTATCCTACTTATGATTTGGAGTTGTTGACAGTTGTGCTTGCTTTGAATATATGGTGGCATTATCTGCATGGCGTTCACATGGATATCTTTTTTTATCATAATAGTTTTCAGTACATGTTCACTCAGAAAAAGCTTAATCTCAGGAAGAGTAAATTGATTGAGATTTTCAAGGATTATGATATGAGTCTTTACTACCACCCAGGTAAGGATAATGTGGTTGTTGATTCTTTTAGCAGGTTATCCATGGGGAGTTTAGCTCACGTAGAGGAGGGAAAGCGAGAATTGGTAAAGGATATTCACTACTTGGCGAATCTTAAAGTTCATCTCTTGGACTCCAAGGATGGTAATATAATGGTCAAGAAGTGGTTCAATCATCTCTTGGTGCAAAGATTAAAGAGAAGTAAGTGTTCGATCCTGTCTTGATGAAAATCAAGAGTGATATTGGTGGGCAAAAAGTGGCAGTTTTTGAGATCGGTGATGATAGTAGTTTAAGGTACCAAGGAAGGTTGTATTTTCCTGATGTCGATGGGTCATGACAGAGGGTTTCTATTGAGGTGCATGTATCGGACTATGTTATTTATCCCGGCTCAACTACGATGTATCATGATATCAAGGAGATCTATTGGTTGAATGGTATGAAGAGAGATGTGGCTGATTTTGTAGCCAAATGTATGGTGTGTCAACAAGTTAAGGCTTAGCACATAAGGGAAGGAGAGTTATATCAAGAAATTGAGTTTCCCGAATGAAAGTCAAAGATGATCAATATGGATTTTGTTACCAAACTTCCTCGGTCTCAAAATCAAAATGAATTGATTTGGGTCATCGTGGATAGAATGACTAAGTCTGCTCACTTTTTGCCAGTGAGGACTAATTTTTCAGCAGAGGATTATTTAAAGATATATCTTCAGGAGATTATCAAGATGTATGGGGTACATAATTTGATAATTCTGATCGTGGTATGTAGTTTATATCTCATTTCTAGCGGTCTTTCTAGAAAGGGTTGAGGACTAAGGTTAGTTTGAGTACTGCTTTTCATCCGCAGTTGAATGGGCAAGTGGAGAGAACTATTCAGACATTGGAGAATATGCTTCGGGCCTATGTGATTGACTATAGTGGCAATTGGGTTGAGTATCTACCTTTGGTGGAGCTTTCTTTCAACAATAGCTATCATTTGATTATTGGTATGGCCTCTTTTGAGGCGTTGTATAGTAGGAGGGTAGATCTCCTATTGGTTGGTTTAAGCTTGGTGAGGTGAACATATTTGGTACGAATCTGGTTTATCAAGGGATGGAAAAGGTCAAGGTGATTCGGGATAGGCTTAAAGCTGCCTAAAGTTGCCAAAAATCATATACGGATGTTAGGCGTAGAGACTTGTAGTTTAAGGTTGGGGACAAGGTATTCCTAAAGGTGTCATCCATGAAGAGAGTGGTGCAGTTTGGCAAGAAGGGGAGGCCTAGTCCCCAATTCATTGGTCCTTAGATGATTTTGCAAAGAGTTGGCAATGTTACTTATGAACTGGAGTTGTCTATTAGATGGATTTTGGTTCATCTGGTTTTTAATAATTCTATGTTAAGAAAGTGAATTGGTGACCCTTCTTCAATTGTTCCTTTGGAAGGATTGGGTATTTCAGATTCTTTGTCTTAAAAGGATGTCCCGGTTGAGATATTAGATAGGCAAGTTTATCGATTGTGGACCAAGGATGTGGCTTTAGTTAAGGTTAGATGGTAAAACCATAAGGTGGAAGAGGCTACTTGGGAAGCGGAAGAGGATATAAAGTCCAAATATCTGCATCTGCTTTTTGCTTCTGGGATTTGTGCGGAAGGTGTGTTTTCTTCAACACATCTTTATTTATGAGTTTGTTAAAGAAAAGAATAGCATCTTTGCCACTTTGTTTTCAAACTTTTTTAAAAGGAAGTTGGATAAAGCAAATGACTCTGTGTGTGGTTACCCATACCTTGTCCATCATTCAGGAACGAATGTTCCAAGAGGGGGAGACTGAAACATCCTAAGTTTTGACCCTAAGAAAATTTCCTAGAATTTTGTTCTACGGACCCAATACGACTCATGGGTATGATCCATATGTTAGGGTACGAGTGGTATGGTCATGTCGTATGCTGACCAATTTTAGTTGGTGGGATGGTGTTGGTCACTGGAATATGTATGACTTAGGGGTATAAGTCGTAGGGCTTGATACGAGTCGTATCAGGGACTCGTATGGTGGGAAATGTTTGATCCTCCTGGTATTTTATTCTTCCAGGGATACAAATCATATGTTGTGGTTACGACTTGGTTAGGTGAGTCGTATACTGGACAATTTTTTATTCGAGGGTTGAGTATTGGATACGAGTGGTGGGTACCGATCATATTGGTTGGGTACGACTAGTATCGGTCAGTCGTATAGAAGGGCACTTGAAAATACCCTTAACCTAAAAAGTTTGGCTATGGATATTACTTGCAAGTAAGGGGTGGTATGACGATACCACTAATATTAGGCTTGGTTATTAAAATGGTAAATGGATTGGTTGGTTATTTGGAAATGGTTTTAATTGGGCATTAATGGTGGGGTTTGTAGTAAAGCCATTGTCGGTGCCGATCCTAGGGGGACCAAAATTGGAAACTCATTTTTGCCGATATAAGGAGTGGTCTTAATGGACCATATGCATGATGTCACACTATTGGAGGATGTACTAGTCATCTCATGGGATACTTCCCTGGTCGTGTGGCTATACGTACTAGGGCACTTTAAGGAGGGGATCAGAACTTATATCGCTCGTGGGTAGTTTAGGATAGCCAAGCTATACAGCCCAGGTAAAGGTTTTAAAGGCATGCTAAACCCGATCCCTCTTCTCAACAATATTATATATATGTGTGTGTGTGTATATGGTTGTATGCATTGGATGGTTTTACTTGGTTTTAAAGCTAGCATTCTTTTATCCTTATATTGAGATTCATGCTAGCGATCACTCGCTAACCTGTCTACCAGCGACTGTATACCCACTCTATGCAGGAACTGATCATTCAACTCCTCCTACATAGTGATTGACATAGGGACAGCATTTGGACTGAAGTGGTGAGCTTCCATCCTTTCGGAAGGTATCATTTCATATTATGGATTTCTTTAGACACTTTTTTTTTTGGATATTGGTTTTGGACATAGTTGGGGATATGTCCCAACTGAATTTGTTTACTCTTTTGGATAGAGGTTTTGTGGTACTTCTAAGGGTTTGGTATTGGCAGGATCGGTGTTGATGTCGGCCTTGGAGTTGGAATAAACTAGGAGGTTGGCATCATCAGATATGATTTCTCATTGTTCCTATCATATTATATTTTGGGATTAATTATATTAATTTTTTTCTAACTTATTTGGTTATGGCCTGGTTTATGGCCTATTATTTGTTTTGGTATGGTTGGGCGGTTGGTGTGGTACGGTTGGAATCAGTTAGGTCGGTCGCGGTTGTGACCCAATCACAGAGTGTTAATAAGAAGATTTATGCTATCTTGTTATTATTCAAAATTCAGCCTATCTAAGGCTGGATATAGGTGGTTGAGTTAGGTAAAGGGGGTGGTCCCCAGTCCTAGTTGGACTTGGGATGCCCATTATGATGGGTCCCTAGGTTAGGTCATATCAAGTTGGTATCAAAGCCTAGGTTCATGGTCACTTAGGAATCCACAAAGTCGTGTCGAGTAGAGTCTCTTTTAAGGGTGTGTAGCATGTCACACTCAGAAGAGAAAGGCTACAAAGCATTTAGGGATGTTTTACTTTCTTGGTATTCTATCTTCAAGATTGAGTTCTCAATCCTTTAATCTTCTTTAATCCTTGTTTGTTCATCTTTTAAATCATACCTCCTAGATCTGGAACATAAGGAAATTCTTTCATCCCATCTGAGGATAATGCTAAAGGGGTATATTCTTCATATGGAGTACATTTTCACTCTTATGGTCCTATTTCTAATGGTGCTAGAGTTCCTCCTATTTCAGCTAGTTCTCTTTACGTCCCTAAGGGCAACGTGATGAACATAGAATTTCATTAATCTATTCATGTTATTACCCAACTGGTTGTTGCTCAGGCTGAGCGGGGTGTGGCTGGTGGTTTTTTTGTTGAGGCCACAAGAGTTGGTAAATTTATAAAGATGGGTCCTTTAACTTTTATTGGAGTAAAGTTGGAGGAGAATCCACAGGGCTTCTTGGATGAGATGGAAAAGATCTTTCAGGTGATAGAGGCTACCAATGTAGAGGGGGTGAACTTTGTAACTTATCATCTCAAAAATGTTGCTTATCAGTGGTATATAAAGTGGAACAAGGATAGAGCTGATATGGAAGAGAAAGGGTTGTGGGAGTCTTTTTCTAATGCCTTCTTGGATTGGCTATTTCCTAAAGAGTTGAGGGAAGCTAAGATGGAGGAGTTTGTGAACCTCAGGCAGTGGAGCATGTCGGTAAAGCAATATGCTTTAAAGTTTCATCAGCTATCAAGGTATTCTCCTGATTCGGTGGTTAATATAAGGTCGAAAATAAGAAAGTTTGCTTTTGGGTTGAATGGGGATTTGATTCTAGAGAGAAAAACTGCTTTGCTCATAAAAGATATGGACATCTCGAGGTTAACTATTCATATGCAGTTGGTTGAGGATGAGAAGAGGAGGCAAGCAGAGTTTGGGGATAGGCAGGGAAAGAGAAGCAGGTCATGGTGGAAAGTGGCAAAAAAAGAAGTAGGGGAGTTTTAACTCCTTTTCTATTAGTATTTCTTATCAGTTGGGAGACAGGCATAATCAAGGTGGTAATAACTCTCGAGCATAGGTTGCCCAATCTCAGGTGAACGGAGGTTAGTCAGTTTCTTTGTATCCTCCTTGTCAATTTTGTAGTCATTCTCATTGGGGTTATTGTGAAGAAGGAAGCAAGAAATGCTTCAAGTGCGTCCAGGTAGGCCATCGACTTAAGGATTGTCTGGTTAACAAAGTTGCTATGGGGGAAAGTAAGATTGTTGTGGCTTTATCTTCTGCTCCTACACCTGGTGGTATGGCATCTGCTTTATTACTACTCCTGGTTCTAGTATTAGTCAGAATAAGTTGTATGCTTTGGCATCCCGATAGGAATCTCAGGCATCACCTAATATCGTTACTGGTACTTTAGATCTTTTCTCTCATGACGTATATTGTTTGCTTGATCCAGGGTCCACTCTTTCTTATGTGACTCTTATGTGGTTGTCTTTTGTTTTTTATCAGAAATTAATTTTAGATCCTTTTTCTATTTCTACCCATTTACATGACTCATTTTTTCTAACAGAGTCTATAGCGGATGTGTGGTATCTATTGGTAGAAAACAAATCTTGGCAAATCTGATTGAGTTTTATATGGTGGATTTTGATATAATTATGCGTATAGATAGGTTGCATTCTTTTTATGCTTCTTTGGATTGTCCGACCCGAAAGGTAATCTTTAAGTTTCCTGGCGACCCGTTCATAGAATGGGAAGATAGCTCCTTAGCTCCTAGGGGGAGGTTTATTTCTTGTCTTATAGCTCGGAGCTTAATCTCCAAGGGTTTTCTTTATCACTTGGTTCGAGTTAAAGATTCTAACTCGAAAAGGCCTTCTTTACAGTTAGTTCATGTGGTTAATGAGTTTCTATGGGTCTTTTCGGATGATCTTCCTGGTGTTCCTCCATATAGGGAAATAGAGTTTGGTATTGATTTCCATCTAGACTCTCATCCAATTTTTATTCCTCCAAATAGAATGGCTCTGGATGAGTTGAAGGAACTCAAGAAGAAACTTAGGGATTTTTTGGATAAGGGATTTATTCATCCTAGCATTTCTCTGTGGGGTGCACCGGTGTTTCTTGTGCATAAGAAGAATGGTTCCCTTCAGATGTGCATTGACTACAGGTAGTTGAATAAGGTGACAGTCAAGAACAAGTATCCTCTTCCTTGGATAGATGACTTGTTTGATCAGTTCCAAGGTGCCAAGTTCTTTTCTAAGATAGATCTTCGATCTGGGTACCATCGACTTAAGATTAGGGAGGTGGATATCCCTAAGATGGCTTTTCTTACTCGATATCAGCATTTTGGAGGTTGATATCCCTAAGACAACTTTTCGTACTCGATATCGGCATTTTGAGTTCTTGGTGATGTCATTTGGATTGACCAATGCTCTGGCAGCATTTATGAACTTAATGAATAGAGTGTTCAGGTAGTATTTGGATCTCTTCATCATTGTGTTTATTGATGACATTTTTCTTTATTTAGAGAATCTCCTCATTATTGTGTTTATTGATGACATTCTTCTTTATTTAGAGAACGAGGTGGATCATGCTAATCACCTCGGTGTGGTGTTGTAGAACTTAAAGGAACAACAGTTCTATGCCAAGTTCTCTAGGTGTGAGTTTTGGTTGAACGTTGTGACTCTTTTGGTTCATATAATTTCTAGTGAAGGGATCATGGAAACCTCCCAAGTGGTTTAACATGGTATATGGAAGGGCACTTGAAAATCGCTTTAACCTAAATGGTTTGGCTATGGATATTACTTGCAAGTAAGTGGTGGTATGGTGATACCACTAGTATTGGCCTTGGCTAATAAAATGGTAAATAGATTGGTTAGTCATTTGGAAATGATTTTAATTGGGCATTAATGGCAGTGTATGTAGTAAAGTCATGGAAGGTGACGGCCCTAGGGGGACCAAACTAGAAACTCATATTTGTCGATATGAGGATTGGTCTTAGTGGACCGTTTGCATGATGTCACACTATTGGGGGATGTACTAGTTATCCCATGGGATACCTCCCTGCTCGAGTGGCTACACCCACTGGGCCCTTTCAGTAGGGAAAGCTGAACCCATATCGCCTATGAGTAGTTTAAGATGGCCAAGCTACACAGCTCAGGTAAGGATTTTAAAGGCATGCTAAACTTGTTCCCTTTTCCCAGTATGGTTATATATATATATGTAGTGTTGTGTGCTTTGAATGGTTTTACTTGGTTTTATAACTGGTATTATTTTATCCTTTTCCTGAGATTGATGCTAGCGGTCACTCGCTAACTTATCTACTTGCGGTTGTATACCCATGCTATGTAGGAACCGGCTGTTTAACTCCTCCTATATAGTAATTGACTAGGGGATAGCATTTTGACTGAAGTGGTGAGCTTCCATCCTTTCGGAAGGCATCATTTCATGTTATGGATTTCTTTAGACATTTTTCTCTTAATTTGGATATTAGTTTTGGTCATGGTTGGGGGCATGTCCTAACCGGATTTATTTACTCTTTTTGATAGAGGCTTTGTGGTACTTCTAGGGGGTTGGTATGGGCGGGATCGGTATTGGTGTCGTCCTTGGCATTGGAATAAGCTGGGAGGCTTGCATCATTGGACATGATTTCTCACTATTCCGTCATATTACATTTTGGGATTAATTGTATTAAATTTTGTCTAACTTATTTGGTTATGGCCTGGTTTATTGCCTATGGTTTGGTTTGGTATAGTTGGATGGTTGGTGTGGTACGGTTGGACTCGGTTGGGCCGGTCCTGGTTGTGACCCTATCCCCGAGTCTTAATAAGAACATTTACCTTATCTTGTTATATGTTTGAAATTTAGCACATCTAAGGATGGATATAGGTGGTTGGGTTGGGTAACATGGGGCGGTCCCTGGTCATGGTTGGACTTGGGATGCCCATTATGACAAGGCATAGGGTCGGGTCATGTCATTAACCCTTGTTCTTCTTCTACAAGATGGAGTGAGGGCACTTCATCCCTTTAAGTTGGGGGGTGTTGGTGTTATATTTGTGGTCGAGCATCATAATCTAAAAGTCTCACCCCAAGCATAGAGATTGGTGTGTTCCTCTTGATTGATTTTGGACGAGCCTTTCTGGATAATGGATTGAGTAACGACATTCTTAAGGGAAAATCATCGTGATTGGGTTTTGAAACATAGATCCAGGGGAAGTCTAAGTACCTATAGCATTGGAGTTTTGAGATCGCCCTTATACCGATGGTGAAGTATAAGTAGCCATATGGCTTTCCCTCATAAGAGACAAAATGTGAGATAATGGTTTGGTTTGGCACCATTAATAGTAAACTTGGCGTGGTGTAAATGCAAAGCAAACACCCCCCTCAGTCAAAAAAGTTTTGAAAACCAATGGCATGGACGTGATAATTTTGTAACTATACTTTACCTCTTTTTGTGACTCCAAAATCTTTAGTTTGTAGTATATGGTAAATACTTCCTTTTGTCTTTGTAGGAAATGCAATTGAGCCTCCTTGAAAGGTTTGCGTTCCATGTGCGGTGAGCGTAATTTTGTATCTTTTGTTCATACTTGTATCATCTATAACTTGCCCTGTTTGTCTCTCAAGGCTAATTGTGATTATGCTTGGTTAGTGAAATGATATTAGGCCTTGTTTGTGAACATAGGAAACACTTTAGCCTAAATAGCCTACCCGTACATAGAATAGTATCCTTAGTTACCTATTTTGAGCCTTCAAGCCATTCTTTGGAAAACACATTACAAGCCTTGAACCATCTAAAGCTTATCCCTTTTTTGAACCCTACCCTCCTTGAATATTGAAAATGAAACTTGAGGCCAAATGCCTAAGTTGGGAGTGGTAAGTTTTTGAAAAAGTGACCTTGGGCCATGATATTGTAAGTGGATACCTGAAAAGCTAAACAAAGAGAGAAAATGACAAAGAAGGAATAGCATGGATTGCAAAAGAAATAGTCAAAAAGAAAATGCCTTCAAAAGAGATGGGTAAATCAAGGTAGCAAAAGTAGGCATGTGTGAATTTTGGAAACGAATGAAGAGGTCCAGGTTCAAAAGCTTTATTGAATAGTGTGATGTGGATTTTTAAAGGAGGGTGTAGTAACTTTGCTCCTAAATGATATCATACCCTCACCTGAACCTACATTACAAGCTTGAAAAATACCTTTGAGATCTCCAACCAAATGTATTCATTGAAATGGCGACTGAAAATAAGGGCAAACATATGGTATGGTACATGTTAGCATTAAGAGAATCTTTGTAAGAGTGAGTGTTTTTCACTTAAAATCCCTTGTTTCATAGTAGATAATTTGGTGTATAGGATTTCCTTCTTGTGAGGAGGCATGTAGACAAATTGAGGCAGCTGAAATTGCCATCTTCCAAAAAATGAGGTAAAAGGAGTATAGTGGAGTTGCTACTGTTAGAGAGTCACTTCTAGAGAGATAGTGATTGTTTCATTATGGTTATTGAAAGTCCTTTGCATCGTTGAAATTGTGTTTCATGTGAGGGGAGTCATGATAATAGCTTTACCTATGCTTGAGAGCTACTTGTTGGTGTTAATTAAGTTCAAAGTCATTGTGATCATTTGGTCATAGAAATGGGTTTAAAATTTGTATAGTCTTATTGAGTAAGAAATAGTGTTGCTTGAGGACAAACAAAGGTTTAAGTTGGTGGTGTTGATGAGTGGTAAATTTACCACTAATATACATCCAAATCTGACACGATCTGAACCAGGGCATAGTCGTGCCAGTTTCCTTAGGTCAGATCGGGAAGGAGACCTCTCCCAAAATCTAACCATAAATGCCCTGCACCCTATGTCGAATGTATTCCGAATATATCACAAGATAGAACAATCATAAATCAAATACATTGTTAAAGTCTATAGACCTATCAAACCGGTGTCAGCCCACTTTCAATACTAATGCCAAAGTTGAAACCAATACCGACACCGCCTATACTCAAAGTAGTCACACAAAGCCTCTAACCGAAAATAAAGAATATCCGGTAGGTACATGCCCTCGAGCATAGCCAAAACGAAAGTCTAAGAAATAAACAAAAG
Organism: Capsicum baccatum var. pendulum; assembly: GCA_030864225.1. Lineage (NCBI taxonomy): Eukaryota > Viridiplantae > Streptophyta > Magnoliopsida > Solanales > Solanaceae > Capsicum > Capsicum baccatum. The sequence goes on from CM061551.1 coordinate 73,156,639, forward strand.
GATGAAAGGATATCCATAGCATGTAATGGAGTCTTCCAGAGTATAGAAGCACACCACTTCAGTATGACAAAAATGTTGTCCTCGAATCATTTCACTGAGCAGAGGAGTAGTATGGCCGATTCCTGCATCGCTTGGGGATACTATGCTCGAAAACGATTTAGCAGGTAAAGGCTAGCATGTCCTCGGGAATAAGGAGAAAGTAATGCCATTATTCAAAACCAAAGTAAATAACCTTATGCAATCACATACATATATATATAGACCATGCCGGGAAAGGGAACCGGAATTAGAATGCATTTAAAACTTTAACCTGGGGTGTATAGCTTGACCGTTCTAAAACCACCCACGAGCTATATGGATCCAGTGTTACCTCCTGAACGGGGCCCAATGCTTGTAGTCACATGACCCAGAGATATCATAAGGTCCGTGGATTCTCGTGTACCCTTTGCCCTCCATGATTCATATATACAAGTATAACTTAGGGGATTCCTGTGTACCCCATAAGTATATGGTCACCATAACCAACCCTTATATCGAAAAACATGAGTTTCTAGTGTTCGTCCATTGGACACACTCCTTCAGGGTTATCTATCACAAACTGCCATTATTACCCAATTAAAACCTTTAGCACATAACCAAACCATCAATTCTAAAGTTAATTACCAAGGCATTATGAAGTGGTATCACCATACCGACTATAGCTTGCAAGCAATGTCATTAGCCAAGCCTTAAGGGATTCCCATGTACGCCATAGGATTTCAAATCAATCAAACCATGGCCACCAAGGCCTTTCCAAATCATTTAATTCAATCAAACCATTTGGGGTTCGGTTCCATTACCATATTATGCAATGTAAGGTTTTCAATAAAAGTCAAACTATGTGACAATAACATTTTCATTGACATTTTAACAAACATGTTGAGGGAATAGATTTTCCAAAACCAAAACCAAGAACCAACTAACCATTCCCATACAACTACATGTTCAAACCAACATTATAGCATGAAAAACCCCAAAAATAGAACATGGGGAAAACATCATCCACCCATTAGTAACCAAATCCCCCAACATATAGTTCAAAACCACACAAACCCACATTAATACCATAAAAATCATTAAACAAAACATATTTTTAGTGTAAAGTAACAATGAGGGAGGAGTAACATAACTTAGATACCAAACAACACGGAGAGAAACCACCCTTGAGAGCCTTAATTGAACACCTTTAGGAAACCCTAGCCTCTTTTTGAACAAAGATCTTGAGAGATATTTAAGAGTGATTTGAGAGTGCTTTGATCTTCTAAAGTGAGTAATGAGAGACCAATTAGTGTTATAGGATGTGGATCTTAAGTGTTTGTGGTGGGAAATGTATAAAATACCCTTAGCTTAAAAGCTGAAAAATGATCACAGGAGGGTACTACTTGCCCCCCCCCCAACTCATAAACACAACATACGAGTGGTACCCACCACTCGTACCCTAGACAGAAAGTTGGACTTCAATCCTATCCAACATATGACTTCATAGACCAACTTGTATCCACAACATACGATTAGTTCCCTAGAACCATTCCCTAGTCAACCTACCAAAGGCTTGATGCACTGAGCAATATACAAGTGTCTATCCTATCTGGTACCATCAATATACAACCTTTATTTTATCAACTCATACCTTGGATGAAAAACAACCCAAACCACACTATGTAGCATATGACCAAAACCCCTAAACCATACCCATATCATATGGCAAGTAATCCTAAGTCGTATAATGATCAGAAGGCTTAAACTCGGGAAATTTCAAAGGACCAGAACCTAGGGTATTTCAATTCTCCCCCACTTAGATCATTCATCCTCGAATGATGGAACAAGGCAATACTAGCACCATTAAACCCCCAAATACCCCTATGCTTACCATTAAGATAGAAAATAGAGATATAAAACAATCAACCATTCCTTTTAACAAAGTTTGAAAACAAAGACGTTATGAAGATAACATACCTTCTGCATGAATTTTTTTAGAAGAAAATGGGAATGGATACTTGAACCTCATGTCCTCTTCAGCTTCCCATATAGCCTTTTCCACCTTGTGGTTCCTCCATAGAACCTTTACCGAGGCCACATACTTGGTCCGCAACTAATGAACCTGACGATCCAAGATCTCAACCAGGATCTTTTCATAAGATAGGGAATCTGAAATTCCAAAATCCTTTATAGGAATAATTTGAGATGGATCACCCATACACTTCCTCAACATAGAAACATGGAACACCTGGTGAATGGAGCTCAAGCTAGAAGGCAACTCCAACTCATATGTGACCTTGCCAACCCTCTTATAAATTATATAAGAACCCACATATTGGGGACTGAGCTTCTCCTTCTTCCCAAACTGCATTACTCATTTTATGTGAGAGACCTTCAAGGAACACCCTATCTCAAACCTCAAACTCCAAGTACCTTTGCCTCATGTCCGCATAGGACTTTTGGCTACTTTGGGCAGCCTAAAGCCTATCCCAAATCACTTCACCTTCTCCATAGCTTAGTAAACCAAATCCAGGCTAAACATATCCATCTCACCAAGCTCGAACCACCCAATAGGATACCTACACCTCCTACCATAGAAGTCTTTAAATGGATCCATACCAATGCTAGTGTGGTAGCTATTATTGTAAAAAAACTCTACAAGAGGCGAATGCTCAACCCAACTACCGCAATAGCCAATCTCGGAAGCCCTAAGCATATCCTCCAATGTATGAATACTCCTTTCTGCTTGCCCATCCGACTGCGGGTGCAAAACAGTACTAAGACTAACCTTCGTCCCCAACCTTTTATGAAACGAACGCCAATATTAAGATGAAAATTTCATACCACGATCGAAAATAATAGAAACAAGTACCTCATGCAACTTTACAATCTCTTAAAGGAACAACCTTGCATAATCCTTGGCTGAGAAGTTAGTCCTCACTGGAAAATAGTGAGCCAACTTAGTCATCCTATCCATGATAACCCAAATCGAATCAAATTGATTCCAAGACCGAGGGAGACAGATAATGAAATCCATATTGATCATTTCCCACTTCTATTCAGGAAACTTAATTTCATACAATCCTTTAGGCAACAGGTTCTCAACTTTCACATGTTTTCTCACCATGCATTTGGCCATGAAATTAGCCATATCCCTCTTTATATTATTCTACTAAAACATTTCCTTAAGGACATGATAAATTTTGGTCAAATTAGGATGAACAACATAGCACGACTCATGCACCTCGGCTAAGATCCTCTCAAGAAAACCATCTACATTAGGAACACATAACCTCCCTTGGTACCAAAAAGTTCCATCACCACTAATCTCAAAATCTATCACCTTCTGCCCACCTACATTACCCTAGATCCTTATCAAGACAGGATATAACATCTATTTCTCCTTGATTTCAGTGCCAAGAGATGACCACACCACTTCTTGTACCAACACACCACCATTCTTAGAATCCAAGAGGCGAACTCCAAGGTTAGCCAAACAGTGAATGCCCTTCACCAAATCCCACTTCCCTTTATACACATGAGATAGAATTTTCATGGATAACCTTCTAAGAGCATCAGTAACCACGTTAGTTTTACCTGGGTGGTAGTGAAAACTTATGTCATAATCCTTGAAAAGCTCAAGCTATCTTCTTTGCCTGAGTTTAAGCTCTTTCAGAGTAAACACATATTGAAGGCTCTTATGATCATATAAGATATCCACGTGCACTCCATACAAATAGTGACACTAGATTTTTAGCACGAATACTATACCCAATATATCCAAGTCATGAGTCACATAATTTCTCTCATGCACCTTTAACTTCCTAGAAGCAAAAGCTATCACCTTTCCATGCTGCAACAGAATGCAACCAAGTCTCACACAAGATGCATCATAGTAGACGACAAACCCATTAGTGCCTTCAGGCAAAGTCAAAACCAGAGATGAAGTGATTATCCTTCAGCTTTTCAAAACTATTCTCATAAGCATCCGATCAGTGGAACTTTACCTTCTTTTAAGTCAACTTAGTCAATGGGGTAGCTATTATCAAAAAGCTCAAACTCTTTACAAACCTTTTGTAATAACCAGCTAAACCCATGAAGCTTCGAATATCGGTTGGAGTTGTGGGTCTAGGCCACTTCTTAACCACTACAACTTTCTGCAGATCCTCCATGATCCCTTCACAAGAAATGATATCACCCAAAAAGGTGACAGCATTCAACAAGAATTCACATTTTAATAATTTGGCATTCAACTACTTCTTTTTTAAGGTTTGTAATATAATGCAGAGATGATTCGCATGATCCACCTTGCTCTTAGAATACATCAAAATTTTGTCTATGAACACAATGATGGACAAATACAAAAACTGATAAAAGAACCTATTCATCAAATACATGAATGTTGTAGGGGCACTAGTCAAACCAAATGACTTCACCAAGAACACAAAATACCCATAACTGGTACAAAAGGCAGTCTTAGGGATATACTCCTCCTAAATCTTTAACTGATGATACTCGGATCAAAGATCAATCTTGGAGAAAAACTTAGCACCCTACAACTGATCAAGGAAATCATCTATCCTTAGAAGAGAATACTTATTCTTTACCATCACCATATTCAACTTCTGATAATCAATACATATTCAAAGGGAACCATCCATCCTATATATAAATAACACCAGTATACCCTACGGGGACATACTAGGACAAATAAAACCCTTGCCTAAAAGATCTTTTAGTTCCTGTTTAAGCTCTTTCAACTCAGCTGGAGCCATTCGACACAGAGGAATAGAGATTGGACAAGTGTCCAAAACAAGATAAATGCCAAAATCAATCTCCATATAAGGAGGAACACTAGGGAGGTCATCAGGGAAGACCTCAGGAAATTCATTCACCATCGAGATGAAATGTAAAGAAGGACCATCTGATTTAGAATATTTAACCTAAACTAAATGATAGAGACACCCTTTAGAGATCAATCTCTGAGCTTTAAGATATGATATGAACTTCCCTTTAGGAGCTAGGAAACCACCCTCCAACTTAATAACCAGCTCATCAGGGAATTTAAATTCAACCTTAGGGGTCCAACAGTCTAGAGAAGCATAGCACAAGTGCAACCAATCTATCCCCAATATAACATCAAAATCCATCATATCTAATTCAAATAGATCCACCAAAGTTTCTTTACTACCAATAGATACCACATGCCCTCTTTAGACTCTTTTAGCCTCTATAGAGTCACATACTTAGGGCAGAAATAGAAAAGAGGTCTGAAACACACTCTAAACCAAAACCAAAATATACAGCCATAAATAGGATCACATAAGAGAGAGTGGACCCTAGATCAAGTAAATAGTATAGAAAAAGAGTTTTAATATACCAGTCACTACATCAAGTGATGCCTATGACTCTTATTATGTAGTGAGAGCATAGAGATAGTTCTGATCAGTGCCAGAACTAGATGGTGCACCCTTTGGTGCCAGAGCTGATAATGAAGCAACTCGAACCTTGTTTTCCCCTGAAGCAACCTTACAAACAGGATAGTTCCTAAGAATATGCCTTGGATAACCATAGTTGAAGCACCTATCCTTCCCCTCATTGCAAAAGCCCCGATGCAATCTACCACAACCTGTAGGAAGGATATGATGGAGCTGACTGGGCCTAACTAGCCGGAGATTGGGCACCCTGTGCCCTAAAGTTGTCACCACCAAGGAAATGCCTATCACCCGACGGCATTGGGTAGGGAGAACTAGCCATCGAGTAAGACCGAAAATTGCCCCACTTCTTCTTGGGCCACTTACTACCATCCCTGCCACTCTGTTGCTGGCTATTAGCCTATTTAGAAAACTTAAATTTCTTGTCTTGCCTCTTTCCTATTTCAGCTTGCTTCTTCTTTTCTTCCTCCACCTATTGTATGTACATAACCAACCTAGAGATATCTATGTCTTTGATCTACAAGATAGCCTTACACTCCAATATCGAATCTCTGGACAACCCAAAAGAGAACTTTCTCATTCGATCCCTCATGCTAGAAATCATCTCTGAAGCATACCAAGACAACTGGTGAAACTTCAAGGCATACTCCTTGACTGACATCTCACCCTGCTTCAGATTAACAAACTCTTTCACTTTCTCTTTCCTCAACTCCTAGAAAAAATGATCTAGAAATACATTAGAAAAATCATCCCACAGGGATGACTCAACATCATCACCCCTTGACTGATCCCATTTCTCATACCATTGGTATGCCATATTCTTCAGCTAGTAGGCGGCAAACTCCTCAACCTCCATATTCGTGGCATACACAACACAAAAGATCTTTTTTATCTCATCTAAGAAAACTTTCAGGATCCTCCTCCACCTTAACACCAATAAAGGTCAGAGGGTTCAACCTCATGAATTGGCCAACCCTTGTGATCACAAAAGATGGAGTAACAGGAACACCACGCTCAAACTAAGTAGCAACCATTTGTGCCACTATTTGAATAAATTTATGAAACTCATCATTTGTCACTATAACCTGAGGAGTTCGAGAAGGACTAGAGAAAACCGGTAAAAATCCAAAACTGGACCCCTAGACTAGGCATGGATCCCATGAGTAGAACGTTTTCTATCAGCATTGTCCTTAATTGGTACAAAAGAATTTTCATAAGCTTTATATCATCGATGAGGAAATGATCTAAAAAGTGAACAAATAGGAATTAGAGGAGAATTTAGGACGTTAGATTCTACATCTTAAAAATAGAACACAGGAATGAGAAATATTCCTAGATGCCTTATAGCCTCTCCCTTATGAGTATGGTGCGCTACACACCCTTAAAAAAACTCTACTTGACAAGGCTTTGCGGACTCCTAGGTGACCATGAACCTAGGGCTTAGATACTAATCAGACATGACCCAAACCAGGGCCTAGTTATGTCAGGCTTTTCAGATCTGACAAGAACGGAAGATTCCCCCCCAAAACCCAAACATAACCACCTTGCACCCTATGTCGGATGTATTCTGAACATATGATAAGATTGAACAATCATAAATAAAATACATTAGTCAAATTCTATATACCTATCCAATCGATGTCAGCCCTATACCAATACTAATTCCAAGGCTGACACCAATACTGACACCGCTCATGCCCAAAGTAGTCTCATACAACCTCTAACAAAAAATAAAAAGTATTCAGTCAGGACATGTCCTCGACCATAGCCAAAGCCTAAGTCTAAGAAATCAAAAGAAGTATGAAAAGATATCTATATATGAAATAGAGTCTTTTGGAGTATGGAAACTCACCACTTCAGTCTGACATAAATGTTGTCCACGAATTCAATCACTAAATAGGTGGAATAGTATGGCCAGTTCCTGCATCAGATGGGGATATCGTGCCCAAAGATGGGTTAGCAAGTGAACGCTAGAATGTACTCAGTAATAAGGAGAAAGTAATGCCATTATTCTAAACCAAAGTAAATAACCATATGCAATCACATACATGCATATATAGACCATGCAGGAAAAGGGAACTGGGTTTAGCATGCATTGAAAACTTTAACCTGGAGGGTGTATCTTGACCGGCCTAAAACCACCTAGGGCTATATGGGTCTATTGTTACCCCCTGAACGAGCCCCAGTGCATGTAGCCGCATGAACCAGTGATATCATAAGGGTTGGGAATTCCAATTTACCCTTCGCCCTCCATGATACATATATACAAGTATAACTTAGGGGATTCCCATGTACCCCATAAGTATATTGTCACCATGACCAACCCTCATGTCGGTAAACTTGAGTTATCAGTGTCCTTCTATCGAACTCACACCTTTACAGTTAGCTATCACAACCCACCATTATTGCCCAATTAAAACCTTTAGCACAAAACCAAACCACTAATTCTAGAGTTAATTACCAAGGTATTGTGAAATGGTATCGTCATACCGACTATAGCTTGCAAGCGATGTCATTAGCCAAGCCTTAGGGGATTCTGATATGCCCTAAATGATTTTAAATCAATAAAATCATGGCCACCAAGGACTTTCCAAATAGTTTAATTCAATAAAACTATTTAGGGTTCCATTACCATATTATAAAATGCAAGGTTTTCAATAAAATTCAAACTATGACAAAAACATTCTCATTGGCATTTTAACAAACATGTTGAGGACATAGAGTTTCAAAAACTAAAACCAACAACTAAGTAACCATTTCCATGCAACCACATGTTCAAACCAACATTATAACATGAAAAAAAACATAAATAGAACTTGGGAAAAAATAATCTAAACATTAGTAACCAAAGACACCAACATATATTTTAAAACCAACAATAATGCCCTAAAAAACATTAAATAAAACATGCTTTTAGTTTGAACTAACCATGAGGGAGGAGTAACATGCCTTAGATACCAAGAAGATGGAGATAAACCACCCTTGAGATCCTTAATTGACGACCTTGAGGAAACCCTAGCCTCCTTTAAACCTAGAGCTAGAGAGAGATTTAAGAATGATTTGGGAGTGTTTTGATCTTATAAAGTGAGTAATGAGAGACCAATTAGTGTTATAGGACATGGGGTCTTAAGGGTTTGGGGTGGTAAATATCTAAATACCCTTAGCTTTAAAGTTGAAAAATGTGTGAAGGAGGGTATGACTTACCCCCTTAACTCATACACTCAACATAGGAGTGGTACCCACCACTCTTACCCTAGACAGAAAGTTGGACTCCAATTCTATCCAACATATGACTTTATAGACCAACTCGTATCCACAACATATAATTAGTACCCTAGAACTGTACCCTAGGCAACCTACCAAGGGCTTGATATACTAAGCAATAAATAAGTGGCTCTCATATCTCGTACCACCAACATACAACCCTTATTATGTCAACTCATACCTTGGACAAAAAATAACCAAAACCATACTGAGTAACATAAAACCAAGACCCCTAAACCATACCCACACCATACGACCAGTAAGATTGAGGCATATAATGATCAAAAGGCTTGAACTCAAGAAATTTCTAAGGACCAGAACCTGGGGTCTTTGAATATCTATGCACACTACTATGATTAAAAGGTGTTAATGGGATAAATTTGTCATTTGAATACAATAATTTCTATGTTTTATAGGCATACAAGTAATGAAAAGAAAAGAAGTGAAGTGAGCTAAAAAGAGATCAAAAAGGGAAGAAATAATACAAAACCTAGAAATCAAGAGTAGAAACTGACCCTCCATTACCACGATCGCGGTCTGAGGGTTTTGTTTGAGGCCAATCCAAATTAGTCAAAGTTGGTAATCGTAATGGGTATTTCACTTTGGAATCATCTTCCAACTACTTTTAAAGTTTATAAGGAGAGGAAACTTCTAATTAGTATGAGAGCAAAAATGGTATTTAATCTTCAAAAAAGACACTTTTAGTTGTAATTGGATCTTGGAAATTTAAGGATTACTCTTGCTATATTTTCAATTAAGGAAATACATGTTAATTTGGGTAATTTTCCTTTTCCTATTTTCATGAGTAGCTAAATATTCTTTCTTAGGATTATGTTTGAATGGGGTACAAATTTGTGTGGGATTTTGATTAGTTGTGTGAAATCTTAGTTAAGAATGGTGGGTTTCACAAATACTTGATTGTCAAATTGGGATTTGTGGGTTAAAGCTTAAATTTCCCCAAATTTCATAATATCCTTGAAAGAGGGATGTGGATGTCAAGGTATTGGTGAACAATAATTAGATGTTAGGTTATTCTTTTACACTATCTTAGAAACAAGGATGGATTGTGAATTTTCTAGGTCTTGGGCATCCTCCTAGAAATAGGGATGCCCAATTGTGGTTTTTGGTGGAATTGCTTGCTACACTCATGAGGTATCCAAAAGGACCCATGGGTGAAATATTTGGTGTTTGGTTAAAGAACTAGCATCATGACCCCTACCTAGCCTACCCAGGTGGTCATTAACTAGAGTTTGCATTTGATAATCTTGAATCCATGCACTATTTGTCCTTAGGAAAATATAATCCCAAGACTTTTCAAATATTGGTATTACATCTACAATTGTTTCTATTAATTGGTAGTTGATGCGTCATGGAAACATGGCACTTTCTATGCTTAAAACAATGAATTTATGCTTACACTTAGGTTGTTTTATTAGATATGAGGTGGTTTTGTGCCTGTTTCAGGTGAAACGGGTAATAAAAGTCCTGGAAAGAAATCAAAAGAAAAATTTATTAAAAATGAAGTTTGCAGATTATACGAGTCACCTTACAAGTCATCAACACATCATACAGATTGTAAGAAATGCTAAGTGAAGAAAAGATACGACTAAGTCATACGAGTCGTAAGATGAGGATACAGGTTGCGACAAGAACCTATGAAGAAGAGAAGCCAAAGTTAGATTCAGAGTTGAAGTCACAGAAGAAGATGGATCAAAAATCTGAGTATGACTCATATGATGCAACCTTAAGTAGAAAAGTATCCAAAGCTTGAAAAGATCAAGTCTCGGGTGGTAACGATTGAAAGCCATAAGTCGTATGGTTAACGCACTAATCATGAGCATGATTTGTAAAGATAACAATAATTTAAAGACCCGTAAGATCAGACACTGGAAAACATACAAGAGGCCCTGTACGACTCATAAGAAGACCTTACGAGTGGACAATTGAGTCGTACCTTGTGCTGACTTACTTCTCCTATATTCTATTTTTATTAGGATTTCAAGGTTGTTTTGAGATACAAAAAATATCCTAGGGTATATCTTTTATTAGGTTACACTCTTAGACGTTCATTGTCACGCCTCAAATCCTATTGGGGCGGACAGGCACCCGTAGCCGTAAAGGCCCGAGAGAACCAATTCATAACCTTATACTTCCCATGCATGTAACTGTAACAACCAAATGTTCTGACGACATAATATTATGCATCGATGAAATTGAGTACACATACACTCCCAAAACTAATATGTACAACACTTGGCCGGTGGGGCCACCATGTCTAAAATCAGGACACTACCATAACTTTACATTAGTCTACAAAGCCTCTAAAAGATACATAGACTTAGTCAGGGTCGGGACAAACCCCCGCCCTAATCTAGACTTATTGTACAATACCAAAATATGTAGAGCAGACTCGGAAAGCCCTGATTCAACCTGGAGCTCACCAATAGTCCCTGAATAACCTGCGCTCCTACTAGTGAGTTGTATGAGCTGAAGTGCCTCTGCCTGCAGCATGAAATGCAGGTCCCCCATGAGGGACATCAGTACGAAAATATGTACTGAATATGTAAGGCGGAAAGTAGCAACACACTTGATACAAAAGCTCAATAGAAATCCGATACAAGTGTATAAGGAGTACTAGTAGACCACCTTTATAAATACTTGTGGGACAATGTACATTACATTCTTTATTCATTTTACCTTCTTACTTCATAATCTTTGTAATCCATATAACGCAAATGACCAACTGATCAGTGGTAAAGAAATATAAATTAGGATCGGCCCATGCTAGGCTTACGCCCCTGAGCTGCCACCTATAAAAAGATTGGGATCGGCCCATGCTAGGCTTATGCCCCTGAGCTGCCACCCACAAATAAAGGTATCGAGATTGGCCCATGCTAGGCAAGTGCCCCTAGGCTGCCACTCGTCATTTTACAGATTGCAATACTTAGTTTATTAGCCTTTGAGATTGTTACCTTGGTGGTCATCACATTATGATACCATGAACCAGTAATACACTAATAAGAGACATGTAAATAGACACTTAACGCAACAACAATGAGCTAGGGCGTTGTTGGCACACAAATAAAGTGTTTAGGAGATGAAATAACACATGGGTCTTATTTGAACAAATGGAGAACTCCTGAAATTTTCTAGTGAAGATAGACGCGCAGATTTAATAATAAGCACGTATTGAGATGTTCTAATGCGTTAGAGAGTGGGAACAAGGTCATTGGATACATGGAGGGTAATGTGATGCCATTATGTATCACTTTGTTATAGGATAACCTCAAAAAATTGCTTGATGGAACAATTGTACGATTTCATGCCAAAGAGTGTGAAATAGAGTATGCCTTACATACCTGGTTATTTGATTCCGAAACTAACCCAACTTGACTTCTCGCCTTTTAGATTACTTATCTACAATAGAATATATGGTAAACTAGTATTAGTAACCAATCAACACATTTAAGGTACTTAATTTCACCCAAAACAGTAACCGGGCAGCAACTATTACTCTATCCAACAAGGGTGTTATTTTAACCCTTTTTTTCCTCCAATTACACCCACATACCAGATAAGTCCTTATAAGGTTCACCAAAACCACCTCGACTTCATTATACATTCCAAACAATATGCAAAATAGATTGGACAGCAAGCATTAATTCGGTGGTGTATCATCACATCTTTCTTCTATAATTCATTACAAACTCATCACCCCTTTATCCAACTTCAACCTGGCAGCCCATAACATATACATACAAAACAGTCCACAAAACAGTCCCAAACCCCTTTTATTGTAGCAATCAATTATTGATCTCATCATCTCTTGAGTTCTCAATAACAAGACATCCATAATCCCCTCTCAAATTCATATATAAGAAAAATAAAATTGGGCAGTCACCGTACCTCAATTCAGCAACTTATCCTTTTAATTGAACTCTTCAAGAGCTTGAACTTTCCTTCACACTTAAACCAAAGAAGAAGAAAAAAGTTCCTCAATAACAAGGAAACATGAACAACCAGCTTGTTCTATAATCAGCCATATACTTATAGTCAAACACTTATAACTTGTTTCCCTAATCTCCCAGGAGATAATTAAACAAAATCTTAAGTGTTTTTCACTTACCTTGGGCTACAAAGGGGAGGGTTTCTTCAAGAACCCTAGAAGGAAAAATAGGGCTGCTGCTCTTGTTGTTTTTAAGAGAGTAGAGAGATTTGCTGAAATATACTCCTTTTTTTGTGACTTCAAAGTGAAGTAAAATGACCAACAACTTGGCCTTTTAAAGGCCCTATCTTGTCCACCTCCTTAGCTGCATTTTGGACCATAAAATTGGTCAAATTGGTCCAAGTAGGTGATGCACCTACTTAAGGTTCTAAGCTGCTAAAACTTCAAAGTAGGTGATGCACCTACTTGCATAATTTCTTGTTGGGCTCAATTATATTTGGGCCTTGGCAGATTGGTGTGTTGGGTCACTTATCCATTTTCTTTCTTTTTGTTTGTTCAATTTGGCCCAAATGAGTATATTAGCATAGACCCAAATCTGATCCATAGCCATGGGTCCATTAATTTGGTTCAAACAACTTAAGTAGGTGACTCACCTACTAGCTTAAATAAGTCAAGCAAGCACCTCAATATTTTGCTCCATTTTCAGCTTCTAACCCCTTTAGTCTAACCTTCAACTTATGCACACTTGGTCACTTTAAACTTTAGATTCAAATACTAGCTTGCGATTCCAAGTTTAAATAGTTAACTTAACATTAACTTAGTCGCATCACCCTAAACTATACGGGCAGCTTCTATAATTCCATCTACACCATTAATAATTGCATAACAAATCTCATCCGTTACCTATACCATATGGCCATACCAGGTTCCATATAATTAGAATAAGTACAAGCAAGATACGGGATGTTACATTCATTAACATTATTTTACATACTTTACATTACTCTTTAGATTTTGGGATTATTATTCAATTAAAGATTTTGGATTTTATTTTTTTATTTTTGTTCAATCAATTACATAGTTTCTTTATTGATTCTCATGGGTTGTTGCATGAACATGAGTAACTAATTTCCTTTACTAGGGTTATGGGAACCCTGATAGATTAACTACATAAAGGAAGTGGGATATTCATCTATTCTAATATAAATGTATGAATCTTAATCTTCTTTATATTAACTAACCTCAGAGAAACTGCAGAAGCTTGAGGATTGCCTGTATTCGATACGTCATCACAAGGGAGTTTGAGCTTGGAAAAAGAAGATTAAGATAGTAATTTGAGATTCATGTCCATCTTATTACTTTGCCATCTCATCTAATTAATTTTAGACTCAAAAGGTGAGAGTTGAACTGAAGTGATAGACAAAGAGAAATAAGGCGACGCCCTGAGACTCATAAGGTAAAGGGTGAGATTTGTCAACACGTTCACAAGATGGTGGCTAATACATAGCTTGTTGAATTTGCATGTAGAGAAGAAGAATAAGTGGTTTGATCATGGTAAATTTATAGATATGAGAAGTCAGGGGAAACACAGTCCTAGTCTTCGCCTTCTATTATTGACAAACTCAAAGCATTCAAGATTTAGTTACTATTTACTTACTACTTCCAAATTCTCCCATTTACTTTTCTACGCTACTCATGAATTTTGTCAAGTTAAGTAACTGTTAAACATTTTCCCTATAGGTTTGACCCTAACCTAGTTGGGTTACTATTTTTGGCATCAACCGCAGCATACTTCTTTGGAGGTTAGTTTTGGGCGACATTAAATTTGGTGCCATTGCTGGGTATGTCAAACACTTGTATGTCAAACACTTGGAGAAGAGGCAATCCCTTATACCTTTTAATCTAGAGCCTAAAAGAATTCTTCAAACACCTAGAAGGATGTCAACATAAGTTCGTGATAGTGTTCCTGCTGGGGTTCAAAACCCTTATAATGTTCCTCCTACCCTACCTAAAGATCAACATAATATTGCTCACACACAAACTAGATAATTATTCACAGTAGCAACTGAAGAAGCTAGATTGGCTGAGAAAGCACAGTTAGTTGAAGAAGCTAGGGTGGCCTAGCAAGTAGCACTAGCCAGGCCAATGCAAGTGGCTGAGCAGCAAGGTAGAGTTCAAAGTGTCAAAGCTTCAATAATTCCTTTGTATCAGCATCTTCAGCCATATGATGAAGATGAGGACATAGGATTTGTTGAATCTACTGAGATAGAATCCACCATTCCTCCTACTTTTCCCCCAATGTTAAATTTGACATTACTAGTTCTATTATCTAATTGCGAAACTTAAAAGGTGAATTTTTAGGATCAGCAACTGATCATGCAAACATGCATCTTGCTAATTTTACTGGGATTTATTCATCATATGCTATTCCAGGGGTACACCAGGAAGCTTTGAGATTAAGGTTGTTCACAGTTTTGCTGACTGGAGAAGCATCACTATGGTTAAGGGAACTTCTAATAGGTTTAATCACTACTTGGCATGAGTTTCGTGGGTAGTTTCTGAATAAATTCTTCCCTCTTGGAAGAATGCTACAGTTGAAAGATAAAATCCATAATTTCAGAAAGCTACCTGCAAAATCCATGTATGAGGCATGGTTTATATTCAAGAAGAAGCTGAGCATGGTACCTAATCATAGGATCTAATCTATTAGAAATCTTCTGTAGGTCACTAAATGTCACTTCAAGAGCAATGGTAAATACTATTTTGGGATGTTCATTTATGTATCTTCAGCTGATTGTTGCACAAGAGATGTTGATGATAATTTAGTATCCAATCGAGGTTGGCATACTAGAGATATTGAATGTGGTGTGGGTACATATGTTATTGGAGCAACAATGGATTATGGAACTAGTCATGATTTGGTAGCATAAGAGGTTGCATAGCTTCGGACAGATATTGGTCTGCTTATAAAATAAGTCGCAACAATTAGTGCGGAGAAAGTGAATGTAGTTGGGGCATAGGGATCTACTTCTAGGATTTTTGAGATTGAATCTGAAAATGAAGTAAAGTATCTTGATCATCAGTTGGTAGATTTTCGAGCCCAAGGGCACAGGAATTACGGTCGCAACTATTATAATAATAGATACAAATATAGGAATAGAAAATGAGATGGTGTTGGAGATACAAAAATAACTACAAAGACAAGAGAGATAGATACGTACCACTGGTAGCCGAGATACTAAGACTAGAATGGAAGAAATATTGTCAAAACTAGTCAAAGGCCAAGAAAGTTAAGAGAGCTATCTTAAGGAGATTAAGGCAGACCTATTAGGGCTGAATCAAAAAGTTGAATTACATGTTACTGCAATCAAGCAACTGGAGCAGCAGTATGGTCGGATGCCGGCCAGATTAAATCAAAGGCAACCTGGCACTCTTCCTAGTAACACAGTTGCAAATCTAAAAAATGATGGTCACTATCATGTCATTACCACTTGGAGTGGTAAAACCACCATAGATCCGCCTGCACCCACTGTAGATGAACAAAATAATGATAATAATTCTATTGATGTGAAAAGTAGTAGAAAGCAAGATAAAGGAAAATATGAAGAGACCTCACCTTTCTTTTCCTCAAAGGGTGGAAAAGAAATAAGAAAAGGTAAGTATCACAAATTTTTATCTATATTGAAGGAGCTATCAGTCAATATCCCACTTGTAGACGTATTAGAGGAAATGCCAGGATATGCAATTGTGAAGGATCTAATCACCAATAAGAGGTCAATCAATTATGAGACAATCGGAAATATTCATCACTGTAGTGTTATAGCTACTAGATCATTGGTAGAGAAGATGGAGGATCCTTATGCTTTCACCATACCTTGCACTATTAGATCTTTCAACTTTACTCGGGCATTATGTGATTTGGGTGTTAGTATCAACCTCATGCCATTAGCATTATTTAAGCAGTTCGGGTTGGGATCCCCCATATCAACCACCATAAGACTAGTAATAGCAGATAAGACCATGGAAAAGCCAGTTGATATTCTACACAATGTATTAGTGAAAGTGGCTTCTTTCATCTTTCCTGCTAATTATGTGATATTAGACTATGAAGTGGACATTGAAATCCTAATTATCTTAGGAATACCATTCTTGGCTACAGAAAGGACGTTGATTGATTTAGAGCTAGGATACCTAATACTGAAACTCAGTGATGAATAAGTGATATTCAATATATGCAAATCCATGAAGCAGCCTGATGAGTTAAGAATGATATCTGTGATTGATGTGTTTGATGAAAAGCTACACTCATTCCATGATGTTGATTCAATAACAAGTTGGGAAGATACTTCTGATGTTGTTCCTATTTAAGAAAGGTTGGGTGTTGAAGCTCTAGCAGCCATGATCATAAAATTCGATAGTGATGGTATTGACGACTATAATGAGATAGTATGTTCACTCTATAGGAGTAGTTCATACACTTATGCACCAAAGAAGCTTAATTTAGATCTGAAGAATAAAACCACTCCACCTCTTTACCCATCTATTGAGGAGTTATCTATTTTACAATTGAAGGCTCTCCCTTCTCATTTGTGATATGTATTATTGGAGGGCCATTAATACTTTGCCAATAATCATTACAGCAAACTTAATTGAGAGAGAAGAGAAAGCTTTATTATCAGTGTTACAAAGATTCAAGAAGGATATTGGTTGGTCCACTATAGATATTGTGGATAACTCGCCTAGTCTTTGTACTCCTAAGATCCAACCTGAACCAAATTATGTTCTAAGTATAAAACATCAGTATCGAATCAATCCTCTTATGCAGAAGGTGGTGAATAAAGAAATAATCAAGTGGTTGGATGCTGGTGTAGTGTATCCCATTGTTGATAGCAAGTCGGCCAGTCTAGTATAATATATTTCAAAGAAAGATGGTATTATTATTGTGACAAATGAGAAGAATGAGCTAGTGCTGATGAGGACAATCATAGGATGGAGAGTTTGTATGGATTACAAAAAATTGAATGCATGGACTCAGAAGGACCATTTTCTCATGCCCTTCATGGACCAGACATGGATAGTTTTGTGGCAAGAGGATGGTACTATTTTCTTGATGGGTACTCAGGTTACAACCAAATCATCATTGCACTTGGGGACCTAGAGAAAACAACTTTCACTTGTCCTTATGGGATCTTTGTATTAATACATATGCCATTTGGGTTATGATGTCAATCTTCTTTGTCATGGTAAAAGAAACCAGCGAAGTGTTTATGGATGATTTCTCAGTCATTGGTGATTCTTTTGATGACTTCTTAATGCTCTTAGATGGTGTGAGGAATGCAACTTGGTACTTAATTTGGAAAAGTGTCATTTCATAGTTATAGAAGGTATTGTGCTTGGACATAATATTTCAAAGAGGGGTATTGAGGTAGATAGCATGAATATCAAAGTTATCAAGAAATTAACTCCACCAATTTCTGTAAAGGGTGTTCATAGATTTTTGGGACATGCTGGGTTTTATAGGTGATTCATCAAGGATTTGTCCAAGATTGCCAACCCTCTTTGTAGTCTTCTTGAAAAAAAGGTGAAACTTGAGTTTATTGAAGCATACTTGAAGGCTTTTGAATGTCTGAAAGAAAAGTTGATGATAGATCTTGTCATCGTGTCCCCAGACTAGTCTTTGCCATTTGAGATTATGTGTGATACAAGTGGAGTGGCCTTAGGTGATGTACTAGGCCAACGAAAATAAAAGATCATGCATCTCATCTATTATGCCAGAAAGGCACTGAAACCTGCTCAAAAAAACTATGTAATTACTGAACAAGAGTTTTTAGCAGTGGTTTTTGCCTTTGAGAAATTTAAGTCTACTTTAATTTTGAAAAAGGTAGTTGTTCACACTGATAATGCAGCATTGAGGTACTTGATAGAGAAAAAAAATTCAAAACCTAGACTGATTAGGTGGGTACTCTTGCTGCAAGAGTTTGATTTCACGGTCAAGTTATAGATCATTTGTCTAGACTTGAGAAGGAATCTACAGAATATTAAAAATGGGCTCGAGATTGATGACATCTTTCTAGATGAGTAGATATTAGCAGCTTCCCAAGATCTAATTCCATGGTTTTCTGACTATGCAAATTATCTAGCAAGTGATCTAGACCCAGAAGATCTTTCCTTTCAGTAAAGAAAGAAGTTTATGTATAAGGTAAGGAAATTTTTCTGAGATGAGCCTTATTTTTTTAGAATCTGTATAGATGGGATTATTCATAGATGTATACCTGAGGTGGAGATGATGAGCATATTTGAGGCTTGTCACTCTTCACCAGTTGGGGGTCATCATGGAGGAACCCGTACAGGCCACAAAATATTACAATGTGGGTACTATTGTCCAACAATTTACAAAGATGCACATGATTTTGCTTTAGCATATGATCAATCTCAATGGTAAGGTAACATCTCTAGACACCATGAACTTCCTATGACTCCTATTTTAGAACTGGAATTGTGTGATGTATGGGGTATGGATTTCATAGGACCTTTTGTGAGTTCGTTTGTGATGAAGTATATTCTTGTGGCTATGGATTATGTTTTTAAGTGGATGGAAAGGGTTGTGCTCCCCAACAATGAAGCACGTAGTATCAGTTCATTCTTGAAAAAGCATATTTTTTCTTGATTTGGCATGCCACGTGCTATCATTAGTATGACGGATCACATTTTTGTAATCATTTGTTCAATAGTCTTCTTGAGAATTGTGGAGTGAAACACAAGGTGGCAACACCTTATCATCCGTAGACTAATGGACAGGTTGAGGTGTCCAACAGAGAAATTAAGTCTACCTTTGAGAAGACGATAAATGACAATAGGACTAATTGGTCATGAAAGTTAGCCGCTGCATTATGGGCTTACTAAATATCTTTCAGGACCCCTATTGGTGTTTCTCTTTATCAGTTGGTATATGGAAAGGGATATCACTTTACTATGGAACTTGAACATAAAGAACTATAAGCATTAAAAAAGTTATACTTTGAGTAGCAAGAAGCAGCAAAGACAAGGTTGAATAAGATGAATGAGTTGGATGAATTCTAACTCTGGGCGTATAAAATTTCTGTACTTTACAAAGAAAAAATAAAACTATCATGATCACAAGATTGAGAAAGAGATCTTTGGAAAAGGTGACAAGGTATTACTTTATAACTCTAGACTTCGCTTATTTCTAGGTAAGTTGAAGTCTAGATGGTATGGTCCATTCATTGTGCTAAGAATGTTACTATTGGTGCTTTATAATTGAAGCCGGATGGTGAAGCCCCGATCAATGTGAATGGGAAAAGAGTAAAGCATTATATGAGTAACACTAAGAAAATTAATGTGATTTTTGAGATGGACCTTGGTGAATTCTGAGAAACCAAGGCAATTACATCGTGCTACGGCATTAAATCTAGCACTACATAGGAGGCAACCCATGAGTCTAGTTGGAGAAATCTAATATCCAACTTAGCCATGTAGTGCCACAACGTTAAATCAAGCACTGCATTGGAGGAAACCCATGTTTTTGTACTTATTCATTTATAGGGTAATATTTGAGTTCAGTGTATAGGATTAAAGATTGTAAAAGAGCCAAAATTTCTAGAAACAAAGTCATACGGACTTTTCATGAGTTGTATCTTAAAGTAATGACTCGTGAGTAAGAGTCGTAAGAACCTAGGAGTTCATTTAGACCCAGGTAAGTGGACCCTAGAGTACTTACGACTCTCAAAATGAGTCATACGCTTAGGGTATAATTTGTCACCTTGAGTCGTATCAACTCCAAAATCCAAGTGAAATTCTAGGTCTTTACAAATGAAGAAAAAGACCCGTAAGTCTGGTTATGAGTCATACATATAATTCATAACCAAGCTTACCAGGTCTAGGGTTGCGAGTCAATCCAGCTCAAATATCTGGTTTTAAATGAATGGGGTACCTAAATCAATACTACGAAAATCAAATACCTCCATTTGTGATCGATCTATAAAGCTCTACATGAACGATTCATGCTAAAACACACAAAATGATTGAGTTCTCTCCAATAGCACTAATTTCACAAGAATTTAGGGAAGATAAGTAAAAATTCAAGAACCCTAATCTCTCAACCATTCAAGTAAGTCTTAGAACTCAACTTCTTTATATTTTAAGATTTAAGTTGAAAATAGGTTGAGATTTTAGCATTTCTCTGAGTTAGATATCGATATGTGTTGAATTTTAGAACCCTAGTTCTTAGAAATTGAGCTTAAACTATAAGGTTGAGGTGAACTTGCTATTGTGTGTTTTCGGACTGATATGGTGCAGAAATGTTATACAATGTAAGGGTAAATTGAAGATTTCATATTGGAATCAACTCATAAGTTGAACTTCTATTTTGCAGTGGATACGAGACCCCTTACAACTCGAACCCACAAGTAACAATTCATAATGAGACTCATAACCACTAACAACATAGAATTTTAACTAGGTGTAGGTTCTGGTATTGGTACAACTTACCTAAATGATTCATATCCAACCCTTACGACTCGTAAACTCGTAATGACCTAGGGGTTATCATATAAAAGATTATTGTTTCTAGTCTGCTTATAGGTATTTGTAACGAGTCATAACTTGTCCTTACAACTGGTTAGAAGGACTCGTAAGCTGACCAGTGAACATCCGTATACACACTGTTTATCATATGACTCGGTCATACTAGGTGTACCTATCTGATACAATTCTTACCCCCCAATCGTATCATGAACAGAACATTTAACTGACACAAAATTTTCTTTGTTTTTCTTTCCTTTCCTTAGTAATTTCTAGTGAGTATTTGCACATAGGTACTATGGCTCCTAAAGGAAATTCCTTAAAGAAAAACACCAAGAAGGAGTCGGCTCCAATGGCAAAGTTTCAGTTTACTAATGAGGATCCAAGTGACTCAAGTGGGAATCTTGTGTAGTTTCTCATGAAAAAGGAAGTGACACCAAGGGAAAAATACCCTCGGGGAAAGAAAGTAGCCACTTCAAAGGATACACCTCCATGGGGACCAGGAACGAAGAACCCAAGTACCTCTCCTCCATACTCACCTCTATATTCTGAGGATGATAAGGATGATGAAAATAATGAACTTGAGAATGATGCGGTGGTAGAGAAGAATGTTGAATCTAGCTCAGAATCAAGCTCTGAGGAAGAATGTTTGAGAATGCTAGTGTAGAAGAAGTTGATGGTACTTCGATTGACAGAAAAGACCCACAATTAGCCATAACTCCTACTTTGATGCCCACCGTTGAACAGTGAGGGTACCCCATATATATGAATCATACAATGGTAGTTTGACCAGGCTTCGCAATGAAAGAATAAAAAGAAGTTTATATCTAGAGAGAAGATTGACCACCACAGGGATGTTTGAGTTGACTAGATTAAAGGCTTGATTCAGCCAATACGGGTTTCAGTAGATGACTACACCTCCTGGTAAGTATAGCCCTACATTAATATGGGATGTTTATGCAGTGTATAAGAGCAAATTGAAGAGGCAGTATCCCTAAGGGCAGTTGTAAAGAGGTGGTAATCCTATTACATCACTAACCATTCGAGGAGTATGGGTGAATATCTTCTGGCACACTATTTCCTAGTTCATTAATGGACCAAACTTCCAGCCGCAGTGAACACAAGAGAGATACATTACCGCATGGATGAAATACAGAAGATCACAAAGAATAAACTGGGGTCTGAGGATAAGATGAGACATTTTTGATGGATTACAAATTTGATTGCTGTGAATGAAGAGGATGTAGTTTGGGTGGTAGGAGGTCCAAGATTGATGTCACAGAAGATATAAAAACAAACGCTAAACTTTGAGTCCAAGGCATGGTGGACACTGGCCAGACACAGACTTGTCCCACTACTGGGGACAACTTACTCAGCCCAATTTGTGCAACTTTGATAGCTGGGTTTATGGAAGGGTACGAGTTTGATGTGGGGGAGTTTTTACACAAGAGACTCAAGACAGAGTTGTAGGTAGAGAAAAGATACTTCTAGATTATCCGTGCATGATTACTCAACTATGCTTTGTTGTAGGGGTACATAAGGTCCAGGGGATTGACAAGATGATTGAGCCTATAAACATTACAGATTTGGGGCTGATTAGAGATGCAACAAATATAATGGCTAGACAGGTGAGGAAAGGAGCTAAGATCATCGCAAATATGTACATGAGCTAGACTAGATAGGCTGATGCTGCTGAGACTAATGACACTATAGGTGGAGGTGTGTGGACTGAACCATAAACTTCAAATGTAGCAAGCATATCTAGTGCCCCCACCTCGACCTAGATCTATGCTAGCTGGTTTGATAGTGAACTCACAGGCCATGTAGGATGAGAAAATAAAGAGATTAGCCATGTTAGAGGATAAGGTCTAGAATATGGAAGGGGTTTGAAGCCCTGGTTTAAGATTATACTAGTAAACCTAGATAGCTAGGTGCAGGGCCGACTGGATACGTTTGAGCAGCAGATGACTTGGTAGCTGGAAAGCGGTCACCTCAGATATTGTATAGGTAAAAGCAAAGATGGCAGGGACCAAGAAAATAGTAGATGAGTTGTATCATAGGCCATTCATCCCAACACCTGTGGTTATGGAAGGTGTGCCTGAAGTAAAGGTTGAAAACATTTGGGTTATTTTGGAATCAAAAATGGAAAAAAGAAGAGAAAGAAACAGAGTGAAAAAATGCCCTAAAGAAAGTAAAGAAGGATAGCATATTGAGTGAGCAGGACCAAGTAGTAAAGGTCCAAGAGATGTTAGATGGTGTCGGTAGCTTGAAATCGATGATTTATGATACTGAGAGGGATGGGGTTATAGCCCCGACTACTGATGTACCACAGTGCGCACCGACCATAACTGATGCCTTGATTGTGGAGCCAGTCCCAATAGTTTATGGAACTACAGCTGATGATAGTGGGACCCGACCTGAGGGCCCATATTATCATGAGGAAATATGAACTGGCACCTTGAGTGCCTAAGTATGTTCCCATATCCCTTGTATTACATTTTTAGATACACTAGGGATAGTTCATAGGCTTTAAGTTGGGGATGGGGATGTACCAAGGTCGCCACAGGCTATACTTGCCATGTTTTGAAGCCTGTGGCCACAATCTAAACATTTTAAGAACTGCAATATTTTTGTTTTGGTCTTTGTTGTGTGTGCTAGAATAGTTGAAAATAAGAGGAGAATTTCCACTTGCGGCAGTATATGTTGTTTTGAATGATCATGTTGAATTTTTCTGATTTTAAAATAATTATGCTGAAAACTTGATACTCCTCCTAAAAATTTTGTTGACTGTGTGATGTGTTGTATATGTGACTATTATGAATCTGATAATGGCATTAAGATTAGGAATAGAACAGCTAGGGTGAACAATATCATAACTGTACAAGTAGTACCTAGCAGTATAACCCTATGTGAGTGTATGTGAGGTGCTACTTAGCTCCCGGTGGGTCTGAATCTAGAACTTGCTCGGTTTCTCTTACCTAGGTTTCAGGATAGTCAAGTAGGAGATGATCGTAGGCCATTTTTATTGAGAGTCCACTTGAGACTAAATGTCTAACCAAATGATATATGAATCCCTTGATCAAAAAATTTGAGCCTTAATTGACCCATTCTTTGATTACATTAATTTCACCTTTTTGTTTCACTTATAGTGAACCTGTATTGATCATGGTCCTCCTTGGACACTATGCACCTCAACTTAGGAAAATTGCCTGAGTTGAGGGTGGCTAGTATAGGGGTGCTTAGGAGAAAATGAGTGTGAAGAAAAATGTGTAGAAAGAAAAATGAAGAAGGACAGGTGTAGTGAAAAAATGATATAATAAAACAAAAAAAGAGATAAAGAAAGAAAAATTTTCAAGGAAAAGAAAAATAAAGTAAGAAAAGAATACCGCACCTGGTCCAATATAAATGTGATCAAAAATAAAAAGGGAGACATAAGGATAGAACTAAAATGAAGAAAATAGTGAAAAAATAATTGGACCCCGAATAAAGTGTAGTGTCAAGGAGGCGTAGTCACTAAAAATTCCAAAAATATACCATATCAGCCCCTAACCTACGTTACAAGCTGAATAAAGTCCTTTAGTGATCTTGTCCTGACTGTCTGAAAACCCTATGGTTTTCTGTATACACTGGCTTACATTTTTTTATGAGTGAGAGCAGTTTTTATCATATTACTGAATAAGTTAATTCATCTTAACTGAGTGAATGGGATTTCTTTGACTGTGAGTGCACATAGGTTATGTTGTTAAGTTGCTAGATTATTCAGTTAATGTGGTTTATGTTTATGCCTGGTTGTCTGTTACTAGTTAATGTCATCATTAGATTCTTTTATGTTTCTAAGTGTGCCAAATCAAAATACACAGTATGATTCTTGGAAAGTTACAATTAGGAGTGGGAATAAAAATCTTGAAAAGTCACTGCCATAAATATCTTAGGATCTTCCTATTTAAGCATCGTTGTTGTGGGTAGTAGTTTTGGTTTTTATGTCTTGCTTGAGGACACGCTAACTTCTAAGTGGAGGGTGTAGATACATCGTAGAAACACAGCACTTTCAAATCTTAAAACAATTAATTTATGCTTGCACTTAGGTTTTTTTAGTAGATATGAGGTGGTTTTGTGCTTGTTGTAGGTTAAATTGGTAAATAAAAGTCTTGGAAAGAAATCAGAAGAAAAATTTGTTAGAAAGATGAAGTCTGCAAATTGTATGAGTCATTTTATGAGTGCCAACACATCATACGTCTCGTAGGTTGACTCATAGGCACAACAAAACCAAAGTCCAAGAAGAAATGCTAAGTGAAGAAAAGATATGACTTAGTTATATGAGTCATAAGATGAGGATTCGGGTCGTTTCAAGAAACCATACAAAGAATAGAAGCCAAAGTTAGATTCAGCGTTAAACTCACAGAAGAAGATGATTTGAAAGTCTGAGTATGACTCGTATGATCCAACCGTAAGTAGACCAGTGTCCAAAGCTTGGAAAGATCAAGTCCTAGGTGGTAACGGTGAAGGCCATAAGTCATATGGTTAAGGTATGACTCATGAGCATGATCCATAAAGATAAAAAAAAGTTGAAGACTTAGAATATCATACACTGGAGAACATAAGATATGCACTGTACGACTCATAAGAAGACCTTACGAGTGGACGATCGAGCCGTACCTTATGCTGACTTACTTTTCCCATTCCATTTTTACTAGAATTTCTGGGTTGTTTTGTGATACTATAAATACCCTAGTGGTTATATTTTATTAGGTTACACTCTTAGACGTTCCTTAACATTATTTTACATACTTTTACAATACCTTACATTACTCTTGAGATTTTTGGGTTATTATTCAATTGATGATTTTGGATTTAATCTTCTTATTCTTGTGCAATCAATTATATGTTGTCTTTATCGATTATCATAGATTGTTACATAAAAATGAGAAGTTAACTTCCTTGACTAGGGTTGTGGTAACCTGGTGGACAAAATACGTAAAGAAAGTGGGAGATTCATCTATTCTAACGTAACTGCATATGTCTTTATCTTTTTCATATTAATTAACCTCAGAGCTACTGTATAAACTTGAGGATTGCATGTATTCGATAACGTCCTCACAAGGGAGTTTGAGATTGGAAAAAGATGATTAAGACAGTAATTTGAGATTCACGTCCATCTTATTATTCCGCTATCTCATAGAATCAATTCGAGACTCAAAAGGTGAGAGCTGAACTGAATTGATAGACAAAGAGCAACAAGGTGTGCCTGAGACTCACAAGGTAAAGGGTGAGATGTATTAACACGTTCATAAGATGGTGTATAATACATAGATTGTTGACTTTACATGCAGAGCAGCAGAATAGGTGGGTTGAACACAAGAAATTTACAGAGATGAGAAGCCAGGGGGAATATAGCCTTAGTGTTCATCTTCTATTGTTTACAAACTAAAAGCATTCCAGTTTTGGTTACTATTTACTTACTACTTCCAAATTCCCCGATTTACTTTTTCATGTTGCTCGTGAATTTTGTCAAGTTAAGAAACTTTTCAACATTTTCATATTGGGTTCGACCCCAATCTAGTTGGGTTACTATATTTGGCATCAACCACGGCATATTTCTTTGGTGGTTTGTTTTGGGAGACATTAGTAGTTTGAATAAATTTTGTCAAAAAACCTTCTAAACCTTACCCCACCCCCCACCCCCATTTCAAATTCATGTTTTACTTTATGTCTATATTGTAGGTAATAACTTAGTATCTCTCGACACCCATAGGATTTGAATACTAATTCCACTCTTTGAGAATTCGACCTCAACTCAAGTTGGGTTATTATATTTGACAACGATTATCTTGTCCATAAATTATGGAGTAAGTTAAGTTTGATCATTAGGTAGAGTGACTTACATATTTTCTTGATTATTTGTTACTAATGTAATGACATTGCTTGATTCCTTTGTGTCATAATGTTGTGCTACATAGATCCATATAACTGTGTTTTTGAAAAGTTAGAAATAGAAGGGGGTAAGAGTTTTTATGCTAAAATTGATTTGACTATCGTATGATCCTTAGGTTTCTCTTAGTTAAGCATTGTGTTGTATTTATTATGTTTTTGTTTCCTGAGGAAATGCAAACATTCTAGGTTGAGGGTGTTGATGTGTCATGGTTTTATGGCACTTTTGATGCTTGAAACCCAAAATTATAGAAGTACTTATGTCCCATTTATTAGATGTGATGTATTTTTGGGTTTTTTTTGTAGAAAAATAGGGTTAGGAGCAAAAGAGGATAAAAAGAGTTGAAGTGTTGCAGAGGACCCACTTACGGGACGTAAGTGGGACTTACACCCTCCGTAAGTCCCTCTGTATGTAGTAGAAGAAAAAGTCATTAATTTTCTAAAGATTCCAAGTTGTTTTGAGACCTACGAAGGCCCACTTACAAGGCGTAAGTGATACTTATTCCTCTCGTAAGTGGATGATCTAAAGTTGTTGATTTAGTATAAGACCGCCGACCCACCTAGGGTTCGTAGGTAGTACCTACAGCCTATAGTGGGTCCATTGGTAGGTGCTGACTTAGTTTTTCTATTTTGTTTTAGGTAGATTTTTTAGGTTTTGTTGGGTAATTATAATTCCCCACTGATGTTTTATTATTTTTTTATTCACTTTTTATACTTACAACATTAAATTGAGTTCTAAGATATGATTTTGATCTTGAAATTCCAGTTTTTAGTTTTTACGGTTTGAGATTCTGGTTTTCATTCTAATTTATTGTAAGATTATGGTTGGTTTTTGCCAACATGAGCGGCTAAAAATCTTAACTAGGGTTTTTGGAATATCTAATGGAATAATGAAGTAGAGGAAGTGCAAAGTCTTTCCTGATTGATGTTCTTGTATGTATTGTGATTTTCTTCTGTTTGATTGTTATGTTAACGACTACAGACATTAAGATCTTTCCTTTATTTGATACTAAGAGAGAGATTGAGATTAGAAAAAGAACACTACCACAGTAATTTGAAGTTAGTAACCTTTATCTAATTAACTTGAAACCCAAATAGAGATAGTTAATTTGGGATCTAGGACAAAGGTTAGTAAAGTGACACTCTGAGATCCAAAAGGAGATAAGTGAAATTCACCAAAGGGTGTCGATCAATAGTTGGTGATACCTAACTTGTTAGATTCTGCATCCAAGTCATTGAGATAGTTTGATGAAGCACGATAAGTCTACAAACTTAACAAGTCAGGGGGAACATGGTCCTAGTACTCATCTCATATTGATTTCAACTTAAAGTCATTAGGATTTGTTACTACTCTTAGTGGTAGTAAAAAATCCCACCATTTACTTTCTGCGTATTCTGACTATATCAACAAGTTCATGATAGAGATTTGTCCTATTTCCTATGGATTCAACCCCAACCTTTGTTGGGTTCTTTATTTGATAGCTACCACGTTATAATTTTTAAGAGGGGTAATTTTGGGTGATATTATGAGAAAATTAAATCAATAAGTACCCAAACTGAAAATGGTTCTTAAGAGGGCAAACAGATGGATAAATTCTTCCATAATTATTAATAAGCTGAGTGAAAGAAATCATAATGAAAAGGTTGGATTATGTTCATATAAACCCTCCAATGTTATTTAAGACTTGCACTACATATGTGGAAATCTTGGACATCCTACTACTATGTGTCGGTTGCTAAAAATAATAGGGTTACAAGCACAAATCTAGCAAAAGAGACTAATTCTAATTAGCTCAAACTAATAGAAAAGGGGTCAAAACTGGTCAAAGAAATAGGTTCCCAAACCTATTACCTAAATGGGCTAGAAGAAAACTGATTCATCCTTTTGATTATAATGACCCAAATTTGTTTGGTTCCTAAAACTAATCCCTAAACTATTTTGCATGCTAGAGTGAAAAGAGGCAAGAAACATTGATACATGGATAGTACTTGCTTGAGGTATATGATTGGAGAGAAACAAATATTTCTTTCACTCTGTACATTTGATGGAGGAGTGTGTTATTTGGAGATAGTAAAAAGGGTACTATCACTAGGGTTAAGAAGATTGGAAAATTTGAATCAAGAGGATTGGAAGATGTCTATCATTTGGAATGACTAAGGCATAATTTGCTCAGGATTTCATAATTATGTGACAAAGGAAATAAGGTAATCTTTACTTATACAAGTTGCAAGGATATGAAGCGGAATACAAAGGAGATTGATCTAAGTGCTAAAAGACACAAAATATGCACAAAGATGATATCATGGGAATGCCTGGTATAAAACTGACATACTTAAGTGCAATTGAAAATGATCTCCTAGTTTGGCAGATAAAACTTTAGCATGAAAGTCTAAAGCAACTAAACAAACTGACTTCTAACGACATGGTGGTTGGCGCCCAAAGATAAGTTCAGAGAAGAAAAGGTTTGTACAGCATGTGTAAGTGGGAAGCAGGTATGGTCATCGTTAAAATATAAGAACTATGTCAGTACAATCAAGTGCCTTGACCTAATCCATATGGACCTTTGTGAACTAATGAGGGTACAAAGCAGAGGAGGCAAGAGGTATGATTTTGTAATTGTTGATGACTACTCAAGGTTCTCCTGGACATTGTTTTTGACTTCTAAGAAAGAAGTGTTTGATGTCTTTAATATCTTTATTACGAATATAGAGAATAAGATAGACACCTCATTAATTTCCATAAAATATGACCGTGGAACTGAATTTGAAAATGCTAAATTTTTGGAATTTTGTTCAACAAATGGTATAGATCATAATTTCTCTACTCCTAGAACTCCACAACAAAATAGAGTAGTGGAAAGGAAAAATAGAACAACGATGCTTGTGGAAAATCATGCAAATAATATTTAGACTGAAGCCATAAGTACTGCTTGTCACATTTTGAATAGATGTTTGAGTAGGCCCATCCTTAAGAAGACACTCTATGAATTACTCAAAGGCAGAAAACCTAATATTTCTCATTTTAGGATCTTTGGTTGCAAAAGTTTCATTCATAATAATGGAAAGATAATTTAGGAAATTTTAATGGAAGAATTGATGAGGAAATCTTTCTAGTATATTCTCTCCATAATAAAGCTTATAGGATCTTAAATAAAAGAACAAATTGTGTTGAAGAAAGTGTGCATGGTGTCTTTGATGAATCTTGTGTAGAGACTAACATGCAGGATGAAATTGAAACTGAAGAACATGAATAGGAATAAGTTATACCACCTAGTCCAATTGAAGAGCAGGCTAGGGCATTTTTTCAAACACTTAGGGTGCATGACTTAGGACATGGCATAATCATCAAATTAACATATCATAACCAACTAAAATTCATGGTTTTCAACTCACATGCTAACATATTTTCATTAAAACACATAAACATTCCAACTTGGGAATTATACAACAACAACAACCACATGAACATAATCGAAACATAGCATAAATATCATAACTCATGGTTTAAAACTTGATTCTTGGGCTTCATGGAAGAAAGGAATCAATGAATGACACTATGCATACCTAAGAAAGGAAACCTTGAAGGTTCTTGAAGTTCTTGAATGGATTTCCTGAGATTGACCTTGATTCTCAAGGGCTAGGGTTTTGTTTCTTCGGAGAAAATGCTCTTGTTTTGGAGAAAAGTGAGTAAAATAATAGTTTTAAAACATTTGTACAAGCTTGACAAAGTTTTGTATGGGATGAAACAAGCTCCTAGGGCTTGGTATGAAAGATTGTAAAAATTGCTTTTGGAGAATGGGTACACAAGAGTTAAAATTAAGAACACTCACTTTTTGAAAACTAATGTCAAGGATATGTTGATTTTATAGGTTTATGTGGATGACATCATCTTTGTCTCTACGGATATCAACATGACTCTTCACTTTGCAAAATTCATGAGTAGTTACTTTGAGATAAACATGATAGGAGAAAACTTTTTCTTAGGATTTCAAATCAAATAAACCTCTACTGAAACATTGATTCATCAGAAAAAATATGTGAAGGAACTACTCAAGAGGTTCTTTATAGAGAAAACCAAGGAGATGAGCACTCTCATTGCCATTGCCACAAAACTGGACAAAGATGAAATAGGTCCATCAGTGGAAAAAAGTTGTATAGAGGAATGATTAGGTCTCTCTTGTATTTCACTGCAAGTAGACTCGACATTTTCTTTAGGGTTGTCTTATGTGCAATTTTCTAAGCAAATCCCAAGGAATCCCATATTAAGTTTGTAAAGAGAATTTTGAGATATCTCATAGGAACTACTAATCTAGATCTTTGATATCCTAAAGGAATTAATTTTTAGTTGGTAGGATATGTTGATGTTGACTATTTATGCTATTACACACTTTTTTGTATCATTTCTGATCTCTAGGTCCACCAAGAAGCAAAACTTTGTAGCCTTATCTAATACTGAGGTTGAGTATATTATTGTTGGATCATATTATTCTCAATTGTTATGGATTAAGAAACAACTCAAGGATTTTAGTATTGATGTTAGTTGGGTTCCAATTTTCTGTGACAATACTAGTGCCATCAATATTGCAAAAAATCCTATGCAACATAAAAGAACTAAACATATTGACATAAGACATTATTTTCTTAGGGACAATATTGAAAAAAGTCTTAAAAAGCTTGCAATATGTGTTTACACGGAGGGAGTTAAATCTTTGTTAGAGAAGGTAGTTAGAATTGCTGAAAAATTATGACATGAGTGTGATGTATCATCCGGGCAAGGCCAATGTAATGGCAGACGCCCTTAGTAGATTGTCTATGGGCAGTGTTGCTCATGTGGAGGATGATAAGAAAGATTTAGCTTGGGAAGTTCACCTTTTATCTAGGTTGGGTGTTAGATTGGTATATTCGGCTGAGGGTAGCATTTGGGTGCAGAGTAGTGCAGAATCTTCCTTAGTGTCTGAGGTAAAGGAGAAACAATATCAGGATTCCATCTTGGTCAAATTGAAGCAGTCAGTTAAAGAAAAAACTATAGAGGTTTTCTCCCAAGGGGGAGATATTGTGCTGAGATACCAGAGTAGACTGTGTGTACCATGTGTAGATGGATTAAGACAGTGGATTATGGCTGAGGCGCATGGTGCACATTACTCCTTTCATCCTGGTGCTACTAAAATGTACCGAGATTTATGAGAAATCTATTGGTGGAGCAGTATGAAGAGAGATATAGCAGAGTTTGTAGCCAAGTGTTCAACTTGTCAACAGGTTATGGTAGAGCACCAAAGGCCTGGTAGTGTTTTGAAATAGTTCAGTATTCCTACTTGGGAGTGGGAAGAGGTGAATATGAACTTTGTAACAGGGTTAACCCATTCGCATCGTCATTATGATTCAATTTGGGTTATTGTGGACAGATTGACTAAGTCAGCGTATTTCTTGCCAGTTCATATTCCTATACAATTTAGGATTATGCTAAGTTGTATATCCGAGAGTTAGTCAGACTACATGGAGTGCCCTTGTCCATTATCTCAGATAAGGGTACTCAGTTTACCTCTCAGTTTTGGAAAGGTTTTTAGAAAGGTCTTGGTACCCAAGTTTATCTTAGTTCCGCTTTCCATCCTCAAACTGGTGGTTAGGCAGAGAGGACCATTTAGACTCTAGAAGATATATTGAGAGCATATGTGCTTGATTTTAGGGGTAGCTGGGATAAGCATTTTTTGTTGATTGAGTTTGCCTACAACAACAGTTATCATGCTAGCATTCAAACAGCCCCGTTTGAGGTACTTTATAGGAGGATAAGTAGATCACCTATCGATGGTTTGAATTGGGTGAGTCCATATTGTTAGGGCTAGATATGTTGTTAGAAGGTATGGAGAAATTACAGTTGATTCGAGAAAGGTTGAAAATAGCTCAGAGTCGTCAGAAGTCATATGTTAATGTAAGAAGAAGAGATCTTGAGTTTGAAGTTGATGATTTAGTCTATTTAAAAGTTTCACCCATGAAGGGGAAAAGAGATTTGGCAAGAAAGGGAAACGTAGTCCCCACTACATAGGCCCCTTCTGAATTTTTAGCTGTGT
Organism: Capsicum baccatum var. pendulum; assembly: GCA_030864225.1. Taxonomy (NCBI): domain Eukaryota; kingdom Viridiplantae; phylum Streptophyta; class Magnoliopsida; order Solanales; family Solanaceae; genus Capsicum; species Capsicum baccatum. The sequence goes on from CM061551.1 coordinate 73,189,836, forward strand.
TGGGAAGGTGGCATATGAGCTTGAGTTGCCTACATATTTATCGTTCGTACATCCTGTGTTCTATGTATCTTTGTTGAAGAAGTGTATTAGTGATCCAGCAGTTGTAGTACCCTTAGAAAGTACATAGGTTCATGATATCCTCTCTTATGAAGAAATTTCAGTTGAGATAGAGAAACAAATAAGTCCCCCTAGTCAAGGTTCTTTGGCGAAATCAATCTGTTGAGGGAGCTACTTGGGAAGCAGAAATAGATATTCGGACCAAGTACCCTCATCTTTTTTCTACAGATTCAGATTCAGTTTAAGGTAACAAGTTTCCTCAGATCATCTCTTTTCAGTGTAAGTTTCAGCTTTATATAGCCATTTATTCGATAGTTCATGCATTTGAAATCAATCGAGTCATCCTTTCAGTTGTATATGCATGCTATGGCCTCAGTTTTCATCATCTCAACTTCGCTAGCCACATTCAAGGATGAATGTTCCCAAGGGGAGATATTGTAATACCCTAAATTTTTTCTAGCTTAAATTCATTCATAGAATGTTAAGGGATGTCTTCCCAAATAAGCTTTCCATCGATACCAAATTCACCCAAATCCGACACTCAGTGAAGAAATTAGGGCATTTTTATGTTGACAGCGTGCCAATAGGGCAGTTACCGCATCGCGGTCAAGGACAATTTCATAATTGTCACTTTCCAGTAGACCACCGTGATGTTGGCGCATCGCGGCGAGGTCCAAATTTCCATTTGTCAATTTCCAGTGAACATCCGTAATATTGGCACATCGCGGAGAGGTCCATTTTCCCAATTGTCGAATTCCATAATCCCAACGTGATAGGGGTGCATCGTGCTGAAGGCCAAAATGGCATTTATATAGGGCACCGCGATGGTGGCACATCTTGTTGAAGTTTCAAGTCCCAATTGTCAAAATCTAGTAGGACAACGCGATAGCTTCGCGTCGTGGAGGACCTCAATTTCCCATTCGTCAGTTTCCAGTGAGCCACCACGATAGTGGCACATCGCAGTGGCCCATTAAATCAGGACCTAGTTACGTTTTTCAGTTTTGTTTAGAAGTCAAAAGGGGTATTTTGGAATTTTTTCCATCCCCCAGTGTCGTCTAAACACAAGATTTAGGGCTTTTACAAGCATCTTATGATATATTTCTCAAGATTTCTCTCAACCAAAAAACCTTAAGCTTCAACAATCAACCTCAAGAATCCCAAGATTCCACCATCCTTTTTCCAAATTAATTCAAGATTCAAGATTCCCAACACAAGAATTCCAAGAACCATCATTCAAGAGCACAAATAGAGTCTCAAAAGGAAGGTTGTTCATCTAGTTCATCAGTCAAGGTATGTGGGGTTTTGAACAAGGATAAATCTTTCATCCTTGTGCCTAAACCTTAATTTTGATTTCAAATTTACTGAATATTCTATGATTACCCATGAAATTAAAGTTAGGGTCGATACCCAAATCCTTATTATTTTAGTTTATAAAAATATTATGACATTTAAGGCTCCAATTGCAAGAAATTTATATATATTCACATTTGAAATTATAAGATTCATATTATGAGTTATTTACCATTATCTTGACTGAGATTGTTGAAAGTTTTAAAGATGATTATTGAGCATAAAGTTTAAATCTGATTATTAATGTAATTATTGATGCATTAAACCTTTATACTTGGAGTCCTAAGTACCATTGATGATTTTATAAGGAAATTATGATCTCAAGTCTTATTGAAAAGTTTTGATTAGTGTTTTTAACAGCAAAGATTGATCCTTTGATCTAAGTTAAGATAGGAATCCACATTATTTATGATTTAAAGCAAGGAGAAGTATAATTGGTTTTAATTATAACCCCTTGTACTGTTTTAAGGTTGATTTCCTTAAAGTTCTGAGTAATAAGTATGGGAGTAGTATTTAGCACTGAGTTGGGTATGATTCCAAGGTTTCATGCCCCAGAACTATGAGCCACCGTAGGTTCTAAACGCCCATAGTGGGATAAGATAGTGATCACTAAAGTTAAGGTTCTATTTTGATGGCAAGGGTAGAACAGCTCTCCCCGACATGGGCAAGACGTCAGACTCCATGTCATCTCACATGGTTTATGTCGGTTAAAAGAAACTCCTTGTGTCCCAAAGTTCCAAGATTTTCAAAGCTTTTGAGTTTCAAAAGAAAAGAATGATAGAAAAACTTTTATAAGACTAAGTGTTATGACTCACTAGATTCACAAGTATGATTTGTTATGCATGATTTTATATTTTGATATTTTAGATAATCAAGATTATGTGAGTCATATACATCCACATGCATTTACTTTCTAATTATGATGATGTTTACTTATGCATTACACCCTCATATACTCGGTACATTGTCAAAGTGTTGATCTACATATATGTTTATATGTTACATTGTCTTATAATGTAGGTTCAGGTGCTCAGTATCATAAGTGTAAGTAGATCGAGCATCTCTATCTATACTCCCACAGTTGGTTAGTCCTCATGATTTAAGGGCCTACTTCTTTAGATTTCCAGCTTTCATAGTAATTGAGTTATTGTTTTCAGCTTAGCCCGAGTCAGTTGGGGGTCTGTCCTAATGGATCTTTAGTTTCTTAGTAGTAGAGTCTTGTTGGACTATGAGTTTAATTACAGACTTTCAATATTTGTTATTCACACAGTACCTAAAATCTATTCAGTTCAGTTTTTGGCATAATACAGCATTATTTATTGATTAGATTATCTAAAAGTAAGGTTCAGAACTAGTAGCAGGCTCAAAGGGTTATCTTGGGGCTACTCATAGCCTTGAGCACCGTGTGATGCCTCGAGATTAGATTATGGGGAGGTATAATTTAGCCTTAGAATTTCTAACTTACGGAGTTTAGAGAGGGTTTTAGGGTTGATTTTAGTTATTTTCTGATGCAATGGAGTAAATTAGGCATAAAATTATTGGGTTTTGTTCATTAATGGTTAATTTACCCTTGTATTCCGATAAATAACTAGTTAATCCATGAAATTGGTAGTTTTAGATGAATTATGATAGAAAATCCCTAGAAAGGGAAGGAAATCATTATGAACTTGACCTTGGGGACTAGGTGTGAGTTATAATCCTAGCATGTTAAGTTGTTTTATAAGTTATGCATTTATATGAATGTTCTTGACCAAGAGCAAGTGAAAATTATATGGAAAGGCAAAGCTTAAACTTAATAGTATTATAGTCTAATCTAATTTGTGTTATATATGCATGTTAACTACTTGGTCGTATAGCTTGTTGGTGCATGATTGTTTAGTGTGGTTTATTCAAATAATTTGCACCATGTTGTATTCTATTGACCCATCTTACGCTTATTATGAAATGTCTTGGTATTTTAGACATTCTTATACTTTGATGGTGGGATAAGATTAGAAGACCCTTGTGTCTGGTATTTAGGTACATGGATAGAACTTGTCCCTTACAGGTCATGGTTAGGGGGTGGTTATGATACCCATAGTTTGTATGTACAAAGTTTAGTAAGTTTGACAGTTCAATTAGTGAATCATGGAATATTTTTATATATGCTTGATATTGCTCAAGTTACTTTACTTGTTTGACTTGGCTTGATTGAACATGACTTGGTTGTATATGTATTGACTTGTGTTTTACTCTAAACTTCTATTTAATGTTTGTTTTGATAGGTGTAAGTTATTGAGCTTATGTTTTTATAAATGTTGTTTATCTGCAAATCTACTTTCCAACAAAAAAAAGGGTACCTGATTCTGATACTCCTACGTCGAGATACGAAATTTATCGTGACGCTGTGCAAAACTGATAAAACTAGCGAACCAAGATTAAAGGATTAGTTTTGGGGAAATATCTGGGATGATTTGGGTGAAATCTGATTGTGATTCCCGCTAGAGACGTAGCTCTAGTAATCTAGTTTCCAACCCAAAAAACGCCTCCTGATTTTGATACTCCTAATCAAGATATGGAATTTATCGTGACGCTGCGTAAAGCTGATAAAACTAGCGAACCAAGATTAGAGGATCTAGTTTGGGGCAATATCTGGGACGATTTGGGTGCAATATGATTGTGATTCCTTCATGAGACGTAGTTCTATGAGTCTAGTTTCCAATGCAAAAAATATGGCTCCTGATTTCGATATTCCTACGTCAAAATACGGAATTTATCGTGCCACTGTGCAAAGCTAATAAAACAGACATATCAGGACATTGAATTCCATTTTTAATAAATCAAACAACTCATATTTTTGTTCTCCCATTGGAGAATAAATATTTTTATGAACGTGTGGCTAGTACATGCTTACTGAAGCTAAAAAGGAGAACTTTCAGCATTGTTAAATATGAAATCAGATCATTCCAAGCCACTTTCTTATCGAGCAGTAAGGAAGTAATGCACCAAATAGTTCAACATCAATCAAAGTGACCTTTTTGGTCTGGCATCAAGACCATTTGCATAAACCTGCACAAATAAAAAAATTAAGATGGAACACATCTACAGTGTTGACCGAATGAAGCTTCTCGATTTTATGCGGATTGATGCAAACTACGTGAAGCTTCAATCTGGCAATAAGTGTCGGTACCAAAGGCATGATGCTTCGATTTGGCATAATCAACATTTGGGAGAAACACATCGGTTTAGTTCAACATGGCTAATATCGATGTCAATTTGCATGAAATTTGATTTTCAACCGTTGATCTTCTATGTCGAGATGCAATGAGTTTTCTATACCAAGATTTAAGAAAATAGGCAGAAATTTTTTTGCCAAGGATAGAAAAAATTTGCTCCGAGTGTTCATTTCCAAGCCGTGAGAGGGAATATTGCTTGCCAAATCCTCAAAAAAATGAGTGAAGCACCAAGTTATTGCTCATTGAAAACTACGACTCAAAAAATGATGCCTCAAGTGATTCCTGACTAATCATTTGGACAATGTTTGTATATGCTTGGTGTGATATCGACACCACTTGCATTTTTTCATGAACCTACGAAAAAAAAAAGCAAAAAGGAGTGATCACGAACATGCTATCTGGAGTCATGACTAGGGGTGCGCATCGATCGGTTCAGTTCGGTTTTATATATTATTGGTTCGGTTTATCGATTTTTGGCTTTTAAATATGTTAAACCAATAATCAAACCAATAAGATATTTTTTATTGATTTTTGATTTATCGATTTTTAGTCCTTAATGGTTCAGTTTTTGGTTTAATCAATAAGAAAATACTTATAAAATAGAAATAGCAGTAACTAACAAGAAAAAAAATGAATCTTAGTTGCAACCAAAAATCCTATATGATGTGTTTTAATTTACAAGAATCTTCAAGTTTGAACTAAATGTTGTTAGGAGAAATTAAGAGTTTGTATAATTGAAATAATAGGTTTGTTAATTTGTAGAAATTAAAGATAAATATATAATAAGTCATATATATATATATATATATATTCTTATTAGGTTATCGGTTTACCCAATAACCCAATAAGGAAAAACCGAACCGAACCAATAACCCAATAATTTTTTTTATAAAACCATTAAAAAATCGTTAACCCAATAACAATAAACCAATAATATTTTTATCGGTTCGGTTTATCGATCGATTCGGTTTTTGCACACCCCTAGTCACGACATGACAACTTATAGCATCAACTTCAAAAAATTGATTCTCATCAATACAGAAGGAGTTTGACATTGATTTTTGGATATGACGCAGTAATACAAGTCTAGTATCTTCAGAACTAAGTCATTTAGTATTTGGACATTCCTACAGTCAGATATGATTTTTACTCTGCGAGTGTTTGAAGTTGAAAATCAGGATAGACACTCCATGTACTTCTTCGGTCGATGTTACGAGGAGGTTGTATATTTTGCGTGACGTCCACCAATGCTTCCAAAAAGGTTGAGGTGCACCAGCGTTGTTTTCCAAATACATGGTCACAAAGAGGCCAAGGGATGTCTTTGCAAGGGTTACAGATTTCAAAATATTGTGGGTGATGTGATTTCATAACATTTTCTTATATAGAGGCTCCTATAAAGAATTTTCAGTTTGTATACAAGGAATGTTGTGGTGAAATTAGAAGATTAGAATCCACGGAAATTTCAAATTGTCAATCAGTTGAATAATTACCATAGAGGAGATTTCTTTGGAGGTGACTTCAATTCTTTCTTGAAATCAAAAGGAAAGCTAATATTTTTTTTCCTTTGGTGCATGAAACCAAAAGGGAAGTTGATATTTTTCTTTGGTACATGAAATCAAAAGGAAAGTTAATACTTTTCTTTGGTACAAAAAGATCAAGTCAACTTTTTTACTTCATGCATGCAATATGTCAAGTGAGGATTACATTGTTGTGCAAGTAAAAACTACTTAAATAAATATTAAAGTGGTGATTTCTCATGTTCATACTTATCCAAAAAGAGTAATAAAAAAAATCAAGTTGGTCATTTTTTTTAATACTCATGAAATAATATTGAGTTTGTACTCGATTGTCGACGAAAAATGAGGATCACCGCAAACAAATTGTTGGTTGCTTTGACGAAGACTTTCACGACATGAAAGTTCATCAAGGAAACTTTAGTTAGACCAGTCGCAAGTATTGGTCTAACTAGGATGCACAGATGAAAAAAATGCCTTTGAAGTCACGAGAATGAAAACACATTCATAAGTACTTCAAAACTCGCCGCCAAGTTTCGGCAAGCCTTCACGTCGACCAACCTTGAAGTAAGGGCCATCTGTAGACACGTAAAATTTATTGGATCAAATTCATATAAAATTTAAATTTGATCCATATTTTATTGGGTCTAAAATTATTTTGGGCTTAAAAAAATAATCAATCCATTTCATTCCTCATCAAGGTTCAACTCACTTTAAAGCTCAAACTCATCAGGTGACGTGACATCCTAGTCAAATCCAAGACCAACGAGACGTCATCACATGTACAAATGAACTGAAAATCTTATTCAAATTCAACAACCAGTCAAAAGGCGTTAAGTGTCAAAGTGACGTATTTCGGCCAATCACAAACGACTAGGCCTACCCCTACAACTATATGTAGGGGGTAACATAACATTCTAAGAGGAAAAAAAAGGGGAGATTCAGAAAAGAGGACTTTGACAAGCACTGGCATCGTCTGCATTGACTATCAAGTTCTTGCAAGGAGCAATCAACGGAGTTCTTCCCGGAGATTATTCCAAAGCGACAACACACTTTTCGACATTCCCAACGATTGAAATACATCTCTAGGAGTCCAAATATCCAACGATTCGAGAAACACGCTACTTAAGGTCTTCGGATCATTTCTAAGTTTAGGAGAGAAGAATCAAGAGTCACGGAATTGTACTCACAAGATTCATTTAAATAAAATTATGCTTTTTATTTATTTTATTTTTACTTGCAGTTAATTTTCAGCACAACGAAAGTTTGGTGCGAACGCTATTATGGAGGTAATTTTACAAAGAATACCATTATAATAAACGTCATTGTTGTGGACCGCTATAATATGTCATTTTTGTTATAAGCAGAATGTCATTATAGCTAAGTTAATATAACATGAAAAAATAATTTCAAAAAAAAAATAAAATTGTGCCACTATAATAAAATATCATTATAACGAGTAAACAAATCGTGCCACTATAATGAAATATCATAATAACGAGATAACATTATAGAAAGATGTGACTGTACATGTTTTAACTTATAACAGCAATCAGGCAATCACGGATGATTAAACAAATAAATAACGCATCCCTAAAGCACACAGGTATTATAACAACTACATTATATTATATCACCAAAAGAAAAATATCACAACCAAGCATAAAGATGCTTATTAAGTTCTCTAAGGGCAACAAATGCCTTTCTTAAAAAAAGGTATAAATATAAACATAAAAAAGAGTCAATGGTGCTACGTTTGAAACAAACAGAAAGACAATAACAAGATAATCAAGTGCCCACAAGAGTCTTCACAGCACTGGAAATCCAGCAAGACCATTCTCCCTGGCTTTACAGATGCCAGCAACTTAATACCTTTCAGTAGGCTTTACCTCCTTCAAAGATACGTGATGCAGCACCAAAGATTCTGGTTTGAAAGGATAAAGCTGAGGGGCTGCATGGGGAAGTAGAACCAAAAATCCCCGGAGCTGTATAATAAATAACCATGACAGGAACATATATCATAAAAGGAACAGAAAATACTCTTATACCCAGCAAAACAAAATATACATCCCAACAAAATCAAGCTGTCAGCTTGCTTAAAAGACACATTATAATTCTATTCCCAATTTTGTTTGTTCTCTTTTATTCCCTGTCTATTTCCTTCATGAGACTTCATTGCCACACCAGCAACAGTAAGGACTAGATTCATTGATTGGTTGAAGAAGCACAATAGCTACCAACCCCTGGGCTTCACTCTTCACTCCACAACAGAACAGTTAACTCCTTTAACTTGGATTTCCAACTGGCATTGGCTGTGAATGCTGAGCACCAGCTTGTCCAGCCATCTCATTGCCAAACTGCTTAGATGGAGTACTTACTTCAGTAGATGATGATATACTAAGATGTGCTCCAGCATTTCCATGACTAACAGTCTTATAATCAAATACAACACGTTGGGGATTTTCTACAAGTAAATCAGGATTAGAGTTTTGAGGAGATTGAGGACTTGAGATGGTTGAATTTTGCATTGATGGTGGTATGAGCCAATGAAACCAGTCATCTCTCCGCCTCAACTTTTCACCCTGCAACACGAGGAAGAAATATTATAAAACCCATAACAGTTGAGAGGCAAATACTACCATCTACTTTCCAAGTTTAGAATAACCACTATACTAATATTCTTAAAAGCATGTTCCTAGCTCTGAAAGCACTAAACATCAAGATACATGCGAGATTGTGGATGCAAATACTACCCACGTATTTTCATGGTTAACCCATCAAGCAATTTCCTAATTCTGAAGCACTAAACATTTCAATCAAGCTTATAGGACATCAGCACAAACTCAATGTATAATTCAAACAGTAGCAACTGTGAATGTCGGACACATTAACAAGGATGAATTGCAAACTGTGAATGTAGGATACATTAACAAGGATGATATGCAAGCCATAAATTTGTTTCTAGCATGACCTACTTCAAAGAACTTGGTATGCATAAGACTCTTGAATACATAAAACCATTTACAAGGGTTAACAGGCTCTAGGACACAAGATTCCATGCTCACATCTCAAATGAATGTCTATAACAAGTGCACCATTCTTTTACAACACAAGCACTTCACCCAAAACTCAAATAACGCATAGTGAACCTTTTCTTTTTGGCCAGACAAGGTACAGACTGAAACCCTAAAGAGACCACAAACCACATATAGAAGGAATACCTGCACTTCTACAACAGTAGAGGACCTCACAGCATTCAGTATCAGTTGTATATTATCTGTCAACTCCATTACCTGCAAAAATGAAAAATGTGGTTCTTATCTTAAAACCATTCGAGGTACTTTATCCCATGTAAATGAAATGTGGAACCAATCAATCAAGATAAAGTATATTTTGGATTCTTTATCAAGTTTAACCAATTTCATTCAGATTCCGCAATGTTAACAAAATTTTGGGTCTTCTACTTCATCTCTGTTACTCGATAATTTCCCCAAACACATATTCCACTTCTTATAGGACCAGAATTTCTTCCATGAAACACCTTTCCCTCTATTAGAATAGAAATTCATAAGAAAATAGATTTGATATATAGTGTATAATCATCATGTACACTGGATTGGCAGGCCAAAGTAAGGCAAGTTTTTCACAACAAACAAAGTTGCCACAAAAAGAATGATGCTAAAGCATTCATGTAAGTGAGGGTGCTCTAAGATATACTACTGATCGTTGATCTCAAAGGATATTCAGACTTCTCCCTCCGCCTTCGCCTCAATCCAAAAGATTAATCACCCAACATATGCCACTGCAGTGGCAGAAAAAATGATACAAAGAACATTCACAAAAACGCTATTATACAGACAGAACACCAGATTGAACCAAAATCATAGAATATCAAGTATTCAGCGGACTAGCAATATTTGAGTTAAGTGTTAAGTTTGTAATCGTTTATATAGAAGATGTGAATTGTAGCTCACGCTATTATAAATAAGTGTGGCTTGCATTCCGTTTTCATCAAATCCTCAATTCATCCCTTCACTTCTCTTATTTCCTAACGTATTTGGACAACCCTTCATATGATTTTCAGCTGTTGATATTTTTGACATAAGATTAACTTTTTATGTTATGCTCCTTGGACAACAAAAGTTAAACAAAAGCAGGCCCACACTACGACCTACTGTGGTCAGACCACATTGTAGCAGAAACACCCAGGCCCACCTACGACCTACTGTGGTCAGATCACCTTGTAGCCGACAACACCCACATACTGCACTCAAAACCACCCCATCAAACAGGCACTCACTCAACATTGCGCAGCTGTAACTTCTCTTTTTTTTTGGAAACTAGTAAATTCATTGCCCAGCTGTAACTTTATATGTAGAAATGGTGAATCCAGCAATTTCATATGCAAGCAGTCATTTCTTGTGCTGTCATGACTTTCTGCTCATGAGGCATAAGCAATTCAGTTTGGCAACGTCTATTCCAAATTAATACAATGAACATTAGTACTTTGAAAGAACATCTCGATAAAGCCCATCTGACATAAGTTATACTATAGGATGATCAAATCCATTGAATTGCTTACAACACCTGTCATATCACGGAACCTGCCGAAGAAACAGGACAACAGCATGTAATTCTACAAGTGTTCCACCCTGACTAGTTCAGATAATGCCAGGAATTTTTCCTCCCCAAGGGGTTAAGAGTTTTCATTAGTTTAGCTTTTTCTTCCTCCTGTAATACTCACAAGAGAGAAAAGGCAACAGTGATGAGAGAGAGATAAGGGACAAAGTGGTCTGGCTCTTTCCTACTGATTTTATATTCAACTATGTCCTATTTTTACTATAATACTGTTATGCTAATACTAAATCTTGAGGACAACCCTATAAACCTCGAAAACAAGATGTTACAGAAGACTAAAGAGGCTCACCATTTGCACCAGGAAAAAAGTACAAATAGAGAAGGAAAGTCCAAAGGATAAAATACAAAAATATCATCTGAGGTTGTCGGTCCCCTTCTTTCTCTCGCTGTTTGAGGAAAAGATATCATTGACATTTTCTAACCAATAGAAAAGGAGCCAAGACCATTAACCACGCTCAGCACCAATATTAACAGTTACCAACAATAACATAAATAAATATGTGGAGATGCATTTCAAAAGAATGAGCTACTAATACACCTTAATATTAGCCAAGAATTAAGGGTCAAAGAGAACACTCCAAACCTACTCACTTTCTTGAAGCCTGCTATTAGCGTAACTGGAACCCATCCATGTTCATCCATGTTCTGTCGCAAGAATGTGTCCTTAATTAAATTCTCATTGCTGCAACCAAAAAAAATAGGGATGAGAAGACTTCAGAATATTTATATAGTTAAGGAGTAGCTAAATAAGCGCAATTACAAGCAAATAGAACAAAGAAGTATCTACCTGAAATAATAATCTATCTGGTTCACTATTCTAGTATGCAACTGGGTATCTGGAACATGAAGGAAGATAGGTGACACAGGAGCAAGCATAGGCACTCTGAATGAATCAGGGAATGGACCTGGAAAATAAAATACAGGGGGAACTTCTGCATAGTGGTTAAAGTATCAGTAGAGAGAAAAAATGGGGTTTAGAAACTCAGCGAAAATATCTCGAGAAGTAACAAATCTCACCAGAGTAAACCATGGGAGTTCGATAGGGCTGCCCAGGCATGGGTGTTGGTATAAAAGGTGGAGGTGGAGACGTATGAGGTGGGCCCTCCATAAATGGCCTAGGTGGACCTCTTTGCGGCTGCATGTGTGAATCCCTATTCCCCCAACTTCTGTGAGGTTTCCAATCCTGATTCCGCCGTTCCTGATCACGCCTACCCCCATAACCATGATGATACGTGCCATCTCCACGTGGGTGTGGACCAGCATTGCTTCTCCTATTTGCATTTCGTTGATGCTGGTGGTCATTTCCACCATGTGATTGAGATCCCCATTGTCCACCATCCCTATGACTATTATCCTTTGAAGAAGATTCAGCACCAGAATTACCTGACTTTCCAGAATTATTAAGGACTGTTTCAACCTCTAAACCCTGTTCCTTTTGCTGAGAAAAGCCACCGTTTGCTGATGCATTATTATGGTTCGAATTGCCACCACCGCGCTTCATAGACCTTTGGCGGCTGGGTAAAACAGGGTTCAACATTGTATTAGTGTTCGCATTGCTGGTATTAGCTTGCCTATGAGAAGCTGATGCCATTCCAGTGCCCTATAAGATCCACATATAAATGAGCTTTTTCTGGAACTAGCTTGGACTTATTAATTCATAGACAAGCTGCTCTAGCATAAGGAGACAATAAATGATCAAAATAAAAGACACACCCGATAAAACAAGAATCGAAGTCAAGCAGCAGATAGAGTAAAACAAGAGCAATTAGTACGTCAGTTCGGATCAGTTAGGGCAAGTTAAGGAGAAAAGTAGTATTGGTGAATAACCTGTGATACAGAAACTGATTCATCAGACGAAGGGAATTTAGGTGAAGCCTTAGTGGATTCAGAGAGAGCAGGCCAAGAGACAGCACCCATAACAGGACTAACATCAACCGCATTATTCGAGGGTTTATTCCAAGCAGGTTTTTTAGCCCCGTTGCTGTTGGTGCCGTCGCCGCTTCCATTATCAGAACGCTCAACCTGAGCAGCATCAGAAGATGATGCTAACGAAGACACACTGCCTGCTATCGCCACTTCACAATCAGAGGAGGGAACGACTTGCTCGCACGAAGGAGGAGGTGAAGGGACCGCAACGGTAGATTCTGATTCGCCACAGCGAACAACCTGCTTCCAAGGAGAGGAAACGCCACGCCCGGCTGATGATCGCCGTGACTGCTGTGGACTATTGGGACCACCGGCGCCGGTTCCAGTATCCGATGTATCGTTACGATGAACCGGAGACATAGTAGGAGTAGCCATCAAAACTAGGGTTTGCTTGTACGGAAATCAAAAAACTTGCAAAAGTCAAAAGTGATCCAACACGGATCCTAATTAGTATATATACTTCAAAAATCCGTTAGTCTATCGATTATTCCCAAAAGAACAAATAAACAAATATCGAATCGATCAAAAGTTTCTACAGAAAGAGTAATAGATTTAGCATTAAAATAGAATGAAATAAATCGACGAATGCAAGTAAAAGTTAGAGAGGGATGACTGACTAAAAACAAACAAAGATGTTTTGAACGACGATCGGCTAGACACAGATCACCAAAACAAACACAGAGAGAGACGAGTGTATCTCTCTCTCTCTTCTTTCTCTCTCTCTTCCCTATGTATATAGCAGTACAGAAAACCCCAAGCCGAATTGTATTGTAGTAGAAAATTGATTTACGAAACTACCCTAGTTTTTTAGAGTCTACCTGCGGTGAAATTGTAATTTGACTCGCACAATTTGATTAGTCCAACCTGGCAATAAGTTATCACTGATTAACTCTTATACTCTGGATGGTGGTTTGCCATGCTACGGTGGTTTACACTTCGTTTGGATAGTGATTTACCGTGCGGTGATTTATCATGATTTTATAATGTATGATATTGTATGATATAATATTGTATTGTATAGTATATTATAATATCATGTTTGGATTGATAGTATGGTATTTATTGTTATTTAATAATAATTTTATTATTTGATTTGATAGTATAGTATTGTATTATAACTGATAAATTTATTAAAATATTATTAATTACTATAAATATTAAATTTATCAATAATTATTAATAAAATAATTTTCTTCCTACTAATTTGTCATAAATTATGTCATATAGATATATTAAGTTGTAAAATTTATGTAAATTCTAACAAAGTCATAAAAGAGTATATCAAAATAAATATAACTGGATTTATTTTTTATAGCAATAATTTTTTTTGGTGTTTTGAGACGTGACACGAACGACAAGTACAACGTTTGAATGCATCTTTTGTATATACTACGGGTATGTTCGGTATTGAATTCAAAAAAATATTTTCTAGGAAAATAAATTGTTTCTTACTTATTTTCTTGTGTTTGTTACGCAAATAGAAAAATATTTTCTAAAAATATTTGTATATATTTAACACAAAATAATAAAAACGAATATGAATAAGAAAAACATTAAATTTTTAAAAAAAAATATTTGGGGGTGATGATAGTGGAGTAGGAGGTCGGGGTAAGGGTTGGGGTAAGAAAAATATTTTAATCTTTTTTTAAGAAAATTAATTTTTTTTAGAAGGGAGAGGGGAAATTATTATTTTATGGGAAAGGAGGGAGCTGGTAGGGATGGTGTGGTGTAAGAAAATTTTCATAAAAGTTTTTTTAAAAAAAAAATAAAAAGAAAAAGAAAATTGGTGAGAGAGAGGGGGACTAGTAGGTAAAAGGGGGCGGGGCTGGGGGAGGGTAGAGTAAGAAAAAGTTTTTGAATTTAAATTAAAAATAAATTGGGGTGGGGTTTGGCAAGAGGTGGGGTCGGGTTGAGGTAGGGAGTGGGATAAACAAAAGTTTGAAATTTTCTATAAAAAAAAATTAAAGGGGTCGAGGGGTTGGTGGGGTGGGGGTTGGGTAGGAGGTGGAATTAAATATATAAGGTGAAGGGTAAAATAAAGTTATATAATATTAACTAAGGGCATAATTGAAAAAAAAAAACTATGGAATACGACCAAATCGGTGGTTACATAAAGTGAAGGTTTTCATGGTAGTCAAACCATGAAACTAAACCATACCATATATTTTAAAAAAACAATCCAAAAAAATACGATTCTCTTAATAATTATATCATATCATACCATGAAAAACCACCATCCAAACAGAGTACAAACTGGATTGTCATTTTAATTACCAACTTTTCTTGAGAAAATTGAAGGAAATGTGTCTTTTAAGTCTTCATTGTGGAATTAGTGACATTGACCAACTTAAAGGGTCAAACATAATTAGAAAACTTAAGTAAGTTATTTGTGGACTTGATTAATAATTTCAAAACTTTCTAATCTTTTCAAAAATACAAATCAAACCACACCCCTCTTCTCTCCAAATCAACTGTCTCTCTCTCCTCTCCTCTTTCTCTCTCGACAGTTTCTCTCAACTTCTGTCAACCAATAGTTCCGCAAATTTCTCCCTTCAATCCCCAGCATACTTTAACCTCCGGCGATAAATAATTGGACTTCAAGTTTCTTTTTGACTTTCAACCGTTAATCGATGTGACACATTGCTCTCTGGCGACAAAAACTTCGAGTTCTTCATCATCCCTTTTTTTCTTTCACAGGTAAAAAATTATAGCTTTTGTATTTATGAAGAAAAAGAGGAACTTGATCCAACTTCTCTTCTAGTATTGGTTAACAATTTCAATATTG
Source organism: Capsicum baccatum var. pendulum (assembly GCA_030864225.1). NCBI lineage: Eukaryota > Viridiplantae > Streptophyta > Magnoliopsida > Solanales > Solanaceae > Capsicum > Capsicum baccatum. Next base: position 73,205,321 of record CM061551.1, read on the forward strand.
TTTCTTAAATTTGAAATGGGGAACGAAGAAAACCTTAATTTCTGATATTTCTTCTCTTCTTTTTTCGGAGTAAAATATAATATTTTATTGTTATTGTAGTTCTTATTGTGGAACAGTTGATTCGATTTGTTGGTGTCTGGTGAGTTTTTTGAAGTTTGATTTTTATTGTTTGTATTTGTACAAACAAAACAACAATGTTGGTGTTTTTGGTCACTATTGATGTTCTTGGTGTCTGTGTTGTGTGTGTTGTGTTGATGTTGCTAGGTTGATTTGTTATTGTTCTTAGTAAAATAGTGTATTTGATATTAAATGGTGATATTGTTGTTGTTCTATTTGAACAAAATCTTGTTGTTGGTTTTTATTCTTTGCAACAGATTAACCATCTAATGCAACAGATGAACCATCTGATTCCACAAAAGAATCATCTGATGCTGCAGATGAACAATCTAACAGATCATTTATTTGCTGCGATAGACGACCTTCTGTTGGAAAAAATCTAAATACTATTAACATTTTATAATATTTCCAAAAAATCATTCATATGTTGCAACAGATGAATGATCTGTTGAACAGACCAGTCATCTGTCTCAACAGCTGAGTGATGTATTTTTATTATTTCAAACAGATTATTCATTCGTTGCAGCAAGTTAGTTATATGGTGCAACAGATGTGTGATTTGTTGAAACTGTTATCTTACTGTTATACATGCTAGATTTACTGTTATCCTTTTTTAATGATGCATTAATCAATTATAATCCTCTTAATTTTGTTGTTAATTTTAGATAATATGGCTCTCAAAAGGAAAAAAAAAATGAATCAAGTATAATTAAAGGAACAAGTGAAGCAACTAGGCTACATCCACCACTTTTGAGCCTGCTTTACAAGGGATAACTCAATCAGAAGCAAAAGATAATGAACATGAGGATTAGAATGTTTCAAAAGAGATGATCCAAATACTAATAGCCCTTCCACCGAAGAGTTGGTCAAAACCTTCAGCACTGATAGTTATCCTGTGAGAATGCAGTGCGATAGTTCCACAGATTTAACTGGTGATTTCGTGGTTAAGTCAGCCATGGAAAAATCTTTTAACGCCTTCAAAAAATACTTCGAGACCAAAAATTAGATGCTTATTTCAGGGATAATTGCTTTTGGTAATATCTTGATTTGCCGGAGGACAACAATGCTCTTTTTCAAATGAAAATGGTATATGATCTTCTCAAGCATAGATTTATGTATGAAAATAAAGATAAGATGGATGAGGTGTGGATAAATTACTGTGGCATGCCTGTTTATTTTGGTTGGAAGGAGTTTGCCATAGTCACTGGACTAAAATGTTGTCCTCCTTCTCCATTCCAAGTTATAGCTATTCTAACCCAAAGAAAGCACCCCGCACTCCCAAAAAAGGTAAAGGCAAGTCAAGTGATGGTGATGACTTGGTGTCCTTTGTTAGTCCAAGCTTTAAAAACAAAAATTTGATAGAAGCATTGAAAGGTAAAAGACTTTCAAAGAAGCACAAGCAATCATTGTACTTGGTTTGATTTGTACATAATATTCTTTGGGCGAGAGACGTTAACAACAACATACCACTTGGTTTAATAAAGCTCTCCGAGGATCTTGAGGCATTTAATAGCTATTCCTGGGGTTATGACAACTTCAAAATGACTATCAAATATTTATTGACTCCATTAATATCAAAGACAGTCAACTTATATGGCTTTCCATGGGCTTTCATAATAAATACTTCTTTTATTATGATTTATTTATTTTATAAATAATGCTTTTGATTTATTGGCGTTATTTTATATGCTTGGACATTTGAAGTCATTCCTTATTTGAGACAACAAGCGAACTACCAAGAAGAAATTTCATGTCTAAGAATCCTGAGATGGTTTTCTGCCAAAACTGATAAAAATATAAAATTTCTTGATCTCTTCAACCCCCCGAAGGAAGCTTATTGTCTAATTCTAATTAAGTTTTTAGTTTAATTAATAATTTTTTATATGATTTAATCGTCATTCTAGTATATGTACTAATTTATTTTAGATTGTACATCCTTGGCTTGTTCCGACCAATCAAGAGTTAAAATACCATTTTTTTACTTTACGATCTGTGCAAACTTTATCGGACCGTAAGGTCATTGGTAGAATAAAAATGGAATTGTTTGGAGCAATAACCATTATAAAAAAAAAATTTGGAGGGTGAACTTGTTGTTGTTGATGGTGTTAGTGGTGATGGAGCTGGTGATGGTGGTAGTAGTAGTGGCAGTGGTGTTGCTGATGTTCCCTTTATAGTTTTTGAAACAACAAACTATTATGACTATGATCATACTGGTTATACAAATTTTTTCCCTACTATCGAATGTTCTACATGCAAATGTCAAGACTGCAAGGAAAAAAATGATGGAGTGATTAATGTTATTAATGCATTAACTGCTTCTGTAAATGAATTGACATCTAATAGGGGTGTCATTCCATCAAAGAGGATTTCATATCCATACACTCCATTAGAGAGTAAGGCAACTAAGAGGAGAAGGAAAAAAATTTCAAGGCACCATCAAGCATAAAAAAACAAAATTTCAACTCCTCTGTCTCTATCTTGCACTTTTGATCAATGTAAAAGGGTCACAGGAGAGCAACATGAGCTGAAGAAGGTGAACATATATTATATGTTCCAACAAACAAATAGACTACATATCTGTTTCAACAGATGACACATTTGTTGAAAATTATCAAAAAATATATACATCTATTGCAACAATTGACTAACCTATTACATAAGATGCATTATCTATAGCAACATAGGTCTTGTCTGTTTTAGAAAATCTAACAAGTCTTCGCACTATTTCAATTTATACCAAAAGATGACCTATCTGCTGCAGTAGACGAGTTATCTGTTGTGACAAATTAAATCAAGATTCCTACTGTTTTAGTTTTTCTAAACAAATGAGTCATATGTTGCAATAAATAAATCATTTGTTAGAAATTATCATACAGGTCATCCTCTTGTTTTAATTTATCCCAACAGACGATTCATCTGTTGCAACAAATAGATAATCTGTTGGAACAATTTAAATTAGGAGGAAGACTTGTTTGATTTGCTAATACAGATAAGTTATCCTTTTTCATCTTTTTATATCTCTGTGATTAGCATTGATAATTCTGGCTTTTCAGGTAGATGTCACAGTAGAAGCTACAGCTGAACAACATAATATCACCAATGATATTCCATCAACTGCTTCCAAAGTTGAAGAAAAAGTGAAGCCTGTCAATTCGAAAGAATGAAAGAATTACCCATTTGAAGGATTCAACATCTCGGAGAAGACTCTAAAAAAACTAACAAAGCTGATCAACGACTATTCAGAATCAATTTTCTATGGGCTGTTAAAGCTTCATGCCGATAGGTACATAAATTATTTTTAAAGATATTGATTTATACAATTCTTGTTGTAAGAATATGACATTAACACATATAAATCATGCAGAAAATAAAATGGCGAGCACTACAAAGTGAATGAATTAGGTCTTGTTTTTGATATGTTCGACTTTGTTGTTGCACATCTCCGAATGAAGATTTGGTTCTATTTGATGTCACAGTTCTAAACATGTTGGAATGATGAGGTTTAAATACCATACATCTTACTATTAGTACTTTATTTAATTGTATCTGTGTATTAATTTTACAGTCAAGTAATCTGAAATATTTAATAATATGTGCAGCACATCGATATTATTTTTTACTACCTCTGAAAGAAGGTCAAGTTGCAAACACAAGAACAATACAAATATATGACAGAAAATTATTTGTACAAAGTTTACATCAATAATTTCTATGATAGGTATTGTCAACAACAACCAGAAATTTCTCAAAATGAGGAATGCTTAATCAACATCATCAAAGGTTTTAGCATTCCAGCTGGCTTACCTTGGCATTTGGTCGAAGAAGTGTATATTCTGATCAATTATGGTGATGAATTCCATTAGGTGTTGGCTGTTGTTGTTCTAAAAGAGAGGCACATCCAAGTTTACGACTTGATGTTAGGAAGAAGACATTCTGGGCCATCGTATAAGATACAAAAGTTGTCAAAAATATTACCTACTTACCTTGATATAAGTGGCTTTTTAGATCAAAAAAGTTTATACTGATTGGTCGATGACTGAACTATATCGGGATAAAATGGGTAATCCATTTGATGTAGAATATGTTGAAGGAATTACTCAGCAACCCATTGGTAGCCTGTAAGTATCAATCAAGTATCATGATTTAGTTTCATTTCATAAATTTCACAAGACTTACATTAATTACAAGATATGGATTATCTAATTTTTACAAATGCAGGGATTGCGGTCTTTTGTTGTCGTTTACGTAGAGTATTTGAGCGATAGTTACAAGTACCAAATGATGGACTTGATTTTGAATTACTCCATATAATATATGCTACTTTTTTATGAAAATACGGAGAAACAAATGCTCATAAATCATACGCAAGTGATATTAAAAATCCACAATGATCAAAGCCGAATTCCATAGCACCGGAGGAAGAACAACTTGTCCTTATTGAGTATATCTTTATAGCTTGAGTCTGTCAAAGTGATAACCTCTCCTTAGGAATTGTTGGCACCAAAACTTACATTGTTGATTTATTGGTTGAATAGATCATCTGTACCCATAACAATTTTTTTACATTTCATTTATTTATTGATTTATTTTACATAATTTCTTAAAGCTTCGATTTATTTTATTTTGTCTATGAATTTTATTTTATCCTTAGATTTGAACTTATTAATTGAAATGAAATACTAAATTCAAATATTATAAAAGATAATGTATCAATTGCAACAGACGACATATCTGTTGGAAATTATCAAACAGATTTAGACATATACTACAACATGTAGGTCATCTGTTGAAAATTATCATATAGGTCTTTCTACTGTTTTAATTTATTCTAATAGATAACCCAAATATTGCAACAGATAGACTATATGTTGCAACAGATAGTCTATCTGTTGCAACAGATAGACGTAGATATAGATATCTGTAGAATACAACAAACGACCAATCTATTGCAACAGATAAACAATCTATCAAAACAAATAGACTATTTGTTACAACAGATATACAATCTGTTGCATTATAAAAAATTAAATTTCATCAAACATGAAAAATTGTCACTACATGTAAAGTGACTTGAAATAAAAATTGTCATGGTGTTTGTGTTTCTACATCTTCTTTTTTTACATACACAGGCTCCAACCTTTTAGTCATTACCCCATAAGCCTAGACCTCTTTCATCCTTGCCACAATATTTTTGCACAGAAAGGTCGTTGAGTCTGTCATTTCTTTATCGGTTAGCAAACATTTGATGTGTGCAAGTGCGTACGACCCACACGTGGCACCAGTTTTATTTTTTGGAAGATCCTTGTCCTTGTTTTCACCTTAAAAAACCCATCTTTCATTCAACACATTCACTAGCAAATAATTCATCACTTTACTCTGCCTCAACAAGTTGGGGAATAAGTCCAATAGTGGCTGCATCTTGGTAAAAAAATTGGCCTCATAAAAAACAGGTAAGTTACAGTCATAAACCTTCATCATTCCATCCTTGAGTAGTATTTCAAGAGCCAACAAATGTTTTACCTCCATGTTCATGACAACAAGAATTTTCTTCACCTTGATCCAGTCCTTGTTGTGTGGATATGTGACGAGGGGTGATTTTTCCACTCATTTTTACTAAAAATTTGTGCACGTTACCTTGTTTTAAATAAATGAATGAGACATATTGGCGATAAAATGCACTAATACCCACTCTTTGCAGGCATAGATTTAAGGAGATCGAAACATATAGATTGGGACTGAAAATGATAAAAAGGGAGCAAAGAAGAGTGCAGCTGAAGACCTGGACTACATTAGCCTTAGTTACCACGACTGCAGTCCTCAATTCGCGGTCACAGTTAGTCAAGACGGTCAACACAGTGCAGTCACGGTACACAACCGCGGTCGCATGGATATAGGTGCGTGGATGCGGCGCGGACAGTCACGCGTGATTGCGGTTCAATGGGAATATGCCCAGGGGAAGATCTATAAAAGTACTTAGAAGAATTCCAAAACATATATAAGCAAAAATCCTTTCTTCTTTGGGTATTGCTTACCTCATAAGATTTTTTTTAAATTGAAAATTTGAAACCCTAATTGGGCAAGTGTGTAACTAATTTTGGAATCTTGATTTCTTAGCATTTTTGTGAAGAATAAATGCTTTGGATAATATTTATGGTATACCTCTCTTTACTTTCTTCATGAGTATCTAAGTAATTTAGTTTTGAGATTTTTTTGAACTAGAGTGTAATTTGTGTGTGGGTATTGTTGTGTTTTCATGATTATTGATTGTTGAGTAAGAATTTCACCATTTCTTGAGCTTATGCATTGGAATTTACTGGGTGAAAGCCCCAAATCTCTAAATGGGGTTGATGGGTGAAAACCCTAAACTCTAGAAACCTTTTATCATCCTTGAAAGAGAGATGAATATGAATATGAGGTAACCAATAACATCTTTGAAAGAGGGTTATAGGGAAACATGGCAATGGTGGAAAATTAAGCCCATAGTTTGCTCCCTTTTGCAATCCTAGAAATAGGTATGCTTGATTGAGGTTTTGGATGATTACGAGTTTCACACTTGTTAGATTCTCGAAAGAGCCAACGGGTGAAATTGTTGTGGTTTTATCAAAAGATTAACCACAATGACCTTCGACCTAGCCTATCCTTTAGTTAACAACTAAATTTCATGCTAAACCATCGTTAACCCACATACTTTTACCTTTAGGTAGACATAATCCCAAGATTTCCCCCAACATTGTTGCTTAAAACAAAAGTGTCATCTCTTGATCAATTGCTAAAGATTGTACAAAAAGTTTCCAAACAAATCCCCCATTTTATGTTGCATGTCATTTTTGTTAGCATTTTAGGTAACCTCATAGTAATTTGAACACCCATAGGGTTTGAAGTCTATATTTTGATCCTTGAGATTCGACCCCAATTCAAATAGGGTTACTTGACAACGACCGCCTCACCCCTCAATTATAGGAGTTAGTTGAGCATTATCAAAATGGCGCCGTTGCCGGGGAGTGAAATATAAATTTTTCTTGTGTGATGTCATTCTTACTTGAGAATACCTAGAGTGATGTAATTTACTTTATTTATTGTTTTTAAATCTTTTATAGGTGATCAATGGACGAAGCAATGAGCGATAACACAAGCAATATGGGCCGGGCCCTTCGATGCCCCTCTTGATGATGAAGGACAATTAAATGAAGTGGGACAAACAAGGGCAATTCGCATCCTGCCAACCAATGGGAATGGAGTATGTAATGTGACTAGCATTATGCTTTACATGTTGCAAATGAAAGGGTTGTATAGGGGTCAAGCATATGAGGACCCGAATGTCCATTTAAAGAACTTTGTGGAAGTTTGTGTGTCATTTAACATAGCACATATTACACAAGAATCCATCCGGCTTCAAATTTTCCCGTTCTCATTAATGGCTGAGGCGGTTTTATGGCTTTGCTCACTTCCACCCGACTCAATTACATCATGGGAAAAGCTTACCACAGTGTTTCTTGATAGATACTTCCCACCATAAAGAATGCTTCAAAAGTGGGATGAGATTGTGAACTTTTGGAAAATCAATAAAGAATCGTTGTTTGAAGCTTGGGAGAGGTTTAATGGAAAGCTATAGCAATTCCTAAATCATGAGGTCCCGAAAAAGATACTCCTTAAGATTTTCTATAAGGCTCTTGATCCATAAATAAAATGGTAGCGAATAATGCGGCGGGCGACTCTATAATGAGATTGCATCATCTTGCGGCCTTTTGATTGATAGGAGAAGTATCAAAACAAAATTAGGGTTGGCATACCTAAGATACCGAAGCTTTCAAAATCCTTCTACTACCTCCGTGGTGGCTAATGAATAAAGAAAATGAGAAGAAGAAAATGAGGAGAACATGGACAAAATAATGATCCACTTTGAGCTCTTGATGAATCATGTTATGGGAGCACCCGCGAAAGTGGTAAATGCTGTAGCACCAAAATCGAGATTGGAGAGATTGTGAACATGATTATGATCGTTATATCCCTCCTCATGATCGAGCTAAAGCCAAGGAATCTATTTTTATTAACCCTAAAAAGTTCAAGATCGAGGATATGTTAGCAAGGATCTTGAATAGAGTAGAACGTACGGATAAGATGGTCCGTGAGTTGAAGGGTGATTTCTCCCAACTCTCTCAAACAGTGGTGTCTCACTCCACCTCTATTAAGTAATCGGAGACCCAAGTGGGGAAAATAGCCATGCAATTAAATACTAGACCTAGAGATGGACTTTCGAGTGACACAATTGCTAACTCAAAGAACGACGCTCAAGTCCTAGAAATTGTCACAAGGAATGGTAAAGAACTTGAGGAACCTTTTAGAGGAGACGTGAGTGAGAAAATTCCCAAGGCCAAAGCAAAAAGGGTGATGCCTCAAATAAGAGAGGCAAATGATAAAAAAGAGATCGATGAAACCGATGAGGAGGTAGTTGAAGTTGAAAGGCCACAAGTTGAAGCAAGACTAACCATCCAAGTTCCTCCCCCGTTCCCTCAACGTTTGCATAAAAAAGAGGAAAATGACAAATTGAGGAAGTTCATGGACAAACTTAGCAACTTATCGATAAATACTTCGTTGCTTGAAGCTATCCAAAAGACCCCGGGTTACGCTAAGTTGATGTCCAAGAAGAAACTTATTGAATGTGATACTATTGAGGTCATTCATGGGTGTAGCACTATCATGGATAGAAAGGTTGCGAAAAAGAATGATGACCCTGGAGCATTCACTATTCCTTGCACAATTGGGACACATGAATTTGCAAAAGCTCTATATGACGTTGGTGCGAGCATAAACTTAATGCCTTTTGTCATATACAAGAAACTTGGTTTGGATACCCTGATTCCAACCTCTATGTTTGTAACACCCCGAGTCTGTACCCTGGATGCTACACTGTGCTCATAATCTCGAAGGACCACAAGCTAACCCATGACTGGTACCTGCTGTAATAACTGAATAATAATACTATAATATGCAGAAATTAGGTGGAAAATATGCCATAAGGTTCAATACTATAATTAAACTGAAAATGGTATAACAAATACCAAATTTGATACAGCTGTCTAAAAATACTCTAGTTTGAAAAGCCTCTAAACTGTCTGAAATATGGAGTTAATGGGACAAGTCCCCAACAAACTCCAAACTACTGAAATAAGCTGAACTACTAAAATAATAATCATGTCCTCGAACTAAGAGAACTCACCACTAACTCTATCAGCTGAATATGTGAACTGCTAAGTATGATCAGGAGCCCGTACATCTAAACCTATGATATAAAACATCATAGAGGTATGTGTGAGTACTTTGAATGTACTGGTATGCAAAGTAAGGTAGGATAAAATGCATGGTTTCATATGCATGAATAATACTAACTGTATGATGTGAGTATAACTGAATGAGAGTACATGCATGAATACGTAGACTGTAACTGAGATCGTGATAACACTGGAATACTAAATCTAAATACTGATAAACTTATATCTGAGCCTACTGATACTGAATTACTGATAGTTGAGTGACTGTATCTGATAGTCTTAATTCTGTGGAACTATACTGAGTTCCGTTCTAAACTGAGTGACTGTATCTAACAGTCCTGATTTTCTATAGAATTGGACTGAGTTCTATACTGATACTGGAACTGAAACTGAGACTGTGGGAAGTAATCATCTAACTGACATGCCCTTCACTAAACTAATTGGGGTCCAACCTGTAACCCCAGCTGGAAGGGTGTCAGTACCATGCCATGGGTAAAGACAAACTGAGTCACCCTCATCTGGCAGGTGCTCTGAACGAGAATGGTGTACCCTCAACTGGCAGGTACATCACCTTATTAACCCTCAAATGGCAGGTTGATGTCTCAACCTATGCAAGCTACGTAGTTCTGGAACATAAGGATTGCTTCTAAGGATCACACCCTCTACTGGCACGTGAGTCCCCATCCGTGGGTTCACTCGGTGCTGAATCCTACTCCCAACTGAATAGACACTAGGCTGGATTCTAGACTGTTCTAGGATGGACTGAATTATTTCTGATCATACTATATAATAGAACTGAATTGAGTTTACTGGGTTTCTTGGACTGACAGAATACTACTGAATTCTATTAACTAATTGAATTCTATCTATCGTGACATGACTGATACTATCCTTTGAGTGACCATGGCTCTAGGTAAATAGTTAAATTGTCAGGTATTAAATATCCCCAGGACTTGATAGCATAAATTATACGACATGGCATAATCTTGAAACATAATAGCTAAGTACTTGGTCATCGTACATTCGTTTGGGACATTCTAGCAAACACTTGCATGACATGAACTTGAATATATGCTGACATGATATAGTTTCACATAAATAATTCATCAAACACTTGAAGGACATAATCTATGCACATGACACTAAAACAACATGTAATCATCATAGTTCAATTCCATATTTACAACTTCAAGGGTTTCAACATGGTTTCACGTGATAATGCAGATATATCAATCAATTCCACATGAATCTGGTAGTAAATCATGAACTAGAAACCCCATTAACATGGTAATCATGAACACATTCAAATTCAACCATGAAATTCATCAAACTCGTAAACTTATAGTTAAAAGGGGTTCTTGAACTCCAAGGGTGGAAGGGAACCCTTGGATAAACACTTGACATACCTTAGTTGCTAAATTCCTGAAGAATAAGGGTGAAAATCTTGAGCCTCGGCCTTGAAATTAAATCACCTAGGGTTAATGTTCTTGAGCAATTTGAGAGAAAGTAAGTATATTTTGCTCAATGAGGAATGAATCTTGTATTTTAGGGCTAAATAGGGGTGGGAAAAAAAACCCAAATACCCCCCAAGGACGCGACTTTTAATGACTGAAAATTAGACTGTTGATCCATAGGACGACGTGCCACGTCATTGGCATCGCTGCGATAGCCAACGCGCTGCATTGAGTCCGCATCGATTCACTAGAAATTGCCACTAGGAGTCAAGGAAAAATATTGATTGATGCGATGGCCGCCGCGCCGCGATGAGATCGTGTTGATACACTATTTTGGATTTCCAAATATGGTTCAAATGGGGTTCAAAAAATATGAAACTCATCCAGGAACACATAATGACATTCCTAATCATGAATCAACCTAAAGATTGACATTTTAAGGCCATTGAGGCCACAAAAAAAAGTTTCCAACTTACGAAGACTAAATAACACTAAGTTTGAATACTTAGCAAAATTTTTCTAAGTCTGAGACCCCTTAACGAGCTTTAAAAAAAGACTGAGTTAAGATAAGAATTTTTTAGGGTTTTACGATGTGACTCTTGATTGTAGACCGATCTATAAAAAGGCTGGTGGGTTTATTATTTGATGTCCTTGCGAAAGTGGACAAGTTTATTCTCCCGATGAATTTTATTGTATTAGATTGTGAAAAGGACAAAGAGGTGCCTATCATTCTTAGTCATCCTTTCTTGGCTACAAGGATAGCCATTATCAATCTAGAACTAGGGGAGATGAAATTTATAGTCCAAGAGGATGAGGTCTCTTTCAAAATTTGCAAGTCAAAGAAGCAAACTACGTAGTTGTAAGTAGTATCCATGGTAGATGTTAAAAATAAGAAAATGAATGAAGAGGAGTTCAAAACCCACCTTGAGAATGAAGGAAGAAAAACATCTTACCACGATGATAACTAAGGTGCTAGGTAGGGGGCAACCCATAAATGCCACGAGAGTAGCTTGTATCCTTATTTGTTATATTTTTGTAGGGTAGACGTTATCTTTTACATATTAATAACCCATGAATTTGTGGAACTATGGAGTGCATTGGATAAGCTGAACAGGAGAGAAATGTGTCAAAATTGAGTAAAATGCCAAGCAGGGGAAAACAAGGGATCAGAATTTCTCTCAATTACCGCGATTGCGGTCCCTTGACCACGGTCGCAACCACTTCTACCATTTAACCCCTAGTTTACCTTATTTCACTCACACTCTCTTTTAAGATTGTACTCTATAATTTAGGAAATTTATGTCCAAGTTTGTGAGATCTCAAACAACATCCTTGCATCCCTTTGCATCATAACTCTGGTAGGTGACATGAATCTATGCCTTTACTTTTGAAACTAGGCCATAGAATGCATGATTAAGAAAGGGCCTAAAATTTTGATTATTATGTTTTCCATGTTGTCATACTTGGTAGTGTGATGTTGGTTGTTTGATTAAGGTGTGTACATAAGTGGAAAAATCATGAGTACCCAATGGTGGATGAAATAGATAGACAAATAAGGTATGCACACCAATTGTTCGATAAAATGCTCAAATAAACTTTCAATATTAATATTTGCTTTCTAAAGGGCGCATTTACACACTTGTTAACATTGTTCCAATGATCTTCATATGCATCCATATTGTAGAACATACTGTAGAATAAATTTGGAAGAAATCTGAACATGCAAAGTTGACACGCAACCAGCTTCAGGTAGCGACCGCGGTCATAGACCGCGATGGCAGTAATGCAAATGTGGTCCTGACTCGTGATTGCAGTAATCGAGGATAATTTTCTTCCATGACAAAAATCCTGCATTTCTAATTTTTATTCAAGCAACACCAAGTACATAGTCCAATGAACTCTAGTGATCAATATAACACAGTTTGCATGATTAAAATGTCATCGAAAGATATAATGTATGCTTAGTGCTTTCAGGAAAACATCATGGATAAGTATGATCACATTTGATTCATGGCACCCGAGTGCCACACTTATTACTACAGGGATCTTTCAAGACAAAGCTGCTCCCGAAGAGAGAAATTTTCTTAAGAAAAGTGTAGAGAAACTACCGACACTTCATGACAAACTTGAAGCCATAGGGTGGTGGTTCTTCACCCTGGATCCATGCATTGAAAATAAGCAATGGGTCCATGAATTTTATACAAATATCGGTGAAGTCTCTTTTTTTGAACCCACTCAATGTATCTGTCAAGATTCAGGGAAAACAGGTGAAGGTTGGGGCTAAACAAATCAGTGATATTTATGGGCTCAAGAATACTGACATGAGTGAATTCAAAGCAAAGGGGTGTAAATTATGGAGTTGGTTAGCCCAACGACTATGCCCCAAAAATAAAGTCTTATAGACCAAGACTAAAAGCAATATTTCTATGAACGACTTTACTTCCGAAGCCCGAATATGGTTGCACATCATCTATAGTCGAGTTTCTCCTTGCACCCATATGACAACAGTCCTTGAATTACGTGCTAGGATTATTGCATATATTCTAGATGGAATCTCTTTAGATGTTGGTCAACTCATGGTTAATGAGATAGATTATTTCAAGGACTAAGGCAGTACACATCTATTCTTCACCTTCTTGATTACAGAGCTTTGCAAAAGAGCAGGGATGGAAAAGTATTCTAGTGATACATGGGTGCGCCCTAATGCCCCCATTTACCTCTTGAGGATTAGAGGTGAGGGCACACCCATCAAAAGTAAGAAAAGAAAGATTGACTTGGAAAAGCTAACATGCAGTGAGCCTGAGTCTCATAGGACAGCCACCGCGGGACCTCTTGAGAAGATTAGAGTAAATATTGCAACCATCAAAAAATTTGTGTCTAGTTTGCTCCAAGGACCGGGAGATCCTTCCACTGCTCATCATTCTTATGTGTTATGTACCGATTATGAGAAGTACAAAAAGGATCAAAAGAATTAAGAAGCTACCATTGATGAGCTTAAAAAGGCCTACCCCTCTTTGTCGGAGTCACATCGAGAGCTCTGGATCATGCATGAAAAAACACTTACAAGGGATAAGAAGAGGGACGAATTCTTTATCAAGATATGGAAGGGCGTGAAGGGCCTATGAAAGGTTCTAAAGCACCAAGATAGACTTTCTTCTTCTTGGGTGGATAGTGATAATGAGGCCCAAGCTAAGTGGTCCGATCTTGAGGTAAAAGGTGATAATTCAGAGACCAATAGTAATAGCAACCCTTGATGCAGTTTTAGGGAGTACCCTTATCTGTTTTACCCTTGATTATTTATGCACTAGGGACACTACTATCTTTTCAGTTAGGGGTGTTTCCTTATTCTTATTCTTTTTTAAGAATTATCTAAAAGAGCAGAAAAGTATGTTTTGGGTTTTTTACTTTATTTTAGTTCCACTGTGATTGGGTTTCTAACCATGGGTGCAGGGGAAGTCTGAGTACCCATGGCACCGTGGCCATAGAATATAAGGCAAGTCTAAGTTCCTATAGCATTAATAATCTAGGATTGCATTATTATCAATTGGTGAAGTTTGAGTAACCATATGGTAGGTCACCCGTACTATTATTTGCAATATGAGATGATAGTTTGGGTGGTTTCCATGATTATAAAATTATGTGTGGTGTGAAAACAAATGCAAACAATCCCCCCCGTCCAATTTTTTTTTTAAATTAAGGCATGGACGTGAGCAACTTTGTGACAAAATTTTTGCCTCTTTCAATGATTTTGAAAGTTGACTTTAGAAAAATAGTGAATTCTACATTTTTGTCTCGAGCGGGTAGAATAATTGAACCCCCTGATAACATTCACATGCCATGTGTGTGAGGTTAATTGTCTTCATCTCATGTGCACTTATACCATCCAGAACTTGCTTCATTAGTATTTCAAAGCTAAATTTTGATTGTTCTTGTTTGGTAAAATGATCATAGGGCATCTTGTGATTTTGGAAGCCCACTTTAGCCTAAAAAGCCTACCTATGCATAATTATCCTTAGTACCACTTTGAGCCTTTGGACCTTTCTTTGGCAAACTAATTACAAACCATGACCATTATTTTTATCTCTCTTATGAACCAAACCCTCCTTGAACTTGAAAATGTAACTTGAGGCTAAAATCCTAAGTTAGGGTGGCAAAGGTTGATGGAAGAAAACGTAAGGCCACAAAGTTGTTAGTAAAATACCTCATTAGCTTGAACCACAAAAATAAATAAATAGAAAATAAATGTGTCCATCAAAGGAATAAAATGCGCGTAAGTTGCAATAAAAAGAAATGAAAGAAAAATGGTGCACAAAGGAAGCTATTAGTAGGCATAGGAAAATAAAGAAATTAAAGAAGAGTGGCCCTTAGCCAAAAATGAGGATTGAAAAAGTATAATGCAAATGTTCAAGGAGGGGTATAGCCATGTTATTCCCAAATGATATCCTGTCCCAACCCTAAACCTACATTACAAGTACAAAAAACCCTTTGTGATTCCCAACCAAGTGTGGTCATTGTAGTGGTGATTGAAAATAGGGGCAAGTCTATGTCATGGTACTTGTAAACATGGAAAATTTCTTGAGAGAGTGAGTGTTTGCACTTAAAATTCCTTGTTGCATGCTTAGTAACTAGGTGTGTGAATTTTTCCTTTCTTATGAGGAGGCATGTGAACTAATTAGGGTGGGTGATTTTGTCATCTTCCGCAAAATGAGATAATCAGAAGTATCGCATGATTGTAGTCAACAAGTGAGTCATTTCTACAGTTTTAGTGGTTGTTACATGGTTTCTACCTAAAGTCTATTGCATCTTTTGCTATTTCATCTTATGATGAGGGGAGTCGTTAAAAGCCTATTTGCCCATATGTGAAAAGCTTTTGGTGGTAGCGATCAAGTTTGAGTCATCATGATCATTGCATGATAGAATGGGGGCATACATATGAGTTGTTTCATACTAAGGGGTAGTGTTTCTTGATGACAAACAAGGTCTTAAGTTGGGGTTGTTGATGAGGGGTGATTTTTCCACTCATTCTCACTAATATGCACATTACCTTGTTTTAAATAAATGAATGAGACATATTGGTGATAAAATTCACTAATATTCACTCTTTGCAGGCATAGAGTTTAGAAGATCGAAAGATGTGGATTGGGACTAAAAATGATAAAAAGGGAGCAAAGAAAAGTACAACTGAAGACCTGGACTACTTCAGCCTCAGTTACCGCGACTATAGTTCTTAATTAGCGGTCACAGTCAGTCAAGATGGTCAACATAATGTGGTCGCGGCACACAATTATGGTCGCTTGGATGGGGTCGCGGATAGTCACACACGATCGCGGTTTAACGAGAATATGCCCAGGGGTAGATCTGTAAAAGTACTTAGAAGAATCCTAAACCATATATAAGCAAAAGCCCTCCCTTTGTTCTTTGGGTATTGCTTACCGTATAAGAATTTTTTTTGAATTGAAAGCTTAAAACCCTAATTGGTCAAGTATGTAACTAATTTTGGAGGCTTGATTTCTTAGCAATTTTATGAAGAATGAATGCTTTGGATAATCCTTATGGTATATCTCTCCTTACTTTCTTCATGAGTAGCTAAGTAATTTAGTCTTGGGATTATGTTAAATTAGAGTGTAATTTATGTGTGGGTATTGTTGTGTTTGCATGATTGTTAGTTGTTGAGTAAGGATTTAACCATTGCTTGAACTTATGATCTGGAATTTGATGGGTGAAAGCCCCATATCTTCAATTGGTTTTGATGGGTAAAAACCTTAATCTCTACAAACTCTTCAACACCCTTGAAAAATGAATGAAGGTGAATATGAGGTAACCCATAACATCCTTCAAAAAGGGTTATAGGGGGACAAGGCAATGGTGAAAAATTAAGCCTATGGTTTGCTCCCTTTTGTAATCTTAGAAATAAGTGTATTAGAAGTGTAACTCATGTCAAGAGCATCATCCTATAAATAGGGATGCTTGGTTGAGGTTTTGGGTGATTACAAGTTTCACACTTGTTAGGTGCTTCAAAGAGTCAACGGGTGAAATCGTTGTGGTTTTATCGATATATTAACCACAATGACCTTCAACCTATCCTATCCTTTAGTTAAAAACTAAATTTCATGCTAAACCATCATTAACCCACATACTTTTACCTTTAGGTTAATAAAATCCTAAGATTTACCACAACATTGTTTCTTAAAACAAAAGTGTCATCTCTTAATCAATTGCTAAAGATTGTACAAAAAGTTTTTAAACAAATCCCCCCATTTTATGTTGCATGTCATTTTCGTTAGCATTTAGGGTAACCTCGTAGTAATTTGAAAACCCATAGGGTTTGAAGTCTATATTTTGTTTCTTGAGATTCAACCCTAATTCAAATTGGGTTACTTGACAATGATCTCTTTACCCCTCAATTATGGAAGTGACTTGAGCATTATCAATATGGTCTTTTCCCTCTAACATAATTAGTCATATCTTCATCCTATTCAAACCCAGATACTAACAAATCAAATCCCGAGCTATCAGGAGTTGACGCTAGCTTAATGAGCTTATCGTACCTATCCTTGAAATTATTGTAGAAGTTGAGGTCCATTATCCTATCGCCAGCATCATAAGCATCCGAGTACGCTAATTGGTTGTATCTCATGAGGCGGAGAATTTGATCAACATAATCTGATATATGAAGATAATTTTTAAATAGGTTTGTAATTTTTTTTTAAAAAAACAAAGTGGAAGGATGCAACGAATGGTCCATTTTTTTCAGAGAGTTCTCTGAATCTATTAACAGATTACCCATCTAATGCAACTTATGCAACAGATGGGTAGTCTATTGCAATAGAACCACCACCGGTTGAATCAGAATACCCAATTGTTGCAATATATGACACATCTGTTACGTAGCTTCTTCTTTGTGGAGTAGATTAGAAGGCTAGGTTAGGAAGGTAAACTTACTGTGTCCACGTACCACACTTCCATATCTGTCATCTTCTTAAAGTCTTGTGGAAAAAGGTATTCATGGTGAAGGTTTTTATTCGCTGCTTGGAATTTATGGTCTTTCTCAGAACAACCTTCTATTTGGCGTCAAGTTTCATGTATATGTCCACTTTCTTCAATGGTCCCTGAACTTCATCAACTTTTAGAGGAGGAGGAGTTGCAATTTTTTTGGTTTCATATTTGAGCGTATATGTCTAATTGCTTTTTTCTTCTTTCTAACCTCCACTGTAGTGCTCTCTTACTTTCTTAGATGGTATGACACCCCTCTAGGATTTCAATTCCTCAACAATATTAGTGGGAGCATCTATTTTTTCAATGAGTTTATCCTGTCTGTCCATGCACTCATTGCATTTGCATTGCGAATATGAGGGCAAAGGGGGTGAGAGGGACCACTATAAGTGGTGATTTCAAATATATTTATTTTCTTATTGAGCATCAACATGCTCATCATCACGACTGGTATCAGCATCAATATCAACATGGCTACCACCAACATCAACAGCTCCACCAGCAACACCCCTAAAAGCAGCACCTGAACCATTGCAGCAGGTTGGTCATAAAGAGCCTCAACATTAGGCTGACCTTGCCTAACTGCTTTTCTTATGGCTATTGCTCCTGCCAATTTCTTCTCTATTAGCTTTACCATTGGGTCTGTTATTGTATCAATAAGACCTGGAGTAATAAAAAAGTCATCCCTAACTCCTTCTTAGTAGGCACGATCCATGTATGCACAACATAAAAAAGGATAGATACTTTTAAATCAAATAATAATTTACAGTCAGTTGAGTAATATGTTAACACAGACAACTTATGCCACAAATGATCTTTTTGTTGAAATAGACGATTCATATATTGTAATAGATTAACCATCTGTTGCATTAGATTATCCATCTATTGCATAAGTTACAGTGGATGGTTAATCTATTAAGTCAGGTTCAGAGAACCAAGGCAACAGATGGGTAATCTGTTATGAAAAATAACTCATCTATTGCAATAGATTACCAATCTCTTGCACTAGATGGGTAATCTGTTAAGATAAATTGCAATAGATTACCAATATGTTGCGATAAATGGATCATTTATTTCAATATCATTCTTTGAGTCAAATTATTTTACTTGAAGGAAGACTTACTACATTATCTGGAGGGTTAAAGAGATCAACCTCCTTAATTCTTGCATTGCTCTTTGCAGCCAACCACCTAAGGATCCTTGGATGAGAAACCTCATTCGTTGAATCCTTAACCTATTTTTGGAGAGGAGGAATGACTTTAAATGCCCAAGCCTGAAAAATGTAAACAGGAAGTAAACATAAAAAAAGTCATAATAGTTATTCAGTATAATTATAAGTAATCCAAGCGTAAACAAATAGTGATTAAATTTACCATAAAATCCCAACAAAAGTCGTATAAGGAGATCGTCTTTGGGGATAGCTTTATCAATAAATATTTGACAGTCAACTTGTAGCTGTCATATCCCCAGGGATAATTGTTGAATTTTACAAAATCCTCAGCAAGCTCCAACAAATCATCTTCTATGACTTTGTAGGTGTCCCTAGACAATATAACAGAATGTATAAACCAAACTAAGAACAATTGCTCCTTGTACTTCTTTGGTATGGATTTATCCTTGAGATCTTCTAACAACATCATGGCTTTGTATCCACGTCTAGCAATGTCCAACAACCCATCTATTTTTTCCTTGCGTTTGTTGGTTTTGGTGGGTGGTCGCTTGGACAATGTGTTGTCTTTATTTGATGGTGATGGTTTGACTGTCCTACTTTTCTTGGACTTTTTTTGGGGTGTTTCCTTGATGAGAGATTCTTTTGGATGATCGCATCTCAAGCCTGTCACTATGGTAAACTCTTTCATGCCAAAACAAACCGGCATGCCGCAGTAGTTGATCCAGATTTCATCCATCTTTTTGCCCCCTTTCTTTAAATCTTTATCATCCCACACACAATTGATCCTGTGTTTGAGAAGACCATACGCTATTCCTATTTGGAAACGGGCATTGTTGTCCTTAGGCAGCTCCAGAAAGTATCCAAAACAGCTCTTCTTAAAAAATTCCTCTAGTTTTTCTTTCTACGTAGTATTCTTATATTCATCAAAAGGTTTTCCGAACTAAGATTTAACTACAAAATCACCAGTTAGTTCTGTAGGGTAATTTATCAGTATGTCAAATTGAAACCTGTCACTACTACTAGTTTTTAGAGGATCGTGCTATGATTTTGATCTTAATTCACCCCCATCGGTAATGCATTATTATCATGCTAATCATCATCATCTTTCTCACTTTATACTTCCTCCTTTTCTTGTTTATCTTTTTTTTTCTTCCTTCTCACTTTTATTTTCCACACTAGTCTCTACATACCCATCTCCACCCCTCTCAATATCATTTTCATAACTCTAATCATCTTCACTTTTTCCTGACTGAGAATGTTCAGAAAGTTCCTTCAAATCTATCTTTACTCTAGCCTTTTTTGTTAGGTGGTTAGAAGTTGATCCACTTTCAATTTTTTTTTCTTTTGGGAGATATTTTTTACCTACAGATTAGAGAAAAACAAAAAATACATTACGATTGATGTCTGGATAATTTTTTTAAAAAGGTAAGACTAGATTTAATAAACTTTTATACACCATATTACAAAAAATTATTTCAACAGATAACCCATCAGTTGGAACAGATGAACTATCTGTAATGACATATGCACCATCTTTTGTAACAGATGAACAATTTGTTGGGGAAGATCAAAATAGTCTTGCTACTGGTTTGTTTTTTGCCAACAACTAAAACATTTGTTGCAACAGATGGGGAATCCGTTTGAAAACCTATTTTAATATCTCCCAATAGATATTCCACCTGTTGCAATAGATGGATCACCAAGGCACCAACACCAACACCAATACCACCACCAACACCGCTAATACTAATAATACCAATACCAATGCTACCAATACCAATACCAATACCAACACCAACACCACCAATACTAACACCAACACCAAGACCACCAACACCAATACCAATACCAATATCAGTACCAATGCCACCAATACCAATACCACACTAATATCAATACTAATCCCATCAACACTAATACCAACAACACCATCGATACCAATACAAACACCACTACCAATACCACAACACCACCAGTATCACTACTAACACCACCACCAACACCATCAATAACACCACCACCAGCACCAATACCACTACCACCACCAATACCACCAACACTACTAACACCATCAATACCAGCACCAATACCAACACCACCAACACCACCACCAATACCAATACCACCAATACCAATACAAAAACTAATGCCACCAACACCACCACCACTAATACCAACACCATCAATACCACCACTAATACCAACACCATCACCAACACCACCAATACCACCACGATCACACTATCCAATAATAAAATGATAGTCAACAAAATACTATGCTAAAAACTAGGATTTTCTTGGGTTCTTCCTACATTTTTAGCATCAAAACTCAAAATTATTAACCCATTCTCGAAGATAATACAACTAAAATTCTTCTTTTTTATCATTAACTAAACGCCTTAATTTTTAAGAAAAAAACAAATGTAGGCTCTTCTCAAACTCTTTTACCTGTAAAAAGAGCAAAAACGATGGATACAAGAAAGAAGGAAGTCAAAAATAACAATTATGTGGCCGGAAATTGATGTGAAGGGTTGAGCAATATGTTGAGTAGTTGTTGTTTGTATTATTGGGAGAGAAAGAAAAGAAAGAGAAGTCGAGATTTAAAGTGATGAAATATTTTTTCCGCAAATGGATGATTTGTATGGGTTAATTTGTGTTTTGGAAAAGAATGAAAAGTTTTGAAAATGTTAAAATGGTCCGAAATGATCTTAATTAATTTTTTAAAAGAGATAAATTTTAACTATTTCATAATAAATTATACTAATTTCACAAAAATTAGTTTTCAGTTATTAAATTCAGTTGGAACATTAATGAATTTAATATTAGCTTAATAATAATTTGATATGAATTGTTTCAACTCAAATTGATCAATTACTGACTCTTGCCAGGATGAATGCAATACCAATATCATGCAATTGCAATGATCAATTGAAATTGTAGTTGAATCTATCAACCCATCCCTAATTGTATCTAAATCAATTTAGATATTTTAAACAATGGCTTGATATGATTTCTTTTAACTCAAATCGATTAGTTGATGACTCCTGTCAAAACGAACGCAATACCAACATCATGCAATTGCAATGACTCAATTGAAATTGTAGTTGAAACTATCAATCCATCCCTAATTATAGCTAATTTAATTTATATATTTCAAAAAATGGCTTGATATGAATCATTTCAACTCAAATTGATCAGTTGATGACTTCTGTCAGGACGAGCGCAATACCAACATCATGCATTGCAATGACTCAATTGAAATTATAGTTGAACCTTTCAAAACATCACTAATTATAACTAAATCGATTTAGATATTTTAAATAAAAGCTTGATATGAATCATTTCAACTCAAATTGATTAGTTGATGACTCTTGTCAAGATATATGCAATACCAATAATCACACAATTGCAATGACTCAATTTAAATTATAGTTGAACCTATCAACCCATCCCTGATTATAGATAAATCATTTAGATATTTCAAACAATGGCTTGATATGAATCATTTCAACTCAAATTAATCAGTTGATAACTCATATCAGGACGAACACAATACCAACATCATGCAATTGTAATGACTCAATTGAAATTGTAGTTGAACCTGTCAAACTATCCCTAGTTATAGCTAAATTAATTTAGATATTTTAAACAATGACTTGATATGAATTATTTCAACTCAATTTGATCAGTTGATGACTCTTGTCAGGACGAGCGAAATACCAATATCATGCAATTACGATGACTCAATTGATATTATAGTTGAACATATAAATCCATCCATAATTATAGCTAAATAAAATTATATATATGAAATAATGACTTAATATGAATTATTTCAACTTAAATTAATCAGTTGATGACACTTGACAGGACAAACGCAATACCAACATCATGCAATTGCAATAACTCAATTGAAATTGTAGTTGAACCTATAAACATATCCTAATTATAGCTAAAGAATTTTGATATATCAAACAATGGCTTGATATGAATCTTCTTAACTCAAATTGATCAGTTGATGACTAATGTCAGGACGAATAAAATACCCACATCATGCAATTACAATGAATCAAGTAAAATTGTAGTTGAACCTATAAACACACCCCTAATTATAGCTAAATTAATTTAGATATTTCAAATAATGGCTTAATATGAATATTTTAACTCAAATTAATCAGTTGATGACTTCTATCAGGACAAATGCAATACCAACATCATGCAATTATAATGACTCAGTTGAAATTATAGTTGAACCTATCAACTCATCCCCAATTGTAGCTAAATCAATTTAAATATTTCAAATAATGGCTTGATATGAATCATTTTAACTCAAATTGATTAGTTATGACTCCTATCAGGACGAATGCAATATCAACATCATGCAATTACAATAACTCAATTAAAATTGTAGTTGAACCTATCAAACCATCCCCAATTATAGCAAAATCAATTTATATATTTCAAATAATGGCTTGATATGAATTATGTCAACTCAAATTGACCAATTGATAACTCCTGCCAGGATGAACACAATACAACATTTTGTAATTTCAACGACTCAATTAAAATTGTAGTTGAACCTATCTACTCATTCCTAATTGTAGCTAAATCAATTTAGATATTTCAAATAATGACTTGATATGAATCGTTTCAACTTAAATTGATCAATTGATGACTCTTGTCAGGATGAATGTAATGCCTACATTATACAATTGCAATGACTCAATTAAAATTTTAGTTGAACCTATTAATCCATATCAAATTGTAGCTAAATCAAATTAGATATTTCAAATAGTGGCTAAATATAAATTATTTTAGGACTAATCTGTTGCAATAAATGACACATTTGTTAAAAATTATCAAACAATTATAGGCATCTATTAAAATAGATGTTCAACCTATTGCAACAAATAACTTTTCTATTGTAAATTATCAAATAGATAAGGAAATCTATTTCAACAGATGACTTATCTGTTATAAATTATCAAAAAAACGTTGTCATCTATTGCATCAGATGACTGATCTAGTGGAAATTCTCCTACAGATATTGACATCTATTGCAATATATGACTTATCTTGTTTAAGATCTTTTTTTATTTTAAAGTAATTTTTTGTCCAAAATATAAAAGAAAAAAACTAAGGCGATAAAAAATATTTATTGGATAACTCAAAAATATCCTCCTTGAGTTGTCTTATCTTGTCTTTTCAATGTCACCGTCACCGTCTCCTTGTTCTTCTCAAAGCGTTTCACCACCACAAATTATTAATTTAATGAATATTTGAGCCCATTTCTATAATTAACTCTCCTTCATCCATAAAATAATTCATCTCTCTTGTCTTTAGGGTAATCTCAACCGTCTCTTTTTTTCTCTCTTTTCTCTCTTTTCTCCCCTCTTTTGCCTGAGGATCCTTTTGGATCTCAACTTATCTATATCTTTTCTCGACTAAAATTGGTGTTGTGATCCCTTTACTTTTGACATGGCAGGTATGGTTTGCTATCGCTCTTTCTTTCTCATCTTCTTCTTTGTATGTTATTTAAATTAGTTATTTACATCTGTTGTTTTTATTAATTTACCCATTACCAATAGAAAATTGAAGGACAGGTGTCTTTTAGGTCTTGAATGAATGAATCATTATTTTTATTAAAATATGTGAAAAAAGTCATTTGTTGGGAGAACCTAAAAAACCTTGTTGGTAGTATTATTTTTGTTTGTTTCTTTATTGTTGATGCTGTTGTTGATGTTGTCAGAACATGTGGTGTTGGTGTTGTTGATGGTGTTGTTTCTTTGTTGTTGATATTGTTGGTGGTATTGGTGATGTTGGTGGTGTTGGAACATATGGTAGAAGATATTAGAGGTATAAGCTAGAGTAAAGATGGGTTCGGAGGAATAAGCTGCTTACAGATGGAACCACTTCATATGTTGGAGGTATGTGTTAATGTCATATTATTGTGAAAACACACATAGAGTACACTGATTTTATGAATGTTGTTCTTACCGTTAGGCATTAATCATTTAAACAAGATATTGCATTTTACAGTTAAGATTGATATGTTCAAACTGATAAGGCTGAAGGACTAAGTAGGTGGTGTAGATATGATGTTATGGTTTAATGATGGTTTTGCTAATGTTTATGTGTCCTGTTTAGAGAAAGAATCAAGTTTTTGGTGGTAGTGTAAAGATTCAATAATGATTGGACTGATTTTAAGGGTTCAATGGACTTTTGAAAGGCCTTCGAAGCCTCGCACTGCTACAAATAAAAATGAAAATAAATATAGTTATTGTCCTGGTCCAAATTTATATGGATGTGTTGCTTAAGGTGATTATTATACAATAGAAATTGCTTGGGAGAATATCTTCTAGGGAAAATAGAGGTGCTGAAGACTATATATCAACTCAAACCTTGTTAAAGAAGAAACACAGGGTAGCAAGAAATGTGTAGTGAATCTGGACAATGAAATTTACATGAAAAATGAAAAAATTGAATGAGCTGAAAAAATAAAATTGTATCCAAACATGAAAATAAATCACTCGTTGTTGAAAACAAAAATGGTGAAGCGGATTAAAGCTGGACACTTTGCTAGGTAACTACAACTAGTTAGCGTGTCTTGAATGATGACCCACAAAGTGCACGATCAGAATTCAAAGGAAGCAGCTTAGTGAGCACTGAGAGGTGGTAAGATGGTCCTCCAAGAACTTACCTTAAACTAACAACTCCTGAAGTAAAAATAAGAGATCAATCCAAGGTGGCAATTTCTGAAGTTAAACTTGCATCCTAGGCCTTCTGCTTATGGTTCTGGTCAGGTCAAAGGAAGTGGAAACAAAAAGGCATGGGATTTATGCCCAACTTCAAATCCTTTTATTTCTATTGCTATTGACCTGATCAGAACCACAAATACAAGGCATGAGATACAAGTTAGACTTCAGAAATTGACACCTTAGCTTCTCTCTTTTTTACTTTAGAGGTTCTTGGTTTAAGTTTCTGACCATCTTAAAAATCATCAATGCTCACCAAACTTCTTCGTCAGAGTTCTCATCCTACACTTTGTGGGTCAACATTCAGGCCACACTAACTAGTCGCAGTTACCTAGCAAAGTGTCCAGCTCCAATCCACTTTACCAATTTTCTTTTCAACAATAACTAAAGGATTTTAGTTTTTGGATACGCTTTCACA
Source organism: Capsicum baccatum var. pendulum (assembly GCA_030864225.1). Classification (NCBI taxonomy): domain Eukaryota; kingdom Viridiplantae; phylum Streptophyta; class Magnoliopsida; order Solanales; family Solanaceae; genus Capsicum; species Capsicum baccatum. The sequence goes on from CM061551.1 coordinate 73,231,498, forward strand.
TTTGTAGCTCATTCAAATTTTTTATCTTTCAAGTCAATTTGATTGGCTAGATTGGCTGGAAGTTCCTTGTTTTCTCCCCTGTGTTTCCTCTTTAACAAGATCTAAGTTGATATATGGTCTTCTCCACATCTCCTTTCCCGCGCATATATTCTTCCATACACCTTCTATTGTATAATTCTCTCCGAGCAACCCATCCATATAAATTTGGATCAGGGGAATTTCTATTGGTTTCCCGTTCTTGTTTGCTGCACTAGGAGGCTTCGAAGGCCTTCTCAAAGTCCATTGCACCATTAAAACATGTTCAATCACTATTAAACCTCTACAATGCCATCAAATGTTGATACCTTCTAATAACTTGATGCATAAATATGAGAAAAACTATAATAAATTGCAATAGTTTATCGATACCACCTCCTTGGAAGCCTTCGACCTTATCAGTTTACACCTATTAAACTTAACTATAAAATGCAGGATCTTGTTTGAGGGATCAATGCCTAATCGGTAAAAAATTGCATTCACGAAATCATTATACTTTATATGTGTTATCATAATAACCTGATCAGTAATACATAACTTCTACACATGAAAGTGGATTCATTCATCTGCACGCACCTTAGTCTTCCTACCCCATCAATGTCAAATAGTATTTAATCTTTAGTTCCCATCATAAAGTAGTGTACAAAACTACGGAGGCTCAAAGAGTAGCCATCTTCAATGTCAAAGGACTATATGCTTATTAAGAAAAAACAAGCGCTACGTATGTAATGCACCATGATCGTTGTAACAGTAAACTTGTATTGTTTTTTATATGGACTTTGATAATTTTAACTCATTGTTGGGGATATAAATATTATTATTTATTATACAAAATATATTTTTATTAACTTGTGCATCAATAAAAAGAGGTAAAAAGGAAACTAAATACAACATACTAAAATAAATATTTTCAACAGATTACCCATGTGTTGCAACAGATGGACATTGGCTGGAAGAACACAATACAAATCTTCAGTATGGATTGCGTTCAACCAACAGATGGCCAATATGTTGCAACATATGGGTCATCTATTGGAAGACCCCTCTTCTTGCAATAGATGGCATATCTGTTGCAACAGATCTACTGGAAGAATACAATACAGTTCTTGCCACTGGTTTGTGTTCTTTAAACAAATGAAAAATATGTTTCAATAGATGGTCCAACCATTGGAACAACTGACTAAAAATGGTTATTAAATAAAAAAGGGGTTATTGAAAGGGTAAAAAGTCATGACTTTTTGATTATTTAATAAAGAAAAATGGTTCATAAATAAATAATAAGAAAATAAATGATAAACATGATTTAAAACCTTAAAATATAGTTATTTAATTTTAATAACTGGTGTTAATATTAAATAGGCAAAAAGTCTTGACTTTTCACCTTTTTTTGTTTTTTAAATCTATTTTATTAATTTAAATAATTGAGAAGTCATTAGTTTGGATTAATTAAGGTATATGATAATTATAAAAGAGGTGAACAATCATGAATTTTTGTCTAATACATTCAAAATAGTTGATGAATCAAATTTCTCATTCTTTGCAACTGATGAATCAACTGTTAGAAGTAATCAAAATAACTTCTCCAATAGATGGTCCATCTGTCGAAACGGATAATCCATTTTTCGCAATAGATAACTTATCTGTTGTAACAGATGGCTCATCTATTGAACACATGGACCAATTATTGCAATAGATGGTAAATCTGTTGTGACAGATGGGTTATCTATTGCAACAGATTGACCATCTGTTGAAACAACTTAATAAAAATGATTATTATTAAAAGAAATGGTTATTGAAAAGGTGAGAAGTCATCAATTATTGAGCCGAGAAAAATAATTATTTAATTTTAAGAACTAATTAATATTAAGAAGATGACAAGTCATGACTTTTCACAATAATAAAAAATTCACCACGTTGATTTAATTAAGTCATAACTTTTCATAGTAACAAAAAAGTCACCAGTTTGAATGTAATTAATAAAATAGAGGTGAATAGTCGTAACTTTTTGCCTAACAGATACAAATTCAATCTTCTATAAATAGGTCACTTCTTACTTGTTTATTTTACTCCACTTTATTTATTTCTTGCATCTTCTCTTAAATATTACATCTTCAACCACTTCTCTTTAAAGTGCAGATTCCTTTTTCGCGGAGGTAATTTTTTTTTTGTGTGTGTAAATCTACCAGTTGGTATTATACGTTGTATTACATTCAATATTTTTTTACTTTTGTGTTTATATTTTATGTCAATTCATGCATGTTCTAGATATGACTGATTGTATTTGGGACATTGCTATTTTGCATGACACGGTGCAGAAACTTTAAAGGCAGGTTAAAGAACTCTAGTAGGAGTTGGCTGCCGTGAGAGTAAGGATGCTCCGAGAAATTCACAGGATGAGGAGGGCCCTACTGTTGCCGGTTGACGATCAGTCGGCTGAGAATAATAATAATAATAATAATAATTAGGTTATGTTTTTTCTATTAGGGTATGTATTTTTTATATCGAATCTACCTACCTATGTATTTTGTTTTTATTTAATGAAAAAGTTTATGTTTGGTAAACTTTGACTTTTTAATTCTTATTTAATTTTAATTCTATCTATTTTTCATCTCAACAAACATGTCAACGGTTGAAGGTAAGGAATAATTTTGAATCCAGTAACAATAGCAAGAGTTTTGAGTTCTTTCAACAGATGGACCATCAATTGAAATAGATTGGTTATCTATTGGGTATGTGGCAAAAACTGTATTGTGTTGTTCCAACAGATTACCCATCTGTTGTAACAGATTGGTAATATATTGGAGGAATACATTCCAGTTTGATGAACTGTATTATATTCTTCCAGCAAATGTCCATCTGTTGCAATAGATGGGTAATCTGCCGAAAATACTTTTGTAGTCTGTTATATTTAGTTTTTGTTTTATCTCTTTTTATTGATGCACAAGTTAATTAAAAGATATTTTATATAATAAATAATAACATTTACATTCACAATAATAAGTTAAAAATATCAAAGTCCATAACAAACAACAACACAAGTTTTACTATTATAACTATCATGGTGTATTACGATCTAGGCATGTAGTTCTTTTGTGGCCGGCGTTCTTAGACACGGAGCACTTGTTTTTTCTTGATGAAAATGATTCCCTAACTTCACGTCTCCTCTTATATCGACTTCTTCTAGTTTTATAGTGTTTGGATCAATATATGGAGGAGGTATTACTCTCTTTAAAATCTCTAAAGGAACAAACCAAGATTCTTCAGGAAGAACCAGATTAATATTCTCACTATATGCCATTACATATGTCACCACTAAATAATATAGAGATGAGTACTCATAATTTTGAGTTCCATATTGTGTACCATATTGGGCTCGAAGCGCTTCCATAGCATGTGGACAGGGGATTTTGTCCAAGTCAAAAACTCTACATGTACAAGATCTTGTTTGAAGATCGATCGTGGCAGCATCACCATGACCGTTGAAACTGAACTTGTAATCTGCCATTTGATAAGAAAATAACCTATTTCCCAAATTGATATTAATTGATATTTGTTTTTCTACTTCTAGAACAAATATATATATGTTGTCATAATGCATATGCCTTTCATGAAATAATTCGTCATACCTCTTGTCTATTTCCTTAAACATTACCACAATGGTAAATTCTCTTTCAATGTCAAATATTGAATTCAATGATTCAACTATGTTTGACATCATAATATTATATCTATATAAAAAAATCACCTAGTACAACATCATACAGTAAGTATTACAAAGTTGTAACTCTGAAAAGACATTAAATTCATAAAAATGTACCTATTTGCTGGAAAAAATGCCTGGCTCCATCTCTTGAAATCGACATATTTGAGATGTTGTGCTGCCTTGGGATGCATATCCCTTATTTGATTGAAATGGTCAAAAAACTCAACTCTATTATATGCTTTAGCTACTCTATGAAAAAGAGTCATGACACTTTCATTGTGAAAGTTGTTTCGAATATTTTCTCCAAGATGCCTCATGTAGCAATCAAAGTAAGCTTAAGTGAAGAATGTTGAACCCATCTTTCGGATACTTGGATTCCTATCCAAAATTATACATAAATCTTCAGTATCATCAACACAGCTTCACAATTGTTTAAAAAAATATGCATACAAGGCATCATATTTCTTGTCCACTGCACAAAAAGCGACAGGAAAGATGTGACTCTCGGCATCCTATGCCACTGCCACTATCAAAACTCTATTACACTTATTCCTCAAGAAATTCTCATCGACAGCTATGAATTTTCTCCACTATTGAAAACCACGAATCCAATCACCACAGGATACAAAAAGGTACTTGAACCTTCTATTTTCATTAACATGCAATGCCATCTTACTTTCAGGTTTATGGACTCAAGTATGTAATGCCAGGTATTGAGGACTGCATACCTGTTATTATGTGTCCCACTAACCAAGTCCTTGCCAATCCCCATAGCCATATAAATCTTCCAATAACTGACCATAACACCTAATTTTGTATGGAGTTGATTGACCATATCAGTTGTAGAAGAGCCTTTGCCATTGAGGAATCTATATTGGCAATAACTACCGAGGACTTTTGCCGTGGTGTGAGAATTTTGGCTAGTAATTACTCTGAACCACACTTTTGATACTTTGGATAAACATTAATGATGAATCTATCAGAACTTAAGTATTTGATAACCCTCAACCATACTTGCAGTCTAGATTAGAACATCTAAAATAAAAGACTTTTCTTGAATTAATCACTTTTTTACTCTAAAATCTTTTTTCAAGCAAGCAATAAATAAAGAAGTAGATAGTTCTATCTTATCCCTGAATGACATTCCCTTGTAAAAACCAGTCTTGTCATCTTGATGATTGCCTGACTATATTGATTGAAAAAAACTTCCTACCGTATTGCTCGCAACAACGGGCATAGGTATTTGATCATCCTTTAAAATATTCATGTCTAGATCATCCAATTTATCATGAAACGTGTCTTGTTGTTCTTCTTCAATATTCTGGTTCTCATTCTCTCTTGATTTTTCAACCACATGCACCCTTAACACCGGCCTAGCTGAATCACTAAGATAAGCATGCAATTAAACTTGATCGATTATCATGAAAGGCAGTACACTCTTATTTTCAAATGAGCTGTGCATGTAGCTGATGACGAGTTCTTTCGATTGATAATTCAATCCACAATAGCTAATGATTAAGTTTACAAAATCATCATACGAAACATCACTTTGGACTGTCATAGCTATCGTCTCTAGCATTTCACCCTCCTTCCAGTGTCAAACATATTGATTTCTCTTCTTAATCCATTCACCATGACAATCCACCCCTATTGTTATTGATCCCTCTATTAGTGGTACCTAAATAAAGACATTTGTTAAAAAAATAAATAATGGCATAATAATAAAATTAATAGTGATTGTAGCGTACTATAACATGAACCTCAATAGATGAGTTATCTTTTGCAACAAATGAATAAAATGATGTAACAGGTGATTTATATATTGCAACAGATGAATCACCAGTTGGTATTCATGTTACAGTACTATAGAACCTGAAGTTGATTCTAACAAATGAGACATCTGTTGGAATAGGTGAATAGGTGACTCATCTATTGCAATAGATTATACATCTGTTGCAGTGAATAACTCACCTGTTAGGATGTACTACAATACCTTTGAAGCTAATTCCAACAGATAAGTCACCTGTTGCAAAACATCACTAACTCGTTGCAACAGATTGATCACCTATTACAACAGATGATACATCTGTTGGAATTGACGTCAGGTTCTATATTCTGCAATATGAATACCAACAGGTGAGACATCTGTTGGAATCAACTTCAGGTTCTATTACAACAGGTGAGTAATCTATTCCAATAGATGACTCCTCTATTGCAACAAATAACTCGTCTTTGCTATAGATGACCCGTATGTTCGATTCATATTACAAACTATAAAACCATAAACATGAATCCAATATATGAGCCTTCTGTTGCAACAGATGACTCATATATCGCAATAGATAAGTCATTTATTGAAACAGATAAATCTTATGTTGGATTCAAGTTTGGATTCTATCCATTATTGAAAAAACAGCAGTAGCAGTGTACCCCGATGGGAAATTCAACTAAAATCATAATTTTACTTACCAAAGTCACCTAAGAAGTAATGCCTAAATGATGTACCAAAGTAAATTTGACCTAAAAGATTGGTCAAGTAACAACAGTAGCGGTAACAACAACAACAATGGTCAACAAAAACAAAATGATGATGATAATAAAAAAGAAGAAGATGATGATAATGAAGCAGAAGATGATGAATAAAGTAGCAACCATAATGAACAAAAATCATGAAGAGAGAGAGAACAACAATAACTGAGAAGAGAGAGAAACACGTATTTTTTCCCCTCCGTTTCTAGTTATATTAGGTTTACTTGAATCAAAGTGTAAATTAATAAACTTATGGGCTATTCTCAAACTTTTCCAACTTTCTTAATCTCTAATAAAGTAATTGTCACCTACACTTAATTTTTTAAACTTGAGTCACCTACACCTCATTTCAAAACTCTTTTGCCACTTCTAACAAAAAAAACCCCCAGTTATATTATAATTGTAAATTACTGGCAAGTTCTTGGCTAAAAGAATCCTTTTCATAATCTAATTGAATCCGCAATTTCGATTTCATACCCATAAGACATTAGTATTTTACCTTAAATTGTATTTTACCGTGTGATACAAAGCTAAAAGTTTTTATTTTTATCAAAATCTCAATTATGCAATTGTATAAATAAGTTTGAGTAAATTTCACTTTATTTTCTTAACATTTAATGATTTGAAAATAATCCCCTTTATATGTTGAATGAGAACAACATTTTTATGTAATGTTTTTTAGTGGTGATCTAAGTTTATAATGATGTGTTCAAGATTATTTCTATTGGATTTGTCTGTTTGAAGCATATTTGGGATCTGTAATTGTTACTTATTTACTTTTATTTTATTCCATGTGTTACGTGATTTGAGCATTGTCGTGTAGCATTCACGAGCAGTTCGCGATTGATCATGCAAGTTTTTCACGTTTCTATTAAAAAAACTTGAATTTGATTATCTAGGGATGTAGGCAGGGTAGATGAAAATTCAAGATCTTTCTACGACAACGATATAAACTAAGTAAATGATCTAATATAAATAACTTAAATTTGATTTTATAATTTAAGGTTGATCTTTTTTTTTATAATTCAATTAAGCATTTAGCTCAAAAGAATTACTGATTAAGTGTTATTAATAAACTGTAATGAAAAATTTACTTCCAATATTGATAAATCAATATAATGGTACTTTACTTTAATTATATGAAATTTGAATTCAGAAACTAAAATATGTCAAAACCTTTCATGTAGTATACTCGTAATGTAAATTGAGTTGTAAGTTGGGCAATTGAGCTAAAAGTGACAAAAAAGTTTCAAAATGAGGTGTAGGTGACTCAAGTTTTAATAATTGAGTGTGGGTGACAATTATTTTACTAGTGATTAAGAAAGTTGGGAAAGTTTGAGAATAACCCACAAGTTTTTTAATTTACATTTGAGTCAAGTAAAACCTAATATAACTCGAAATGGAGTAAATAAAAACATGTATTTTCTCTCTCCTCTCATTATTGTTGTTTTCTCTATCTCCGCCATTTTTGTTGTTCATTATTGCTGCTCTTTGTTCATCATCTTGTTCTTCATGATCATCATCTTCTTCTTTATTATCATCATCTTCTTCTTGTTTACCATTGTTATTGTTGTTACTATTACTGCTGCTACTTGACCAATTTTTTAGTTCAAATTTAGTTTGCAACATCACTTTGGCATTACTTCATAGGTGTAACGACCCGAAATCACCTCCCGGGAGATCACACGGTGCTTAGGGCTACAAGTAGCCCCAAGCTAACCCTTTGAGCCTATCACTTCTCATAATAACTCATTCAAGAAGAAATAAACAAAATACTAGCACTGTCATATCAAATGAAAGGAAATACGAAGGTAATATTTGGTACAAACGAAGACAATACTGGAAATCTCAACACAACCACAGTCTGATAACTAGTCTGACAAAGTCTCTACTACTCCATGAACTCGAGAGCCGTTGGGACAGGTCCCCAACTGACTCAAACTGAACTGAAAGAAATAACATAAACACTCAAATACTGAAATGTCTGAAGATAGGTCCTCGAACTATGAGAACTCACCACTATGGAGCTGTAGACAAAGGTACTTGAAAATCACTGATGAGACTGGGACTGAGCACTTGAACCTACATTATAAGACAATGTAGCACATAGACATATATATGGATCAGCACTTGGGAATGTACTGAGTATATGGGGGTGTATGTATTTATATAAAAATAGTATCACTGCTCTTCAATTAAATCATGCATACAATTAGGAATGACTCACATGGGTTGAATAAGTCAAAATGTAAAGCTCATAAATCATGTAAAATGAAACATGTAACAAAAATCTTGTGAGTTATTATACTTTAGCTTTAAAAATCTGAACTCTTCTCTTATTCTCATTACTCGAAGACTAAAGAAAGCTTTAAACAATACTTTCAAGCTTATGCATATATCTAATGGAGAGTAAAACTTCTTTAATATTCAAGAACTTATAACTCTTTTGAACTCAAACACTTAGAACTCAGAATCATATGACTTTGGTCTAAAAAACTAATGATCAACTCTTATTAGTAGAGAAAACTACTTCCTTATTTGAAAAATACTCAAAGGCAATTCGTTCACTTTAGAAAATATCTCATCTCAAACCTTTAGGGGAAATATTCAATCTGAATGGAAAATACATTAGTTTAGGGAGGTTCTCTTAACCGACATAAACCATGCGAGCTACATAGAGTCCAATGTCTTGTCCTCCTGAGAAAAAAACCTCACATTGGGGAGAGGCTTCATACTCTTGCCAAGGAGTATAACCTCAATTCAGTGATCACTTATCTCGGCCTCAGGTCCAATCATCTCGGCCTCAGGCCCAAAATCTCAAACCTACAGTGGTACGTAGTTCTAAGGTAAGAAACTATGGTAACTTACCCAACTCGGTGCTAAATACTACTCCCTTCAGTTTATCTCGCCCATCTCATGGAAATCCACTTCCAAAATAATCTCATGGTTCATAAGAACCCAATAATTAAATCTGTAATCACATGTGGTAGAGTGGATTTCAAAACTCTATGACCATTAGGTCAAAACATTTCTCAATAATCTCAAAATACTCAAATCATGGGTGTTTATAGAACAATAGTTCATAAAATTGCAAGTCTCAAGTAGGGCTTAATGACCCATAATTCAATCTTAAGTTAAAAATCATCATAATTCATAATAGATAGCATATAGATTCATAATTCATGTAGAAATTTGGAATTTACAGTAATTTATCTCAAAATCTCAACATGCTCATATACTTCAATATCTCAAACATTGCAACTATTAACTTCTCAAGGATTAAAATCATGAGGTATAAACCCAGCTTCAATTTCTCAAGAAAACATGTAAAAATCATACCATTAGACTCTCAATTTATGGGAAACATCAATAGCTTGCAACCAATAATAATGAGTGAAAAACTCTAATTCAATTTCATGTAAGATCTCATAAGTTACAGAAAATTATTGTTTAAATAAGCCTTTGGGCACAAGGGTGAAAGGATTACCCATGTTCAAAACCCCACATACCTTAGATTATGAAATTGGATAAACAAGCTTGCTTCAACTCTTCTTCTTACTCTTGAGAGAGGGTTTTTGCAACCCTTGAACTTGGGGAACTTAAATCTCAACTCAATTCGTAGAATCTATGATGAGTTCTTGGATTTATTGGAGAAGGTTTTTAGATTTAATCTTGAGGGAGAAACCCTAGCTCTCTTGTGTTTTGGATGATGAATGAAGCCATTTGCTTCGTTTGAAATAAATCAGGGTATAAAAGAGTGGAAAGACTGAAAAGCCCTTTTAAAAATGAGTTAAAAATACTGAAAGGAGGCTGCGACGGTCGGAACAATGGTTTGTCGCAGACTCAAAGGTCCGTCATATTGTCCATCGCACCCAGGTGGTTCCGACAACTCTCAGTAAAACGACCATAACTTCTCACCTCGATGCCGAATTTGGATGAAATTGGTATCGTTGGAAAGATAATTCAATTCTCTACATAAAAATAAAGTCAAATTTAAGAAAATTCTATATGGTTGAAACACTAATTACTTGGGAAGTCACTTCTCAATCTTTTAGAGCCGGAATTATACTTTACTTGACACGCTCTAAGGCTCGGACTATGAGAAAACTTTGCGGGGTCTTACAATAGGTGATGTTGGTAAGTAAAATTATGATTTTTAGTTGAATTTATCATCTGGGTAGACTACTTTGCTATTTTTACAATAATGGATAGAACCATAAACATGAACCCAACAAAAGATTCATCTATTTCAATAGATGACTCATATGTTGTGATAGATAAGTCATCTGTCGCAACGGCAGACTCATATATTAGATTCATATTTATGGTTCTATAGTGATTTAACATGAATTGAATAGATGGGTTATCTGTTGCAATAGAGGAGTCATTTGTTGACATAGATTACTTACCTATTGTAATAGAACCTGAACTCGATTCTAATAGATGAGCCGTCTGTTGCAACAGGTTATGTATCTGTTGCAATATGTCACTCATCTATTGGAATCAACTTTAAAGGTTCTATTATACATCCCAACAGGTGATTCTTCTATTGCAACATAGGAGTCAACTTTTCAACAGATGACTTATTTGTTGGAATCAGCTTTAGGTTCTATAGTACCGTAACATGAATTACCAATAGGTGATTCATTCGTTGTAACATATAACTAACCTGTTGTAGTATTTTATTCACCAGTTACAATAGATTACTCATCTGTTGGGGTTCACATTACGATACTATAAAATCACTATTAATTTTATTATGATGTCATTATTAACTTTATTTAACAAATGTCTTTATTTAGGTACCACTAATGAAGGGATCAATAACAATAGAGGTGAATTGTCATAGTGAACAGATCGAGAAGAGCAATCAATATATATGGTGTTGGAAGAAGGGTGAAATGCTAAAGATGATAGTTTTGACAGTCCAAAGTGATGTTTTGTATGATGATTTTGTGAACTTAATCATCAGCTATTGTGGTCTGAATCATCAATCGGAAGAACTCATCACTAGCTACATGCACAACTCCTTTGAAAATCAAAGGATACTACCTTTCAAGATGACTGACCAAGTTCGATTACGTGCTTATCTTAGTGGTTTAGCTTGGCTGGTGTTAAAGGTGTGGTTGAAAAATTAAGAGAAAATGAGAACCAGAATGTATAAGAAGAAGAACAACAAGACATATTTAATGATGATCTGGATGATCTGGAAATGAATATTCCAGATAATGATCAAACACCCACACCCTTTGTTACGAGAAATACGATGGAAAGTTCTTCTCAATCAACATAGTTGGCTAATCATTAAGATAACGAGACTAGCTTTTACAAAGAAATAGCATTCAAGGATAAGAAAGAAATATCTAGTTCTTTGTTTATTGCTTGCTTGAAAAAGATATCAGACTAAAGAAGGTGATTAATTTGACAAAAGTCTTTCCCTTTAGATATGCTAATCCGAACTGCAAGTGATGGTTGAGGGATGTTAAGGACTTAAGCTCTACAGATTCATCATTAATGTTTATCAAAAGTATCACGCATGTGGTTCAGAGCACATTATGGGCAAAAATTCTTACGCCACAACAGAGGTCCTTGATCAAAATTTCCAGAATCGATTCCCCAATGGCAAAGGACCTTCTACAAGGGATATGGCCAATAAACTCCTTATGCTATTGGGTATTACGGGCAGTTATTCGAAGATATATACATCCATGGGGATTTCCAAGGACATGGTTAGGGGGACACACGAACATGGGTATGCAGTTCTCGATGTCTACCATTACATGCTTGAGTCCACAAATTTTGAAAGTAAGACGGTGTTGCATGTTGATGAAAATGAAAGGTTCAAGTAATTTTTTGTATCCTATGGTGCTTGGATTCTTGGTTTACAACATTTGAGAAAATTCTTAGCCATCAACGAGATTTTATTCAGGAGCAATTATAATGGAGTTTTGCTAGCGGCGGTGGCATATGATACAGAGAGGCACATTATTTCTATTGTTTTTTGTGTACCAGAAAAACAATTTGATGCCTCGTATGGATTTTTTTAAGCGAATACGAAGCTGCATCGAAGATACCAAAGAGTAGTGTTTTATTTCGAATAGATATCCAAGTATCCCAAAGATGTGTTCAATTTTAAACACTTTATCTCACTTTAATTGTTGCATGAGGCATCTTAGAGATAATATTTGAAACAACTTTCACAATGAAAGGGTCATGACCATTTTTTATAGAGCATCTAAAGCATATAATAGAGATGAGTTTGACCATTTTAATTAAATAATGGATATTCATCCCAAGGCAGTAGAATAACTTGTACGTGTAGGTTTTGAGAGATGAAGCTGGGCATTTTGTCTAATAAATAGGTACATTCTTGTGAATTTAATGTCTTGTTTGAGTTACAAGTTTAGTATGATGCCATACTAAGTGATTCTTTTGTATAGGTATAATATTATGACGTCAAATATAGTTGAATCCGTGAATTCATTGTTTGGCACTGAAAGTGAATTTCCCATCATGGTGCTATTTGATGAAATAAACAAGAAGTATGGAAAATTATTTCACGAAAGGCGTGTCAAGTTCATGAACAGAGGAACCAAATTTATTTTAAAAGCATAAAAACAAATATCAATGAACATCAGTTTAGGAATGGGTTATTTGCTTATCAAATAGTAGATTACAAGTTCAATATCGATGGTCATAGTGATGTTCTCACGGTCAATCTTCAAATAAGATCTTATACATGTAGAGCTTTTGAATTAGACAAAATACCCTGTCCACATGCTATAGCAACGCTTTGAATCCAATATGGTTCATAATATGGAACTAAAATTTATGAGTGCTCATCTCCATATTATTTGGTGGAAAGATATACAATGGCATATAGTGAGAATGTTATTCCGGTGCCTCCCGAAGAATCTTGGGTTGTTTATGTAGAGCTTTTGGAGAGATTAATACCACCTCTATATATTGATCCAAGCACTATCAAACTGGGAAGAAGGCTATATAAGAGGAGGCGTGGTGTCGGAGAATCATTCACGTCAAGAAAAAACAAGTGCTCCGTATGTAAGAACATTGTCCACAAAAGAACTACATGCCCGAATTGTAATCCACCATGATCGTTGTAATAACAAAACTTGTGTTGTTGTTTGTTATGGACTTTGATATTTTTAACTCATTGTTGTGAACATAAATTTTATTATTTATTATATAAAATATCTTTTCTATTAACTTGTGCATCAATAAAAAGTGGTAAAACAGGAACTAAATACAACAAACCACAAAATTATTTTTAGCAGATTACTCATTTGTTGCAACAGATGGACATTTGCTGGAAGAACACAATATAGTTCACCAAACTTGAATGTGTTCCTACAACAGATGAAAAATCTGTTGCAATAGATAGGTAATTTGTTGGAGCAACATAATACAATTCTTGCCACTGGTTTGTGGTTTCCAACAATTGACCAATCTATTTCAACGGATGGTCCATATATTGAATGAACTCAAAAGTCTTACTATTGCTACTAGATTTAAAATTGTGCCAAATGCCCAATCCCTACCTCCAACCATCAACATGTTGAGAAGAAGAAATAGACAGAATAAAAATTAAATAAGAATTAAAAAGTCAAAGTCGACCAAACATAAATTCTTTTGTTAAACAAAAACAAAATTACATCAGGTAGGTAGATCAGATAAACATTAAAAAAATACATATGCTAAAAGAAAAAATATAACCTAATTATTATTATCATCGTTATCATTATTATTATTACTATTATTAGACGACCAAGTGTCATTCAACAGCAGCAGGGCCCTCCTCAGCCTGCAAATCTCTTGAAGTATCCTTGCTCTCATGGTGCCTAACTTCCATTGTAGGTCATTACCTACCTTTGAAGTTACCGCACGGTGTCACGCAGAATAGCAATGTCCCAAACAGGATCAACCATATCTAGAACACACATTAATTGACAAAAAATGTAAACACAAAAGTACAGAAAAGAATTCGAATGTAATACGATGTATACTACAAAATGGGTAGATTTACACCAAAATAAAAAAACTTACCTGAGTTAGGGAAAGGAATCTGGTCTTTGAAAAGAAGTGGTTGAAGATGTAATATGAAATACAAGATGCAAGAAACAAATACAGTGCAGTAAAATAAACGAGTATGGAAGGACCTATTTATAGAGGATTGAAACTGAATGTGGTAGGTAAAAAGTCACGACTGTTCACCTCCTTTTTATTAATTACTTTTAAGATGATGACTTTTTAATTACTATGAAAAGTCATAACTTAGGTAAATCATGCTGGTGACTTTTTGATTATTGTAACAAGGCATGACTTTTTAGTTTCTTAATATTAATTAGTTTTTAAAATCAAATAACCATTTTTCTCAATTAAATAATCAAAGACTTCTCACCTTTTCAATAACCATTTCTTTTAATAATATCTATTTTTGTTGAGTTGTGGCAGCAGATTGTCCATCTGTTGTAATAGATTTTCCTTCTATTGCAATAGATAATCCATCTATGCAACAGATAAATTATATGTTGCAATAGATGGATTAGCTATTGCAATAGATGGATTACCTGTTTCAACAGATGGATTACCTATTGCAACAAATAGATTATCTGATGCAACAAATGGATTATCTGATGTAACATATAGACCATTTGTTTGGGGCCATCTATTCATTAAAATTAAATAATAATTTTTTTACAATTTTAAATTGTGTTTATCATTTATTTCCTTATTATTTTTTATGAACCATTTTTATTTATTAAATAGTCATGATTTTTCACCCTTTTAATAACCCCCTTTTTTAATTGATAACCGTTTTAGTCAGTTTTTCCAACAGATGAACCATCTGTTGAAACAGATTTGTTACCTGTTCGAAGAACAAAAACCAATGGCAAGAAATATATTGTGTTGTTCCAGTAGATATGTGCAACAGATATTCCATCTATTGCAACATACTGGTCATGTGTTGATTGAACGCAATGTAGTCTGATAAAGTGTATTGTATTCTTCCAGCTAATGTTCATCTGTTGCAACAGATGGGTAATTTGCTGAATATGTTTTTTGTAGTAGTATTTAGTTCTTGTTTGGTTACCTCTTTTTATTGATGCACAAGTTATTAGAAACATATTTAATATAATGAATAATAACATTTACATCTCCAGCAACGAGTTAAAATTATCAAAGTCAATAATCAAACAACAATATAAGTTTACTATTACAATGATCATAGTGCATTACATACTAGCACTTGTTTTTTCTTGATGAGCATGCAGTCCTTTGACGTTCAAAATGGTTACCCATTGATCCTTTGTAGTTTTGTAAACCACTTCACGAAGGGAATCTAATATTAAACACTGTTTGATATTGATGAGGTAGGAAGAATAAGGTGTGTGCGGATGGATGGATCCACTTTCATGCATGAGAATTATATATTAATGATCAGGTTATCATGACAACACACATAAAGTAAAATGATTTTGTGAATGCAGGTTTTTACTGCTTAGACATTGATCCTTCAAAAAAGATCATGCATTTTATAGTCAAGTTTGATAGGTGAACTGATAAGGCTGAAGGGTTCCAAGAAGGAGGTGTCGATCACCTATTACAATTTAATGACATTTTTTCTCATGTTTATGCATCAAATTCTGAGAAGAGATCAATACTTGATGGTATTGTAGATAGTGATTGGACCGATTTTAATGGTATAATAGACTTTGAAAGTCCTTCGAAGCCTTCCACTATAACAACAAGAATGAAAACCAATAGAAATTCCCCTGGTCCAAATTTATATGGATGGGTTACTCGCGGGAGACTTTTATATAATAGAAGGTGCTTGGGAGAATACCTATATCACAATTTGAGGCTACCCCATAGCCGCGACCATGGTTCTTACGGTCATAAATGACCATAAGATAACCCATGAGCTGGTACCTGCTATGAACACTGATCAAAATGGTACTGATATAACATATGCAAAAGATAAGCTGATAAAGAGATAATGGATAAAAGCTGAAAGTAACTGATTGTCTGTCTAATTATTTGTCTAAAAGCCTCTAACTGATTGAGGAGTTGATGGGACAAGCCCCCAACTAAATCCATCTGACTAAATATAAAGGACTACTGAATTAATTGGAATAAGCAATCATGTCCTCGATGGATGAGGACTCACCACTACTGCTGTTGCGTACGCTGAGTTATCAACTGGTGATCAGAAAACTGAGCATCCAAACCTTTGTTATAAGACAACATAGCGCAAAGAAAAATATAGGATCAGTACTTTTAATGTACTGGTATATGAGATGAGGTTTGTCTAAAATGTATGGGGTACTGTGCGCATGAGATAAGGATTAACTGAACAACATGAAAGCATTAGGGATCATGGTGATGTTGTGAAATGGGGAATATAGAAGTCTCTAAGTGGGGAAGAGTCTAGGGTGACTACCAGATTTAAGGTTTTAGAAGGTAAGGTAAGGTTGTTGTCATGGGAAATGGTTAGGAGAGGAATAGGTGGTGAAAACCTTGTGAAGGTTGTAAAAGGGCTTGATTTTTTGATGTATAGATCATACTGCAGGTATATAACTCGTAGGCTTGAATGTTGCGATTGGTAGATTTACCAATAGTTGTGTTGGGTACTTGAGAGGTTTGGTAAGGCAAGGTTTTAATGAATTGTTCTATGGCATAGTAGTTGTATGGTTTTGGGTGTTCAATTATAGGATGGAGGTTTTAGTTATAGTGGGTGGATATATGTTTGTCCATGTCCTTCACTCATGTTTCCCATATTATAATAATGATAAAAGTGGAGTGGTGTTTTGGGATAGATGTACGGAGTAGATCTAGGTGGCCTCAGTTAACTCTTTTTAGCATTGGATAGTATTGAACATGGAGTTGGTGTATAGCTAGACTCAAGCTCTCGTAGTGATATGTCTCGATAAATTCTAAGTTGAATAGAACTTGCTTTCTTGCATGAGTCTATTCCTCTGGTAATCTATGTGTTGTATTGGGGTGAGGTGTGGATAGTCCTAGGTTGGTTGGTTCCTCTGGGTGGTATTGGTATCTTAGGTTCTTTATTCTTTTTAGGGATGTCCCGATGAGGATTTTGGATTGGTATGTTCACCGATTGTGCACAAATAAGGTATGGCTTTGGTAAAGGTTCTATGGTGGAACTAAAGGTTCGAAAAAGTCATTTAGGATGCAAAGTGGACATAGAGTCCAAGTATCCATGTTGGTTCTTTTGAAAACTCGTGCATAGGGTATATGTTCTTTATCACATCTTGGTTTCTAACTTGGTTAAAGGTGAGGAATGGTACCTCTTGCATCTTTGTTATCTAACTTAGTTAGGGGTAAGAATTGGGGTGTTGGAGTATAAATCATGTTTTTTGATCTTCTTATCTTGGTTTATGTCCTTATCTTTTATTTTGGGGAGGGAAAGTTAAATGGGTAATCTTGTGCTTATTTTTACCCTTACCTGTTGTTCGAGGACAAATGTTCCTAGTGAAGGAAATTGAAACACCCTGAAATAGGACCCTTTCAAGTTTTTCTTTGGTTTTGGAATCACTGGGTTTGGTGTGACTCAAGGGTATGATTCATAACTTAGATACGAGTATTAGAATGGCTTGAGGTTGAATCATACATAAGGCAGTGTGTTTGTCTTTGTTACTACACAAGGTACGACTTATCAAGGTATGAGTTGTATCTAAAGATATAAGTGGTGCGAGGATAGTTTTATGATGCTTGATTGAGTAGTCTTGTGAAATTTGTCAATGGTACGAGATGTGGGTATGGTTTGGGGTACGACTCGTACCTTTAGGTACAAGTGGGTAAGGCTGAGTCATAAAGAAACCAGTGTGTAGGGTCTTGGCATAGTCTTGGGAATGAGTTGGGGTACTACTTATATCCTTGGATACTGATGGTAAGGGGAGTCGTACCACTGGGCGTGGTTTGTTTTAAATTTTAAGTCAAGGGTAGTCTGGACATTTTCTACTTCAAAGACCTTATGTTCTAATATTATATAACCCTTGGTGGCCTTCCATAACACTTGTTCAAAGATTAAAACACTTCAAATACTTTCTCAAACACTCTCTTGAACATTGGAAGCTAGGATTTCTTCATATGTTCTTTAAAGGGCTAAAAGGTCAAGATTTCTTTCATGAATTTTCTTGTATAAGGGATGTACTCCTTCACTCATTGTTAGTTCAAACTAAAGGCATGTGTATTATGTTTTAAACATTATTGTTTTGGATCATGAATGGTGGTTTTCAAAATATATGTTGAGGGTCTTGGTGCATATGGTTTGGTATTGGTTTAAACTATGTTTTTACATGCTTTTGGTAATGGTTTGCATATTGGGTATTGGTTGGTTATGGTTTAACAAATGGGTCTTGAATAACCCAAATTATTGTGGTTTATGCATTTGTTTGGTCTTGGTAATGGTATGCCCTCGACATGTTTGATAAAATGCTTCAAAGAATGTTTTTTACTCTATTGTTGAACTTTTATTATGACTCTTGCCTGGTTTGGCTTGGTAATGGACCTCTTAAATGGTTTTAGATTTTTTTGTATGGTTTTTAATGGTTTAAATGATATAAATGCTATAAATTCTTAGCATGGTCTAAAATGGTTTGGTATGGTTTAAAGGGTAAAGGTTTTGGTGGTCATGGTTGGTTAATTTTGAAAACCTTGCGCGATACATAAAAATATCTCAAGTGAATACATTAGTGGAATTAGTTTAAATGGTTTGGAAAGGTAAAATACTAAATGGTTATGCTTGTGGGGAATATGAAAGTCGCTTAAGTGGATTAATATGATAAATGGAAGGGCACTTGAAAGTCCCCTTAAACCTATAAATGGTTGGCTATGGATGATACTTACAAGTAACGGTTGGTATAACGATAACATATCAATGGCCTTGGTTAGTAAATGGATAATGGTTTTGTTATTTGGACATTAGTTTTAATTGGGCAATAATGACCCGCTATGTAGTAAAATCGTGGGAGGTGGAGATCCCGAGGGGACAAAAATTAAAAACTCATATTTGGCTATATGAGGTTGGTCTTGGTGACCGTGTGCATAATATCACACTATATTTAGGGGATATACTAGTCATCCCAAGGGATACTTCCTTGGTCGTGCAGATACATTTATGGGGGCCTTTTTAGCTTGGGAAGTTGAACCTATATAGCCCACTGATGGTTTAGGACGACAAAGCTACACAATCCAGGTGAAGCTTTTAAAGGCATACTAAACCCGATTCCCTTTCCCAATATGATTATATATATGTGTATTGTTTTATGCATATGGATGGTTTTACTTGGCTTTATAAATGGCATTATTTTTTCCTTATCCTTAGTACATGCCAGTTTTCACTCACTAACCCTCTGGCGGCTGTATACCTATGCTACGTAGGAACATCCCATTCTATTCCTCTTTCTTAGTGATCATATTCGGGTACAATCATTGTTGGATTGAAGTGGTGAGATTTCATTGTTCGAAAGGCATTTCTTTTATGTCATGGTTTATTTGTCATGTCTCTTGGCTTTCATAGACTATGGTTTTGGCTATGGTAGGGGAATGTCCCGACTACGTACTCTTTCGTTGCTCTTGAGGCTTTTTATGGACAATTGTGGAATTGGATATGGTATGGTATGGGTTGTTTATGTTACACATATGTGTACTTACATTGGCTTATTACCATGGTATTGATTTATGGTTTCCGCATTAGTTACGTTGGATACTGATGGGTGGACTTGTTTGGGTTGGTATCGGTTATAGACTTGTCCTTGAGTCACCACATGGTTGGATATTCTATCTTCTTATAAGTTCAGACTTTAGCTGACTTAAGGTATGTATTTGGTGGTTGGTTGGTTAATAGGGGCGGTTCTCAGTCCTGGTTGGACTAGGGATTGCCCATTATGACAAGGCCCTGGTTTGGGTCATGTCAGGTTGGTATCAGAGCCAGGTTTCGGTGTCATGGGGCATCCACAAAGCCTTGTCAAATAAAGTCTTTCTTATGGGTGTGTCGTGCACCATATTTATAATTAGAAGGTTATAAGGAATTTAGGATGTTTCACTTTCTTGGTTATTCTTTTGGCCTATGGAGTCTAAGGTCTTGAACTCTTCTCTAAATCATTCTTGGTTCACTCTTCAGGTCATGTCTTCTCAATAGTCTAAAGTTGTGGAAACTTACCTGTTCTACTAAAAAATAATATGGATGGATCTAGTTTAACTCATAGGGCAGAAGCTCGGTCAGGGGTCACAGCTTCTGGTTTTCCCAATGAGGCCCAATCCTCATCATCCTATTTCATTCTAGATTTTGTGGTTGGTCGCACTGTGGCTATTGTAAGGGAGGAAAGAATCAACATTTTGGTTGTGGCCAGTTGGGTTTCGTGAGATGGGGATGTCACATAAGGGTTGTCGCTTGGGAAAATAAAGTATATGCTACAACCTCTGGCTCTGGCAGTGGCCAGGATTGTCTCAATGATCATAATATTCCGTGGGAGTCCGATGCAACTTTCGATGCCAATGTTGGTCTGTTGAGAACTCCTTTTTTATGGTGTGTATGGTTTACTTTGTTCAGGGTCCTCTATCTTTTGTGGCCCTATTTATGGTTGTGTATTTTGGATGTGATCTCAAGGTTATTTCAAATGCTTTTCTTCTTCTATTTATGCTCCAGTATGTGACTCTTCGATTGCCAAAAGAGTCTACGGGGGTGTGTGGCATCTGTTGGTAATAAGGGATTCATGGTTGATTTGCTTGACTAGAATGTGTTGGGTTTCGACGTCATTCAGGGGATGGATTGGTTGCTCTCGTGCTTTTCATTAATTAGATTGTCAGACTTGTTAAGCTCCCCGGTAAGTCAATTTTGGAATAGGGTAATCACTTTGTTCCCATGCTAATAAAGAAAATGTTGTATTATATCTTTAAAGTTAGAGGTTGGTCTCTAACGGGTGTCTTTATTATTTAGTCTAGGTTAAAGATTCTAACCCAGAAGGTCTTTCTTTGGTTTGGTTTCGGTGGTGGATGAATTTCCTGGGGTCCTTTCTGATGACCCTCGTGGTATCTTTCTAATGGGGAGGTTGGTTTGGGGTTGTTCTTGTTTCAGACACTAGTCCAAATTTCTATTCCATCTTTATAGAATGTTCCAGTGGAGTTAAAGAAAATTAAGGAAAAATTAAGGGATCTCTTAGATAAAGGTCTCATCAGTGTTAATGTTTCCCTTTGGTGTGTTTTGTTTTTGGATGCATAAGGGGAATGGTTTTCCCTGGTAATGGATAGGCTGTCCGTGGGTGACTAAGGAATTTGGGGTGTCCTCCTTGTGGGGTGGACAATGCTTATGTATATTCTATAAGGGTTCTTTGCTAGTAGTACATGGTGGTTTGTAGATCCTAGGCTTGAATCAATAGGCTTGATTTGGATAAAAGGGAGTATGCTAAGATCGAATATAGCAATGTAGGAGTTGTGGAGGTAAACTGGTTGGTTGGATGAGGTTGATGATTTGGGAAATACAATAGTGGGAGAGTTGTAACACATAGGCTGGGAGTTTAGGTTGAACGGAGGGACTGGGGATCTAGTCATTCAATAGGCTAGATCATGGAGCTTGCATGTATCTTTATCTCGACACTTGCATTTTATCGTTGGCATGAAAATTAATTTTTGAATTTAGGGTTTTGAATTTGGATTATTTACATAATAAATGGTTTTGATATGATTACTAATTTAATTGATTTTTCATGGATTATAATGCATTATTCATGCTTTACAAATGTTTATGAATGAACATTGTTGGATGCATAGGAATGTTAAATGGATTTTGGGGTACTATGGATTCCCTAAATACTTGATTTTGGTTTTGAAAATTTTATACCCTCAGAATAATTGTTAAATTGCCATTAGATATAATTTTATTCATATGATTTGACTATTCTTTAATCTTTGCATTACATAGATGGTTAAGGAAAAATCTCCCGCTTCTTGATTATGACTTTGTTCAACTAATGGTAATCGATGCACATTCTGAGAGAATCATTTTTCTTATACACAAACAAAATTAGAGTTCCCCATGGGGAAATACTAGGCCTGATGAATCCCTTATCTAAGAGATCCTTCAATTGTTCTTTCAATTCTCTAAGCTCAATTGGAGCTATTCTATAGAGCGGAATAGAGATAGGTTGGCTATTTGGAAGGAAATCTATTTCGAAGACAATTTCCCTTTCGGGGGGAACTTCGGAAAGGTCTTCAGGGAACACATCTGGTAATTCTATTACTACTGAAATTGATTCAAGACTTGGAGTCTTGGAACTAGAGTCCTTGACTCTAACAAGATGGAAAACACACCCTTTAGATATCATTTTTCTTGCCTTAAGTTAAGAAATAATCTGACCCTTAAGCACAGAGGTACTGCCCCTCCATTCAATGACTGGTTTATTGGGAAACTAAAACTGAACGACTTTATTTTTGCAATCAACTGAGGCATAGCATGAGTGAAGCCAATCTTTGCGTAGAATGACATCAAAATCAGTCATCTATAACTCCACAAAATCAACTGAGGTAATTTTTTGAGATATTGTAACTGGGAAATTTATGGATACCCGTCTGGATATAAGAGATTTACCCATTAGGGTAGACACTAAGAAAGGTTCTGCTAAAGATTCAGGACTGACATTGAAGTTAACAACTATATAGGGAGTTACAAAGGAGAGTAAAGCCCTGGGGTCTAATAAAACATAAACAAGGAGATAAAAGACTTGTAACTTACCCGTAACTATATCAGGAGAACTTTCCTGATAATGCCAGATATGGAGGGAATACAACCTGTTCTGATGCTACCCACTGGTTGCGCTGGAAGTGATACCCTTCTGAGTCGAGAAATCGGCTAGAACTAGAGGATGGTTGGACTGACCCTGCCGACCAATCTTTGGGTAATCTTTAACTCTGTGGCCTAGCTTGCCACGTGCAAAATACATATCACTTCCAACTCTACATATACCCTGATAACGTGTACCACATTTTTTGTAAAGCGGATTATATGAATATTATTCAGACTACCTTAGGACTTAGAGCTTGGCACCCTATCTTGACTATCTTTCCTGAACTTATGCATTAGCATACTAGCTGAAGATAGAGAAGGGGTTGAAAAATTTTGTCAAAAATGAGACTTAAGAACGGTTACCACCTTCCAACCTTGGCCGAGAAAAGTTAAAACTACCTGTTCTATCCCTCTTATTGTAATTCCCCAAGACCCCATCCTAGGACGTCACATGGTGCTTAAGGCCATATGCAGCCTCAAGCTAACCCTCTAAGCCTATTTTTATTTTTATAACTCACTATGACAATAATGACACTGTAATAAGGAAGAATAATCATGTCAAGAACATACTAGAATACAAAGAAATACTGTCCTGTATAATCAAAATACTGTAGTTCTATACATACTGGTACTCTAGTCTGACAAAGCCTCCACTACATAAGACTAAAAAGCCATTGAGACAGGTCCCCAACTGACTCGCACTGAACTGAAAGGAAATAACTATCTACCAACATGACAAAATCAGGGACCTAGGTCCTCGAAATATAAGGAATCACCAACTACAAAAATAAAGATGAAGGTACTCAAAGATCACTGTCACTTCTGAGACTGAGCACCGGAACCTACATCACGAGGGATTATAGAACACAAAAAAGTATGCGGATCAGTACTTGGGAATGTACTGAGTACGAGTGGGGTGTATGCAACATTTAAAAAAATATATCATAAATATATAAGAAAATCATGCATGCTAACAATAATGACTCTCTTCGCTTGAATTAATTGAAATATATTCCTTCTAAATCTTCAATAGTAATACAAGCATTATAAATTTCATAAATCATTATGGTCAGCTCAAACTCTTCAACTCAAGACTTAGAGTGACTCGGTAACTCATGAAACTTAGACTATTATAGACTTGGGAGTTTCTTATAACCGACATAAACAATGTGAGCTTACATAGAGTTCGACGTCTTGCCCAAGTTGGGGAGAGCTGTTCTATTCTTGCCATCAGAGTAGAACCTTAACTTTAGTTATCACTGTCTTGTCCTTTCTCCCTAAATCTTAATCCTACGGTGGCATGTATTTTGGGGGAAATACCATATTTCCCGCTCGGTGCTAAATACTACTCGCAAACTTAAGCTCAGAACACGTTAGGAAATCCACCTTAATCAACTTAAGGGTCTATCATAGAGACCAAATCATAAATATATCATTTGGAAATCATAAATAACTTGTGGATTCCTAACTCGACTCAAACTTAAAGCAATCTTTCTCAACCTCAAATTTACTTGCTCATTAAATCACATCAAATATCGGAACTTCAGGAAAACATCAAAGAGCCCATTCTTGACTCTCAAGCTTAAATATCAATATATATTCAATAATCAAACTTCTCATATAAAAAGCTTAAATCATGACACCTATCTTAAATCACTTAGAAATCATTAATTCATGGTAACAATATACAACTCATGGCGTAAGTTGTCAATTTAAGAAATAAGATGATGAAATAATCATGTATATCGAACTTGAACAACTCAAATCTCATAAAATCATTAATAAAGTAATTTGGGTGTAAACCCACTTTGTAATTTCATGGAAATAAATAATAAAAATTAAATCTTTGGGCACAAGAACGAAAAGAGTGTTCTTGTTCAGTCCCCACATACCTTGGATTAGGAATTTAAGATGAAGAGACTTGTTTTTGACTCCTTCTTACACTCTTGAATTAGGGTTCTTGAAGTCTTTGACCGGGAGAGCTTGATTCTTGAACCACTTTGAAACTCTATGGAATATTCTTGAATTTTCTTTGAAGAAGATTGGATTTTGGGTTGGAGAGACACCCTAGCTTCTAGATATTTCTTAGAAGAGAAATGAGAGAAAATGAGGTTTTCTCATCTTCTTGGATATATATATATATATACAAGACTAAAATGGGATGAAAAGACCAAAATGCCCTTTTAAAAAGAGTTAAAAATTATTGATCGGGGTCTGTGACGATCGAACTGACGGTCCGTCAGAGCAACTGATGGTCCACCATATTGTCTATCACTTGAGTTCCAAAACTAGGACATTCTACCTCGACATGATGATCGAAGTGATGATCCATCAAGAAACTGATGGTCCACCAGATCATCCGTCACTCGTGGGTCAGAAATGGGACATTCTGCCTCGACTTGACGGTTCTCTTTACAGTCTATCAATTTTTAGCGGCCCACAATTTTGGCTGTCGCACGATGGACAGAAAAAGGGGTTAATGCCTTGGATTGATAGGACAACTGATGGTCCACCAAGGACTTGGCGTTCCTTCAGGTCTACCATCAGGCCTGGGCAATTTCAACATCGCTTAGTAAAATTGCCATAACTTCCGCATCCGATGTTCGATTTTGATGAAATTGGTATCGATGGAAAGATTATTCAGTGATCTACATGATAAATGTAGAAATTATAGAAATAAAACAGAATATAAACATCAAACACTTTGGAAGCCACCCCTATCGACTCAAAAGACAGATTTAGGATTAAGGAATGATCGGGGTATTACACTTATTCTCTCTCTTTCTCCTTAAGCTTCTCTTTCTCAATCTGATAAGCATGAACTATAAGATTAGATAAGTCCATATCCTTAATCAAAATAACAGTCCTAAATTCCTTAACCCTACTATCAACTACACTAGACACGAACTTACTCATTCTAGACTTGTTGTTGGCCACCACATTAGGAGCATACCTCACCAACTGAGTGAACTTAAGAGAGTTCTCCTTCACACTCAAGCCACCCAAATTCAAATTAATAAACTCATGAATATTAGCCTCCCTCAACGCTAATGGGAAGAACCTATCTATGAAAGTTATGGCAAATTCCCCCCGCTCAATAGGCTCTGCTTCAACATTACGGTCCTCTTTCTACTGCTTAAACTAGGTGTGAGCTACATCCTTTAACTGATATGAAACTAACTCTATACTCTCACTCGAAGTGATGCCCATAATATCTATAACCTTCTAAACTATATCAAGAAACTCATACGGATCCTTTTCATACTTAGATCCCGAACACAAAGTGTAAGACCCCATAAAATTCTCTCGTAGTCTGAGCCTTAGAGCGTGTCAAGTGAAGCATAAATTTGGCCCTAAAAGATTGAGAAATGACTTCCCAAGTGAGAAATATTTTAAACCATGTAGAATTTCCCTAATGTCGACTTTTTTTCATATAGATAATTGTATAAGATTTTTGTCAATACCAATTTTATCAAATTCTGACATCGAATGAGGAGGTTATGGCTGTTTTACTAAGAGCAGTTGGAACCGCCCAGGTGTGACAGACAGGTTGACGGACCGTTGAGATTGCAATGGACCATCACCCAAACCGTCATAACCAAGGCAATGAATCTCTCTTCTGGCCCAAGTGCAATGGCCAATATGATGGACTATCAAGCTAGTGATGGACCGTCGGTAAGACCATTACAACTGAGGCAGTGTGGTTTTTTTCTGACCAATGTGCAATAGACGATGTGACAAGCCATCAGACTAGCGAAGAACCATCACTCCGACCATCGTAAATCCTGTTCAGTATTTTTAAGTCATTTTTAAAAAGAGTTTTTTGGTTTTTTCCCACCTTTTTTACACTTATATATCTAGAACAAAGCTGAGGGCTTCATTTCTCATCCATAACATCAAATTAGGGTTTCTTTCAAGATCAAAAACCCAAGAATAAGTTCAAAACCCTTCTTCAAGAGAAATCAAGAAAATTAAGAATCTCTCCAAGAGCCTTCATGAAAGAGTTTCCTAAGGTATGCAAATATTGATTCTTGGGTTCCTTTCATCCAAGAAGCTCAAGAATCCTTTTCTAAATTTCAAAGATCTTATGTTTATGAGTTTTCATGATTCATGTGGGTTTAAATTGAAGTTCATGCTATTATTGAGTTTTAATTCATGTTTTGATTATAGGGTTTTCAAGCTTTGGCCCTAGTATGTGATGTTCATGCTAAAACCTCTTCAAGTTGCTTGTTAAGTGATGTGTTCATGTCAATTAAGTGTAGAAATTGTTGAATAAACAAAGCATACCCCCCACATGTTTGATAAAATGCTTATGTGAAGGCATTAGAGCCGTATAGCATGTTAACTAAAAATCTCCAATTATGTGTAAGCTCATGCATGCCAAGTGTTGTTGAAAAGCCTTAGTGAATGAATTATGACATGATAGCATAAAATTCCCCAATTATGTGTTCTTTAATACATGTTAAGTGTTTGATGCAAGACCTTGTTGAATAGAGTATGAGCCAATAGCATGTCTCCCTATATTATCACATGTTTATGATTTCTAAATGCTTAAAAAGATTCTTTAGTGATTGTGATGGTGAATGAATGTCCATGTTCATGATTATTCAAGAATGGTTATGTTTTACTTTTATGTTATCGAGTCCTGGGGGTATTTATAACTAATAAATTAGCTGTAGTCTAGAGCCTGTGTCAATTTTCACGATAATCTCAGTCAAGCCACGTTTATCAAAACTAAGTAAGTTATAGAACTCTGTACTCTTAGACAGTTACATAACTTAAGTAACCTCAGTATCGTTAGCAATCTAGCCTCAGTTCAGTACTCAGCTTAGATCTAGTAGTATTCAAGTGTTCGGTTCAGACATCAGTAACATTCAAGTAATCTATTCAGATCTCAGTATCATTCAGTTAGATAATGAGATTCAGTAATATTCTATCAGATAACGAATCCAAGTGAACTCAGCTTAACTCAGTCAGATCATTTAAGAAATATGATCAGTAATAGATTCAACTCAGTTTAAATTCAGTTAAGAATCAATCCAAAGTCTTTCAGTTGGGAGTAAGAGCTAGCACCGAGTGAGTGTAGGGATGTCGGATTTCCCGTTAGAGAGGTAGAGTCATTAGAAGCAATCCCTGAACCCCCAAACTGCGTAGCCAGTGCAGGACCAAGAGTCACCCATGATATAAAGGATTGACTATCATACTACCTTAGGCTTGACTTCCTATTCAGGGTCACCCATCAGAGAGGCTTGACTAGAGTAGAGGTATTTACCCATGGCATGGTATTGATACCCTTCCAGCTGGGGTTACAGGTTGGACCCCAACAGTTCATATTTGGGGTATGTTGGTTAAGTTAGAATTCCCATAGTTCTAGTTTCAGTATCAATCTTCATAGTAGAACTCAGAAATCAAGACTGTCAAATATAGTCACCTATCTTAGTACAAAACTCAGATTGTTCCATAGATTCATGGACCACCCGTTAGATAGGCATGGTCTCTCATAAAGTTAATCAGTATCAGTACTAATAGATCCACAGATCACTCGTTAGATAGGCCTAATCTCAGTCTCAGGTTCAGTTGATTATTCTCATTATCAGATTCAGAGATCTTCCGCTAGATAGGTTTGATCTCAAACATAATCATTTCATATCATTGGTAGTAGATTCAGGGATGATCCATTAGAGAGGTTTGATCTCAGATTTTTTCAATTGTAGTAAGCTCAGAACTCAGTTATTGATATGAGTAGATTCAGTTAATCAGCTTCAATATCATTAGTTTTTAAGATTACTCGCTAGATAGGACTGATCTCAACTTTAGTACTCAGTTATCAATATCAGAAGTTTTTGTTGTTCAGTATCTCAGTATTAGTAGTGAGTTTAAATGTCAGTAAATCAGTACTCGAGTTTCAGTATTTAGAGTCAAGATGATTTCTGTTATGGTTTATACATTCATGCATATATCCTCATTCAGTACTCTTATGATTATTCAGTTATGTACTTGTTCATGCATAAGCCTTTGCATTTAGCCTTACCTCATCTTGCATACTCAGTACATTCCCACGTACTGATGCATTTGCGCTATAGTGTCTTACTTTACACCATAGGTTCAGAGTCACGAGATCCAGAGTACCCTTAGCAGCTAAGTTCCAGTCAGCAGCAGTAGAAGTAGCAGCGGTCCTCTTTATTTGAGGATGATCCTTATTTTATTATTGCATCAGATTTAGTTTATTTTTAGTAGACAGAGTTAGTTGGGGACATATCCCATCAACTCCACAGTTCAGACAGTCTAGAGGCTTTTCAAACAGATGTATCAATATTCAGTTTTTAGTTTTGAGTATTTTAGATATTTTGAACCTTATGGAAAGTTTTCCGCCAGTTTTACATATTTATTATATTATTATATGCAGAGCTGAGGTACAACTATCAGTAGAAGGTTAGCTTGTGGTCCTTCGGGATCATGAGCATCGTGTAACGACTAGGGGTTGTCTCGGGTCATTACAAACTTGGCATTAGAGCCTAAGGTTCAATAGTGTCCTAGGATATCTGAAAAGTCGTATCTAGTAGAGTCTTGTGCATAGGTATGTTGCGCACCACATTTATGTACCAGAGGCTATAAGATGTTTTTGGGAACAATCTCTCTTCTTTCAGTGTTCATATTGTGTGAGTATTCATAAGTTCCAGTTGATTCTCATTCTTATCCGTTCTTTCTTTTTATTTACAGAGTATGCCTTCTCGTAGAGACAATGCCCATAGGGTTGATGACTAGCCACCTCAGCTAGTAGATCCTGAGAATGAGAATATGTCACTTGCAGAGTTTCGGGCAGCTTTTCAGGTGCTAGCTCAAGCTATGACAACTAGTGTTTAGAGTAACCGTCAGGATGTGGCCCTACCTTAGCAAGATAAGGGTTTAACCGCAACCAGAATTAAAGATTTCATAAGATGAACCCGCCAAAATTCTTTGGGTTAGAATAGGTAAGGACCCACAACTTTATCTAGAGGAGGTGAAGAAGATCACCCAAATTATGCATATTTTTGAAAAGGAGAGTGTAGAACTAGCATCCTATAGGTTGAAGGATATCGCTCATGAATGGGTTGTAGTTTAGAAGAAGAGTAGAGGGGAGGATGCAACCCCCATGACTTGGTAGGAATTTCAAGATGCCTTTCTAGATAAGTTTTTCCTCCTAGAGATGAGAGAAGCTAAGGTAGAAGAGTTTATGAACCTGAGGCAAGGCTCTATGATAGTGAAGGAGTATTGTCTTAAGTTTAATCAGTTAGCTAAGTATGCTCCTTATTTGATATCTGACCCTAGAGCGAGTATGAGTAAGTTTGTGACTGGTGTATCCAGGTTATTATTGAAAGAGTGTAGGGACTACTATGCTTAATAGAGATATTGAACTGGCTAGATTGATGATGCATGTGCAATAGATTGAAGTAGATAAGACAAAGGAAAGAGAGAGAGTGAGTAAGAAAGCTAGAACAGGTAGTCATAATTTCTCTCAAGAAGGGTCACAGGGTGATAACCGTTCTCAGCATAGTCAGAAGTTTTCAGTTTCAGCTCTATCCTCAACTAGTGTACTCGCACCAAAGTTCAGGGATGTCAGTCATAATGGAGCTCCAGTTTCCAAAACCTAGGGTAGTGCTAGTAGTGTTCATACCTATCCACTTTATAGAGAGTGTGGGAAGAATCACCTAGGTGCATGTAGAGCCGGTAGTGATTTATGCTTTGGGTATGGTAGGCCAGGACACAAAATGCGAGAATGTAGAGTGATAGCTCAGAGGGGTAGAGAATTGCGTTAGTAGGGTGCTACTTCCGATGCCAATAGTGGTCAACGTCAGAACAGACTCTATGTGCTTCAAACTCACCATGATCAGGAAAGGTTCCCTAATATAGATTTGGGTATGTTATAAGTCCTTTACATTCAATTCATGATATGCATTGTTAGATTCTTTGCTCTCATTTGAGCTTATGTTTTAGCATGAGTTAGTTAGTAAAGCCTGAAGGTCAGTTTCGCAGTCACGCAGTCAGATTCATATAGTTTGTTTCTTATCTTTCATATAACCATTCTATCCAAAATCTTCAGGAAGATAACCTTTCCAAGGTAGAAAATCCTAGTAGTTAAAAGATAAGTTCAGTTCATAACTTATGCATTAGTTTCAGATTCTCGAGGTTCAGCTATGATCTAGTTCATAGGTGCCTTGAGCATCACCTCAATTTTCTCAAGTATGTCAGTGAAGTAAGTGTTCTTAGAGGGACATAGTGTTCCAAGGGGGAGATACCCTATAACTCCCTGATGTTTTCCATTCATTAAACCCATTCAGTTTCATCCTCAGATTCTCATTACAAGCTTTGCATCAGATATCATTACATAGTCAGTCATGCTTTCAAGAGTCAGTTTAGTCAGACATTCATGCATTAGATATGCATGTTCAGTAGAAGAAGCTCAGCTTATCAGAAATTTCAGAAAGGCTTTCATGAAAATAACTCAGTTACGCATCCATGCATCAGATATACATGTCTATTATGAGAATTCATCTTATGAGTAGCTTCAGTCAAGTATTCCATGCATCAGATATGCATACGCAGTATGAGAACTTAGAATATTAGTAGTTCTAGTTGCATAGTCATTTTTCAGATATTCTCATTCCTTAAGTAAGTTCAGTCAATAAGTATTCTTAGCCTATCAAGTGATATTCGAGGACAAATGTTCCAATAGGGAGATATTGTAAGACCCCACAAAATTCTCTCATAGTCTGAGCCTTAGAGCGTGTCAAGTGAAGTGTAAATCTAGACCTAAATGATTGAGAAGTGACTTTTCAAGTAAGAAATATTTTAAACCATGTAAAATTTCCCTAATATTGACTTTTTGTCACGTAGATAATTGAATAAGATTTCTGTCAATACCAATTTCGTCAAAATTTGACATCAGATGAGGAAGTTATGGCCATTTTACTAAGAGCTTTTGGAACTGCCCAAGTGCGACGGACAGGTTGACGGACCGTCGAGCTTGCGATGGACCATCGCCCAAACCATTGCAACCAAGGTAGTGACTCTCTCTTTTGGCCCAAGTGCAATGGCCAAGACGACAGACCGTCAAGCTAGTGACAGACCATCACTAAGACTATCACAACTATGGTTTTAGCTATGGTAGGGGAAATATCCCGACTAGATACTCTTTGGTTGGCCTTGAGGCTTTATATGGACAACTGTGGACTTAGGTATAGTATGGTATGGGTTATTTATGTTACGCATATGTATACTTACATTGACTTATTACCACGGTATTGATTTATGGCTTCCGCATTGGTTTAGTTGGATATTAGGTGGTAGGAATTTTTTAGGTCGGTCTCAGTTATAGACTTATCCTTGAGTCACCACATGGTTGGATACACAATCTTGTAATATGTTCAGACTCCAACTGATTCAAGGTATGCATTTGGTGGTAGGGTTCGGTAATGGGGGCGATTATTGGTCCTGGTTGGACTTGGGATTGCCCATTATGACAAGGCCCTGGTTTGGGTCATATCAGGTTAGTATCAGAGCCAGATTTTAGTTTCATGGGGTGTCCATAAAGCCGTGTCGTATATTCTTGCTTATGGATGTGTCATGCACCATATTTATAATTAAAAGGCTACGAGGCATTTAGGATGTTTTACTTTCTTAGTTATTCTTTTGGGCTATGGAGTCTAAGGTCTTGAACTCCTTTCTGAATCTTTCTTGGTTCACTCTTCAGATCATGTCTTATCAATAACCTAAAGTTATGGAAACTTTCCTATTCTATTAAAAAAACATTGATAGATCTAGTTTAACTCATGGGGCACAGACGCGATCAGGGGTCGCAGCTTCTGGTTTTCCCAATGAGGGTCCCAATTGTTATCATCAAATTTTCTTTGTAGATTTTATGGTTGGTCGCACCGTGGCTATTGTAAGGGAGGAAGGAATTAGTATTTTAGTTATGGTCAATTAGGTCTCGTGTCATGGGGGTGTCCCATAAGGGTTATCGCTTGGGCAAATAAAGTATTGGCTACTACCTCTGGCTCCAATAATGGCCAGGATCTTCTCAATGTTCCTAATATTCGATGGGAGTTTGATGCAACTTTTGATACCAACACTGGTATGTTGAGAACTCCTTTCTTTATGGTGTGTATGGTTTACTTTGTTTCGGGGTCCTCTATCTTTTCTGGCCCCATTTATGCTTATGTATTCTGGATGTGATCCCAAGGTTATTTCAGACTCTTTTCTTCTTCTATTTCTACCCTGTAGGCGACCCTTCGATTTCCAAAAGAGTCTATAAGGGTGTGTGGTATCTGTTGGTAATAAAGGATTCGTGGTTGATTTGTTTGAAAGGGATGTAGTGGATTACGATGCCATTCGGAGGATGGATTGGTTGCACTAGTGCTTTTCATTAGTTAGATTGTCAGACTTGTTAGGCTCCCTATTAAGTCAGTTTTGGAATTTGGTAGTGGCTTCGTTCCCTAGCTAATAAAGGTAAGGTTGCATTATATCTTAGAATGTAATACCCCACATTTTGGACTAGAATGAAAATCTGTCATTCCTATGCGTGGATATTTCAAAAGCCTCAAATCCTATATAAATTTAGTGTGTTAATCAATTATGTAGTGTGGGAATCTATTTGGGGATGAATTTAGATCATAGAGGTCCCCTAACTCAAGTACAAGTTGAAATCTTTCCTATTGTTCAAGTTTTAGTGTGTGTACAAAATTGGTTCAACTTTAATCGACCATAACTCATTGTATAGAATGAACAGGGTGGTTTACTATATATCAAATGAAAGCTCTTTGAATTATCTTTCCAACTATACCAATTTCTCCAAAATACAATATCGGAGGAAAGATTATCCCTATTTTATTCCAGCATGTCAAGCTGGAAAATGGTGATGACATTTCTGACAGGCTATCACGTTTTTGACGACGTCGTCACATTCTGACGACGTCATCAAACCTGGGTATAAAATCAAGAATTCGGACCCCTTTTGTGATGACCATTCGTGATGGCCTGTCACGGACCTGACGTCCTATCACAAATGGCATCAAGTATATTTTTCCAGCAATTCAAGGGCATTTTTTAAAGGGTATTTTGGTTATTTCCTTCACCTTCCACGACTTATAACCCTAAAGAGGCATAATTTTTCCAATTTTTCTTCAATTATGCATCTTAAAAACCCTCTCTTACACTCTTAACTACAAGATTAGGGTTTCCATCAAACTCATCTCTCAAAAGCAAGATTCAAGCCTTTTTCCAAGATAATCAAGAATTAAGTTTCTCAATCAAAGAACTCTCCAGCAAATCATCAAGGTTTCCTTTCTAAGGTATGCGTGTGTTCATTCATGGACTCCTTTCGTCCATGAAGTTCAAGAACCCCTTTTTTTTTTCCTAAAACTATATATTATGGTTTTCATGTTATGAATGGATTGTTGATCATGTTTAGGTGTTGAATGATGTCAAGATAGAATCTTTATGTGTTATTTTGAATCTATGACATCATATGAGTTGAAAACATGTAAGTTTGATTATTTATGACGAGTAATTGTATGATTTACACCTATGCCTAAGTTGTGCATGTAAGGTGTTTGATAAAATACCTAAGAGACTAGAAATCATGCATTATAGCTAAATTGTGACTAAGTGAAGGATTCACGATAGGTCTCTATGATTCAATGTCATCCATGTTGATAATGTGTCTTGTGAACACTGTTGGATTACTCATGAACTAGTCTTATGGAATTATGCTATGCTTACTTGCAAAACCCACTCATGTACGAGATGTAGAATACCCATGTACTTCATGAAATTCCCAAAGTTATGATATTATGGATTGTGGTTGTAATATGTAATGAGCATGATATTGAAAGCTATGCAAGTATATACATGTTGTATGAAATTCCCTTCAATGAAATAGATTGTTGAGAACCATGCTTAGTATGAAATCCCTTATTTATGATATTATGGATTAATGGACACTACTCTTATGATCAAGTCAGTCATGTGTGTCAGTTTCCTTCCATTGAGTCCTGGGGGTACTTGTACCCGAAAAATATAGCTATATGCGTAGAGCCATGTTATGTTTTCACGATACTCTCAGTCAAGCCATGATCTATAGAAATCAGTCAGTCATGTGACTCAGGAAAAATGAATAATCTCAGTAGTTCAGTATTCTTAGTAATCTCAGTGCTTAGTAACCTCAGTAATCATAGTAAATCTCAGTAACTTCAGTACTCTTAATCAGTCCTCAGAACTTATTATATTCCGTCCGTCATCGAAATCCAGAAAACTCAGTTTTAGCTGCGCTAAACAATACCACTAGTATCAGTTCAGTTAATTAGTATTATTTCAGCAAATAAGTTTGTTAAGTTATTTAGTTCAGCCCAGCTATTCAGTTCAGTTTCTTTCAGATGGGAGTAGGATTCAACATCGAGCGAACCTAGGGATGGAGGCTCACCCACTAGAATGGGATTGAGATCCCTTGAAGCAATCCCTAAGTTCTAGAACTACGATGCCAGCATAGGTATCAGATATCACCCGTTAGATAGGACTGACATACTCAGGGGTCACCCGTTAGCACATTTATATGTATAGGACTGATCCCAAGAGTCACCTGCTAGATTGGGACTGACTCCACAGCAGATGTCTTTACTGGTGGTGCAGTACTGACACCCTTCCAGTCAGGGAAGAGATTTGACCACAGTCAGCTTAGCTTAGGACATGTCGGTTAGATTAACACATCCCACAGTTTCAATTATAGAATCAGGGCTTTCAGACACAGTCAACTCAGCTTAGTAGTACAAATTCAGTACCGTTACATTCAGTCAATGCTTATCATTGTAAATAGACTTCAAGATCACCCATTAGCTAGGACTGATTTCAACTATGATTAATCAGTATCAGAATTATTAGATTTAAAGATCACCCGCTAGATAGGACTAATCTCAGACTAAGTCAAATCATCCTTATTATCAGTATAATCATGATCACCCGCTAGATAGGACTAATCTAAGATTTATTTACTCCAAGTAGAACAGAGCTTAGATAGTTCCGTCAGAACTTACACTGTCTGATACAATCGCTTAGTATTAGTTAAATCGATTAGTCCGATCATTATATTTATATCAGCTATATCAGTTGTCATAGCTCACGTTACCAGTATTCAGTTTCAGGACTGTTAGACACATCAGTCAAACTAGTTCTTCATAATTTGAATTGTCAAAAATAGTTAATAATCTATTCAGTACCTCAGTAATAGTAAAGTTATGTCGTCAGCATTCAAACTTAGTAGTCAGCATCATCACGAGTTCAGTTATAGTTGTTAATGCATGTATTCTCACATTTATATTAGTTAGAATTGTTCATGCATATAACCCTCTGCATTTAGCCTACCTCACTCATATACTCAGTACATTCACACGTACTGATGCATTTGCGCTATGATGCTTTCTCTTATGTTACACCATAGGTTCAGAGGCATGAGCTTCAGATCAACAGTAGCATTCCAGTGTTCAGAGTTTGCAGTGAGTCCTTCTTATTCGAGTATGATATGATTATTACTATATTAACTATTTAGTTTCTAGATGGAGTTAGTTGGAGATATGTTCCTTCAACTCCTTATTCAGTTCAATTAGAGTCTTTCAGTCTAGATGTCAGATTAGATATTCAGATCTTATTATTTTTAGTATTTATGACTTGTTTTGGTATTGTTATACCTTTTTCAGATATTTTGTTATCAGACGTTTATTCAGTTCGAACCTTATGGCCTTTTATGTTCATATTTCTACATTTTATTATATATTATGTAGTATACAGGTATAGATATCAGTCATGGGTTAGCTTGTGGTCCTTCAGGGTCATGAGCACCGTGTAGCATTCCGATTCAGAAAATCGGGGTGTTACAAACTTGGTATCAGAGTCTAAGGTTCAATAAAGTCCTAGGAATTCTGAAAGCCGCATCTAGTAGAGTCTTATACATGCGTGTGTTGTGCACCAGACCTATGTGCAGGAGGCTATGAGATGTTTTAGGAACAGTTTTCCTTGTTTCAGTATCCTTGTCATGCCAATGAGCAGTAAGATTTGTATAGCTTATTTTCTCATCCTTGCATCTATTCATTCTATCCAAAATCTCAGAGAATGTAACTATTTTAAGGTAGAACCTCCTAGTAGTTTCAAGTTCAGTTCATCTCATGCATCATGCATTAGTTTCAGACTCCCAAAGTTTAGTTATAATCTAGTTCATAGATGCCCTGTGCATCACCCAGTATCTTCGTAAGGTAAGCATTCTTAGAGGGACATAGCGTCCAAAGGGGGAGATACCCCACTTTCTCTTAACGCTCACATGCCTTAGATCCTTTAATTTCTCCTTACATAACGAATTTATTCTAGAATAGAGGGTACTCATAAGTTGACCTTCGAGTTAGACCTCAGCTGTAAGTCAAGTATTCAGAGGTTCAGTTTAGTTCATGATATTCAGTCTATATGTCATGTAGCAGAATCAGTCATGTTCTCATGTTTAAATTCAATCTTAGTTCCTTTACCATTTCATGCTCAGTCGCATGTTCGTGAGTCAGTTCAATCATGTATTCACGCATCAGATATGCATAGTCAGCTTATCAGTACTTTCAGTCATGCATTCACGTATCATGTCAGTCATATAATCATGCATCAGATATGTATCGATTCAACTTATTAGTTAAGCATCAGATATGCATTCTCAGTTTGAGAAACTCAGTTTATCAGAATACTTAGTCCTACATTCATAAATCAGCTACCCATGTATCAGAAATGCTTGTACAGTATGATATGCTCAGTTTTCAGTCATGTTATCCATGAAATCATGATCAGTCATTCATGCTATATATTCATGTAAGTTGTCTTTACTCTCATCTCAGCGAGTATCATTCGAGGATGAATGTTCCTAAGGGGGAGATATTGTAATACTCCACATTTTGGACTAGAATAAAAATCCATCATTCCTATGCGTAGATGTTTCAAAAGCCTCAAATCCTATATAAATTTAGTGTGTTAATCAATTATGTAGTGTGGGAATCTATTTGATCATGAATTTAGACCATAGAGGTCCCCTAACTCAAGTACAAGTTGAAAGATTTCCTATCGTTCAAGTTTTAGTGAGCGTCAAAACTTAGGTCAACTTCAATCGACCATAACTTATTGTATATGACAAATGGGTGGTTTAATATATATAAAATGAAATCTCTTTGAATTATCTTTTCAATGATACCAATTTTGCCTAAATCCGATATCGGAGCAAGGAGTTATCCCCATTTTATTCCAGCATGTTAAGCTAGAAAATGGTGACGACGTTTTTGACAAACTTTTTGATGATGTCATCACATTCTAACGACATTTCTGATGACGTTGTCATCCCTGGGCGGAAAATCAAGAATTTGGACCCCTTTTGTGATGACCATTCGTAATGGCCTATCACGGACCTGACGGCCTATCACGGATGACGTCAAGTAAATTTTTCCAGCAATTCAAGGGCATTTTTGCAAGGGTATTTTGGTCATTTTTTTAACCTTACATGACTTATAACCCTAAAGAGGTGTAATTTTTTTCCATTTTCTTCAGTTAAGCATCTTAAAAACCCTCTCTTACATTCTCAACCGCAAGATTAGGGTTTCTATCAAACTCATTTCTCAAAAGCAAGATTTAAGCCTTTTTTCAAGATAATCAAGAATTAAGTTTCCCAATCCAAGAACTCTCCAACAAATCATCAAGGTTTCCTTTCTAAGGTATGCGTGTGTTCATTCATGGACTCCTTTCGTCCATGAAGTTCAAGAACTCTTTTTTTTTCTAAAACTATATATTATGGTTTTCATGTTATGAATGGATTGTTGATCATGTTTATGTATTGAGTAATGCCAAGATAGAATCTTTATGTGTTATTTTGAATCTATGACATCATATGAGTTGAAAACATGTAAGTTTGATTATTTATGATGAGTAATTGTATGATTTACACCTATGCCTAAGTTGTGCATATAAGGTGTTTGATAAAATACCTTAGAGACTAGAAATCATGCATTATAGCTAAATTGTGACTAAGTGAAGGATTCATGATAGGCCACTATGATTCAATGTCATCCATGTTGATAATGTGTCTTGTGAACACTGTTGGATTACTCATGAACTAGTCTTATGGAATTATGCTATGCTTACTTCCAAAACCCACTCATGTACAAGATGTAGAATACCTATGTACTTCATGAAATTCCCAAAGTTATGATATTATGGATTGTGGTTGTAATATGTAATGAGCATGATATTGAAAGCTATGCAAGTATATACATGTTGTATGAAAATCCCTTCAATGAAATAGATTGTTGAGAACCATGCTTAGTATGAAATCCCTTATTTATGATATTATGGATTAATGGACACTACTCTTATGATCAAGTCAGTCATGTGTGTCAGTTTCCTTCCATCGAGTCCTGGCGGTACTTGTAATAGCCGTATGCCTAGAGCCATGTTATGTTTTCACGATACTCTCAGTCAAGCCATGATCTATAGAAATCAGTCATTCATATGACTCAGGAAATCTCAATAATCTTAATAGTTTAGTATTCTTAGTAATCTCAGTGCTCATTAACCTCAGTAATCATAGTAAATCTCAGTAACTTTAGTACTCTTAATCAGTCCTCAAAACTCATTATATTCTGTCCGTCATCAGAATCTACAAAACTCAGTTTAGCTGCGCTAAACAATACCACTAGTATCGGTTCAGTTAATTAGTATCATTTAAGCAAATAAGTTAGTTAAGTTATTTAGTTCAACCTAGTTATTTAGTTCAGTTTCTTTCAGATGAGAGTAGGATTCAGCATCAAGCGAACCTAGGGATGGGGGCTCACCCACTAGAATAGGACTGAGATTCCTAGAAGCAATCCCTAAGTTCTAGAACTACGTTGCCAGCATAGGTATCAGATGTCACCCATTAGATAGGACTGACATACTCAGGGGTCACCCATTAGAACATTTATATGTATAGGACTAATCCCAGGAGTCACCCGCTAGCACATTTATATGTATAGGACTAATCCCAGGAGTTAAACCAGTTCTTCATAATTTGAACTGTCAGAAATAGTCAATAATCTATTCAGTACCTCAGTAACAGTAAAGTCATGTCGCCAGCATTCAGACTCAGTAGTCAGCATCTCATGAGTTCAGTTATAGTTGTTTATGCATGTATGTATTCTGATATTCATATTAGTTAGCATTGTTCATGCATATAACCCTTTTGTATTTAGCCTACCTCACTCATATACTCAGTATATTCGAACCTTATGGCCTTTCATGTTCATGTTTTTGCATTTTATGATATATTATGCAGTATATAGGTATTGATATCAGTTATGGGTTAGCTTGTGGTCCTTTGGGGTCATGAGCACCGTGTAGCATTCTAGTTCAGAAAATTAGGGTGTTACATAGAACTTAGACGTTGATCTCTAACGTGTGTCTTTATTATTTGGTCTATGTTAAAGATTCTAACCTAGAAGGTCTTTCTTTGGTTTGATTTTGGTGGTGTATGAATTTCCTGGGGGGTTTTTTGAATTCACTTTGTTCCCTGGATATGAGCCTTGACCTTGTGTTTAGTTATTCATGGTATATATGGTTGTGTTTCTTTTGGTGTCCAGTCTTAAGGACTCTTTTTCTGTATGGGTTATTCGAGATGATTCCCCATTATGTTCTAGGTGGTTGTTGTGAGGTCTTTCGTGCCTATAGTGTCACATCTTATTTCAGGGGTCCTTGTCTTACCTTGTGTAGCATGGGTAATTCTTGTAATTTGGTTCCTTAAATGATTTTTTCTTATGTTAGGAATGTAGTAGCATTAGGGATCATGGTGATGTTGTGAAATGGGGAATATAGAAGTCTCTAAGTGGGGAAGAGTCTAGGGTGACTACCAGATTTAAGGTTTTGGAAGGTAAGGTAAGGTTGTTGTCATGGGAAATGGTTAGGAGAGGAATAGGTGGTGAAAACCTTGTGAAGGTTGTAAAAGGGCTAGATTTTTTAATGGATAGATCATACTGCGGGTATATAACTCATAGGCTTGAATGTTGTGATTGGTAGATTTACCAATAGTTGTGTTGGGTACTTGAGAGGTTTTGTAAGGCAAGGTTTTAATGAATTGTTCTATGGCATAGTAGTTGTATGGTTTTGGGTGTTCAATTATAGGATGGAGGTTTTAGTTATAGTGGGTGGATATATGTTTATCCATGTCCTTCACTCAAGTTTCCCATATTATAATAATGATAAAAGTGGAGTGGTGTTTTAGGATAGATGTACGGAGTAGATCTAGGTGGCCTCAGTTAACTCTTTTTAGCATTGGATAGTATTGAACATGGAGTTGGTGTATAGCTAGACTCAAGCTCTCGTAGTGATATGTCTGGATAAATTCTAAGTTGAATGGAACTTGCTCTCTTGCATGAGTCCGTTCCTCTGGTAATCTATGTGTTGTATTGGGGTGAGGTGTGGATAGTCCTAGGTTGGTTGGTTCCTCTGGGTGGTATTGGTATCTCAGGTTCTTTATTCTTTTTAGGGATGTCCCGATGAGGATTTTGGATTGGTATGTTCACCGATTGTGCACAAATAAGGTATGGCTTTGGTAAAGGTTTTATGGAGGAACTAAAGGTTCGAGAAAGTCATTTAGGATACAAAGTGGACATAGAGTCCAAGTATCCATGTTGGTTCTTTTGAAAACTCGTGCATAGG
Organism: Capsicum baccatum var. pendulum; assembly: GCA_030864225.1. Lineage (NCBI taxonomy): Eukaryota > Viridiplantae > Streptophyta > Magnoliopsida > Solanales > Solanaceae > Capsicum > Capsicum baccatum. The sequence continues at coordinate 73,273,320 of CM061551.1, forward strand.
GTATACGTTCTTTATCACATCTTGGTTTCTAACTTGGTTAAAGGTGAGGAATGGTACCTCTTGCATCTTTGTTATCAAACTTAGTTAGGGGTAAGAATGGGGGTGTTGGAGTATAAATCATGTTTTTTGATCTTCTTATCTTGGTTTATGTCCTTATCTTTTATTTTGGGGAGGGAAAGTTAAATGGGTAATCTTATGCTTATTTTTACCCTTACCTGTTATTCGAGGACAAATGTTCCTAGTAAAAGAAATTGAAACACCCTGAAATAGGACCCTTTCAAGTTTTTCTTTGGTTTTTGAATCACTGGGTTTGGTGCGACTCAAGGGTATGATTCATAACTTAGATACGGGTATTAGAATGGCTTGAGGATGAATCGTACATAAGGTAGTGTGTTTGTCTTTGTTACTACACAAGGTACGACTTATCAAGGTATGAGTTGTATCTAAAGATATAAGTGGTGCGAGGATAGTTTTATGATGCTTAATTGAGTAGTCTTGTGAAATTTGTCAAAGGTACGAGATGTGGGTATGGTTTGGTGTACGACTCATACCTTTAGGTACAAGTGGGTAAGGTTGAGTCAAAAGAAACTAGTGTGTAGGGTCTTGGCATAGTCTTGGGAATGAGTTGGGGTACTACTTATACCCTAGGATACTGATGGTAAGGGGAGTCGTACCACTGGGCGTGGTTTGTTTTAAATTTTAAGTCAAGGGTAGTCTGGACATTTTCTACTTCAAAGACCTTATGTTCTAATGTTATATAACCCTTGGTGGACTTCCATAACACTTTTTCAAAGATTAAAACACTTCAAATACTCTCTCAAACACTCTCTTGAACATTGGAAGCTAGGATTTCTTCATATGTTCTTTAAAGGGCTAAAAGGTCAAGATTTCTTTCATGAATTTTCTTGTATAAGGGATGTACTCCTTCACTCATTGTTAGTTCAAACTAAAGGCATGTGTATTATGTTTTAAACATTATTGTTTTGGATCATGAATGGTGGTTTTCAAAATATATGTTGAGGGTCTTGGTGCATATGGTTTGGTATTGGTTTAAACTATGTTTTTACATGCTTTTGGTAATGGTTTGCATATTGGCTATTGGTTGATTATGGTTTAACAAATGGGTCTTGAATAACCCAAATTATTGTGGTTTATGCATTTGTTTGGTCTTGGTAATGGTATGCCCTCGACATGTTTGATAAAATGCTTCAAAGAATGTTTTTTACTCTATTGTTGAACTTTTACTATGACTCTTGACTGGTTTGGCTTGGTAATGGACCTCTTAAATGGTTTTAGATGGTTTTGTATGGTTTAAATGATATAAATGCTTTAAATTCTTAGCATGGTCTAAAATGGTTTGGTATGGTTTAAAGGGTAAAGGTTTTGGTGGTCATGGTTGGTTAATTTTGAAAACCTTGCGCGATACATGAAAATATCTCAAGTGAATACATTAGTGGAATTGGTTTAAATGGTTTGGAAAGGTAAAAGACTAAATGGTTATGCTTGTGGGGAATATGAAAGTCGCCTAAGTGGATTAATATGGTAAATGGAAGGGCACTTGAAAGTCCCCTTAAACCTATAAATGGTTGGCTATGGATGATACTTACAAGTAACGATTGGTATAACGATAACAATATCAATGGCCTTGGTTAATAAATGGATAATGGTTTTTTTATTTGGACATTAGTTTTAATTGGGCAATAATGACCCGCTATGTAGTAAAATCATGGGAGGTGGAGATCCCGAGGGGACAAAAATTAAAAACTCATATTTGGCTATATGAGGTTGGTCTTGGTGACCGTGTGCATGATATCACACTATATTTGGGGGATATACTAGTCATCCCAAGGGATACTTCCCTGGACGTGCAGATACATTTATGGGGGCCTTTTTAGCATGGGAAGTTGAACCTATATAGCCCATTGATGGTTTAGGACGACAAGCTACACAATCCAGGTAAAGCTTTAAAAGGCATACTAAACCCGATTTCCTTTCCCGATATGATTATATATATATATGCGTATAGTTTTATGCATATGGATGGTTTTACTTGGCTTTATAAATGGCATTATTTTTTCCTTATCCTTAGTACATGCCAGTTTTCACTCACTAACCCTCTGGCGGCTGTATACCTATGCTACGTAGGAACATGCCATTCTATTCCTCTTTCTTAGTGATCATATTCGGGTACAATCATTGTTGGATTAAAGTGGTGAGATTCCATTGTTCAAAAGGCATTTATTTTATGTCATGGTTTATTTGTCATGTCTCTTGTCTTTCATAGACTATGGTTTTGGCTATGGTAGGGGAATGTCCCGACTACATACTCTTTCGTTGCTCTTGAGGCTTTTTATGGACAATTGTGGAATAGGATATGGTATGGTATGAGTTGTTTATGTTACGCATATGTGTACTTACATTGGCTTATTACCATGGTATTGATTTATGGCTTTCGCATTAGTTACGTTGGATACTGATGGTTGGACTTATTTTGGTCGGTATCGCTTATAGACTTGTCCTTGAGTCACCACATGGTTGGATATGCTATCTTCTTATAAGTTTACACTTTAGCTGACTTAAGGTATGTATTTGGTGGTTGGTTGGTTAATAGGGGCGATTCTCAGTCCTGGTTGGACTAGGGATTGCCCATGATGACAAGGCCCTAATTCGGGTCATGTCGGTTAGTATCAGAGCCAGGTTTCGGTGTCATGGGGCATCCACAAAGCCTTGTAGAATAAAGTCTTTCTTATGGGTGTGTCGTGCACCATATTTATAATTAGAAGGTTATAAGGAATTTAGGATATTTCACTTTCTTGGTTATTCTTTCGGCCTATGGAGTCTAAGGTCTTGAACTCTTCTCTAAATTATTCTTGGTTCACTCTTCAGGTCATGTCTTCTCAATAGTCTAAAGTTGTGAAAACTTACCTGTTCTACTAAAAAATAATATGGATGGATCTAGTTTAACTCATAGGGCACAGACTCGGTCAGGGATCGCAACTTCTGGTTTTCGCAATAAGGCCCAATCCTCATCATCCTATTTTCATTCTAGATTTTGTGGTTGGTCGCACTGTGGCTATTGTAAGGGAGAAAAGAATCAACATTTTGGTTGTGGCCAGTAGGGTTTCGTGAGATGGGGATGTCCCATAAAGGTTGTTGCTTGGGAAAATAAAGTATATGCTACTACCTCTGGCTCTGGCAGTGGCCCGGATTGTCTCAATGATCATAATATTCCATGGGAGTCCGATGCAAGTTTTGATGCCAATGCTGGTCTGTTGAGAACTCCTTTCTTTATGGTGTGTATGGTTTACTTTGTTCAGGGTCCTCTATCTTTTGTGGCCCTATTTATGGTTGTGTATTTTGGATGTGATCTCAAGGTTATTTTAAATGCTTTTCTTCTTCTATTTATGCTCCAGTATGTGACTCTTCGATTGCCAAAAGAGTCTATGGGGGGTGTGGCATCTGTTGGTAATAAGGGATTCATGGTTGATTTGCTTGACTAGAATGTGTTGTATTTCGACGTCATTCAGGGGATGGATTGGTTGCACTCGTGCTTTTCATTAATTAGATTGTCAGACTTGTTAAGCTCCTCGGTGAGTCAATTTTTGAATAGGGTAATCACTTTTTTCCCATGCTAATAAAGAAAATATTGTATTATATCTTTAAACTTAGAGTTTGGTCTCCAATGAGTGTCTTTATTATTTAGTCTAGGTTAAAGATTCTAACCCAGAAGGTCTTTCTTTTGTTTGGGGTTGGTCTTGTTTCAGACACTTGTCCAATTTCTATTTCGTCTTTATAGAATGTTCCAGTGGAGTTAAAGAAAATTAAGGAGAAATTAAGGGATCCCTTAGATGACGGTCTCATCAGTCTTAATGTTTCCCTTTGGTGTGTTTTGTTTTTGGATGCATAAGGGGAATGGTTTTCCCTGGTAATGGATAGGATGTAGTTGGGTGACTAAGGAATTTGGGTGTCCTCCTTGTGGGCTGGACAATGCTTATGTATATTCTATAAGGGTTCTTTGCTCGTAGTACATGGTGGTTTGTAGATCCTAGTCTTGATTAGGATAAAAGGGAGTATGCTAAGCTCGAATATAGCAATGTAGGAGTTGTGGAGGTAAACTGGTTGGTTGGATGAGGTTGATGATTTGGGAAATACAATAGTGGGAGAGTTGTAACACATAGGCTGGGAGTTTAGGTTGAACGGAGGGACTGGGGATCTAGTCATTCACAGGCTAGATCATGGAGCTTGTATGTATCTTTATCTTGACACTTGCATTTTATCGTTGGCATGAAAATTAATTATTGAATTTTGGGTTTTGAATTTGGATTATTTGTATAATAGATGGTTTTGATATGATTACTAATTTAATTGATTTTTCATGGATTATAATGCATTATTCATACTTTACAAATGTTTATGAGTGGACATTGTTGGATGCATAGGAATGTTAAATAGATTTTGGGGTACTATGGATTCCCTAATTACTTGATTTTCGTTTTGAAAATTTTATTCCCTCAGAATAATTGTTAAATTGCCATTAGATATAATTTTTTCATATGATTTGACTATTCTTTAATCTTTGCATTACATAGATGGTTAAGGAAAAATGGGTTAGTTTTCGATTGCATTCAACTGATTTTAGAAAGGCCTTGGTGTCCGGGATTTGACTTTGAATGGCTTTGATTTAAATTTGTAACCTTGAAGTCAACTTGGACTCATGTTTATTGCATATCTATGTTGGGCTCTGGGTAGCATTTGGTTGAATGAGGTTTTGGGTATAGGAGAACCAAGGGTCCCTGGTGTACATTTTCGGTAATACCCATTAGAGCGGAGAATTATGTTTATTGGTGTAATGGGATGAAGGTTGGTAGTTAATCTAGAATTCTCTTATAGTAGTGGACTTTAAGGGATGGTCAGGGTTGCATATTCTGATGACATTCTCCTCTTTTGGTTAAGAGATTACTCTACTAGTGTTGCATGCATTCTTATAGAACTTAGGATGAAGGTTCATATTTTTCATTTTCTTTGTTCCCTGGATATGAGCCTTGACCTTGTGTTAAGTTACTCATGGTATACATGGTTGTGTTTATTTCAGTGTCTAGTCTTAAGGACTCCTTTTCAGTATGGGTTGGTCGGGATTAATCCCTATTATGTTCTAGGTGGTTTTTGTGAGGTCCTTCATTCCTGTGGTGTCGCGTCTTGTTTCTGGGGCCTTTGTCTTACCTTGGGTAGCATGGGTAATTCTTGTAATTTGGTTCCTTAAATGATTTTTTTTATGTTAGGATTGTAGTGGCATTGGGGAACATAATGATGTTGTGAAATGGGGAATATAGAAGTCCCTAAGTGGGGAACAGTCTAGGGTGACTACCAGATTTAAGGTTTTAGAAGGTAAGTTAATGTTGCTGTCATGGGAAATAGTTAGGAAAGGAATGGGTGGTGAAAACCTTGTGAAGGTTGTAAAAAGGTGCCAGATATTTTGATGGATAAATCATACTGTGAGTATATAAGTTGTAGGCTTGAATGTTGTGATTGGTAGATGTACCAATAGTTGTGTTAGGTACTTGAGAGGTTTTGTAAGGTAAGGTCTTTATTAATTGTTCTATGGCATAGTAGTTGTATGGTTTTGGGTGTTCAATTATTGGATGGAGGTTTTAGTTATAGTAGGTAGATATAGGTTTGTCCATGCCCTTCACTCGTGGTTTCAATGTTATAATAATGATGGAAGCGGAGTGGTGTGTCGGGATAGATGTACGAAGTAGATCTCGGTAGCCTAAGTTAACTCCTTTTAGCATTGGATAGTCTTGAACATGGAGGTGGTGTGTAGCTAGACTCAAGCTCTTGTAGTGATGTGTCTCAGTATTTTAAAGTTAAATTGAACTTGCTCTCTTGCATGAGTCCATTCCTCCGGTAACCTATGTGTTGTATTGGGGTAAATTATGCATGGTCCTAGGTTGGTTGGTTCCTCTGGGTGGTATTGGTATCTCAGGTTCTTTGTTCTTTTTGGGGATGTCCCGATGAGGATTTTGGATTGGTAAGTTCACCAGTTTTGCACAAATAAGGTATTGCATTGATAAAGGTTCCATGGTGGAACTAAAGGTTCGAAAAAAGTCATGTGGGACTCAAAAGTGGACCTGGAGTCCAAGTTTTTGCATTGGTTGTTTTGGAAAATCATACGCAGGGTATATTTTCTTTATCACATCTTTTTTTTTAACTTTGTTAAAGGTGAGGAATGGTTCCTCTCGCATATTTGTTATCTAACTTAATTAGAGGTAGGAATTGGGGTATTAGAGTATAAATCGTGTTTTGTGATCTTCTTATCTTGGTTTATGTCCTTATCTTTTATTTTAGGGAGGGAAAGTTAAATGGGGAATCTTGTGCTTATTCCTACCTTTACCTGTCATTCAAGGATGAATGGTCCTAGTGAAGGAGATTGAAATATCCCAAAATAGGACCCTTGCAAAATTTTCCTTTAGTTTTGGACTTACTGGGTTTGGTACGACTCAAAGGTATGATTCGTACCCTTGGATATGGGTATTAGGATGGCTTGAGGGTGAATCATACACTAGGCAGTGTGTTTGGCTTAGTTACTGCACAAGGTACGACTTATCAAGGTATGAGGTTTATCCAAAGATACGAGTGCTACAAGACAAGTTGTATAATGCTTGATTGAGTTATCTTGTGAAGTTTGTCCAAGATACGAGATGTTGGTATGGTTTGGTCTATGACTCGTACCCCTAGGTACGAGTGGGGAGTGTTTAGTCATACAAAAACCAGTGTGAAGGGTCTTTGCATGGTCTTGGGGATGAGTTAGGGTACTACTTATAACCTAGGATTCGAATGGTAAGGGGAGTCGTACCCCTGGGCATGGTTTGTTTTAATTTTAAGAAAAGGGTAGTTCGGATATTTTCTAATTCAAAGCCCTTATGTTCTCATGTTATATAACCCTGGGTGGCCTTCCATAACACTTGTTAAAAGATTAAAACACTTCAAATACTCTCTCAAACAATCTCTTGAAGATTGGAGGCTAAGATTTCTTCTTATGTTCTTCAAATGCTTAAAAGGTCAAGATTTCTTCTGTGAATCTTCTTGTAAAAGGGATGTACTCCTTCCCTCATTGTTAGTTCCAACTAAAAACAGGTGTATTGTGTTTTAAACATTATTGGTTTGGATCATGAATTGTGGTTTTCAAAATATATGTTGAGGGTCTTGGTGCATATGGTTTGGTATTGGTTTAAACTATGTTGTTACATGCTTTTTGTAATGGTTTGCATATTGGTTATTGGTTGGTTATAGTTTAACAAATGCATCTTGAATAACCTAAATTATGGTGATTTATGCATTTGTTTTGGTCTTGGTAAATGTATGCCCTTAACATGTTTGATAAAATGCTTCAAAGAATGTTTTTACTCTATTGTTGAACTTTTATTGGGACTCTAGCATGGTTTGATTTGGTAATGGAACTCTTAAATCATTTTACATTGTTTTAAATGGTTTAAATGATATAAATGCTTTAAATTCCTATCATGGTCTATAATGGTTTGGAATGGTTTAAAGGTGAAGGTTTTGGTGGTCATGGTTGGTTAATTTTTAAAACCTTGCGGGATACATGAAAATATCTCGAGTGAATACATTAGTGGAATTGGTTTAAATGGTTTGGAAAGGTAAAAGGCTAAAATGGTTATGCTTGTGGGGAATATGGAATTCGCCCAAGTTGTTTAATATAGTAAATGGAAGGGCACTTGAAAGTGCCCTTAAACCTATAAATGATTGGCTATGGATGATACTTGTAAGTAAGGGTTGGTATGACGATACCAATATCAATGTCCTTGGTTAATAAATGGATAATGGTTTTGTTGTTTGAAAATTAGTTTTAATTGGGCAATAATGGCCCTCTATGTAGAAAAGCTGTGGGAGGTGGAGATCCCGAGGGGACAAAAATGGAAACTCATATTTGGTGATATGAGGTTAGTCTTGGTGACCGTGTGCATGATGTCACACTATATTTGGGGGATGTACTAGTCATCCCAAGGGATACTTCCCTGGTCGTGTGACTACATATACTGGGTCCCTTTTAGCATGGGGAGTTGAACCTATATAGCCATTGATAGTTTAGGACAACAAAGCTACACAATCCAGGTAAAGGTTTTAAAGGCATGCTAAACTCGGTTCCCTTTCCCGGTATGGTTATATATATATATATGTATAGTTTTGTGCATATGTATGGTTTTACTTGGTTTTATAAATGACATTATTTTATCCGTATCCTTAGTACATGCCAGTTTTCACCTACTAACCCTCTGGTGGTTGTATACCCACGCTATGTAAGAACAGACTATTCTATTCCTCTTTCTTAGTGATTGAATTTGGGTACAATCGTTGTTGGATTGAAGTGGTTATATTCCATTGTTCGAAAGGCATCTATTTTATGTCATGGTTTATTTTTATGTCTCTTGTCTTTCATAGACTACGATTTTATCTATGGTAGGGGGAATGTCCCAACTAGGTACTCTTTCGTTGGTCTAGAGGATTTGTATGGACAACTATGGACTTGGATATGGTATGGTATGGGTTGTTTATGTTACGCATATGTATACTTACATTGGCTTATTACCATGGTATTGATTTATGACTTTCGCATTGGTTAAGTTGGATACTGATGGTTGGACTTGTTTGGGTTGGTCTCGGTTATAGACTTGTCCTTGAGTCACCACATGGTTGGATACGCTATCTTGTTATATGTTCAGACTTCAGTCGACTCAAGGTATGCATTTGGTGGTTGGGTTGGGTAATGGGGTGGGTTCCCAGTCCTGGATGGACTTGGGATTGCCCATTATGACAAGACCCTGGTTCAGGTCATGTCATGTTGGTATCAGAGCTAGGTTTTGGTGTCATGGGTTGTCCATAAAGCCTTGTCAAATAGAGTCTTGCTTATGGGTGTGTCGTGCACCATATTTATAATTAGGAGGCTACAAGGCATTTAGGATGTTTCACTTTCTTGGTTATTCTTTTTGGCGATGGAGTCTAAGGTCTTGAACTTTTCTCTAAATTATTCTTGGTTCACTCTTCAGGTTATGTCTTCTCAACAATCAAAAGTTATGGAAACTTACCTATTCTGCTAAAAAACAACATGGATGGATCTAGTTTAACTCATGGGGCACAGACCTGGTCAGGGGTTGCAACTTCTGGTTTTCCCAATGAGGCCCAATCCTCATCATCCTATTTTCTTTCTCGATTTTGTGGTTGTTCGCACCATGGCTGTTGTAAGGGGGAAAGGAATCAGTATTTTGGTTGTGGCCAGTTGGATCTCGTGAAATGAGGATGTCCCATAAGGGTTGTGCTTGGGCAAATAGACTATTGGATACTACCTCTGGCTCTGGCAGTGGCCAGGATTGTTTCAGTGTTCTTAATATTCCACGGGAGTCCGATGAAACTTCTGATGCCAATGCTGGTATGTTGAGAACTCCTTTCTTTGTGGTGTGCATGGTTTACTTTGTTCGGGATCCTCTATCTTTTGTGGCCCCATTTATGGTTATGTATTTTGGATGTGATCTCAAGGTTATTTCAGATGCTTTTCTTTTATTTCTACTCCAGTAGGTGACTCTTTAGTTGCCAAAAGGGTCTATGGGGGTGTGTGGCATCTGTTTGTAATAAGGTATTCAAGGTTGATTTACTTGACTCAGATATGTTGGATTTCGATGTCATTCGGGGGATGGATTGGTTGCACTTATGCTTTTCATTAATTAGATTGTCGAACTTGTTAGGCTCCCCGGTGAGCCAATTTTGAAATGGGTTAATAGCTTCGTTCCCTTGCTAATAAAGAAAATGTTGTATTATATCTTTGAACTTAGAGGTTGATCTCCAGTGGGTGTCTTTATTATATAACTTTGGGCATTTCAAATAATAACCTATATAAATTGTTTCAACTCAATTGATCGGCTGGCAACTCAGGCCAGGAGGAGCGCAATACCAACATCATGCAATTGCTATAACTCAATTGACACTATAATACCTTAGAAACTCATCCCTAGTTCTAGCTAGATCACTTTAGGATTTTAAATTATAAGCTAATATGAATCATTTAAACTCAGATTGATCGGTGGATGACTCACGTCAGGAGGAGCGTAATACCATCATCATGTAATTGCAATGACTCAATTAAAACTGTAGTTGACCTATGAACTCATCCCATGTTCTAGCAAGATCAATTGAAATTGTAGTTGAACCTATGAACTTAATTGAAATTGTATTAAAACAGATGTTCAACCTGTTGCAGCAGATGTCTTATCTATTGGAAATTATCAAATAGATAAATAAACTATTGCAACAGATTACCTATCTATTGTAAATTATCAAATAGGCGTTGTTATCTGTTGCGACAGATGATTGAGTTGTTGGAAATTTTCAAACAAAAATTGTCATTTATTGCAACAGATGACTTATATGTCTTAAGATCTTTTTTTTATTTTAAAGCAATTTTCTTTTTGAGATATAAAAGATAAAATTCAAAGCCATTAAAAAAATATTTCTTGGATAACTCAAAAATCTCCTCCTTGAGTAGTCTTATCTTGTCTTTTTAGTGTCACCGTCTCCTCGTGCCCCTCAAATTTATTAATGTATATTTAAAATATATCTCTAGAATTATCTCTCCTTTAGCCATAAATTAATTCATCTATCTTTTTTCTCGTTCTTTCTTCTTTAGGGTAATAACAATCGTCTTCTTTTTCTCTCTCTTTTCTCTCCTCTTTTGCATGAGGATCTTTTTGGATATCAACCAATCTATATCTTTTCTTGATTGAAATGCATATTTTGATCCCTGTGCTTTTTTGGCATTGCAAGTATGGTTCACTATTGCTCTTTCCTTCTCATATTCTTCTTTGTAAGTTACTTAAATTAGATATTTACATTTGTTATTTTTATTTATTTACCCATTACCCATATCCTATTTATTGAGAAAATCAAAGGAAAGGTGAGTTTTAAGTGTTGAATGAAAGAACCATTGTTTTTATTTAAATATGCAAAAAAGTTATTTGTTGGGAGAACTTAAAAATCCTTGTTGGAAGTATTATTTTTTATGGCTTTTGTTTGTTTATTTGTTGTTGATAATGTTGGTGGTGTTGGTGTTATTTGAACATGTGGTGCTTGTGTTGTTGATAATGTTGGAACATATGGTGTTGTTTCTTGGTTGTTGTTGATGTTATTTCTGGTATTGGTGGTATTGCAACAGATTCCGCAACTGTTACAACTAATAAATCGATTGTTGGAACAGAGAGAGCAACTTTTGGAAGAAATTAAACCAATAGCAAGGCTGGTTTGATTTATTAAAACAGATGACCCATCTGTTGCAAGGTTGGTTTGATTTATTCCAACAAATGACCCATCTGTTGCAATATTTTAGCCATTTATTGCCATAGATGTGTCATTTTTTGTAACAGACGACTCATTTGTTGAATAGATGGATAATCTGTTACAACAGATGGGTCATCTATTCGAACACTTGTTGTAATGTGTTGTATTCATTCAATTTTGTATTGCCCCTTTTTAAAATTATGCAGACATCAATTTTAATGTTCTTTCTATTCTTCTCTTGTTTAACATTACTTTTTTCTCTTGTTTGCAGATAAAAGAAAGTGAAAGTGGATCAACTTTTCCCAAACAACATAAAAGGCTAGAGTAAAGATAAGTTCGGAGGAATAAGCTACTTGCAAATAGAACCACTTCATATGTGGGAGGTATGTATTATTGATCATGTTATCGTGAAAGCACACATAGAGTACACCAATTTTGTGAATGAATTTTTTTACCGATTAGGCATTAATTATTCAAAGAAGATGTTGCATTTTATAGTTAAGATAGATAGGTTCGAACTGATAAGGCCAAGGAACCAAGTAGGTGGTGTCGATACCCTATTACGATTTAATGATGGTTTTGCTAATGTTTATGTGTCAAGTTAGGAGAAGGGACCAAATTTTTGGTGACAGTGTAAAGATTCAATAGTGATTGGACTAATTTTAAGGGTTCAATGGACTTTCAAAAGGCCTCCAAAGCCTCGCACTACTGCAACCAAGAATGGAAATCAATATAGTTATTGCCCTGGTCAAAATTTATGTGGCAGGGTTGCTCGGGGTGACGTTATACAATAGAAGGTGCTTGGGAGAATATCTGCGAAGGAAAGGAAAGGTGTCGAAGACCATATATCAACTCAGATCTTATTAAAGAATAAACATAGGGTAGCAAGGAACATGTAGCAAATTTGCCCAATAAAATTGACATGAAAAATTAAAAAATTGAGTGAGCTGAAAAAATGAAAATGTGTCCAGAAATGAAAATCCATCAGTCGATTTTGAAAAGAAAAGTGGTGAAGTGGACTGGTGTTGTGCACTTTGTTGGGGAACTACGACTAGCTATCATGAACTTTGTGATGACCATAAAGAGCAGGATCAGAACTCTAAGGTTGTATCTTTGCGAGCACCAAGGGTGGTAAGATGGTCAGTCAGGAACTGAACTTAAACAAATAACTCCTAAAGTTAAAATAAGGGATCAAGCCAAGGTTGCAATTTCTGAAGTTAAACTTGCATCCTAGGCCTTATACTTGTGGTTGTGGTCAGGTCAAAGGCAGTGGAAACAATAAGGCATGTGATTTTTGCCCGACTTTACACCCTTTTTTTTCTACCGCCATTGACATGATTAGAACCACAAACACGAGGCATAGGATGAAAGTTAGACTACAGAAATTAACTCCTTGGCTTCCTTTATTTTTGCTTTAGGAGTTATTGGTTTAAGTTTCATTTTTGACTGAAAATCTCACCAGTCCTCAGTGCTCGCCAATCTGTTTCCTTAGAGTCCTGATCTTGTGATTTATGGGTCTTCATTTAGTTCATTCTAGCTAGTCGTAGTTCTAGAGAAAAGTGTCCACCTCCAGTCTACTTTACCATTTTTATTTTCAAAAACGACTGACGGATTTTAATTTTAGGACACACTTTCACAATTGCAACTTATTCAGATTTTTATCTTTCAAGTCAATTTTATTAGCCAGATCGGCTAGAAGTTCCTTACTTGTTGCCCTATGTTTCCTCTTAAAAGAGGTATGAGGTGATATATGGTTTTCTCCATCTCCCGTTTCCTGCATAGGCTATAATACCCCACATTATTCTTAGTTTGATTCAGCTGTTAGTTGAATACATAAGGGCCTTAAGGCCTGAAAATTTCACCAAGTGTTGGATACTTAGTCAATTTTAAGACCACCAACTTTGAGGATTTTTATTTTGGTCTTCCCGACCCTAAGATGTTGGTTTTTGAGTTGATTCATGTTCATGGATATAAGAAGTATGTCTCGAAGAAGTTTTGGATTTTTTAGATGAGGGTTGGAACTTGTTTGGATCATGAAACTAGTGAGTCATCGCGATAAGCCTGCGTCGTGGCTCTATTTTCATTCTCATACAGACCGTATCGCGGTGAGGGAATTTAACAACAGCGATTAGACCGCATCATGGTGATGTTGTTGCATTCAATTTTTTTATTTAAATGGTTGACGAGCAATTAGGTCTTTTCCCCCTCTACCCAATCGTTCATTACATGACTTAGGCATCAGTTAGGGCATAATTTTTCCCTTCTTCTCAAATTTTCCTCTCAAGAAAACCCTTTCCTTCCCATAAGTATAAGAATTCAATTCCTTTCTCCCCAAGAAATCAATAATTCACGTTCCCCAAGTTCAAGAACCTTCAAGAAAGCATCAATAATAGCATTTTTCCTTTCAAGTTAAAAGCTTAGGGTGTTCATTCATGGGTTCCTTTCACTCATGGATCCCAAAAACCCTCTTTTCAATTAAAGAATGAATTTTTCTATTATTATGGTATTTTTGGATTGCTTAAGATGGGTTTAATTCATGTTTTCATGGTGATTTTAATTCAATTTAGCTCATGTATGAGTTCATGAAAGATTTTGAATTCCTCATGCTATGAATTTGAGTTTCCCATGCTTTATTCAAGTGAATTCCATGTTAAATCTACAACTTTATGTTTTAAGTCATGTAATCATGTAGTTTCCCCTATTTAAAGCATTCCCATATTTAAATTTATGATCCCTACATTTTTGATGGAATGTCTATGCTTATGGGTTTTGAGCCGTGATCCTTTACTACATCTTTTAAGCTTTTTATTACATTCAGTGATCATTCAATGCTGGTGGGTTATTAATACCCGATATTTAAGTGTTTTTACATGAATTCAGATTATTTCAGTCATGATTTAGTTAAACAATGAATTCTATTATTTACTCAGTTGATGTAATCATGATGAGCACTATAGGTTATGAAATCATGTTTAGTCAAGCTTAGTTCAGTTTAGTTCTAATTCTAGTGTCAGTTCAGTTGGGAGTGGAATTTAGCACCAAGTGAACTCAGGGATGGGGGCTCACCTGACAGTAGAGGGTGTGACCCTTAGTAATAATCCCCAAGTTACAAAACTATGTAGCCAGCATAGGATAGAGGTATTTACCTGCCAGTTGAGGATTGACAAACTTTTTGCCTGCTAGTTGAGCGTGACACATATCTCATTAAAGAACCTACCAGTTGAGGGTGACTCATTAGTGCATCCACACAGCCGGTGTTAGTACTCGTGGTACGGTACTAACAACCTTAAAACTGGGGTTACAAGTTGGACCCCAGTTAGCTCAGATTGGGGCATGTTGATTAGATAATACCTCCCACAATCTCAGTACAGTATTCAGTGTATATTCAGTTCAGGTTTTCTTGACCAAAGCATATAGTTTTATAGTTATTCAGTTATACAGATTCCAGTCCTTCAGTTTACATATTATTTAAAAAATATGTATTTGCTTGGTATTGGATTCTCAAATATTACAGTTTTCATGCATTCATGCTCAGTTATTTCATGTTGTTTAGTTAGTCCTTATCTTATCTGCACAGTACCCCATGCATTTTAGCCAAACCTCATCTCATATATCAGTACATTCAAATTATTGATTGCATACTTTCGTTTTTTCTATGTTGTCTTATAACATAGGTTCGAACGTGCAGTTTCCCGACTGCTCCTTGACAGCTCAGCGTACACAGCAGCAGTAGTGTTAAGTCCTCATCCATCAAGGAGATGATTTCTATACCAGTTATTCTAGTAGTCCTTTATATTCAGTTAGATGGAGTTAGTTGGGGCTTGTCCCATTACCTCATTCATCAGTTAGTGGCTTTTCAGACAAATAGTTAGACAGTCAGCCAGTTACTTTTATCTTTTATCAGTTATCTCAGACATGATAGTATTATATATTTTAGTATTACAGTTGTCATTAGTTTATCATCTAATCTTCCACATATGTTATATCAGTGCCATTTTAATCAGTGCTCACAGTAGATACCAGCTCATGGGTTAACTTGTGGTCACTTATGACTGTAAGAACCATTATTACAGCTAGAGGGGTAGCCTCAGGTCGTGAAAAATCTTGGTATAAGATCCTAAGGTTTTACAATGTCCTAGGGTGTTTAAAAGTCACGTTGAGTAGAGTCTTGTGTATAGGTGTGAAGTATGCCACACTTACGTACAAGAAGCTACGAGACATTTTAAGAAAAAGTTTCCCTTCTTTCAGTTTTTGTGTCGTCCAAATGAGCATGAGATTTATTTAAACTTTCTTTCTAACTCATCCTTTATTCCGTTTATAGATTATGCCTCCTAAAAGAAGTAATGGAAGAAGGAATGGGGATCAGCCTACACCTCCGCCTATTCAGGAAGATCCCCTGAATGAGCATGTCTCTCACACCGAGTTTAGAGTTGCTTTTACTACTTTAGCCCATTCAGTGGATGCTTAGAACAACTAGTGAGCTATTGCCCCAGCCAATACAGTGGAAAATACGGTTGCAGCTAGGATTTGGGATTTTACCCGAATGAATCCCCCTTTGTGTAACGACTCGGGACTACCCCCTAGTCATTACACGGCGATCATGATCCCGATGGATCACAAGATAACCTTCTACTGATATCTGTACCTGAGCTCTGCATAATATAATATAATAAATATGGAAAACTTGCCAAAAGATTCAAAACATCTAAAATACTCAAAACTGAAAACTGAATACTGATACATCTGTCTGAAAAGCCTCTAAACTGTCTGAACTGTGGAGTTGATGGGACATGTTCCCAACTAAATCCGTCTACTAAAAATAAAATAAATCTAATGCGATAATAAAATAAGATCATCCTAAAATGAAGAGGACTCACTGCTACTTCTACTGCTGCTGACTGGGACTGAGCTGCTAAGGGTACTCTGGATCTCATGCCTCTGAAATAAAGGTGTAAAATAAAACACCATAGCGCAAATATGTCAGTACATAGGAATATACTGAGTATGCAAGATGAGTTAAGGATAAATGCAAGGGCTTATGCATGAACAAGTACTTAACTGAATAATCATAAGAGTACTGAATGAGGACATATGCATGGATGCACAAACCATAACTGAAATCATCGTGACTCTAAATATTGAAAATTAGGTATTGCTTTACTAACATTTGAACTCACTACTAATACTGAGATACTGAACAACTGAAACTTCTGATATTGATAACTGAGTACTGATGTTGAAATCAGTCCTATCTAGTGAGTGATCTCAAAAACTGATGATACTGAAGCTGATTAACTGAATCTACTTATATCAATAACTGAGTTCTAAGCTTGCTACAATTGACTGACTAAATATGAGATCAAACCTCTCTAATGGATCATCCTTGAATCTACTACCAATGATAAGAAATGGTTATGTTTGAGATCAGACCTATCTAGTGGAAGATCTCTGAATCTGATAATGAGAATAATCAACTGAACATGAGACTGAGATCGGGCCTATCTAACGAGTGGTGTATGGATATATTAGTATTGATACTGAGTAACTATATGAGAGACCAAGACTATCTAGCGGGTGGTCCATGAATATATGGAACTATCTGAGTTTCGTATTGAGATAGGTGACTGTATCTGGCAGTCCTAATTTTTGAATTCTACTCTAAAGACTGATACTAAAATAGGTGACTATATCTAGCAGTCCTTACTTCTTGAAAAAGTATATTTTTACAAGATTCGAAACCCCACGAGCCATCATTAGCGATGGTGGCTCTCAATTTTGCAATTACATTTTTCGTGCTTCCCTTGACAAATATGGGGTAAAGCATAAGATTGACACCCCATATCACCCCCAAAAGAGTGTCCAAGTTGAGGTATCAAGTTGTGAAATGAAATCCATCCTAGAAAAAAACTATGAATGTTGGTCATACAAACTAGGCGAGGCAACTCAATGATGCATTATAGGCATATAGAATGGCCTACAAAACTCCTATCGGTATGTCCCCTTACCAATTGGTGTTTGGAAATGCATGTCACCTATCCGTTGAACTAGGGCATAAAGATTTATGGGCTTTAAAAAAATTTAATATGGATTGGGAGGATGCTTCTAAATCAAGGGTCACTCAACTTCATGAGTTGGAAGATTTTCAACTCAAGGCTTATAAAAACACTATTTTATATAAGGAAAGATGAAGAGGTGGAATGATTTCTAAATCCTAAAGTGAGAATTTTATGTGGGCGATGATGTTCTCCTTTATAATTCAATATTAAAGCTTTTTAAGAGTAAGCTTAGATCAAAGTGGTCGGATCCATTTGTGATATCAAATGTGTATCCTAGCGGTGCTATAGAGTTGGAGGACTCTGAGAAGAAGAAATTTGGGGTGAATGGGAAAGGATTAAAGCACTATAATGTGGGTGGACCAAGAGCAACCAAGGTTGAGTTGGTTTGCTTCAAAGATCCACAATGATGATAAAAAGAGTGTCATGCCATGATGTTAAATCTAGCGCTAGATGGGAGGCAACCCATCATTTTCATGTTTGTGACATTTATTATTGATTAATTCACATAATCTTGACACTTTTCAGGTGTTTTGGATAGATTGGAAGCCAAAAAAAAGGGGAGGATCGAGTTTAGGAGTATGGCAGCCATACAAAAAGGCCTCAGATACCACGATCGTAATCCACAGATCACGATCGCGGTCTAGCAGATGTGTTGTGATTGCACTGAGCCTTTCACGATCATGATAGTGTATCCAAAATTGAAATAGAGAATGATGCAGTTTCAGGGAGACCCTTCAACCTTTTTTATGCTTTTGTGATATTCACTGAGGACACTGTAAGCTTTTTAGACGGGTGTGTGTGTGTTACCCTTGTGAGTGTCTGCATTTCATAATAATTGGTTTATAGTATTTGGATTCACATGGCCATTCAGTTCACATTTGTTTTGTAATATTTAAATTCAGTTCACATTGGGTACCCCCGTCGTGATTATGATTTATAGAGATTTTGTGAATTAATTATTTTACTTCTAGTTTTATTTTTCTTTTTGATATTGATGTTGGGTGAGTCTTTCCCTATGACAGATTGAGTTACGACATTCTTAAGGGAAAACTATAGTGTTAAGATGTTGGATTTACAAATGTTGGGGAAGTCTGAATACCCATGGCATTACAATTTAAGATTGACATAGCAACTATGGTAAAGTTTGAGTAGCCATAAGTATTTTCCTTATTTGACCCAAATAAGAAATGGAAACTTATTGGTGCTAGCGATAGTTAATATTCCGTGGTGAAGTACAAAATGTTCACCCCTCTCCATCTGATTTTTTTTTTGAAAAACAAGGTTATGGAATTGAATGTTTTTGTAACAATGCTTTGCCTCTTTTTGTGACACCAAATTCTTTAGTTTGTAGTAGTGTAATAAATAACTCCTTTTGTTCTTGAGTAGGAAATGCAATCGATCCTTCTAAATTAGTTTGCATGCTATGTGTGGTGAGCAATTATCGAATTATTCTTGTGCTTACTTGTGTCATAGAGAACTTGCTCCGTTGGTCTTTCAAATCTAATCTTGGTTATGCGCAGTTGGAGAAATGATCTTAGGCCACCTTTGTGATTATTGAAAGTCACTTTATCCTAAAAAGCTTACCCATGTATGAATGATATCCCTAGTTACCCATTTTGAGTCTATCAACCTTTCTTTGGCAACCATGTTACAAGCCTCTAACCATTTAAAAGTTATCCCTTTCTTAAACCCTACCCTCTTTGAACTTAAAATTGACAACTTGAGCTAAAATCCTAAGTTGGGGGTGTGGTGAAAATTAGAAGTGGTGATCATGTCTATAGTCTTGTAAATGAGTGCCTAAAAGCAAATCAATGATGGAAAAAGAAAGCAATAAAAGAAAGAATAAGCATATGAGTGCAATCAGGACAGAAATGAGAAGATATTGCTTCTAAAAGATGACTGAACTAAAAGTGAATAAGATAGGCACATGTGTGATTTAGAAATAAATGGATTGGCCAATGATCCAAGATTGATCTAGATAGAGTGTTATGTAGAGTTCAAGGAGGGTGTAGTCACTTTTACCCAAATTCTTGTCCTATCCTTTCCTGAGCCTATATTTCTAGCTTGAAAAAGTACTTCGGGATCTCCAATGAAGTGTTTTTGAGTTAGTAGTGATTGCAAATAAGGGCAAGAATATGGTATGATACTTGTTTGCATTGAGAAATTATTTTTGAGTATGAATATGAGTGTTGCACATGCGTCCCTTGTTGCATATTGAAAATTTGTTCCTTTCGTGAGGAGGCATGTAGACTAGGATAAATTGGTGAATTTGGCATTCTCCTAAATCAAGCCAAAGGAGAATATTTAATATGCTATTGATGACGAGTCACTTCTTGAGAATTGGTTGTTGTTGCTTAACTATTCTTGAAATTTCTTTGCATCCCTAAAAATGTGATTGAATTTGAGGGGGTTGTGTAGTTAGCACTTCTCAGTTTTGTTGACTAATCATTAGTGCTAATCAAATTCAACATTATGGTGGCCATGTGATAGAATAGTGTGAGCTTCAAAGTTGACTGGTCTCATTGAGTGTGAAGTAGTGTTACTTGAGGAAAAGCAAGGTCTTAAGTTGGGGGCATTGAGGAGTGGCAAATTTTCCACTCATTTGCATCTAATTTTTTGCTCACTATCGTAAAATGATTGAATATAAGACTAGTTCTGCGTAAAATGCACTAATCTGCAGTGTTTTTGATCCTATAGGTAAATATGATGAAAAAGAGTTGAGACGAAGATAGAAAGGAATGAAATGGCCAAAAGATTGATAAAAGATGTAGACAAGCTCCAAGATATGACCCTCAGGTGCTGCGATTACACTCTAAGGGTTGCGATCGCAATAGATCGAGAGTTGATTTGTTTTGAGATCGTAAGCCAAGTATTGCCAATCACAATAGTGCTATCGTGATCGAGGGTTGCAGTCGCGATCATTCAACATAGTTAGGGAGTAGAGATCGCGAGTTGAATCGGGCAAGCTATCAGGGGCAGACTTTTCATTTTACACGGATCAGGCCTTTTTCAAACAAAAATTTAATGAATATTTAAGGCACATTATCTAGGTGGCCTAGTAGTAGGCAGAGCAGCCATGCTAACCAAACCCCTCTAGGTGTGAATCCTTTAGAGTGTTCTAGCCCTAATACCAATTGTTGAAACCCTGGGGGCTGCACCACACAGTGAGGAACTAGGTCCCTCAAAGTCAATAACATGCAGAAACATAGTAAAGCAACCAGGAACACAATACAGTGCAGGAAGAGTAAAAAACACAAGATTTAACATGGAAACCTCCTTGCTCAAGGGAGGAAAACCATGGGTTGCACTCACAAGCTCTCTAAAATCCACTATAATCAAACTCTTGATTACAGACTTTAATGAACCTAACTCTAGGTTCCTCCTACTTATAATTAATCTACTACAAGCTCAACTTGACAACCCTACCAAGACTCCTCAACAATGATTAACTCTAATCAATATCAAACTTAGGCAACTCTACCTAAGAACTCTCTAAGCAAAGAAAACAAAAGACATTACTCTTATAGAATGAGTAATTCAGTTATAAATCAAGATTTACTCTAGAATACTTACTCTTTTAGCTTACAAAAGAAATAAAAAACTGGGTTATACTTAAGCAATTGAAACTGGTTTGAGTTTTTGCCTCTCTCAATTTCTTTTTTTGAATTTCGCAAAAACTACTTGATAGATAATCATCATTTTCCTTTTATAGATGAGTGATGGTTAGGGTTGAAATTCCATTGGAACAGGTGTCCTTCATAGTACAAGAAACACCTGAGCAGTTTGTTACACAAGAGAACAAAACTATGCAGATGCGTGACAGCTGTACTGTTAACTTGAACATCCATGGACCTGGTCCCTCGTAGTCATCTGCTCATCATCAAAATAAGATACAACAAAATTCCAAAATCTAGCCTACCCAAAAACTCAAAAACTTGGACCAACTATTGATTACCCATCCATGAATACCACCTAGAATAGTATAATCCCAAGGTCCCTCTCAATTTGGTAACATCTATCACTTGTTTGATCTCATATTAGTGTCATTTGTGATTGTGTTTAATAAAGTTCCAAATAACCCCCCCCCCCCCAAATTTATTTTCATGTGTTGTTTAATTTTTTCATGATGGGTTAACACATAGTTCACTCTCAACACATTTAAGCTTTGAAATCTATGTTTGCACTTCTCGAGGATTCGACCCTGACTCATGTTGGGTATATATTGACAATGTCCGCCTTGCACCAAATTTGTAGTGTAAGTTGAGCATTATCAAACCACAACTAAGACAAACCATATGCTAAAGTCACAAGGGATCAAATCTACATTTACTGAGGTGCATATCATATCAAAGAATACCTAGGAACTTACTAGCACTAAAAGGAGTCCAACTAATAGCAAGACCTTAAGCAATATAGAAAATATAATTAAATCTTGATTCTAGACAAACCCTACTCAATACATCACATGAATACTTGTTTCCAAAAGACACACACTTTAGTTACCAATAACTGATACCTAAGAATATATCACCAAGCGGAAGCATACCACGAGGTCATAAAAGGGAGAATAATTCTCAAAATAAAAATTTCTAAATTCATGTATTTAAACCTCTCCCAGCTTAACGAACCGAAAATGACATTAAAGAAGGAACAGAGTACCCACATCAAGCTCAACACCAAGATCAAGACAACGACCAGGTGGTGAACCAGCTAAACTGGAAGAATAAACATCAACATACCAATCATAGGAATGGGCCTTAGAGTAAGTATTGACAGTGCTAATATCACAAAAAACCCATAGAAGGCCAAACCTTCCTTCCCACAACCCTCTAAAATAACTAATCTAACCTTAATAATAGTAGGGAAAACCATCCAACCAAGATTCTAAACCAAACATACAATAATTGCAAGTAGGGATAGTAACCAGATAATGCTAATCTCATTTATCAAGTAAAGATTAATCAAAGTTAAAAAACAACCATAATAATAACAGTATAAAGTATAGGTGACATAAAATAAAAACAACCAGGGCAACTCTAGGATCACATCAAAGCCATATGCCAAAAAAATGGATTTACCCAAGCACTACACCCCAGATCAAACACAATACCGATCCACTCAATCCACTACTAAAAGAAAATATCTATGGGGGTAGTTATATATGCATAAGTATTAATATTAAGGTATAAGAACACCAATGGGCATAAAAAAACCCAACTCAATTAAAATATAAACTAAAAGATAGTAAATCAAAAATTACACCTATAACAACAAAATATGAAGCCATAGTTCCTGAACTGCTCGAAGAAGTACAAATCTAAATGCCTCAAACACTAAGATGAGTATATGAACAACCAACTGTAGTACCAAAGGAACTACCTCAAATCGAAGATGCCATAAACCAATGAGACTAATCTAACTGACAAATAATCCCACACTTGGGACACTTTCTGGACCAATGATCGATCTCTATACAGTCATAACAAACCCCTAAAGTTTTAACATGGTGAAAAACATGATTTGACCTTCATTGGCTCACCAAATCACACCTAAGGCTCTCCTTAAAACAATGACCAATCTCCCTGCAATCAAAACATGCCCCTAAAACTCTCTAATACAATGTACCTCCTAACCTAGAATAGATGCCATGGCCTGAATACCTTTACCAAGAACCCTGCAAATCCTATCTTGAACTCCACCAATTATGACCACCATAATCTATCAGAGAGCTACATATAACCTAACGTGCTACCTGAACTGACCCGATAGGCTGCAAATGATGTTGATATTTGATAAGAGGATTCCTACCTCCATACGGGATACCACTAACACTGTACAGCTAATATGGTCTCTTATTGCAACCTATATATATATAAATGCATGCCCTCTTTGTAGTCTCACATGATCAAAAACCTAATTAAAAGTAAAGTCCACTGCTATAAAATACTCTTACTCAAAGCATAGTGGTAAAGTCAATCCTCTGATAAATTCACACACTATCTCAAGCTCTATAGGAAATAATATGACCTACTCATCTTCACTCCATGATCTCTGAATGATTACAAATAATTAAAATTGTAATATACACATTAATAAGAGTAAAATAATACCCTTATTCAAATATAAAGTTTTGGACCAAAAAGTAAAAATTAAGCTCATGGGGCCCACAGATAAAATTCTAAAATTGAATCTATTGCAAGGTCCCTCGAAGGACGAGGAATGCGTGCTCAAACTTTAAGAAAAAATGAAGTTTCAATTAAGGATCAAATTAGCTCCAAGTTCTAGAGAAAATAAGAGAGAAAATCAAGAATTTGACAGAGAGTTAGTCCAAAAACTTATAAAAAACTAACATAAATGATTACCATAGTGTTATCTACTTCTCCCTAGATCCAATTTATGACTTCCCAAGTTCTTGATATCTTACGTCCAAAATGTTGGAAAAGTTTTAGAAAATGATAAAAAATTAGGGAGAAGGGAAATATATAAAAGTGCCAATGGTGGCCACCAAAACTGCCATTTAACCGCTAAAGTGGTCATTGCTAAAGCATCAAGGTGGGTGCTAAAGAGATCATGCCTTGGCTGGACACCCACCACATCAAGGTAGGCCGCTAAAGCAGCTTTCACTAAGTAGTCATGGACCGCTAAAGCAGCTACCATCTAAAGTAGTGTTTTGGTTGCTAACGAGGCTGCACCAATAACTTTGGCACCAATAATTTAAATTTTTTTATAAGACTCTGATCAGGCGCTTGGGATTCATTTGGAACCCCATGCATGCAAAAAAATTATGAAACCCTACCAAATTCAACATTCTAGACTCAACAAAACCATTGAAATTTCTATCTAAGGTTTCATTTATCATTAAATTCCCCTAATAGTCCAAAATAAACCCAAAAGCCTTAGGACCTAGAACAAGCATCCCCTAGTCTAATATCCATGTTTCAGAGCTAACAACACTATCAAAATTCACTTCCAAGGTCACCTACTTGGAGTTTTGGTCTATGTCACGACTGATGATAGGTGAATTTACACGCCTATATCAATATATTTTGCCCGTATTTATGCTATGTTTTGAGAACAAAGTATATATTTCATGCACTTTTAGTCCTTTTTCCTGTAAGTAAGCTAACGAACTTGATTAGCAAAGTTTCAGGTATAATTGATGCAGAAGTCAGCATTTTATGGATTACTTGACGCCAAAGAAAGCTCACGAAGGAAGGAAAGGGAGCTTGAACGCCTAAAGGACCAAAAGTGATACATGGAAAATCTGTCCCGGGCTAAAACAACAATTCTAAAGACTTTGGGGATTTGTAGTAACTTATTTGGATTTGGATAATAATACATTAACCTAGTACAATTGGGTTAAGTATTTCATTTGTTTATTTGGATTAGGAGAATATTACATTAACCTAGTACAATTGGGTTAAGTATTTCATTTGTTTAATAGGATTTGGTTAAGTATTTCATTAGCTTAGTAGGATTAGGATATGGGTATTATAAATACCCTATCATGCTAGAGATTTTTAGGCATTCTTCACTTCAAAAAGACATCTTCTAATACATTCTTCTTCCATCAATTACAACTCTTCTAATCTTTCCATTAATTCTATTTTTCTTCTTCTATTCATCTATTCAATTCTTAATTTCTGCAACAAGAGAAACGTTACGTTGCCTAAGAAATTCACGCCTAACGCCTACCACTTGTGCTACACGAAATTAATCAATCTTGTGGTATAACAACAATGTTAATCGTGATCTCCTTCGCAATCATGGGTAACTAAACTTCTCTGTTGGGGTTATGGAAGCCAACAGAGATACTATCTATTGCTGTGAGTTTGTGAGTTCGTGACACGTATGATGCTTATATCATTATTCTCTTCATCTTAATCTACATTCTTTGTGGTTGCAAACGCAAGAATACGCCAGTATAACATTTAACTTGTTCGAAAGAAAGGTTATTTGTCTGGAAAAGAGATAGTGTCAAGGTAGTAGGACACCCTTTCCTATTAAAAAGCTAGTGCCGTAACTGGACTAACCTCTTGGAGAATTCGTACCGTTAGACACGCTTTAAGCTCGAAAGAGTTAAAGTTAAATAATCCTCGAATAGGTCAAAAGACGCCTGGATTTACCATCGAATACAATTCTCTATAAGCACATGCATGTCTGGATTCTACACACTCATAGCCAATAGAGACGTATAACTCAGAAGGTGGACATAACCCCAACGCTTTAATTCTCATTGTTTCACAACCTACGAAACATTCTTTTCTTTTTACTTTGCTATTTTCAGCTTTTACTTTATTGTTTTGGTTACACATTACAATCCCCCCTCATTACGAGACTTGCACTAAAAAGTCTAGTAATTCTGCTTACTTGTTGACCAAGCTATTCCCTGAGGGATCAATACCCAAACCTGTTGGGTTCTATATTTGCTAACGACCGCTTTACACTCCTACGAGAGCTGTAGATTGAGCGTTATCAAAAATTGGCGCCGTTGCCGGGGAATACGAGTGTCAATCAAGTTTGTGATAATTACTAGACCCTTTGGTCAAAGATTCTCGTACTTTTATTTTCAGTTTTTGTTTTTGTTTACTGCAGATTTTTATTTAGTGCATGCCCCATACTCAAAGTTCTGGTCAACCGTTATTATCTATCAATCCTGAACCACAACTTATTGGCAGAATGGAAGCACAAGCAGAAATCGAAAGAATGGCTTCTCAACAGGCGAGATTAGCTGCTCTTGCCGCCGCCCAAGTACACCAACAAAACATTGATAACCCTAGGCGAGCAACAAATCCTGACGATGAGGATTTAGGTGGTGACGAGTTACTAAACCCAAGGCGTGATGCTGAAATCATAACACCTACCAATAGAAGAGGTCATCAAGCTCGATTTAGGTATGATCGCCAACCCATGCAACCAGCTTTTGACAACGATGATGATGATCTTGATGGTGCCGGAGCCACTGGAGCCATAATTCCACCACCATTAGCGCCCGGAGCCAAGTTCAACACCACAAGCACCATGATTCAGTTATTGCAACTCAAGGGATTATTTGGTGGATTAGCAGGCGATGATCCGAATATGCATCTCATCAACTTTATTTCTACATGCAAGTCGTTTGACAATCCTGGTGTTGGTCAGAATGCAATTCAATTACGCTTATTTCCATTGTCTCTGTCTGGGGAGGCAACACTATGGTTGAATGGGCTGACTCCTGATTCAATTACAAATTGGAGGCAATTGAGAGACGCTTTCCTAGAAAGATTCTTTCCGCTATCCAAAAGAGCACAATTGAGAGATGAAATCAGCAACTTTCGTCAGCTTCCCACTGAAGCTCTTCATGAAACATGGGAGAGGTTCAAGACAAAGCTAGCGAGATGCCCAAACCATCACATGACCAATGTTCACCTAATAGAGATATTGTATAGAGCCTTGAATTCAATAACTAAGCCAGTGGTGGATAACGCAGCTGGAGGATCTTTTATGGACCTCACTTTTGGTCAAGCAAGCAATATGCTAGATCGTATGACGAAGCAAAGTAGAGCTTGGCATACCAGGGATTCTGAGGTAGCAAGCCCCACTTTATCTATTGGCATGACTGCAGACCAAAGAAGAAGAGAAGAAGAACGTGATCAAGATATGGCGCATCTGAAAACACAAATGGATCTTTTTACAAAGCATTTATTAACAGGGAAGACCAAAAAAGTGAAAGCTATTGCGTCAAAAGGAAGAGACGAATCTGATTCGCAAAAAGAGGCCAACTACTTAAACAATCAGGGGGGTTTCCGTGGAAATACCCAAGGAAACCAAGGTCGGAACTACTATGATGAATCTGGAAACAAAGACCAAGGTAGTTGGAAAAACAAGAATGAAAAGAGTGGTTTGTAGGTTCCCCCTGGTAGACGTGACACCACCATATCTAATT
This sequence comes from Capsicum baccatum var. pendulum, assembly GCA_030864225.1. Lineage (NCBI taxonomy): Eukaryota > Viridiplantae > Streptophyta > Magnoliopsida > Solanales > Solanaceae > Capsicum > Capsicum baccatum. Next base: position 73,300,644 of record CM061551.1, read on the forward strand.
CTGGAAGTATGAAAGAGATGATGGCTAAATTATTGAAAGGAGTGGAAGCAACGAGCGTGGGAGTTACGGAGGTAATTAATTATTTGTCCTCCATGAAACAACTAGTTGATACCCACCACCTGAAAAAGTGGAAAAACGGAAGCAAGAGGAGAAGAAAGCCGTGTAAATAACACTTCCATACCCACCACCACCTTTTCCCCAAAGATTGAAGAAGGTGGTGGATGACACAAAGTTCAGCAAGTTCATGACTATGTTGAAACAGCTGACCATTAATGTTCCATTGGTGGAGGCACTTGAACAAATGCCTGGGTATGCAAAGTTTATGAAAGATCTTTTGACTAAGAAGCAGGCAGCAAGTTATGAGTTGAAAGAAGATGTGCATCATTGTAGTGCAATTGCTACCCGGTTGATAGTTCAGAAGAAGGCCGACCCCGGATCTTTCACTATTCCTTGCACCGTTGGATCTTTGAATTTTGCCAAAGCATTATGTGACTTAGGAGCCAGCATCAATTTGATGCCATTATCGATCTACAAGAAGTTGAGGTTGGGTGATCCTACTCCAACCAATATGAGGCTCATCATGGCGGATAGGTCGGTAAAATGACCTGTTGGTATTCTATGTGACGTATTGGTAAAGGTTTCTTCATTCATCTTTCTGGAAGACTTTGTTATTTTGGATTGTGAGGCAGACTCAGAAGTTCCCATAATCATGGGGCACCCTTTCCTTGCTACAGTAAGTGTGCTCATTGATTTGAGAGCCAATGAGCTTTTATTCCGAATAAATGACGAAGTGGTTCGCTTTGATGTGTGCAAATCAATGAAGCAACCCAAAGATCTAAGTGTATTTTCGGTGGCTGATGTTTTCTTTGATGATGAGAAAGAATTACTTGAAGAAGAACAAATTATTGATGACCCTTTGGCGGTTGTGCTTATGAATTGAGAGAATGAGGATGCTGAAAATGGTGAAGAAGCTACTTGTGCTCTATCGGGATTAGGGACATATCGCTATGCTCCCAAGAAGCTGGACCTTGATCTCAAGAATCGACCCACACCACCAGCTAAGCCATCTATTGAAGAGCCACCCACGTTAGAATTGAAGGAGCTGCCAAGTCATTTAAAGTACGCATTCTTAGGAAGCGGAAACACACTTCCAGTTATTGTGGCAGCCGATTTGGGTGAGAAACAAGTTGCATCTCTTATTGCTATCTTACGCAAGTATATTAGAGCCATTGGATGGACCATTGCGGATATTATTGGTATTTCACCTGGGATTTGTACACATAAAATTCAGCTTCAAGAAAATTGCACACCCACCATTGAGCATCAAAGACGTCTAAACCCACCTATGCAAGAAGTGGTGAAGAAAGAAATTATCAAGTGGTTAGACGCGGGGGTTGTGTATCCTATCTCGGATAGTACATGGGTAAGCCCGGAAAAATGTGTTCCCAAGAAAGGAGGCATGACGGTGGTTGCGAATACAAATAATGAGCTTATTCCACTCAGACCCTTCACTGGATGGAGAGTATGCATGGACTACCGAAAGCTGAATTCTTGGACACTCAAAGATCACTTCCCAATGCCATTCATGGACCAAATGCTAGATCGATTAGCGGGGAAAGGATGGTTTTGATTCTTGGATGGTTATTCAGGCTACAATCAGATTTGTATTGCCCCCGAAGACCAAGAGAAGACAAAACTTACATGCCTATATGGTAAGTTTGCCTTCAAATGTATGCCATTCGGGTTATGTAATGTACTAGCCACCTTTCAACGATGTATGATGTCCATTTTCTCTGATATGGTTGAGGACACTTTGGAGGTATTTATGGATGATTTTTCAGTTGTTGGTGAATCTTTTGAGTTGTGCTTGGAAAACTTGAGTATGACATTGCAAAGATATGTAGAATTCAACCTTGTGCTGAATTGGGAAAAGTGTCACTTCATGGTAAAAGAAGGAATCGTTCTTGGGCACAAGATCTCCGCAAGAGAAATAGAGGTTGATAGAGCAAAAATAGAGGTTATTGAGAAGCTACCGCCTCCAATTTTGGTGAAGGGAGTTCGTAGTTTTCTTGGCCATGTAGGTTTCTATCGTCGGTTCATCAAAGATTTCTCCAAAATTGCTAGTCCATTGTGTAAACTATTGGAGAAGGATGTGAAGTTTGACTTTAATGAAGATTGCTTAAAGGCATTCGGATGCCTTAAAGGAAAACTCATTGAAGCCCCTATCATGATAGCTCCAGACTGGTCTCTCCCGTTCGAAGTCATGTGTGATACTAGTAGTGTAGCCATTGGAGCTGTACTTGGACAAAGAAAGGAGAAATTATTTCATCCTATCTACTATGCGAGTAAAGTCCTAAATGAAGCCCAAAGGAACTACACTGTTACTGAACAAGAGCTCCTAGCAGTTGTGTATGCGTTTGAGAAGTTTCGTGCCTATCTATTAGGTACTAAGGTGATCATTCATACAGACCATGCAGCTCTTAGGTATCTCATAACAAAGAAGGATGGAAAACCAAGGTTAATTCGATGGGTGTTGCTGCTACAAGAGTTTGATTTTGAGGTCAAAGATAAAAGAGGTTGCGAGAACCAAGTGGCCGATCAGTTATCTCGACTTGAGAATGAACATGTGGCGCAACCTGAAAATCAGATTGATGATGCATTCCCGGATGAAGGTATATTAGCGACAACAATGGAGGAACTACCATGGTATGCCGACTTTGCAAATTTCGTAGTGAGTAATGTGATACCTGCCAATTTATCTTACCATCAAAGGAGGAAGTTTATGCATGACGTACAGTACTACTATTGGGATGAACCTTATTTGTTTCGAAGATGCGCGGATGGTATCATTCGACGATGTATATCTCATGAAGAAATGCCTACTATATTGGAAGCATGCCACACTTCCCAAGTTGGAGGACATCACACAGGCAATCAGACGGCAAGAAAAGTTTTGCAAAGTGGTTATTATTGGCCTTCGATATTTAGAGATGCCTACGACTATGTTAGAAGGTACGACCAATGCCAACGTCAAGGTGCTATTTCAAAACACCATGAAATGCCCATGTCCAAAATTCTTGAGGTAGAACTCTTTGATGTGTGGGGTATTGATTTCATGGGTCCATTCGTGAATTCGTTTGGAATGAAGTACATCTTGGTTCTTGTAGATTATGTTTCAAAATGGGTGGAAGCTGTAGCTTTGGCCGACAATGAAGGGAAGCGTGTTGTAGCGTTCTTAAAGAATAATATCTTCTCTCACTTTGGAGTACCACGTACTATTATAAGTGATGGAGGATCTCACTTTTGCAACAAGCTACTCAAATTCGTTTTGGCCAAGTATGGTGTCAAGCAACATAAGGTAGCTACGCCTTATCATCCCCAAACTAGTGGACAAGTAGAAGTTTCCAATTGGGAGATCAAGCAAATCCTTGCGAAGACGGTTAATGCAAATAGGAAGGATTGGTCTAGGAAGCTTGATGATGCACTATGGGCGTACAGGACTGCATTCAAAACACCCATTGGCATGTCTCCTTATCAACTAGTTTATGGGAAGGCTTGTCACTTACCCATCGATCTCGAGCATAAGGCATTGTGGGCATTGAATCAATTGAATTTGAATTGGGATGATGCTAAGCATCTGAGGTTGGAGCAGCTGAATGAATTAGATGAATTCCGTCTCCATGCATATGAAAGATCACACCTATACAAGGAGCGGATGAAAAAGTATCATGATCAGCGGATTGTTCGGCGCAACTTCCAAAGGGGTGATATGGTACTTCTCTTCAACTCCAGATTGAAGCTCTTCCCAGGTAAGTTAAATTCTAAGTGGTCTGGTCCATACAAAGTTATCCAAGTCTACTCGTCTAGAGTAGTCGAATTAGAAGATAATAATGGTGTTGTCTTCAAAGTGAATGGCCAACGTGTTAAACCTTATATCGGTCCTCTTGACTCGATGAATTATATGGCTATCACTTACCTTGATGAAGTCTAAGTACTCGAGGAAACTATGTCGAGCCACGACAATAAATAAGGCGCTATATGGGAGGCAACCCATCGTTTTATTGTTTTATCATTTTTCGTTTATCGTTTTGTCTTTCTTTTGTTCTATTACTTGTTTTGCTTTTGGTAAGATGAAATCCAAAAATAAGAGTCGTGCCACGACCAAAACTAAGGCGCTTGGTGGGAGGCAACCCATCGTACTAATCGTTTTCATTGGTTTTGAGCAAATATAGGTGCGAGAAGTATTCAACGAGGAGATTGGTTTCAAATGACGATTTGGACGTATTGGATGGAAAAGGTGGTAAGTTAGGTATAAGGATGCATAAGGCTATGGATTGAGCATTGCTCATGCCAAAATAGGCATCGAGGAAGGCTAGGCCTAGGTAAAACTAGGCCACGAATATTGCACAACCTATCCTATAGCCCAAGGTCTCGGAATCTAGTGTGCTATACACTATGCGCCACCCATTCTTAAGTGTGCTATACACTATGCGCCGCCTATGCTATAGCATTAGGTCTCAGTATCTCAAATGCTATACACTATGCGGCGCATATGTCCCTAAATGCCATGACCTATGCGCCGCATATGTCCCTAAATGCCATACACTATGCGCCGCCTATACTATGACTATGCCAAGCATTATGCGCCGCATATAGGGCATTTTTGTCTCCAAAACCGTTTGTAAATGGGTCAAAACCCGACCCATTCTTTTCCTATATAAAGGGGACTTGGTCTTGAAACATAACCACATTAGGAATAGACCTAAAGGCGCCGCATACTCTCTCCAAATCATCTCAAACTTTTTCTTTTTGCTCTTCCAATTCAAAAGACCATCTCCAAAGGCTTCAATCACGTAAGTACTCATTTATTCTTCATCTATTTCTCGTAAGTACTACGTTGCTATGCCTATTATGAATTGCTACATCTTGAAAGATTATTGGTGATGTTAATGTGTTTGGATTGTTGACACAAAACCATGTGCGTGAACATATACGTTAGGATAATCTTGACTTGTTTCCGACTTGAATTTGGTTTTACTAGCATTGTTATACTATTTGCGGAATTGCTATGGTTATGAAAATTTCTTAAGCTTGATACTTGGATACTTACATGTTAGACTATCCCGTTCATCGGGATACGACTTATAGTTGACTACCGACTTAGGAGGTTGTGATTGTTGCAAGTAACTATACCATAATGTAACCCCTACGTAGTAGTGTTTTTATACCTAACATGAAAGTAGTGCAATGGCTGCAAGTAGTGATACATCGCTGATTTTCTTGTCGGAACATAGTTCCTAAAACGTATGAATTCACTTCACTGTTTTGTATTAACGAACCTAAGTGTGGGGTGGTACCCCGATGGCTTGTGTATAGATTGTTTCCTTTGAGTTGATGCTAACATGAATACTATTTAAATCTCAGGAACAATGGCACCTAAAGCGCGACAAGATAAGGCTACCACTTCCCAAAAGGGCAAGAAGAGAGGTCGCAAGGAACAAGGAGAATCATCCTCAATGCAACTACCCCGACGAATGTTTGGAATAAAATGGGTTCTTGAGGAGGAAGCCAAAGAATGGTACAAGAACAACAAGGAACGGAAATATGTTCACGTCGACTTGATCAACAAGGATACCATAGCGAAGAAGGAGCCGCGTATGTTGGCGAAAATAATGGCGTTGAAACTAGATTTCATCTTCCGCGACATGGGAGAATGTAATCTTGATTTGAAAAAGGAGTTCTACGCCAACTGGTCGCCAAAAACCACAGGCAACGAAGTCAAGATTAGGGGCCAAGTGTTACAGCTCAATGCGGATTTGCTCAACTCCTTTCATGGTTTACCTTCGGTCGACCCAGCACCATTCAAGGAGCTGTACAGCAGGCCTCCTTATAGAGCAATACGACACACACTTTATGGAAGTAGATCGATGGCAAGGTGGGGTAGACACCGAGACACCGGACGACACAACACCTTCCCTTATGCTCCATTGAATAGGGAAGCACGAATCTGGTTGCGTATTGTCAACTCATGCCTTATTCCTGGGACTCAATACACCAAAATATCAAGAGATAGAGTGTGTTTGGTCTATGCTTTGATGATGAATGTCCCTATCAACTTTGGGGCAATCATTCGCTCTATAATGCGGAAGGCCAGACTCTACAAAAGGTCCCACTTCACTTTTGGTAATCTGTTGACAGCAATCTTGCGGAAGGAGGATATCGAAGAGGAACCAACTGATCACAAACTCCCACATAACCCGAAGAAGGTTGACCTCACAAAGGTCAAAGATGCTGAAACAACTCATGGTGTCAACCTTACTACTGCGGAGAGATATCGTGTCAATCTTTATGGCATGACACGATTTACTATGATGAGTGGTGGACGTGTTCCAACTGCTGCAGAGCTCCAACAGCTGGACCACAACTATCCAATGAACATGCATGCACGGGAGATGTGTGGAGTGGGCGTATACTTTGAGGAACCTCTAGACGATGATGTGCCGACCGATGACGATCGACGCTTGCCAGACTCCGACGAGGAGGAGAACTCTGACGATGACTCTTATGATGATTCCGACGAAGGGGGTATGACCCCCGACATTGAGGAAGAGTCCGACTGACCAGGTTCTTCGTATTTATTTTCCACTGAGGGCAGTGTCTCATTTAAGTGTGGGGTGGCGGTATCGCATGCTATACTTCTCTATCGCATCTATGTTTGTTTACTCTGTTTACTTTGTTTTATTTTTGTGTCATTTTTTTTAGCTTCGCATGAAATAATTCCAATAGGCAACATGAGATTATAACAAGAGTATGTGCTACAATTATGACTATTGAGACGTTTAGGCTCTAATTGTGACTCATTATGTGATATTTTGTGGTTCAATTCCTTCACTTGTTGGGTCGAGAGTCTATATTACTTCCAATCAAGTCGACCATGTGCCTTGTGTGTGTGAGATAATAGTATATTCTATGTTTGTGGCTGATGCTAGAACTTGCCTGGTATGTATGCAAAGCGAAAATAAGGAGTGTAAGTTTAGGAGATGATTTAGGCATTTCTTTGGCAACCTATACATGTTTTACCTACCCATGGACATCATCCTAGTTAAACCCTTTTGAGCCTTTAGCCTATTTCTTTGACAACCTCATATGTAAGCCTAATCCATTTTTTTCAAGACCGTGATTTGATCCAAATTTCTAAGTGTTTTAAAGTATAAAGTCATGTGACAGTATAAGAGGAAATTGGGTAAGTATGATGCTCTAAATTATAGTGGTGCTTGAATGAGTTATGAAAAAAAAAGTGCTATCATAAGAGGTATGTTGTGAAAAGAAAAAGGAAAAAGAAAGCTGAAAAGTGAGTTATGTTTAAAATCGAAAAACAAAAGAGGAGAACAAGGGTGGTAGAATAAAAGAAAGAAGTAAGGTTGAAAGAAAAAAAATGTCAATGATACAATGTGATGTATTAAAGTGCTTAGGAACTTAGTCACTATTTCTGGCCAAAATAGTCCTACCCGTCCCTTAGCCTACATTACAACCATCAAAAGACCTACTTGATCCTAAGCTTAGCACTCTGACATTTAGTGGAGTATTACACTAAGGGCAAGCCTATGGTCATCAGTTGCTACATATGAATTCTTTGTGAGAGCGAGAGCAAGGATATTTTGATACCCATGTTTGAAAAATATGCTATACTTGTGAGTGACTATGGGTAATATATTGTGAGACACACATGGTTGCTGAGTTTTGGATAGTTGTACATGATTCTTTGTGCCTTAAATTTTGAATATGAGTTGACCACCATCACGAGTCTATTCTAGAGGTTAAATGGTTTCTACCAATGATCGGAAAACTACTCTTTGTTGATAATTGTTGTGCTTGTCTTGACGAATGTTTTGTGTTGTTGCTGTGAAAACCCTAAGTTGATGTCTAGAAGGACATGATATGTTGTTCGAGGATGAACAAAGCTTCAAGTGTGGGGTGTTGATGATAGGCAAATTTACACGCCTATATCAATATATTTTGCCCATATTTATGCTATGTTTTGAGAACAAAGTATATATTTCATGCACTTTTAGTCCTTTTTCCTGTAAGTAAGCTAACGAACATGATTAGCAAAGTTTCAGGTATAATTGATGCAGAAATCAGCATTTTATGGCTTACTTGACGCCAAAGAAAGCTCACGAAGGAAGGAAAGGGAGCTTGAACGCCTAAAGGACCAAAAGTGATACATGGAAAATCTGTCCCGGGCTAAAACAGCAATTCTGAAGACTTTGGGGACTTGCAGTAACTTATTTGGATTTGGATAATGATACATTAACCTAGTACAATTGGGTTAAGTATTTCATTTGTTTATTTGGATTAGGAGAATATTACATTAACCTAGTACAATTGGGTTAAGTATTTCATTTGTTTAATAGGATTTGGTTAAGTATTTCTTTAGCTTAGTAGGATTAGGATATGGGTATTATAAATACCCAATCATGCTAGAGATTTTTAGGCATTCTTCACTTCAAAAAGACATCTTCTAATACATTCTTCTTCCATCAATTACAACTCTTCTAATCTTTCCATTAATTCTATTTTTCTTCTTCTATTCATCTATTCAATTCTTAATTTCCGCAACAAGAGAAACGTTACGTTGCCTAGGAAATTCACGCCTAACGCCTACCACTTGTGCTACACGAAATTAATCAATCTTGTGGTATAACAACAATGTCAATCGTGATCTCCTTCGCAATCATGGGTAACTAAACTTCTCTGTTGGGGTTATGGAAGCCAACTGAGATACTATCTATTGCTGTGAGTTTGTGAGTTCGTGACACGTATGATGCTTATATCATTATTCTCTTCATCTTAATCTACATTCTTTGTGGTTACAAACGCAAGAATACGCCAGTATAACATTTAACTTGTTCGAAAGAAAGGTTATTTGTCTGGAAAAGAGATAATGTCTAAGGTAGTAGGGACACCCCCTAAAATTCCCTACTAAATAGTTAGTGTCGTAACTGGATTAACCTCTTGGAGAATTTGTACCGTTAGACACGCTTTAAGCTCGAAGGAGTTAAAGTTAAATAATCCTCGAATAGGTCGAAAGACGCCTGGATTTACCATCGAATACAATTCTCTATAAGCACATGCATGTCTGGATTCTACACACTCATAGCCAATAGAGACGTATAACTCAGAAGGTGGACGTAACCCCAACGCTTCAATCTCATTGTTTCACAACCTACGAAACATTCTTTTCTTTTTACTTTGCTATTTTCAGCGTTTACTTTATTGTTTTGGTTACACATTACAATCCCCCCTCATTACGAGACTTGCACTAAAAAGTCTAGTAATTCTGCTTACTTGTTGACCAAGCTATTCCCTGAGGGATCGATACCCAACCCTGTTGGGTTCTATATTTGCTAACGACCACTTTACACTCCTACGAGAGCTGTAGATTGAGCGTTATCAACGACCCGATACTAGCCCTTAGTTATAACACAGTGCTTAAGGCCATTAGTGACCCTAAGCTAACCCATGATCTGATATCTACTATGAGCATGGAATGAAGTAATAATAAAACATCATATACGGAGGCTAAATTGATAAAATCATGTCAAGGTGTAATATTGAAGCAATACCCAACATATTTGAACTTTTGATAAAACTGAAAATAAGTTTACATATCTAAAAGCCTCTAAAACATGAGGAGTTGATGGGAAAACCCCCCCAACTAACTTCGACTGACTAAAATAAAAGAAGGACTAAAAATAACTACAAATAACTTGCCCTCGATGGATGAGGACTCACCACAACTACTGTTTAATAATACTGAACTGACTAAGGGCGATCGGGGAACTGATTGTCCGAACCTATATTATGAAATCAATATAGCACAAATCAGAATATGCAACCAGTACTTTTAATGTACTGGTATGTTAGATAAAGAAAATTACATGTAGATATTGAGCATGAATACATGAATATGTAAAAAAATGAATGCAAGACCATGTAAAACATGTACTGAACAGTCTGTAAAACTCACATGGTTTAATTCATATCTTGATAAATTGACATGGTATCAACTGAACATAGTATGGATGACAGAGATTATAAAGTATGTAAGAGTATAATTCACATGGGGAAACATAATTTCATCATTCGTACTCAAAAACTATTAAGAGAAACCGAGTAAATTCACACTTAACATTGAAATTTCATAAAAAGAGGTAAAAGGGGTTATACTTGAAAAAAACAAGGGATTCTTGGGACTCAATGGGTGGAACGAACCCATTGATGAATATCACACATACCTGCGTTGCTTGAATTCTTGAAGAAAAATTGGCATTGGGACTTTGGATGGTTGAATTCTTGGAAAAAACTTTGATTTTTTATATGTTCTTGAGGATGGAAGGGAATCGAGTATTGTTAACTGATGAAGAATGGGGAAAATAATATCCCTCTTGGGTGTCAAATCTTGAATTGGGTGTTTAGGGATAGGGGGAAAGACCAAAATATCCCCCACCCCTTTAATGAAGCTGTAGGATTAACACAGCCTCCATCTGTCTGAGGATGAAAAGTTGTACCGAGATAAACTTAGATACTAAGACTATTTTGAAAAGCCTTCCAAAAGTGAGAGGTAAACCGAGTACCTCTATCTGAAATAATGGTCAAAGAAACCCCTTGTAACTTTACCAATTCCTTAATATAGAGTCTAGCATAATCCTCAGCTAAATACGAAGTATGAACTAGCAAGAAATAGGGTGACTTGGTTATTCTATCCACAATGACCCAAATCAAATCACGCTTACGACACGTATGAGGCAACCCTATAACAATATCCATGTTCACCACTTCCCACTTCCAAGTGGTGTTGCTGAACTCCTAAAGCATACCACTAGGCCTTTGGCTCTCAACCTTAACCTGCTGGCAATTTGAACATTTAGCCGGGAATTTTGTAATATCTTTATTCATACCATTCCACCAATAGATTTTTCACAAATCACATCTTAGTGGCTCCTGTATGAATAGAATATCGTGCACCATGCACTTCTGGAAATATTAACCATCTCAAACCATCCCCACTTAGAACACATGATCTTCCCTGATAATGAAGCACACTATCTCCTCCTTGAGAGAAAACCTCTTTCTTCTGATCCTGGACTGCCTTCTTCAACTTGACCAAGATAGGATCCCTATCTTGCTTTTCTTTCACTTCAGCCACTAATGAAGATTCTGAACCCATATACTACCTTTGGTCAAATCAATTAACCAAACACCCGATCTAGAAAGCTGATGAATCTTACGGACTAACTCCTTCTTATCCTCCTTAACATGTGCAACACTTTTCATAGATAATCTACTAAGGGCTTACATTAGCCTTACCTGGGTGATACAACACACTAATATCATAGTCTTTCAAAAATTCTATCCATCTTTTATGATGAAGATTTAGATCATTCTTAGAGAGAACATACTATAAAATCTTATGATCCATGAACACGTATACATTGTCATGACCTAAGACTACCCCTAGTCATAACATAGTGCTTGGAACCTCAAGTGATTCCAACCTAACCCATGAACTGACATACTGCTTGAGCAATTAATTTAGAATATATAAAATAGCTAAGTTTGTTGTGTGGAAATATAATCTTGGCATAATCTAGATAATTATAATACTGATAAAGTTTACATCCTAAAAAATAAAGAGAAAACTGGAATTTAAATTTTATGAATCTGATTGACTATCTATGAAGCCTCTACTATACTGACTGTAAATAGCTGGGACATTCCTCTAATTTCCACAATCAATACATATGAATAATCAAAGAAAAGTACATGAACAACTATTGACTGGAGTCCTCAAATTAGGAGAACTCATCACCTGCTGGCTGAAAGCTGCAAACTGTCTGATTATGTCATGTACGCTACAACTGGTACCTACATTAGCATATAGAAATACATGTGGATCAGTACTTCTGGAATGTACTAAGTACATGGTGATGAATGCAATAAGTAAAACTGATTTCATGCGTAATTTTAAAATATGCAAGCAAAGTACAGTTGGACTCACCAAGAGACTAAAAAAAGTGACAGCTGAAGCATCTTAAAACATGAGTAACAAACATGATCTGATAAGCTGGTGAATCACTACACTTAGTTTCTTAAAACTTTACCTTTTTAGAATAAGTAGGACTGAAGCTGGGAAGAGGTAAATCATGAATATTGTATATAAATATCATGTAAAGCTGAACATGTTGTAGAACTATACTGAGGATCATGTATGAATTTTGGGTTTGAAACTATGGGATGGAAATTGACGTAACTCGAGGATCTAAATATACCCATTTAATGGGAATGAATGCATGAACATACAAAACCAAACATAATATGTAATGAGCTGATCTAATTAATTGAATAACCGATGCCTGTGTGACTGAATGATTGAAATCTATGTAAAGGGATAACTAATGTCTATATACTGAGTAGCTGATATCTAAATACGGACTAACTGATTTATGAACACTAAATAGATGATGACTGAATATTGAAAAAATGACTTCTGAATATTGATTAACTAACATCTGAATACTGATTAATTGGTATTAGTATACTAATTAACTGATATCTATCTATTGATTAACCGATATCTGTATATAGATTAACTGATATCTGAATGTTGATCATGTAATACTAAACTGTACTTAGTCTAAATAACAGGAATGAAACTGTAGAAGGTGTCATGTAACCAACATACCCAAACTTAAACTAATCGGGATCCAACCTATAACCCCAGTAAGAAGGGTGTTAGTACCGCGCCACGGGTACTAACACTGGATATGTGGATCCACTAAACTGATGTTCCAAAGGACTAAGGAGTTACCCTCTACTAGCAGGTGCTCTTATACGATATGTGTCAATCCTCAACTGGCAGGAAGACATCTCAAACCTACTCTGGATACGTAGTTCTGGAACTTAGGGATTACTACTAAGGGTCACACTCTTTATTGGCGGGTGATCCCCCATCCCTGGGGTTCACTCAATGCTAAATCCTACTCTTAACTAAAAGAAACTAAAATACTAACTGGTGGATGTACTGATAACTAATAACTGATAAGATGTAACGCCCCGCAATCGGGTCCCAGAACGTACACGGTGCTTAAGGCTACAAGTACCCCCAAGCTAACCCTTTTAGCCTTCTACTTCATATATTAGCTTACTTAAAGATAAAAAGCATGAACTCAACACTGTGACATCATAAAATAAGAAATATGAATAAAATACTTGGTCTGAACAAACTACAACTCAAAGAAAATCTCAAAGTGCTGATAGTTTGATGACTAGTCTGACAAACCTCTACTACTCCAAACTAGAGAGCCATTAGGACAGGTCTCCAACTGACTCATACTCAACTTACAAGAATTAAACAGCTACTAAATAAAATTAGAAGTCTGAGAATAACCGGTCCCCGAAATATGAGGACTCACCACGGATGAAATATAGATAGAAGTGCTCGAAAGGATCACTGGTGAGGCTGAGACTGAGCATCTGAACCGACATTACAAGAATATATGGAACACAAACAAACTATGTGGGTCAGTAATTTTGGAATGTATTGAGCATATGGGGGAGTGTGCAATTAAAATACTCAATATCATAAGCTTTTATAGAAAACCTGCATGGTGTAAAAATACTCACATAGCTTGAAATAAATATATGCCACAAGACTCATAAATCATCATGCTTTTACTTAAAACCTCAAATTACCATGACACCTGAAATTGTTAGGACTGTAGCTTTCAAAAACACTTATACTTTCAAAACTTTGTAAATTTAAGACTAAAAGTCTTTAAAACTTGGAAGACTTTAGGACTTAGAGAACTTTAGGAACTTACAGAGTTTCTCTTAACCGACATTAACCATGTGAGCTATATGGAGTCCAGCGTCTTACCCACGTTGGGGAGAGCTATTCTATCCTTGCCATTGGATAACACCTTAACTTTAGTGATCACTATATTAATTCACTTGGGTATATCAAGAACCTACGAGGGCACGTTGTTCTGGGCATGAGACCTCGGAATCAAGCCCAACTCGGTGCTAAATACTACTCCCTTACTTAGCTCAAAACTTTAGAAAGTCCACCTTAAAATAATTCAACAATATATATATATATATATATATATATATATATATATATATATATATATATATATATATATATATATATATATATAATAGGATCCAAAATGCATCCCCTTTACTTCAAACTCAAGAATGTGGATTTCTATCTTAACTTACAATCAAAACTCACTTCTTGATATTCTTTAAAAATCTCTAACATCTCATTCTTAAACTCATGCTTTAACTATATGGTTCAATTAAAAACAATAGGACTTGAAATTCTCAAAACATGATATAGACATTGAATTATGCAACTTAAACCATAAATTGACAATTTAAACCATTAATACACATAATAATATTACAACTCAAAGCTTGGGTAAGACATAGTTTCATAAAAAAATCACAATATAATAACATGATAGGAATTCTCCATGAATTTACGAAATACTTTACGAAAATATGTAACTTTTGGGCACAAGAACAAAAGGGTGTTCTTGTTCAAAACCACATACCTTAAACTTGGAGTTTTTGGATGACTTTAAAAATTTCAGAATGTTATTCACGAACTATTGGGTGTCCCTCATAGTCCACTTAACTGGGAATTCAAATATGCAAGAATTATTGAATTCTCACGGTTGAATCTCTAGATAATTGGGTTTTTATGTTGAAACCCTAACCTTGTGGTTGAAGGTGTGCAGAGAATTTTTGAGATATTTAACTAAAGAGAAATAGAAGAAAATACATTCTATGAGGGTTATAAGTCGTGGGAAGTGCAGGAAAAATACCAAATACCCTTGCAAAAACGTCATTAAATTGCTGAAAAAAATAGCTGACGACATTCGTGACAAGTCGTCACAAAATGTCATCACGAAATTTCTAGGTTGATATGCTGGAGTAAAATGGGCATACCTCTTTGCTCTGAAAATGGATTTTGGTGAAATTGGTACCATTGGAAAGCTAATTAGATTATCTATCTTTTGGTGGATCATAAGCTCCAAAATTCATAGTATAATGAGAGATATACTCATTTGAAGTTGACCATACCAATATCCATCTCAAGAATTCAATCGGCAAGGAATGTTTTGATTCGTCTAATAGCCAGGACACTTTTGAGGCCCTAATACTCATCAAGCTAGATCATGTAGCTACCAAATCACTAAATTTATTTCTAAAGAGCTTGAAACAGAGTTCTACTATTAGTTGAAATTCTTGGGGTATTACAATATCTCCCCCTTGGAAATATTCGTCCTCGAATGCCACTAGTTATGCTGGGAATGCAAAGAAACTGAGGATGAATAGTTGGAATAGTTGTCTAAATTGAATTTATGTCATTCTAAACTTTCAAATATTTCTGAGAGTGCACAAATTTGCAACAAAATTGCTATATAGCTGAATCTTTGGTTAGATAGGGGATGAATTAAGAAAAAGTAATACCTTCGGCTTTCTCTGAACTTGTGAAGAAGAGGTATGGGTACTTGGATCGCATATCTGCTTCGGCTTCCCAAGTAGCACCCTCAACTGATTGGTTCTTCCATAAAACCTTGACCAATGGAACTTCTTTGTTCCTTAGTCTACAGACTTGGTAATCTAGGATCTCAACTGGAACCTCATCAAACGAAAGGTTATTTTGAATATCTAAGCTATCTAAAGAATCAACAAGGATAGAATCACCAATATGCTTCCTAAGCATGGAAATATGGAAAATAGGATGAACAGCTGACAACTCTGCAGGCAGCTCAACTTCATAGGCTACGTTCCCAACACGGCTGAGAATTTTGTAAGGGCCAATGTAACGGGGACTAAGTTTCCCTTTTTTCCCAAATCTTTTCACCCCTTTCATGGGCAAAATTTTCAGATACACCAAATCATTAACTTCGAACTCAAGGTCTTTTCGTCTCACATATGCATATGACTTTTGACGACTCTGAGCTGTCTTTAACCTTCCTCTAATCAGCTTTACCTTCTTCATTGCCTCAAATACTGCATCAGGTCTAACCAAAGTAGCCTCACCCACTTCAAACCAACCTATGGGTAATCTACATCTCCTACCATATAATGCCTTGAATGGGGCCATATTGATACTAGCCTGGTAACTATTGTTGCAAGCAAACTCCATCAACGACAAATGCTCATCCCACCTACCTTTGAAATCAAGGGCACACGCCCTCAACATGTCCTCCAAAGTTTGGATAGTCTTGTCAGCCTGATCATCTATCTGCGGATGAAAAGAGGAACTCATATGAACTTGGGTACCAAGACCCTTCTGAAACACTCTTTAGAACTGAGAAGTGAACTAAGTACCCCTATCCAAAATGATAGACAAGGGAACTCCATGCAACCTGACCAACTCCTGAATATACAATCTAGCATAGTCCTCAGCTGTATAAGATGTGTGCATAGGCAAGAAATACGCTGACTTAGTCAGCCTGTCGACAACAATCCAGATGGAATCATGATGGCGTCGGGAAAGAGGTAAGCCAGCCATAAAATCCATATTTATCTCTTTCCACTTCCAAGTTGGGATACTAAACTCTTGCATCACACCACTAGGTCTTTGGTGCTCAACCTTAACCTGTTGACATGTTGCACACTTCGTCATAAAATCAGCTATATCTTTCTTCATACCACACCACCAATAGATTTCCCATAAGTTGCGGTACATCTTGATAGTGCCTGGATGAATAGAATATCGTGCACCATGCACTTCAGCCATAATTCTCTACCTCAGATCACCAACATCAGGAACACATAATCCACCCTGCAACCTCAACACCCCATCTCCCCCTTGCAATAAAACCTCTATCTTTTGGTCCTTGACTGACTCCTTCAGTCTAACCAAGCTAGCATCTAAGTCTTGCTTCTCCTTCACTTCCAAAACCAAAGAGGATTCGGAACTACTCTGCACCAAAATATTTCCCTCAGTGGAATCAAGCCACTTAACACCCAGTCTATCCAAACGATGCACATCACACGCCAACTCTTTTTTACTTCCTCCACATGCGAAATACTACCCATAGACATCTTGTTAAGGGCATCTGCCACAACATTAGCCTTGCCTGGATGATACAAAATGCTTATATCATAGTCTTTTAACAATTCTAACTACCTCTACTACCTAAGATTCAACTCCTTCTGAGTCAACACATATTGTAGGCTTTTGTGATCAGTAAAAACATCAACATGCACACCATACAAATAATGTCTCTAGATTTTCAAAGCAAACACTACAGCATCCAACTCTAAGTCGTGGGTTGGGTAATTCTTCTCATGAGGTTTCAACTATCTAGAATCATACGCTATAACTTTACCCCTCTGTATCAACACACAACCCAAACCAACTCTCGAAGTATCACAGTATACCACAAAATCATCTACACCATCAGGCAAAGTCAACACAAGGGCGGAAGTGAGTCGAGTCTTCAACTCCTAAAAACACTTCTCACAGGAATCTGACCAGAGGAACTTAACTTTATTTTGGGTTAACCGAGTCATAGAAGACGCAATGGAAGAGAACCCTTAAACAAAATGGCTGTAATAGCCAGCTAAACCTAAGAAACTTCTAATATCAGATGGAGAGATAGTCCTAGGCCAATTTCTTATAGCCTCTGTCTTTTAGGGATCAACTCTAATACCTTCAGCTAAAATAATATGACCCAAAAATGCTACGGACCTTAGCCAAAACTGACACTTACTGAATTTGGCAAACAACTTATGATCTCTAAGAGTTTGCAAGACGATTCCAAGATGGTCTGCGTGATCACCCTTACTTTGGAATACACAAGGAAGTCGTCAATAAACACAATGATGAACATATCAAGATATGGCTTAAACACTCGATTCATGAGGTCCAGAAAGCTGCTGGGGCATTAGCTAGCCCGAAAGACATAACAAGAAACACAAAATAATCATAACGGGTTTGGAAGGCTGTCTTCGAGATATCGCTCCCCCTTACTTTAAGTTGGTGATAGTCGGATCTAAGGACTATCTTGGAGAAATAACTCGCACCTTGAAACTGATCAAACAAATCATCTATTCTTGGAAGAGGGTAATTGTTCTTGACTTTGACCTTATTAAGCTGATGATAATCAATGCACATACGCAAAGAACCATCTTTCTTTTGCATGAAAAGGACACGTGCGCCTCAAAAAGATACATTAGGCCTTATAAAACCTTTTTCTATGAGATCTTTGAGTTTTTCTTTTAACTCATTAAGCTCTGCAGGTGCCATATGGTAGGGAGGAATGAAAATAGGCTGAGTGTCGGGAAGAAGATCAATCCCGAATTCTATCTCTCTATTGGGAGGTACCCTTGGGAGATCTTCCGAAAAGAGATCAGGAAACTCATTGACAATGTTGACTGAATGGATACTTGGGGTTTCAGACTTAGTGTCCTTAAATCTAACCAAGTGATAAAAGCAACCCTTAGATATAAGCTTCTTAGCTTTGAGATAAGAAATAAAATGACTCTTGGGAGGTACTAAACTCCCTGACCACTCGAAAACTGGTTCATCAGGAAACCGAAATTTGATTACACGAATATGACAATCTATAGATGCATAGCAAGAGTGAAGCCAGTCCATACCCAGGATAACATCAAAATCAACCATCTCTAACTCTATCAAATCAGCAAGTGTGACTCTATGAAGGACTGTAATAGGACAATTCTTGTATACTTCCTTAGCAACAACAGACTCCCCTACTGGGGTAGAAACTAGAATAGGCTTAGAAATACTTTTGGGACTCTTCTCAATCTTCACAGTAACAAGTGCGATCACCTAAGAAACACTTGACCCGGGGTCCAATAACACATATACATCAAAATAAAATACACGGAGCATACCAGTAACAACCTCAGGAGAGTCCTCCTGCTCATGACGGAAAGGTAGGGCATAGAACCTATTTTGGCACTGACCGCCAGCAATACTAGAAGAAGCGCCCTGAGGAGTAAGCTGATGCACTAGTGGCCAGGATCTGGGGCCGGGTATCTCTGCTTCCCTGCCTAGTATATGGGCACTCTCTAAGCTTTTGGCCTATCTTACTACACCCGAACAACTATATTGTTCAACCAAACACTCACCCGAATGGGTCCTACCGCACTTGGGACAAAAAGGAAAGTTGGGTTTGCTTCTCACACTCTGCTGAGGACTGGACATAGAAGACTCATTTCCCTACTCTAGCCTACCTCTAGGAACTGGGGCACTAGAAGATGAGGGTGCTGGCATAAAAGAACGACTTTGGAATAGAGGGTGGTTCCCTTCCAAGGATCTAGCCTGACCGTACTCGTGCTGTTCAAACCTAGCTCTCTTGTTACCTCTCGTTCTATCTCTTTCCCTTATCTTATCCTCCTCTATTTGCTGCACATAGATCATCAACCTCGATAAATCCATCTCCTTTTTCAATATAGCAGTGCGGGATTCTTTCAATACTAAGCCTAACACACCTGTCACAAACTTTCTCATACCAATTTGGGCATCGAAGATCAAGTCAGGCGCATATTTTTCTAGCTGATTAAACTTTAAGCAATACTCCTTAACAGTCATGGATCCCTACCTCAAGTTCATAAACTCTTCAATCTTCGCCTCTCTTAACTCCAAAGGAAAGAACCTATCCAAGAATGCATCCTGGAACATCTGCCAGGTAATGGGAGCATCATCCTCTCTTCTGCCCTTCCTCCAAAAAACCACCCAGTCATACGCAATGTCCTTCAACCTGTAAGATTCTAACTCCACACACTCTTCTTCAGACATACGCAACACCTGTGTGATCTTCCTTATCTCCTCTAGATATAACTGTGGGTCTTCCCCTACCTTTGACCTATAGAACTCTGGTGGACTTATCCGCATAAAGTCATAAATTCTGGAAGCAACTAAGTCACCTCCCTACTGCTGAGGAGTTGTGGCCTAATTGACCTAGATAGTGATAGCTTGGACCAGTGCCTGGAAGGCTGCCCTGAATTCAACGTCGAACACATTTTTATTTAGAGGATCAGCGGGGTAAGGTTTTTAATCATTGTTATTTCTTTGCACATGGTGGGGAGGCATATTCTGAAATAAGAGAGCACGAATTAATAGCTGAGAGAGACAACTTGAGCATGATGGACTTGAGAGGAAGAAATGACTTATTCCTAAAACATTTCATAGCCTCTTGCTCATAGATGTGGCACGCTACACACCGATGATCAAGACTCTACTTACCGCAGCTTGTCAGACTCCCTAGGACTCTCTAAACCTTAGGCTCAGATACCAAGTTTGTAACGCCCCACAACCGGGTCCTAGAATATCACATGGTGCTTAAGGATACAAGTAGCCCCAAGCTAACCCGGTTGGATGAAAAGGACCATTGGATGAACACCAACATACCTTAATTGAATGAATTCTTGAAGAAACTTTAAATTGGAACTTCAACCCTTGAATTCTTGAGGAAGAAAACTTGAATCTTGGGAATTGAATGATGAAATTGTGAAAGAAACACTATTCTTGATGTTTTCTTAAAGATTCTTGAACTTGGAAGCTTGAATTCTTGGATTTCATGGGGAAAATGTTTTGGATTTTTGTTCTTGGGAAGGGAAGGGTTTACATATAGATTTGATGATGAAAAGTGGGCAAATAATGCCCTTTTGGTGTTTTAATCCATCACTTGGGTGCTTGGGGGTAAGGAGAAATTACTAAAATGCCCTTTGGGCTTGTATTTACGAATGTAGGAAAACATTACTTTGCATTGAAGATCTAGACGCGGTTACTTAGTGTTGCGTCGCTGCGCTATCGCAAAAACTTACTGGTCCTGACGAAAATGATCATAACTTTTAGCTCGGGTATCGGATGAAGGCAAAATTGACATCTTTGGAAATATGATTCAATTATATATAATTTGGTGGGTCTTGATCTGAAAAATTCCAAATATATCAAAAGTTATTCACATTCAAAGTTGACCCTTGTAGAATCAAATACCAAAATTTGGCCGAATCAAAGTCTCTTAGCTTAAATTTGCTCTAAGTGATTTCTATGAAGAATTTTCACCTCATAAGCACTTCACACACTAGGATGAATATCATGACACATGTATTCTTATATAAATTATGGTATTAGAGTTTACACATATAGAAACAACGATTTTATTTCTAGCACAAGAATACGGGGTGTTACATTATCTACCTCTTGGAATCATTCATCCTCGAATGAGACTAGTTACACTGAGAATACTAAGGTAATTGTAACCATATAATAAACATATATGACTTGGAAAATTATCGCTTAACTGAGTCTGAGCATGATACATAAACTGAACTAATTTCGTACATGCATGCAATAACATGAGAATGGTTATAAGGCTGAGACAGAAATGAGAGAGTCAACTTATGAGTAACCATTACCTCAGGCTGGATTAGGTTTCATGAAGAAAATTTGAGAGGTTTAGGACATAAAATTCAAGGTATTACAAAATCTCTCCCTTGGGATCATTTGTCCCCTGAATGATACTAACTTGCCTGAAATACTAAGGAAAGGTTGAGATGATTTACGAGACACTTACGAACTGAATCATGTGTGAATATCTGAATTTGAAACATGCTGCATGAACAGAACTGAATTCACAATTTACATGGATGTGAAAAACCTACCTCTTGGAATGGCCATACTCATGACACTTCAGATTGTAAGACTAGATAGAAAGATGGAAAAACGATAAGAACTTGTCTGTCCGATTGCTAAGCTAAATTGCTGGCTATACGAACTGAATTATATTGAAAGTTTATACTCAACTGGAGTATTTCTTCAACACTCTTTCTAAGAAGTTCTAATAACAATAGGAAGCAAAGATATTTGGCATGATCTGAATAAGATATATGAGTAAGGACTCTTAATATATCTATAACTCTGTAACATGGAACATAAACCTATGAAACATAAACTAGGATAGAATTACTAGGCCTTAGGCAATGTAACTGCCTAATTCAAGTTTAGTCTCTCTCCTTAAATACTCGCATAGGTATGTATAACTACTCTAACCAAAGTTTGAGTTGAACTAACTACTCTCACCATGTTCAATCCTAACTCGTAATTACAAGGTACTATACATAACACCATAATGCTAGTCTCAACTATGAATTTAATACCCCATGCATTTTCACAACTTCTCATCTCAAGAATTATTCTTTTTACCACCTTAACAACTAAATTTAGCCTCTTACTAGGAATTTACTAGCGCACTATGCACCCATCCACTTACATACCAACATGACATTAAAGCCTATCATTATAACTGCCTACGAACTTCTAGGCAAACACCCATAAAAATATCTTTCTCATATTCTCTAAACCTCTATCAATAATAACTTTCTTGCACCATTCTTACGAAGACACACAAAAAAATTTCAACTAACCATGACATATACCAAAGGCTTTGCCTCAATCTTCCTTCACTCTTACAACCTTAAATAAAACAAGCATATTACAATATTTCCTTAACATAAAACATTTACTCTCTCCCATCTAAGCAATTGTCCATCACCACTATCTTTACATAAGGAGAGGTCACTGAAGTGAATTTCCGAATCTTGTGACTTTTGAAGTGGTTATGTCCACCACCCCATGATGTGGAAATGGTTTTTAATTATGAGAAATATGGGAATTTATGAAATTGAACTACTTTTGAACTATTCCATGATATAAAGAGGTATTTGAAACACAATGGTTTGATTTAATGAACAAAGGCAATTGTTCTCCCTAAGTTAATGGAAATTGTTTGGGCATGATGTTATTACCTTGAAAGTATAGTTGGTATGACAATACCAACAATGTATACCTTAATCTGAAACATGGTTCAGTGAATGGAAATGTGTGGTAAATATTTTAATTGGGCTTTAAAAGAGGGTTGTATAGCAGAGTCGTGAAAGTAGAGGTCCAAGTGATCGATACTGGGAACTGCGCTAGCCTGTGTGGCGGTCGTTATGGCTTGAGGGTTCGAGTACCCTTACTCATATCAGGTGGTTTAAGTCCACCTTATTATTATTATCAATGTAATTTAAGGGTTCGAGTTCGTAATTAGGATTTCCTAATAATTCCTTGTAGCCTCTCAAAGATAGGATGCAGATGTCTCCATAACAATCTTCAAGACTCTACTAGGCACTTTGCTCTTGAACCGACAACACCAGTGGGCCTTTGCTCTAATACTAATTTATCACAATCCAATTCCTTTGGTAATGATAGCACCTACCATAATCCACCAGTAGGTAAGCCAACCCATAATCCAAAACAGCGAGTAACAGGCTATCAAGAGAAAAGAAGAATATAATAAGAAATTAATCCAATAAAGAGACTAATATAGAGAAGAAACCCCAAAACCTTGTCAAGTCTATACAAAAATTACTAATAAAATAAGAGTACAAGATAAGCATAATATATATATATACAAAATTATCATCAAAGTGCAAAATAAATATCAATCCAACAACTAAGAGAGAGTAGAAACAACTCTAGATGTTCAGAGCTCGCCCTAAATCTCTGTTCTATTGCATCTCTGCACAATACAAACATCAGCAGTAAGAATTCATACGGTGCTCTATATGGTGAAAAAGTGCAGTGTGAGTACCAAACATGAGATACTTGATAGGCATCGGTGGACTAAGCTCCAAAGATATTGCAAGTATAATTAACATACAAAATAGGAATATACATTACAGAAAAATATCGAAAATAGAAAAGTAAAGATAAACTAGCATACCCTACAAGTAATTTTAGATAAAGGTACAATACAATAAATAACTAGTCAATACACAAATAAAGATTGAGAGAAGGATATATAGTAACAGTACAAAGCTAGAAGGGTATATATAATAAGAAAAGATAAGGAACAAGAGGGATTTACAATAATACTATATATAGGACAAACACAAAGGCATTAACCTAAGGAAGCTAGCCTAACATCTCAATGATCATAACCTAATAGGAAAGATAACTCTATCATAAAACGAGTCTGTAAAAAATGAAACAAATCACAAAGTGATCTAACAATAACAAATCTTACCATAATAAAGAGTAAAGGAACTCAGAAGCGTACCTACAACCCTGGGTACTAGTCCATAAATAGTCTGTCATGAACTATACAATAATAATAACTAACAGTAATGTAAATCAATAGCCCAAACTAATAATACCTAAACTAGCCCCTAGAATCTTAGAAGTCACAAACAAACACTCATAAAAAAGCAACCATAACCTTTACCTATACAACCCCCAATAATATAGATAGACACAAGTGCCAAAAAATTATATTGGTGACAGGCAGTGCACATAAAATGAAAAAATTTAACGAAAAAGAATACCACTATAGCGACTAAGTGTCAAACTGTACCAAGTATAAATGCCTTACTCATTTCGCCGGGTCACAACACATGATCTATGGATATCACCTCTTCCAACACATGGTCCTCAAATAGAGAAATCTATAGAGGATCGAGATATTTATATATACTACTTGTCCCAAACTAGGAATTCCAATAGCTATAATAACAAATCTTCTCCATCTAGTACCAAAGAGAAATAAGAATATAAAAAGGTGCTCAAACTTTGTTTTGGTTTAATTTTGGATTTTTATTAATTAATCAAAAAGAGTATGAATGGACCAACCCATCCAAATTACAACACAAAATAAAGCCACAACAGACCGGCCTAAAAATATTGACCCGATCCATAACACACACATATAAAAATGTTGTAGGGTTTTCTATTTGAGCTAAGATTAGCTCACTCCACTTCTACTCATTGCATCTCCTCCAATGGCTTCCTTCCTTAATCTTTAATTCATTCTTCTTATTTTATGGGTCATCAACACAGTACCATGGTCTAGCTGAGGTGGATGCATCTCTAGCCAAAAGATTAAGAAAGTTCCCCTTTTCTACCTCAATATTTGTCTTTATAATTCTGCTTAAAACTATTTTTTGCTCATTCACAGCTAAGTTCTCCAGAGTAAGGGATTATGAAATTATTTTTGGTGCTAATAAATAGGGTCTAGTCTGCTAGATTTAACATGCAATCCTGGTAAGCTAATCCATATATCCTTTTTACCCTCTATTAATGGTACTTGAACATAAGAAAACACATCTTGACTAGTTATGGAAGGGAGAGAGATTAACATAAGAAGCTCAGACTCGCGTGTAACTGGATGGTGTCAAAATCCCAGGTTGTTTGCAAAAGATCTGACCAATGGCCCCCTAATCTACTGAGAGTCCTTTTTGTTGGCCGGTTTATCAGGCTAAGTAGAAAATCCTTTTTGTGTTTCCCTAAATTTTTGATGTACAGTTGATGTATGTGGATAAACTTAGCATAGCCTATCTAGTCTGTTTACTTGTTTGATGCAGATAGACTCAATTAGAAAGATTGGTACTTACCACTATTAATGATCCTTCTGCCTGAACTTAGAAGTTGATAGAATGTTGTATATGTGAGTGTGTTTAATTCCAATGCCATGTTAGCTACAAAATCTGCTAATTGATTGTGTTCTCAATATTTGTGTACTATCTGCACTTGCTTATGTGAAAGTAGGCACCATATTTTCACTATGATGTCCTATACTTTCAATAGTATATCCTACTCCTTACATAACATCTTTTGCATTAGTAATGAATCCGTCTGAATGATCACTTTATAACATTCAGATGAGTTACAATGCTTAGCTGCATTTAATATAGCCAATTCCTCTGCTTCCATGCTAGTTGTATGCTCAAGTGTTGAGCCTACTTCATATACTAGATCCCCATTTTCATCTCTCAAGCAAAATGCCCAAGAACTTCTTCCTGGATTTTCCTTAGAGACTCTATCTGTATTGTACTTGACCTAACCATTTTGTGGATATCCATAGCACTAGAGTTACTTTAATTTTAGGCTTTAATTGACTAAGTTGTTGCATGATGACTAACCATTCCACTGAGAACTCAAGAGTAGGTTTTCTAACCTTAAGAATCATTCTCAAGTGTCGGGTCATATTCATAATCATCCTATGTAGTGACACTCTTTTTTCATCATTCTTTAGTGCATTTCTTCTTCTTTATAGTTCCTACATTATAATCCCTGACATTGCTCTAAAATATACACTCTCCTTTGACTTCACATCTGCATTCCACCATGCAAATATTGTATTCCTCAAACTCAGCCCTTGAATATTTATACCTACAAAAGAAGAAAAATAGGACCAGGTCCTGTCAGCATAATATGATCTTAACAACAAATGAGACATTGTCTCTTATATTGGATTTTGGCAGCACCAACACTTAGAGGGACCCCACCTCCTAATGGTAGTATAAACTGAAATCTTCCCTTTCCACATTCTCCACATAAAGAATACTATCTTGAATGGTAAACCCTTAATCCACATCTTTTTGTAAAATTTATTAGGAGCCTCTCTCTGTCTGATATAATGCCATACTGATTTGACACTAAACTTTCCTCTTGCATCAGCTGACCATACTGCTTTGTCCTTCTGTAATGTTTGATTTGAAATACTCACTTTTTGCCTTATATTATCCACAATCTCTTTAGTAAATAATTCTTTCAACATTACTACATTCCACTGACCCTCTTTTATCAAATCTTTGACTCTTTGCCGCCTATCATCCCATTCCCTATTCTCCTCCATAGTAGAATATAAATCTCCAATGCCAATCCAATTATCATACCAAATATGAATATCTCCTCTACTTATCTTCCATATTATCAGATGATCAATGAGGTCCCTAACTTAAAGCATCTTTTTCCAAACTTGAGATCCTCCCCCTTATTTCCAAATAAGTTCTTTAGGATGTAACTTCCTGTAGTACTTGTTCAACATAAATTCTTTCCAGATGGAACTCTTGTTTCTAAAATTCCACCATATCTTACAAAAAAGATCTGTTGATACATCTTGTAGCCTTCTAAAACCCAAACCTTCTTCCTCTTCTGGCACACATAACTTTGACCAAGCCACCTAATGCCTCTATTTCCCTTCCATATTGGTACTCCAAAAAAACTTAAGAGAATATTTTTGAAGAGCAAATAACACATTGTTAGGAGGATTTATAACGACAAGCAATGAATATGCACACTTTGAAGCATATGTTTAATTAGAACAGCTCTCCCACCAAAAGATAAAAGCTTTTCTTTCCAAGCTTATAATTTGCTACTAATCTTATTCATAATTTGTTGATAGTACTGCTTCTTCTTTCTCTTGTAGAATGCTGGATATCCTAGGTAGTTGAATGGAAAATCTTTCCTAAAAATTCCAGTAGCCACTTCTGTCATTACTGCTGCTTCCTTAGACACTTTATCATGAAAGTACAAAGCACTCTTCTCCTTGTTAATTCTCTGTTCAGACACTTCCTCATATTTGTCCAAAATATTTGTTAGTAATTATAAAGTACCCAACTCATCTTTACATAAAATGATCATATCATCTGCAAAAGCAAGATGATTGAGTTTAGGACTTCCTATAGGCATACCAAATAACTTAAACTCCTTTCTACCTATCAATTCTTTAAATCCTCTAGAAAGAACGGTTGCTGCAATAATGAATAAAGTAGGAAAAAAGGGTCCCCCTGCTTAAGACCCATAGAAGACCTAAAAAAACCTCTAGGTTGTCCATTTAGTAATAAGGAGTACCAGTTATTTGATAATATTTTGAAAATGATATCTATGATTTCTTCACAAAAACCAATCTTCCTTAGCACTTTTGTCAGGAAAATCTATTTTACTCTATCATAGGCTTTCATCATGTCCAATTTCCTAACCATATAAGGAGGCTTTCCCTTTTTTCTAATTTCAGACACTATTTCCTGCACTACTAATATGTTCTCGGCTATACTTCCACCATGTGCAATTCCATCTTGCTCTACAGATACTATAACAGGAAACATACACTTAATTCTTTCATGAATAATCCTTGAAAATTTTTATTCAAAAAATTACTAAGCAATATTGGCCTTAGATCTACAAAATTATTGACCACTAATTTCTTTGGTAGCAGTACTAGATTAGTGTAAGTGTAAACCTTGGTAGCTCATAACCATAGAAAAAAGTAATTACTATCTACTGAAGATCTTTAGATATGATATCCCAAGCATCCTGAAAGAAAGGACCAGTCATACCATCTGGACTTGCAGCACTATTTCTATTCAAACCCATGACTACGGTCCTTACTTCCTCCAATGTTGGAATCCCTTTCAATTCTGCATTTTGCTTTTATGGTATAACAGTAGGTAGTGCATTCAACATTGAGAAATCCTCAGCATCCCCTTTCTTATAGAATTGGTTCTAATAGAATAACTCTATAGCTTCAGCACTATCATCTTGATTTTCTAACCAAAATCCTTCATCATTCTGAATTCTTTTAATCTTCAATCTATTACTTCTTCCCTTCACAATAGCATGAAAAAATCTTGTGTTCCTTTCTCCATCCTTGAACCACTCAAAACTATCTTTTTGTTTATAGAAATCTTCCTCCTTTTTCAATTGCATAGCCAAGTCTGCCTCTACCTTAAATAATACTGCCCTATTCTCCCCAAAAGGATCCTCTTCAAACTACCTCTCCCTAATTTTTATCACCTCTTCAAGTGTAGCAATATCTAGGAAAACATTCCCAAATATTTGCTTACTCTATTAAGTCAATGCAACCTTGCTTCTTTTTTTTTTAATGAAAGATCAAGAATGGATTACCTTCAATTTCTACTTTCCAATTCTGCTTTATAACCTCCAAACAAGATTCTTCTTTAATCCAAAAGTTAAGAAACCTAAATGGCTTAATCAAATTATCCTTATTAGTATTGCAGTAAAGCAATATTGGTGCATGGTCTGAACCACTTCTTGGTAAATTTTCCACTTCCATCACAGGAAACAACTCTTGTAGTTTATCATTACAAAGGACCCTATCAAGTCTTTTGAAAATACAGTCTCCATCTACTCTTCTATTCCACAAAGTAAACTTGCTTCCTCTAAAAGTAATCTCTTCCAAGTGGCAA
Source organism: Capsicum baccatum var. pendulum (assembly GCA_030864225.1). NCBI lineage: Eukaryota > Viridiplantae > Streptophyta > Magnoliopsida > Solanales > Solanaceae > Capsicum > Capsicum baccatum. Next base: position 73,329,735 of record CM061551.1, read on the forward strand.
TTACCAATACAATGATTAAAATCTTGAGTTTCATCAAAGGTCACTGGTAAACCTCCCAACTTCTCTTCTTCATTCCTTATGACATTAAAATCTCCACCTACGATTGATGGATCATCTATTTTACCCCTTATTGCCTCAAGAGAATCCCATAAAAGAACTCTCTCCGCTTAACCACATTTACCATAAATTAAGGTAACAACAACAACCACTCCTGTATTCTGGTTCTTCAAACTGAGTTTAAGCTGTTGTTCATCATCACTGATAAAAGAATACTCCATATTTGATTCCATAAAATCCCATATCTTTCCTGATATATTGACTGCAGCATGATGCATTCCCAACCAACTCCTATAAGTTTCAATATTTTGCCCATCCTGAAAAGGTTCCATAAGCCCAATAAAACTAAACTGATACCTTTTATGCATTGTTATCAACCTTGTAATAGACTTCTGTGTATTAACAGTCCTTATATTCTAGATTAGAGCATTTATTGTGAGGCTATTTTTTAGGTGTGACTCCTTGTCTTCATTGAACTAGCACTTATCTATTTAGATTTTTTGCCATGTTTACCATGCTTTGTCTTCAATGACTTGATTTGATTAGGAGATAAATCTCCTCCTACTGCTGCCTCATCTATATTGTCTATCAAATCCTCAGTATCCATATCCTTCTTCCTTCTATTAGCAACTTCCATCATATTCCCTGCTTCTATTGCAAGAGGTAGTATATCCTCCAATATTTGTTCTTGATTTAACTTATTCTGCAACACCACAAGCTCTGTTGATGCATTCTGATCTTGTCCTTCCTCCTTTGAACATTGCTGCACCTGATCATTATTTGTTGTTGTACTTTGTGCCTTATTGTTTACTGCCCCCATATCATTCCTTATTGCCTTCATTTATATTTTGCTGAACTTCACCTTCATCTTTGTTGATCTGTATTTCTTCTTCAGGTATAGTGTCTGAATTTCTAAAACATTTATTTACCCAATCTTTAGTACTCTCCTTCTCCTTACACTTTGGGAATTCTCTTCTGAGTTGTCCTGTTGTTCCAATGCATCAAAAGCATTTAAAGTTTCTATTGTATTATCATTGTTCTTTATCTCCCCAACAATATGAACATGTTGGACCTTTCTATATCTTCTCTTTCTTTGTCTCAATTGGTTACTATTATCCTCATCATCTGCATTTTTTTTCTTGATCCTTGGCATCTTCCTTATTCTTGTTCTTTTCTTGTTTTTGGTCTTGCATCTGGTCAAATAACTCAGGGTGAATTGTCCAACATTCTTCCTCATCATGCCCTTATAAACAACATTGTTTGCAATATTTAGGCTTATAATCATATTGAATCTGTATCCATTTAGACTTAATGTTCCCTATGACATTATATTCCTCATTGCTCAGATTTGAACTGATGCTAAATCATTATCTATAAAATTTGGTGCATGGTATTTAATTCGAGACTAAAATAGTATAATAACGTAGAAAGGGTCGAGATCTCCCTTGACTGAAGTAAATGATAAGTGAGGGACAAGGAGTGGATTAGAAATGGAGCAGAATCAGCCTCGGTCTAAGTTTAAAATATAGTGTATTTAGTTTAAAATTTCATAAGTCATTAATAAAGGTGATACAACTTCCATTTAAAGAATCTTTTTTAAAGTTAAAAGTGGGAATAAGTCCTTTTCTGGAAAACAATACTGTAATCAAGGTTTGAGTTGGAACTATACCACTGAATGAGCGTGAATGCGTCTAAATATATGCATGTCATCACTACTATCCAAACAATAACATTGTAAGCTTCTAAGCATTTAAGAACTAAACCACGTCCTTTTAAGGAATAGAGAACTAACTTGGTATCCAACTGGTCTTGTAACCAAGTCCTCGGGCTCAATAATATACAAATTACCAAGATAACAACATTATAACTCAAAAAGAATAAGGTAAACACAGCTATCAAGCTACTGAAATGATCTAATCGAAGGATATTACCTGAATCACTAAATTATACAGTAAATTTTATACTAAGGGATCTTTAAAGTCAACCTAAAGTAATGCTAAGTAAATGATCAAGTGTACTAGTAACTTATAGTTAGAGCAACTATTCTAGTCTAAGGATAAATTTACAATTCTATTCAAATCCCCTAAGAAGGTCACGTCATGATACAACTACTTATAAAACTATCCTATAGCCCCCACCTAGAAAGCAATCAATACAGTACACAATCTCATAGAGAAGAGTAGAACATAACCTACCTGATAAACAAATAATAGTCTCAAACCATCTGCAAATAATATATGTTCACTGCATGATCTCTGAATGATATCGCACTATCAAAATCATAATCTTCATGTTAATATGAGTAAAATAATACCCTTATTGAAATATGAAAGTTTAGGCCAAAAATCAGGTCAAAAATAGGCCTACGAGGCCAGAAAATAAAATTCTAAAATTGAATTCGTCATGGGGTCCCTTAAAGGACAAGGAATGCGTGCTAAAAACTTTGAGCACAAATGAAGTCTAGATTGGGGATAAAATCAACCCCAAGAACTAGAGAAAATCAAGAATTTAACAGTGAATTAGGCTGAAAACTTAAGAAGAAACTAATAAGTAATTTTACCTCAAGTCCTCTACTCCTCCCCAGCTTTGATTTATGATTTCCCATAAGTTCTTGAGCTCTAAGTCAAAAAATGGTGGAAAAAAAGTGAGAAAATGATGAAAAATTAGGGAGAAGAGAGATTTAAAACTGGCAGTAACAGCCGCTAAAGCAACTAGGTGGGCACTAAAGCGACCATGCCTTGGTTAGCCACCCACTTCTAGAGCTACTATAACTAAAGCTCTCGTAGGCCACTTAAGTGGTTAATTGTCCACTAAAGCCAGTTGAACCAACAGTTTACTAAGTCTCAATGAACTCTAATCAAGTGATCGAGATTCCTTTATAACCCCGTGATGCAAACAAACTATGCTACCCCTACCAAATTTGATATTTTGGACTCAATGAAACTATTGAAATTTCTATTTGAGGTTGTTTTTAAACAAAGTAGGCCTTATAACGACTATTCCATTTCTCATCCAATTCAACCTAATAAGCATAAAACAAGCTCGAAACCCTCAAGACCCAGACCTGGGGTCCCATATTCTCAAATCTATATTTTGAAGCTAACGCATTATTAGAATTCTCATCTGAGGACATCTATAGGTGTTTTGTTCCATGACCAATTTCTGAACTTTAAAAGCTCAAAACACAAAAATAAGCTTAAAACCTAAATAAACTAGTCAAAAAACAAACTAGTAATCCAAATAAGTGATAAATGACCTATAGCAGCTGTGAGAAGGCACAAAATGTCAAAAACAAGCAAAAACAGAAACAATGACCTAAAAAGTAATTATAATATCCAATACTAAAAAGAATTTTATCCCCATAAGTCAATGGATAGAATAAGCCTAAAATATCAAAAGGACAAGATATTGGGCCAGCATACCCAATGCAAGCCTCTCCAGATAACCTCTAAGACCAACCAATACTTCTAAGGGATTCCACTTAATGTATCAATTTTCATTCATAACCTTAGTTCACTTTCGAAGTAACCAAAAACTCATCCTTAACAACCAACTGGACTCCAACTTAATCGAGCTCGACTAAAGCATGCAAATCTAAACCACAAATATACTAACATCACACTATAAAAGCACAACCAAAGGGATAATCAACCAGACTATGACAACCCAAGGCATGAATAATACAGCCAACTCCAAACGTCAAATCTAACATTCCCTTGTCTTTCCAAACCTGTTATCTATTTTGAACAACATAAAATCTCTTCAAAATCATTTGATCTCTATCCATATAATCCATCGCAGCCAACCTCAAATAAAAAAGTTAATCCAATGAAAATCCATATGGACTAATTTAAGAACACTACCCCATAAGGGCGTACCTGAATACTCAAATGATAATGACCAATGTCTGTGATCTTGACCAAACCACCAACCAATCCCAATGACCCTTAAGCCAATAGTCATGAGTTTAAACTAGACTCTCTCAAAATAAAATGATTTGCTCTAATATGCCCCACTAATTGTGGGTGAAACCATACTAAGCCTAACTCAGGTATACTTTTTCCGTTGAGTAGACTTCCAAAATTTTGACAAAAACTAAGAACAAAGGTCAAAATAGTAAAATCCAACACTATATACCAACAGGCCATCTTTTGAACTTCTATCTAATACAATTGCCATGAACTAAAAAAAACTAAGTTGATAGGTAGTGACTAGACCTAGTCAATATGTCGACAAATGCTCAACTGAGTCAAACCTTGAAATAGGGTTGCAATTAAGTTACACAATCTATATCTATAATCTCAACACGAAAGTTGAACCACTCAGCCTCAAGTATCCAAGTTGATCCTGTTGATAAGTAAGAATCCATACACTAAAATCTATCACAACTCTCAAGTAATTATTTAAAAGGTTAAAAATCACATCTGGAGTCAACAATTCTTCACTAATGTCAAATACTCAAATGGTTCTTGTAAGGGAAAAAACTAAAATATTATTAAAGAATATAACAACAACTAAGGCAAATAATAGGCTAAAGATACAAGGGATCAAATCCATATCTGCAGAAGGACATAGCACATCAAAGCATATATAAGAACTTACCGACCCTGAAAGAAGTCCAATTGATAGCCAAACCTTAAGCAACATATAAAACACAATTGAAGCTTGATTCTGGTCAAACCCATTCTCAATACATGGAAATGAATACTTGCTACTAAAAGACACCCACTTTGGTTACAACAATTGATACCCAAGAACATAAGCATACCATGAGATCATAGTAAGCCGAATAAGTCTTGAAATGACAATTTCTGCATTCATCCATTTAAACCTCCCATGACTTAAAAGAACCACATATGACATTGAAGAAAAAATGGAGTACCCATCTTAACAACAACACCAATATCCAGACTACTACTAGGTGATGAACCAGCCAAGCTAGAAAAACAACCTCAATATACCAATTTTTTAAAATGGCTATAGAATACGGGCCACCACTGCTAGAGTCATAACTAAACCATTGAAGGCCAAACATTCATTCCCTTTATCCTCTCAACAACCAATTTAACCTTTCTGATAGTATAGAAAACCAACCAACCAAGGTTCAAAGCCAAACGGATAAGAATCACAAGAAGGGGTACTAACCAGATAATGCTAATCTAGTCGTTATCAAGTAAGGATCAATTAAAGTTTAAAAAAACAACCATAATAACAACTGTATAAAGTGTAGTGGCTTAAAATTCAAAAGATCTAGAATCACTTTAGGATTACATCAAAGCCATATGCTAAAGGAAATGGGATTTACCTAACCTCTACACCATAATTCAAATATATTATCGATCAACTACTAAAGAAAATATCTACAGGGGTATTCATATATGTATTTGTCTACACAATGGCTTACAATAATCAATGTAGTACTATCAATACATAAGAACATTGATGGGTATGAAAACCCCAACTCAAACAAAATATAAACTAAATGTTAATCAAAATTGCAGCTATAATAATGAAATAAAACCATAGTTCCTAACCTACCAAAGAAGTAAGAATCTAAATGCGTCGGACCCCAAGATAAGCATCTGAAGTACCAACTAAAATACCAAGGGCACCACCAATAATCAAAGGTGCCACAAACCAATGAGAATGATCTGACTATGTTAACTGACAAATAATCTCTTATTGGGTAAACTCTCTAGACCAATGATTAGCTTCTATGGAGTCATAACAAACCTCTAAAGATCCAACCTAGTGAGAAACAAAATTTGACCCTAGATGGCTAACCAGCTCACGCTTGGGGTACCCCCTCAACCAATGACCAATCTCACCAGAATCAAAAAATGCCCTTGGAACTCTCTAAAGCAATGAACTTTCTGACCCAGAACGGCCACCACGGCCTTAAGACCTAGACCAAGAGCCCTGTAATGCCTATCCAAAACTTCATGCACTATGACCATCCTATCTATCTAAGATCCATCTACAATCTGAGGTGCTACCCGATCTGACTTAAAAACTATAGGTGTTGCAGACCTCTACTAGAAGGATCCCTACTTTTAAATAGGATCCCACTAATACTGTATTGCTAACATGGCTTCTTACCGCTACCTCTATATGTCTCAATGCATGCCCTCTCAATGGTCTTCTCATGATCAAAAACTTAAAGAAAAGTAGACCTGACATATCATCTCATGCTTTATAGAAAATAACATAGTAATATATCTAGCCCACTAGAGAAACCCAATCTCAGACTCTGAAACTGATAAAGAGCCTTGCTACACACTAACAAACCCAACTCTAGCCTAAGAACCACTTGATGTACCAAAAATTAACACTAACTATGAAGTCCTAAAAAAACTGAGGCAGACACAAACTTTAGCGAATCCTAGGCTAGACCCAGATCTGTTGGATGACATGTAAAATTCTCAATACTAATATTTACCTCCCTAGCTTGACTCTAAACTAAAACTCTGGATGCATGCACAAAATTCCCATCTACATCTATTGATAATCTCATGTTATCTATCAAAGAAGGAGTAGAGCCAAAAGGAGTGCTAGAGACTTATAGAAAAATAGACACATAATTAGAAGAAAAGAATTAGGATTTTCCTAATAATACCCTGTAGCCTCCCAGGGATAGGATACAGACATCTCTATACTAATTTTTCAAAACTCTACTAGGCACTTTGCTCTTATGCCAACAATACTAGTAAACCTATGCTCTAATATTAATTTTTCATGACCCAATTTCTAAGGTAATGATAACACCTATCATAATACACTAGTAGGTAAGCCAACCCACAATCTAGAACAAAGATTAATGAACTATCAAGAGAAAAAAAGAAAGTAAAGGAAAATGAATCCAAATATAGAGAAGTAACCCTGAAACTTGATGAAGCCAGTACAAGAGATACAAATAAAATAAGAGTATAAGGTAAGCATAAAATATATATATATATATATATATATTGAACTACCTCCAAAGTGCAAAATAAATGTAAGTCAAGCAATTAAGGAAAAGTAGGAACAACTCCAAAAGTCTGGAGTTGACCTAAATATCTGATCTGTGGCATCTCCACATGAAGCATACATCAATGGTGACTCATATTATGATCTGCAGGGTACAGAAATATAGTAGGAGTACCAAATATGAGGTACTTAGTAGGCATCGACCAACTGAGCTCCAAAAATAATGCAAGTATAAATAACATGTAAAGATACATTACAGACAACTATCATAAGTGAGACATAATAATACTAATGAAGAAGTAAAGATAAATTAATATACCCTTAAAGTAATCCAGAACAAAGGTGTTATATTGTAGATAACTAGTCAATACACCAATGAAGAATGAGAGAATGATATATATAGTAGCAGTACGAGGCAATAAGGATAGATTAATAAGAATATAAAGGAGAGGGATATACAATAATAATATAAATATAGGACTAAACATGAAGACACTAACTTGGGGAAGCTAACCTAACATCTCAAGGATCATAACAGAATAAGGGAGCTAACTCTAGCATAAATGGAGTCTCTAACTAAAATGTGAATAATGATAAAGTGATCTAACAATAATAAATCTTATCATAATAAAGAGTAAAGGAACTCATAAGCATACTTATAACCCTAGGTACCAATCTATAGTCATTCTTCTAAAAACTATACAATAATAATAACCAGCAATAATGTAACTGGTTATATTGGACAACCAATATCCTAATTGAACCACCATAAGCCCAAAAAGCACAATCAAACTATCACGACCTGAACCAGGGTCAAGCTATGATGGGCATCTCAAGTTCCACATAGATCGGAGACCACCCCTGCACCTAACTAAGTGAACACAACATCCCTAACATTGGATGATTTTCAAACATGTAACAAGATAATACAAGATAAAATTAAAAAAATAAAAGAAATATCTATGAACAATATTGGTAACCGTCCAAAATAATTGACCAACATCACCCAAATCCAGAGTAATCCAACAAAGCCTCGATGCAAAGAAAACAAAACCAATCTTGGTCGGGACATGTCCCCGACTATGATAGATGATAATGAAAATGATAATGAAAACTCTTAACTCTAATCTATGATAATAACGGATGAAATGTCTAAGTCTTTCAAAGAATAGAAGCTCACCATAATAAACTGACGAACCAATCTGATCCATCTAACTATACATAGTAAAAGTAGAGGTATCTTTATTGCCTGCATCATGTGGGGATACAACGTCTGAAGATAATTAAAGAGGTGATCACTGGCATGTAACTCAGGGATAAAGATAACATATATATATATATATATATCACATGAACAAGGCTTAACATGCATATTAAAATATTAACCTGGATTATGTAGCTCAACTGTCATAACATAAGAAAGTACCCACAAGCTATATGGGCCCAGCTCTCCCCCAACTGGTAGGGCCCCAGTGTGTGTGGTCGCACGAACCATAAGGTATACATATGCACTATAGGGAATACAAATCTCCCAGCATATCAAGGTGATACAAGTACCAAATCATGTAATAAATTATGGGGGACTCGAACCTCCCAATCTTGTGATAATAATAAGGGGGACTCGAACCTCCCAATCTTGTGATAATAATAAGGGGGACTCAAACCACCCTATTATATAGACCCCCATATCAGCAACTACAGTTTTTAGTGATGGTCCTTCGATACTTCCACTTTTATGACTCAGATACACAACCATTATTAAATTTTGATTAAAACTATTATCACACATTCATATTCATTGAACGACATTACACATTAAGGCATACATTATTGGTATCTTCATACCAACTACACTTGTAAGGTAAGATTATCATCCCTTGGGGGAATTCACAACCCTCTTGGTGTAATTATACATTAAATTAGGAAATTACACAACAACTTAAGGTTCAACTTAATAAACCATTATGCTTCATTTACTTTTTCACATTATACAATAGTTCAAAAGTAGTTCAATATGCATACTTCTCATATTCAAAACTAATTTGACAAAATGGAGTTAAGGTCATAACCACTTCAAAAGTCATAAGTTTGAGGAAATCATAATCCCGTAATTTATTCACCATACCTATGCATCAAATTTACTAAAAACCCACCATTTAAACATAAACCATATAGGGACAAACATGAAACATCATATAAGCAACAGTTATTCAAAACCCTCAACCCATGTTTCAAAACCAATATCAATACCATATGAACAATATTACAAAATATATGTTTTTAAAAAATTATCAATTAGGAAAGAGTAACATGCTTGAAATATCTAGGTCTAAGGAGAGAATTCCACTCTTGAGCCCTTGGATGGCCTACTGCTTGAAACCCCTAAGTATAGTTTCTTGAGAGATTTGAGAGAGCTTTGGAAGTGTTAAGTACATTATGAATGAGAAATAACCCCTCTTAAGTTCTTTATGAACGTGGGGTTTTAATTGCTTAAGGTGGGAATTGTCTAAAGTTACCTCAATTTAAAAACTGGAATCTAGTCATCAGTGACTACGGGTCACTATATGACTAGAAAGATCTCATTATAACTCGTCACCATGAATTGTAGCCAAGATAGATTCCAAGTCATCCATACATTGTTGACCCTAATGACTCAACTGCTATGACCGTAATAGGACCCTATGACTCGTAGGTTTCAGTCATAGTCAACACAGAACCCATTTGGGGTAAACATTGGATAGCTTATGATTCGTACCTAATGATTAGTAACGAGTCCTTATGACTCTTAGTAGGACACTCGTACTCAAAAAAGAACTTAGTCACACACAAAGAGTTTAGGTTATGATTAGGTCCTAAGGACCCATCAAGACTCCCTATAAATCATAAGGGTAAGTCGTAGTCAAGGCAATGAGGATAGAATTTCAAAAATTTTCAAGGTCCAAAAACCCGAGTTGTTACACAAACACTCAAAAAATAACAACCATAACCTATACCTATATATACACCATAAGACCAATGGATACAAGCTCCAAATAATTATAGTGGTGATAAGCATTGAAAATAACAAATGAATGTAATGAAAACCAAAGATACCATACCAACTATGTTCCAAATTATACCAAGTATATGTACTTTTTTCAGCTCACTGGCTCATAAGGCATATCTATAGATATTACCTCTTTTGGTACGTGGTCTGATAACGCTCAATCTACAACTCTTGTAGGAGTGTAAAGCGGTCGTTAGCAAATATAGAACCCAACTGGGTTGGGTATCGATCCCACAGGGAATAGCTTGGCCAACAAGTAAGTAAAATCACTAAACTTTTAGTGCAAGTCTCGTAAAAGGGGGGATTGTAATGTGTAACCAAAACAATAAAGTAAAAGCTGAAAATAGCAAAGTAAAAAGAGGAAGAATGTTACGTAAGTTGTAAACAATGAGAATTAAGGAGTTGGGGTTATGTCCACCTTCTGAGGTATACGTCTCTATTGGCTATGAGTGTGTAGAATTCTGACATGCATATTCTTATAGAGAATTGTATTCGATGGTAAATCCAGGCGTCTTTCGACCTATTCGAGGATTATTTCACTTTAACTCTTTCGATCTTAAAGAGTGTCTAACGGTATGAATTCTCTAAGAGGTTAGTCCAGTTACGGCACTAGCTTTTTAATAGGAAAGGGTGTCCTACTACCTTGACACTATCTCTTTTCCAGACAAATAACCTTTCTTTCGAACAAGTTAAATGTTATACTGGCGTATTCTTGCGTTTCCAACCACAAAGAATGTAGATTAAGATGAAGAGAATAATGATATAAGCAGTATACGTGTCGCAAACTTACAAACTCACAGCAATAGATAGTAACTCAGTTGGCTTCCATAACCCCAACAGAGAGGTTTAGTTACCCATGAATACGAAGGAGATCACGATTGACATTGTTATTATATCACAATATTGGTTAATTGCGTGTAGCTCAAGTGATAGGCGTGAGGTGTGATTCCTTAGCGTGGTAACGGTTCTCTTATTGCGGGTTTTAGAATAGAAGAAAATAAGATTAATGGAAAGATTAGAAGAGTTGTAGAATTGTTGTGGTGGAAGAAAAGAGGGATGGAAGAAGATTAATTATTGAATAGAAGCTTATTAAAAATCTCTAGCATGATAGGGTATTTATAATACCCATATCCTAATCCTACTAGGTAAATAAATATCTAACCAAATCCTACTAGGCTAATGGAATACTTAACCCAAATGTACTAGGTTAATGTAATATTATCATAATCCAAATAAACTAATGAAATACATAACCCAATTGTACTAGGTTAATGCATCATTGTCCAAATCCAACTAAGTTCTGCAAGTCCCCAAAGTCTTCAAAAATGTTGTTTTAGCCCGGGACAGATTTTCCATGCAGCGTTTTTGGTCCTTAGGCGTGTAAACTCCCTTTCCTTCCTTCGTGAGCTTTCTTTTGCGTCAAGTAAGCCATAAAATGCTGAATTCTGCATCATTTATACCTGAAACTTTGCTAATCATGTTCGTTAGCTCACTTATAGGAAAAAGGACTAAAAGTGCATGAAATATATAATTTGTTCTCAAAACTAGGCTAAAATATGGGCAAAATATATTGATATAGGCGTGTAAATTCGCCTATCATCAACACCCCACACTTGAAGCTTTGTTCGTCCTCGAACAAAATATCATGTCCTTCTACACATCAACTTAGGGTTTTACAGCAACAACACAAAACATTCTTCAAGACAAGCACAACAATTATCAACAACGAGTAGCTTTCCGATTATTAGTAGAAACAGTTTAGCCTCTAGCATAGACTCGTGATGGTGGTCAACTCGCATGCAAAATTTAAGGTACAAGAAATCATATACAACTACCTAAAACTCATCAACCATGTGTGTCTCATAATATATTACCCATAATCACTCACAAGTATAGCATATTTTTCAAACATGGGTATCAAAATATCCTTGCTCTCACTCTCACAAAGAATTCATATGTAGCAACTGATGACCATAGGCTTGCCCTTGGTGTAATACTCCACTAAATGTCAGAATACTAAGCTTAGGATCAAGTAGGTCTTTTGATGGTTGTAATGTAGGCTAAGGGACGGGTAGGACTATTTTGGCCAGAAATAGTGACTAAGTTCCTAAGCACTTTAATACAACACGTTGTATTATTGACACTTTTTTATCTTTCAACCTTTCTTTCTTTTATTCTTCCACCCTTGTTCTCCTCTTTTGTTTTTTCAATTTTAAGCACAACTCATTTTTCAGCTTTCTTTTCCTTTTTCTTTTCACAACATACCTCTTATGATAGCACTTTCTTTTTCATAACACATTCAAGCACCATTACGATTTAAAGCATCATACTCACCCAATTTCCTCTTATGTTGTCACATGACTTTTTTTTTCTTTAAAGCTCTTAGGAATTTTGGATCAAATTACGGTCTTGAAAAAAATGGATTAGGCTTACATACAAGGTTGTCAAAGAAATAGGCTAAAGGCTCAAAAGGGTTTAACTAGGATGATGTACATGGGTAGGTAAGACAAAGGTAAACATGTATAGGTTGCCAAAGAAATGCCTAAATCATCTCCTAAACTTACACTCCTTATTTTTGCTTTGCATACATACCAGGCAAGTTCTAGCATCAGCCACAAGCATAGAATATACTAGTGTCTCACACACACAAGGCACATGGTTGACTTGATTGGAAGTAATATAGACTCTCGACCCAACAAGTGAAGGAATTAAACCACAAATTATCACATAATGAGTCACCACTAGATCCTAAACGTCTCAATAGTCATAATTAGCACATACTCTTGTTATAATCTCATGCTACCTATTAGAATTATTTCATGCGAAGCTAAAAAAATTTTACTTCTAAAAAAAATGAAACAGCAAAAACAAAAAAAAACAAAAACACGACAAAATAAATAACAAAATAAACAAACATAGATGCAATAGAGAAGTATAGTATACGATACCGCCACCCCACACTTAAACGGGACACTGCCCTCAGTGGAAAATAAATACGGAGAACCTGGTTAGTCGGACTCTTCCTCAATGTCGGGGGTCATACCCCCTTCATCGGAATCATCATAAGAGTCGTCGTCAGAGTTCTCCTCCTCGTCAGAATCTGGCAAGCGTCGATCGTCATCAGTCGGCACATCATCATCTAGAGGTTCCTCAAAGTATACGCCCACTCCACACATCTCCCGTGTATGCATATTCATTGGGTAGTTGTGGTCCAGCTGTTGGAGCTCTGCAGCAGTTGGAATACGTCCACCACTCATCATAGTAAATTGTGTCATGCCATAAAGATGACGGAAGAAACTCTCATCACGAGCATGTCTCTCCGCAGTAGTAAGGTTGACACCATGAGTTGTTTCAGCATCTTTGATCTTGGTGAGGTCAACCTTCTTTGGGTTATGTGGGAGTTTGTGGTCAGCTGGTTCCTCTTCGATATCCTCCTTCTGCAAGATTGTTGTCAACAGATTGCCAAAAGTGAAGTGGGACCTTTTGTGGAGTCTGGACTTCCTCATGGTTGAGCGAATGATTGCCCCAAAGTTGATAGGGACATTCATCATCAAAGCATAGACCAAACACACTCTATCTCTCGATATCTTAGTGAATTGAGTCCCAGGAATAAGGCATGAGTTAACAATACGCATCCAGATTCTTGCTTCCCTATTCAGTGAAGCATAGGGGAAGGTGTTGTGTCAGCCGGTGTCCTTATGTCTGCCCCACCTTGCCATCGATTTACTTCCACAAAGTGTGTGTTGTATTGCTCTATAAGGAGGCCTGCTATACAGGTCTTTGAATGGTGCTGTGTCGACCGAAGGTAAGCCAAGAAAGGAGTTGATCAAATCCGCGTTGAGCTGTATTACTTGGCCCCAAATTTTGACTTCGTTGGCCGTTGTGTTAGGCGAACAGTTGGCATAAAACTCTCTTGTTAAATCAAGGTTGCATTCTCCCATATCGCGGAAGATGAAATCTAGCTTCAATGCCATTATTTGCGCCAACATACGCGGCTCCTTCTTCGCTAAGGTGTCCTTGTTGATCAAGTTGACGTGAACATATTTTCTCTCTTTGTTGTTCCTGTACCATTCTTTGGCTTCCTCCTCAAGAACCCATTTGATTCCAAACATTCGGTGTGGTAGTTGCTTTGAGGATGATTCTCCTTGGTCCTTGCGACCTCTCTTCTTGCCCTTTTGGGAAGTGGTAGCCTTCTCCTTGCCTTGCCTCGCTTTAGGTGCCATTGTACCTGAGACTAGAAATAGTGTTAATGGCAGCACAATCTCAATTTATACAATCTGTCAACAAGCAGTAGGGGTACCACCCCACACTTAGTTTTGTTAACACAAATCAGTGAAGCGAAAGTGGTCGATTACTTAGATTTCGTTGATATACGTTTTAGGATTATATTCCGACAAGAAAATCAGCATTGCATCGCTTACTTGCAGCCATTGCACTACTTTTATGTTAGATAAAACAACACTACTACATAGGGGTTGTATCATGGTATGGACATTTTCAACAATTGCAACCTCCTAAGTCGGTAGGCAACTATAAGGCTTATCCCGATGAACGGGATAGTCTAACATGTAAGCATCCAAGTAACAAGATCATAACATGATAGTCGATGTTCATAACCCTAGCAATTCCGCAAATAGTATAACAGCGCTATTACGACCAAATTCAAGTCGAAAACAAGTCAAGATGATTCTACCGTATATATTCACTCACATGATTTTGCATTAACAATCCAATCACATGAACATCACCAACAATATTATACGATGTAGCACTTCATAATATACATAGCAGCGTAGTACTTACGAGAAATAAATGAAGAATAAGAGAGTACTTACTTGCTTGAAGCTTTTGGAGATGGTTTTGTGAATTGGAAGAGCAAAGAAGAAAATTTTGAGAGGTTTTGGATGAATATGCGGCGCCTTTAGGTTACTTTGCAATGTGATTTGTGTTTCAAGACCAAGTCCCCTTTATATAGGAGGAGAATGGGTCGGGGGTTGACCCATTTTCAAACGGTTTTGGAGACAAAAATATCACATATGCGGCGCATAATGCTCGGCATAGTCATGACATATGCGGCGCATAGTCTATGGCATTTAGGTACATATGCGCCGCATAGTCTATGGCATTTTGAGACATATGCGCCGCATAGTCTATGGCATATGAGATCCTGAGACCTAATTCCATAGCATAGGCAGCGCATAGTCAAAAGCACACTTAAGAATGGGCGGCGCATAGTGTATAGCACACTAGATTCCGAGACCTTAGGCTATAGGATAGGTTTTGCGTTGTACGTGGCCTAGTTTTACCTAGGCCTAGCCTTCCTCGATGCCTATTTAAGCATGAGTAATGCTCAATCCATAGCCTTATGCATCCTTATAACTAACTTACCACCTTTTCCATCCAATACGTCGAAATCGTCATTTGAGACCAATCTCCTCGTTGAATACTTCTCGCACCTATATTTGCTCAAAACCAATGAAAACGATTAGTACGATGGGTTGCCTCCCACCAAGCGCCTTAGTTTTGGTCGTGGCACAACTCTTATTTTTGGATTTTTATTTATCAAAAGCAAAACAAGTACTAAACCAAACGATAAAATGATAAAATGATGGGTTGCCTCCCATCTAGCACCTTATTTATTATCGTGGCTCGACATAGTTACCTCGAGTACTTAGACTTCGTCGAGATAAGTGATGGCCATATAATTCATCGAGTCGAGAGGACCGATATAAGGTTTAACACGTTGGCCATTCACTTTGAATACAACACCATTATTGTCTTCCAATTCGACTACTCCAGACGAGTAGACTTGGATAACTTTGTATGGACCAGACCATTTAGATTTTAACTTACCTGGGAAGAGCTTCAATCTGGAGTTGAAGAGAAGTACCATATCACCCCTTTGGAAGTTTCGTCGAACAATCCGCTGATCATGATACTTTTTCATCCGCTCTTTGTATAGGCCCTATCTTTCATATGCATGGAGACGGAACTCGTATAATTCGTTCAGCTGCTCCAACCTCAGATTCTTAGCATCATCCCAATTCAAATTCAATTTCTTCAATGCCCATAATGCCTTATGCTCAAGCTCGATGGGTAAGTGACAAGCCTTCCCATAAACTAGTTGATAAGGAGACATGCCAATGGGCATTTTGAACGCAGTCCTATACGCCCATAGTGCATCGTCTAGCTTCCTAGACCAATCCTTCCTATTTGCATTGACCGTCTTCGCAAGGATTTGCTTGATCTCCCGATTGGAAACTTCTACTTGTCCACTAGTTTGGGGATGATAAGTCGTAGCTACCTTATGTTGCTTGACACCATACTTGGCCAAAACTGATTTGAATAGCTTGTTGCAAAAGTGAGATCCTCCATCACTTATGATAGTACGTGGTACTCCAAAGCGGGAGAAGATATTCTTCTTTAAGAACGCTACAACACACTTCCCTTCATTGTCAGCCAAAGCTACTGCTTCTACCCATTTTGAAACATAATCTACAGCAACCAAGATGTACTTCATTCCAAACGAATTCACGATGGACCCATGAAATCAATACCCCACACATCAAAGAGTTCTACCTCAAGAATTTTGGACATGGGCATTTCATGGTGTTTTGAAATAGCACCTTGACGTTGGCATTGGTCGCACCTTCTAACATAGTCATAGGCATCTCTAAATATCGAAGGCCAATAATAACCACTTTGCAAAACTTTTCTTCCCGTCCGATTGCTTGCGTGATGTCCTCCAGCTTGGGAAGTGTGGCATGCTTCCAATATAGTAGGCACTTCTTTATGAGATATACATCGTCGAATGATACCATCCGCGCATCGTCGAAACAAATAAGGTTCATCCCAATAGTAGTGCTTTACGTCATGCATAAACTTCCTCCTTTGGTGGTAAGATAAATTGATAGGTATCACATTACTCGCCACGAAATTTGCAAAGTCAGCATACCATGGTAGTTCCTCCATTGTTGTCGCTAATATCTCTTCGTCCGGGAATGCATCATCAATTTGATTTTCAGGTTGTGCCACATGTTCATTCTCAAGTTGAGATAGGTGATCAGCCACTTGGTTCTCGCAACCTCGTCTATCTTTGACCTCAAAATCGAACTCTTGTAGCAGCAACACCCATCGGACTAACCTTGGTTTTGCATCCTTCTTTGTCATGAGATACCTAAGAGTTGCATGGTCTGTATGAATGATCACCTTAGTACCCAATAGATAGGCACGAAACTTCTCAAATGCATACACCACCGCTAGGAGATCTTGTTCAATAACAGTGTAGTTCCTTTGGGCTTCATTTAGAACCTTACTCGCATAGCAGATAGGATGAAACAGTTTCTCCTTTCTCTGACCGAGAATAGCACCAACGGCTACACCACTAGAAACACACATGACTTCGAACGGGAGAGACCAATCTGGTGCTACCATGATAGGGGCTTCAATGAGTTTTCCTTTGAGGCATTCGAATGCCTTTAGGCAATCTTCATTGAAGTCGAACTTCGCATCTTTCCCCAAGAGTTTGCACAATGGACCAGCAATTTTGGAGAAGTCTTTGATAAACCGCCGATAGAAACCTGCATGGCCGAGAAAACTACGAACTCCCTTCACCGAAATTGGAGGTGGTAGCTTCTTAATAACCTCTATTTTTGCTCGATCAACCTCTATTCCTCTTGCGGAGATCTTGTGCCCAAGAACGATTCCTTCTTTTACCATGAAGTGGCACTTCTCCCAATTCAGCACAAGGTTGAACTCTACACATCTTTGCAATTACATGCTCAAGTTTGCCAAACACGCTTCAAAAGATTCACCAACAACTGAAAAGTCATCCATAAATACCTCCAAAGTGTCCTCGACCATATCAGAAAAATAGACATCATACAACGTTGAAAGGTGGCTGGTGCGTTACATAACCCGAATGGCATACATTTGAAGGCAAACGTACCATATGGGCATGTAAATGTTGTTTTCTCTTGGTCTTCGGGAGCAATACAAATCTGATTGTAGCCTGAATAACCATCAAGGAAACAAAACCATCCTTTCCCCGCTAATCGATCTATCATTTGGTCCATGAAGGGCATTGGGAAGTGATCTTTGAGTGTCCAAGAATTCAGCTTTCGGTAGTCCATTCATACTCTCCATCCAGTGACGAGTCTGAGTGGGATAAGCTCATTCTTTGCATTTGCGACCATCGTCATGCCTCCTTTCTTGGGAACACATTGTACCGGGCTTACCCATGTACTATCAGAGATAGGATACACAACCCCAGCGTCTAACCATTTGATAATTTCTTTCTTCACCACTTCTTGCATAGGTGGGTTTAGACGTCTTTGATGTTCAATGGTGGGCGTGCAATTTTCTTGAAGCTGAATTTTATGTGTGCAAATCCCAGGTGGAATACCAATAATATCCGCAATGGTCCATCCAATGGCTCTAATGTACTTCCGTAAAATAGCAATGAGAGCTGCAACTTGTTGCTCACCCAAATCGGCTGCTACAATAACTAGAAGTGTGTTTCTGCTTCCTAAGAATGCGTACTTCAAATGACTTGGCAGCTCCTTCAATTCTAACGTGGGTGGCTCTTCAATAGATGGCTTAGCTGGTGGTGTGGGTCGATTCTTAAGATCAAGATCCAGCTTTTTGGGAGCATAGCGATATGTCCCTAATCCCGATAGAGCACAAGTAGCTTTTTCAGAATTTTCAGTATCCTCATTCTCTCCATTCATGAGCACAACCGCCAAAGGGTCATCAATAATTTGCTCTTCTTCAAGTAATTCTTTCACATCATCAAAGAAAACATCATCCACCGAAAATACACTTAGATCTTTGGGTTGCTTCATTGATTTGCAAACATCAAAACGAACCACTTCGTCATTTATTCGAAATGAAAGCTCATTGGCTCTCAAATCAATGAGCATGCTTCCTATAGCAAGGAAAGGGCGCCCCAAGATTATGGGAACTTCTGAGTCTGCTTCACAATCCAAAATAACAAAGTCTGCCGGAAAGATGAATGAAGAGACCGTTACCAATACATCACATAGAATACCAACAGGTCGTTTTACCGACCTGTCCGCCATGACGAGCCTCATATTGGTTGGAGTAGGATCACCCAACCCCAGCTTCTTGTAGATCGATAATGGCATCAAATTGATGCTGGCTCCTAAGTCACATAGTGCTTTGGCAAAGTTCAAAGATCCGATGGTGCAAGAAATAGTGAAAGCTTCGGGGTCGGCCTTCTTCTGAACTATCGATCGGGTAGCAATTGCACTACAATGATGCACATCATCTTTTAGCTCATAACTTGCTGCCCTCTTCTTTGTCAAAAGATCCTTCATAAACTTTGCATACCCAGGCATTTGTTCAGTGCCTCCACCAATGGAACATTAATGATCAGCTGCTTCAACATAGTCATAAATTTGCTGAACTTAGTGTCATCCGCCACCTTCTTCAATCTTTGGGGAAAAGGTGGTGGTGGGTATGGAAGTGTTCTTTCCACGGTTTCTTCTCCTCTTGCTTCCATTTTTCCACTTTTTCAGGCTGCACAATATTGGAAGTAGCGTCCTTATCGTTAGGAGGAGTAGCTGCGGTATTCTCTCCTTCAGCATTGTCATCCACGTCCGCAACTTCTTCGACCACTTGCTTGCCTTTTGCTGAAGTTTCCAGCACCTTACCACTCCTTGTAGTGATGTCCATGCATGACCCATCATTCCTTGGGTTTTGCACAGTATCGCTAGGTAAAGTGCCGGCCTTTCTTTGATTGAGTGCTGCTGAAAGTTGGCTCAATTGCTGCTCTATTTGCTTGATGGAAGTGGAATGAGAATCAACTAATTGTTTCATGGAGGAAAAATCATTAATTACCTCCGTAACTCCCGCGCTCGTTGCTTCCACTCCTTTCAATAATTTAGCCATCATGTCTTCCATACTTCCAGAATTAGATGTGGTGGTGTCACGTCTACCAGGGGGAACGTACAAACCACTCTTTTCATTCTTGTTCTTCCAACTACCTTGTTCCTTGGTATTGTCATAATAGTTCTGACCTTGGTTTCCTTGGGTATTCCCGCGGAAACCCCCCTGATTGTTCAAGTAGTTGGCCTCCTCTTCAGAATCAGATTCGTTTCTTCCTTTTAGCGCCACAGCTTTCACTTTTTCGGTCTTCCCTGATAATAAATGCTTTGTAAGAAGATCCATTTGTGTTTTCATGTATGCCATATCTTGATCACGCTCCTCTTCTCTTCTTCTTTGGTCTGCAGTCATGCCTATAAACAAAGTGGGGCTTGCTACCTCAGAATCCCTGGTATGCCAAGCTCTACTTTGTTTCGTCATACGATCTAGCATATTGCTTGCTTGACCAAAGGTAAGGTCCATAAATGAACCTCCAGCTGCGTTATCCACCACTGGTCTAGTTATTGAATTCAAGGCTCTATACAAGATCTCCATTAGATAGACATTAGTCATGTGATGGTTTGGGCATCTCACTAGCTTTGTCTTGAACCTCTCCCATGTTTCATGAAGAGCTTCAGTGGGAAGCTGATGAAAGTTGCTGATTTCATCTCTCAATTGTGCCCTTTTGGATGGCAGAAAGAATCTTTCTAGGAAAGCGTCTCTCAATTATCTCCAATTTGTAATAGAATCAGGAGTCAGCCCATTCAACCATAGTGTTGCCTCCCCAGACAGAGACAATGAAAATAGACGTAATCGAATTGCATTCTGACCAACACCAGGATTGTCAAATGACTTGCATGTAGAAATAAAGTTGATGAGATGCATATTCGGATCATCGCCTGCTAGTCCACCAAATAATCCCTTGAGTTGCAATAACTGAATCATGGTGCTTGTGATGTTGAACTTGGCTTCGGGCGCTAATGGTGGTGGAATTATGGCTCCAGTGGCTCCGGCACCATCAAGATCATCATCATCATCGTCGAAAGCTGGCTGCATAGGTTGGCGATCATACCTAAACCGTGCTTGTCGACCTCTTCTGTTGACAGGTGTTATAATTTCAGCATCACGCCTAGGGTTTAGTAACTCGTCATCACCTAGATCCTCATTATCGGGATTTGTTGCTCGTGCAGGGTTATCAATGTTCTGTTGTTGAACCTGGGCTTCGGCAAGGGCAGCCAATCTTGCTTGTTCCTGTTGAGCAGCCATCCTTTCGATTTCAGCTTGTGCTTCCATTCTACCAATGCGTTGTGGTTCAGGATTGATTGGTAATAACGGTTGACCAGAACTTCTAGTATGGGGCATGCACTGAATAAAAACCTGCAGTAAACAAAAACAAAAACTGAAAGTAAAAGTACGAGAATCTTTGATCAAAGGGTCTAGTAATTATCACAAACTTTATTGACACTCGTATTCCCCGGCAACGGCGCCAATTTTTGATAACGCTCAATCTACAGCTCTCGTAGGAGTGTAAAGCGGTCGTTAGCAAATATAGAACCCAACTGGGTTGGGTATCGATCCCACAGGGAATAGCTTGGCCAACAAGTAAGTAAAATCACTAGACTTTTAGTGCAAGTCTCGTAAAAGGGGGGATTGTAATGTGTAACCAAAACAATAAAGTAAAAGCTGAAAATAGCAAAGTAAAAAGAGGAAGAATGTTACGTAAGTTGTAAACAATGAGAATTGAGGAGTTGGGGTTATGTCCACCTTCTGAGGTATACGTCTCTATTGGCTATGAGTGTGTAGAATTCTGACATGCATGTGCTTATAGAGAATTGTATTCGATGGTAAATCCAGGCGTCTTACGACCTATTCGAGGATTATTTCACTTTAACTCTTTCGAGCTTAAAGAGTGTCTAACGGTACGAATTCTCCAAGAGGTTAGTCCAGTTACGGCACTAGCTTTTTAATAGGAAAGGGTGTCCTACTACCTTGACACTATCTCTTTTCCAGACAAATAACCTTTCTTTCGAACAAGTTAAATGTTATACTGGCGTATTCTTGCGTTTCCAACCACAAAGAATGTAGATTAAGATGAAGAGAATAATGATATAAGCAGTATACGTGTCGCAAACTTACAAACTCACAGCAATAGATAGTAACTCAGTTGGCTTCCATAACCCCAACAGAGAGGTTTAGTTACCCATGAATGCGAAGGAGATCACGATTGACATTGTTATTATATCACAATATTAGTTAATTGCGTGTAGCTCAAGTGATAGGCGTGAGGCGTGATTCCTTAGCATGGTAACGGTTCTCTTATTGCGGGTTTTAAGAATAGAAGAAAATAAGATTAATGGAAAGATTAGAAGAGTTGTAGAATTGTTGTGGTGGAAGAAAAGAGGGATGGAAGAAGATTAATTGTTGAATAGAAGCTTATTAAAAATCTCTAGCATGATAGGGTATTTATAATACCCATATCCTAATCCTACTAGGTAAATAAATATCTAACCAAATCCTACTAGGCTAATGGAATACTTAACCCAAATGTACTAGGTTAATGTAATATTATCATAATCCAAATAAACTAATGAAATACATAACCCAATTGTACTAGGTTAATGCATCATTGTCCAAATCCAACTAAGTTACTGCAAGTCCCCAAAGTCTTCAGAAATGCTGTTTTAGCCCGGGACAGATTTTCCATGCAGCATTTTTGGTCCTTAGGCGTGTAAACTCCCTTTCCTTCCTTCATGAGCTTTCTTTTGCGTCAAGTAAGCCATAAAATGCTGAATTCTGCATCATTTATACCTGAAACTTTGCTAATCATGTTCGTTAGCTCACTTATAGGAAAAAGGACTAAAAGTGCATGAAATATATAATTTGTTCTCAAAACTAGGCTAAAATATGGGCAAAATATATTGATATAGGCGTGTAAATTCGCCTATCATCATGGTCCCTAGATAAAAGATTCCATAGAGGACTCAAGATATCTGTATATACTATCTGGTCAAAAACTAGGACTTCTAATAACCATCATACAATCCACTACATCCAGTATCAAAGAGAAATAGAATATAATAACGTGCTCGAACTAAAGTCGATGTTTAATAAGTAATAATTTATTAAATTTAGTTCTCGTGATTCAACTAGAGACTAAAATAGTATTATAATGTAGAAAGTTTTGGGATCTTCCATAATCAAAGTAAGTCAAAAGTAAGGAGAAAGGAGTGAATTAGAAAGGGATCAAAATCAGTCTCGGTCTAAGTTTCCAACGTAGTATATTTTTGTTTAAAAATTCATAAGTCACTAATGAAGGTGGTACGAATTCCATTTAAACAATTATTTTTAAAGTTAAAAAGTGGGAATAACTTTCTTTTTGGAAAATAGTTGTAAAAATGAGGTTTTAGTTAGAATCGTACCACTGAATGAGCGTGAATGCATCTAAATGTATGCATGTTATCAACAATATCCAACAATACAACCATAAACATCTAAGAACTAAACCATATGCTTTCAAATAATAGAAACCTAACCTGGTATCCAACTGGTCTCATAACCAAGGCCTTGGGATCAATAATATATAAATTACCAGGATAACAGAATTATAACGTAGAAAGAACAAGGTAAGCAAGTCTATCAAGCTACTGGAAGGATCTAATCAGTGGATATTGCCCAAATCACCAAGTAATACAGTAAATCTTATACTAAGGAATCCTTAATGTCAGTGTAAAGTCATGTAAGTAAACGATCAGATATAGCAACAACCCGTAGTTAGTGAGTATTCTAGTCTAAGGCTCAATTTATAGTTCTATCCTAAATACCCTAAGCAGGTCAAGTCACTATACAACTAGTTATAAGCCTATCGTATAACCTTAACCTATCGTGCAATCTATACAGTACATAATCTCATAGAGAAGAGTAAAACATAGCTGACCTTATAGTAGAATAGTAGTCTCAAACAGTCTACAAACTATGTGTGTTCATTTCATGATCTCTGAATGATGTCGCGCTATCAAAATAAAAATCATCATGTTAATACAAGTAAAATAGGACCCATATTATAATATAAAATTTCAGGTCGAATATTGGGTCAAAATAGGCACTTGGGGGCCATAAATGAAATTTCAAAATTAAATACTCCCTCCGTTTAAAAAAGAATGACTTACTTTTCTTTTTAGTCCGTTTTAATAAGAATAACCCCTTTCCTTTTTTGGCAATACTTTAATTTCAACTTTCCACATGGTATGTTTATGACCACAAGATTAAAGAGCATTTTGGTACATTTGACACTACTTTAATTTAAGACCACAAGATTCAAAAGTCTTCTTTATTTTCTTAAACTTTGTGCCAAGTCAAAGTTGGTCATTCTTTTTTAAACGAAGGGAGTATATCACAAGTTCCCTCGAATAACAAGGAATGTTTTCTCAAAATTTGAGCATAAATGGAGTCTTGATTGGGCTCAAATAAGCCCCAAAAGCTACAAAAAAATCAAGAAATTTAATAGAGAATTAGGCTAAAAAATTATGAAGAATCGAACGAGAAATAATCACATCAATGTCCTCTACTCCTCTCCAATATAATCTATGATTTCCCATAAGTTCTTGAGGTATTAAGCCCAAAAATGGCAGAAAAGGGGTTGAAAATGATGAAAACTTGTGGAGAAGGGAACTATATAAAACTGCCAATGAGTGTTGCTAAATCGGTTATAGCTAAAAAAGGAAGGTAGGCACTACAGAGACCATGCCTTTTCTGTCCACACACTACTAAAGAGGTTATTTCACTACTAGAGCAGTTACTGCTAAAGCGGTCATTTGGAAGCTAAAACGACTGCACCAGTTTAGTAAGTCCCAACAAACTCCGATCGGGTGCTTGATATTTATTCAGAACCCCATCTATAAAAATAAACTATGCCACCCTACCAAATTTGGTATTCTGTACTCAACTAAACCATTAAAATTTCCATTCGAGGTCACTTTGATAAGAATTGGGCCCACATCCACTATTTTAGTTTTTATCAAATTTCACCCAATAGCCCAAAACAAGCTTAAAAGACTCAAGACCCAAACTAAGGGTCTCCGTATCCTAAAATCCATATTTTGATGCTATTAACACTGTCAAAATTCTCATTTGAGGTTGTCTATTAGGTGTTTTGGTTCAAGACTAATTTCCTAGCTTCAAAATCTCCAAAATAAGGAAATGAGCTTAAAACCAAAATGAGTTGCTCAAAAACTAAACTGAGGGTCCTGAGAAGTCATAAATGACAAATAGCCACTATGGAAAGGCATAGAACGCCAAAAGAAAAGCAAAATGGAGAAAATGACCTTGTGGGTCATTAAAAAAATATATTTTTAGGAGATCTTAAATGTGATTAAGTGATTCGATAAAAATGCTAAGTTGTCTTTAAAATTAAGCTCATATTCAAATTTTAGAAATAGATTGCTAGAAAATCACAAATCAAGATATTTGGATCAAACACATAACTAATCAATCAATATACATTCCTTTTCACTCTACAAATATCATCATATGATGTGATCCTAAGCTGAAGAAGCTCAATTTGGCAACGTTTTAATTACACGTGTTAGTCGAATGTAGAAAATTTTGTTAGAGAAGTTAGTTATAACTAACTTTCGAAAATATATTTTTCTATTATTTCAATTAATGTCCACTCCATATATAGCTGAGAGGGGAACAATTGTAAAGAGTAGGAAGCTAATTTCCCAAAGTAATAGCAATCTTTCCTCTTTCTCTCTTAGTAACTTGATTACAGTTCTAGAGTAATTAGTTCAAAGGTGATTCATCAATTTGCCTTTTAGGTGAATTCAATTTGTGTTATATTTCCAATTTGATTACTTAAAATTATAAGGAATCATCATTGGTATTAGAGTTAGTAATTCTTCAACCAATGGAGATGGGGGATCATAACACTGGATACTGGGATTACATAAAGAACTGGATAATCTAAAGGGGTTGATGGAAGGGGTAATCAATTCAGTAGCAGAAATATGAATGTATATGGATGAAAGGACATAATATCCATGGAATACATCAAGAGGATGTTACTAGGCAATATTCTTGATAGGGTAATCTCCTAACAGTAAGTGTAAAAGATGAAAATGAGGCACCAATTCAAAAAGGCAATAAGAATGGAAAGTATCAACTGCCGACTAAGGTTTATCAGGTAGAGTTCCCAAAGTTTAATAGAATAGGATTAAGGGAATATTTATAGAAATGCAAAAAGTTTTTTGTTGTAGATGAAACCACAGAGGACTCGAAGGAAAATTTTTCTTGTAAGTTAGGAAGGAAATGCCCCTCTAATGGAATCAAGTTTTTATAAAATAGAGATTATTTAGGAATAGCCAAGCTAAAATGAGTATTTAAAGTGGATCTACGTTATATTTGATTTAGAGTTGTTTGATGACCCTATGGGTGATCTTAAAGATCTCAGACAAGTTGGTTCTATTCAGGAATATATTAATTTTTTTGATGAATTACTTACAAAAGTAGAATTATCTAAGAATTATGTAGTGAGTTGTTTTGTGAGAGGTTTAAAACCTGAAATTGGTCAACCTATAACGATGTTAGGCCCAAGAACCCTAACTAAAGCTATGATTTTAGCTAAGATTCAAGAATAAACTCATATAATTCATACACAAGTTTTTCATACCTCTGTTGTTTTAGCTAATCCTAAACCTATACCTAGGTTTACCCAACCTCATTCTTTTTTTAATTCCAACTCCGGTCAATTCAATAAAGGGAAAAGGGTCAAAAATACCCCTTTACTTTAGTTTATTAGCTAAGTTTCCCACTTATTATACTTTAGGGCCAAATATACCCCTATTGTTAACAAAGTACTCAAGAATGGCCTAATTTTAATTAAATCCCCAATTAAATTTTTATTTTTCAATTTCAATCAAAATTTACCAATCTTCTCCAAAATCCCAACCAGAACTGACCCGACCCGAACTGAATCACTTGTTTTAGCACTTCCTATTTTCACAATTCTTTCCTCCCAGAAACAAGAAGGAATTTTGAATTTGCATTTTTTAAAGACCTTAATTAAAATTGGAAGAACGAAAGGTTGGGATTTAAGGAAAATAACTACTGAGAGTGAATCCACAAAGTTCTATCTATGGCAGATTCTGAAAAATTTATAAGGTAATTACTGAAGTAAAACCCAATTTGAAGTAAAATCCAATAAGGAATTGTCTAGTATAATTCAAAAGTTGGAGTCTTTATGAAGAGGGTTTAAAGGTGAAGAATGGGGAAAAATGAAACTTGGGTCTAATTAGAAGATGAGTGGGGAGTTTAAAAGTTAAACTTCCTTCACCCGCTAATTGAAAATACCATTGGTGGAACTTCAATGACTACCACTAGGGAAATCTGAGATCGCCACCAAGTATTGATCCAAATGACAATACAATGTTAATCAAACTTATTTGTTGTTGATTTAGAGGACATTTGTAATTGAAATATTTGTATCATTTATTTGAACTTGATGGCGAAATTGTTCGCCATTGGTAGCCATTGAATCTCCACTAAAGCTTCGATGGTTAAATTTTGATTTCTTGGAAATGAGCTTTCTTTCGAGAGAGAGTTATTTCAAAAAATTGGGAAAATCTTGAAATTCTTGTATATAAAGTTTGAGACAATTTGGTAAAGATTTGAATGATTTTTGTTTCAAATTTCAATGCCTAGTCGAAAGAAGACTACTGCAATATGATTTGGGTTTTAGTTTATGGGTTGGGTCGGGTTTTAGGAGAAAATATGGCAATTTTGAATGAAATTGGATAGTAAAAATTGAATTCGAAATTTTACCCAAATCAAGGGTATTCTTGAATACTTTGATAAGAGGGGTATATTTTACTCTAAAGTATAATAAGGAGTAAACTTAGCCGTTAAACATAAAAATATAGGGGTATTTTTTATCATTTTTCCTTCAATAAACCACCATCATTCAAACTCCAACAACCTTCCCCTAATGTCTTAACTAGTTAGAAAAATGCCAAGTTATTGAACCCTGATGAAATAGAAGAAAGAAAAAGTAAGGGGCTGTGTTTTATCTGTAATGAGAAGTATGTTTATGGTCATGTGTGTAAAAAGAGGAGACGGTTACTTTTTGTGGAGGCTAAGAATTGTGGAGAATAAATTTAGATACAATTGATATAGATTGGATGATAAATACTGTTAAACTCCTAAGCATGATTGGTCAGGGGTTAGCGAAAAATTAAGAAGCGGCTATTTTATCTCATGTGTTTGATTATTCTATGAATGGCATCCATGATTTTAGGACTATGAGAGTCACTGCATTAGTTAAAGGCATGGCAGGCCATATGTTCATAGATACTTATAGTACACACAACTTTCTAGACCATAATACTGCTAGGAAGTTGGGTTGTTTAGTGACTACAATCTCACCCTTTGATGTATCTATAGTTGTTAATAAAAAGATTCAGAGTACTTATGTTTGTAAGAGGTTAGTGTAGAAGATGCAAGGTGTTTCATTTGATTTAGATAAGTTGATCTTACCTATTGGAGGTTGTAATATGGTCTTGGGTATTTTGTGGCTTATCACCTTAGGATATGTAAAACTTTAGAAAGATTAAGATAAAGTTCAGTATCAAGGATAAAAGATTTCAGTCGGGGGAATACAACCTCCTACTTCAAAAATGGCTCAGCAACACAGCTTAGACAATCCTTTGGCTAAACCATCAAAATTGTGCATGATCACTGTTGGAAGATTCCAAGGAGAACTAGTCAAGGATAAGGTTAGTTTGTTTTCACTAGAAGCATCTAGGAAATATGAAGAGAATGCAAATCTGTAGGTACTTCTTCAAACACAATAGGAATTATTGAAATTCCTACAGACCTACCTCTATCAATATTGCATGATCATAAAATTACACTAAAAGAAGGTACTTCTCCTATTAACATCATACCATATAGATACCCTACCATCCAAAAGGATGAGACTAAGAAGATGGTGGATGAGATATTGAATCTAGTGTGATCGAACATAGCAATAATCCATACTCTTCACAATTGTGATGGTTAAGAAAAGGAATGGATCTAGAGATTGTGTGTAGACTATAGAGAACTCAACAATGACATCATTAAAGATAAGTTTTATTCATGTGATTAAGGAACTACTAGATGAACTACGCAGGTAAAAATATTTTTCTAAACTAGATTTAAGATCTGGTTACCACCAAATCAAAATATTTGAAGATGATATACCTGAAAGTGCATTTAGAACTAACCAAGGTCATTATGAGTTTTTGGAAATTCCATTTGGGCTTACTAATGCACCATCCACATTCTAGAGTCTTATGAACCATATATTTTGTGAACAACTCAAAAAAATCATTTTAATTTTCTTTGATGACATCTTTATTTACAATCATAGTTGGTTTGAATATTTGATGTATCTCCAACAAATATTTTAGATTCTTAGAGACAATGTCCTTTTTGATAAAAGAGTAAATGTGTTTTTTGGTGTTACTCAAATTGATTACATAGAACATGTAATTTCTGAAGTTGGAGTAGCTATGGATAAGCAAATGGTTGATTCAATGTTAGAATGGCCCCCTCTTAAAACTATCAAGAGTTTAAGAGGATTTTTAGGCTTACCTAGATACTATAGAAGATTTATAAGGGGATATGACATCACTGCAAGGCCACTGAATAATCTATTAAAGAAAAGAAATTTTACATGGGACTCTGCAGCAGCTCTAGCCTTTGAGAGCTTAAAACATGCAATTACTTCAGACCAATTCTATCTTTACCTAATTTCTCTAAAGATTTTATGGTAGAGACTAATATATCTGGTGGTGGAATAGAAACTATTTTGTCTTAAGAGGGAGGGACAATTTGCTTTTATAGTTAAGGATTATCAGATAGAAACATTGCTCTATCAGATTATGAGAGGGAATTATTGGCTCTAGTTTTAGTAGTTCAAATATAAAACCTTACCTAATGGGTAGACATTTTGTAGTAAAGACAGACCATCATAGTCTTAAGTATTTTTTAGAGAAAAGAATCACCTCACCCAGTTAACAGAAGTGGTTAGTCAAGCTCTCGGGATATGATTACACTATAGACTACAAGAAGGGTAAGGAAAAATATTATGGTTGATGCTTTTTTAGAAAGGACGAACTTATCTCTCTTTATAGATTCTCTGCAATTTAGTCTGAGTTAATAGAGTAAGTCAAGCTATCATTGTCACAGGATGAAACACCCTAGGTTCTGGTCCTTGTAAATTTCTCGAGTCTTAAGCTTTCTGATCATCATATAACTTACCATACTAGTGTATGGTGTGGGTAAAGGTTAGGTGAACCAACTCACAAGGTGTCCAATATTTGGTGGTTAGGTTCCTAGTGTCTAGCCTAGATGTCCTGCTTAGGGTATGACTTGAAAGATAATAGTCGTATGGTGATGGTATGAGTTAGGCCAAGGCAGTCGTATGTTGGACAGAATGAGGTGTTCAACCTTTTGATCAAGTTAAGAGTTAAGGGTACCACTTGTATGATGTGGATACGAGTTGAGGGGTCCAACTGTACCCTCCTGCGTTCTTTTATATAGCTTTTAAGTTGAGAGTATTTTAGACATTTCTCACCCCAATCCCTTAAGACCCCATGTCTTATAATACTATTTGGTCCCTAAATCCACACTTTGGATGATAAAATCACTCTCTAAACACTCCCTAAAAAAACTTGGTGGTCATCTAGAGGCTTAAGGATCAAAGTCTCTCTGTGAATATTTATGACTAAGCATGTTACTCCTCCCCCATTGTTAGTTCAACTAAAGGCATGTTTTAATGAATGGTTTTCATGGTAATATTATGGTATTGTTTGGGTTATGAAATATATGTTGGGGGTTTTGGTAGTTTATGGTTTAATAGGTCTTTACCATGTTTAATTATGGTTTTTATGTTATATATGTGGTTTTGAACATGTGATTGGATGGGAATGGTCAATTGATACTTGGTTTGGGTTTTGGATGTCTTATACCCTCAATATAGTTGTTAAAATGCCTATGAGAATGATTTTTTCACCTAGTTTGACTATTATTGAACACTTTGCATTTCATAATAAGGTAATGGAACCAAAATTGGTTTAGTCGGTTTTAAATGATTTGGAAAGGCCTTGGTTTAATTAGAAATCTTATGGGGTACATGGGAATCCATTAAGTGTTGGCTAGTTGCATTGCTTGCAAGCTATAGTTAATATGACAATATCACTTTATAATGCCTTGACACTTAACTTCTAGAATTGGTGGATGATTGTGTGCTAAATGTTTTTAATCGAGCGATAATGGTGGGTTGTGATAGCTAACCGTGAAGGTGTGAGCCCGATGGACACATGCTAGGAACTCATGTTTACCGACATGAGGGTTGTTCTTGGTGACCATATGCTTGTGGGGTATATGGGAATCCCCCAAGTTTATACTTATATATATTTATCATGGAGGGCGATGGGTACCCGAATATCCCCAGCACCTATGATATCCAGTTCATGTGGATACATATACTGGGGCACATTCAGGGGATAACACTGGACCCATATAGCCTGTGGATGGATTACGACGGTAAATCAACACAAACCTAGGTTAAAGTTTTAAACGTATGCTAAACACGATATCCTTTCCCGACATGGTATATATGTATATATATGGTTGCATATGGTTATTTACTTTGGTTTTAAATAATGGCATTATTTTGTTCTTATTCCTGAGTACATGTTAGCATTCACTTGCTAACCATCTTTGGGCACTATATCCCCATACGATGCAGGAATTGACCATATTACTCCTTCTGCTTAGTGACTTGGTTCAGGGACAACATTTATGTCAAACTGAAGTGGTGAGCTTCCATACTCTAGAAGACTGGTTCATTCTATGGTCTTCTTCATAGTATGTTTGTTTTGTAGACTTTGGTTTTGTTTATCCCGATCGGATGTTCTTAGTTTTTGGATAGAGCCTTTATGTGACTACTATAGGCATGGGCAGTGTTGGTATTAGTGTCATCCTTGGTACTGGTATTTCCATTAGGGCTGGCACCTATTGGAATTTGATTGGATACTTGGTTGATTATGGTATGGACTTTTTAAAATATATTTCAATCGATTTTATTGTATCTTGTTATATGTTTTAAATTCATCTAACATAAGGTGCAAGGCTGTTATGGTTGGTTATTAGGGGCAGACTCCAGTCTGAGTAGACTTAAGATGCCCGACATGACTAGGCCCTGGTTCAGGTCATGTCAAATTGGTATCAAAGCCCTAGGTTCATGGTCACTTCAGTGTCCACAAAGCCATGTCGAATAGAGTTTCTTTTAAGGAAGTGTAGTGCGTAACACTTATAAAGGGGGGCTACGAGGCATTTAGGAATGTTTCTCTTTCTTATGTTCTATTTTTGAGCTATAGAGTCTAAGGTCGTAAATTCTCCTCTAATTCTTCTTTGTTCAATTTTTAGATCATGCCTCCTTGATGATCTGAAGCTCATTGAAACTCTTTTGTCCCACCTGAGGATAATATTGATGGGACACATTCTACTTATGGGGTTTAGACTCGATCTAGGGTTCCAGCTCCTGATTGTCCTCCTAGAGTTCCACCAGATCCCTCCAGTCCTTCTTGAGCTCCTTAGTATGATGTGATGACTGCTAAGCTTAGATAGTCTATCCATATATTGGCGTAGTTGGTAGCTTCTCAGGCTAAGCATGGTACTATCGCTACTCTATTTTTTGAGGCCATAAGGGTTGGCCAGTTATGAGTTTGAACCCTTCTGTGTTCACTGCTATCAAGGTTGAGGAAGATCCGCAAGATTTTATGGATGAGATAGAAAAAATCTATCATGTTATTTATGATACCCTACAAACTAAAGGATGTATCTTACCAATGGTATAAGGAATAGGAGCAGTCAAGGGGTGATGATGTTGAGTTTTCTTTGTGGGGTGATTTCTCTAGTTCCTTTCTTAACGGATTCTTTCCTCAAGATTCGAGGGAAGTGAAGGCAGAAGAGTTTGTTAATCTGAAGCAAGGAAATATGTCAGTCAAGAAGTATGCCTTGAAGTTTTATGAGTTATCTTGGTATGCTGCAAGTTGGTTTTTAGCATGAGGGCTAGGATAAGAAAGTTTTTCTCTAGGTTGTCCTGAGACTTGATATTGGAGAGTAAAGATGCCTTGTTTAACAAGGACATGGATATTTACAGGTTGGTTATGTATATATAGTAGGTTGAGGAAGAGAAGAAGACGTAGGTAGAGATTGGGGAGTGGCAGAGCAAGAAGTTCGGATTTTCTTAGTAGGGTAGTGGATAATAATAGAGTGGCAAGAATGGTGGGAAATGTCCCAAGAAGAAGTTGGGAAATTCTGGATCTTACTAAGTTAACTCAGAAGAAGGTAAAGATTTTTTTAGTCTGATGCTTGTGAGGGTAGTTTCGAGAAGCTAAAGAATAAGATAACTTCAGCTCTAGTCTTGACCTTACTCGAAGGAATGGATGGATTTATGGTGTATTGTAATGCATCTTATGTGGG
This sequence comes from Capsicum baccatum var. pendulum, assembly GCA_030864225.1. NCBI lineage: Eukaryota > Viridiplantae > Streptophyta > Magnoliopsida > Solanales > Solanaceae > Capsicum > Capsicum baccatum. The sequence continues at coordinate 73,363,219 of CM061551.1, forward strand.
ACTTGGTTATTTTCTAATGCAACATGGCAGAGTGATAGACTATGCCTCTATACAGGTGAAGATGTATAAGAAGAATTATCCGACTCATGACTTGGAATTGTTAGTTGTGGTATTCACATTAAAAATCTGGCTGCACTATTTATATGGAGTACATATGGATATATTTTCTAAACACGAGAGCTTGCAATATATGTTTACTCAGAAAGAGCTTAACCTCAAACGAAAAAGATGGCTTGAGCTTCTCAAGGACTATGACATGAGTCTTAACTACTACCCAGTAAAGTTAATGTGGTTGTTGATGCTCTTAGCAGGTTATCCATGGGGAGTCTTAAATTATACTGGCTTTATAGACTTAGAAAATTTCCTGGATTTCTGGTTTCTGGACATCATACGACTATGGGGTACTAGTCGTATAATGGGATACGTTTATATGGTCTTGGTCATGAGCTGACTAGTGTTGGTTGATGGGTTAGATTGGTTTCTGGTGTGAGTACAAGTAGCTCACCATAAGTCGTAAGATAGGGTACGAGTCATACGATTTGCTCATATGTTAGACAGTGTCAAATTTCCTTTGATTCTATTCTTCCTAAGGTATGATTTATGGGTACCAATCTTATGATTAGGTATGAGTGGGACTTTGGAATCATAGGTTAGTCAGTGTGGGGTTTGGGATTTTGCTTAGGGTACGAGTGTGGGTATGATACGGGCATGATCATGAAGATGGACTTATGAGAGTGCGTTTTAGACCCGAGACTTGGAGTGTCCAAGTGAAGTGCAAAGGAGGGCCTAAAAGTGCACCAAAATCGTCTATAAATTGCACTCCAAGGGAGCCTACTTAAAGCCATTCACTAAAGGGTCTTTTTGGACATGTAACACCTTATTTTGTAACCTACGATATATAGAACATTTTAGGGTTTTCTTCATTACTTTTTGGATATTAAAACTTGAATAACACATTGAAACATAATTCTCTCTCAAGAGAAAGGCTCTTGGTCGAAACTAGGTCAAAATAAAGTGTGGATTCACTTGTGTTGTGTTCTTGCTTAGAAATATTGGATGATTTGGAGATTGACGTCCCTCTTGTGTCCATGTAAGAGTGTAGGTGTTGACATTATCATTAGTTAAGGTCTTAGTGTTTGAAACACACTTAGGTTCTTAGTTCATGTAATAATGTATGTCACACTATCAATCTTTATATTTCATGTACTAGTTTATCTTGTTTAGTGAAAATCGTTGGTTCTTGTGTTGTTGTAACTCTTGTTCATCATTTTTATTGTGTTCATAGTTTTTACTGTGTACATCTTATTCATCGTGTATTGTGGTTGGTTTGGTGTTAAAACGCCTAGTTAACTCATCATTTTTGTGTAGTTATTGTTGGCCGAGACAAACTCTCATTTGGTCCTCAGTTTGTGCCTTATTGAGTGGACTATTTTTGTGTCATTTTTGTGTGTTCTGTAGATAGTTTTGCATTATTTGGTATCAGAGCTTGTTTTTTATTTTGTTTCAACAAAATCAATCTTGGGTTTGCTAGAAAACTCAAAAGAAATGGTGTTCTTGTGTTGTTCTTGGCCAAGAAATTGGTCTTCTTGTTATTGTTGTCTTGGCCGAAAACTTTGAGTCTAGGTCTAGGATTTATTTTGTTTGTTTTGTTGTTTTAGCTTCTTCATCACTAACACTAAAGAAGTCTAGATCTAGATTTGAGCTTGAATTATTGATGTTGTTGATGTGAACAAGGTGTTGCCGTGTGTTGATGTTGTTGTTCTATGTTGGCCATGTGGAATTATTGTTGTCCTTACAGGTTGCTGTTGTTTTTTTTGGTGTGGTTGTTGTCGTTCTTGATGTTCTTCACCCACCCTTCATATATTATTAAACATAGAGTATTAGATCCTAAAAAGTGAAGGGGAAGAGGTGTAGTTCTTGATAGTCTTGAAAGACTTGCTCACATCACTTCAAAGACTTGACAACCACTTTTAACCTACTTTTCCATGTTTGAAGGAAGAAGTACAAAGAAAGTCAAATCTTGCTTTTGAATTTGAAAAAGGGCTCCAAGACTTATTTGTATTTCCCTCTGTTGAACAAATTCCACTGAAGTCCAAATTGTAAATTTGGTCAAGATTTTAAAGGGGAAATTACAAAAAAAAACTTGATAAAAACTGTGACCAATATTAGGCTGCCACATCCCCCTTTTACTGTTCACACGTCAATTTTAAGATCAAACATTGGATTCTTAGTTTTATTTTCTTGTTTCTTAGTTGGATTTGTTGGTCCTAGTACTAATTCGCAAACTAGTACACTCCTACTGGTTGTAAGTTAGTCATTGAGTCCGTTTTGTTTGTGTTAGCGTTTATTGTGTACTTTTGTTGTTTTGAATCGCTGCTAGTTCTTGACTCAAGTCCTACAATATATGTTTGAAAGTTTCAAACCAAAATCTATTCCAGACAAGAGTAGGCTCAATCCTCAACTCCTCACGGGTTCTTTAGCCGACTTACAACACTTGTGAAGCTACGAGTGAGGTAATCAAAGAGTGTGAGTGTGGTGAGGCTACTTGAAATAATTTGTTTACTGTTTTTGTAGGTATTTTCTTAGGTAATTTTGTAATGGAAGGGTCCACTTCACAAATGGTAGCCAACAATGCACTTGGTACTATCATTGCTTCTCTTGAGACCTTAAACCGAAACATGGAAAAGATGCAAACGGAACTCCCATCATTGAAGGGGGAAGTGTCTACTATTAGGGGTGGCAATGGGGTGGTGCGGGTGCAGGGCGGTACGGGTTTTAAGCTATGCGGCGTGGTGCGGGTTGCGGGTATATGCGGGTTTAAATTTAAAAAAAAAAGCTAAAAATTAGTATTATATTTGTGAATATAACTAAAATTATATATATTCTTTACTTAAAATTTTATGATACTTAAATTGACATGTATAACACTACAAATAAATAATTTTATAGCTTTTTGAATATCTCTATTTATTTTTAAGAAATATGATATTTAATTCTTACTTGTACACGTGATACTTTTCTACAATTTCTTAGTGAAAAATGATATAATAGAAATTAGTTGTCATTATTTTCTAGTTGTAGATTTAGAAATATTATGATTTTCAATGGAGTTATGAATTTTTCAAAAAATCAAAAACATGGGGCAGTGCGATGCAGGTATGCGTGGGTATGAGTGTGGGGCGGGTTTATGTAGGTTTAAAGGTGATGCAGTTAGGTGAGGTTCTAAAATTTGTGAGTTTAGAAAAAACTTGTACCACACCTGCACCGCACCACACCATTTCCATCCCTATCTACTATGAGTGGGAGATTGGAACGGGTAGAAAGCCAAAGAAGTTCCTAACCTTCTACTCCTCAAAATTCTTTCGCCACCATTACCCCCCGAAACTTTTCATTAAATGTTCAATCCATCGAGATAACCATCAAATGCCTCCCAAAACCGAGAACATGATATACCAATCCATCATCCACTTTACCAAGTCCAACATGAAGGATTTAGAACCCAAATACCACCAAACCCGAGCCCTCCACTTAACCAAAGGTCTTACTTTCCTCCAAACCCCATCCCACCACTACAAGCTCCTCTTAACCCAAATAGATTCGTCCATGTAAAGGGATATGGTAGAGAGGAACAACGTGAGGGACATGAAGTGTATGATGATGTTTACTTAAGGGAAGAAGGGATGAGGGGTAGGCATGGTGACCTAGGCCGGGAGGTGAAGGTTGGCCACTAAACCTGAGAAATGGGCATCAATTCCATCAAAGTTAGTCTTCTAATCTTCAAGGGTGAGAATGATCCCGAGGTTTATCTTTCTTGGAAGTCATCTTGTGACAACATATTCCAAGTGAATGATCTAACCAAAGAGAAGAAGAGTTGCTATGCTATCGCTCACTTTGAGAGGTATGCAAACCCTTGGTGGGAGTATGTAAAGTGGTTTGGTAATGTGTTGATTGAGGGGCAGCTCCCTCCATGGTTTAGATTGAGGTACCTTATGAGGTAAAGGTACTTACCCGAGGGCTACAAACATGAACTTCTTGCCAAGTTGTACAACTTGAAGTAAGGAAATAAAAGTGTCATGGCATACTATGATGAGTTTCAACAATTAATGTTGAAGCTTGATCATCAAGGTGAACAAGTGAGCCATGACATTATACAATTCAAGGTCAGGTTGAATAGGTCTATATCTTCACGCATGAACCTCCACAAATTTGACACTATAGATGGAATCTTCTAAGCAGTATTAGAAATTAAAAGGGAGATCTCAGCTTTCAAGTTTAAGGTTCATCAACAACCTTCCTCGAATTAGCACAAAGACAAGGAGAACTCATTCAATACCAACCAAGCCAAGAACAAGGTTTTCCAAATAAAAACTAAGGTTGCCTAAAGGTATCTTCCAAGAAATTAAGGTAAATCGAATCCTACTTCTCGCCCTAAGGGATTTCAATATTTCAAATGTCAAGGGTGGGTACACAAGGCTAGAGAATGCCCAAACCGTAGAAATATGATCCTTAGGGAGGGAAAATTATATTACCTTGGTGGGAAGGTAGGAGTTGAATTGAATGAGGATAATGAAAAAGCTCAAGATGAAGAGCAAAAAGCTGAGGTACAAATTGATGATGGCAAGGAAGATGTTTGGCCAATTGAAGGTGTGTGTGTAGTACCTAGTTATATGGCAAGGAAAGTCATAATTAGTGAGGTCTTGGAAGAGGAATCCAAGAGTAAAGAGGGTGAAGAAGAAGAGGAGAAAGTTGTTTGCCCCTTGTTACTCACTAACGGAGATACTAGCACTTTGCCTAGTATAAATTCATCTTTTGTGTAGGTTGAAGAATATGTAAGTCCAAAGATCATGCTTGATGATCTTATGGAGTCCTTTATTGATCGTCCTAACCATGGGAAGGAAATAAAGAAGATGACTCAAGGAGGAGAGCTTGTGGGTGATGGAGCCTTGAATTTATGGAAAAATTCCTTTCAAGATGGAGAGGATAATATGGGCATGATCACAAATATGGACTTATGAGAGTATATGTAGGACCCAAGACTTGAAATGTGGAAGTGAAGTGCAAAGGAGGGCCTAAAAGTGCAGCAAAGCCGTCCATACATTGCACTCCAAGGGAGCCTACTTGAAGCCATTTAGTAAAGGGACTTTTTGGACATTTCACACCTTATTTTGTAACCTACTATATATAGAACATTTTAGGATTTTCTTCATTAGTTTATTGATATTGAAACTTGTATAACACATTGAAACACAATTCTCTCTCAAGCGAAAGGCTCTTGGCCGAAACTAGGTCAACACAAAGTGTGGATTCACTTGTGTTGTGTTCTTTCTTGGAAATGTTGGGTGCTTGGGAGATTGACATCCCTCTTGTGTCCACGTAAGAGTGTTCTTAGTATTTGAAATACACTTAGGTTCTTAGTTCATGTAATAGTGTATGTCACACTATCTATCTTTACATTTTATGTACTAGTTTGTCCTGTTTAGTGAAAACCAATAATTCTTGTGTTGTTGTAACTCTTGTTCATCTTGTTCATCATGTATTGTTGTTGTTTTTATGTTGAAATTCCTTGTTAACTCATCATTCTAGTGTAGTTGTTGTTGGTTAAGACAAGCTATCATTTTGTCCTCGATTTGTACCTGTTGAGTGGACTATTTTTATGCCATTTTTTTGTGTTCCATAGATTATTTTGCATCAGGGTACCACTCATACCCTAGGGTATGGGGAAGTCTTACCCTCTCTATGGGATTTTTATACAGTTTAAGTGGGGGTATTCTGGACATTTCCCCTTATAACTCCATAGGACCACATGACTTAAAACACCTTTTTGGGGCTTCACTAACTTACTTCCAATCAATCAAACACTCTAAACTCTCTCAAAATCTCTCAAGAATCTTAGGTTAAGAAAAATATAGGGTTTCCTTTAAGGTGTTCAATTAAGGCTCATAGGAGTGATTTTTTCTCATTTTCTTCTTAATCTAAGGTAAGATGCTCCTCCCTCATTGTTAGTTCCAACTAAAGGCATGTTTTATCAATTGTTTTCATGGCATAATTGTTGTATGGTTTTGGGTTTTCAAATATATGTTGGGGGTTTTTATTATAATGGTTGGTTGTGATTTTCACATATTTTTTACTTGTGGTTTGCATATTATCATGATGGTTTGAACACATGGTTGCATGGGAATGGTTAATTGGTGCTTGATTTTGGTTTGGAAACACTATACCCCTAATGTGTTTGATAAAATACCTATGAGAATGCTTTCACTATAATATTGGACTTTTAATGGAACTATTACATCGTATAACTTTGTAATGGAACCCTAACTAGTATAACTAGTTTAAATGGTTTGGAATGGTTAATTGGTAAGGTCTTGGTGGTCTTGGTTATGATTAATTGAACAACCTTATGGGGTATAAGGAAATCCCTCAAGCAAACACATTAATGAACATACTTGCGAGTTACATGGGAATCCCTCAAGCAACTTAATAGTGCAATATATTGGTACATGGGAATCTCTTTCATCACTAAAGGGTTGGCTAAGGACATTGCTTGCAAGTTATAGTCTGTATGACGATACCACTACTTATAGCCTTGGTTAATAATAAATTAAATAGTGGTCTTGGTTGTGTGCTAATGGTTTTAATTAGAAAATAATGGCGGGGTGTGATAGCTAACTGTGAAGGTGTGAGTTCAACAAACGAACACCAGAAACTCATGTTTGTCGACATGAGCATTTAGTCATGATAACCATTGGGGGTGCTTGAGAATCCCCTAAGTTACAATTGTATATATGTATCATAAAGAGCGAAGGGTACTTAGGAATCCCCTACTCCTATGGTATCTTAGATTTGTGCGGCTACATGCATTGGGGCCCATTCAGGGATTACACTAGACCCATATAGCCTGTGGGTGGTTCTACGATGGTAAGATACACTTACCCAGGTTAATGGTTTTAAATGCCTACTAAACCTAGCTCCCTCTTCCTAGCACGGTTATAAATATATATATATATATATATATATATATGTATAGTTGTGAATGCATATGATTGGTTTACTTGGTTTTAAAGGTTGGCATTATTTTATTCTTATCCTGAGTACTTGCTAGTGTTCACCCGCTAACCCATCTTTAGGTGGCTATATCCCCATGCAATTCAGGAATCAGCTATTTTACTCCTCTTGCTTAGTGATCGGATTTGGGATCAGCTATTGGATTGAAGTGGTGAGCTTCCATATTTCGAAAGTGTCTATTTCATATCAAGGATGTCTTTACATACTTTGGTAAGTTTATAGATATTAGTGTTGGTTGTAGTTGGGGGCATATCACAATCAGATATTGTTTATTTTGGATAAAGGCTTTGTAGAACTACTATAAGTTAGAATAGGCGGTGTCGGTATTGGTGTCAGCCTTAGTATTGGCATTGGTATTGGGGTTGATACCATTTGATTGAATTTATGATTGTTCTATCCTATTATGTCATGTTATGGATAGGAATTTAGTTATTATATAAGTTTGGTTATGGTTATTGGTTGGTATTGGATAGTTGGACTTTCTTGGGTTAGTCACGGTTATAAACCAATCCTAGAGTTTGGAATTGTAATAAACTCTATCTTGCTATATGTCGGAATTCATCCGACTCAAGGTATGCATATTTGGAGGTTGGGTTGGGTAACGGGGGTGGTCCCCAATCCTGGTTGGACTTGGGATGCCCATTATGACAAGGCCCTGGTTTGGGTCGTGTCAAGTTGGTATCAGAGCTCTAGGTTCATGGTCAATTGTGAGTCCACAAAGCCGTATCAAGTAGAGCCTCTTTAAGGGTATGTAGCATGCCACATTCATAAGGAAGAGGCTACAAGGCATTTAGGAAATGTTTCTCTTCGTTGTGTTATATTTTCAAGTTTGGGGTTATAGCCCTGGAATCTTCTCTAATTCTATTTGTTCGGTTTTCAGATTATGCCTCGATGATCTAAAGTTCACGGAAACTCCTTTGTCCCAACTAGGGACGATGTCGATGTGACATAATTTATTCAGGGGATCCATACTCGATCTAGGGGTCCAGTCCCTAATTATTCTGGAGTTCCATTGATTTCTTTTAGTCCTCCTCAAGCTGACGTGATGAATGCAAAATTTTATCTGTTGATCCATATGATTACTCATTTGGTGGCTTCTTAGGCTGAGCGTGGTGTATCTGTTATTCCATCCTCTGAGGCCACAAGGGTTGGCCACTTCATGAATATGAGTCTTTCAATCTTTACTTGTGTTAATGTGGAGGAGGATCCTTGGGGTTTATTGGATGAGATGTAAAAGATTTTTAGGATTATGCATGCCACGAATATGGAAGGGGTAGAGTTTGCAGCTTATCAGCTCAAAGATGTGGTGTACCAATGGTACGGGGAATGGGATAGGGCACGGGGTGACATTGAGAAATCATCCTTGTGGGAGACTTTCTCCTATGCATTTTTAGACCACTTGTATCCTCAAGAGTTGAGGGAAGAGAAAGTAGAGGAGTTTGATAATCTAAAATAGGGGAAGATGTCAATCAAGGAGAATGCCTTGAAATTTCACCAGCTGTCTAGGTATGCTCTAGAATTGGTGGTAGCTTTGAGGGCCATGTAACGCCCCAAATCTGGTACCCAAAATACCACACGGTGCTTATGACCCCGAAGGACCACAAGCTAACCCATGACTGATATCTATAATTGAGCACTGCATAATATACTGTATAAATACGGAATAAAAGTCTAAAAGGCCATAAGGTTCAAATATCTAATAAAACATAACATCTAAAAAATACGGTATATCAATACTAAAACGATAGAAATAATTGTCTGAACATGCTACAATCTGAAAGCCTTTAAAACTAACTAAATAAGGAGTTGATGGGACATGTCCCTAACTAACTCCAACTACTGAAGTAAACTAAGTACTAAAAGAATGAAATAATTAAATAATAATATCCTCAAATGATGAGGATTCACTGTTAGTCTAACTGCTAAAACTAGAATGCTACCGATGCTCCGAAGCTCGTGCTTCTGAACCTATGGTATAAAACACCATAGTGCAAAAGAAATGTATGCGTCAGTACAATTAAATGTACTGGTATGCAAGTGAGGTAAGCTGAATGCAAGGGTTTATATGCATGAACAACACTGACTGACTGAGTAACATGAACGTGGGAATACATGCATGAATACATAACTATAAATGAGATTGTTACAATACTAATTACTGAGTTTGAATAATGATAACATAGATTTCTGATAACTAATACTGAGCGACTATGTCTGACAGTCTAGGTTCTGATGGAACTAGCTGAGATCCATACTGAACTAAGTGACTGTATCAAACAGTCCTGAATTCTGTAGAACTATCTGAGTTCTATTACTGAGACTGAGACTAAGATTGTAATTGTCGAAAGTAGTCATCTTACTGACATGCCCCAAATGAGATAGTATAATTGAGTTGGGGTCCAATCTGTAACCCCAATTGAAAGGGTGTCAATACCACGCCATTAGTAAGGACAAGCTGTGAGTAATCCCTCATCTAACAGGTACTTTAAGGAGAACGGTGGGACCCTTATCTGATAGGTTAAGTCACCTCATCAACCCTCATTTAACAGGTTAGATGTCTCAACCTACGCTAGCTACGTAGTTCTAAAGCACAGGGATTTCTTCTAAGAATCACACCCTCTACTCGCAGGTGAGTTCCTATCCTTGGGCTCACTCGGTGCTGAGTCCTACTCCCATATGATTAGACACTAAATTAATTATACTGAACTGACTGGACTGAGTTTACTGAGTTTTGTTGACTGACAAAATATTAGTGATCTGATAACTGACTGAGATAACTGAGATTACTGAGTTTTCCTGAGTCATGAAACTGACTGAATTCTACTGAACATGGCTTCACTGAGAGTATCTTGAAAACTAACACTGGCTCTAGGTACACAACTAAATTATCGGGTACAAGTACCCCCAGGACTCGATAGCATAAAACTAACAAGACATGACACTCCCTAGGCTTACGACCATGATCAACAATCCATAATACAATCATTGGGGAATTTCATGAGGCACTTGATTATTATGGTTTGGTACATGAATAGGAATGCATATAAACATGTCATAATTTCATAAGGCTAATCTCCTGAATAATCCATCAAACAATTTCAATGCATAATAATAACATAGAAGTCATTTTGAACATAAGGGTAAAGCATGGATTCATCAATTTGGTCATAATTGAGTTCTAAAGCATGATTCTTATTCTCTTAGTCATTTTATCAAACACATTGCATGCACAACCTTAGGCTTAGGCAAATACACTAGTTCATACATCATGGTTACTTTAATCAACTCAATTTAAAAGTTTCCAAACCCACATACTAGCATAATTTCATGAAAAGTATATAAAGACTCCAACTTGGGATTCATACAACCACATCAACATAATTAAAATCAACTCACCACATGGAAATCATAATTCATGAGTTTAAAATGGGACTCTTGAGCTTCATAGGTGAAAGAAACCCATGAATCAACACTTTACATACCTGGGTAGATGATTTCTTGAAGATTGGTGGAGGAAAGCTTAAATTCTTGCCTTGGGATTAGACACCTAGGGTTTTTTGTTCTTGGGGATTGATATTTGAGAGAAACCCTAATTTGGTGTTGTGGCTGAATAATAAAGTTATAAGCTCTGGTTTGGTATAATTAGGGGTCAAAATAGGTGGAAAAAGACCCAAATACCCTTTTAAAAATGGCTTAAAATCACTGATCGAAAGTGGCAACGGTTTGGGCGATGGTCCATCACTGGCTCGATGGTCCATCGGTCCATCCCGTCGTACTTGGCCAGAACATAAACTTCCTACCTCGTCTGCGATGGTCTGTCTCTAGCTCGATGGTCCATCGGTCCTGACTATTGTACTTGGCCAGAAGACGAGTTCACTGCCTTAGTCGCGACAGCTTGGGCGACGGTCCGGCGGCCTAACCGTCGCTTCTGGGCAGTTCCGACAGTTTTCTATAAAATGTCCATAAATTTTTACTCCGATATCGGATTTAGATAAAATTGGTATCGATGGAAAGATAACTTAATTTCCCACATGATAAAAAGTATAAATTGGGGAAATTCTATCTGATTTAAATATTAATTATTTAGGAAGTCATCAATAACTCTTTTGGATACTAGATTTGACTTAAAAAAAGTTCGGGGTGTTATAGGCCAGGATAAGGAAGTTTGCTTTAGGACTGTCTCGAGAATTGATCCTTGAAAGTAAGACTGCATTGCTACCCAAATATATAGATATTCCTAGGCTGGTTGGTCATATATAACAGGTGGAGAAGGAAAAAAAAGTAGACTGAGGCAGGGGAAAAACAAGATAAGAAGTTCAGGTTCTCTGACCAAGGTGGTGGTCAACAACAAAGTGGTTGGGATGGTGATAAGTGGCAAAAAAGAAAGATAAGATCTGGTTCCTTCTCTACAGCTAGTGTTCCTCACCCAAAGCTGTCAGGTGATATGGATCAGTAGGGTGGAGATAAATTCAGGGCACAGGCTCCTAATCTCAGGAAAGTGGGGCACAGTTAGCTCCATCATATTCTTTTTGTAGGTTCTGTGGCTGGTTGCATTGAGGTTTCTATGATAAGGAGAGGGATTGGTGCTTTAAATGTGGTCAGCCAGGACACATGCCTAGAAATTATCCAGTTGGTAAGGTTGCTTCAGAAGAGAATAAGGTTTTGGTTGCCTCTTCATCTGCTCCTACATCAAAGGGTGTTGCTTCTACACTTGTTTCTGCTTTTGGCACCAGCCTAGGCCAAAATTGGTTATGTGCTCTTGCTACTCGATCGGAGTCTGAGGCATTGCCTGATGTTGTGATTGGTACATTACAACCCTTTTCTTAGGATGTTTATTGTTGACTTGATCTGGGATCCACTCTCTCTTATGTAACCCCACTTGTGGTTGTGTATTTTGGTTTTGATCCCAAGGTAGTTTGGGATCCATTTTTTTTACCCAAGTTGGTGACTCTATGGTTGGTAAAAGAGTCTATAGGGGATGTATGGTATATGTTGGTAGTAAGAAGACTTTGGTGGCTTTTTATGAATTAGATATGGTGGATTTTAATTTTTTTCTGGGTATGGGTTGGTTATATTTATGATACGTATCCTTAGATTGGTAGACTCATAAGGTTACCTTTAGGTTCCTTGGTGAACTGATTATTAAGTAGGAGAGTGGTTCCCTAGCTCTTAAGGGAAGGTTTATATCATATCTTAGAGTTCGAAGTTTGATCTCTAAAGGGTGTCTCTAACATTTGGTCTGCTTTAAAGATTCCAACTCAGAAGGTCCTTCTTTACAGTCGGTTCCGGTGGTGAATGAGTTTCCTGAGGTCTTTTTAGATGATCTTCCTGGTGTTTCTCCGAAAAGGGAAATAGAGTTTGGTATTGATTTAGTTTTGGACACTCATCCAATATCTATTCCTCTTTATAGAATAGCTCCAGGTGAGTTAAGAGAACTCAAGGAGCAACTTAAGGATCTTTAGGACAAGGGTTTCATCCATCCTAGTGTGTCCTCGTAAGGTACACTGGTGTTATTCGTGCGTAAGAAGAATGGTTCCCTTCAGATATGTATTGACTATCGACAGCTGAATATGGTGATGGTTAAGAACATGTATCCTCTTCCAAGAATAAATGATTTATTTGGTCAGTTGCAAGGTGCCAAATTCTTTTCTAAGATAGATCTTCAGTTTGGGAATCATTAGCTTAAGATTAGGGAGGTGTATATCCCTAAGACAACTTTCTGTACTCGGTATGGGCACTTTGACTTCTTGGTTATGTCATTTGGTTTGACAAATGCCCCGGCAATATTTATGCATTTAATGAATAGGGTCTTCCATCAGTTTCTAGATCTTTTTGTCATTGTGTTCATTGATGACATTCTAGTGCATTCTAAGAGTGAGGTGGATCATGCCAATCACCTTTGTATGGTGTTCTAAACCTTCAAATAATAATAGTTGTATGCCAAATTCTTGAAATGTGAGTTCTAGTTGCACGTTGTTACTTTTTTGGATCATATTATTTCTAGTGAGGGGATTATGGTGGATCCAACAAAGGTAGTGGTGGTTAAGAAGTGGCCTAGACCTACGAGTCCAACCGACATTCAAATCTTCTTGGGTTTGGTTAGGTACTGTAGGAGTTTTTTGGAGAATTTCTCGCTGATAGGCCCCATTGACTAAGTTGACTCAGAAGAAGGTAAAGTTCTCTTAGTTGGATGCTTGTGAGGGTATTTTCAAGAAGCTGAAGGATAAGCTAACTTCGGCTCTAGTTTTGACATTGTCTGAAGGAAATGAGTGGTTTGTGGTTTATTGTGTTACATCTCATATGGAACTTGGTTGTATTTTGATGCAACATGGTAAGGTGATTTCCTATACTTCTAGGAAGTTGAAAGTGATGAGAGGAATTATCCAACTCATGATCTGGAATTGTTTGTTGTCGTTTTTGCATTGAAAATCTGGTGGCACTATTTGTATGGAGTGCACGTGGATATCTTTTCAAATCATAAGAGTCTACAGGATGTGTTCACTCAGAAGGGGTTTAATCTCAGATAGAGGATATAGCTTAAGTTTTTCAAGGACTATGACATGAGTCTTAACTACCATTCTGGTAAGGCTAATGTTGTTAATTCTTTTAGCAGGTTGTCTAGAGGGAGTTTAGCTCATGTGGAAAAGGATAAGCGGGGGTTGGTGAAGGATATTCACCGCTTGGCTAATCTTAGAGTTCATCTCTTAGACTCGGAGAATGGTGGTGTAATGGTACAGGAAGTAGTAGGGTCATCTCTTAATGCAGAGATCAAGGAGAAGTAGATGCTAGATCCTATCTTGATGAAAATCAAGGGTGAGATAGGAGGGTAATAGGTAATGGTATTTAAGATCAGTGGCGATGGTACCTTAAGGTACTAAGAGAGATTATATGTTCCTGATATCTATGGTTTGCATGAAAGAATATTGGCTGGGACGCATGAATCATGCTACATTGTGCATCCCGATTCAATGAAAATATATCATGATCTAAAGAAGATGTATTGGTGGAATGGTATGAAGAAGGATGTGTCTAATTTTATATCCAAGTGTTTGGTGTGCTAATAGGTGAAAGTTGAGCACATGAGACCTGGGGGCTTTTATTAGGAAATTGAATTGCCAAAATGGAAATGGGATGTAATCAATATGGGTTTTGTTATCGGACTTTCTCTATCTCGAAACTAATTTAATTTGATTTGGGTCATTATGGATAGGATGACAAAGTCGGCTCACTTCTTGCTAGTAAGGACTAATTTTTCAACTGAAGATTATGTGAGATTGTATCTTCATGAGATTGTAAAGCTATATGAGGTATCTATTTCAATTATCTCTAATTGTGGTACGCAGTTTTCATCTCACTTTTGGCGGTCAATTAAGAAGGGGTTGTGTACAAAGGTTAGTCTGGGTACTATTTTTCACCTGCCAACAGATGGGCAAGTAGAGAGGACTATTCAGATATTGAAAGATATGCTTTGTGCATGTCTGATTGATTATGGTGGTAGTTGGGTTGAGCATCTACCTCTTGTAGAGTTTTCTTACAACAATAGCTACCATTCTAACATTGGGATGGCCCCTTTTGAGGCATTATATGGTAGGAGGTATAGATCTCCTATTGGGTGGTTTGAGGTTGGTGAGGCGGATATATTTGGTCCGGATCAGGTATATTAGGCTATGAAAAGGTGAAGGTGATTCAGGATAAGATTAAGGCTACCCAGAGTTGCCAAAAGTCCTATGCGAATGTAAGGCGTAGGGACTTGGAGTTTGAGGTTGGGGATAGGGTGTTCCTAAGGTATCTCCTATGAAGAGAGTAATGTGGTTTGGGAAAAAGGAAAGCTTAGTCTCTGGTATATTGGTCCTTATATGATTTTAAGAAGGATTGGTAATGTTGCTTATGAATTAGAGTTGCCTTCTAGTTTGAGCTTCATTCATTCGGTGTTTAATGTCTCTATGTTGAGAAAGTGTATAGGTGATCCTTCATCGGTTGTTCCTTTGAAAGGATAGGGTATCTTGTATTCTCTGTCTTATGAAAAGGTCCCGATTGAGATCTTGGATCATCAGGTTTGTCGGTTATGGACCAAGGATGTAGCATCGGTTAAGGCTCTATGGTGGAACCACAAGGTGGAAGAAGCCACTTGGGAAGCGAAAGAGGATTGAAGTCCAAGAATCCACATTTATTTTCTGCTCTGGATATTTGTGTAGAAGGTATGTGTTCTTGATCATATCTTTGTTTTCTAACTTTCTTAAAGGCTAAATTAATATCTGATAATGACTCATGCTTATGCTTACCCTACCCGTTATTCGGGGATGAATAATCCTAGTGGGGGAGACTAAAACACCCTGGATCTTAGAGCCTTAGAAAAAATCTTGGATTTCTGGTTTCTGGACATCATACAACTATGGGGAACTAGTCGTATGATGGGATACGATTGGTTTAGTCTTGGTCGTATGCTAACCAGTGTTGGTTAGTGGGTTGGATTGGTTTCTGGTGTGAGTACGAGTAGCACACCATGAGCCATAAGATAGAGTATGAGTCATACAATTTGCTTAAAAATTGGACAGTGTAAATTTCCTTTAATTCTATTCTACCTAGGGTACAGTTTATGGGAACCAAACGTATAACTGGGTACGAGTGGGGATTTGGAATAGTAGGTTGGCTAGTATGGGGGTTGGGATTATGCTTGGGGTATGAGTTGTGGGTACCACTCATACCCTAGGGTACGGATGATATAGGGGAGTCGTACCCTCCTATGGGATTTTTATATAGTTTAAGTGGGCGTATTCTGAATATTTCCCCTTATAACTCCTTGGGACCCCATGACTTAAAACACCTTTTTAGGGCTTCACTAACCTATTTGCAATCAATCAAACTTTTTAACCTCTCTCAAAATCTCTCAAGGCTCTTGGGTTAAGAAAAAGCTAGGGTTTCCTTCAAAGTGGTTAATTAAGGCTCATAAGAGTGATTTCTTCTCATCTTCTTCTTAATCTTAGGCAAGATTCTCCTCCCTCATTGTTAGTTTCAACTAAAGGCATGTTTTATAATTATGTTCATGGTATAATTGTTGTATGGTTTTGTATTTTCAAATATATGTTGGGGGTTTTGATTATAATGGTTGGTTATGGTTTTCCCATGTCTTTTCCTTGTGGTTTGCATATTACAATGATGGTTTGAGCACTTGGTTGCATAGGAATGGTTAATTGGTACTTGATTTTGGCTTTGGAAACATTATGCCCCTAATGTGTTTGATAAAATGCCTATGAGAATGTTTTCACTATATTATTGGACTTTTAATGGAACTATTGCATAGTATAACCTAGTAATGGAACCCTAAATAGTTTAAATAGGTTGGAATGTTTAATTGTAAGGTCTTGGTGGTAATGGTTATGGTTAATTGAATATCCTTGTGGGATACAAGGGAATCCCCCAAGCAAACATATTAATGAACATACTTGTGGGTTATATGAGAATCCCTCAAGCAACTTAATAGTGCAATATATGGGTACATGAGAATCCCTTTTGTCTCTAAAATATTGGCTAAGTACATTGCTTACAAGCTATAGTCGGTATGATGATACCACTACTTATAGCCTTGGTTAATAATAAATGAAATGTGGTCTTGGTTTAATGGTGGGGTGTAATAGCTAATCATGACAGTGTGAGTCCAATGGACGGACACTGGAAACTCATGTTTGCCGACAAGAAGATTTGGTCATGATGACCATATGGGGTACATGGGAATCCCCTAAGATACAATTTTATATATGTATCATGGAGAGCGAAGGGTACTTGGTAATCCCCTACTCCTATTGTATCTCTGGTTCATGCAGCTACACGCATTAGGACCCGTTCAGGGGGTTACACTAGACCTATATAGCTTGTGTGTGGTTCTACGATGGTTAAGCTACATATACCCAGGTTAATAGTTTTAAATGTATGCATATATATATGTATATGCATATATATATATACATATATATATGTACGTATGTATAGTTGTGAATGCATACGATTGGTTTACTTGGTTTAAGGTTGGCATTATTTTATCCTTATCCTAAGTACTTGCTAGCGTTTATCTGCTAACTGTCTTTGGGCAGCTATATCCCCACGAGATGCAGGAATCTATCATTCTACTCTTTCTTCTTAGTGATCGGATTTGGGATCGGCTATTAGATTAAAATGGTGAGCTTCCATATTCTAGAAGGCTCCATTTCATATCATGGGTGTCTTTACATACTTTGGTCATTTTATAGATATTGGTTTTGGCTATGGTTGGGGGCATGTCCTCACCGAATATTGTTTTTCTTTTGGATAGAGGCTTTGTGGAACTACTATGGGTTGGAATGGTTGGTGTTGGTATTAGTGTTAGCCTTAGTATTGGCATTGGTATTAGGGATGATACCGTTTGACTGAATTTGTAGTTGTTCCATCCTTTTATGTTATGTTATGGATAAGATCTTGGCTATTATATAAGTTTGGTTATGGTTGTTGGTTGCTATTGGATGATTGGACTTGCTTGGGTTAGTAATGGTTATAGACCCATCCCAGAGTTTGGAATTGTAATAAATGTTATCTTATTATACGTTAGAATTCATCCGACCTAGGGTATGCATATTTGGAGGTTGGGTTGGGTAATCGGGGTGGTCTCCGGTCCTGGTTGGACTTAGAATGCCCATTACGACAAGGCCCTAGTTCAGATCATGTCATGTCTAGCTCATGTGGATGATGGGAAGCAGGAGTTGGTGAGAGATATTCATCTTAGCTAACCTTGGATTTCGTCTCTTGGACTCTAGAATGGTGGTATGTTTGTTCAGAAGGTGGTGCGGTCGTCTCTTGGTGCTGAAATCAAGGAAAAACAGATGTTAGATCCTGTCTTGATGAGGAACAAGTATGATGTAGGCGGAAAAAAGGTGATGGCCTTTGAGATTAGTAGTGATGGTACCTTGCGGTACCAAGAAAAAATATGTGTTGCCAATGTTGATGGCTTGTGAGAAAGGATCTTGGCTGAGGTGCATGAGTTGTGCTATGTTGTCTATCCTGGTTTGAAGAAAATGTATCATAACCTTAATGCGATGTATTGGTGGAATAATATAAAAAGGGATATGGCTAGTTTTGTGGCTAAGTGCATGGTATGCCAACAAGTGAAAGTTGAGCACATGAGGCCCAAAGTATTGTATCAAGAAATTGAATTTCCAGTGGAAATGGGAAGTGATCGACATGGATTTCATTACCAGTCTTCCTCGATCTCGAAATCAATTTGATTTGGTTTGGGTCATCGTGGATAAGATGACAAAGTCGTCTCACTTTTTGCCAGTAAGTACTAACTTCTCGGTTGAGGATTATGCAAGTTTGTACCTCCAAAAGATTGTAAAGTTGTATGGGGTACCTGTTTCTATCATCTTTGATCATGGTACGCAGGTTTTATCTCACTTTTAACAGTTATTTCAGAAAGATTTGGGGATCAAGGTGAGTCTTAGTACTGCTTTTCACCTGCAATCAGATGGGCAACTAAAAAGTACTAATAAGACATTGAAGTATATTCTTCGTGCTTGCGTGATTGACTATGGTGTTAGTTGGGTGGAGCACTTGCCTCTTGTAGAGTTTGCATACAATAATATCTACCACTCCAGCATTGGGATGGCTCCATTTGAGGCATTATATGGTAGGATGTGTAAACCTCCTATTGGGTGGTTTGAGGTCGGTGAGGCGGATATGTTTGGCCCGAATTTGGTTTACCAAGTTATAGAGAAGGTGAAGGTGATTCAAGATAGGCTTAAGGCTACCTAAGGACACTAAAAGTCCTATGTGGATGTGAGGTATAGGAAGTTGGAGTTTGAGGTTGGGGATAGGGTGTTCCTAAAGGTGTCACCCATGAAAGGAGTGATGCAGTTTGGGAAGAAGGAGAAGCTCAATCCTCATTATGTTGGTCCGTACTTGGTTTTGAGAAAAGTTGGCAATGTTGTGTATGAGTTGGATTTTCCCTCTAGTTTGAGCTCCATTCATCCGATGTTCCATGTTTCCATGTTGAGGAAGCGTATAGGTGATCTATCGTAAGTATTTCCTATCAAGGATATTGGTATTTCAGATTCTCTATCTTATGAGGAGGTCCCGGAGGAAATCTTAGATCGACAAGTTTGTTGGTTGTGTACCAAGGACGTGGCCTCGGTAAAGGTTCTATAGAGGAACCACAAGGTTGAAAAAGCTACTTAGGAAGCTGAAGAGGACATGAAGTCCAAGTAGTTTTATAACTTTTAAGCTGAGGGTGTTTTGGATTTTTCCCACCCCATGACCTTAAGAACCCACGCCTTATAACACTATTTGGTCCCTCAATCCACACTTTGGAAGATTAAATCACTCTCTAAACACTCTCTAAAAAAAACTCTTAAGAAGATTGGTCTAGGGTTTCTTCAAGGTGTCCATCTAGAGGTTTAAAGATCAAAGTGTCTCTGTTAATCTTCGTGACTAAGGCATGTTACTCCTCCCTCATTGTTAGTTCAACTAAAGGCATGTTTTAATGGATGGTTTTCATGGTAATATTGTGGTATTGTTTGGTTTTTGAAATATATGCTGGGGGTTTTGGTTGTTTTTGGTTTGATAATGCTTTCCCATATTTTAATTATGGTTTTCATGTTATATATGTGGTTTTGAACATATGATTTCATGGGAATGGTCAATTGAAACTTGGTTTTGGAAATCTTATGCCCTCAACATGTTTGTTAAAATTCCTATGAGAATTATTTTGTCACCTAGTTTGACTATTATTGAACACTTTACATTGCATAATAGGGTAATGGAACCTAAATTGGTTTGGTCGGTTTTAAATGGTTTGGAAAGGCCTTAGTGGTCATGACTTTAGTTTAATTGGAAATATTGTGGGGTACATGGGAATCCCTTAAGTGTTGGCTAGTGACATTGCTTGCAAAATATAGTCAGTATGACGATACTATTTCATAATGCCTTGACACTTGACTGCTGGAATTGGTGGTTTGAATGTGTGCTAAATGTTTTAATTGGGTGATAATTACGGGTTGTGATAGCTAACCATGAATGTGTGAGTATGATGGACGAACAATTAAACTCATGTTTGCCGATATGAGGGTTGGTCTTGGTGACCATATACTTGTGGGGTACATAGGAATCCCCTAAGTTTATACTTGTATATATGTATCATGGAGGGTGAAGGGTATACAGGAATCCTCGGCCCCTATGATATCTCTAATTCGTGTGGCTACACGCACTGGGTCCCATTCAGAGGGTAACACTATATCCATATAGTACGTGGGTAGATTACGATGATAAAGCTACATAAAACCAAGTTAAAGTTTTAAACGCATGCTAAACTCGGTTCCCTTTCCCGACATGGTATATATGTATGTATATGGTTGCATATGGTTATTTACTTTGATTTTAAATAATGGCATTATTTTATTGTTATTTCTGAGTATATGTTAGCATTTACCCGTTAGCCGTCATCAGGCGTTATATCCCTACGCGATGCAAGAACCAGCCATACTACTCCTCCTACTCAGTAACTTGGATTCGGGGACAACATTTGTGTCAGACTGAAGTGGTGAGCTTCCATATTCTAGAAGACTCTGTTTTATGTTATGATTTTTTCATAGTATTTTTGTTTTGTAGACTTTGGTTTTGGCTATGGTCGGGGGCATGTCCCGACCGAATGTTCTTGGTTTTCGGATAGAGTCTTTGTGAGACTACTACAGACATAACAGTGTCGGTATTGGTGTTAGTCTTGGTATTGGTATTGGTATTGGGGATGAGACTGACTGGGTATTTGATTGGATACTTGGTTGGTTATAGTTATGAACTTCTTTAAATATCTTTCAATCGATTTTGATATATCTTGTTCTATGTTTGAAATTCATCCGACATAGGATGCAGGGCGTTTATGGTTGGGTATTAGAGGCGGTGTCCAGTTCGGATCGGACCTGAGATTTTTGACACGACTAGGCCCTGGTTCGGGTCGTGCCACAGGATCCAAAGCTTTTGTAGTTAATTACCCAACTCCAGTTCAATTCCAAATCCAATCCTTAATATAAGTTTCATATTGGTCTTCTCAGTAGTAAAGGGAAAGTGAAGGTTAGACCTGATGCAATACTGAGAAGGAAATTTCTAGTTTTTTATCATAAGATCTCCACTGGCAATCACTATGGTATCAAAGCTACCCTTCAAAGACTTAGGTAGGAATTTTACTGGAAAAAGATGAAGAAAGACATGTATGCTTTTGTGAGGCAATGTAATGTGTGTCAGAGATGCAAGGGTTAAATTGTTGCATACCCTAGCCTTTTACAACCCCTACCTATTCCTGAGGGTATATGGCTAGACATCTCTATGGATTTTATTGAGGGATTACCTAAGGTAGCTGGCAAGGAGGTTATTTTTGTATTGGTGGATACAGTATGTAAGATCGATCATTTTTTACCTCTTAAACATCATTACACTACATTAGATGTTTCTTAATTGTTCATGAATGAGGTTTTCACGTTACATGACATGCAAAGGTCTATAAGTTTATAAAGGGATGCAGTCTTCACTAGAAAATTCTGGTAAGAGCTCTTCAAACTTCAACAGGTCTCTCTCTTAACTTCTACTACATACCATCCACAAATTGATGGCCAGACAGAGGTTATAACAAGATGTCGTGAGTGTTACTTGAGGTATATGACATTTGAGAGACCTAAGGAATGGCCTAAGTAGCTCCCTCTTGCTGAGTGGCGGTACAACACCACTTTCCATTCTTCTACTTTGATGACTCCTTATATAAGGTGGTATATGGCCAGAAACCTCCATTTTTTTCTACCTTACATGGCATAAGACTCTCAACTGGATGCTATTGATAGAAGTTTGTCTCCAAGGGAAGCTACACTAAGGGTTTTGAAATCTTATTTGATTAAGGCACAAAGAAGAATGAAGTCTCATGCTGATAAGGGAAGGACTGATAAAAGTTATGCTGTTGGTGATTGGGTTTATGTTAAACTGAGGCCCTATAGACAAGTCTCTTTGAGGACAAAGATCATTTCAAGGGGTGGGTACTGATTCGATCCTAAGGTGAAGTAGCTCAATTTTGCAATGCTTTGGTCGTACGTGACTTGCACGGTTCTAGTCGACTTTAGGAAAATTTGTTGAAGAAGATAGTTATAACTAACTTTCGGAATTCCATTTTTCTATTTTTCCTTTTCTATTATTTCAATTCATGTCCACTTAGTATATAGCTGAGAGGTTAACAACTATAAAGATTAGGAGGTTAATTTCTCAAAGTAATATCATTTTACCTTTCTCTCAATTGTGGAACTCGATTAAGGTTCTAGAGTGATATATTCAAAGGCAATTCGTTAATTTGTCTTTTAGGTGAACTCAATTTGTGTATTCTTTCCAATTCAGTTACTTCAAATTACAGGGTGTCATCATCAATAGACAATCGAAGACATATGAGGAATGAGTCAATTTCAGTTATCAAATTGAAGACTTTTACTAACACATCCATTAGACTCCTTATCAAGAATGAAATAAAGAGGGAAAACACTCAACAAGACCCAAAAATAATCGAACCAAAACACCCTGCTATATTCTACATTCTAGAGTTCTATGTATGGATTGAAACACTACCTATTGGCTTTTGAAGATATTGAGCCCGTTTAGATAGGACTAAAATCTGATCAAATCAGCTTTAATCATTTTTTTTTAGCTTTTTTAGGTGTTTTCTAAAATTAAAAAGTGTTTAAAAAAAAGCTAAAAATTGTTTTTAAAAAAGCAAAAAGTGATAAGTTGGTTATCCTCAACTTTTCGCTTTTTAGATTAAAATTCTTTTAGATTTGACCAAAATATTTATCTTTTTATGTCTTATATTTTTCTCCAATTCCAATAATACCCTAAACTTGTAGCCCTTAAATATAGAATTTTTTATTCCTTTTCTCTTGGTTGCTTCTCTTTGTCTCTTTCCTCCAATTCCCTCTTCATCTTATTCCTTTATTTTTAGTGAATCCATCATTTCATCGGAGTTTTACATATTTTTTTTTACCATAATCAAATTATTACAAGCTTGCAATATTACAATATAATACTATTTTAATTTAAAAATATCCTAAATTTTTTATTTTTTAATATTTAAAATAAAAAGTAACTTATATTTATAAATTGACTTCACATAATCACTTTATGCTGAAAGTACATTTAATAGAAATTATTTTTGAATTATTAAAATTTAAAACTTTAGATGATTCACCTTATTTATGGTATTAACAACTTTAAGGATATTTAAGTCATTTTGATAATAAAAAAATATTTAACATCACTTATTAACCAAATACATCAACAATTCTTTTTTTTTTCAGTTTGATTATTTCTATTCAAACACTTATCTATTTAATTTATAAGTATTTATTTAAGTTGTTTTAATCAGTTAAACTAAAAAAAATATTTTATATAATTCTATCCAATTCAAATTTGATTGATCTGGTGACGCAATGTCAAAGATGCTGTTATTATCATGAAGGAAAAAGACGAAAGATGAAAATAAATCCTAAATCCTAGGCTACTAATGCGTTGGCGGATTTTGCTATTTTGTGACTAACACGTTATTATTTCTCTAGCATTTTCAAAGTCTAAAATATCCTTAGGATTCGTTTGATCGAATGAATGTTAATATATATATTAATTTAATATATATTAATAGTATCTTTTTTAATATACTTTTTTATCTTATATTTAATTAATACAAGTATTAATTATACACTTTATTATATATATTACTAATATGTTAAAATCAATGGCATTACTAATACAATGAATCTAATGCATGCATTAACATGCTTAAAGACCTTATTATTCCTCAAAAAAAAATTTCACATCCTTTCTAATATATATATTAAATGTATTATACAAAAAAAAAAAAAAATATATAATTCATATTTTTTTAATACATCAAACCAAATAATGCATAAAAAAAATACAAAACATAACTAAATTAATACAGACATAACTAACAAAAATATTATTAATACAAACATTATTAATACACCATATTTTAGATTATTCTCATCAAACAACCACTTAAAATATAAAGTTAATGACTTCAATTCCTAAAAAGAAAATTAGAAAATCAAATCGAAGGTTCGTAGTTCCTAGCGGGAGGATGGAAGAGAACGGGGACGAGGGCGAAGAGCCGGCGGTAGAAGAAGGAATGACTACTTTTTCTGACCACCATTTCGGAAGTTATGAAGACACCGGGGATGGCTTCTCCATCACCATCATCGAGGTCTTTCCTCTCTTTTATGTCTCTCCAATTTCACAATTCTATTATACTCCTACCTTCACTTTTAATTTAAAAAAACAATATCTCTTTCGTTATTTTAACAACTCTTTAATACAAACTTTACAAGCAGAGGGAACTCTAATACAGCTAATTCTTTTGGCATGTATGTAAGTAGAACATGAAGGAAGAGTATGGTTTGTTCGTATGGCCTTGCAGTATTATTCTAGCTGAGTACGTTTGGCAACAAAGATCGCGCTATACTGGCACTACCGTGGTTGAGGTAATGAACCTCACTTTGTTTTATTCTGTTGCTTGCAAATTATATGACTTCCATACCCTTTTTTAGTCATAGCAAATGTAGATACTATTAGAGAGAGAGATAGTTGACTTGTCTCAAATTAGTTCCGGATTTGAGGATTGAAGCTTAGCAATTCTATTTGTTGTTTGTTTGATGCCTTATTTGAGTACTGTGTTCTAGTCTTAGTTTGGTTAGTTTTATATCTACATATGATGATTTTCTGTAATTCTTATGTTATTGGATCGAATCTGTGCATAATTTCTCTATTTATTGATTTTGTACACCTCATAACATTGTTAGAATCATTCTTGAAGGGGAGCTTTGGTGTAATTGATAAAGTTGCCGCCATGTAATTAGGTTCAAGCCTTGAAAACAGCCTCCGCAGAAATGCAAGGTAAGGCTGCGTACAATAGGCCCTTTGTTCGGGCCTGGACCCTGTGCATAGCGGGAGCTTTAGTGCACCGAGTTGCCCTTTATGACATTGTTAGGATATACTTACATTATCAAAGGTATATTTTACTTTGTTGAGACTATAGCTGATTGAGATAAAGGAGGATGGTTGCATTGCTATTGTAAAACTAGTTAGATTTGTAATGAATTAACCGGGGTTCCATTCCCGGGATACCTTGGCTATATTTTGAAGGGTAGACTTGGCGTAACTGATGAACTTGTTTCCATGTCACTAGGAGGTCATGGATTCAAGTCGTGGAAAAAGCCTCTTGTAGAAATGTAGAAATGTAGGGTAAGGCTGTTCAATAGACCTCTGTGTCCTAGTCCTTCCCCGGACCAGTACATAACGAGAGCTTTAATCCACCGAACCGCCCTTTTCCTTACCATACTATCTTCTTTCTTGCACACACACTTGAAACAGGTTTAAAGGAGCAGAATGCATATTAATGATTTATATAGTTGACTCAAACTAGTTTGGGATTGAAGCATAGCAGTATTTGTTGTTTTGGTGCCTATTTGCATACTATACTCTAGTCTTAGTTTGATTAGTGTGTTATATAGGCTTTTTCTTATTCATCATATGATTGCAGCTTGGAGCAGGAACCTCGTTGCCTGGGCTGGTTGCTGCAAAAATAGGTGCAGAGGTGACGCTGACTGACGATTCAAACAGATCAGAGGTGTGATTTTGATAGTAGTTTTTCAATAAACACTGAATTGAGACTTCATTATTTGATCGTAGCCCTTGAAACAGTTTTTGAACCCTGTTGCTAAACCATGTATGTTACATATCTATATTACTGGTAGTCTAATGGGTCAAGAACTGTGCATAGAGTGTTGCACAGCAGAAATGCAGTATTAGGAATTATTGATAAAAGAGAAGCCCCTTCTTTTTCTCATCTATCTTTTTCCTAGCTCTCCCAGACCCTACTTGTGGGATCTCACTGGGTATGTTGTTGTTGTATCTTTTGACTAGCTCTTCTTTAATCACCTTGGAGTGACAGTTTACTTTTGAGGCCTTTATTGTCATGAAAAATCTGGTATGCCCGCAGCAGTATTGGTAACTCGTAGTAATATGCTTACAGAAACTACTGGACTGTTCTGGATTTTAACTTGTAGATTTTGTTCAGGATGCTTTAGATGAAATAGAGCTGCCGTTGACTCCATTCTCACACACTCATCTGCTGCTTCAATATTAATGAACAATCTGAAGTTGCAGTGGTGATTGATGTCATTGAATTACTAAACAATAGATGCTAGTAGGTAGGCTAGAAAGTAACTATGCTGAGTAAGAATGTCTCAACATTTTGTGGAATTTATTTGTCAGCACCTTGAACTTCCACATAGCACCAAGATACGTGTCAGTTTTACTTGAACTGCTTGTATGTTGATACACAGGTGCTCATTCATATGAGAAGACAGTGTGACTTAAACAATATCAAGTGCAAGGTAATCTGTACGCTTTTGTTTGCTATATATGCAACTTTTCATTCCTCATGATGCATTTTCCGTAGAAGGGTTAAGCTGTGTCAATTTTACTTGA
This sequence comes from Capsicum baccatum var. pendulum, assembly GCA_030864225.1. NCBI lineage: Eukaryota > Viridiplantae > Streptophyta > Magnoliopsida > Solanales > Solanaceae > Capsicum > Capsicum baccatum. Next base: position 73,389,832 of record CM061551.1, read on the forward strand.
GTATCTAAGAGCATACAGAATGCCTTGGAACAGTGATAGTTCTTATGCGTGTTTCCTCCATGGCATTATGAAATCTTCTTTCTTGCCTTTATTTTGCACATGATATCTATCTGAGGTCTTCCATTTTCATACTGCACGTACCGTCATTGAAGTGTTCTATTCATCTTATCTTCTAGATACACGGACTTACATGGGGTGTGTGGGATACACATACTTTCTCTCTGTGCCCAAACATTATCCTTGGAGCTGATGTCCTATATGAAAGTTGCGGTAGGATTGTCTTTATTTATCTTGTTCTTTCCTTCTTTTCTGGATCTGTCTATTGAAGTTGAAATGTCTATCTTGCATGGTTACCAAGCCTTTGATGATCTCTTTGCAACTGTGGCATTTCTACTCCAGAGTAATCCATCTTCCGTTTTTATTACTACATATCACAACAGAAGGTACATTTCTATTTTCTTTTCTTGCTTTAGGTTTATCGAAGGACTCTTTTCTTGTGTACTTAGCTCATTCGGAGGTTTAGATGATCCAATTTCTGAGGGAAATGTTTCCTCTAATTGCTTTAAACAATGTGTAGCGGGCATCACCTAATTGGATTCTTGATGGTGAAATGGGGCCTGAAGTGTGTTAAGCTTCTTGATGGGTTCGCATTCATGCCGTCATCCAAGACGTCTAGTTTGAGCGGTAATATTCAATTGGCGGAGATTGTTTTGGACACAGCTAATGGAAACAAGAAAAATTGATTCAACTGAATTCAAGTGTGATGGTGCCAACTTTATTTTATGCTGACACATATTTTACTTTTGCACTGTAAGTTGGTGATCCACTACTTGTTCGCTATATAGCATTTTTAAAAATCTTTGCTGCTGTCCTCCTCTCATTTTTTACTTTTTAAATGATACCATAATTTGTAATTGTTCAGGTTTTGATGTAAATAACTTGTGATCAACTACTTGTGAAGTGCATATCAAACAGTAGCTCCTAGTGCAGCAAGGTCTCATGAAAAGAGACATTATTTCTTCTAATTATTGCATTCAATTAAATAAACTAAGATAATACAGAGAATGATAGAACAAAAGGAGAATAATCTTTGAATTAGTCAGTTGACTATCCAGCAATTTTTTCTAACCTCGTCGCCTCTTGTAAGGCTGCTCATCTTGATCATAGAATTGGAAAAATCCTAGGAGAAATCAGCTTTTGAGCTAGCAAAATCATTAACCATATCTTAGTGTTTGGGGCACTTAAATAAATCTTGATCTGAAGAGAACAAGCTCTTCTACTGGAGAATTAGCTTGTATATTATTATCAAAAGTGGTTGATGAAGGTTCCATGGGTCTTCCTATATTTCAGCGGACATATGCTCTTCAAGCTTTCTGCAAAAGCGGATGTAATGGAGGGTCAATGCCATCGGTGGAATTGAAGTTGTGTATCCATTTATTGAATGATTACCAATGGGAAAAACCCACTCTATATAGTAGACCATGTGAGATTTTGAAGCTTTGTCATATTCACCTGAGCAGGCCATCAAGTCTTCCATTCGTAGACCTCTGACCTCTCCGAGGGGAACTTTGTTGAAGTCAATATGTTGAATGCTGAACTTGGCAGCTGTGCTGTTTCACTAACTTTTAATATTCGCCCATCTTTTCTTCCTTCAGGCATATCCCACTAAGGCGCAGCAGCACAAATCAACTTTGTCAAGCTGGTGGAATATATAATTGAATGTATTTACCTGTTTTGCTAATCCCATGTCAGAAAATAAGAAATAACTTAATGCAGTAATACTAATTGTCAGACCATTAATCTGCACTTCTAGGCATTCTAGAGTAATTAATATTAGAAGGAGCTGATTTGCTTCTATTCTGTCCTATTTATCTGTTTTCTATCGCTTTTCTTAGGGGAAACTTTTATCACCACTGTGTATCTCGCAGCAAAGGCTAAAGGTTTTGTGCGCGAGACTATGCTGGAAGGCTAAAGTATGTGTGTGCGAGACTATGCTGGGACAAAGCGCTTCTCTCCACATTTTCAATGACATAGGATCCGTGCGAAGAAACAGTGGTCTTTTTGTGCCAACTTTTTTCTGCTTGGAGTTCAGCAAAATAGAAGTATCACAACCCGTCAAGAAGGTAAAAGGGGCACAAAATCATAAAAAGAAGAATTTGCTTAGTGCAACCAGGGGGTGAAATGTGAGAAAGTTTAACCATTATGGGATTGTTTGAATGAGGTTCTTAGTTGTGTACGCAGATGACATTATCATGGAAATGCATCATTATCGGTGTGCTGCAGGCACTGTTTTGTTTTCTTTGTGGCCTCCTCAGCAACTTGTTTGATAGTGTATTCAGCCGGAGGAGATATGAACACAAGTGATGAGCACACATAATTGTGTATTTGATTGAACTATCTCCAGTACCATTTCTGTTGCTTGCCCAACTAGAAAACATACTCTATATTGACCATATTGGAAGATTGATGAGTGTATTATTGAGTTATGAAATCTTGTTCTGTGCTTTACTATGTATTTGTGCGGTATCTCGTGTCTTGAGCCGGGGGTCTATCGGAAACAGCCTTTCTACCTCTTTAGAGTTAGAGGTATGGACTGCGTACATCTTACCCCTCAGACCCCACTAGGTGGGAATACACTGGGTTTGTTGTTGTTGTTGTTGATGAGTGTATTATTGAACTTTTACAATGTAGTACACTTTTACAGAAGAAAGCAGTGGAATTCAGAGTATGAGGATCATCACACCTAAAAAGTAATTTGTGTGAATCGGATATCTATTTTTGTTAAGGTTTTCCAACGGGAAAATAGTAGTCTGCTTTGGTCTCTACAGTGCAAGCCACGTAAGGGTATATTTGAACTTTCAAGTATTTAGAGGTATTTTTAGTTTGTTTTTTCAGTTGTTCATGTACATGTTTCAAGATATTGCTAGTGTGTGCAAAGAAATCAAGGCTTAAGTCATCTGCCCCTTAAAAGTTGTTTGCATAGCTTAGACACCTCAACTCAATCTTGTATCCATTGAATTCCTTTTGTAACGATTTAAAAATTTGATGAAATATATGAAATTTGTGATTTTGTATGATTTGACTGTTTTACCTCTCCTCATAGTTGCATTATGGTATTTCTGAGGTGTGTGAGTGATTGACATGATTTTCGATACGTTTTGGTGTCATTTATGCAATATTGTGGTTTTTTATGGCTTCGAGAGCCTTATTTTAGACTTATGTGGATATCTTTTGATTCGTGTGACGGATGATCGAACGGACTGTGCCAGACGCTCTAGAATATCGTTTTTAGGCTAGGTAGACTTTTGGTTCGGGTCCCGGTGCATCTGAGCTCATTTCGACCTATTGGTCGAAAAGTTGGAAAATTGAAAATATGGGTGTGGATTCACATTTGGTTGAAACGACCTCAAATGAAAAATTCAACTTCCCCAGCAAATCCAGAATATCGAATTTAGGGTGTTAGCATGTTTGGTATGATTTTACGGCTTTTAAATCTCATTTTGACACTCGATTTGAAAAATTGTGATTTTGGATTTCCGGAGTCAACTTTGTGAAAATGATGTTTTTTTAAAAATCTGATATCGCTATCGCGTTCGGAACGTCGAATTTAGTATGCTTGCATAGTTCGTTTGCATGTATCGGACTCCAAACAAATTCTGAGCACCCCGTCAAAGTCCGATCAACCAACGAAAAAACTGCTATTGCAGAAAATCTACAATAAATAGCAGATTTTCACCCTTTTTGACCCATTTTGCTCATTTCATCTTGGCTCTTGGGAGTTAAACGCTAAAATAGTGAGGGAGCTTAAAAGTAACGTTTGTGAGAGCTTGAGAAGCTAGATTAACACTTTTTTCTTGGTTTTATTACGGACTAAAGGTAAGAATTCACCATTTTCGTAGTAATTTTTTGATTATTTTTAAAACCCCAAAAATTTTAGAGCTTGAATTTAAATAATTTTGATTCTTGATTTTAACCTGAATTTCAAAGATTTTTACTCGATAAAGCTCAAAAATGGTTTTTCTTCGATTTGAATCCCGTTTTTGACCCGATTTAACTTGAATATTCAGCTGTATGTTCCTAAAAATATGGGAAACGTGTTTTTGAAGTAAAGTTCAGATTTTGCCCTTTTTTTTCGAAAATCCATTTTGGAGGTCCGTTTTGACCCCAAACCAAAAGTATTCAATATGGGTGTCGTTGATTTTGTCTTGACGCATAATTTCATATTTGATGTTTTTAGTGGAGTTTGGAATTGTTCATGAAGTAAGGTCGCGGGTTCAAGTGTAGCGGACCGGTTTCGGTTTTCGAAGTAGGTTATGGCTTAACTCTTTCAGACTGGGTTGGGTAGTAAATGATGATACAAAATGCATGCTAAGGGTGGGAACTAATCATGAAAACTAATTATCTATGTGTTGTGCCCATGTGGGGGCTTATATATGATGTAATTATCGAAATTGAGATACTATGTGATATATATGACCGTGTGGGGTCCTATGAGATATTGATAACTTTGAATACATGTGAGTAATTATATTGTATTGTTAAAATGCTTAATGTGGTACTATTGGTGAATTGTGATTATATTCATACTTTATTGGCATATGAAACATGTGGAAATTCATGGATGAAATGAAAATAATGAGTAGATATTGACTAATGTGGCTGTGGAAATGTATCATTGTGATTGATTGTGAAAATATATCATGTGTTTGGTTGTGGAAATACTCATTCTGATTAGTTGTGAGCATTACATCTTCATATCATACTCATTCATGAAACATTGGTACCACCATGGCAACATCTAAGAAACACTGGCAACACCTTTTTAAAAGATATTGTAACACCTTATAAAACCCTTTTTGAGGGATGTGCCAGAAAGAAGATATGAGATATGTGGATTGTATACGGATTGACGAACCTCCTATGGGTCCTATGTCGGGAAGCTTTAGCTCCGTAGATGTATGCAGGGATTATGCGACGATCCTGGAGGTTGTGCTCGTGCATCATCATCATCATATGAATTGCACTTACTTTATTGTGTTTATGTTGTGTTGTATTGCCTTATTGACTTGTCACTTATGTATCCGTCTTACCTTCGTTTACTTATATTTGATGATCTTGTACTACATGTTCTCTCTTGTTCTATTTATATGTGACATAATGTGTACTTGTATTCTATATCTTAGTGTGTTTTTGTTTATATATGTGAGATATATTAGAACTGCTAATGCAAGCGGTGTGAGCTATTGTTGTGTGACATTTTATAATTGCAGGTGACATGTCCTTAGTGTATATTTTGTATGCTTTATTTACTACTTTGTTTGGTTGGCCTATGATACCTACTGAGTACAAGTAGACCGTACTTATACTACTGCGCCCTTTCGGTGCAAGTCCTAGCTCGAGTGTGCCTCAGCTTGATAGACTCGGGCGATTATTGAAACTTTCAAGGTAGCGGTTGAACATTCTGGCGTCCGAAGTTCACCTCTATCTTTCTATAGTAGTTATGTTTTTATTATTATTTGGAGACAGTTATTATTCCTTTGTGGTTATTTTTTCGATGTATTTGACTCTTGGATCGTATTAGTAGTTCTTACACTATTGACACCTATTTTTGAGCATGATTGTATTGGTATTTTGGATAAGTTCTTACCGCATTATTATGATTACTTATATAGTTCGGCTTCGTTCTAGAAGTCTTATCTTGGGATATTTCTGTATTACCCTCTTTTCGTATCAGTTTGGGTGATAGGCGTACTTATCAAGGTACGCCGTGACAAATGCTATCATAACCCTCATTTTTTTATCGTGACAAATTGGTATCAAAGCAGTCAGGTTTTATTGGTCTCAATGGTGTAAGAACGGGATGTCTAATAGAGTCTCGTGGATCGATATGTAGACGTCCGTATCTATCTTCGAAAAGCTGTAGGATGTCTTTAGGAAACCTCCCTCATTTTATTCCTTATCGTGTGAATTCTTTCATATCTTGTGTTCTGAGTTGTGTTTCACTCTTTCTGTGCGGATGGTGTGGCTTACACTCCTATCAGTTGAGAGATGTTGTGAGGAATTAGTGGATATCATTTGTCGGTTGTAGGCTTGTTGATGTTCTTAAGTTATCATGAGATCAGTTTGTTGATGCCTTTCTAGAGAGATTTGTGCCTTTCAGTTTGAGAGATCGTATGCGGGATGAGTTTGATCATTTGGAGCAGGGCTCCATGACTGTTTTTTAGTATAAGTCATGCTTCCATGCCCTATCCAGATATTCCTATGATAGCATTTCCACCGAGTTTGAGAAGATTCAAAAGTTTGTGAAGGGTTTGGTTGCCTCCCTTCAGTTGGCAATGTCTCAGATGATTGTGTTTGGGGCTTCTTTTCAGAGTATTGTGGATCATGCTAAGATGGAGAGGATATTCTTAGTGCATCTCAAGGAGGCGCCAAGAAGGGGCGATGTTTTGGTAAGTTCAGGAGTCAAACCTATCGAGACAGAGATTTTAGAGGTTCTCGTAGATACCACGATAGGCCAGTGTAGGTGACTTTATAGATTTCAGGTAGTGGATCTTTTAGTTTAGCAGTTCAGGGTGTTTGTTCGGGCTCAGTTGTACTTTCTCTTGTTGAGACTGGTCATAGAGGTTGCTATGTGTGTGATGGGATTGGCCATGTGGCCAAAGACTGTTCTCGCTGTGTCTTTAGAGCTACTCCTATTTCAGTTGTGAGAGGTAAGGGTTCTACCAAATGTGTAAAAAGTTGAGATAGTAGAGCCCGTGTTGGTGATCGTAGGTCTACTCAGCCAATTGGTAGTCGTGGATAATATTATGCTATACCAGCCAGACTTGAGACAGAGGCTTCTGATGTTTTGATTACAGGTACCTTTCTCGTTTGTTTCAGACCTGCATATGTACTATTTGATCCCGGATTGACTTTCTCCTATGTGTCTGTGTATTTTGCTTCGGGTTTTGATTCTGTTAGTGAGCCTCTTGCCATGCCTATTCGTGTATCTACCCCGATAGGTGATTCTGTAGTGGTGAATTAGGCATGCCGATCTTGTGTTGTGTACCACAAATATAGCATAAGTCTTTAGTATCATCAAGACTTTTGTGGAAACCTAAACCTGCCTTTTCACTGTGATTTCTTTCACTCAATTTATGAATAATTCTTGAAGAATTTGTCCACCTGAACACTCTTTCAAGATCAAGGTTCAGTTTAGAGAGTTCTTGACTTAGTTTATTCACCATATATGTTGCATCATTACATTCTTATTTGTACTTGACTAGTTCAAGTTCAGCACTTTCTTATTCTTTACTCATGGCCCTTCTTCATTTTTAGTGAGTGTCAATTTTAAGACTTTAGACTTAAGATCATTATTTAAAGAATCAAGTTGTGCGACCTGTTTCTTGAGAGTGCAGTTTTCTTCTTTAACTGTATTCTTGCAGGCTTTTAAATCAATAAGATCAAATTTTAGACTTGCAAGACTGTTGAACAACTCATCCCTATCAGAAGTTAATTCTTGAAAATCATCAATTAGTGCACTCATCAAGAAAATAAGTTTTGTTTTTAAAAATAAATGCAATTTTTCTTTAAGTTCAAGTTTACTTACCTTAGAAGCATCATCTTCTTCCTCTAAGTCAGAATCTCCTAAGGCCATGAATGTTGTTTCATCAATTTCATCATCATTTGAATCAGATCCACAAAATGCTACCATAGCATATTCTTCCTTTCTTTTGACTTTTTCTTTCAATTCTTTCTCAGCCCTTTTCTTTCTCCATTCTATTTCTCAAACAGGACAATCCCTGATCTGATGATCAGTCTTTCCACACTTATAGCATCCATTTAGATTGTCATTGGAACGTTTCTTGCTACCTATTCCCTTTTTATTTTTAAAGAATTTACTGAAATTCTTAGTTATGAAGACAACTTATTCCTAGTCAAGTTCAACTTCATCATCACTGTCTGTGGCCTTCAAAGCCAAGACTTTCTCAGGGGCTACTTGTTCATTAGTTCTATCAATTTTCATTTCATAAGTCCTCAAATTTCCTACTAGTTCATTCAGTGTCATGCTTGTGAGATCCTTTGCCTCCCTAATTGCAGTCACTTTAACATTCTATTTTGATTTTGGTAGTACCCTCAGCACCTTTTCAACTTGTTCCTCATCAGTGATGAATTTTCTCAAGGAAGTCTACTCATTTGTTAAGGCAGTAAGCCTTGTTATCATCTCATGCAAGGACTCATTCTTCTTCATGTTAAATGTTTTATACTCAATAAAAAGAAGAGCAATCCTGAATTTTCTTACCTGAGAGGTACCCTCATGTGCATTGACTAGAGCACCCCAAATTTGCTTAGTATGGTATAAGTTGACACTCTGTTGTACTCAGCCGATCCTAGTCCACAGACTAAGATGTTCTTATCCTTAGCATTTTTCTTTAATGCCACTAAGTCATCAACAGTAAATTCACTCCTTACTTTCTTAACTTGTTCACCATAAACCAACTTCATTAGAATAGTAGGACCATTAGTGATCCTATCCTATAATTCGTAGTCTTCACCTTGGATGAACATTTTCATCCTGTCTTTCCACCAGATAAAGTGAGAACCATCAAAGAGTGGAGGTCTATTAGTTGACTGACCTTCACTGTGCCCAGTAGGAGGTGCGGAATTCATCATAGTGATCTTTTCTTAGATGTTATCCTTATTTAAGACAACCTCACTCTGATACCACTTGTTAGAGTGCATACCCTACTGATTTTAGTATTTTACTCTAATAGTTGCCTATCAGTGAAACAAGTCAACTAACATGGTTCACTGAAGTAAAAATGAAGATAATTATTTTTACGTGAAAAACACCCGGCTCAAGTAAGGTGTAAAAAACCACGACCTGTACTTATACAGGATTTAACCCCAACTTCACTAATACTCTTGAGCCTCAACAATCAACAAATTATAAGACTTCTTGTAAACTAGGAATCAAAGCTTCTAACTCCTATTTCTACAATAACATAAATTTTTTCAAGATAAGTGTACCCAAGTCTTCGAGTTCCCTAACTTGAAGACACAACTCCTAACTCAGTTTATAATTCACTGAGACTAGAACAAAGACTCATTGCAACTCAAGGACCAACCTATTACATAGAGTCTATGACTTACTAAGTAAAGGACCAGGTTCTACTTCAAGTTGATGAACTAATTTGCTTATTGATGATTTTCTTTATCAGTGCTTGAGTGAGTGAAACTTTGAACGTCGTTTTCGTCTATTTAAGCCAACTCCTGATAGATTCCTTTAGATGATATGCTCTTCTTTCTTCAATAGGACTCTCAGGTAGTTTCAATCCTTATTGTCGTGTCTCTCTCTCTTTCCTTTGCTGAATAGAACTTTTCCACTTTATCTCCTAGTCTGGCAGGACTCCTTGATTAACTCAATCACGAAGTGTTGCATTTATCTTCTCCTCTATCTTTTTGTTGTATGTGGTAAGCATTGGTAGCATGTCTGAGTTTCCTTGCTTATCCGCTTCTGTCTTAACGCCGTGTTAGCCTTGCATCAACTTCAATATGCAATACATGTGAGGACCTGTAACTTCTCTTTCTTCACTTGTATGGACCAGCTTGCACAACATGTTTCATCTATATGTCCATCATCAAAACTTCAAATTTCCTAACACAGTACAACCTAATAACCAAATATAAGATGAGAAAGCTAAATTAACTAGACATAATTCAATACCTGAGTACTGAAGACTCTAAACATCGGAGGTTCATTGACATGCATATTTTTCATCAACCTAAGAGAATTTACAGATATAACGACCTTCTGTTAGAAGTTGTTGAGTGAGAAATAGGACAACTTTGATATAGCACAATATACGAAAATAATACTCTTATTATATTTTCCTCTTACCAATTACCATATATTTAAGTACTCCGTAATTTTAAAAATATATTTTTTGGGCCATAAATTTCTTGGCACTCTTTAATTACTGAATCTTAGTTTTCAAATTTTTAATATTTGATCAAACTTATCTTTCTATACCATATTTTTCTCATACTACTGAATTTTTCTTATATCAAATTGTTTTTAAAAGTAGTACTCCAAAAATATTGTAATCGTTTGTGTTTATGATAAAAGAGGTGCATGTGCACACGTTGTGTGCGTCTTGTCTCAATTAATATTTTTTTAAAATATTATATAATATTAATTTTAAATTAAGTCTGAATTATAAAATATCTAAGATGAAATTTTGATGAAGATTGAGATTTCAATGTATTATTATTATTATTATTATTATTATTATTATTATTATTATTATTATAAATTTTACTTTGTTTTCTTTGCTCATCTTGATTTTAAAAAAAAAAAAGATTATTACTTACATTTCAGTTTTGTTTACTCTTCTTTCGAGTAGAAATAGGGGGCACACACGTTTGTCCCTTAATATTTATGAAAATGTGCATTGTATGTTTGTCCTTATTATATTAAGAAAAGTATACTTTACTAATTTTATGATGATGGTTGTTATATTATAGACCTCGTATATATTGGTTAATGGATTTATTTTTGCATTCAAGAAAAATAAACATTGTGATTTCAAATATAACTTTTTAGGTTTTATATAGTTCATTTTTGATAGACGTCGGACTTCCTTTTCATGATTTACTTTCTACATTAAGTATTATTTAGAATTCTAAATCGAATTCTCTGATAAAAAAAAAAGAAATAGTCTCATTCAATACACCATATTCTTGGATAATTGTGCTTGTTACTTAATAGGAATGAAAATGGGGCAAAGCCCTTGTAGGGGAAAACTACAAAAACTCACGATAACTTCAACCTCCCAACCCCGCTAGCATAGCTTAAAATCCACCCACCCTTAGCCATCCCTACTCGCAAATACTCTCACCCCCTAGATGTTTCACCATTCGCCACACCAAGCTTATGACACATAATTTTAAGATTTGGCCTAACAAAAGCTCATAGATTGTTGTCCTATTCTAAGCAAAAAATAAAATTTGTATATTTTTTGTTTAATCATCTTTCCATGGTGTGTCCAAGGCCGGCTTGTGTGACCCGTAACAAGTTAAAATAAGATAAATAAATAAAAATGGAAAGAGTTATTTTTGCTTTTTAATTTTAACAAATCTTTAATTATAACTTTTCACATAACATACTTAAGACTATTTTTTTTGGACAATAATAGAATTATTATAAGTTTCTTTTTATACTTGCAATTGGCGTGATTTTCTTGATCGATGTAAACATCAACAGATTCGGAATTTAAATTTAATGTAAATATCATTGTTAGTTTGAGAGAAAATGGTCTATTACCCCTCTAACCTTTAGTCAAAATCCCAACTACACACTCAACCTTTAAAGGTGATCTATTACCCCCCTAAACTTATTTTTACCGAATTTATTACCTCCCTGAACTTTTATTTTTGTTTTTTTATGACCCTAAAATACTGACATGTACAAGAAAGAAAGTGTATTTACTTCCTTTAGGCACATAGGACTTGCCTACATTACACAAATCTGCATTTTTTAAGCCACGTGTAAATCTAATTTTTTTTTTTATTTTCTGTTTAAAAAATCCTCATTTGTTAGTCATTAAATCTTCCATCTTCTCTGTCTTCTTCCTTTTTATTTTTGTCAATTTTAAAGCTTGAAGTTTAGGTTTTGTTGTCTATCATTTCAAAACTTTCAATAGTAACCTCCATTCTAAAATTGAAGCTTTAGGGTTCATAATCTTCTTCAAAAGGATTCAAAATAAAAAGGTTTTGTTGCCTTATACGTTTTGTTTCTTTCTTCTTCTCTTTATCAAGAAAAAAAGATTCAAGAACTCATCAATGGTGTCCACGATTAATTTCTCATCTTCCTCATCTCCAATTCATTTTCTTCTTCATCTTTCTCTATTTCAATTCATGGATGTGTCCATATATAAAACCCACAAAAAAAATTCATTTATTTTACTTTAAAAAGGAAATTCAAAATTCCATGAGAAATGATACAAAGTTACAAAAGCCTGAAGCACTAAATTGATTGTACAGTAATTTGTGAAGTTACAAGGAGTGAGGTTCGTTCTTTCTTCTCAAAACAAAAACCCACCCCAATAAGCCTAAAACACTAAATTTTCTTGAAGCAAAAAAAAGAAAGAAAGAACGAGAGAGAAAGAAAGAGCTTCCTTCTTTACAAAATCAACAACAACAACAACAATAATTTATTTCTTCTTCACAAACAATGGCATCAATGACATTCAAGAACTCATCAATGGCATTTTCTTTCTTCCTCTTCAATTCTTCTTCTTCACAAACAATGGCACCAAAAACTCATCAATAACATTTCTTCAACAAAACACAAAACACCATGGCTGCTCCACACACACACACCAAATTCTGAAATTCCATAAAAAATAACACACCATGGTTGCTCTACACACACACCCCAAATTTTACAATTCCATAAAAAAAACAACTCAATTAACCATTATTTCAACACACAAACACCAAATGGGTCAACTTCAATTCCATCAAAATAGCAAAATTAACAATTACTTCTACCAAAGACTCTAAAATCACCAAATTGATCATCTTCAATTCCATCAAAACCACCAAATTGGTCATCCCCAACAGTGACACCCACTTGATTAAAATTGATTTTGACAATTTAACTCAGATTGTTGATCCTAAAAGAGAAAAATTGTTATCGACTTAGCGTTAACTGAGATAGCAAAAGCTATTATTTTTAGCTTTTTTATCTCCATCAAGCATTTGATATAATTCCTTTTCTTAATGAACTTTTCTAAAAGTTATGGCTAAGATTGCTATCTCAACAATGGAAAGAAAAAGGAGAGAATCTGGGAAAGAAAAGAATAATATTAAAGGGAAATGAAAAGGGAAAGAAAAGAAAAGAATATATATATATATTAAAGAATAATAATTAATTTTTTTCTATAAAAAAGTAATTTTACGTGGAAATTAGGTGGCATTACATGGCAGGTGCGTGTTGCTCACTTCTCATTACGCATCTGGGCGTCAGCGTTTGGAGGGTATATATTCCATTTTTAAATAGTTCAGGGGGGTCATAGGACCCCTACAAAGTATAGGTATATAGTTAAGATTTGGGGTAAAGGTCGGAGAATATTTGACCATTTTCTCTTAGTTTGACATATTTCTATGACTAACCAAATAATCGTCCTTTTCTTCTGCTATTTTATGAGGACACCATTATGAACAACTGTCCAACTGATGAATAAGAAAATCAATAGTGGAATATATTAATAAAAAATCAATAAAATTAAAATGCACACACATTATGTAGATTGAACGTGTTGGAAAGTTCATATATTTATTCATATATGACCTAGTCAAAACAAGGATTACCAGAAAAGTATAAGAGAATTCATTTGTACCAATTTCCAATCCGCAATAAACTTTATTACATTTGTAATGTTAATTCCCAAGTGAGCTGCTCTCACCACTTCTATATACGACCCCTCAAATGGCTTTTTTGGGTACGGTAGAACGGACTTAGGTGTAATTAAAAAATGAGATTAAAGTTCTGTATACTGACGTTATAAAAAAAATTAATGTACAAATTAGTCATTCATAAAGTAATCATCACAAGTAACTAATCAATCATCATTATCCAAACTACATAACTAATATGATAAAAAAAACTTTACACATCTATGAAATGTTCCACAAACTTTAAAGCTCGAGTTAAAACACAAATTATCATATTACAAATAACCATCAAGGCTTATAATAGAGTATAGTAGTATTTAGAAACGGATTCGAAATTTTAAGTTTATAGATTCTAACACAAATATAGAATCCGAATCAAAGCTAATGATATAAATGGACACAACATGTGTGGGTTCAATTCCCAATCCTCACCCGTCCACTTTCTCGTTCCATGATCCCTCAATATAACAATATAAAAACTAAAAGATATATAACTCTTTGATCAAATATCATATTAACATAATATCATCAAGAAATTAAATAAGAAAGACATGAGTAAGACAATTTAAACCTGTCTAACGGGCTGGGCCGGGTCAACCCGGAACCGGCCCCCTCTCTCTAACCGGGTTACGGGCCGGTGACGGGCCGGTTTTGGCCTTAAACGGGCCGGGCCGGGCCGCACAGTAAAAAAAATAAAACCCACCCGGAACCGGCCCACTTAACCCAATCCGGTCAAACCCGCTAAAATCCGGTCAAACCCGGATAAAAACCGGTCAAATATACACTACATATACGCTATATACATAATCTATACATTAAATATACACTTCTATAGAAGATATATATAATGTATACATTAAATATACACTTCTATAGAAGATATATACACGTGTATACATTAAATATACACTTCTATAAAAGATATATACACATGTATACATTAAATATACACTTCTATAGAAGATATATACACGTGTATACATTAAATATACACTTCTATAAAAGATATATACACATGTATACATTAAATATACACTTCTATAGAAGATATATATAATGTATACATTAAATATACACTTCTATAGAAGATATATACACGTGTATACATTAAATATACACTTCTATAAAAGATATATACACATGTATACATTAAATATACACTTCTAATCTTCTATAAAAGATATATACACGTGTATACATTAAATATACACTTCTATATAAGATATTAAAACTTTAAATTGATAAAAAAAAAAAAAAAAAAACAACGACTAAGGAGTGAATGAATTTGTGGAATTTTATTGATTGCAAAATGATCCAAAATTTATAATTTACATGAATGAAAAATCTATAAATTATGCATCATTTTTTCCAACTCACTCATGTTAATATTAATTGGAATTTGCATAGGATAGTCGAATTCAACGGGGGCAAACCCATGCATTGGACTTGATTCTGTTGAGTTCTCCCGTGAAGTCATTATTTCTTCAAGTTTGAGGTCGTCGCTTGGCTCTGGTTCCATTCCTTGGTTTCTTCTTTCTGCTCTAATCCAATCTCTAAGGGAAACTAAAACATTCATTGCGTTGCTTCCCAATGAGTGTCGGTTGTCTCCAAGCTGCTGTCGTCCCTGACTGAAGGCGCTCTCTGATGCAACGGTTGACATTGGAACATTCAAGATATCTCTGGCTAATCTTGAAAGTACAGGATATTGTGATTCATTATTTCTCCACCAATCCAGCGAGTTGATCCGTCGTCTGCGATCCTCTGGTGGCGTCCGCAGATAATATTTCAGCTCTTCCCGATAAGTTGATGTGTAAGCTCTCTCATCCACACTGTTCCAACAAGTTAAATCATAAAACGAATCAGGAAAACCACTATGTGCCGACCTTTTAGAAGATGATGGCTCCTCGGGAGGATGAGGAGCGACAGTTGGACTGATATTTGTAGGTACGGCTGAATCAAATAAATCAGCATAGTGATTATATAATTTTTCTATATAATCTTTTGCATCAGCCGTAGCCGTCCACAAATCAGGCTGCTCTTGTTCAGACTCACGGTTAGTATTTATTTCTAAGTTAGCATAAATAAGAGTACTAAAGTGACACATATGATTAAATTTCATGCAAGGATTTAAAATAGCACCAACCAAGTAAATAGGGGGAATCGGGAAGAAATATTTTTTAAATTTCGTAAACATAGCGCCAACAGCTTCTTTATAACCTTCTTTATTTTTATATTGTTGGAGCAAACCAGAAATATCGGCTATATATGCCAAAATATTACAAACAGTAGGATAGTATGCACCGGAAAATTCAACCGTAGCTACATAAAATTTTTCTAAAAACTTAACAAGATCATTAATTATAACCCAATCAGAATTATGTAACATGCAATCAGCAGAATCAGCAAAAGAACCACAGTGTTGGTTAAAAGTTAGTGTAATAGGAATTCTATATTTATAACAAGTTTTTAAAAATTCATACGTAGAATTCCATCTAATATCAATTTCCTCAGGCATTAAAATCGGTGTAAGTCCATTTTCTTGACATTTAACTTTAAATTCTTTAATTCTCGCTCTACGATTATTTCCTTGAATGAAACCTACGGCAAGACGAATTTTTTCAATATAAACCTCAAAAAAGTCAAGACCATCTTTTACAATTAAATTATAGAGATGACATGCACACTTAATATGGAAAATTTCAGGAAAGGGTGGAGATAACGTAGATTTTATTTTTGTTATAGCATTCTTGTTGTTAGAAGCATTATCAAAAGCAATACATAAAATTTTATTTTCTATACCATAATATCCGGCAATTTTAATAATAGAATCAGAAATAAATTGTCCAGTATGTTTGCGATCTTCATCATATAAAAAAGCAAGAATACGTTTTTGCATTATGAAATTACTATCCATCCAATGACAAGTAACAGTTAAATAATCATTTTTATTAACAGCACGACCAAGATCAGAAGTTAGGGACAATCTACATTGAATATTTTTTAAGAATGTTGATAAATAAAAACAATATTGTGAATGGAGTTTAAAAATATCAGACCGACAAGTAGTTCTAGGAATACCATTAAACATAGGATTATAAATTGCTTGTATATAACGGATAAAAGCATCAGAAGAAGGAAAAGTAAAAGACAAACAACCCACAGCTACCATTTTAGCTATTTCTTTCCGGTCCCTCAATTTATTATACTTTTTCGCTACTTGACCGGTTGTTGGGTCCATTCTAGTTTGGGTTGACCCACCAACATCCCCACCACCTTTTGCAATATTTAACTCTCTTTTGTGATCTTCAGCTATATGTCTCATTAACGTACCCGTACCCCCTTGCTTACCGCCACTTCTATGCTTATATATTTGTTGACAAATATTGCACTGCACCTCAATATCTGATATACGTTCAAAAAATTGCCATGCAATACTAGTTCTTTTACGGGGTTTTGGGGCACTGGGAGGACGGGAAGGGAGATTAACTGATTCAGATCTAACGTTAGCATCTCCTACTGCGGGTGTTTCAGCAATATTTTCATCATCTTCGTCAACATTAACTGCATCTACTTCATTTTCTTCTTCTATACCGTAATTTTCTTGAAATTCTACATAATTCATATCGTGAGCACCTACACCTATTTCTTCCTCAAAAGGTGTACCAAGCGGTACCGGAGGCGAAGGCACACGGGTATATCTATTACTTGAACTACCTCTACCGCTAATAATTCGCTTTTTACTACCACTACCGCTTCCGGGACAAAAATTTTTAACACCTTTAGCAGCGAGGTTTTTTAATTTATCCATAATATAAATTAAATTAAACTAAAAATATTCAAAATACACAAATATAACAAAATTAAATATTAAACAATTAATACAATAAATAAAAATTAAACGTAAGAGATGGAACGACAATACCAAATTTTGGAAGTATCCGAAGATTGCGACTTTAGAAACTTCCGCTCTTACTTTGTAAACGAAAAAATAAAAAATTAAAGTGAACACTTTAAGAAATTAAATATATTGAATATTTGAGAATTGAGAATTGAGATTTGAGAGAGAATGAGATTTGAGAGATTGAAAAATTGTGTGAGAAATGATTTGAAGTTGTAGGGTATTTATAGATTTATTTTGAGGATTAAAAAATATTTTATATTTTTTTTTTATTTTTTTAATGAAATGGGCCCAAACTAGCCGTTTGGACCCAAAAACGGTAATATTACCGTTGGGCCAACGGCTAGTTTGGCCCAACAGATTTTTTATTTTTTTTTATTTTTTTTTTTTTATTTTTTTGGGTTACCGGGCCGGGCCGGGCCGGTTAACCGGTGGGCCTGGACCGGGTTGGTCCGGGCCGGGTTAACCGGGCCCAATTTTTTTAAAAAACCGGACCGGGACCCAGTACCCTAAAGCCCTAGGGCTTTCCGGGCCGGGTCAAACCGGTCCGGTTTAATGTTACGGGCCGGGTCGGGCCGGGCCGGGTCAGCCCGGCCCGTTTGACACCTTTAGAGTAAGTACCAACAAAATGAGGAGGCTAGGAGGATTCAAATCACTACACAGTTCATGAACAAGTTTTGTGAAATTTGGTCTTGTACGAACTTGATCCATTATTTTTTTTCTTATATCATCCTTTCTATGATTCAAAGCAAACCTGAACGGTTCCAAGCTTCATTTTTTATGAGCAATGAGAGGAAAAATCGAGACAAAACATAACACATAAAATTCAAAATTCTAATCCTATAACTCAAAAAATCATTATCGCTATACTTAATGTCTTTAGATACTTTGCAAAAATAAAAGACACATATTGTCGATCAAATACACTGATCCGTTTTATTGGTTAAAAAATGTACACAAAGAACAGAATACTTGAAGCTTAAAATTCTCTCATTTTTCACAATTAAAAACCTTCACGCCATATGAGTTCTTAATGCAAAAATGTGTGCTAATACAAATAATGAATCAGTTGTATAGATTTAAAAAGGATATTCAAAGTCATACCTAGTTGATCTCCGTATTTAGCCTTATCTAGCTGATCTTCGTATTTTTCTTCCACTTAGTGTTCCTTCAAAGTGGGTAAATTACACTTAAATTGTATCAATAAATGAAATTCACTACTAGAAAACTGTTTATTACCTGGGGATTTTACCTAGGGAATAACATTGCAGGAAATACATGTGGATTTACCTACGAAATTATTAAATTCGTCAATATTAAAATATATTACGTGCGAACTATATATGTGCAACAAATTCCGCAGATAAATTTGGCGTCATATTGCCAAATTTCTTACTTGCGACATTACTTGGGGAAATATATCGACGGGTATTTTATCTCTGGGTAAATCCGTAGGTATATGGACAAATATATATATTTTTTAAATCCGTAGAAAAATCCCCAGGTAATTTATCCTACGGATTACCTAGAGATATTTTGGTGGAAATTTATGTAATAAATTTTGTTACCTGGGAAATTATTTGGGGATTTTGTTCTGTGAATTTTGCTAGAAATTTATTCTTGGAGATTTACCGGCGAAATTATTACTTGCGACATTACCTGGGAAAATATATCAGCGAATATTTTATCTCTAGGTAAATCTGCAAGTGTATAAACAAATATATATATTTTTTAAATCAGTAGAAAAATCCCCAGGTAATTTATCCTACGGATTTACTTAGAGATATTTTGGTGAAAATTTATGTAATGGATTTTGTTACCTGAGAAATTATTTGGGGATTTTGTGCTGTGAATTTTGCTAGAAATTTATTCTTGGGGATTTACCAGCGAAATTATTACTTGCGACATTACCTGGGGAGATATATCGGCGGATATTTTATCTCTAGGTAAATCCGCAAGTATATAAACAAATACATATATTTTTTAAATCCATAAAAAAATCCCCAGGTAACTTATCCTACGAATTTACTTAGAGATATTTTGGTGGAAATTTATGTAATAAATTTTATTATCTGAAAAATTATGTGGGAATTTTATGCTGCGAATTTTGCTGGGGATTTATTCTTGGGGATTTACCTGCGAAATTATTGTGACATTACCTGGGGAAATATATCGGCGGGTATTTTATCTCTAGGTAAATCCGCAGGTATATGAAAAAATATATATATTTTTTAAATCCATAAAAAAATCCCCAGGTAATTTATCCTACGGATGTACTTGAAGATATTTTGGTGGAAATTTATGTAATTAATTTTATTACCTGGGAAATTATTTGGGGATTTTGTGCTGCGAATTTTGCTGGGGATTTATTCTTGGGGATTTACCTGCGAAATTATTACTTGCGACATTTCCTGGGGAAATATATCGGCGGGTATTTTATCTCTAGGTAAATCCGCAGGTATATGAAAAAATATATATTTTTTTTTAAATCCATAGAAAAATCTCCAGGTAATTTATCCTACGGATTTACTTAAAGATATTTTGGTGGAAATCTATCGGGGATTGTGTTGCTACAAATTTAGCTGAAATTATTTCTTGGGGATTTATGTAGGAATTTTGTGACTTGAAATTTTTAAATAGGAAAAGGATAAATTTGAAGAATAAAAAGTATAAAATAAAAAGAAATTAGACATTAAATCGGTGGATACGTATTATCAAGCAAATGATGCTCAAGAAATTAAAATTAGTTTATTGACATAGATGGTATCACACATGTATTATCAACAATTTTAAATTTTATATTAAAAATTTATAGGTGTTTATTTTGAATTATTGTTATCGTTGATTTTAAAGTAATATATTATGTGTCGTATTTTTATTTACAAAATTTATTCATAATTAATCTGAGAATAATTATATTATTTATTTTACTGTTATTATTGTTATTGTATTAATCCACAACCTTAGTCAATTTAATTTTTTCTAATCTATTTATTTTCTAGCCTGATTTTGCCAATTTATAACAATTTAACCTAATTTTATCCTATTTATTACAAACCTAGCCCAAATTGTGTTCAATTGAACTCAATTTCAAATTTCATTCAATTTTTTTAACCAAATTCCTAATCTTTAGATCTCAGTTGTTGACCAATATTTATTTATTATTATTATATTTAAACAGCAGTCTAATCTGAGAATAATTATCTTATTTATTTTACTATTATTATTATTGTATTAATCCGCAACCTTAGTCAATTTAATTTTTTCCAATTTATTTATTTTTTAGCCTGATTTTGTCAATTTATAACAATTTTAGCCTATTTTATTCAATTTATTACAAGCCTAGCCCAAATGTGTTCAATTGAACTCAATTTCAAATTTCATTCAATTTTTGTAACCAAATTCTTAATCTTTAGATCTCAGTTGTTGATCAATATTTATTGTTATTATTATTATTATTATTATTATTATTATTATTATTATTATTATATTGAATAGCAGTCTAAGTCGATTCAATTATCTTCTCAATTTTATTTAAATTCTAGCCACCCTTGTATCTAATTTATGTCAATTTTAATCGATTTTTGAATTCAATTTGGTTCATTTTAAACCAAATTTATATTAGTTCTTATTATTTTTCTCATTATTATTATGTTATTATTTCATTTATATCGAGTCTTAATATCCGTCGCTTTTTTTTATATTAATTTATAGTTACTATCTTTATTAAATTATTTCCGCAAGTATACATGCCCATAATTTACAAATTGTCTATTATTATTATTATTATTGCTGTTGTTGTTGTTGTTGTTGTTGTTGTTGTTGTTATTGTTGTTGTTACGTCTTTCCTACATTTATTAAATAGTAGTCTACTCAATTATTAAAAATAATAATTTTATTTATTTTTTTAATATTAATTTTATATAGTTATTATGTTTATTAAATATCAACCTAATTCAATTCAATTTTACTAATTTATTTAAATTCTAGCCATTTATACTAAAATTGTGTCAATTGAGTTTAATTTGACTCAATTGAAATTCCCAATTCTATTTTTTAACCCAATATCTAATCTCAATTTGACTCATTTCCTCAATTCTAGTCTCAACCGTTCATCATATTTGAACAACGGTCAATATTAAATCAATTTTCACTAATATTTTTTTTGAAATTGGACAACTTCAGACTATTTTTCTTGAACCGAGGGTTTAATGAAAACAACATATTTACCTCAATGGTACGGTCTGCGTATACTGTACCCTCGACAGACCCCAATTTGTGGTACTAAATCGAGTTAATTGTTGTATTCATTTTCTTGAAATCTCATAGAGAAAACAATCAAAAGATGTCACCTTGATTTAATATTAAATTATTATTATTATATTTATTCTCAATTTATTTCAAATTCATTATCGATTTTTATATAATATTTTCTATGTGACATACATAAATTTTGGGAAATATATATTCCGACTGCTATAGTGCTGACACCCAATTTTGACCTATCGATGCTCCTTTTAGAATGCTATTTTACCAAAATTATTAATTTTACGTATTATTTTGATATCAAATAAATATCGAAGTGTCGTAATCATGATTTCTAAATAGACAATTTATTTTTATCAAGTAATTTTATATTTTATGTAATTTAAATATAATATTTTGTTA
The DNA here is from genome assembly GCA_030864225.1 of Capsicum baccatum var. pendulum. Taxonomy (NCBI): domain Eukaryota; kingdom Viridiplantae; phylum Streptophyta; class Magnoliopsida; order Solanales; family Solanaceae; genus Capsicum; species Capsicum baccatum. The sequence goes on from CM061551.1 coordinate 73,411,838, forward strand.
ATATTTATCAAATTATTTTCACAAATATGCACATTCACAATTTACAAATACATAGATATCGACATCTTATTATTTTTTTTGTTTTTATTATTACGTCAGTAGTACATTTATTAAAATAGCAGCCCTAATTCAATTTAATTTCCCAATCTGTTTGATTCTTAGTCATTATTATTATTATTATTATTATTATTATTATTATTATTATCATAGTAATATTTATAACATTTATTAAAATAGCAGTCTGACTTAATTTAATTTATTTAAATTTTAGCTTGATTTTGTCAATTGATAACAATTTTAGCCTAATTTTATTCAGTTTATTACAATTCTAGCCAAATGGTATCTAATTAGACTCAATTTAAAATTTTCATCCAATTTTGATTATATTCTTAATAACTAGATCTCAGTCGTCGATCAAATTTGATCCAACGACTGAGATCACATTTCTCTTTGTCTTCCTTTTTAATCCAACAAAAACCCTACCCCTCCATTTACAAAGAAAACAACCGCACACCACCCTCCTTCTCTCTCTAACTTCTCTCTACTCTCTCTTTCTCAAAGAACAAAGGCCACCAAAGCTGCCGCCTCTTCCCCTTCCCAGCCGCTGCTCTACCGGCAAGCCACTAAAGCCGAATGCCGTTGGACACCAGCGACCAGCGATCAACCGTCATCCCCATCGGCTTGAGCCCACAGTTGTGCAAGTACTTTACTACGAGCAGCAACGTCTTTGCGATGTCATGGATGAGAGCCATCTTGTAGCAACTGAATCTCCAGCTCTTGTTCCTTCCAAAATGAATCATCCGTTCTCCACTGATATCCGCTCTGTTTTAGACGAGGTCTCTAGTCTAAAACGAGAAAATCAGGAGATGAAATTTGAGTTGCTGAAAATGAAGACGAAGCTGAAAGAGATTGAAAAAATGAATTAAAACAGCTTAGCTACAAGAAACCCTTTGGTCATCACTCGTCCATCTGCTGGTAAGCCCGAAATAAACCAAGATAGACGTCATTCCCTATAGTGATTTGAGCTATCTATATTTGCGTAATTGTCTAATATGGTATTGGATTCAAAATTTTAGTTTTTTAATTTAATCATGTCAAGTTTGTATGGCAAAGTATATATTTTCCAGAAATGTTATCTATAAAAGATTTGTAATCTTGATTTGTCTAATGTACCATGAATAAAGATTTGCAATCTTGAGATGTACGAGCAATAAAATATATTCTAGTCTCACTGTAAAAGTAGTTATGATTAATCATAACTATTAGGTAATTTAGCTTCTATGTTCGTGATTACTAAATTGAATTTTGTTAAACCATAGTAATGATACTAGTAGTATTAGGCCGAATACCATGTTCATGGTCTGTTATTCTGTGAATATGATCTCTACTTAAAAATATTTACTTGAATAAGTTTATTACGCGATTAGTGTTAACTGGCATTGTGACATGATGAGTTCACAATTTATTACCAAAGTTTGTGGGTTAATGCTGTTTGCGTTAGGTTTGATTTTACTTTTCACTGGTCATGTTGTGTCCAATCTTGAATTGTACTCTCATCGATTCACCAGAGATGCTTGGTTCTCTTCATGTTTGTGAGAGGGTATTCTTAGGGGAAACAGAGAGCAAGTAGCCAAGTAGAATGTACTCCCTAAATCTTGGAATGGATTGTTAGGTAGCACAGGGTGTTTAAAATTAGGGATTGCTCAGGGGCAGGAATTTATGTGTAGGTACTTGAAAGGTGAACTTTTTTTTTTAATTAAGTTTAGTTTGGCAACTTGTGAAGTGAATTAGTGACTTGAAATGTTTTAAGTGTAGGTACTTGATAGGTGAAGTTTTGTTTTGAATTTAGTAAGGTACATGGTCACTTGAGAAGTGAATTAGTGACTTCGATTTGTGTAAGTGTAGTTACTTGAAATGTGAACTTGTGTTTTGAATTTAGTAAAGTACATAATCACTTGAGAAGTGAATTAATAACTTGAAAATGTTTAAGTGTAGGTACTTGAAATGTGAATTTGTGTTTTGAATTTAGTAAAGTGTGGTCACTTGAGAAGTGAATTAGTGACTTGAAAATGTTTAAGTGTAGGTATTTGAAATGTGAACTTTTGTTTTGAATTTAGTAAAGTACATGGTCACTTGTGAAGTGAATTAGTTACTTGAAATGCTTAAGTGTAGGTACTTGAAATGTGATCCTTTGTTTTGAATTTAGTAAAGTACATGGTCACTTGAGAAGTGAATTAGCAACTTGAAAATGTTTTAAGTGTAGGTACTTGAAATGTGAACTTTTATTTTGAATTTTGTTTAGTTTGGTAACTTGTGAAGTGAATTAGTGACTTGAAAATGTTTCAAGTGTTGGTATTTGAAATGTGAACTTTTATTTTGAATTTAATTTAGTTTGGTAACTTATGAAGTGAATTAGCGACTTGAAGTGAAAACAGGAACAAGGACCTCATGTGGTCGGTTTTTGTGGTCGCGTTTCTTGTTTTTTCTAGTAGTGGAGTTACTTGAAAATATGGTTAAGTATATTGACTTGAAACGTGTACTAGTGACTTGAAAATTGTTAAAGTGTAGTTACTTGAAATGTGAATTAGTTACTTGAAAGTGGTTAAGTATATTTACTTGAAAATGGTTAAGTATATTACTTGAAATGTGAATTAATTATTTGAAAATGGTTAAGTGTAGTGATTTGAAATATGTACTAGTGAATTGAAAATGGTTAAGTGTAGTGACTTGAAATGTGAATTAGTTACTTGAAAATGGTCAAGTGTAGTGACTTGAAATGTGTTGTAGTGACTTGAAAAATGGTTAAGTATAGTTACTTGAAAATGCTAATATATACATACTTATATTTGTTGATTGTTATGATTTTATTTGATACTATATTATCATATAATTTATGCTAATAATATATTTTTAGCACTTTTTATGACCTGAATTAACATATTCTTATGCAGAATGAGTTTGAAAGAAAGAAACAAGAAATATTAGTTGCTCAAAGTGCATCAATTGTGGAAGGAGGATGAGAAAGGAATTAGACTTCTTGATGAAACATGTATATAAGAAATCATCTGCAAATGATTAACGTCCATCTCAAGAAGACAACCAAGCTTATGAGGATGAAAGTGATGGTGACTCTGACGACGTGAATGAAATTGATAATCCTGTTAACGTGAATGAAAGTGATCTGATCCTGATGGTTGGTAGTTTTATTGAGGATTCAAGTTTAAAATATTTTGTTTTGGACCATTTAAGAATCATACATTATTGATGTGGATGTTTAGAATTATGTATTTTTTGTTAGCTGTGAGGGTTTACATTAGATTTGTATTGAATGATGTTTTTGAGTATTATTGAAAGTTTTGAATAGATTTTTAATTAATTGTGAAATATTTTTAGCAATTTGCTTGTGAATTATTATTTGAAAATTTTTGTGGGGATGTATATGCTAAATATTTATGAATTTTTTTTTGAAAAAATTTGTTCTTGCGGATTTATTTGGAGTATTTCATACGAATTTTCTTGCGGAATAGTTTCATAAATATCTGCAAGAAATTTTACCAAATAATTCATGCAAAATTTTTATAGTTAATCGCAAATAAATTCGTAAATAATGTACCTGCGAATTTATTTTCGCAGCTAAATTACCTAGGGATTTACTTGGGAATCTTCGTAGGGAATAATTTGGAAATTTTTTCCTGAAAACCCGAAAGTAAAATCTTTTTTATCAAATTTTACCAAATAATTCATGCAAAATTTTGATATTTAATCGCAAATAAATCCGCAAATAACGTACCTACGGATTTATTTTCGCAGCTAAATTACCTAGGAATTTACTTGGGAATATTCGTGGGGAATAATTGATGATTTTTTTTTTGTGAAAATTCGTATGTAAAATCCGCAGGTAAAATCTGCAGATAAATCCGCAAATAACATACCTGCAGATTTATTTCGCAGGTAAATTACCTAGGGATTTTATAAATTCGTAGGTAATAATTACCTACGAAGATATTTCCTTTGGATTCTAATTGGTAAGAAAATCCGCAGGTAATCAAATTACCTGGAGATTTACCACATGAAAATCCCCAGGTAATAAGTAATTTTCTAGTAGTGATTGAGGTTGTTGTGAATTAAAATGTTTGTGTTGTACCATCGTTTGGGCTATGTAGTATATGAACTTGGATGTATCATGTCAAATAATAAATATACAAAAATTGTTGAATCTTCACAAATGCAGCATTAATTTGTTATACAAAAATTGTTGAATCTTCAAAAATGCAGCATTAATTCTGAATGCATTCACTATTCAGCTCACAAAGTTAGGGTCCGCCGAGTCTGATGCACCCCTCCATTTGAACTTTTCCTGTTCGCCAAGGGAAAGCATAGCCACAAGTGTTAAAGGACCAAACGATAGTGTGGTTTGCCCCACTACTCACAATACCCAAAAAAGTCACTAATCCTCTAGGGGTGGCTGCTTGCAATCCCAGAACAAGCCCTATTGCCGCTCACGTCCTTGCCTCTTGAACATGAAGTCACATACCCAGTGCTGAAATTACGCCCTTCATATTGAGAAATCAAACCCATAGCTATATCATCGCATTTTAAGAGAGTCAACCTATTGATGTTTCTTAGATAACATGAAAAATGATACTCCCGCATTAACAAACATAATCTCTTGGATAGCTTCTTGTTAAGATGTTTCTAACTCGTATTTGGCTAGTTGATATGTTGATGACCTCCAAGGCTCTAGTTGATATGTTGACGACATTCGAGGCTCCAGAGTTGAGATAGACAATCGGAGGATCAGATGATCCGCCGCATCTAATGTCAAATATAGAGTCTATAGAGCAACCAACATCTATATCTATCCTGAATGGGTAAGGAACGGTCAAGTTCCCGCATTTTGTTTGGCAATCAGGTTTAGCAATGTGGCTGGTCATGTTCCTGCTCTCTATTGACATCACTACTATATATTTGATGTCGTATTTTGAACTATAACACAACATTATAAAATCAACCCATTAAATCAAACTCCCTAATTAACACCAAAAGAACTTCAAATTGTGACAAGATCCTTAGAATCCAAACGTTACCTATTTTCGTTCTAGTCTGTGCAGCAACCAGCTTCTTCAAGTCACCAATGGTGTCATCTTCATTGCACTTCACCTTGACCAAAAGATTAAACTCTACTTAACACCAAAAGAACCTCAAATTATAAAAAAATTCTAATAATCCATGCACCTTCTTACAAATAGAGGCTGGACACCACCTCGATGCACTCCATCTTCACCTTCCAAATCGCTGTTGAACACCACCTCAATTTTCCATACTTAAGGATGCAAGAAAGCAAATCCTAAAACTTTTTTGTTTTTTTGTAAAGCTCGAAGCGCGTGTGTATATATATTGTATTGGTAATAAACAAAAATTTATTAACTATAATTCTAAAGTGCTAAAATTTACGTGAATATTCAAATGATATTGTTCGAAAAAAAATTTAAAATATACTTATTGTACGGTGAAAATTGAATTTCAACTCTTAATTAGAATTGCAATGTCGTCTAATTTTCATGGACTTTCCATATATATAACACATGGCCAAAGGTAAAGTCCCTTAATTTTCGAAACTCAATTCAATTTTAAATTGGACTTTAATGCAGTTAAATAACAATTAAATGAAAATAATTTGAGAAAAATAGTGAAAAGATGATTTTGTCTATTATAGAAACTTTTAATGAAGGATAAAAAATTTAAACAATATTTGTAAGACCTTTCATACTTTTAATACGTTAAGAGGTTAGAGAGAGAGATTTGGAAATGTTGTTTGAATTTTTTATCCTTTATTAAAAATCTCTGTTTCAGATAAAATTATTTTTTCACTTTTTTTAAAATAACAACAAAATCTTTCCCACGTAAAATAGGCTTAAATGAATTGGCGTGAAAACCTTTCCCAACTAAAATTGGCTTGGTCCAAAAATAACTTTTTCCACGCGTCCACAAAAGAAAAATTGAGAAAAAAAAAAAAATCTTTCCCAACCACAATTGGTTTGATCAAAAAAAAAAAAAAAAAACAACCAAATTCATTTTCGTCTAAATAAAAAGTTAACTATCGTTAGGATTTATATTGTTCTTATATATTATAAGTCGTTTTCATTGTGACGTTGAAAACTATATCCGCAGCTTTATACTATGTGTGATGCATATTAAGTAATAAATAAATTCTTTTTCAACCAGAAAAAGAAAACTATATTGTTGATTAACATGAAAAAAGGCGACTATAGAGTTTCAGAGGAAAAAAACAAAATCGATGCAAAGGAATTCTTTATAGTAGTATTGCTTTCAGACTTTCAGTAATATCACAATAAAGGCAGTAACTTTTTCCATTGAAGATTGATTTTCATTCTATGTATTTTTTTTATAATTCAATTTGTGAATATAAACTATGTAGTCGTTTCCTTTTAATTAATGCCTGAGTCACTTTGTGTGATATACTCTATTTAGTAGAAAGTGCTCAATTTTTCTCAAGGAACACTTTGGTTCTCCCTTTCCCGGAGGACCGAAACTCTTAAAAAAAGTTATATAACTTATGCTCCATTTTTTGGTTCTTTTTGTTAGTATACATTTTTCCATGACCACTTTGTCATTCTTCCTGGCATACTAGAAGAAGAAGCCCGCGCTAGTAGTAACCTAGCTATAATTTGTAACTCTAAAATTTGTATGTAGCAATTAGAATTACATCAGAGTTTTCTGCGTAAATCTAATTTTAATGTCCATATTAGTCTCGCTATAATGTCTGTTCGGAAAACTCAATTTTCAGAAATTGTGAAATATACAAAATATGAATTGAATGCAGGAATATTTCCCTCAGTGATGTTAATCGCCAACCCTTCAGTTATCGTTGTTTTTCCAACTCCAGCTTGACCAAGCAGAATAGGATTGTTTTTGGTTTGACGGCAAAGTATGTCGATGAGACTCTGAAGTTCAGCGTCCCTGCCAATTACTGGGTCTATAAGGCCCTCACTTGTACGGGAAGTAAGATCTACACAAAATTGCTTCGGAACATTTTTCTCTGCTGGAACCAAAACTCATTTGGGACAGTACGCCAAAAGAAACACTAACAAGAGAGTGAGAGGAACTGGGCATACCATTTGTTTCTTCAGCAGATCTGTAGATCGTTATTTTTCCAAGAAAGGATTTATCACGTACTGCCTCGGCTGCCAGATAATTTACATTTGCTCCCAACATCCTCATTATTGGGTAATGCCAACATCCTACCTATGGCATGATGGTAAAGCTTAATCTAACGCTCATCATTCATTACTTGCTTGCTCAATGAAAAAACCAGCAGTACATATGCCTCTTCATGTAATGGATGTCAACCAATTGATAAGAAGTTATCACCTAAAGAAATAAGGTGCTACATTATTTATCGCCATAAGTGATGTTGGAAGAAGGAACCTGAATTGCATGTTTATGCACTCTACAGTAAACAAAACGATTAAATTCCACATAGTTTAGACATTTATTTCAATTGAATGCTTCAGAGACAATGTAGTAGAATACTTAAGATAATTCAGCGATATTAACCAAATATTCCTTTAGTTAATGTATCAAAAAGAGTAAAAGTTGTCATATCATAACATGTTAACTTCCCGACAACTTATATGTTTTCAGAAAGTGTTTTCAAGTATGTTGGCTACATTAAAAGAGGATTGAGTGAAGCTCACAAATAGAACCATGTGCGTCCATGCATACTGAGCAAATCGACTTATATGTCTTCTTAAGTCTTATGATTTTAAAATGATTACAAGGGTGCTTTTGCGTCCACGAGTGTGACGTAATGATCAATGAAGAGGCATTTCACCCTTAACCGCAAGTAAATAATTTGAAAGATATAGTAGCTGCAGATAATAGAAACAGAAATGCTAAAAGACCATATGGTCAAACACAAGCGGGATCTCAAATGGACAAAGTTACAGATAGAAATCATTTTTTCTACTATGACAGAATTACTGGTTTTAAATTTGAGATTTAAGTGTTGGGTCAAGTGTTATAGTTTACAACCACGAAATGAAGATAATGTACATTCATCAAATAAAAGAACACATTAAAAAAGCAACACCACACTGAAAAATGATTCTATCAAGTAGATATTCATTCACTACCTAACTTGAAAATAAGCACAGGAAAACAAAAGAGAAAGTCAAAAGATTTTGGGAATACCCAGTTTATTCCCACAAAGTGAGGGAGGGTAAGGTGTACACAATTCATGCCACTACCTCAGATAAAGTAGAGAGGCTGTTTTAGATAGACCTGCAGTGAATGGGACTGGCGAGAAAATAATGACACAGAAGAGGTAATCTTTGAAGGATCACAACTAAGAAAAGGGATCCAGCTAAAGCATCCTAGAAAATAACAGTAGTGACTATTATCCAAAAAGACATCCTTCTTGTTTGACCATAAAATTGTAATAGGTAAGTGGAAGCATTACTCATAATGTAACAATCTGATATGCAACAGTTGAGATGGAAGCACAGAGCCAAGAAAAAAAAAGTATCTTAAGCAAAATCAAGGTGAAGGAGATAATAGCATATAACAAGCAATCTATATAAATAAAAAAGTACTTTTTAAGCCGGAACTAATATACACTGCATGTTCTTGACCAAAATATTCTCAGAACAATGAAAAGCTCAAGCACAAATCAAACTGACATTTTTACAAGGTGAAGACAAAAAATATTTTACTCAAGTGAAATAGGCTACCAAAATTATTTGCAATAAACAGTTAGTTACCTTGTCAAGAGTCTGAGTATTGAACACATATGTTGGAGGAGTAAATTATCGCTAATCGCTTATACCCGTCTGTCCTAATAGTGAGCTCCTTTCAATGCTGCAAACACCATCTTAGCGTAAGTCGCAATCAAGATATGTTACTGTAAAGGAGTAGAAGTTGATAGATTACCTTAGCAGGATGTCAATACGAAGCGCTAGAGTTGAGTCTTTCAAGTATCATTATATCAGCTGATGATGTTGATATAGTTTGTTGGAATAGTAGTAAATGATCAAGCTAATTTTCATGTTGGTTTAATAAGCATAGTTGAATATAAATAATGTTATAAATTTATAAGGACTTTTTGAATGATTTCATCATATACTATACTGTATGTAGATTGGTCATCATTACTGTCTACAGTGGGTGGTCGAACTAACATTTTTATGCAGTTTGCATTTTTGCTCTTGATAAAGCCACATACAATTGGCCATGTGAGAAAACTAACTCATGTAAATAAATTTTAACACAATTTAATGTTTGTCCTTGAACTTTATTTATCGTCATAGCAAAATATAAATGTACAGAAAATTGTATTCTTTTAAATGAGACATGCAATTTTTCGTCATCTGAAGATAATAATGGTATTCTAGGAATAAATATATGTGTATTTTTAAAATTACCATTGACAATTTTAGCACTTATAACACGCTTTTTAAAATCACAACATATCAATCATGTACCATTACACAAACCTTCACAAGAATTTAAGTTTCTTAACAATATAATTGATCAATTTTCTTTTAAAGTTAATTTGTAAGGAGGTAAACCAGGAGGATTTTTTGAATGTAAAAATCCTCAAACTGACTTTGATCATTTGGTTCAATAGTTTCATCAAGTACAACAAATATTTTAGCATCTTTAGAAAATTTGGCTATAAGTCTATCATTGAATTCATCAACAAAGTTATTTTTTGTTGTCAAGATAACACGAGAAGTCAAAAAAGCTGAATCACAAAAGGATGTATGAAAATCAGGATAGACTATTTTGAATAAAACATCTAGTGATTCTTTTTTGGTAGTGTAAGGAACAATGAAAGACCTTGGGATATTTATTTTGTTATCAATATTTGTTTTTTCTTTTTCATTTTCAATTCGCATGAGATACTCACAAAAAAAGGAATCAGTTTTTGCACACATATTTTCTGATAGTTGTAGTTTTTCAAGATGATTTCATATTTCTGAGTTCAATATGTTTTTCTGAATAAAATCTTTTTTTTTGCCACTACGAATAATAAGTAGAGTTTTTCTATAATCTCCTCCAAAGACAACTATTTTTTCACCAAACAACATATTTGAATCCATTATATCTTTCAGAAGAGAATCAAATGCTTCAATCATATTTTTTTTGCCATTGATATTTCATCCTATTTAATTAATTTTACATTGCAGATTAAAGATGCTAATGAACTTTGCTTGCTAATATTACGGGTGAACTTTTCATCAATATTAATTGAAATTTTAAAACGTGAATGAGTTGTTCATCCTCCTGAAAGGAGGGAAGCAGCAACACCAGAAGTTGTAGTTGCTAATGCTATAAATTTTGTAGATCTAACAGTTGCTATAAAGAATGCCCCCGATTTGTTAGTATATATTCTCTGAAGTATCTTGTCATATGCTATTTTTTGTTCCGCGTTTAATTTTTTGTGTAACAATAATTCTTGATTACTTACAATAATATTTCTTTCAAAATATACTTCTTTTGCTTCAATTGCTATTTTTGAGGATGTGATAGTTTCTAGAACAAGTTTGAACTCATTGATATCATGTCCCATAAAATGTACTATATCATTGATATGATTTAGAAAAATTAGGTGGATGTCTTTTGTCACAATATTTTTCATATTCCTAAAGTCTTCAGATATTAGATTTTTAAATTATTTTCATATTTTTTTTGAATTATTAGGACTACAATATATTAAAATAGTAGCAAATAAACATCTTAAACTATGAGGCATTTGATATCAAGTAGCTTCTAACATACAATCAATCAAGTTGTTATCACAATGTAATAATTCTTTTTTTTCTGCAGATTCTCTGAAAGTCTTGCAATATATTTCATTTACTTTAAGAAGATCATTGTATGATTGTGACCCTCTTACATTCATTAGTAATAATCTAAGATAAATTCTTTCTTCTTCTGTTGGATAACACGTAACGTCACGTCCAATAACTTTATCACGTATTCGCGGAGTCTACATTTTGTAGGTAGATGACCATACAAAGTGTTGAGGGAAATCTTTCTATAACAAATTAAGCTCTTTAGCATGTGTATTTATTTGGTTCATTAAGAAAAACTCAGTTAACATAGTTTTCTTAATCATAGATTTTTTGACAATGCTATCTATGATATCAGTTTTTCTAAAAAAGATAAATTATTGTCCGTCGAGATGTAACTAGAGACGGTAAACACTTGGAGTCATTTCACTGATAGAAAAGATAAATAAATGCCACATAGCCTCTGGTGGTGATACCCATCTAGCTGATTGATATTCTTTTATCTCATTTATTTTCATCTTTCTTTTCTCCTCATATAGGTGGAATGAAATTTTATCATGTCCTTTACAGATATATTTATATAGATATTTGACAACTTTAATGTCAGAGCAAACTTCGACGTTTATATGAAAATTATATTTACACAATAAATAAGAATTGTAAGAAACAACCCATGAGTTATCCAGTAAATGTTGTCTAACTTTCACAAATTTATCAGTATTTCGTCTTCTGTAAATAGGATATGCATTTTGCCTTTTGTTGTGTAGTCAATAAATCTTTTGGGATACTTGAATTTGCATTTTTCTTTTTTCTTCATACATGAATTCATAGGATTTAAATGACCACAAGATCCATGCATCATATGTTTGATGACAACTTTATATAAATAAGGATCTACTTTAGGATCAGGCAGCTCAGCACAAATAAATTTGTCATAGACCTCAGGTGTCAATAATTTGAAGTCATCAGTAAGAATAACAAAAAAATGAGCATGGGAAAGACCCCATTTTTGAAATTCTATAGTATACATACAAGTTGTAACTCTTCCAAATGTGTTTCTTTTGAGTATGTCAGTTTTCATTTCTTCTACCTTGACTTTGAATACGCTGCTAACTAAATCAGATCGATTTTGAGCTTCATCTGTTGACAATAAGTGTTTTTTAATTTTGGGCCAAGAGGGATTACATGTCATAGTAAAAAATATATTAGGCTTTTCAAAATGTTGCACTAATGCAATTGCGTTTATATAACGTCGTCGCATATCTCTTAGACCACTTGTAAAGCTCGGTGGAAGAAAGTTTTCTTTCTCTATCTTAGAAGCCTCTCTCTCACCAAGTCTAAGGATATTAACAATTCCCTGTAGTACATCAACTCAAAATAAATCTTGATTGAATAAGGCAAAATCTAATCTCTGAGTTTCTAATTTTACGTATTGATCAACAGAATATTGCTGAAATAGTCTCCCAGAATGTAAAATCATATTTTCCTCGTGGTCTCTCATTTGAAGCTTATAGCAATAGTATTCACGACATGAAATAGCATCCCTTTTTTGTTATTCCTTTTGCAGAACTTCAACTTCCATATCAAGTCCATCAATTGAACACATAGTAGATAAACTTGGAAGTTGTTCATTTCCATAACAAGTGCTTTTTCTCTTTTTCGATTTATTCTTTGATTTATTCTGGGGAGCTATAACCCTTTTAATACTACAATTCCATCCATTTTCACCATAGGAAAATAAAAGTGGATATTGCAAAGGGTCATAACAACTGTAGTAATAATTTACTAATTAATTTTGCTACTATGAGTGTTGTTGACACTTAATTTTGACTCTCCAAACTTAAAATTAACGCATTTAGACTTTCTGATCCTTAAATGGCACAAAATATAATTTTTCATATATTTTTTGTGAATTATTGATAATTATCATTATTTTAGAAATTTTTACCAACCTGTTGTCACATTTTAATTTTACATAATTTATTGATAATTATCTTCAATTTTATAAATTTTAAAATTTTTATCAATTTATTATTATTTTTAATTTTTTTTGCACAATCATTTGCATACGTACATAGTATAGCACTATAATTTTTTACGGCGCAGTATAATTTGAATTATTTATAGCATAATATTTTTTTTTCAAGATAATTATATCTTTTATTTGTTGTTTATTTTTTTTAATAATTATACATCGATATTCATATGTTTGTACATTATTTAATACGATCTATAAATATAAGTCAAATTAATTATTTTATTACACAGAGCAATAAATCAATAAAGTCAAGGTCTCGTTACTTCTTAAAACTTACACTTAAAATAACGGGTTAAAATTTTCATTCCTTAAATAAAATATCTTTATCTGTTGATTAAAAGAATAAATAAACTCAGTAGATAATATTTCAGGGACAAGAGAGGTTAATGTTTTATTTTTTGATTAGGGAGGTTCTTTTCTAATTATAAATAAGAAGGGGTGAGAAAATATTTTTAACAAATAATACCCACACACTTTTAACACACACAAACCCACACTTCTTCTCCTCTTCCTCACCAGGCCGCACTCCATTCTCTCTCATCCTCTCTCTAAGGTCGGCGATTCTGCCGCCGGTGGATGGCTGCTCCCGTAGCTCCACCACCCTTTTTTCTCCACGTTTCCGGAGACCCCCGCCTCCCTCTCCCTCTTTCCCGTCACCGGAGAGACCACTACCGGAGCCAGCCGCGACCACCCTCCTCCCTATCCGCCGCCAGCAACTCTAACCAACAACAAACAACTCCAAATCTGATCGAAAATCATGGCAACACGCCGTTGATGCCCAGATCTGGCCGGAGTTGACAATTTTCTGGCCGGATTCTATGAATGTTGATTTCTGGCTTTTCCTTTGGCTACTACTGCTACATCACATTATTATGTTTATCATTTGTTCCATTAATATTTTTGATTGACTTAATTTTCTCTAATTACGCTAGTAATTTTGCACGTATTTGGGTAATAGTTATGCCATTGTTTTTGTTTTGTTGTTAATTTGGCTCTTATTATTCTATTTTTTTTTTGAATTGCTTTAATTAGTTTTCTCTACTGATGAACTAACTTTTTATTAGAAAAAAAGGGATTAATCTTAACTAATTTATCATATTTTGGATGTTTTAAAATAAGTGGATCATTTAGTTTTTTTCAAATTTATCTTATGATTTGACAATCAATTAACTTTTAAAAAAATATTACAAGGTCAACTTTTATTTTTTGAATGAAAAATTATGTTAAATTTATGTCTTTAATATTTTTTTTTAATCTTTGTATTAAAAGTTAACAATTCATTTATTATAAAATGGATGAATATTAATTAAGCCAATAATAACTAATTGACCTTTTGGGTCTTCTATTTGAATTTGATAGTGTTATTGTTCTCTTTGATTTTGATTTAGTTTTTATGGGATTTTAATCTTGTGTTCGTATTTAATATAATATTAATATGTTATCTTTGAATGTTATTGTATTTAGCTCCTCCTGTTTGGTTAGCTACTAGTTTGTTTGTTATCTTGAGCGTTTGGGTGACTGCGATTCTTTTCTACTGTCCCTAATTTTTCTTTGATTTTTAGTGTTAATTAATGTTTGGCGGATGAAGAAATTTTTTGTCGATTTTTGAGGTCTGCATAAATAAAAAATGAATATTACTTATAAAAATAAGTAATAAAATAAATAAATTTGGGTGATGACGAAATTTTTATAACAACACAAAAAGTTTTATTATTCTATTTTGGCAAGACGATTTAGGACGACTAATAAATCAGCGATCACTTTGTAGCTATGACATATTTAAAATCTAATTTGAGCATCTTTTGATGAAAAATTATATTATATATATATATATATATATATGCACACATACGTTCTCAATTTATTTTGATAGTTGTTTATTTATTACTAACATTTTACTGCAAGTGTTTATATATGTTATTGAGAATATTTATCGGGAATAACATGCAAAGAAGATTTTAATTTTTATGTTTGTATTTTATATTCTTAAACTTGTACAAATAGCGATTATAGTGAAAATTTTATTTTTTGGGGCATTGGGTGGGGATATTTTTACTTACACAGTATCCATTGCACGTTTAGGTAAATTTAGGCCATCAATATTTATATTAAATTGATTTAGATATTTAATCAAATAATTTACACTTTTTACACTAAAAACATTATGTAATCTTTTCTTTAAAACAAGTTTTCTTTATTCGATTTAGTCTATTCTTTACATACATACACTAATATACTTTTGTTTATATATTACGACAACATACATATTATATTATTTAATGCATATATTTGTAATTACATACATTGATTTTTTCCTTTATCTTCTAATAAACTAAGTGTGGTCGGAAACCACATTGTGGATTCTGAAGGATACCGAATCCTTTCCCTTCAGAATATTTTAAACCCTTACCTAGAATCTAATTTGGTTCGTAGATTAACACACAAGTCATAGATGTTAATAAATAAATAGGTTTCCTTATTTTCCTTAAAAATTAGGTGGAGACTCTGCATAAATTAATTCTTTTTAGAGTCCATAATATCGTGCTCGTTTTGATCTTAGGTAAAAATAGGATATGACAAGTGTAAATTTGAATATGTGGTGTAGTAATATTATTATTTGTTTTCTGATTTAGCCATAATACTGCGACCTTTGATACATTCAGTAAGTTATATACTCGCTGATCTAACTTTGAGCCATAATTTAACATAATGTAAAATTTTTTCAGTTCTGGAACATGTATCAAAGATTTTTAGAAAATACAGTATGAGTTTACCTTCAGTATTTCTATTAACTTCTCAACAACTATTCCCATAGTATATCTGATGAAGTCATTCGATTCAACATTTCCATATATCATCATAAAAATATAGTTGCAAATTTTTCGATGATAGAGTTGATGGAATTAAATCACTAATGAAGTGGTACATTTGTCTTTGTACTTTAAACGTGTAAATTTCTTGATACCTTTTTGCTAGTGCTTTATCACCTTTCACCCTAAGCGATGTAAATGCGAACATGTTGTTGTACATTCTAAGGTAAGTATGAAAGTGCTCAGAATCTTCGATATTTTCTAAATAGATATTAAACAATTCATCAGAAAGAGATGAATTTGTTGTGCACAACAAGTGAAGACGGCTGATTTGTTGTTTGTCGACATCTAGTAACAGGAAGCAATATTTAATTGTATAAAAAATTGTGCAGGTAAAAAATACATTCCTTTTTTAACTAAGCAAAGCAAATAGTCAATTCTCCATGCCACAACTAATAGTTGCATTCAATTATTCGGTTCATAACTTGAGAATAAAAATTTTCATCCAAAAGACAAGAGAATTGAGTAACAAAAACCAACCCCATTTTAGAGGATTATTAAAACTTGAACCTCCAAAATATTTCTGACATTCCTTTAATGATAATTGTTCCTAGCTCTATCTGCTACTTAAAGTTTATGTACCTGTTTCCAATAATATAACCCCTATACTCGTCTCAGTTGATACTAAATGCTAGATAACATTAGTCACCAAAAGGGGATTCTTTCTTGTTAAGAACAATACTTGTAATATTACGAACTCACTCAACTGGCCTTACAAGTATTTATACCTTAAGCCATGTCCTAACAGGCTAATTTCCATCGTTGTCCATTGTTTTTCATCAAAAACTATGGCCTCCAGAAAACTATCATGAATCATATCTTTAACAACTTTTGTATATCGTATCATTATCTAGTATTTTATGATCTGGGGAATACCATACTTGGTTTATAGGAATTCGTAGACCGTTTAACCTATTTTAATAAAAGAAATCTGTGGGACTGTATTTGAGATTTTCACCAGATTTTGTATCTTAGTTATCTTTTATGCACAAAAAGTAATCTAAAAAAATCATCAAAAGTTGAAAACTTGAAGCTCCAAATTATCTGAAGATAAGAAATTTGAGTAATAAAACCAACCCCATTTTATAGAATTATTAAAAGGCGAACCTCCAAAATCACAAAAATGAAGAAATACCACAACGTGTACAACAAGCCTGTCTCACAGAATCATTAAATTAGTCTTTTCATAGTTAGCAAAACACAAACATTATATGAAATTCCAGTAAAACACAAATTCCTCAACATAAATCAAACAAAAAATCACATAAAAATAGTAGATGCGAAACAACACAAACAAACTAAGCAGTTACCTTACCAAAAAAGGCAAAATCGATGACACAAAAGGAAGAAGCAACAGAAAAAGATGGAGGACGACCAAATCGAAGAAACGACGGAGATCCCTTGTTGATGACGATGTAGAGAACATCTGTAACACAATATCTGACAATATACAGGCACACACGTAAGGCTTTTGTTGAGTTGAATGTTTTTTATCCTTAATGACCAATTTACCCCTGACAACTAAGCTGGTAGGACGATCCAGAGCTGTTTTACACGACTCTTCTATATATTAGAAATGAGTCAAAAATTTATATCGTAATTTTTTGTCACGATATACTATAAATCATGAGTTTTGATGTAGTATTATTTATTAAACGATTATATATTTATTTATTTATTCAATTTAATAAATTGTTATACTAAATAGATCATTGTCATATATGTGTCCTCAACTTATATTATATAGTAGATAATTTGGTGTATAGAGTTTCAGTTTATGCACAAAAAATTAAATCACCGGCTTTTATAAGTTAACATTATAGTTTACAATCGTAAATAAAAATTTAGACAAACTATCAGAACGATTATAACACGAGATTAAATGTATTTATCTTGATTATGAGAATGGTATGATTCTAACTTCTCGTGCTAGTGCATTTTGTATTTATTAAACAAGACCTAGTAGAGATAATTATTTTAGACTGACTGATAAAAACATATTCTCTAAATTGTTAAATGTACTTATTTTCTCATTATTGAATAACTGTTATAATCTGTATATATTATTATCACTAGGGTACGTATCCGCATGATGCACATATAATGTTAAAATTCTTTAAAATCATTTCATATTAAAATGTCTAGTTTAAATCATGTTAATCATATTACCTCAAAAAAGTTCAACTATAAAAAAGAAAATTATAGTTTGTCTACCTTCCACCGCAACCTCCACCTCCACCTCCATTTCCCCTCCTCCTCAATTTTTTTTTTTAAAATCTATCCTCGCCCTACACACCCTTCCACCCCCACCCACCCTCTCCCTCAACTCAATTCTCCCCTCCTCCCCCACCTCTAATTAAATTTATACAAAAAAATCATGTAATAACAAAAAAATATTTATTTTTTGATTATATTATTCATAATTTAGAGATATTAGATTGCTAATATCCTCTCTTTCCTCTCTAATCAATTCTATATCAGTAACACAATTATATAATTGCAATATTATATATATATATATATATATATATATATATATATATATATATAAAGACTGCGGTATTGATACAGCTAACATAAAAAAAAGTCGAAAGGTATATGCATAAACTCGACCATTTTATGAACATATTAGCATAAGAAAAGTCTGTTTTCATATCCGCTCTATACCTTCATACATATTATACAGTCAAAAAAGCGAAACAATCAATATAAGCTATTCTTTTCAACATAAAGGAAACAACTTTACATGCTAAAAATAAACATATTTGCCAACAATGAATTAAACAAAGCATAGGTACGTCTTTTAAGCAAAGATTGAAATTTTATCTATAATAATCAAAGAATGAAGTCAAGAAGGCGAAACAATCAATATTAATTATTCTTTTCAACATAAAGAAAACAACTTTACATGCAAAAAACAAACATATCCGCCAATGGTGAATTTAAACAAAGCACGAGTACATCTTTCAAACAAAGATTGAAACTTTATCCATAATAATCAAAGAATAAAGTCAAGAAGGAGAAACAATCAATATTAACTATTCTTTTCAACATAAAAGAAACAACTTTACATGCTAAAAACAAACATATACGCCAACAATGAATTTAAACAAAGCATGAGTACATATTTTAAACAAAGATCAAAACTTTATCCATAATAACCAAAGAATAAAGTCTAAGAAATACGTTCAACTACTACTAGCTCATTTTTATACCACGAGCATGAAAATAAACCATAATATCGATACCACAACGTCTTATGGACTTCAAGGTCATCTATAACAAACAAAATCACAGCTACAAACTACGAAGAAGAAGAAAATGATAATACAACTAAAAGGGAAAAGGCATGTTTACCTTTTTTGGGGAAGAAAAATGGGACTTCAAGCTTTTTTTGGAGTCTTGATCACCACCGGAAAGCAATCTTTCGAGAACCTCGATTAGACTACGGCTTGAAAATTTTTTCTAAAGAAAAGAAATTTAGCTATTTGCTCAAAAGTTCTTTCGACCAAAATAATGATAGTATCTATAGGAAAGGATGGGGATCCAATTCTATTAATCCACCAATGTAGGAGAAATTATTTAGGGGTATTTTTGGAATTTAAAAACTCAAGATAAGGTGAGGTAGAAGATAAGGTGGGCGAAATTGTACAATGGAGTATAATTTTTGAATTTTAAAAATTTAAATTTTGGGATTTGAATTTGATTTGGTGGGAATTGGGTAGAAATTATGAGAGTTTTGGAGAATTTAGGATTATTTAAAATATAACCCCAATTGGGATCTAAAATTTAGCTAAATTTATTTAATTTTGACAAAATTGAAAATCAATTGGTCAGTTGCATTGCAATTATGACCAATTTGATTTCCATTATGGCCAAATCTAATAGATTGGCTAAATTAAATTGAAATTCAATACAAATTAATACTTCCTTTAATCTTGAGCGTCTTGATTTAATAAAATCAAATAAATATTTCTCCAACTATATAAATGTTGACAATAAATTTTATTTAAATCAAGACTTTATCCGTTTAGATTAATTTTCAAGCTTAATCAGTAAAAGTTTAATTTTGATAAAAGTATTCATTTAAGTAACAAAATTATACGATTTCGCATATGTATATACAAAAACGTATAATCATCAATTAAATGAAAAAATCAACCTAAATAAATATTTTAGAGCGCATTTATTTGGATGAAATAAATATTTTAATTTTATTAAAAATTAAAGAAATCCAGAGTTAAATTTAGTCATGGGAGGATAAAATTAGGTGTCAAAAACTGCCCCTCCCTTTGGGTAGGGTGAATACAAGTAACCCTGAGCAAAGAGTGTTTGACATTTTTAATTTTTGTTCGACTATAAATTTTTTCTGAAAGAGATTAGTTTTCGTACGAGTTTCATAGAGTTATGACCGAACCCCGGTATCGAATTTCCTACATCTCTCAGGTTGCATGAGAATTCAGGCAACTTGTAGTTCATAAAGCTTGATTCTGAAGCACAATTTTCAAAGAATCCACAAGCTATCTCAATTTTTGAGTTTTTGATAAAATTGAAATGCTGGGGAATAAAGTGATTTGGGGAAAGGCTGGAATACAGTCGAGTTTTCAACATAGAGCCCAGCTTATATATCCTCGAGACTCAGGGAATCAGACTGCTTGTAGTTCGACTCAATTGGTAAAAAAGATAGTCTTTTATTTTAGATAATCTTTGGCTCGGAATAAGTGACAAGTCGTTCGAGTTACGAAAAGGAGGCTTGTAACGTTTTAACCATGAATGTGGGATCCTTCACATCCACAGGCAAGAATTTACCCAAGCATAATTTCCATAGCTCTAGATGTCCAATCACTCGATTGAAGAAAAAAGAAGGTTACCCTCAATATGAGTGTAGAAATATCCCGGAGGTGAAAATGAAATCAGAATACCCACATACCTTCTAATAGGGGTGTGATTTGAGGGTGATGACAGTCATCCTTTAGCTTGCGTCCAAAGAGTTTGACGTCCCTCTCATGACTACATCCTATTTTGTTGCTAAGAAAAGTTTCACATTGTACTGCGTCCTTTTTGGAGTCGTCCACACCTGTGGTTTTGACTTGAGAATTTCATCCTTTCGGATGCTATCGACAACATCTAAAAACAATGATTAGTCGTAAATATAGCATTACACTAACGTAACTTGGTGCAAACCTGTTTGAACATGATATGCTGAGATAGTTGATTAACCAATTTGCAACCCTGTGCTAAAAAAATACTATGCCACATTGAACGGGTGACAACCTAACATGTACCAGTCTTTTTCATCTATTTCTGTTGCTTTCTTACCCTTGTCTTTGATCAATCGCCCTATTAAGTCTATAATACCTTAGTCCTCATCACTTGCAATCTGGACTGGATTAAATATGGTCTTTTGTGGCTGCTGATTCATCTTATCTATATCTTCTCGGATTTGTCTAACTTCCTTAATCAATTTTGCAAATCTGGAATGGACATGGCATCCAGCTTCTTGTTGATTCGCTCCTCTATGTTGTCCATTCTTAGCTGGATGTTCCTGAAATAATGCGTCGCTTCCTTTACAATTCTTTCAATAAAGGGTTTGAAATTTGACATAGATAATTGTTTTTCAACCCTTTTCTATGCCCGGACTACCTTTGTGAAGTTCTTCTGGTTCAGCCTGTATTCTGAATATTGAGGCAGAACTGATGCAGAATCTGCAGTCCCACCCATGGGTATCGAAGCTGAACCTGCAGAGGTGGAAGGAAGCACGTACGTAGCAAGAGGTAATGGCATACCTGAAGGACCCTCTGATGATTTAGGAATTAGCGCCAATTAAGTTTGCTGAGATGGAGGCCTGTTGACTTGCATATCATACTTCGAGTCATCCCTTGTTTTTTCAATATCTTGCGTAGGCACTGCCTGAACCTTATTATCAAGTCCTCTAGTCAAAGGAACATTTGATTGCTTACACAACTCAGTGATAAGACATGGAAATGAAAGCGCAGTCGTGGTCTTATGATCTCAGAAGAATAACTCATCAGCAATAAGGTGGCCAAAATTTACTGTTAATCCCTCAATCAATGCAGCAACGATTACAGCTCTAGTGATCTCTAAACAGTCGTCACCTCCTATTGGCATTAGCCTCAGTCTCACAATTGCCCACTAGAACTTGGCCCTAAAGCTCAGGGATGACTTAGATATTCCTTCGCCCAGGTTATGTAACCACACAGGCTCTTCTTCGTCCATCAATACTCTGTCCAGCCACGGCCTTTGTGTCTTTGCTGTGAACAGTCGATGTTCCAAATTTGGGATTTCACCAGGTATCTGATATTCGGGCCCGAACAAGAATCTATTCAATGTATGCTCTGAGATATCTATGTCGACTCCATGAACAAGAATTGTATCAATCTTTATCATGTCGGTCGCTGACGTACCTAGGGGATAGTTCTTCTCCCACAAAGCCAAGTAATTGGCGAAAAGCTCACGTACAAAATTGGGTTGATAAGATCCGAGTGGCCTGCTCATCCATGCCAACTCATATTAATTAAATTGGCGCTCAAGTTGCGGATACTCGTGTAGTGTTGTTGTTATAATTTCATACTCCTAAAAAATAGGTCTCTTTGCATCCAGCCTATCTGTAGGTGCGAGTCCTTTGTAGAAATACTCTCGATCCCCTTCGACCTGCCATCTCATACCCTCCTACAGTTGCGGGTCCTTACGCCGAACCATGTTCGGTTCCTGTTCAAGAACCTCTGCTTGGGTAGGGTTAGATACTCTAACCCCTTCCTCAACCGGGTTCGTGCTAGAGATACTTCTGCCGCTGCTTTCACCCTCCACTTCAGATGAGGAGGATGAAGAAACCACCTGACGTCTATGTCAGGTGTTGTGATCTGGTGCGTCAGAACCTTGTGATGGATCTGGACTTGCTCTGTAATATCCCGTACTTTTCCCTAGCTAAAATCATCTTAAGAATGTTAAAAACCTACTTTGAAAGATGAATCCACTTTTGTACATATGGTATTTTTAAGATTTTCACTTTTTTCATGTGGAAATTGAATTAGCTTTCCAACAATACCAATTTCATCAAAATCTGACATTGGAGGAGAAAGTTATGGCCAAAATACACAGGCAGTAAATAGCCCAAGTGCAACGGTGAGGCCGATGGACCGTCGGACTAGCGACGGACCATTGCCCATGAACGCACACGACCGTCGCAGCGAGGCAGTGTGACTAACTTCTGCCTAGGAGCGACGGCCCAGGCCGATGGACCGATAGACCGTCGGACTAGCTATGGATCGTCGCACAGGCCATCGCAAGGGAAACAGTGAGGCCACCTTTTTTATAAGGTGCGAAGGGCAGGTTGACAGACCATTTAACTTGCGATGGACCTTCGCCTAGGTCGTCTCTACTTAGGCAGTATGCCCTTTTCTTTGTCCACGTACGACGGTCGAAATGATGTACCATCGCACGAGCTGTCGCAGGTCCCGATTCAGCAAATTAAAGACGTTTTAAAAGGGGATTTTTGGTATTTTACCACCCGTTTATGTACACAATTATATCCGACCAAAGCTCAAAAATTTATTATTCTTCTACCAAAACAAAATTAGTATTTTCTCTCTAACGTTAATCTCCAAGAACAAAATCCAAATCTTCTTCAAGAACTAAGAGATTCAAATTCTTCAAGTTCAAGAACTTCAAGAAAACTCAATCCAGGTATGCACAGTGTTCATTCATGGACTCCTTTCATCCATGAAGCCCAAGAATCTTTTTGCAAAGTTTAAGTTTATGGATTTCCTTTATGAATTTCATGATTGGGCTGCTATTGTTCATGTTGATACTGAGTAATTGAATTCTATTTCATGATTGGGTGATAAATTATATGTGGGTTTGATTAGTACAGATATAGATTCATGATAACCTATGCCTAAACCCTTGAATGATGAAATTAGGATTGAATCATAATGTTTTAATTATTGTAAAATGTTGTTTACACATACTATGCCTACCATGTGTTTGATTGAATGCCTAGATGAAGGAAAATGCCCAACTAGAATGATATCATGAAATCTCCATGTATGTACAAGTTTATGCAGATCACATATTTGATGAAATGCTTCTAAAAATGCATTATAGATTATGATGTGAGTCATGGATTCAAGAAAGTCATGCTTTGTCAGTTTCTTTCCATCGAGTCCTTAGGGTACTTATACCCAAAATATTAGTTATGTACCTAAAGCCAGGTCATGTTTTCACAATACTCTCAGTTAAGCTATGATCCTTAGACTTTAGACAGTCTTATGACTCAGGAAATCTCCATGATCTCATGAAATCAGTCAGTTGTCAGATATCAGTAGTATTCTGTCAGTCAACGGAATTTAGTAACTCAGTCCATATTTAGTTCAGTAAATCATATCCAGTGTCTATTCAGATGGGAGTAGAAAATAGCACCGAGTGAACCCAAGGATGGGTACTCACCTGTTACATAAGGGTGTGATTCTTAGAAGTAATCCTTACGCTCAAGAACTATATAGCCAACATAGGTTGAGACATCATAGCCTTCTATATGAGGGTAGATGAGGTGTCTTAACCTACTCTATGAGGGTTACCACCATTCTTACTAGAGTTACCTGTTATATTAGGGTTACTCACACGTTGTCCTTACCAATGGCGTGGTATTGACACCCTTCTAATCAAGGCACAGATTGGACCCCAATTCAGCTATAATACGTCATTTGGGGCATATCGGTTAGATGTATACCTTCCATAGTCTCAGTCTCAGTAAAATAACTCAGATAGTTCTTCAGAATTCAGGACTGTCAGATACAGTCAACTCAAATACAATACGAAACTCAGCTAGTTTCATCAGATTCAGGATTGTCAGATACAGTCACTTATGTTATCAGTTATTAGAATTCAGTCATTAATCATGTTAGTCATCAGTATACTCATGTTATCACGATTTCAGATATAGTTACTATGTATGTATGCATGTATTCTCACATTTATATTAGTCAGTTAACCAATATTGTTCATGCATATGAACCCCATGCATTTAGCCTACCTCACATGCATACCAATACATTCAAAGTACTAATGCATTTACGCTATGGTGACTTATACCATAGGTTCATAGACACGAGCTCCAGAGCATCAGTAGATTCCAGATATCAGCAGTCAGCGTTAGCAGTGAGTCCTCATCCTTCGAGGACATGATTATTTATCTATTATCTCATTAATTAGTTTATTAGTTAGAGTTAGTTGGGGACATGTCCCATCAACTCCTTACTCAGACAGTTCAGTCAGTTAGAGGCTTTTCAGACTATTATGTTCAGACAGTTATTTCTGTTGTTTTTGGTATTTCATATCCCTTTTAGATGTTATGTTTTACTTCATTTATGTGAACATTATGGCCTTTCAGTTCATATTTCTGCATTATTTAGTATATTATACAGAATACAAGTATAGATATCAGTCATGGGTTAGCTTGTGGTCCTTCGGAGTCATGAGCACCGTGTAGCATTTTGGGTACTAGACTCAGGTTGTTACATGCTCGTTGGCCTCTACCTCTGCCTATAGTTGGTGGTATTTTCTTACCCATAGTACCTGAAAGTGTAGCATTTATCTGTCCACAGACTCAAACCAGACAACAGTAAAAAAATTGACCAGCGACGGTTAGAGCGATGGTCCGTCGAACCTGCGATGGTCCGTCGACCCAAACCATCGGGGATATTCCAGTAAATCTATTTCTGAGAAAGTGGCAACGATTTCAGGCGACGGGTCATCGAGTATCCGATGGTCCATCGCACTAACCGTCGCCTGGCATTTTCAACTTCAAGCCTCATTTTGGCATTTTATCAAACACTTTGCATGCTCTTAATGTAAACACGATTCTCAGGGCATTTTCATCAATAATACATTACTAGTTTTTTATTTTCTTGATCTATAGGCTACTCAGAATTCACCCAGGATAAGGTTTGTCAGATTTCAACTCAGTTCAGACCACCATAGAATAACTCAAAATTAAAGAGGATGGTTTCAACATTGAAGCCTTCACATGATTTCATGGTTCTTATTGTTGAATAATATAGACAGTAATGGAGAGATCATACCTTAGCGTTGCAGCACTTGATCACTATTCTGACTTGCACTCTAAACACAGGACATAATATGATACCTTACTTTTGTGAGGAACTTTTGTTGCTTATGATTGAAAGAAAAAGAGGAGAAAAAGTTTAAATAGATGGAGGAAAGGAACAGGAGAAGTTTAAGAAGGTAATGGAAAGTCTAAAATACGTTGAATGCAGGGACACTAAATATTCTCAGGCACTTAAACCGCTGGGGCGTTATTTAACCACTTTTAATTATCCATTTAAACCCATTTAAATTGGATAAGAATGAAAAATCCGGTTATTTAAATTAATTTGACCTGACCCACTGAAATAGGGTCTCATACGACGGTTCCAGTGATGGTCCGTTGCATGTTCGATGATCCATCGATTAACCCATCGTCCTTTTCCAGTGAACTTACCTGGAGACATACTTGCGACGGTTGAGTCGACGATATGTCGAGTATGAAATGGTCCATCATTTAACGCATCACTACTCTTCTAGTAACTTGGTTTCTGGACTTTGTTGTGATGATTACCACGGCGGTCCGTCGGGTTACCCATCGATCACCCCAAACTTTCTCAACTTCTGTTTTCCTACACTGTTAGACCTGTGCACTTACACAAACCTTTTAGCTTGTACAAAATAATGAAATAACTTAAACTAATGCTTTACAACAACACACCATGGGTTGCCTCCCACTAGCGCCTGATTTATCATCGCGGCACGGCTCAGTTCTCTCGATTACTCAGACTTCATCGAGATAGATAGTATCAATACTACTTATAGAGTCCATTAGACCAATGTATAGTTTGACTCATTGCCCGTTGACCTTGAAGACACTTTCGTCTTCATGTTTGAGTTTCACTACTCTAGATGAGTAGACTTGGTTAACTCTAAATGGGCCAGACCATTTGGATTTAATCTTACCTGAAAAAAGCTTGAGTTGGTAGTTGAAGAGGAGCACCAAGTCACCTTTCTAAAAATCCCGCTTTTCAATTCTGCGATTATGGTACTTTTTCATTCTTTCTTTGTACAAGTTAGCTCTTTCATAAGCTCCAAGATGGAACTCATCCATCACATTTAGCTACCCCAGTCTTATATTCGTTGCCTCATTCCAGTTCAGATTAAGCCGCTTCAGTTCTCACAGTGCTTTAAGCTCCAGTTCAATCGGCAAGTGGCACGCCTTGCCATAAACCAATTGGTATGGTGACATGACAATTGGTGTCTTAAAAGCTGTTCTATATGCCCATAAGGCATCATCCAGCTTCCTAGGCCAATCTTTTCTGCTAGCATTTACAGTCTTGGCAAGGATAGCTTTGATTTCCCGATTAGAGATTTCCACCTACCCACTATTCTGTGGGTGGTATGGGGTAGCCACCTTATACTGTTTGACTCCACATTTTGCCAAGGTGGCTCTGAATATCTTATTGCAAAAGTGTGATCCTCCATCGCTTATGATGGTACGTGGTACCCCAAATCAAGAGAAGATATTTCTCTTTAAGAATGCAATAACTCACTTTCCTTCATTATCCGCTAAAGCCACGGCCTCAACCTATTTTGATACGTAGTCAATAATAACTAATATGTACTTCATCCCAAATGAGCTCACGAATGGCCCCATAAAATTAATGCCCCAAATATCAAATGATTCTACCTCCAATATTTTAGACATTCACATCTCATGGTGCTTTGAGATGGACCCTTTGCCTTTGATATTGGTCACATCTCTTCATGAACTCATAAGAATCCTTGAACAAGGAAGGACAATAGTAGCTGCTTTGGAGCACTTTTATGGCAGTCCGATCACCTGCATGGTGACCTCCAACTGGGGAAGCATGACTTGCTTCCAGTATAGTCAACATATCTACTTCTGGGACACACTATCTAATAATACTATCTGCACATCGCCAGAAAATATACGGCTCATCCCAGAAGTAATGGGTCACATCATGGAGAAACTTTTTCCTTTAATAAAAGAAAAGATTCTCTGGTATCACCTCGCTCACACATAATTTGCGAAATCAGCATACCAGGGTATTTTCTCATTAATAACAACCAATATTTTCTTATCCAAAAATGCACATTGATCTAAAATTCATCTCTAGCTGCTTGCTCTCCCTCAAGTCTAAATAGATGGTCTGCAACTTGGTTCTCACAGCCCTTACGATCTTTTACTTCAAAATTAAATTCTTGAAGTAGCGGCACTCATTTAATCAACCTTGGTTTTGTATCCTTTTTTGCCATCAAATATCTCAAAGTTGCATGGTCAGTGTGGACCACCACCTTGGTTCCTAGCAAATAAGCTCGGAACTTCTCAAAGGTATAGACTACTGCAAGAAGTTCCTGCTCTGTGATACTGTAGTTCTTTTGAGCTCCATTCAGCGCTTTACTAGCATAATAGATTGGATGAAACAATTTGTCTTTCTTTTGTCCCAACACAACTCCGAGGGCAACACCGCTTGCATCACACGTAATCTCAAATGGTTTTGACCAATCTAGTGTAACAATAATAAGAGCATCAACCAACTTCCCTTTAAGGCATTCAAATATCTTTAAGCAATCATTATCAAATAAGAATTTGACTTTCTTCTCCAAAAGTTTGCAAATGAGGTTTGCAATCTTTGAGAAGTCCTTTATAAACCTCCTATAAAAGCTAGCATGACCAAGAAAACTACGCATCCCTTTACTAAAATAGGATGTGGAAGCTTCTCTATAACCTCAACTTTAGCTCGATCAACTTCAAGCCCCTTTGCTGAAATTTTGTGTCCGAGAACGATACCCTCCTTCACCATGAAGTGACATTTCTCCCAATTAAACACAAGATTGAACTCTTTACAACGATGCGAGGACCTACTCAGGTTTACTAAACACAACTCAAATGAATCTCCTACCACAACAAAATCATCCATGAACACCTCTAAGGTGTCTTCAACTATATCTGAGAAAATAGACATCTTGCACCGTTGAAAGGTAGCGGGTGCATTACACAATCCAAACGGTATCCACTTAAATGCAAAAGTACCATATGGATAGGTGAATGTCATTTTCTCCTGATCCTCCAGGGCTATAGAAATCTGATTGTAACCAGAATAACCATCCAAGGAATAATACCAACCTCTTCCCGCCAACCGATCAAGCATCTAATCCATGAAAGGCATTGCGAAGTAGTCCTTCAATGTCCATGTGTTGAGTTTTCTGTAATTCATACACACCCTCCATCCAGTAACAGGCCTGAGTGGAATCAACTCATTTTTCTTGTTAGCCACCACTGTCATGCCTCCTTTCTTGGGCACACACTAAAAAGGACTTACCCACTTACTATCTGATATAGGTTATACCACTTCTGTATCTAGCCAATTGATGATTTCTTTCTTTACCACCTCTTACATAGATGGTTTAAAAGATATTAATGCTCAATAGTCGAGACACAATCCTCCTCTAGATGGATTTTATGTATGCATATACCAGGAGGAATACCGATAACGTCTGCAATCATCCAACCAATAGCCCTCTTATATCTCTTAAGAATAGAAATAAGGGTTTCCACCTGTTTCTCACCTAATTCAACTGCAATAATAATAGGTAGTGTATTTCCATTGCCCAGGAACACATACCTCAAATGACCCGACAACTCTTTCAGCTCAAAAGTAGGTGGCTCTTCAATAGATAGCTTGGCCAGTGGACTTTGATGATTTTTCAAGTCCAAATCCAGCTTCTTGGGTGCATAAGAATAAGAACCCATGCCTATCAAGGCACACACGGTCTCCTCATAATCTTCAATACCATCTTCATAAAAAATCATTAATACAGCAGCTAAAGTCTCCACAACAAATTTTTCCTCTATAGGTACTTCCTCCTCCTCCTCATAATGAACATCCACAATAGAAAATACGCTCATATCTTTATGTTATTTCATGGACTGTCATACATCGAATCAAACTAATTTATCATTCAGGCTGAATAGTAGCTCATTTTTCTTTAGATCAATAAGTACACTTGTGGTTGCAAGGAAAGGTCGACCCAAGATTATGGGCACCTCAAAGTTCACCTTACAATCCAAAATTATGAAATCCATAAGAAATATGAAACTGGCCACCTTAACTAATACGTCATATAGAATCCCCACAGCCTGCTTCATAGATCTGTCTGTCATAACTAATCTCATATTCGTGGGAGTAGGAGCACCCAAACCTAGTTTCTTCTACACAACCAGCGGCATCAAGTTTATATTAGCTCCCAAATCATATAGGGCTTTTGCGAAATTAAGAGGCCCAATATTGTACGAGATAGTAAATGCTCCTGGGTCTGCCTTGTTCTACACCAACGACCTTGTGGAAATAGCACCACAATGATAGAGATTGTCCACCATCTCATAACTAACTGTCCGTTTCTTCATACCAAGGTATTTTATGAGTTTTACGTACCTGGGCATTTGCTCCAATGCCTCCATCAATGGTAAATTAATTGTCAACTGCTTAAGCATGGCCATAAACTTGCCAAACTTTATGTCGTCGGCCTTTTTTTTTAATCTGATGGGGAAATGGAGGAGGTGGTTTTGGTAGTATAGTAACCACCACTTTAGTATTCTTTCCCTTGCTCTTCTCCAACTCATCACCCTGTTGATGGTTGGATGGTGTATTATCATAACTTCATCTAGTTTCTTAGACTCCACTGGATAATTTTTTTCATGCTTAATATTCTCTGCAGTCATAGCTTTGCCCACTGACGGGCCTGGTAATACCTTACCTTATAGTAATTGTCATGCATGAGCTATCATTTTGAGGATTTTGAACTGTATCACTTGGCAAAGTTCCGCTCTTTCTCTGATTCACTACTGCTGAGAGTTGGCTCATTTGTTGCTCTAACTGTTTGATAAAAGTAGAGTGTGAGTTTACCAGTTGGCTAATGGAAGACAAATCACTCTTTATAGTAGTCACCCCAGAGTTGGTAGTCTTAACTCCCTTTAATAATTTCTCCATCATGTCCTCCATGGATATTTTGCCAAAGTTAGTTGTAGCATGATCTCTGCTTCCAGTAGGTACATATAGTCCACTCCTATCATTTTTGCTTTTTTGGTTCCCTTGATCTCTATCCTTATAACCAGCTTTTTTGTAATAGTTCTGACCTTGATTTCCTTGGCTAGTGCCTTCAAAAACTTCCCTGATTATTTAGATAGTTCGCCTCTTCTTCCGAATTAGAGTTATCTCTTCCCTGGGATGCAACAGCTTTCACCTTTTTTGTTTTTTCTAGACAACAAATGCTAAGTCAGTAAATCCATCTGTGTCTTCAAGTGTGCCATGTCCTAGTCACGTTCCTCCTCCTTCTTGCGTTGCTCTACAATCATACCACCAGACACAATAGGGATTGCTACCATAAAATCCCTGGTATGCCAATCTCTACTTTGTTTGGTCATCTGATCAAGCATCTCTGAAGCCTCTGGAAAATTGAGGTCCACAAATGATCCTCCTATAGCATTATCCATAATTGGCTTTGTAATAGAGTTCAAAGACAGATAAAGAGTCTCCATAAAATGAATATCCATCATATTATGATTCGGTCATTGCATTAGCTTCTTTTTAAACCTCTCCCATGTCTCATGAAGAGCTTTAGTGGAAAGCTGTCGGAAGTTACTGATTTCATCTCTCAATTGTACCCTTCTGGAGGGTGGAAAAAACCTTTTTAGGAAATTCTCTTTCAACTGCCTCTAGTTGGTTATATAATTGAGAGTCGGTTGATTTAACCATAGCGTTGCCTCCTCAAACAGAGACAATGAAAAAAAATATAGGCAGATAGCATTCTGGCCAACTACTGGATAATCAAAAGACTTGCAAATAGTGACAAAATTCACCAAATGTATGTTTGGATCATCTCCAGGAAGACCACCGAACAACCCCTTAAGATGAAGGAGTTGAATCATCGTACTGTAATATTAAATTTAGCTCCTAGTACTAGAGATAGAGGAATGATAGATCTAGTTTCAACTTCTCCATCCATTCAATCTTCGTCATCGTTCAGATTAAACTGCACTGGTTAACGCTCTTGCCTTTCCCTAAAGGGGTGATTCCTATTTATATTATGATTTTCTGGTGAAGCCATATTCTCTGCACGCCTTGGGTTAATAGGATCTAACAAGTCATCATCCCCTAAATCATCATCATTAGGATTAGGATGACATGCCTGCTGGCCATCATTCTGTTGATTTAGTTGAACTGTGGCTAGAGCGGCTAGTCTTTCAGCATCTTGGGGGTCTGCCATTTTGCCAATTAACTGCGGTTCTGGATGTATTGGTAATAATGGTATACCCGATCTTCGTGTACTTGGCATACACAATAACTTTCTTGCACAGAACAAAAACAACAAACGAAAGTAAAATTTGGGAAACTTGACCAAAGGTCAATTAACAAACACAAACTTAATTGACAACTGTACTCCCTGGCAACGGCGCCAAAATTTGATACACTCAAATTACAACTTTCTTACGAAAGTGTAAGCGATCGCTGTCAAATATAGAACCCAACTGGGTTGGGTGTCGAATCCCACAGGGAATACTGTGTTCACTAAGTATTATGACTGTTATTAGATTGTTGATCTAAGGTTTCGGAGTAAAAAAGGGAGTTTTGATGTGTTAATAATGTTCTTTCGTTCTTGTATCACACAGTGGTGGCACTAATGAGAGTAAATGCAAGTGCAATTTCAATGAAAATGAGTTAACTAGAGTTATCCTCACCAAGATGTTCAAACAATTAGGGTTGTGAACTTGTTTTTGAATTCTAACTTATAATTTCAATTGCAAGAAGAATTGAATTCTAAGAACTACCCATTTGTTTCTCAACCTAATGGGTATTTTACCCTTTTTTTTCTTTCGAATTAAAAGGATCTATGTATCATTCAATAGAACTTCTCATGTACCCTTGACCCAAAGGGTAAACCTATAAATTTCATGTGAATCACCTCTTTTCCCAACATCCATTTTCTTGTCAGACAAATGGTGTTCATGGTCTCACTTATCAAGTTTGCAACCAAGAGATGTCATTATAATAAAGAGAGATTCATGCAATTTAGATGGATGTTAGAAATCAAATGAATTCACAACCCTAAACAGCTCTCTACATCAAGGCTCCCATAACCCTAGTTATGGGAGTTTGGCTACTCATCTCTATATAGGATATCAAGATTATATTGATGTTTATAAATGACTTCAAGAGAGTACTTACAAAATTTACAATATTATTCTTCTCAATCTTCAAATGAAAAAATAGAGAATAATAATTAGATCTTAATTTCTAGCTTCAAATCTCAATGAAAATTGTTACACAGCTCTCAACAGGGAAAAAAGTATGAAACTATGTCAAAAGATGCGGAATAAACCCTAATACTTAGTACTTATATGATTCCAGAGCTGGGGTTTTAAAATTCAAACTTAGAGTTGCCGCTTCAGGCTCGACGGGTCGAGCGACGGTTCATCACTAGGGCAATGGTCCATCGCCTAGACCGTCACTGGAGCTCCAGTAAATCCATCATCTACTTTTGGGCGATGAGTAGGGTGACAGTTCGTCGCGGGGCTAGCAATCCGTCGCATGACTTCCAGTGATTTTACATTCTGTCTCTTGGCCAATGTTTAGGCCGACGTTTCATCGTAGAGTTGACGGTCCATCGCCTGGACCATTGCAGGATGTCCAGAATTACTGTCTTCTATTTTTTGGGCGATGGTACTTCGCAAGGTAGACGGTCCGTCGCCTAAGCCGTCGCTGATCATTTTTCTTTTGTTTGGCCCCGTTTATCCTAGTTATTCTTCATACTCAGTTCTTATCTTTAAAACACTAAAGTACACTATTAAATACAATAATAGTTACTTGAAAACACATAATTATCCTAAGAAAAAAGCCTAAAATATTCAGTCAAAAGACGGAACATCAGTGAGACAACAAATGAAGCTTAGAAAAAACTGGAAAAAAATATCAAGTAAGTGACCGACTCAGACAAATGCAAATTTTGAATTTGAAAAAAAAATTGAATCTCTTTGGATGCAAGAGGATGAAACTATTGATAAGTATTCTGACAATATTTTTTTGATTGTTAATAAAATTTGATTGTTTGACGAGGATTTTAAAGATAACAAAATAGTAGAAAAAATTCTTGTGACAGTTCGGAGAGATTCGAGTCTAAAATCTCATATTTGAAAGAGTCTAAAGATTTATCTATTATCTCTGTTGAAGAACTAGTAAGTGATCTTCAAGAACAAGGTAAAGAAGAGCCTTTTGACAAGACAATGTTACTGAGGGTGACTTTTATGCACAAAATAGAAAAGAAAAAGGTAATTATTCTTTTTGCAGACACTGCAGAAGAAAATTCGGACAATTTCTGTTGTTGAATACCTGATACAATATGTGAAAATTTCAAACAAGCAGGTCATGTTACAAAAGTGTACAAGCTTAAAAACAATCCTCAAGCACATGTCGTGGAAGCAGAAATCGAGGAGGAACAACTTTTTTAAATCTGAGTAACCAAAGAAAAGGAGGAGGTTGAAAATTGCTTTTAGTTACTACACTAATTTTTAGCAAAACAAGTTATTTAATTTAGAATTAATTTGAATTTTGAATGTAAATGAGGTTGTTTGATTTGTTGAGACATTTTAGGCATTATGAATTCTTGCTGATTTTTCTATTGTAATGTGGTCATTTAAAGCCCCTTCAATGCTCAATAAAATTATTGAAAGTCATTGAAAGCTATTGAAGTCATTTTAATCATTGAGAGTCATTTTAATCCTTTTTTTTGCCCCATTTTTTTAAAACAAAAACCAATATGTAGGTGCTTGTAAATAATGTGGCAACTTTGCATTTCTATTTTCTTTTTATATTTCCTCTCCTCCAACTCCTAGATCATAAAACAAAAATAACAATATACTCAGTATATTTTCACAAAATGGGGTTTGGGGAGGGTAAAACATACGTGACCACCACTACCTTAGAGATGCGGTAGAGAGGTTTCCGAAAGACCTCCGACTCAAGACCAAAATAATCTAGAGGTCATAATATAAGCACAATAAAACAATAGGTAGAAACAAACATTAGATAATAACAAAAATAAGACTACAACAAAGTAGCACTACACTCAATCTACCTGAAACTTGAACCCCCAAGAGCATACATTCCAAAAATGAACATAGGTGCTCGTTCAGTATGCCTTAAACGTTGAAAAAAAATGGGCTAGAACCTATTGGTTCCATCAAGAAAAAATAACAAAAAGAAAACTTGTGACCTTCATGTTATTATCACGAGCTCTAACCAACTAAGCAAATGGGCCTTTATATCAATTTGCAGCTAACCACTAAAATAAATTGGTAAAAATTCACATATAGGTAAAGTATAAGACCTATAATTAACTTCCAAGTGAAAGTTTCAATAATTACAAATTATAGGCAAAAGTAGTTAATAGTTATTTGTATATATATAAGAATTATACAAATTAGAAGAAATATAACCTAACTGAAATAAGAGATAAAATAGAAAACTTGAAAGTAGTAAATTACCTTAAATTACTCCAACTTCCCACTGATTGCTCATCAATTAATGAGAATTAAAGCTCATTATCTACAAAAAAAATGGTTGTATTAAAGCTAAAAATATTTATTTTGGTAAGATTTGAGAGAAGAAAGAGGAGTTATTCAACAATAAATTTTAACAGGTATTTTCTCAATTTAAATTTCGTTTAAAAATTCTTGAAAGACGATTTTTTTGAAAATCAAAATAGTGTATTTACGCTTATATTTGTGTATTTATTGTTTTCGACTAAATTATATAAATTTCAATATGTTTTGATTCATTATTTTTCGTTAATGTATACACGATCTATACTGCAATTTTAATTTATGATCTAAAACACAAATTTTTACAATTTTTGAAACCTTATAATTGTTATTTTATTTTGAATTCATAGTTACTGACAATTTGTATACTGTATTTGTTTATAGAATTTTTGAAAAAAATATGGGGCAATTACCAATTATTCTGAAGCATTCAGGCATATGAAACTGTTATAATGAGTATGAACAGAATGAGTTGGACTCAATTGCAATTGAAGAAACAGAAAAATACGATGGTTTGATTCAATTGATTGGTAAACAACTTTGTATTGAGTAGAATTTAAAAACATTGAATTTGAATATAAAGTTGAATTTAGTAGTAAAAGAATGGAGATACGTAACGACATGGGGTTGACTGTTTATGTAATGGTACGGAAAGAAGAATAAAAATTCAGAAACTATCCATTATGTGTTTCTATGTATTATAAAATGATGGAAAATGAGAGCTCTTTCTTGAATGTTGAATGCCAAATTTCTGTTGTTGATGAGAAAAAAGGAAATTCTGGAGATAATGGTTCATTGGTTGAAGTTTTTGATATAAATAGACTTGGTCAGACAATTATTTCTGATCTAAATCATAATGATGTGTTCGTTGGTCAAGTTTATAAGGACAAAGACACTTAAAAGTCGGTGATGAGTCTTTATGCAATCAGAAATAGATTCCAATTCAAAATGATACAATCAAAAGCAGTTGGGTAAGTGTATTTATCGTATTAAAGCATTTGTGTTTTCATACTGTACATGATTTTGTCTTTTGATAAAAATGTATTTATGTATATATAATATGGATAAATTTATTAAGTTTATTCATATTATTGTCTAACTAGATACATACAGTTGTTATTATATGTTTCTATTCATACAGAATTTGGTAAACAAAATTGTATAAGTTAGCAAATCAGTTTTGAAGTTTTTTAAAATACAATTTTTTTTTTGTATAAATTACTAATAGATAACTTTTACATCACAGGTATAATAGGTCAGCTTACTAAATCTATTAATTGTAAAGCACTCACTCTAATCCCAAAAGTGCCAGCTCTTGTCACAATCAAAGACTTTAGACCAATTGCATGTTGCACAGTCCTATACAAGATAATTGCCAAGGTACTCGCTGCTAGATTACAACAGATCATGCCTACCATTATTTGTGAAGATCAATCAGGTTTCATTCCTGGGAGAAAGATCGGTGACAATGTTATTTTGGCTCAAGAGTTGGTCAAAGCTTACACTAGGAAACATTTATCAGCCAGATGTATGATCAAGATTGACCTACAAAAGGCATATGATTCTGTTGAGTGGATTTTCTTGTAATAGGTAATGCTAGAACTTGAGTTTCCTATAAGATTTATCAACTGGATAATGTAATATCTGAAAACTGTCAATTATACCATTCTGTGTAATGGAGATACCACTGAACCTTTTAACGCTGCAAAGGGCCTGCGACAAGGTGATCCAATCTCACCCTTCTTATTTTCTAAAATTTTGGAACACATGAGTAGGTGCCTTAACAACCTGAAAATGTCAGCTGAGTTCAAGTTCTATCCTAGATGTGCAAAACTGTAGAATAAACATCTTTGCTTCACTGATGACTTACTACTCTTTTCTAGAGGAGACTTTGAGTCGGTTTCTACAAACCTCACCTTCTCCAAAGCTTTTGGTCTTCAGCCGAACATAGGAAAGAGCTCGGTTTACTTTGGTGGGGTCCCACAATAAGAGAAAGATAGAATTCTTCAACACCTTGGTTTTATTTATGGAGAACACCCTTTTAAGTATTTTGGCATTCCTCTTTACACAAAAAAACTATCACTTTTGCAATGACAACCTCTTATTGAAAGAATTATCACTAGAATTTCTTCTTGGACAGTGAAGAAACTATCCTACGCAGGGAGAATTCAATTGATTCAATCAGTGGTGTTTGGTATGGAGGCCTATTAGACGTAACTGTTTACGATTCCTGCCAAAGTTCTCAAAGTGATTGATGCATATTGTCGGAGTTATATGTGGTCTGGGGCAAGCACGATCACTAGAAAGGCATTAGTAGCCTAGAATAAGGTATGCTCACCTACTGCCATAGGAGGACTAAACTTGATTAACTTGAGATTATGGAACAAAGATGCTATTGCAAAAATATGTTGGGATATAGCCAATAAAGCAGACAAATTATGGGTGAGATGGGTTCATACATACTGTATAAAATAAAGACTTTTCAATGAGATTCGTATACCTCAACAGGCATCTTGGATGATTAAACAAATCATATCTGCTAGAGACACTCTTGCTTTAGTCTATCAGGCTTCAACTTTCTTTCATAGTCTCATTAAACAGTTCTACCATGCTCTTCTTCCTGCTGAACCACTTACGCCTTGGAAATTCTTGATGTTTGAGAATAATGCACGATCAAAGGCAAAATTTACTATGTGGCTTCACTTTCATGGGAATTTACTAACTATGGACAGACTTCTTAGATGGGGTCTTAAACTTTTCCCTACCTGTGTTCTATGTCTGATGCAAGATGAAACTAGAGACCATCTTTTCCTTTTTTGTCCTTTTGTACAGACCCTCTGGACTCGGATGCTTCACTGGATACATAAAGATGCTATCACTGCAAGCACATAGGAGGACTATACAATATGGGTCGTAAAGAATGCTAAAGAAAGATCATAAGGATCAAGAATCTTCAAACTTGTATTTGCTGAATGTGTACACGCTCTCTGGATTGAAAGAAACCAAAGAATATTTGAGGAAAAATGGAGGACATGTGACATCCTTGAAAAAGAATTATCTTACACCTGCATTACAAACCAACAATCAGTAATCTTCTGCATAATTATCATTTCTAGCTAGCTTGACTATTATCTCAAGTGGTCTTTTGTTCCCTTCTAGTTGATAGATTAGGATCCTTGTCTTTCCCTTTTTTGTGAGTATAGCTAGTGATCTTGTTAAGATGTGCTTTGATCTATAATGGTTACTTTGGTGGTTAGTAAAATCATGTTAGTTACCAAAAAAAAAAGATTCATCGATTTTGTCAGGAGCATACTTATCCTTTAAAGGATCGGGTGTACGAGCAGAAACATGTTAGTAGTGGATTGATTGGCGGCATTGTGAAGCAAAAGTTATCCAACCATAAAAGAATGTATACAGCGAAACACATACAGGATTTTTTTATGACTTGTGACTGATTGTAGTTCGAATAATGATCAATA
This sequence comes from Capsicum baccatum var. pendulum, assembly GCA_030864225.1. NCBI lineage: Eukaryota > Viridiplantae > Streptophyta > Magnoliopsida > Solanales > Solanaceae > Capsicum > Capsicum baccatum. The sequence continues at coordinate 73,450,729 of CM061551.1, forward strand.
ACATGACGCATTTTGTTATATACTTTGTTTTCATATTAAATTGAAATTGTAAGTTTTCACACTATATACTTTGTTATATACTTTGTTTTCATGTTATATATTGATTGTAAGTTTGCATACATATTTCACTTTACATTAGAACTGTATCAATATGCAGCCTAATATAATAATTTATCGATTCTAACTATCCTGATGTTTAACATATTATATGCATATGTATTTTTATTTACTTAAAATGTATATATACATATATTTATACCTATACAATTTTCAAATTGTATATGTTTCAAATTAAATTATATAAAACGTAATTATTTAATAATATGAGTAATACATTTATATGAATATATGTATTTTCAGTTAAATTAACGTATACCAAAAGATGTCAGTTGTATATATGTATGTATGTATGTATATATGTAGGAATATCAGTTGATAAGTATATATGTATATAAATATATTTATATAACTGTATACATTTTAATATATTCATGTTTAACTTTTATTTGAATAGATCCAAATGTATAAATAAAACATTAGTAATGCAGTTGTTAACTATATATATAGTTTAATGTAATATGCAGTTGGTTTTAACGCTCATTTAATATATCATATGGATATATGTATATTTATGTATGTATACCATATTCTACAAGATAGTATATGTGTCAAAATAAATGTCAGTCACAACATAAGAGATTAAATTTGTGCATTTAAAAACATGGTATTAACCCATAGATAATAATTGAAAAGATTGGTAATATACCATCATGAATTGTTTTATTAACCTATAGATATACAAAGTTTTATATTAAAAAAAATTGTAATAAATGTATAATTATAAACAAACACTAATTAGTCAATAGAGATTTCAATTGCTAAAACGGCAAAGACTATTGTAAATACGTATTACATGGCTCATCTATGAGACATTCAATTACTTAATACATACACATTATTATGTGTACTATTAGTATTCTTTAGACAACACACTTATAACAAAAACTAGTTTAGCAGTGAAAAAAAAATATGTCATTGGACAATTTCCAACAAAATGGAATATCATATTTGATATTAGAATTAAACAAAAAAGAATTGAATATCAGTTTGTATTTTCAACTAAAACCAATAAAATGGAGGAACATATGTACTGTCTAAGGAATAATAATCATGTCACTACTCTTACACTCAAATTGAGGCCTCACTGGCTTATCCAGACTCTTATCATCATTAACTGCGCCAATCTCATTCTTCTGAGTCCCATGCTTCCATAGAAGAGCAACATAACGAGTACGAAAAGTTTTTGCATCAAAATATCTAGGTGGTATACCTTTTTCATGACTAACATACTTTGCATATGTAACAATAAAGACTCCACACAACAAGCAACATGTGGGGACTTCTTAGAAAGATCTATGATGACAAAGCTACTATCCTGTTGAACTAAAAAAAACATAAATGATCAATCAAAAAAATACAAATGATCAAGAAAAAAGTTATAAAATATATATAAACTAATTTTCAACTCAAGGGACATAGTGCACCTAAACAATTGGGACTGAACCCATGATTCCAACATAGTAGAGTATTGACCAAAGCATGTTCCCATAAATCTTCTAAGCTAAACAACATATAGCTTTTGTTTTAAAGTATCAAATATCTTCATCTCCACATAACACGAAACGTGCGGGGACTTCTTAGGAAGATCTGTGATGACAAAACTACTATCCTGTTTAACCAAAAAAACACAAATGATCAACCACAAAAATACAAATGATCACAAAAAAATTATCAAATGTATATAAAGCCTCATCCATAAACTAATTGTATACAACTACATATCATAAAACAAATAAAAATCTTTTATGCTAACCGAATTAAATATATGTATAACTTTATGTATATATATATATGTATATATGTATATGTATATTTCTACATACATAATTATATTTACATAAGTATAACTGTATGATATTGATATATGTATATATCTTTACACCGAATACAATCGTACAAATACAAAACTTTAATATTATGAGATTCTACACAACTAAACTACAAAAAAGTCTAATTGATAAATATACAAAAATACCTTATGTTGAATCTCAACATCGTTAGTCTCCGCTTTGCATTGATAAAGCTTGAAACATTTTGTTCTTTCATTATTGCTAGAATTTGCCATTTCTTTTTCATCGTCTTTTGATTGACAATCTATCATGTTATTTTAAATTTTAACATGGTCATTGTCACTTTTCCTCTAAACATTCTTCTTCCAATTCTGCTATAAAACCTGCATTGTCACTGTCCAATTGAGAAACTCTCAAATCAAACGATGGAGTACCACAATTAGTCTTATCTATATGTTCAATACCTCTTGTTACTCTCCTTAAAAAGGTTTCCCCATCCATTTAAAAACTAGAAATTGATTACTTGCACACCTAATTAACACTGCATATATATGAAAAATTGAATAAAATTAGTGGATAGTTTAGAGAATAACTTAAAAAAATAAGGAAGAACAAACATATATATCCGTAAAGATATAAAATTTACCGCAAAAAATCTTTAAATAAAATTTATGCGAGTTTATAGGGATTAAAAAAGCTTCAACGTAATCTCCAATGGACAAAAATCAGCTAATCTGTAGGTGAAGAACACAATATTTAAGAAATTTTGGGAGAAGAAATAGGAAGAAATATATTCTATGATATTTTAATTGAAAGAAGTTTGAGATTAGCACAATCTCTTTAGCATAAAAACACACATATTACTCCAATCAGGTAAGAGTGAGAATAAAATATTAATTATGAGACAAAAATTAATTTTTCTTTGTTATATACATTAGAAATTATATTTGTATAAATAGGCCCACATAAAACTAAATTTTAACTAACAATTACCTACAAATTGTAATTATTTAAAACATTATCCATACTATGTAATTATAAAAGATTTTTACCTATAAAATATAATTTTTCCTTTAAAAATTTGCTCTCTCTTTAACAAATTTTCTTTACAAAATTCAAAACTTCTTTAAGATATATTTTCGTAAAAATATTAATTCTAAACCACAAAGTAAAGGGTTGTTGTAAATGAAACTGAAATGCATTGATAAATAAAAGTATAAACATATACACTTTGGCCAAAGAGAAATTGTAAAACTTAATTGCATCAACCCTGACGAACCCTTAACTCCACAAAGTGTATGACCAATGTAAAATCTTCTTAGAAAAGAGGATGTTGATATTGACCATCGTCTTCTGGTTTTGGAACGTATGAAACTATTAAGGGAATATGTTTGGATGTCTGTAGCTTCAACATAGGCATCAAGTTCTCTATGGTAATGAGCAATATCATTACTGGGACTAACAGACCTCAGAGCATTCTTCTTCAGGAGAGATCATCAGTTGCAATTGAGTTGTATTATTAACTTGGCTGATGTAGTGCTCCTTCCCATTTCAAATACTTCTTAACTGATTAGATGGAACTACAGTAGCAACATTGTATCGTCCTGTCTCTTGAGCGAACAATTTCATAGTTTTCTTATTTTCTTGAAACTGATTGAGCAAACAATTTCATAGTTTGCTGATTTTGTATTGGGAAATAATAATCAAGATGTTGGGTAACAAAATTATACCCGACATGAGATGAATTGAAGCTCTTCGTAATGTGACATACAACAAAGTAGTCGTGTCAAATTTGACGACATTTTGTTAATGCCGCTAAAGTTTGATTAGTAAGGTGATATTCTTTCATATTTCAGACATGAATTCCTTTGTCAAAACAAAAAGGTTTACTATTGTCGAGTCCTTTTCAAGAGCCTCCACCACCAACAATTTTCCTGTTGACATTCTTATTGTTGCCTATTTTTCTTTTCTTTAGCGGAGTAAAGATATAGTTAACAATAGTGGTCGTAGTGTCAAATAATTGAGAAGGCTTGTTATTGCCATACAAGGCAACAATTATAAATTGGTGGGATTGAATAGGGACACCACAAAGAAACTTGAGTAGATACATCATCAGTTAATCATCACCAAAATATCACAAACAAAACAAGAAACAGAGTGTACTACATATATATAGTGAGTTCGTGCAAAACAAGAAACTTCAAGTTTCCAAGTTTATGCAGATTTAGGATTGGAAATAAAGCATAATTGGTAATGGCATTCATCTTCATTTGATTCATACAGAGTATTATTCTAAAGTACAACTTAATTGAAATGACTTTATCTATATGTCTAATCTTTAAACTCGAATCTTCAGTCTTAGAATGTTGTTTAAACTTTTTGTCCTTCATTAAAGGGACTCTACTTTATAGAAAATCATCTTTTCACATTTTTTTCTAATTAATTGTCATTAAATTATTATTCTAGTATTTAATATTTCAAATTAATCAAAGTCCTTTTTTGATCTAGGTAAGAAATTATACTGCTAATATTTGATAAGAAAAAGAATATATGTGGTAAGAAATATTAGGAGAATTAATATTTAACGAATTCTAGAATACATGGTAAGAAAAGTTCAAATTTAACGTTAATTATTAGAAACTAAAGTTGTTTAATTTTCAGTTTATTATAAAACAAGAAAGAATAGAGAGAGCAATTCTTATTTCTTCTCTTGAGGGATGAATTATAATGAGGGAAAACTCCTTTATTTATAGGGGAAAACTAGCCTTGGGATTTGTAACTTTTCCATAAATAAACATACACATTATATGGGAAAGTAGGTATTCACTATATATGGTAAAGCAGACATTCACTATATATGATACATTTATAACACTCCCCCTTGAATGTCTAATTGATAGATAATACGCATATATGCTACCTCATTAAAAACCTTACAAGAAAAACCCAGTGGGATAAAACCTCATAAGGGAAAAAGAGTACAGCGCGTATTAACTTCCTCTTATGAGAACATCCTTGAACCTTTGCATTTCGATCTTGTGCACCATCTTCTTAAAAGTTACAGTTGGAAAAGACTTGGTGAATAGATCAGCTACATTGTCACTTGAGCAAATCTGTTGCACATTAATATCACCATTTTTTTGGAGCTCCTGTGTATAGAAGAGTTTTGGCGAAATGTGCTTCGTTCTATCTCCTTTTATAAATCCTCCCTTAAGTTGTACTATGCATGTTGCATTATCTTTATATAAAATTACGGGTATTTTGTCATATTTCAAGCCATATTTTTCTCAAATGAGATGTATTATGGACCTCAACCACACACACTCTCGGCTTGCTTCATGAATAGCTATAATCTCAGCGTGATTCAATGAAGTGGCTATGATAGACTACTTTGTTAATCTCCAAAATATGGCAGTACCCCCATATATGAACACATAGCCTGTTTGAGACTGAGCTTAATGTGGGTCAGATAAGTACCCAACATCAGCATAGCCAACAAGATCAGAATTGCAATCTTTAAAATAAAATAAGCCCATATCAGTAGTCTATTTAGATACCGTAATATGTGTTTGATCCCATTCCAATGTCTCCTAGTAGGAGCAGAACTATACCTAGCCAACAAATTAACTAAAAAGGCAATATTAGGCCTTGTAGTATTTGCAAGATACATTAGTGCACCAATTGCACTAAGATATAGTATTTCAGGACCAAGGAGTTCCTCATTATTTTCTTGAGGTCGGAATGGATTCTTATTCACATCAAGTGATCGAACAACCATCGGAGTACTTAATGGATATACTCTATCCATATAGAATCGTTTCAACACCTTTTCTATGTAGGCAGATTGATGGACAAAGATACCGTTTGTCAAATTCTTAATTTGTAAACCAAGACATAACTTTGTATTTCCGAGATCTTTTATCTCAAATTATTTCTTTAGGTAATCAATTGCCTTTTGAATCTCTTTTGACGTTCCAATAAGGTTTATGTCATCAACATAGACAGCAAGTGTAACAAACTCCGACATTGTTTTCTTTATGAAAACACATAGGCAAATTTCATCATTCTTATAACCTTCTTTAGATAAATATTCACTAAGATGGTTATACCCCATGCATACAGATTGTTTCACACCATACAATGATCTTTGCAATCTAATGGAATACATTTCCCGAGGCTTTAAACTATATGCTTTCGGCATTTTAAATCCTTCGGGAATCTTTATGTATATCTCATTATCAAGTGATCCACATAGATAGTGTAACACCCCGATTTGTTAAACCAGAATGCTACACGATGCTCATGAGCCTGAAGGACCACAAGCTAACCCATGACTAATATCTGTACTTGTATACTGCATAAAATACTGAATAATGCGAAAACATGCACTAAAAGCCCATAAGGTTCAATACTGAACATAACATGGATGAGATAACATCTGTGGGGTAATACAATACCCAAAACAAAACTGTAAACACTGAAGTCTGAAACATAATAGTTTGCATCTAGTCAGAAAGCCTCTACTGTCTGAATAATCTGAATAAGGAGTTGATGGGACATGTCCCCAACTAACTCCAACTAATAACTAATCAATGAAATAGTGGAGAAATAATCATATCCTCGAAGGATGAGGACTCACTTCTATTCTAACTGATAAGACTGTAATCTACTATTGATCTGGAACTCGTGTCTCTGAACCTATAGTGTAACATAAAAAGAAAGCACCATAGTGTAAATGCGCCAGTACAATGAAATGTACTGATTATACATGTGAGGTAGGCTAATGTAAGGGTTAACATGCATGAATAATGCTAGCTGACTGTATAACATGAATGTGAGAATGCATACATAAATACGTAACTGTAACTGACACTGTGATATTATGATTACTGAATTTGAATACTGATGACATGACATACTAATAACTGATATAACTTATAACATAAATAGTTGTATCTGAATGTAACTGATAACATGGGTGACTGTATCTGACAGTCCTAAATCTGATAAAACTATCTGAGTTCCTTACTGTATCTGAGTCGACTGTATCTGACAGTCTTGAATTTGAAGAACTATCTAAGTTCTTTTACTGAGACTGGTACTGAAACTGTGGGAGGTAGTATTTAACCAACATTCCCCTGATACGCTATTATGGCTGAGTTGGGGTCCAATCTGTAACCCTAATTGGAAGGGTGTCAATACGGCGCCACTGGTAAGGACAAACTATGGGCGACCCTTATCTGATAGTGTCCCCAAAAGAGAACAGTGGGGCCATTATATGATAGTGCTTATCCACCTCATCAACCCTCATCAGACAGTGTTGATGTCTCAACCTATGCTGGCTACATAGTTCTAGAATGTAAGGATGACTTATAAGGATCTCACCCTTATCTGATAGTATGTGTCCCCATCCTTGGGTTCACTCGATGCTAATTCCTACTCCCATCTGAATGGACACTGAACATGATTTACTGAACTGAACATGAGCTGAGTTACTAAGTTCCATTGACTGACGAAATACTACTGATATCTGACAACTGACTGAGTTGTGAGAGCATGGAGATTTTTCCTGAGTCATAAGACTATTTGAAATCTAAGGATTCATAGCTTGACTGAGAGTATCGTGAAAACATGACATGGATCTAGGTACACAGCTAATGTTTAGGGTACAAGTACCTCCAGGACTTGATGGAAGGAAACTGACAAAGCATGACTTACTTGAATACATAATAATCATCATAATAGATTTACTGAAGCATTTAATCAAACATATGATAGGCATAAGCTTGTACGTACATGGGGATTTCAAGATATCATGCTAATTAGATACTTTCCCTTCATCTAGGCATTCAACCAAATATATAGTAGGCATAGAATGTGTAAACAACATCATACAACAATTAATTGTTGTGATTCAATTCCAATTTATTCATTCAAGGTTTTAGTCCTAGGGTTTCATGAATCTATATTGTTACAAATCAACCCATATGGAATTTAACACTCATTCATGGAATACAATTCAATTACTCATTATCAACATGAACAAAAGCAGCCCAATCATGAACTTTATAAGAAAATCCATAACTTGAATTTAGAAAAAAGGATTCTTGGGCTTCATGGACAAAAGGAGTCCATGAATGAACACTATGCATACCTTAGTTCGTGATTTTGTGAAGATTGATGGTGAAACCTTCTTGAATTTGAATCTTCAATAGAAACCCTAGCTTGTTCTTGAGAGAAACTTAAGAGAAAATAGTATATTTTAAGTGAAGAGTAGCTAAATCACGTGTTATTGCATTTAAATAGGGGTAGAAAATTAACCCTTTTGACCCTGGATGCGCCATTTAATTTCAGTAAAATTTTCTCGAACTGAGCCCTTGGAGTGAACTGGCGTTATCGTGTCGTGTCACTGGAAATTGACAATTTAAAAATTAAGGAATGGCGTGACGCGGAGCCACCGCGTTGCCTCTTCCTTCGTGATCTGGAACTTTGGCACGACGCGGGGAAAATCGCGCTGAGACACTGAAAAAGGACAATTCTAAATTTGAGTACTGGTGTGACGCGCCATAATCACGGACACCTACTGAAAATTGCCAAATGTCATTTCCTCTTGTGGTGCGGCGCGCCACTAACTAATATGGCATTGTTTTACGACGGAAACTTGAAATAGTCATAACTTCTTACCCGGTTATCGGATTTAAGCGAATCATATAACGATGGAAAGCTTATTGAGTTTTCTACATGAAAAAAAGTAACAATCTTGATTATTCCTCATGGAATAATTATCCTTCACTTTAGAAGATAATACTAGGCATTCTTGGGACGAAATTTGCTGGAAATCTTTGGGGTATTACAGATAGGTTGTTACCATATCCATCAAATCCATTTCAAGTCTCTCATAGATAGTAAAACTAATAAAATAGTGCAATGTTATTGCGTCCATTACTGGTGAATATGTCTCAACATAATCGACACCAGGCCGTTGTGAAATCCTTGTGCAACAAGGCGTGCTTTATACCTTTGTATTTCATTTTTCTCATTTCTTTTTCGCACAAAGACGCATTTATATCCAACTGGCTTAACACCATTAGGTGTTTGAGTTATAGGTCCAAAAACTTCACGTTTGGCAAGTGAACTCAATTCAGATTGAAATGTTTCTTGCCATTTTGGCCAGTTATTTCTTTGTCGACATTCTGTGACAGATCGCGGTTCAAAATCCTCACTGTCTTGCATGATTTTCATTGCAATATTATATGCAAAGACATAATCCACTATTATTTTAGATCAATTCAAATTAGTTGCAACATCACTTGAATTTATGGATAGTTCGTCATTTTCTTGAGTCTCAGGCTTATTGATTCCTTCAGGGATATCAACATTGCTCAAATCTTGAACTTTCATATGTGGATCTTTCGTAGTATCATTTTGGCCATTTGTTTCTTTTTTTAGAATTTCAATCCTTAGAACCTAATGGTCTTCCACGCTTCAAGCGTGCTTTAGATTCATTAGCTATGACACTAGTGGATGGTCCTTTAAGGACATCAATTCGAATTGGGACATTCTTTGCAGGAATATGTAATTTGGTGATCCTTTTTAGATCAGTAAATACATCCGGCATTTGATTTGTAATTTTCTGCAGATGAACAATCTTTTGTACTTCTTGATTACAAATAGAAGCACGTGGATCAAGATGAGATAGTGATGGATTTTTTCATAAAATTTCTCTTTTGATATCACTATCTTCTCCCCCTAATTTTGGAAAAAGTATCTCATCAAATCAACAATCTGCAAATCGAGCAGTGAACATATCTCCCTTAATGGTTTAAGATAGCGACTAGTGAAGGGTGATTCAAACCCAACATAAATTCCTAACCTTCTTTGGGGGGCCATCTTGGTGCGGTTTGGTGGTGCTATAGGCACATATACACCGCACCCAAAAGTTCTCAAGTGAGATATATTAGGCTCTTGACCCAAAACCAATTGCAACGGAGAAAATTTATGATAATTTGTCGGTCTAAGACGAACAAGTATTGCAGCATGCAAAATTGCATGACCCCAAACAGAAGTGGGCAACTTATTTTTCATCAGTAATGGTCTTGCTATCAACTGCAGACGTTTAATTAATGACTCAATAAGGTCATTTTGAGTGTGAACATGGGGTATAGGATGTTCTACTTTTATTCCAATCGATCAGAAATATTCATTAACTTCTTGGGATGAAAATTCTGCAGCATTATCAAGGAGAATTGACTTAATTTGATTATCAGGAAACTGTGCCCGTAATCGTATTATTTGTGCCAATAATTTTGCAAATGCCAAGTTGCGAGATGACAAAAGGCACACATGAGACCATCTAGAAGAAGCATCTATTATGACCATGAAGTATCTAAATGACCCACTAGGTGAGTGAATGGGTCCATAAATATCCCCATGTATGCGTTCCAGGAATGTAGGGGACTCAATCCCAACTTTTGTTGGCGATGGCCTCACAATCAGCTTGCCTTGATAACAAGCATTGCATGAAAATTCACCATTCAAAAGAACCTTCAAGTTCTTTAATGGATGTCCATTTGAATTTTCTATGATTCATCTCATCATTATTGATCCTGGATGTCCCAGACGATCATCCCAAAGTACAAATGTATTGAAATCAGTAAACTTTAGATTTACTATAAAATGTGCCTCAATTGCACAAATCTTTGTTCAATACAGGCAAGAAGATAAAGCAGGGAACTTTTTAATAACACATCTCTGCCCAGAGACATTCTTGGTGATACCAAGATATTCAAGATTCATCTCATCAATTGTCTTGATATGATAATCATTTTCACGGATATCTTTAAAACTCATCAAGTTTCTTCGAGACTTGGGAGAGAACATAGCATTATTTATGATGAGTTTAGTTCCCTTGGGCAAGATTATAATGATTTTTTCAAAGCCTTCAATCAAATTAGCACTACCCAAAATTATAGTAACATTAATCTTGCCCATGTTTAGATGAGAAAAATATTTCTTGTCTTTGAATATCGTATGTGTAGTGCCAGAATCAATCAAATAAATATCTTCTTGAAAATTATCCATATCTTCAACCAAATAAAATATATATTAAATTTTTGTACAAAGCGAAAGCTTATAAGAAATTGTTAATTACACTTTACTAAAAAAAAAAATATGTCCAAATTAAAAACGATTGAATATAATATTTGATAAAGAATTTAATACGTAATATATTTATTATTATAATTAATAATATGGAACATTAACATACAATAATATTAACAGTATAATATAATAGCCCAAAAACATTAATATGCAATAGTAATGTCCAAAACGTGTTGTACAAGGGGATAATGATGAATATGGTATTTTCTTGCATTTGGATTTCCAAACATGATTAAATGGTGCTCCAGTTATAAGCTAATTATAGAAAACATGGCTAGTTTTAACATTGATTAATATTGATCAATCAATCAATCATAACTTTTTTTTCAATAAATGATGACAAAATTAAAATTTTATTCAACTCAATAACAAATAACAATATTAAATTTAAACTGATCAATACTAATCAAAAACAATACTCATGCAAAAAACTATTTTTATATGATTCTTTATTCACTAACTTTTATCAACAATTAAACAAAATAAAAAATTCATTCATTCTTCCATATTTACAGAACCATCACCAATCAGGTGATCAATCTTTCCTTCAGGGTGCTCAAAAAGGTCTGCTACATCCAAACATGTAATGTCAACATTATTTTCAGAGAGAAAGTTAGCCTCGGGATTTCTCTCTTTCTTCTTTAGTGATGCTTGATAAAGATCAACCAAGTTCTTGAGAGCACGACAATCATGTGAATAATGTCTTTTTCTGCCACATCGGAAACAAGTAACTTCTTCACATTTCTCATCTTTTCTCTTTTTGTTTGATGAATGATTAACACCCGGAACAGGATTTCTTTCTTGGTCATTGTGACCACGACCACGTCCACGTCTACGACCAGGACCGTGACCCTTTTTACGCCTAGCATGGTGAGCGTGCACATCATTCACTTCAGGGAATGGTGCAGATCCAGTTGGTTGGTTCTCATGATTTTTCATCAACAAATCATTATTTTGTTCAGCCACGAGAAGATGAGAACCTAGTTCAATATACTTCTTGAAATCTTTTTCTCGATATTGCTATTGTAATAGCACATTCGAGGCATGAAAAGTGGAGAGTGTCTTTTCCATCATATCATTATCATTGTCCGTTTCTCCACATAGTTTCAATTAAGAAGAAATTCTGAACATCGAAGAATTATGTTCATGAACAGACTTATAGTCTTGAAATCTTAGATGCATCCACTCATATCGTGCTTTCGGTAGGATGACTATCTTTAAGTGGTCAAATCTTTCTTTTAGGCTATTCCACAATACAAGTGGATCCTTAGTAGTAAGGTACTTAATTTTTAGAACTTCGTCAAGATGATGACGCAAGAAAATCATAGCCTTAGCACGATCTTGACTAGATGTTGTATTTTTATTCTTTATGGCATCTCCAAGACCCATAGCATCTAGGTGGATTTCAGCATCCAACACCCATGAAATATAGTTCTTTCCCAAACTTTGAAGGACAACAAACTCACACTTTGTAAGATTGTTAGCCATAAAAAAAAAAGAAAAATAATAATACCTTAGCCTTAGCCTTCAAATTTTGAGACGGTAGAGTATCGTGCTGATAACATGTTATAAAACAAGAAAGAATAAAGAAGAAGAGTAGAGAGAATAGAGAGAATAATTCTTATTTCTCTTTTGAGAGATGAATTACAATGAGGGAAAACTCCTTTATTTATAGGAAAAAACTAGCCTTGGGGTTTGTAACTTTTCCATAAATAGACATACACAATATATGGTAAAATAGGTATTCACTATATATGGTACATTTATAACGCAACTAAAATTTTGTAGGAGTCATTGTTTCTTATTCTTTTAGAGTCCTATTAGAATACTCTCAATTAACCTAATATTTTTCTTAATATACAATCTTTTTTTAGGTGTCCAAACAAATCGTTTTCTAATTTTGAGGAATACATTGATATCTAGCTTATGTTAGTTATTTTTTTTTATTGATGATATTTTATTTTAGGTAAAAAAAAATAACAATATTTAACACTTCTATATTAATTAGAATCAATATATATATATATATATATATATATATATATATAAAGGAGAAACATAGAGGAGGTGATGTGGCACATCTATATGATCTCTATTGCTATTTATATTTTTTGTGAATTTTTTGACAATTTTTTTATTTTTTTATTTTATTTATTGCATAAAATAAATATTACAATTACTACTCATCCATTTATTCCTATACTTCAATGTAAGAGTTTAAATGCCTTAAAATTTCTTTAAAACTCCATTACTCTATAATTAATTTTTAATTTTTTGCTGATCTTTGGCTTTTCATTTTCCAATATGTTTTTAAATGAATATGCATGTAATGTAACTTTTCCCTTATAAATAGAGTGCATTTCATGGTCTTTTGATATCATTTGTCCTTTTCATAAACGGCCAAATCTGTAGAGTTGGTGTTAAAGATGGTGGAATACAAGAAAGGTATTATAAATTTTTTAGAATTTTGTAGTTTTAGTTTTCTATGTAAAAGTTAAACAACAAATACGGTTATTCTCTTTTACTATTTGTAAGTGTCATGTATGTTGATGTTAAAGATGGTTGAATACAACAACAGTATACAAATTATTTTAGAATTTTGTAGTCTTAGTTTTCTATGTAAAGGTTAAACAACAAATACGTTTATTCTCTTTTACTATTTGTAAGTGTGATGTATATTATGAAATCGATAATGATTTAAATACATCACAAGGAAGACATATATTGATTGAATATTTATATGTATGACTTCTACGTAATATTAATTTTAGAATTTAATTATTATCTATATAATTTATGTTGTCTTGTGCATTATATAACAATAGATGAAGTTGTCTTACAAAACAAAAATAAGTTGGAAAATAGAAAAAAGGATCAAAAGAACAGAAGCTATAAACAAAAATAAGATTCCTATATCTTTACTTCAAAAGATGATATAATTTAATATATCAACATAGTATTTCCTTAATTACGAATCACAATTCCTAATACTTAAAACTTTTTTGCTTTAAATTATAACTTAAAGGAAATTGAATGGAGAAATGAAATCAAGGAAATTAAAAGACGTCGCAGGTTATTCAAGTCCAAAAGTCCACGTTAGATGAATATCTCTCTCTCTCTCTTTATATATATATATATATATAGTGAACTCCGGACGAATATGAAGCGCATGGATACAAGTTATGCCTTGAAATGAAAGACAATTTTGAATCCGCTTTGTCTACAAACAAGAAAGCTATAAGTAACGCAATTATGAATCTCATGGAGAGTTCGATCCTGACTCAGGATGAATGCTAACGAGGTTTTTAAGGAACTTCGTCCTAATCAACAAAAATTCAATAAAGGAAATAAAATTAAGAATGATCAAGAAAGTCATTTATCTTTTTTTATTTCATTTATTTGTCATTTATCTTTTTTTTTTCATATTAAATAATTTTTTTCTCATAAAGAAAAATAGTCCTAGACATAATGGTTCCCTTCATAAAGAGAAATAGTACTAGGTGTGACGATTATGCTTAGGTGAAGGGACCTAACTTTTTTTTTTTTTCATTAACTCAATACAAATGAATGACAATAAATATAAAAATCATGCATCATGAAATAGAATTATTCAAGAAACTTGACTGCCTTCACAAGCATCTTGACGTTCCTTTTTCTCTCCCAAAATATTTTTTGATGGGTAAGTCTTTTGTCTATATTGCATTGCTTTATTTTTCTAAATTTTCAGTTATTCTTTTATAGTATTTTTACGAAAAGATTTTGTTTAATTTAAATCTACAAATATGGTGGAAGTTGTTTAGTATTACTAACTAACCTTTTATATTTTTTGTTTGATCATTTTATATGTTGTCTAATTATTCTTTACTAAGGTCATGGAGGTTGATCAGAGATTATAAAAAGTTACGAGAGTTGAACTTTGAGGTGTTGATTTAGTTATAAACACAAGTAAATGTGTCAAGGAGCAAGACTAGCTATTGTTTCTGACACAAACTCTATAGATTTTACGTGTAAATTATCTCAAAAAATAAAACATAATAAGTATTTTGGAACGAGGTGAATATTTTTTATTTTAAATAAACTAAAAAGTTTTACGAGAAACATGTAGTTTGTTTATAAATAGTGTGATTATGTTAATTTCGTTCTTTTATTTTTCAACACTATTTTTAATTTATTTATGTTACAAAAAGATGACGCATTCTCTCACCTGAATTTAAAATAGTCTTTTCAAATAATATTATGAAATATATTTTAACGACATATTTCTTAATGCATACAACATATTGAGGCGTATTTTGGAGATATTTTTATTCAATTAGTTTAATCCGTTGAGTTTCGTAGCAATGCAGACATTATGAAAATTTTAAAGCTAATTTATTCTTTTGTATTGTAAGAAGGTTTTGTCACTTATTTCTGGGTAAAGAAATTCGTTTTGTCTTTATCACTTTGCTTTTAATTTTTCTATCATTTCTTTCTTTACCTTCCTATAGTAATTGATTCACTAGCCACCTTAATACCCATATTATTTATCTATTAAGTAATTTTTTAACATTAATTTATGTGTTTTCTTAAATTTCTCTTAATAGTATTAGATGAACTCCATAAGTGATATTTTGAATTATAGATGAGTTATGCATGTATATAATTGTATGGTTTAATACCTATTTTTAACATTCAATATTTAGAAGATAAATTAGTTCGTAAATTGTCAGAATCTTCTACGACCGCGCGAAGCGCAGATAAATTCACTAGTTTGTCTTATATAAAAGAAGAATTTCTAAGTGAAATATGCTTTTTCTACATCTAGGATTTTTTCTTTTTGATTTTAATTTTAGCCGTTTCTTGCATTCTTTATCATCATCTTCTTTGTCTTTTTTTCTTTTATTTAATTACTTTAAAACTTATATATGAATTACACATAATCAACAATTGATAATAGATTTTCTCCTTTTATTAATTTTTCGTGTTTTTTGTTTTAATTAAAATGTATGACCAAAAAATTGAACAAAACAAGTATATTGCTGTCGAACGAAATAATCAGAAAAATTAAAGGTTTATCTCGTTCTTTTTTTTTTTTCTTAAAAAAAAATTGTAGATCTTTTAGACTTTAAGATTTTATGGGAAAGGACATAAATAGCACTTCGGATGAAAGTATTGACACAAAGATGACCATTGAATTTTAATTTCATTTTCTAGCTATTTGCTGGGAGCTTTATACAATACTGATACAAATTTCATACATATCTTATACATATATGTATTCTATACAATTATACAATAATGATATAAATTCCATGTATATCATATTAAAAAACACATTTTCTATATAACAATGATACAACTTTTACCCATAAATTTGATGCTCTATTTTTTTTTGACAAATTGCATCAATATGGTATATGAATTGTATCAATATAATATATGAACCAAAATGATCCAAATTATGAAATAGTCCTAATATGAAATTTGTTTGGACCGACTGAGCATGAATATCCCCCAAACATGGGTCAACTATTTTGAAAAGGGTCAGTCATGTCCTTTTTCAAGATTTTATCATACATCATAATTTGTAGTTTTAAAGTAATCCATTGAATGGTTACTATGTAATAAGAACCTAGAACGAAGTCAAAAAGATACCCCAAATTTGTAAGATTATTTTGATCTCAAATTTTTATAACTGTTCTAAGATATTGCAATCGAGCTTAATTGTAGGGTTTTTGTACTTTTAATACGTGTGTAATTTGAAAGGCGAATGACATTAATTTTGGACAACTAAAACATTAAAATCACATATTTGTAGGAAAATTTTTTGTAAAAGCTTTAAGGGTTTATAAAAGCTATTTAAAAGTCAGAGGAAAATCAGCTTTGAAGAAACTGAAATCATCAATCTAAGCCTCATGTAATTGACACCAAGCGACAACTTTGTTTACAATTAGCAAAACTATGCCAATATTTTTGTTCTAAATTTTGAATTATTGAGTCCCACTGCTAAAGTCATTCAATAGCATTTGGTACTTGGTCTACATTATTTTTATTTTTATTTTTATTTTTGTTCTTTTATATGGTCGACTTATCACAATTGATTGCTCACTTACAATTAGGTTAGGCAGGCTTGTAGTTTGGAACAAATCTTTCTCGTTGGTCATTTTCCTGTCTTATTATTTCATTCAATTTCTTTTAGAAAATAAAAAATTGTGATGATTATTACTTTAGTTTAAAAGAGGATTTACCAATAGTCTTTTAGCTTAATATGAGAAATATGTTTTGGAACAAATTTATGGGTATGCAAAAATCGATTTAACCCATAAATCAAGCTTAAAAGTGCTATTGGTTCATCAGTTTGGGTTTATTGGATTAACAGTTTCTAAATGATTTTGTAAATTTTTTATGGGGCCATAGATTCAATTCTCGGTTCTAATGTTTCAATTGATGGTTAAATCAATAACCCAATAAGATTATACTAAAATTATCTATTTATCCCTGTCCCTAATTATATCATAATGACTTTAGATTTTAAATAAAAATCTTATTTTCATTTAGATTTTATAGTCATTATTTTGATGTTGTTTGAAGGCAAAAATCTACTTTAATGGCCAGGGCAATTGCTGGTAGGTTGTCTAGCAGATACCTAAACTATTGAAAAGGGTCTTATAAGAAAAAGTGAAAACCAATCATCACAGTAAAAACAATTGTGCTAAAGCTTAGCTTATTGCATACAGAGAAAAAGCGGAAGCGGGAAAAGGGACTTGGAGAACAAAAAGAAAAAAGAAAGAATGGTGGAGATTGGATTCTAGGATCGCATGTCCGTTTAGCCATAGTTGAAAGTTGGCTTCAGCCACGTATTAGGTAGCGAGGAGGCTCAACAAGCTTCAAAATGAGGAATAAGCATCAGCTTTGTAGCACAACCTGCCATTGTATATATTTTGGTTTACGAGTAAAAATGTTAATTTTGTTGAATGTATGAAGAGATGTAATAAACGATAATTGTTTGAAAGGAAAATAGGGCCTTAATGTAGATGTGCAAGGAGATTGGGAACAACAAACAACTTTTTGTTTGAAAGGAAAATGGGGCCTTAATGTAGATGTGCAAGGAGATTGGGAACAACAAACAACTTTTTGACTAAAGCACTAAAAGATAATTGTAGGACTTATTTGAGATTTGAGTAGAAGATGTTATCTTTCACAAGCTAAATATAATAGTATGATATATTGATGAAATAGATTGACAACTCTAAATTTTGCATGTACATACTAATATCCGACTTGTATTTGTTAACGTTGAGAATAAAATTAAGTAAATAAAAGTGTGATTTCTCTAATAACGCATAATAAAGTGTTCATATAGGTGCTTCTCACAAATTTTTTGTGGTTTAACTTACATATTTAAGAGACGCGTGAGAATAACACTTTGTTTGGATGGTGGTTTGCCATGGTTTCATAATGTACAGTACTGTATGGTATATGGTATAGTACAATACAATATTTGGATATACTGTATCGTTCACTGTTGTTTAATGATAATTTTATTATTTGGTTTGATAGTATGATACTGTATTGTAATTGATAAGTTTACTAAAATATTCTTAATTATTATAAATGTTAAAATTATCAATAATTGTTAATAAAATAATTTTTTTCCTACTAAGTTATCATAATTATGCCATGTAGATATATTAAATTGTTAAATTCACGTAAATTCTAACAAAGTCAATAAAATAGTAGATCAAATAAATATAGTCAGATTTATTTTTTATAGTAAAAAATTTCTTTTCTTTTTTTGATATTTTGAGACATGACACCGACGACAAGTACAAAGTTTGAATACATTTTTTGTGTGGGTGTGTTCGGTATGGGATCCCAAAAAAATATTTTTCAAAAAAATAAATTATTTCTTACTTATTTACTTGTGTTCGTAACACAAGTAGAAAAAAATTTCTAAAAGCATTTGTATATATTTAACACAAAATAAGGAAAATGTATATGATAAACGGTGGTGCAATTTACAAAATAATTTTTTTTAAAGAAATATTTAGGGGTGGGGATAGTGGATTAGATGTAGGGAGTGGGGGTGGGGTTAAGAAAAAAGTTCTAATTTTTTTAAAAAAAATTATATCTTTTTTTGTGTGTGTGTTAGGGTTTGGGGGTTGGGGGGGCAAGAAGGCAGGAGCTGGTGGGGGGAAGGGGGAGGAACGGGGGAGTTGGTAGGGTGTGGGGGTGGTGTAAGAAAGGTTTCTTAAAAGTTTTAAAAAATAAATTTTAAAAATAAAAAAGAAATTGATAGGGGAGATGGGCTAGTAGGTGGTGGTGGGTGGTTTGGGGATGAGGGTCGGGTACGAATAAGTTTTTGAAATATTTTTTTAAAAAAATAGGTAGGAGTTTTGTGGTGGTGTGGGGGAGGGTCGAGAGGGCGAGGTTGGTGGGGTTAAGGGTCGAAGTATGAGGTGGAGTTCAACAATATAAGGTGAAGGATAAAATAAGATTATATAATATTAAATAAGGGTATAATTGAAAAAAAAAAAAAAAAAGCAAACCATGGTATACCACCAAATCGGGGGTTACATAAAATTTGAGTTTTCATGGTTACCAAACTATGAAATTAAGTTATACCATACCATATATTTTAAGAAACAATCAAAATAAACATGGTTCTCTTAAAAATTATAACATACCATAGCTGAGAAACCACCATCTAAACAAAGGGTAAGTAGAAAAATAATTTCAATTTGTAAAGGTCTATTTGAAAGGGTTTACCTAATTCTTGCCTTAGAGACAAGAGTTGTAGAACATTTCAGAAATTATGACATAATGTGGTAGTGTCAACTCTTGTCCGTGGGCTATAACTTGTTCATTTGACAGGCTAGTCTTGCTTTTGAGACAAGAGTCACAGAACATCTCATAAATCAAAACATAACTTGGTAGTGTCAATTCTTACCCATAGGGCATAACGTGTTGTTTGAAAGTCCTTAGACTAAGTCTTGCCTCTATGACAAGAATTATAGAATATCTCATAAATCATGACACAATGTCGTAGTGTCAACTCTTGCCCACGGGGCTACCTTGCTATTTGATGGTCCTTGGGCTAAATCTTGTCTCTAAGGCAATAATTATAGAACATTCCATAAATCAAGCCACAATGTGTTAACGTCACTCTTGTCCATGGGGCGTAAATTGATGTTTGAAGGTCCTTCGACTAAGTCTTGCCTTTAAGGCAATAGTTATAGAGCATCTCGAAAATCAAAACCCAATATGGTGGTGTCAGTTCTTGCCTATGAGGCTTAACTTATTGTTTGAAAGCCCTTGGTCTACGTCCTGCCTCTAAGACAGGAATTATAGAAAATCTCATAAATTAATACACAATATGGTAGTGTCAACTTTTTGCCCTTGAGGCATAACTTGTTGTTTGATGGTCCTTGAACTAAATCTTTCCTTTTAGACAAGTGTTATAGAGCATCCCATAAATCAAAACACAATGTGGTAGTATCAACTCTCGCCTATGGGGCGTAAGTTATTGTTTGAAAGTTTTTGGGTTAAGTCTTGCCTCTAAGTCAATAGTTATATAACATCTCATAAATCAAAACACAATGTGGTAGTGCTAACTCTTGCCCATAAGACATAACTTATTGTGTGAAAGCCTTGGGCTAAATCCCACTTGTAAGACAATTTATAGAATCTCATAAATCAAAACACAATGTGGTTATGTCAACTTTTTCTCATGGGGAGTAACTTGTTCGTTGGAAGGAATTGAAGGAAATAAAAAATAAAATAACGGTTGAGGAAAAAGAAAAAAAAATGAAGAGAAAATATTTTTAAAAGAAGAATCAAAGGTAAAAAATAAAAGTTTGAAAGGAGAAAAAGAAAAAAAAACTAAAAGAAAAAAGAGTTGAGGAAAAAAATGCAGAAAAAAGACAACAAAAAATAAAGGCTAAGAAAAAAATTTAAAGATGAAAAAAATGAGAAAAGAACAAATAAAAATCAAAGCAAAATAAAAAAGAGAAAAAAAAAATAGAAGTTGAGAGGAGAAAAGTTAAAAAACATAAAGGTTGAGAAAAACTAAAAAATAAAAATCAAAGTAAGATTAAAAAAGAAAATTAAAAGTTGAATGATAAATAAGCTTAGAGAGTTGTTTAAAATTATTTAATATACAGAGTGGTAAATAGGTAAAAGTCCTACGTATAAAAAAAGAGAAAGATAGTTTTATAGAACTTTTCTTATGAGGGACAAAAAAATAAAACTACTCACTAGAGTCATTTATGTAGTTTACCAGCTTTAACAGCTCGGAGCCCATTGTGAAGGGTGGCAACTTACAGTCGACAATGCTCCAGATAAAAAGTAGCATTTGAAGGAATGAATAGCATACTAATTGTGATCCACGCCATTCTGGTGCAACAAGCAGAACAGCTCAAGCAAAAGAACTCCGAAATGGCATCAAAAAAGCTTGCGAAGAAGGTTTACTGTGCTTTGGTCAATGGAAGTTCAAGTATGATTCTTATTCCATGCCTAAAACCTTTATTAGCACAAGATGAAAGAACCACATTGGCCATAGTTGAGACTTGAGAGAGGAGAAAAGGTGGATGAAATAAGACCAAAGGCTGAGGATGAGAAGGCCAAGTATGACAATTAGGCAGTGATGATAGCATGGATGATGACATTGAATAATCTCTAGATGGTTTTACTCAGTACCAATACTGGAGAGACACAATAGATACCCAATCGAATAGTAGAGGTACACACAAGCTGACCTGAATAGCCCTAGTATAAAGACTGGATCTGCCATATGCATTTCAGGCAGCAGCGGATTTCACCGATGTCTGGACACATGCATTTGAGTAGGTAGATAATCAAGCTAAAAATATTGATGAGGTGCACAAGATGATTTTACTATGAGGGACAGTGAGAACAGAGTAGAGTCTCTTCATTGTGGTCCGGGCAGCCGCTATCTTAGGAAGAGTTAGTTTTAACTTGATGTATGTATCTGATGAACTAGAATTCACCGGAAACCTGGTAATGCAGATTTCTGAAGAGTGGATATATAGGTGAAACGTTTCTGACTGAGTATGTTTGATGATAATGGTGACTGCGCTTGATTAAATTTTGTTCAGCATATAAGCTACTAGGGTTTGGCATCACAGGATGTTACAAGTTCAGAAAACAATTGTGCTTCCACACTGTTATAATGAGTAGAAACAATGCCACGTTTCCTTCCGAACGCATGATGATCATGCTCGATTTTTTAACAAAATGCACCCTCGGGCAGCAAGTTTCAACTCCTGTCTAAATTTAATCCCACAATTGCCAATTCTGAAGTATACTCTTACTCCTAACTGTTAAAAGGAAATAAAAAGGAGAAATATAGAGAGGTGGTCTATACATGAAGCTTCCAGCTCAGTAGAAACCAAAAATGACTCGTTGAGATAAGGAAATGGCTTCTCACTTGAACATAACAAGATTAATTGGACTTATCCTTTAATATTAGGGAGGACCAGACAATCTGCCAATCAGCCAGGTCAGCCGCTTCCCAGCTTTGAGCGATAAGAAAATCTCCCTAGCTGCGTCATTGTTGAAGAGATCCAAAGCAGCATAATATACTTGGTCATTGACACCTTCCAACTCATCCAACTCTCTAATACAGTCAGTTATTGTGAACTTGTCACTGCACTTCTTAATAGCAGAAGCTCTAAGTCTTGAAGCAGCAGCCATCTCGGATATAGCTCTTGCAATGGCACCATCAACCCCGTTACGCCGTCTCTTTCGACATGTATCAGAAGGTAAGCTCACAGATTGAAGAATTTCTTGCTCATTGGAATCAGGACCTTCTTCAGACTCTGAATAGGACAACTCTTCCTGGGACAGTGTTGAGGGTTGAGGATGAGATAATAAAACGGGGAGACGGTCCTTGTGCATAGTAGATCCATTATGTGTCCCTCTGCTTCCAGAATCCGCAAATATCACTGTTAGTCCCTTGTAAAATGGGCAGCCTGAGCTCCTTATGGTCTCCGCATCTGGATGATCCTGATTAGAACATGTCAAGGGGGGTTTTTGTGATGGATCAATTCTGAAGAATAATATCAGACTCTGCTAAGGAATAACAAGGCCTTGGCATGAAAAATAGGTAAGGTAAACCGTGTGATCCCATCAACAAATCACTTTGGTGATCCATCAATGAATAACTTGAGCATTGAAAAAGGATGTCTGGTTCACAAGAATCTTCTGGGAATTAGGGATACAAGAAAATAAAAAAGGAAAGGAGAGTTCAACTTGCAAACAGAAAATTGTGTCCTAGCAGCTAAAGTACTTCTTTCATAACAGAAAATGTGAGAACAAACCTTGATGTACTGGTCCCAAGCTTCATCTGTTGCTGTTATTAAACCTGTAGTTTCATCCCATTTGAAATCAGCATGATCAAGTAGCAACTTTATAGTAGCAAAAAGCTTTCTTAGTGCAGCATATCGATACTTCAATTGGTCCCTCTCCCATGTAAGACCAGTTCTTTTACGAAACTCATCACAAATACATTTCCAACCTTTCTTACTAAAAGACTTGTTTTGCTTGTGGCCCCCGTGAACTTCGTTTACCATTACCTCCACCATTATATTGGTAAGAGATGTGGTCCACTTAGCTCGACACTGGGATTCTCGCTGCTGCACAGTTAGTTGTGTTTTCGAACGAGCAGGCCTCCCAGCCATCTATTTGACTGAAAAAAAAGTACAAATGTTAATAACAGCAGTATTACACCTAACCATGACAAGCAAGATTGGCTCGGAGACAACAGAACTTCATGCTTCAAAACTTCCGTTTTTCTTCTCAAAGGGGCCAATCAAATATCCTACTCATCTTCGAATGTATATCCAAAGTGTTTGTCCACAAAGATAGATACATGTATCACCAATGACACTTGCATTCAGAATTTAGTATTTATGTAAGGGTTGAGATGTCATCCAACAGGAGAACATGAAGTTTTTACTGAAAGGAGAAACGGTGCTCTCTAGTTAACAAGAAACTAAATACCGACACTAAAGAATACCCTCTTCTCCATTCCTTAAAGTTTTAATTTTTCATGCATATATAGCTGTAAATGGTTCCAATTAGCCTTCGACAATTTGCAATTTCAGTGTACTTTTTACCCGCAAA
This sequence comes from Capsicum baccatum var. pendulum, assembly GCA_030864225.1. NCBI lineage: Eukaryota > Viridiplantae > Streptophyta > Magnoliopsida > Solanales > Solanaceae > Capsicum > Capsicum baccatum. The sequence goes on from CM061551.1 coordinate 73,474,926, forward strand.
CTATTACTCATACTATAAAACAGCAATTTCATTTGTTAACTCGCAAACACTAAAATATTTTTTTTCACGAAGGAACATATACATTTTTTATAATCCTAGTGTATGAACCAACTTTCACATACCTCAATTAGTCAACAACAGTACCAAGTAACTTTATCTATGAAGGTTGACAAGGGGAAGAAAGACCTACTGTTTTTTAGTCATCATTTCCAATTCACTTTATTGACCACCAAGTAAAGTTATATCTCGAAATTAGTTATTTCAAAATTATAATGTGAGATAAAAGCAACATTATAATCTCGGGGTAACTAATACAAAGATAAGTTATCCCGCGATCTAATTCCAACCAAACATGAGATAAACTCATACTAAAATTCATCCCGACATTAGTCATCCCTTGTTACTCGTACCAAACAACCCTTAAATTTAGTGATCACAACTTCACTGTGGCCACTTGGATTGATATAAGTGAATTTCACAAGACCCTTTCGTTGGGCTTCATAATAATCAAATTAAACAACAATGGCAGGGCTACTATTGGTCAAAAAGACATCCCTAGAAATTCTGTGATTGTAATTAGAGAAACAGAAGAGAGATTATATGATCCTTTTTTTATATAAATAGAATAATGCAGACGAATAAATAATAATATATGTCGAACAGACAGAATTTACCTCTGAGAAGCTGCTGCTGTAAAAATTTGACCTACTTTTCGTTACACTAAACAAAACTGGGTTTTCCAGAATTTCGACCATCCAAACAGGGCATAGCCTTTTCTCTTTGTGCGTGCGGGATCAACAAAAATATTTTATTTAGAACCCACAATCTTATATGAATTTGCACTTACACCCCTTAACCTTTGACAAATGGGCTGAGGTTACTCCTTAGTGAGTGGGGAACCTAAATATGTCACTACAGTTGAAAAGAAATTAATCTATGTCACTAAGTTAAAAAGTTACAAAAATGGATTGTTTGCACAAATTAAGTGCACAGTATCCCTTCTTCCATCCCGACGCCGTTAAAAGAGGATAGAGCATTATTTAGGCACTATCTATTTTTTTATGGATAGTGCACTAAATAAGTGCGCTATCAATTTTTGTAAATAAAATTGCACTTATTGTCAATCCGACTTTTTCTCTTCACTTTTTCCTTCACATTTTAAAACCCTAAATTGACTTCTTCTCTATCATTTTTTTCTCTTTTCTCTTACCTTAAATCCGATGGTCCCCTCAAATGCGATGGTCCCCTCTTTTCTTTGAATAACAAAACTTCGATGGTCCCCTTCACTATCGTCTAATCTTGCTGAAAAGAAAAAAAGTAGAGATCCTTCAACGACGTTGAAAAATGTTAAGTTTTTTTATTGTTTAAAATTAATAGCTTAACTTTGTTTGATATTTAGCTTTTTGTTGATTAACTTTTGCTTAGGTCAAAAATACTTTTTTCTACTTATGAGTATAAATATGTGACGACATGTATTAGAAAAAAGTCGTCACTGAATATTTGTTAATTGAGCATATATTAATAATAAGGAATTTAGATTCAGCTGATAATTGCTTAGATTCAGTGGGAGTTGAGAAAAATAAAATTTGAAGAATTGAGAAAAATGTTGGAAAGGAAAAATGTTAAGGAATAATTGCTTAGAAAAATGTTAGATTCGGTCGGAAAGGGAAAACGTCGTACTGCTTAGACTTCAACAATTGTTGGAATTAATGAACAGATTCGAGCCATCAACTCGAAAACTTTATGCTAGAACTAAAAAGAATTAATTAACAACTTTCTTTCCGTTTATGTATGAATGATCTGAAAGAGAACCTAAAATATTTACAGATAAGAGCTAGTTATTTATGTATAAGACACCCTCACGTAACACCAAAGGAAAAATTATGCATGATTGGGTTTTACAATGGTAGTCCTAATAGAATTTAATGTACAGGTTTATATAATACATCAAATGTTGCATCCTGGGCCATTTGATGGGTCGTTAGTTACGTTACAAGCGATTCATAGGTCGCAAAAATTGTGGAAAGAAACTCTTGATTGTAATGAGACCGTCGAGCCAAAAATAATTGATGCGGCATAGACAATTTTTTATAACCGACCCCATCAGTGCGTCATAGAGTATATTTCCAGGGCGGGGTTATGGGATGTTGTTAGAGTAGGTAAGATACATCTTAACCATAAGCTGATCACGACCATGATTGAATGGTGGAGGCCAGAGACACATACTTTCCACCTTCCCTTTGGAGAGGCCACTATGACCCTTCAGGATATCCAAATTTTGTTTGGATTACATGTAGAGGGAAATGCTGTGGTATATCCGGATTTAATGCACTGCAATTTTGATTGGGCTATGTTGATGCAAGTTCACACCGGCTTCACTCCTGCACCGGGGGGTTTAGAAGGGACTAGCCATCTTAAAATAAGTGTATTAGTTAAGTATATTCGGCAACAGATAGTTCTATATCCCATTATGACTACACTCTTGATGATAGGGTTCGGAGGATAGCTCGACTATACATATTATAGATTTTAGGAGCTATTTTATTCCCGATCACATCGGGAATGTCTTGAGTTTGCGGTTCTTGCACTTCCTTGTTAATCTCGATGAGACAGGAACGTACAGCTAGGGCAGCGCTGTTCTAGCGTATCTTTACTAGTCTCTCTGTCGGATATCTATTAGCGGTAAAAAAGTTGGAGGATTCATTCCTCTCCTGCAGGTATTTTATCTTATTGTGTTAGTTTCAGTTCAATTATTCGTTAATTTAGTTAACATAAACTAATGTGTAACTTTTATATATGGACTTGGAAGAGGGTCCTGCCCTTCCAACCAATACCGGTTGAGGATATTGACGAGGATGAGCCTTTAATGCCATGTGTTAGAAAGTGTACACAAAAGGTTAAGCGCGTTACAGAGACACATCACGCCCTAGTCCCTATGAGAGACCAGCTTGATCATCTGACGTCTAAGCACGTATATTATCTTTATATTCCATCATATTAAGTTACATTATTATGTATTATGCCATTTGACATCATATTATTTGTGTTGTGTTGTAATGATCCATATATTAATGTATCGTGTTATATGGGGTCATATTTTTAGTATATTGTGGCGTGTGGGGTCATATTGCTTAGTTTTAGCTCTATTTAGACAAAAAAATAAATTTGAATTAGCTTGTACTCGATTGACTACGACGATCGATATATCATACATCTTGAACAAATATCTCATTGTGCTTACTAAATCACTAAAGTTACAAATGTCAAAGCAAACATATCCACAAAGTTCAGCTTGGTAAACTTTAGTTGTTGTAAGTTATAATTCATTGTGCATTATATCTTAACAGAATAATTCATTGTGCTTGCAGAGTCTTCTAAAAGCTTATATTATAATTTTATAACACAATTTACTCATCAACTGTACTTTAATATCGACCATTTTATCTTAATGTAGTTTATATGGGCACCATATCGTGACATCCTCCATACTTTACCTCCTCGTTGCACAAGTGGTGAGCCGATGTAGCGGATGCGGGTGCGCATGTTATGTTTAGAAAACATAGAGTGGCACCCAGCAAATAAAGTGATGTAGTAGTTTGAGCGGATAAAACACATTTCAGAGGCTCCTGAATGACAACCAGACCATGATAAGCATGATGATCGATCTCCAGTCGACCTTGATTTTATTTTAGACCATAACTGTTGTGTTGATATGTGGATTAATTGGCAGCCTAGAGTTGTGGAGACTCATGATGATGCCAGGTTAAATGCATATTTGGAGTGGTATTTTTTACACGGTCGATTGTTATTGGGCAAACCCACTCTCAAAGGTTCTCGGTACGTCCCTATTGCGGCTTCACATGAAGCGATGTGTAGAGGCCTGCAACAGTTGTATGAAAAAGCATCAGTATGGAAGGAGACACCAGAGACTAGTGGGTGTGGAGTTAAGCTTGCTGATGATATTAGAGGTATTTTTTGCCAGGCAAATCTGGCCTTTCATGGGCCTACAGTTTCGAATGAACAGTACCAGGAGCCACTTGAGATGCGCGGAGGAGGTAGGGGAGGACGTGGACATGGACGTGGACGTGGTGAGGCAGCTGTGCATAGAGGAAGACGTGGCCGGGGATGTGGACGTATACATGGTGTCTTCATATATGATGGAGTAGGAGATGTGCCAATGCTTTTAGCTCCAGAGCCAGATCCTCAGGCAGCGGGAGATAATGACCCAGTTGGACAACATGAGTCGGTTTATTACTATTAGCTTCTGCAGTTCACTTGTGGTTACATATACTAGGTAATTCAATTATTTAGTTCAGTGGAATATTTTGTATTTATGATCTTCTATAGTTCCACTGGTTATAAGAAAGTAAATTTTTTATCCTTTCTGGGAAGAGTTATCTGGCATTTATTGTTGATGCGGAGTTGATATGCATCTTTTTAATGTTGTTAACTCACAGATTCTTCCTGAGCTTGTAAGGGTGTGCATTGGTGTTAACTCAGTTATCCTCCATCAGTGTTTGAAGTTTGTATAAAATACTTAAATAAGAGGTGTACTTGATTTTTTTAATGAAAACCCATTTGCTGGTCATGGCAGTTATTTGTGTTGTGGTATTATTTTCTCTCCTGCCTACCTTGTTATGTTCATTATGTTTGAGTCTGCAAAATTGAAATGGAACTATATGTATCCATTGTATCTAGCCTGACCTGGGTAGAGATTCTAGGATTTAGTGGAGCAATGTTTGCTTTCTCCTATGAAAGAGAATGATTGTTTCTCACAGATATTGTTTAAAATGAAAATGCAGCTTCAAGAGCATATTTTTCTTTATTTCTGTCCTTTAAGAAGTTTGGAAATAATTGAGGGGTATTCCCACTAACCAAATGTGGAAAATAATTCATCTTTTTTTCTTACTTTTTCTTCTATTTTCCACTTTCCACTCTAACAAAACATTTATGAGCTAAACTGAGAAGGAAATGAAAAATAACGATCTAGAAAGATAGAAAATAGACATTCCCTTGCCATATTGTAGTGTAGGATAAAATGATATCCCACCAAAAAAACTACCTAAAAACTAAGTATATGTGCAGATATTATAATATCACACAAGATTGATCATGTACCACTCTTGAATTCTTCTCAAAGTTGTCATATTGCTTGATTAATATGAATTCGTGACCTCTTAGCAGTTTAAATGCGGGCGTAAGGATTTGTAAGGTTTGTGTTGAAGACATAATTAAATAAACCAAGGGGTCATTTGGTAGCCTATATAAGAATAGTAATGAATATGGTGCATTAGTAATGTTGGGATTAGTTAGACTGGTAGACTATTTATCTTTCTCCCTTTTTCTCCAAAATGTTTAGCTGATACTACATTTTTTTTGGTTTTGTTTCAGCCATTCACTGACCATCAAGGTCCAAGTTTATTGGGATTCGTTGGCTAAGTTAGTCATCTGGTTCTATTCCGGTGAGTTGCCTAGACCAATATCTGGCTGTCTATGGAATAATACAAGTAAGAAGGAAAAGCTACACGAATAGAACCAGCTCTTGATTATCCATCTCTTGAAATTGCTTTTTAGGTTATTATATCTTGGAAAATTTACTTCGTGTGATGTATTCAGGAGTTCACTTTTATCCTATATTTCTGGGATTCTTCAAAAAATGTCGACGGTTGCACGTAGAATCCTTCAAAGTTGATGTATTTTTGAAGAATCCGACACTAGCAATATGCCAAATTATGATGGAAACTCATATTTGCCTATATTCTTGACCATCGTCATGCATTATTTTTTTTGGGTTTCCTCATTCGATGTTCTATATTTACATTGTTCCTTCAACTAATTTGAGGAAAACACTCCCAGAATTATCTACATATATAAAGCTCAGACTCGAAAACCTCCAATCCATCCCACCGCAAATATATAGAACCAAGTCTTCTAAATATTATTGCCTCAATAAGTTGTAAACCTCATATTTGTTCAAATTGTGGTTGATTTATAGAATTAAATAAGGTAAAATATTATGTGGTGAACTTAACTATCTAATGAAACCTTAGGTTTTTATTAAATTGCTTCAAGTAGCTAACATTTGTTACTTGAGCTTTGTATGTTAAAAAGGAATAGGAGTCTTTCTACTAACTACACGTATTAGGCTTGCCTCAGGAGTGTTATGTGATGAGAAGGTGCATCCAAGCGTAAAGGCAAATTTTATAGAGAAATACTATTATATCCGTCAAAATACAACATCATACATAGATGAAATCAAGAAGTTAAACTAATTGTCTGTTCATGGATGCAAGCCTTAAGTTCACCATCAAACATACACCAACACTAAATTCTCTTTCAACGGCACAAAAAGTAAATAAACATCATCAGGTTACATATCAAACTAATGCTCAAAATTAGCTTTAAGATCCTTTTGGCCTTCAGCTCCTTTTGTTGTTTGTTAGTCTTCTTCAACAATCCCAAAATCACAATATTTGCTTGACGTGAAAACTCGGGATCATACCAATCAAAAAAGTTGCAAGGAGTACGAAATAGGGACTGCAGTTCATTAAAAACAAAGTTCTAAAAATTACTTATTAAGAAAAAAAGATAAAAATAGAAAATATAAAAATTACTTACACCATAATGCATACAACCAAGGAATCTACGTCCGGGGTTGTCATCATACCATGAAATTCTAACAACTGGAGGAGACCCACATGCACCAACAAGCCTTCTATTGTAATTAATGGAGCACGAAATTGAAGGTGATGGAGGAAATTGAAGGTGGCAGAGGAAATTGAAGGAAAATTCTTTTAAGAAATTTTGAAACTAATGGACGATAAGGGAGAATAAATACAAAGAGAAGACTGATATATAGTACAACCTACACACTACATAGTGTACATAATAGCACTTTGTACTATACAATTCTCTTTTGACTGACGGGCTGACGTCCCTAATTGACAACACCACTTTATATGACACATCTTCTGCAACCTACAGGCTACATAGTGCACATAATATATGCACTTTGTAATGTACACTCCTCTTTTGACTAACGGGTTGACATCCCTGATTGACAACACCACTTTATATGACATCCTCTGCAACCTACAGGCTACATAGTGCACATAATATATGCATTTTGTACTGTACACTCCTCTTTTGACTGACGAGATGACGTCCCTGATTGACAACACCACTTTATATGACATATCTTCTGCAACCTACAGGCTACATAGTGCACATAATATATGCACTTTGTACTGTACACTCCTCTTTTGACTGACGTGCTGACGTCCCTAATTGACAACACCACTTTATATGACACATCTTCTGTAAATATCTTCATTCTTTGTATTATAAATAAAGCACTACAAATATAAAAAAAATATAAGATCTTACAACTCATTACGCCAAGCTTCAATGAAAAGTTGGTTCGATATTAGAAAAATAAAAAATGAGAGAATTTCAAAAAATCCTGCAAAAGTATTTGGGTGCTATACAGATTTATCCAAAAAAAAATGGTATGGTCGAATTCGTCCCTTAGAAAATAAACCTATTTCTATTTATCATGATTTACAAATTTCTGGACACATCATTGTCGGAGAAAAATACTCCTCTAAAGCTGATGATTTTATTATTTGGGGAAAAACACTTCAGTGGACTCAACTATATTCTAAACGGTGTGATTATGAGGTGTTATGTCGATGGCATGGTTTGACCGTTCCACAGGTACAGTCTGTGACATTTCAGATATGTAAATTCAGGGATGATACACAAGTTATTGAACACTTGAATAAGGAAATATCAAAAATGAAAAAAACATTAAGAGTTTTTTCATGCATTAGATGGTCTTATCTTTCAAGAAGCTGATAAAGATGAGCATTGGAAAGTACTTGAAAATCATAGACTACATCGAGATTCTACCTATCCAGTATATCCGATTGTGAACGAATGGATAGACCTTCAAAAACATTTACCCCAAACATTAAATTTTGGAGTGCCATATTATTGTATAAACCAATTGAGTTTAGTTGAGCCAACACAAGATGAATTCGAGGTAGTTCCTGAAACTGACGAAGAAGATATGCAATTTTTTACATTGTACGTTATGTTGTAATTTGGTATTATAAAAAAATTAAAATTTTATCTCACAATAAAATACGTAAAATTTCATCTCACAAAATATTACACCATTCATTGACATACAAATACATAATACAATAACATATAAATAATTCATAATAACCCATACACTTAAAATCATCTCCTAAAAGTAGTAGCATCACTGGAGATATTTATTGTCTGATATGCATTAGCATTACACTCTCTCGATAGATAATTGTGCTTAACATGTCCTGGTTGTTTGCAAGTAGAGCATTTTTGGGAGAGACTACTTTGTGAAATATCCATTTCATTGAGTATATGTGTGGTGGACGTGACCTTTACTTTGCACAAAATTTTTTTATTTGCAATCATGGAAAATGAACTTTCTGGCCAATACACCTCGTCACCAAGTGGAATCAACTGGCTAGAGTAAGTTTTTTTATACCAGGCCATAGAGAATTCTGATGCAATATAATCCCATGAAGGATTTCCAACAAACTCAAACACCTTAATGGCATGAGAACATGGAAAATGATTTAATTGCCATTTACCACACGTACATGTTCGTTGCGTCTGATTAACAATTTGTTTATTACCACCTTTTTCGTGATGGGATTTGAATGTCCTGATTTCAAATATGTTATCTGCCACAAGATAATTTTGGATACTATGTGTCGATGCCTTTTTCCTTATTCCTCAAATTTTTTGAATGGGTTTGACATCCATTTTGTTTGTCAATCAATAGTTGTTTTGCATACTTCGATCTCTGAACAAAATGATTCACAACCATGCTGTAAGATATTTTGACCATTGAGGTCGTTGGTAGGCCTCTAGCAGACTTTAGCAATCCATTAAATGACCCGAGCTATTCGTTGTGAGCATGCCCCACCTCCTCCCATCATCCTTGTGCATAGTCCATTTTTTAAGTCTAGCTTCATCAACCATTCGTATACTGGCAAGTGCATCTCCTTGATCAACTCCATTTGTAACAAGAACTTTTTCTCCTGTTTGTAGTTGCAGCAACCCATAATAGGTTGTTCAGTCGGATACTTCTGTACGCTCTCTGATAATTGGCCTTCAAGTGCCTTAAGCAATAATGGTGATAGACAAAAGGAGCTTGCCAATTACGCTCTGTAGAGACTACCAAGTATGTCATGGTGTCTATCAGATATCAATGTAACACCTTGACGGCCACATACAATATGCTAATGCAAATTGCCTAAAAACTTAGTCACATATCAAGGCTTTCATTCGCTGCTATTGCGAAAACTAGTAGAAAAATAGAGCCATTATCATCCATACCTACCACAATCAACAACTTTATATCATACTTACCATATACATATGTTCCATCTATTGATATCACCGGTCGACAATAACGAAAACCATCGACACATGGCTTAAACGTCCAAAATACATAGTTGAAAACGCATTCATCAACTCCCTCATGTCGTTCGAATCACCATTCATCGATAAAACCTTAAAATATTTCATAGCAACGATGAACCTTGGCAATTCACAAAATGAGGCCTCTCAATTTTCATAGAATTGTTCAAATGCACGCTTTCGTCCAAGATACGCCTATCACCGACTAATTATTTTGCGGAACTTATTAAGAACAAACATTTGACAATCTTTGATAGTATACCTGTAACAAAAATTCTTAATAATTATAATTGAAAATACAACTGTTGACTTGTATAGTCACATGAAGTCGATAAAAAATAGTACATCGGTGTCTTTTCAATATACGACACCAAAATAGTTGTAATCATGTCTACATCCAAATTATTGTGACCTCCGCGACAATCACCCATATTACAAGTGTGTTCACCAATGTATTTGCCAATTTTTCACAAGTTATTACTACTATCCTTTGTAGCACAAAGTTTGAAAGAGCAACCTTGATCTACACATTTGCAATAAATTTTGAACACATTCTTTCCAGACTTAACAATAAAAAATTCCCTTCCTTCTTTAATATAATAGAGTTTAATCATCCATTGCAAATCTTTTTTTAACTTGAACAACATCTAGCTAGAAAGATAAAAACCATCATTTAAAAAATCAGCCGGTTCACGCCACACACCTGTAGGGACAAAATCATTTTTATGATTATCCATAAACACATCAGGTCCTTCCTGAAAATGATCAATAAAATGAAATTTTATTAGAATAAAAATGGGGTCTATTATTTGATTGTGACATTGATGTCGGCCCTTGCATCATTGTCTGTGGAATTGATTTTTGTTGAGTATAAGGGCTCATGGACATTGATCTTTGTTCTGAATTGAACCTCACACCATCATCACTCAATGACGAGTCATAGGGGCATTCATCTTCATCAGCATTATTAGGCTCACTATCATCACTCTGTGACAATTCGCCATAATTTGCTTGATTGCCATTTTCAATATCTTCGGGAATGACATGCTCATCTCGCGGTACATTATCCCTGTATTTTATAAAATTAAATATTTTTAGTATATGTCAAAAATATAAATAAATATAATAATAATTATATTTAACCTACCGATAATAGTCGGCAATATCAAGATTCAACGAAAGAGGAACATTTGAAGATGTTCCAGCATTGTCCACCCATTCAAGCTGTAATGGTTGACCATAATTATAATCTTGCCCAAAAAAATCATCATTATTCCTCTCACATAGAGTAAAGCCCCTGAAAAAAATATAACAAAATATGACATAACAATAAAGGCTGTAAAAATAAATTAGTTCTCATAATAAAATAAAATCATGGACATTACCAGTCACTTTGATTCAAAGTTTCGTTCTAATCAGGTATTGAAGCTTGTGTTGGTACATTACCCGACATGAAGTATTGAGAAACGTTCATGCCAAAAAAATTGCTATGATGACTTAACCGGGCATCATCAACACTTGTTAGATTCTCAAGTTGTGTATAAACATCCATCCGTGCAGGAGATTTGTGCACGACGATGATTCCGCTCCTTCTTAATATAAACTTGAAGAATATTTAACTTTATTTGACTAGCATAATTATAAGGAGCCCTCAAAAAAATCAGTTAACGACTCATTGTCACTGATAATCCACTCTCCATAATTTACGATTCTTTGAGATGAGAAGAAATTTAGATATTGTCCGATTATAAACAAATCATAATCGTCAATTTTAATTTTCATCCTTAAAAAAATTGAATCAACAAATTCTTGATAACCAATTGAAATTGGATACTTGACGTTGCACTTGGGAGAAATACTATAATATATTGTATTACCCTCATGAACAATTTCACCATCCCAAAAAAGTGCAACTTTAACACGTTCACTATTCATTCTCTAAGACTCAAACGAATAAAAATTTAGATGAATTATAAAAAGATTTGAAGATATTGAAGTGATAACGATGAAGTATGCTCTATACATCTTCTGTTTATATAAACATTTTAAAGATTGGTTCAAGGGGTTGAAGAGTTGATATAGTGCACATAAAATGTGTAATATTACAAAGTGCACATAAAATGTGCAACATTACAAATTTCATATCAATCTAACGAAAATCTGATGGATTGACGGGTGCATGCTACAAAAAGATATAATGCACAAAAGAAGTGAAAGATATCAAAATAATTGATAGTGCACTAAATAAATGGATAGTGCACTAAAAAAATGCACTAAACTATAGAAAAGGAGGAATAATGCACAAAAGAAGAAAATAATTAATAGTGCACATTTTTAGTGCACTGTCCATAAAATAAATAGATAGTGCACTATCCAAAAAAAATAGATAGTGCACTAAATAAGTGCACTATCCTCTTTTAATGGCGTTTAAACGGAAAAAGAAATATTGTGCACTTAATTTGTGCAAACAACCCATTTTTATAATTTTTTAATCAATGGTATAGATTGATTATTTTTTAAGTGTAGTGGCATATTTAGGTTCCCCACTCCTCTTTAGTCACTTTGTCAATACATTTGCAGGGACAACTCAACACTATTGGGGGCCTAAAGCCAAACTTTGTGAGAGGCCTTAATATTTTTTTTTCAAAAAAAATATTATATAATATATAATTTTTATTTAAAATCTATTTTTCTAGCTTTTTGAGATGCAAAGTTAAGAATAATTGTCTTATAATCAATTTCTTCTAATAATTCTTTTTCAATTGATAATATACCTAATCCACTCAATCTCTCTTGAGACATTGTTGATCTCAAGTAGGATTTTATCAATTTTAATTTTGAAAAACTTCTTTTCGCTGAGGCAACTATTACAGGAACAGTTAACATTATTCTACAGGCAATATAAGCATTCGGAAAAGAATCAAGTCTTTTTATTTGATTGAGTATATCAATTAAAGTATTGTCATCTACTTGTACTATCTCCCTTAATACTCTTAACTCGAAAAATAAGTCTAAACTATCAATATCAGAATGATTATTATATTTTAAAGAACATTCAAGATTAAGACAATATTTTTTCAAATTCTCATCATCTAGTGATCTCAACTTTTTACCACTAAATAGAAATCCAAAAATATTTTCATAAGCTTCAAATTGTTCAAATCTATCTTGAAAAGAAACAATAGCTTGGTCTGCTATATATAAGAAGTAATCAACTCTAAAAGATTCTTCGGGAGATTTTGTGATTTCATTATTAATATTTTCATCAAATTATTTTTTACTATGTATTACACATTTCATTCGAAATTCAGGTTCTATATTCATCTCAAGTGCAATTTCTTTAGCAGAAATCATAGCACTTACAAATCCTTGCTCTCTATATTTAAAAAAAATAAAAATTAAACCCCTTAATTGATCTATAGTAACATGAATATGCATATCTTTTCTTTGCAACAATTTGTTAACTGAATTAACTGCAAATAAAACATCGTGCCAAATAGTCATACCCAAAAAAAATCAAAATTTTCAAGTTCATATGTTGCTAAGCAACTAGCTTCACTTTTAGTTTTTGGATCCTCGCTAACTTCTGCTAATTTCAATAAAGCATCTCTTATTTGTGGAATTTGAAATCTTATGGCCTTAACACTTTCAATGCGACTTTTCCATCATGTTTGTGACAATGATTTAAGAGATAGACCAGGTACACTATCTTTTAAAACTCTTCATCGCTTAGTAGAAGAAGAAAATAGTGTATATATGCATTGTACTACTCCAAAAAATGAAATAGCTTTTGTGCAAGAATTAGCAACATCATAAAGTACTAAATTTAGATTATGACAACCGCATGGAGTATAAAATGATCTAGGATTTATATCTAAAAATCATTTTTGAACTCCTTGGTGTTTTCACTTCATATTAGACCCATTATCATATCCTTGTCCTTTTAAATTATCGATGTTAAGCCCAAAATTTTTAATTTCATCTACAATAACTTCAAAAAGACCTTTACCACTTGTATCATTGTAACACCCCGTACTTAATTACGTGCACTAGCCATTGTTATATGTGTTGGAGTATATGTATTGATCCTAAGTTAGGTATATATGAGTATTGATTATTTTGAGATGGTTTCAAGTGTATAGTTTGATTATATGTGTATAGGAATCGACCTTATTTATACCGGAATTTGCCCGTCGATGTTTTCATACGAAGGCTATTGAATAAAATTTCCGACGATATAAATATTTTCAAAAACGGATAAGTTTCGGATATAAGCGAGCACGTTCGAAACTATAAAACGGTGGCCGGGATGTGAACAGTAAAATTGCAGGAAAATTTCCAGTTTTTGGGTCAACTTTGAACGATCATAACTCCCTCCATATAATGAACTGGGTGAGATACCACATATCAAAAGAAAGATCTTTGAGTATTCTTTCTAATGAAATTGGTTTCATCCAAATCCAACATCTGAGTAAGGAGTTATACTCGTTCTATTTGAGCCTCTCAAAACAGATTTTTGTGAACAGTAAATTAGCAGGAAAATACTGAGGCCTGCCAGTTTTTTGGGTCAACTTTGAATGATCATAACTCCCTCGATATAATGAAATGGGCGAGCTACCACATATCAAAAGAAAGTTCGTTGAGTATTCTTTCTAATGAAATTGGTTTCGTCCAAATCCTACATCTGAGTAAGGAGTTATACTCGTTCTATTTCAGCCTCTCAAAACAGATTTTTGTGAACAGTAAATTAGCAGGAAAATACTGAGGCCTGCCAGTTTTTTGGGTCAACTTTGAACGATCATAACTCCCTCAATATAATGAACTGGGAGATATACCATATATCAAAAGAAATATCTTTGAGTCTTCTTTCCAATGCAATTGGTTTCATCCAAATGCAACATCTGCGTAAGGAGTTATACGCGTTTTACTTCAGCCCCTCAAAACAGATTTTTAGGGTCAACTTCAAACGATCATAACTCCTTGTACAGGACGAACTGGGTGGCCTAATTTATATGAAATGAAAGACCTTTGAATTATCTTTCCAATGATACTAATTTCACCCAAATCCGATATCGGAGCAAAGAGGTATGGTCTATCCACTTCAGCTTGTCAAAACGGTCCACCGAAGGACATATTTGATATTATTTAAATTTTAAAGGCACTTTGGTCATTTACTATGATATTATGGACGGAAATATGTGTATATGTACATGTATATGAGTTCAAAAACTCATAACCATCATCAATCATAGGAGTGAACAAACCCTAGCCAAATTTGACCTTCAAATTACTTGTGATTCAACCGTGGAAAGTCCAAATTGATTCCGTAGTTGTGTTCATCGTCTCAAGGGCTTCGAGAAGCACCCCTTATTTGTGCTAACAGGACTTCAAAACCCAAAGGGTCATTCTATGGTAAGGATGTAAATTATGTTGGTGTTATTTATATGGATATGTATATATATATATATATATGCATGTGAGCATAAGAAGTATGTTATTTGATTGTTGTTGAAAGATAATTGGAAATGATGTTGGATCATTCTTGTGCATGGTTGGATTATGTTGAATTGTGAAGGGATGATGTGGTATTGATGATATGGTATTGAAATGATGATTATATATATATATATATATATACACATAAACCTATTGTTCAAGTTGGTTTTTGGAATGCTTTGCAAATATTGGTTGTATGGAATTATGGAAGAGAATTGTGGTGTTGGGTTGCTAATACTAGATGCCAAATATTTCATTGTAGATAAGTGATTTGTAAAAGCGGGAAGTTGTGTTGAATTGGTATCCGAATCTACAACGAGGTATGTAAAGCATACTCTAACGATGTTCTTTGGCATGAAAACACCAATGTTCCATAAAGTAAGATTCCGATAGTTATCCAAACACATGTATTGTTCTACCTTACCAATGAAGTTGTTTCCATTCTATAAAGCGTCAAAATGCTTCATTGATATACCAAAAGGCTCCTATTTCATTGTTGTGATGTTGATGATTCTGAAACATATTGTTGATGTACCAATGAGTCCTTATTACATCGTTATTGTATAGAGGGTCTATTACTTGATTCCTATTGATGTATCATTGTTCCAAAGGTACTATATTGGCATGAACACTAATGTAATAATCTCAAAAGCTTTTGAACTAAGTTATTGGAAAAATCTCTTATGTGTTACTTGATATACGTGTGGGTGGTATCCCAGGGGCATAAGCCTAGCATGGGTCGATCCCAATTGATATGTACTGGGGGCAGCCTAATGGTCACAGTACGGTACAGTATTGATTATTGTTAGGTGGTTGGAGGTTCGGGAGGAGGAGGTAATGGCGAATAATAATTGTAAAGAATGAAATGAACGAATGTATACCGTTCCACAAATGTGTTCGTATTCAAGAACCCAATTCAGATTAATAATAATGTACATGATCCTAAAAGTGTTTATGAAGTGTGGTTCACTTCTATTATGATTTATTCACATGTGTATGATTTTCTTGATCCCCCATATCACATATGATTATTTACAGCTTTACATACTCAGTACATATCTCGTACTGACGTCCCTTACGGAGGACCTGCATTCATGCTACAGGCACAGGTACCTCAGCTCATACACCGCACCAGTAGGAGCCAGGTCATACAGCTACTGTTGGTGAGCTCCAGTTTACTTCGGAGCTTTCCGAGTCGGTTTCTTATATTTTGTTATTGTACAGGAGTCATGTGTGGGCGGGGGTTCGTCCCGACCCTAGTTATGTCATGTATATCCTAGAGGCTTTGTAAACATAAAGAAGGGTAAAGTCATGGAAGTTTATATAGTGATGTTATATTCGTATATGGGGTGGCCCCGACGGCCAAGTTTTATATATATGTATATATATTTGTGCGTGTTGTGCTGATACAGGTAATTAGACCCTTTTATATGCAGCGAAGTGCTGCCCAAATTTTTGGTGACATGTAAGTGAAAGTACAGGTATTTGAACGGGTTCTCCCGGGCCTTCTCGGCTTCGGGTGCCAGTCCGGCCCGATGGGATTTTGGGCCGTGACAAAAGTGGTATCAGAGCGGTTCGTCCTAGGGAGTCTACAAAGCCGTGTCTACGTAGAGTCTTGTTTATCGGTGTGTTGTGCACCACATCTATAAACAGGAGGCTATGGACATTTAGGAATTGTTTCTTTTCTTCATGTCTTAGATCGTGCGATAGAGCTTATATTGTATATGAAGTCATAGTTGACCATTGAGTCAGTTTGTTTCTCTTATTATAGTAATGATGCCGGTTACCAGAAGCAAGAATACCGGTAAGCAAGTAGATGTGGCTGCCGGAGAGGGGACTAGTAAGTCACCCACTATACCAGCTAATCAAAGTGAGGCTCCAGCTGAGCATGCATCAGAAACTTCCCCCAGTCCAGAAGAAATAAGGGGGAGGAGAACTATATCCCCAGAGCCACCTACTAATATTGTTGACAAGATCTTAGAAATGCAGTGCAACTTTTGACTCGTATAGTTGCTGGGCAAGTCCAAGGGCAAGCCATTCCTGTCGCGGGTTCTAGCAGTACTGATAGGGCGGGTAGTCTTCGGACGCAAGATTTTATTAAGATGGATCCGCCTACTTTTACCGGATCCGATCTTAACGAAGATCCGCAGGACTTTATTGATCAAATCCAAAGGGCCCTAGAGGTGATGCATGTATCGGGCAGAGAGACAGTGGAGTTAGCCGCGTATAGATTCAAAGGTGAGGCTATATATTGGTATGAAGACTGGAAACGGTCGAGGGGCATTGATGCACCCCCAGCTACTTGGAAATAGTTCAAAGAGGCATTTATTGATCATTATCTTCCATATGAGACTCGTCAGGCACGTGCGGATCAGTTCTTAAATCTTCGGCAGGGTAATACAAGTGTGAGGGAGTATAGTCTTCGATTTAATTCCTTGTCCAGATATGCTCCTAATGTTATAGCTACTATGGATGACAGAGTTCATCGGTATGTGAACGGATTGGATCCGTATTTGGTTAGGGATTGTACTATTGCTGCACTGAATAAAGATATGGATATAGCTAGGATCCAAGCATTTACACAGAAAATGGAAGATCAGAGGCAGAGAAGAAGAACGCAGGAATTTGAAAGCGGATCTTCTAAGAGGTCCAAATCTACAGGGCAGTTTATGGCTCCACAGGGAGGTTTTAGACCTCAATTTTCTGCTAGACCACCTAGGCCATTATTTTCTTATTCTGCAGCTAGTGCTCCACCACAGCATCAGGGGTTCAGAGGCAGTCAAATTGGGCAAAGAAGTGAGGGTCATAGTTCGCGATCAGTGGGTTATCATGGGCAAGGGAATATGATCCAACTGAGACATCCTCGAGAGCCATGCAATAAATATGGAAGAAATCATATGGGCGCATGTCGAATAGGAACAAATGTTTGTTATTGGTGCGGTATGACGGGGCATATGATGAGAGAATGCCCACGAAGGGGCGCAGGTGGTGTAGCACGACCTTCGGGATCAGCTGTTGCATCATCATCACCGGTATCTTATTCTGGTAGAGGCGCACGACCCGTGGGTCACGCTAGAAATGAAATAAGAGTCGCCAGTTCCAGCGGGACTCAGAATCGCACTTATGCTTTAGCGGATTGACAGAATCGAGAGGCTTCCCCAGATGTGGTTACGGGTACATTGTCCATATTTTCATTTGATGTATATGCTCTAATTGATCCCGGTTCTACATTATCATATGTTACTCCTTTGGTTGCTGGAAAGTTCAAAAGAACCCCCGAATTGTTAGATAAGCCGTTGGAAGTGTCTACCCCGGTTGGGGAATCTATTATTGCTAGAAGAGTTTATAAAGATTGTGTAGTAACTGTGTGTGGTCGAGACACGATGGCTAATCTCGTGGAACTAGAAATGGTAGATTTTGATGTTATAATGGGTATGGATTGGTTGGCGTCTTGTTATGCCAAAATTGACTGTTGTACAAAAAAGATGTATTTACATTTTCCGAATGAAGCAGTTATTGAATGGCAAGGTAAGATCGGCGCACCAAGAGGTAGATTTATTTCTTATTTCAAAGCAAGAAAAATGATTTCCAAGGGATACCTATATCATTTAGTTAGATTAAGGGATACAGAAGCGGAGCCACCAACTCTTCACGTTGTTCCGGTGGTAAATGAATTTCCTGATGTATTTCCTGAAGATCTTCTAGGTTTGCCTCCTGAACGAGAAGTAGAGTTTGGTATTGATGTAATTCTAGGCACCCAACCAATCTCCATTCCTCCATATAGAATGGCCCCAGCAGAATTGCGAGAATTGAAAGAGCAATTGAAAGATTTGCTTGAGAAGGGATTCATAAGGCCTAGTATGTCCCCCTGGGGAGCACCAGTGTTATTTGTGCGCAAAAAGAATGGATCGCTGAGGATGTGTATTGATTATCGGCAATTAAATAAGGTGACTATTAAGAATAAATATCCTCTCCCAAGAATTGATGATTTATTTGATCAGTTACAGGGCGCCAAGTGCTTTTCTAAGATTGATTTGAGGTCAGGTTACCACCAAGTGAGGGTCAAAGAAAAAGATATACCCAAAACAGCTTTCCGAACAAGGTATGGTCATTATGAGTTTCTAGTTATGTCATTTGGGCTAACAAATGCACCTGCAGCTTTTATGGATTTGATGAATAGGGTGTTTAAGCCATTCCTGGATGTATTTGTGATAGTTTTTATAGATGATATTCTAGTTTATTCTAGATCAGAAGAGGACCATGCCAATCACTTACGACAGACATTGCAGACTCTTCGTGATTGTAAGCTTTATGCAAAGTTCTCTAAATGTGAGTTTTGGTTAAAGTCGGTGGCATTTTTGGGTCATATTGTATCTAGTGAAGGGATAAAGGTTGATGCTCAAAAGATAGAAGCTGTGAAGAACTGGCCAAGGCCCACAACGCCGACGGAGATTCGTAGTTTTCTCGGGTTGGCCGGTTATTATAGGAGGTTTGTTAAAGACTTTTTTTCCATTTCAGCACCTTTAACCAAGCTAACGCATAAAGCATCCAAGTTCCAATGGAATGATATGTGTGAGGAGAGTTTCCAAGAATTGAAAAATAAGTTGACTTCTACACCTGTGTTGGTACTTCCAGAAGGTACAGAAGGGTATACAGTGTATTGTGATGCTTCTAGAATTGGTTTAGGATGTGTATTGATGCAGCATGGTAAAGTAATAGCATATGCTTCTAGACAATTGCGGCCACATGAGAAAAATTATCCTACACACGATCTTGAGCTGACAGCGGTTATCTTTGCTTTAAAAATATGGCGCCACTATTTATATGGGGTTCATGTTGATATATATACTGATCACAAGAGCTTACAATATATTTTCAGTCAGAAGGATCTAAATCTGAGGCAGCGAAGGTGGATGGAACTATTAAAAGATTATGATGTCGATATTTTGTATCATCCAGGGAAAGCGAATATAGTAGCTGATGCGTTAAGTCGTAAGGCTATGATGATGCCTATAGAAAGGCAAGGGATGGTTAAAGATCTTCACCAGTTAGCTAGTTTAGGAGTTTGCCTTCTTGAAACTCCGGACAAAGAGCTTATCGTACATAATGCTGCGGAATCTTCATTAGTAGCTGAAGTGAAAGAGAAGCAATATGCAGATCCTATTTTATTACAGCTTAAGGAGAACGTTCAGAGTGGTGCAACCAAGGCATTTGAGCTTACGCGAGAAGGAGTACTTTAGTGCCAAAACCGATTATGTGTGTCGGATGTAGACGGGCTAAGAAAGAAGATTATGACAGAGGCACATTTTTCAAGGTATTCCATTCATCCAGGATCAACCAAAATGTATCAAGATTTGAAAGATATGTATTGGTGGAATGACATGAAAAGGAACATCGCAGAATTTGTAGCTGAATGTCCAAATTGTCAACGAGTTAAAGTGGAACATCAAAAGCCCGGAGGCTATATGCAATGCATAGATCTTCCAACTTGGAAGTGGGACATGATCAACATGGATTTTGTTACAGGTTTGCCTCGTACAGCTCGGAAATTTGATTCTATATGGGTGATTGTGGATAGGCTTACTAAATCTGCACATTTCTTACCCGTTAAGACCACTTACACAGTTGAAGAATATTCGAAGCTGTATGTTAAAGAAATAGTCCGATTACATGGAGTGCCAACTTTTATTTTATCAGATCGGGGAACTCAATTTACTGCAAACTTTTGGAAGTCTTTCCAACGGAGTTTGGGAACACAAGTGAATCTGAGTACAACTTTTCACCCTCAGACGGATGGACAAGCAGAGCGCACCATTCAAACACTTGAAGATATGCTACGAGCATGTGTTATAGATTTTAAAGGCAGTTGGGATGATCATTTACCTCTTATTGAGTTTGCCTACAATAATAGCTATCATTCAAGTATCAAAATGGCACCATATGAAGCTTTATATGGGAGGAAGTGTAGATCACCAATAGGATGGTTCGAAGCGGGTGAAACTCTTATGTTCGGACCGGATCTTGTGTATCAAGCCATAGAAAAAGTCAAGGTGATTCAGCAACGGTTGAAAACAGCCCAAAGTCGACACAAGTCATATGCGGATAGTAGAAGAAGAGGGCTAGAGTTTTCGTTAGGCGATTGGGTATTTTTGAAGGTATCGCCAATGAAAGGGGTGATGAGATTTGGCAAGAAAGGAAAGTTGAGTCCACGATATATAGGCCCGTATAGGATTATTCGAAGATGTGGGCAAGTTGCTTATGAATTAGAGCTACCCCAGGAACTCTCATTAGTGCATCCAGTATTTCATGTATCGATGCTTCGAAAGTGCATCGGAGATCCGTCCCTTATTACTTCTACTGAAGATGTGCAAGTAACAGAAGATCTTACCTACGAGGAGATGCCTGTTACTATATTAGATCGTCAAGTTAAGAAGATGAGAAATAAAGAAGTAGCATCAGTGAAAGTACTTTGGAGAAATCAACAAAGGGAAGAGATTACATGGGAAGCGGAGGAAGCAATGAAATTGAAATACCCTTATTTGTTCAAAGATGAAAAAGAAGTGCAAGGAGTGGAACTGGGACACTAACAAGTAAGTTTTTACATATGCATAACATCTATATGATGACGTGAATATCAATTATGAATTCGAACTTGTTTCGACTAAATAACTACATTCACATTCGAGGACGAATGTCCTTAAGGGGGGAAGGATGTAACACCCCGTACTTAATTACGTGCACTAGCCATTGTTATATGTGTTGGAGTATATGTATTGATCCTAAGTTAGGTACATATGAGTATTGATTATTTTGAGATGGTTTCAAGTGTATAGTTTGATTATATGTGTATAGGAATCGACCTTATTTATACCGGAATTTGCCCGTCGATGTTTTCATACGAAGGCTATTGAATAAAATTTCCGACGATATAAATATTTTCAAAAACGGATAAGTTTCGGATATAAGCGAGCACGTTCGAAACTATAAAACGGTGGCCGGGATGTGAACAGTAAAATTGCAGGAAAATTTCCAGTTTTTGGGTCAACTTTGAACGATCATAACTCCCTCCATATAATGAACTGGGCGAGCTACCACATATCAAAAGAAAGATCTTTGAGTATTCTTTCTAATGAAATTGGTTTCATCCAAATCCAACATCTGAGTAAGGAGTTATACTCGTTCTATTTGAGCCTCTCAAAACAGATTTTTGTGAACAGTAAATTAGCAGGAAAATACTGAGGCCTGCCAGTTTGTTGGGTCAACTTTGAACGATCATAACTCCCTCGATATAATGAACTGGGCGAGCTACCACATATCAAAAGAAAGTTCTTTGAGTATTGTTTCTAATGAAATTGGTTTCATCCAAATCCTACATCTGAGTAAGGAGTTATACTCGTTCTATTTTAGCCTCTCAAAACAGATTTTTGTGAACAGTAAATTAGCAGGAAAATACTGAGGCCTGCCAGTTTTTTGGGTCAACTTTGAATGATCATAACTCCCTCAATATAATGAACTGGGAGATATACCATATATCAAAAGAAATATCTTTGAGTCTTCTTTCCAATGCAATTGGTTTCATCCAAATGCAACATCTGCGTAAGGAGTTATACGCGTTTTACTTCAGCCTCTCAAAACAGATTTTTAGGGTCAACTTTAAATGATCATAACTCCTTGTACAGGACGAACTGGGTGGCCTAATTTATATGAAATGAAAGACCTTTGAATTATCTTTCCAATGATACTAATTTCACCCAAATCCGATATCGGAGCAAAGAGGTATGGTCTATCCACTTCAGCTTGTCAAAACGGTCCACCGGAGGACATATTTGACATTATTTAAATTTTAAAGGCACTTTGGTCATTTCCTATGATATTATGGACGGAAATATGTGTATATGTACATGTATATGAGTTCAAAAACTCATATCCATCATCAATCATAGGAGAGAACAAACCCTAGCCAAATTTGACATTCAAATTATTTGTGATTCAACCGTGGAAAGTTCAAATTGATTCCGTAGTTGTGTTCATCGTCTCAAGGGCTTCGAGAAGCACCCCTTATTTGTGCTAACAGGACTTCAAAACCCAAAGGGTCATTCTATGGTAAAGGATGTAAATTATGTTGGTGTTATTTATATGGATATGTATGTATATATATATATATATATATATATATATATATATATATATATATATATATATATATATATATGCATGTGAGCATAAGAAGTATGTTATTTGATTGTTGTTGAAAGATGATTGGAAATGATGTTGGATCATTCTTGTGCATGGTTGGATTATATTGAATTGTGAAGGGATGATGTGGTATTGATGATATGGTATTGAAATGATGATTATATATATATATATATATACACATAAACCTATTGTTCAAGTTGGTTTTTGGAATGCTTTGCAAATATTGGTTGTATGGAATTATGGAAGAGAATTGTGGTGTTGGGTTGCTAATACTAGATGCCAAATATTTCATTGTAGATAAGTGATTTGTAAAGGCGGGAAGTTGTGTTGAATTGGTATCCGAATCTACAACGAGGTATGTAAAGCATACTCTAACGATGTTCTTTGGCATGAAAACACCAATGTTCCATAAAGTAAGATTCCGATGGTTATCCAACCACATGTATTGTTCTACATTACCAATGAAGTTGTTTCCATTCTATAAAGCGTCAAAATGCTTCATTGATATACCAAAAGGCTCCTATTTCATTGTTGTGATGTTGATGATTCTGAAACATATTGTTGATGTACCAATGAGTCCTTATGACATCGTTATTGTATAGAAGGTCTATTACTTGATTCCTATTGATGTATCATTGTTCCAAAGGTACTATATTGGCATGAACACTAATGTAATAATCTCAAAAGCTTTTGAACTAAGTTATTGGAAAAATCTCTTATGTGTTACTTGATATACGTGTGGGTGGTATCCCAGGGGCATAAGCCTAGCATGGGTCGATCCCAATTGATATGTACTGGGGGCAGCCTAATGGTCACAGTACGGTACAGTATTGATTATTGTTAGGTGGTTGGATGTTCGGGAGGAGGAGGTAATGGCGAATAATAATTGTAAAGAATGAAATGAACGAATGTATACCGTTCCACAAATGTGTTCGTATTCAAGAACCCAATTCAGATTAATAATAATGTACATGATCCTAAAAGTGTTTATGAAGTGTGGTTCACTTCTACTATGATTTATTCACATGTGTATGATTTTCTTGATCCCCCATATCACATATGATTATTTACAGCTTTACATACTCAGTACATATCTCGTACTGACGTCCCTTACGGGGGACCTGCATTCATGCTGCAGGCACAGGTACCTCAGCTCATACACCGCACCAGTAGGAGCCAGGTCATACAGCTACTGTTGGTGAGCTCCAGTTTACTTCGGAGCTTTCCGAGTCAGTTTCTTATATTTTGTTATTGTACAGGTGTCATATGTGGGCGGGGGTTCGTCCCGACCCTAGTTATGTCATGTATATCCTAGAGGCTTTGTAAACATAAAGAAGGGTAAAGTCATGGAAGTTTATATAGTGATGTTATATTCGTATATGGGGTGGCCCCGACGGCCAAGTTTTATATATATGTATATATATTTGTGCGTGTTGTGCTGATACAGGTAATTAGACCCTTTTATATGCAGCGAAGTGCTGCCCAAATTTTTGGTGACATGTAAGTGAAAGTACAGGTATTTGAACGGGTTCTCCCGGGCCTTCTCGGCTTCGGGTGCCAGTCCGGCCCGATGGGATTTTGGGCCGTGACAATCATCCACTTTTAGAAACTCTAAAAAATACTCATTAACTTTTATTGGAGTTGCTGAAATATCCACACTTCACAATATAAAAGACATTTGTTCTTGATGACTAGTATTCGGAGTGCAATCAAGTATAATTGAAAAATACTTTGCCTCTATGTCTTTTTCAATAATTTTATTTTTAATTTCACTCACCAATAAATTTATTAACTCATTTTGTATATTATGTCCTAAGTAATGATTGTGAATTTCATCATATTTAATTCGCCGGATATGCTCTTGCATGATTGGATCAAATTCAACAATCATTTCAATTAGACTTAAGAAAATTCCATTATTCTCTTGATAAATCTTTTCATTTTTTCCCCTAAATTTCAAATTATTTTTTCGAGAGTTTTTATTACAGCAATAATTCTTGATAATATATTTTTTCAGTGTTCTCTATCCCTATTGATTTGATCTTGAACATCTTTATCAATTTTTTTACTTTTGTTCAACCTTATTTCTAAGTCAATCCATGCACTCATATTAATAATATGTTCGTTTGATATCTCATGAGCTTTAAGCTTAGCACTAAAATTTCTCCAATCTTTACTATCTTCACTTGCTAGTTTACTATTACTAATATTAGAATTTGTATTAAACAACTTGCAACAAAAATAAAATACTTTATCCAAATCTCTGTAATAAATTAACCATTTTCTTTCATGTCTTTCTCCATTTACTAAAATTTGAAAATAATGGACATTAGAAAAATGTCTTGACAATTTATCATTTGAAAATTTTGTATCACTAATTCTAATTGGTCTTTTTTTCACTAGTAAGTCTCTCAATTTTGTATCAATATTGATCCATTGACTGGGATCATATATATTTTTATGAATATAATTATTTGATTCATTAAGTTCTTGATTTCCTTGAGGATCTATATTAGATTTCTCACTAATTTCCTCCTCCTCTTTTGGAATAGTATTACTCCTATTAACAAATTTAACTAAATCAATAATTTTCTCATCTTGAGAACATTCTCCTATATTTTCTAATTCTGTTTTTTATTATTTATTAAAAATTTATCTAGATCTCTTTTTTGAGATTCTACCAAAGTATCAATTCTTTTTTTTTTAAGTTTTGAAGAACCGGATTCATATTTTCTAGTTGACATTAAAATTTTAATAAATAGTAAATGTGTAATTTATATCTACTAATCCACACAATTAAAAAAAATAAAAAAATCAATAAATAATAAATATGTCTACCAAATATCAATATGTGCATGCACAATTATTTAATTTATATTTACTAATCCACACAATTGATATTTAACAGAATAATAATAATAATAATAATAAAATTAAAATAATAGAACCTGATTTAATAACGATCTAAAAACAATTACTCTAATCTTCATAAACTATCAACAATCTTGATATTCAAGAAAAAATTGAATTAATAATAATATTATGAAAAGAAATTTCTTGAACAATTGAAGTTTTGATAGTATAAGAATTAAAAGAAAATAAAAAGAGAAGGTAAATAAAGAGGAAAAAATATGTACGTTATTTACATCTTCCAATAAAAGGAAGCTGAAAGGTCTAATTTAAAAGATAAAAAAAGAAAGTACTAATTTTTTGCCTTTTTCAAGACTAGGAAAATCAATTTCTTCATAACTGTATTTGCCTTTTCAAAGTTGTACTACCATTTATTTTTTAAAAAAAAACATTTCAAGGCAACAAATGACAACATACATAAATAAATAAATGTGAATTTTTTTTTTAAATGATGTAAAGTGATGTAAAGTGGGGGCCCCCAAAATTGGGGGCCTAAAGCATGGGCTTGGGCTGCTTGACCCAAAGGCCGACCCTGTACATTTGTCAAGTTTGAATAACTCATGATTCCATCTTTTAAATAGTGGAAAAAATATTTGATACTTGTAAAATGTAAAACATTCACAAAGATTATGCCAATAACATTTATAAACTCACTAAATTTAATGTGAAACGGTTCAAATGTGAATCTAGAATTTCTAAAATATGGTTGCACCACTAAAAAAAAGAAGGAAAAATGAAGTAAGTGAAAATTGATCTCTAATCCTCAAAGTAAATAAACCAACATTCAACCAAGTGCACCATTTAATTTTCTGTAACATGAATGTCCTAATATAATATTACACCAATTCTAAAAAGTATATACATAAACTTTTAATTTTATGGAGAACACGGATTCAAGTGCTCTATTTTTTCACTTTAAATTCATCACTAGTCCTATGTCTGATGCTATGAAGTGGATTACACATCTCCATCTTTGATTCGTGATGTACTCGTAATAAAGGACAAAACATGAAAATGAAACACCAAGTACGAAATCAAAAGATAAGAAATAAAAAAAAATAGATAGATAGACACAAGAAGAAGAAAAGTAAGCAAATCAATGGTATATTAAATCAATGATCGTCAAACAATATCCTACACCAAGCACCTAATACTTACAAAGACCCCGAGTGACATTAATCACTTGTAAAAAACATTTCACACAATCAACAAAATCCCAACAAGCTCTCATAAACACTCGCAAGTGTATCACTCAACATCATTCAACAACTCCCTAAAAATGAAGGAAGACCTAACTATTTATAAATAAGGCCATTTCTTATAATTGGGCCCAAAAGTGATCCTAACTGCTAAATGGAGCCCAAAAGTGACCCAAAATCCAAATACTCAAGACAAGGCGCTCTTTCTTCACTTGTCGGACCTTGTAGACTCGATGCTATCTTCCAAACATGATTTTGCTTAATACTCTCTTGGATGATATTATCACATATAGTTTCTCCATGCTCCAAGCTATCATCCACACATGATATTTTGTAGTAAGAGCTCTAAAGGGGTACTCCATACATATTTTGGCATCCTTGAGGTGGTCATGGCTTGGACTTCTTTATGTTGACCTCGGGGCATAGATCTTAGGGGGTTGACACCAATTTTGCCTGTATCAACCACCCATTCTTAAAAAAGATTCGACCTTGAATCCAATTTATTTGTCGACTTTCCATCACACTTTCCAAGTTTAGAATCCTTTGGTAAGAACTCCATTAGGCCTTCAAGCATATGTTCATGAGGCACTCTCCTTGCATTGTCCTTTGAAAGTATTGGTCCATGATCCTACATCAGATGAGTGATACTAGATAAAATGATAATATCATGATTAGTGGGCCTAATGTGGGAAGAATCAGTGCATAATTTGATTTGGGAAGGTTGAATAATTTTATGGAGATTGGTTTGTATTTTCTTGCGTGATGGGAACATGTTCTTGAGGTCTTGGAGCATAATTTTTGTGGATGATTCCGATGGTAGTGATAGTAGAAGTGTTTTGTTCGCTTAAGGTGTTTTGGGGAGTAAGACACCTCAAATCTGTCATCACCCTTTCATATAGGACCACTCTTCAATCAATCCATTCATATTTTGTCGCAACACCATGATGGCTTCTAATAAGATATCAAAAGTTGCTCCACTCATGGTTCTTAGTACATTTGAGAAAAAGGGCTGAAACAAACAAGGATGACTCAATTAAGAGTAAAAGGACTTAACCTAAAGAAGTTAAAGAAGAAAAAATGATAAAAGCACACAAAGAAAAGAACAAGAAATAAAAACAGACTCAAAAAAACAATTAATTAACTAAGTAGGCGAATTACTTATTGTTAATTAGTTTAGCAATCAAAAATTGAAAAGAGGAATCAAGAAATGAAACTAGATGATTGAACCAGAGCAAAAGCAATTTCAAAAATCTTGACATGAGTTTCAGGCCAATTGGGCACATGTGGTGACCTACTTAAGTAGGTGGAGCAGGTCCAACAATGGTAGAACTCTCAACATAGCTCTGATTAAGCTCGAGTTTGAAATTCTGAATCAAATAGTGGTAGGGAACAAGAATCTAACACTAGAAACTCAAGAAAATTCCAAAATCAAAAACTCAAAATTTAGGCTAGACCCAAAATATGAATAGTACTTTTTCTTCTTTTTTGTGTTTTTTAATTTTCTAGACAATAAGACCCAAGATGAAATTTGTGAGAATGAATCCAACTTGACTCTGATAGCAAATGATAAAGGATAAAATACGAAAATAAACTACAAAGTATGAAAATCGAAAGATAAGAAATAAAAAAATAGATAAATGGACACAAGAAGAGGAAAAGTAAGCAAATCAACAATATATTAAACCAATGATTCTCAAATAATACCTTATAAAGATGTCATGGTATGATTTACAATTCATGAGGGTACCTACTTAAACCCATCAGTAGGTAAGTCAAATCGTAAGCCGAAGCTATAAACAATGAGCTAAATTGGAGGGGAAAAAAACATAAAAGCCAAAAATTTGCAAATAAAGACTTATAATACTAATAAGACAATAATGATAGTCTAAAATATAGTGAAAACATCAATAATCATCCCACAACCTAGTAGTGTCGGTCAGGATCCACTAGCAAAAAGGAACATAAGTACCAAAATAGTCAATATATATCAGTCTCAAATAGTGCAAGACTAGATATAAATAGTAGATGAAAAGCGGTACTCTAACTTCGAGAGCTCACCCTATCTCAGAAATTAACTCAGCATGATCGTCACATCAGCGACAACCGATAGTACTCGAATATATACCAAAAAGGTACAGAAGTACAGTATGAGTATCAAAACCATGGGCACTCAGTAGGCATCATCGATTGACTGAGATAAATCATGAAATAAATATGATAAAGATGCAAGATAAATAAGCTAAGTCAAGGTAAAAGGAAAACCTGTAAATAGGCTCCAACACTGTGAATAAATAATCAGAAAAAATATAATATAAAAGAAAGCATAATTAATACTACAAGACTGACCCCCATAAGCTGGTAAGTACAGAAAAGTAAATAACCTAACGTGGGCCCTCATAAGCCCAGAGGGTGAAACTAAAGAGAAGTAAATAATTAAAGTTCCATAAATTTATCGAATATCATGTCATAACCATGATTCCATCCATACCGTATCATATCATAAATAAACTCTTAATGTCGGACTCGAACCAAAACTCAATATCATCATAATCATCATCATTTGTCAGACTTGAATTGAAACTCATGTCATCAATATCATTATCAATTGTTAGACTTAAACTGGACCTCAATGTCAATAAACCACTGGTTTTGCCTGAAATTAGCATCAACTACCATGTACCAACCTAGCATAAATACCATGTATCTAATCTACTCAAACTCCAAAATAAGCATTTTAAAGGGTATAGCATCGTATAGATGTCTACAAGAGCTAACATAAATCTTGGCCTAAGGTGGGCCAGAGGGGCCCACCTTTAATCTTCGAAATCTGTTCTAAGGAAATTTCTACCCGGACTAGGCAAAGGCATCTAACTTTACTTATAGATGTTAAATAAGCCATAATTAGCCATAGGATAGCAATTCTGCCTAAATCATGACCAACTAAGTCAATTACGCCTAATTTATAGTTTCGTAATCGACTAAACAATTCAAATAATACTAATTATACCAATCATACCTCCAAGACCTACTTTCCATCCTATAACTAGCATAATATCATAAATATACTATGAATTAGCTTATTTATAAGGAAGGTAAACCAAGCCTACCTGGATGCCGAAGAAAAGCTTGAAAAATTTGTTAAACCATCAATTTTCCCTTTTGATAAGCTTTTGCAAGATGCTACACTATCAAAATCATAATTTACTCATCAAAATGAGAACAACAACACCCATATAGCACTTTTGTGCTTCGAATCTAAAATCACGTAAATATCCCATGTGGGGCCAGCTTGCGAAATCACACTTTTGAAATTGATAACACTTCCCTCTATGCTCAAGGAACATTTATTCTTAAGAATGTATGAATCCCGAGCTTAAATGATGCTACAATTAACCCACCAATATTCTAGGAATTTTGGAGAAATCATGAGAAATTAACCATGGAATTTGATGAAACTTACCAAAAATTTGGAGAAATGCATTATTCGAGCTTACGAACGTTCCAAAATCACCATTAATGTTTCTCTAAAGTTTTTACACCTTCTAGGGTTCTTATCTCTTGAAAATAAGTGAAAAATAGGAGAAATGGGATAAGTGGAGAATATATAATCCCCATGTGTTGCTAAAGCGGGCCTCGGGCCACTTTAATGGTCAATGCGAAAATCCTCAAGTGCTGTTAAAGCGGTACCTACCCGTGTGTGATAGGTAGCTAAAGTGGACAAGCCAGCACTAAAGCGGCACTTGCAAAGCTGGCAGGGTCACTAAAATGTCTAAGGGCCGCTAAAGCGCCCTCTTCTAAAGCCCCCAAAGGGCTGATTAAGCGGTCACACCAGCTGCAGACTTGGTACTTTTCCAAGTCTCCATTGATCCCTCGGGATTCATTTAGAATTCTATATACATAAAATAACTATGCTACTCTATCAAATTTGACATTTTGGACATAGTGGTTCAGTCAAAATTTTTATCTGCAGTTATTTCGATGAAAAGTGGTCCACACCCATGTGCTATTTTTCTTAAGTTTTGGCTAATAGCCCAAAATGAGTCCAGAATCATGGGGACCCAAACCAAGGATCCACCTAGCCTGAATTGACGTTCCGGAGCTACTAAAACTATCAGAATTGGCATACGAGGTTGCCTGACTAATGTTTTTACCCGATAGAAAATTCTAACCAGTGAAGTTTTCAAAATAGGGAATTGGCTCAAAAAACTAAACGATCTGCCTAATAACTGAACAGTCAGATCCAATAAGTTATAAATGACTTGGGACAGCTATAGGATAGCTCTAAATGGAAAAAATAAGCAAAAATATAGAAAATAATCTGGAGGGCTATTACAAATGAGTGCCTAACTCTTATGAAGACACCGAGTGGCATTAATCACTCACAACCAATGTTTCATACAATCAACAAGCTCCTAACAAGCTCTCATAAAAACTCGCAAGTGTAACACTAATAACTCCTTAAAAATAAAGAAAGACCAAAATATTTATAGTCAAGGATATTTATTACAATTGGACCCAAAAGTAACCGAAAATCCAAATACTCAAGACAAAACACTCTTTCTTCGCTTCGTAGGACCTTGTAGACTTCATATATCTTCCAAACATGATGTTGCTCGAAACTCCATTTAATGATATCATCACATATAGGTTCTCCCGTACTCCAAGCTATCATTTATACATGATATTGTTGTAGTGGAAGATTTAAAGGGGTACTCCAAACACGTCTTGTCATCATTGAGGTGATAATTTCTTGGACTCCCATATGTTGACCTCGGGGAATAGATCTTAGGAGGTTGACACCAATTTTGATTGTATCAACTCAGTTACAAATTGAATACTATTTGAGGTACTTATTTTCAAGGCTTAATACAAGACCAACCACTTAAACTTGTCATAATAATTCATTTAGACACTCGAACTAAGTCATGTTTTAATTGAACGCCTCAACTCCTAATAAGTTGTTGCAATTAGACACTTTTTGTTCAAATTTTTAAATTTCATTTTGTGTTTGTTTTAATTTATCTATTAGGTAGTTAAGTTAACTGCAAAATATATGTCATTTCCTTTCATTATATGCTTTCACCTCAATAAGTTGTAAATCTTCGTATATTTCTCTACTTTAGATTTATATGCATAATAAAAAGAGATGACATATTTTATTTGATTAACTTAACAATCTAATAGGCAAATAAAAATACACATACAAATTTAAATCAAAAGTGTCCAATTGAAACACTTTATTCGGAGTCCAGGTGTTCAGTTGCAACAAAGCTTAGTTCAAATTTCTAAATGAAAATTTTTGACAAGTTTAAAGGGTTGATTATTTCTTATGCCTTTTTAAAATGGATAAGGGATAAAGTGTAATACCCCGTACTTTTCCTAGCTTGAAAAGTTTTCCAAGAATGTTAGAAGTTTTCTTTGAAAGATGAATCCACTTTTTTACACGTGGTATTTTCAGGATTTTCACTTTTTATCATGTGGGGAATCAAATAAGATTTCCATCGATACCTAATTCGCCCAAATCTGACACCTGGGTGAAGAGTTAGAGCCTTTTTAGTGAGATAGTGTATCACCTGAGCCTTCAGCGCATCGCGAAGATAGCTCAAATGGCAATTGTCAATTTCCAGTATTGCTCCGCAATAGTGGTGCGTCGCGCCAAACTTCCAGGTCATAGATAAGGTGGAAACGCAATAGCTCCGCATTGCGCCACCGTGCAATTTCCCATTTGTCACATTTCAGTGACTTGACGCGAAAGTGATGCATCGCACCAAGGATGAAAATCGGGAAATTTTCTCAAAAATTAAAGACGCGTCCAGGGTTAAAAGGGTCAATTTTCCACCCTTATATATACCTAATAACATGTGATTTAGTCATTCTTCACCCAAAATATACTAGTTTCTCTCAAGAACAAGCTAGGGTTTCTATTGGGGATTCAAATTCAAGAAGGTTTCACCGTCAATCTTCATGAAATCACAAACTAAGGTATGCATAGTGTTCATTCATGGACTCCTTTAGTCCATGAAGCCCAAGAATCTCTTTTCTAAAGTTAAGATTTTAGATTTTTTTTATGAACTTCATGTTGGGTTTATTTTGTTTATGTTGCGAATGATCAATTGAATACAAATCCATGTTGGGTGATTAATGTTATGTGGAATTGATTTGTATAGATGTATTTTTATGTGAACCTACGATTAAAACCTAGGATGATGATATTAGATGTTTAATCATGATGTGTAATTGTTGTATAATGATGTCTATATATATTATGTCTATCATGTGTTTGATTAGATGTTGATATAAAGGAAAAGTGTCCAACTAGCATGATATTATAAAATTCCCATGTTTGTATAAGTTTATGTATATCACATGTTTGATGAAGTGCTTTAATATATGAATTATGGATTGTGTTGTTGGTCATGTGTTCACGTAAGTCATTCTATGTCAGTTTCTTTCCATCGAGTCCTGGGGCTACTTGTACCCGACAATTTAGCTGTGTGCCTAGAGCCATGTCATGTTTTCACGATAATCTCAGTCAAGCCATGATCAGTAGAATTTAGTCAGTCTCATGACTGAGGAAAACTCAGTAAATTTAGTATCAGTCCGGTCTCTTCCAGAAATCTCAGTAATCTTAGTAGCTCAGTAATCTCAGTGACCTCACTGGTCTCAGTAACATCAGTAATCTCTGTGATCTTAGTAATATCAAGAAATCTCCATGATCTCATGAAATTAGTCAGTTGTCAAATATCAGTAGTATTTCGCCAGTCAATGGAATTTATTAACTCAACCCATGTTCAGTTCAGTGAATCATGTTCAGAGTCTATTCAGATGGGAGTAGGAATTAGCACCGAGTGAACCCAGGGATGGGAACACACACTATCAGATAAAGGTATGATTCTTGGAAGTCATCCTTGCATTCCAAAACTATGTAGCCAGCATAGGTTGAGACATCGACACTGTCCAATGAGGGTTAATGAGGTGGATAAGCACTGTCAGATAAGGTCCCCGCCGTTCTCTTTTGGGGACACTATCAAATGAGGGTCACCCATAGCTTGTCCTTACCAATGGCGTAGTATTGACACCCTTCCAATTGGGGTTATGGATTGGACCCCAACTCAGCCATAATGGTATATTAGAGGCATATTGGATAGATAACTACTTCCCATAGTTTCAGTTACAGAATTAGGACTGTCAGATACAGTTATTCAGTCTCAGTAATAGGACTCAGATAGTTCTCCAGAACTCAAGACTATCAAATACAGTCAACTCAGTACAATACGAAACTCAGCTAGTTTCATCAATATCAGTGTTAGATACAGTCACTCAGACTTAATAATCATATTATCACAAACTCAGTTAATAGTATATTAATTATACAAAACTCGTGTTATCAATATTCAGACTCAGGACTGTCAGATACAGTTAATCATACCAGTTCTTTATAACCAGAACTATTAGGAATAGTTATTTCTTTATTAGTGATACAACGTCAGTCTCTTAGTATTTAGTAGATTCAATCATTCATATTCAGTATCTTAGTATCAGTACTCAGATATCAGTAAACCCATGTTATCAGAATTCATGAGTCAGCATTATCACGATCTCAATTATAGTTATGTATTCATGCATGTATTCTCACCTTTATATTATTCAGTCAGTTATTATTATTCATGCATATGAACCATTGTATTCAGCCTACCTCACTTGCATACTAGTACATTCAAAGTACTAACGCATTTATGCTATGGTATCTTATACCATATGTTTAGAAGCATGAGCTCCAGAGAACCAGTAGCATCTCAGTCCAGCGATCAGAGTTAGTAGTGAGTCCTCATCCTTCGAGGATATGATGACCACTTTACTATTTTAGTTTTCAGTTTATTTCAGTAGTTTGGGTTATTTGGGGACATGTCCCATCAACTCCTTATTCAGATAGTTTAGAGGCTTTTAGACTATGGCATGTTAGACAGTTATTTCAAATTTTCTTTGGTATTGTTATACCATTTTTAGACATTGTTTATTTGATGTTCATTTGGTTTTGAACCTTATGGCTATTCAGTTCATGTTTCCACATATTTACAGTATATATGTTTTAGTGCTCAGTTACAGATATCAGTCATGGGTTAGCTTGTGGTCCTATAGGGTCATGAGCACTATGTAACATTTCGTGTACAAGATTTAGGGCGTTACAAAATTGGTATCAAAGCCTAAGATTCAACAGTATCCTAGGAAGTTTGAAAAGCCGCATCTAGTAGAGTCTTGTGCATGTGCACAACAATTATGTGCAGGAGGCTATGAGATGTTTTAGAAAGAGTTTCCCTTCTTACATATCTCAGGTCGTTCTATAGAAAGGTTCTCTAAGAAACTCATGTAGATTCTCCTCATGCTTCACTTATGTCAACTTTACCTTACTTTTAAGGTAATAGAAATGGTGAAGGTCAAAGTCCTAGAGATAGGGCTTTTTTAGACAATTCTTGTAAATAGTTAGTATGGGATTTCCTACAAGCTCAAAAGTATCCCATCAGTTCAGTTATTCTCCAAAGTTGTACAGCTCTTATTCATGATCATGAGAACTCATATGTCATCAGATCCTTTCTCAAAATCCTATGCTAGCATATGACCTAGCGTTAAAAGCATGAACTCAAGAGTTTAGTAGTAGTAGAGTTGGGATAACATTATCCAAGTTGAACATATTATGTATTCATGGGGATAGATGTACCAGAGTAAATCATTAGGCTTGAACAGTGCAAGTTAGCACTTAAGTTATTAATTTGATAGTAAGTATGAAGATGTGGATGTGATTGAGGTGATGTGGTATTAGTAGTCTATAAATAAATAGAAGTAGATAATGTGTTTAGTAAGGTAAACATATGTTGAACAGAGTATTAGTAGGTGACAATGATTGCAATTTAGTTCAGAGTTTAGTAAAGTGCTCATAGACTTATGATGATGGCTTAAAGCTAAGGTGGAGATGATAGATCAAGTGACCGAGTAGGCTCTCAGATCATAATAGTTATACCAGTACATATAGAAAAGCAGTAAGGGAAGATGATTCCCGACCTATCCTTATCTCAATGTAAAGTTTGATACTTTAGTTAGCATGATGCCTAAGAATGCTTCACATCTCAATTCCATGAACACAGCTTATATTCATATGCTTTCTAAAGAATTATGTACAATTCCAGTTCCCAGCATAAGGAGTTCAGTTCTATTCCCCTCGGTAATACAAATTATGTCCCACAAATGCAGAAAACTCCAAACTCAGGTCATACAGCTCATGACTCATGTACCCATAGCATGTTTTACAGTATACTCAGCTTCCATGGCTCATTCTACCCCTCTACTGATTAGTTAAATTCAGACTATGTTATGCATATTCTCAGTTTAGACCTCTTGGTGAATACATGATATTTATATTCTATTCCTCATGCTTCAGTCACGTGTCAAATTTAGTTAGTGTCCATTCATGCTTCATGTCCCCCTGATTTAACTCTTTGGTGAGCTCTCGTTGTGAAAAAAGTGTAGTTGAGAGCAATTGCTTAGAAGGGAGAGAGTGGATATTTCATATTAAGACAAGATTGTTGCATGCTTATTTTACCCGAGGGTGTAGTGGTAAAGATAGGATTGAATGTCATGTTAGTGTGCAAGTAAATGTCTAGCAAGAGGTTATATTTAGAAGTTAGGAAAGTACAGAGTGTGAGTGCGCATTTAGATCCCTGACTTATATCAGCCCCCGTCGTGTAACTATTAGAATTCAATTGCTATCTCAGTTACAGTTTTACTGTTCAGTACTCAGTAATCAGTGTTCAGTCTCAGAATTAAGCACTACAGGATCAGTATAAACCTTAGTTATCAGAAACCAGTATTCAGTCCCAGTTACAATCTTAGTTACGGTTACAGTCTCAATTACCATCTTATCTATAATCTCAGTCCCAGTTCTAGTTCAATAATCAGGTCGGTAACTTAGTTCAGTTATAGGTTTACTCTACCATAGCGTACAGTTATCAGCTACTCAATTGTCAGCCTTCCAGTACCACAGTTTACAAGACTATTCTAGGAATATGTTGTACTCTTGGTGTTGCATTCTCAAATAATACAATTACCCTTAGTTCATGCTCAGTATCTCATGTCAACCAGTCAGTCCTTATCTCCTATGCATGACGCTCTGCAGTTGCAGTCCAGTTATTTAAGACTAAGTACAGTTTAGTCTTACACTCCCAGTATTCAGCTATTAGCTATCCAGTTAATCATATAAGTTAGTGTATTTATGCACTCATGTTCATCACCCATGTGAATCTTTTCAGTAGCCTAAGTTGCAGTGCAAGAGACTTAGTCATTTCATCTTAAATTGTATTCGTAGGCCCTAACTCATCTTACCAAACTTTAGCCATGTGATGATTTTCTTATTCAGCTATCTTGTTTAGACAAGGCCAAGATTTCCTTGCACCCTATAGTCATTAGAACTCTAGAGAAAGAGTGTTATAGAAATATTCCAATTGAGCGTAAGTTTTTAGCATGAGTTAGTTCGTAAAACCAGAAAAGTCAGTCTATCAATCAGATGGACAAGTTCGTATGGTTTGGGTTTCCATCCCTTCCATCTAGATATACTATAATAAGCCTCATGAATGTAACCATTCTAATATGAACTGACTAGATAGATGCAAGCTTAGCCCAGTTCATGTATCATGCCTCAATTTCAGATCTCAGCTAATTAGTCACAACTCGGCTTTTAGGTGCCTTGTGCATTGCTTCAGTCTTTAATATCTCCGTAAAGCTAGTATTCTTCAAGGGACCTAGTATCCCAAGGGGGAGATACCCCATAATTCCTCAATGCTCTCATGCCATAAACTAAGTTCTCTTCGCATAAAGAATCCAGTTTAGAGTAGAGGGTACTCATAAGTTGACCCTTAAAGTCCCAACCTCAGCGGTGGGCTAGGTATTCAGAGGTTCAGTTCAGTTCATGATGTTCAGTTTGTATGTCACGTATCAGACCAGGTTCATTAGCATTTCTGGTTAAAATAACATTTCTCCTTAGTCTTACTCAGTTTCATGTTCAGTGTTCATCACAAACTTGGTACTAAGTACCCTTGCATATTTAGCCATGCATTCATATATCAGTTCAGGCATGTAATTATGCATTAGACATACATTCTCACTGTGAGAAATTTAGTTCATTAGAATATTCAGTCATGTACTCATAATTCAATTATCAGTCAGGCATCAAATATGTATGAATTCAGCTTATTAGTCATTGTAATACTCGTACTTTTCCTAGATTGAAAATTTTTCCCAAGAATGTTAGAATTTTTCTTTGAAAGATTAATCCACTTTTATAGATGTGGTATTTTTAAGGATTTCACTTTTTTCATGTGGAAAATTCACTAAACTATCCATGGATACCAAATTCACCCAAATTCGACACCCGGGCGAAGAGTTAGAGCCTTTTTGGTGAGACGGTGTATCACCTGAGCCTTCACCGCGTCGCGGAGATAGCTCAAATGGCAATTGTCAATTTCCAGTATTGCTCCACGATAGTGTCACATCACGCCAAACTTCCAGGTCACAGAAAAGGTGAAACGCAATAGCTCTGCATCGCACTACTATGCAGATTCCCAATTGTCCAATTCCAGTGACTTAGCGTGATAGTGGCGCGTCGCTCCAAGGATGAGAACTGGAAAATTTTCTTAGAAATTAAATATGTGTCATAGGGTTCAAACGGTTAATTTCCCACCCTATATAATCTTTATAACATGAGATTTGGCCATAACTCAGCAGTTTATACTCAATTACTCTCAAAAACTCTCAAGAACAAGCCCTAGGGTTTTCATAGAAGGTTCAATTCCAAGGGAATTCACCATCAAATTTCAAGAATCTCTCCATCAATCTTCGTAAAAATCATGAACTAAGGTATGCGTAGTGTTCATTCATGGACTCCTTTCGTCCATGAAGTCAAAGAATCTCTTTTCTAAATTCAAGTTATGGATTTTCTTTATGAATTTCATGATTGGATTGCTCTTGTTCATTTTAATGATGAATAATTGCATTCTAATCCATGTTTGGTGATAAATTGCATATGTAATCGATTAGTAATGATGTAGATTCCTGTAAACCTAGGATTAAAACCCTTGGATGATGAAATTAGAGATAAATCATGATGTTTGATTGTTGTATAATGTTGTTTACACATTCTATGCCTATTATGTGTATGATTAAATGCCTAGATGAAGGAAACATGCCCAACTAGTATGATATCATGAAATCCCCAATCATGTACAAGTTTATGCATATCACATGTTTGACAAAATGCTTCAATATATGAATTATGAATTATGTTGTTGGTCATGTATTCACGTAATTCATGTTATATCAGTTTCTTCTCATCGATTCCTGGGGGTACTTGTACCTAAAACATTTAGCTGTGTGCCTAGAGCCATGTCATGTTTTCACAATCTCCTCAGTCAAGCTATGACCCATAAAACTCAGTCAGTCATGTGACTCAGGAAATCTCAGTAATTTTAGTAGCTTAGTAATCTCAGTAACCTCAGTATTCCCAGTCAATCTCAGTAACTTCAGTATTCTCAGTCAGTCCTTAGAACTCAGTACAGTCCGTCAGTCAATGAAACTCAGTAAATTTAGTTTAGCTACGCTAAGAGATACCATCAGTTAATCAGTTTAGTTTAGTTAATTAGTTCAATGTCTATTCAGTTGGGAGTAGAATTCAACATCGAGTGAACCTAAGGATGGGGACTTACCTGTTATTCAGTGGAGAGTGTGATCCTTAGAAGCAATCCTTATGTTCCAGAACTATATGGCCAACGTAGGTTAAGATGCACCCTACGCATTTAGGGATATATATATATATATATATATATATATATATATATATATATATCATTTAGGTTACCCACTATGAGGGGTTGATAGAAGAGCTCCCTATCAGCGAGGGTATACTCACAGCAGGTCTTTACTCGTGGTACGGTATTGACACCCTTCCACTGGGGTTACAGGTTGGACCCCACCAATTTAGTTCTAAGACATGTCGGTTAGATGATTACCTCCCACAATCTTAGTCTCAGTCACAGTCTCAGTCTCAGTCTCAGTAAAAGAACTCAGATAGTTCTTCAGATTTTGAGACTGTCGATACAATCAAATTCAAATACAGTACAAAACTCAGCTAGTTCCATCAGATTTAGGACTGTCAGATACATTCACTCATGTTATCAGTTATATCAGTTCTCAAAACTCATATTATCAGTATTCAGCTTTAAGACTATTAGATACAGTCAACCAGACCAGTTCTTCATAATTAGAACTGTCAGACATAGTTATTCATGTATTAGTAACATAATATCAGTCCCTCAGTATTTAGTAATACAATATCAATCTTTCCCACTCATCAGTGACTCAAATGTTTATATCAGTAAACTCAGTAGTCAGAACTCAGTATTTAGTCCTATCACGATCTGAGTTATAGTTACTAGTCATGTATGTATTCTCACATTCATGTTAGTCATTTAGTTAGTATTGTTCATCCATATGAACTATTTGCATTCAGCCTACCTCACTTGCATACCAGTATATTCAAAGTACTGACGCATTTGCGCTATGGTGTCTTAAACCATAGGTTTAGAAGCATAAGCTCCAGAGAACCAGTAGTATCCCAGTTCAGCGATCAGAGTTAGTAGTGATTCCTCATCCTTCGAGGATATGATGATTACATTACTATTTTAGTTTTCAGTTTATTTTAGTAGTCGAAGTTAGTTGGGGAAATGTCCCATCAACTCCTTATTCAGACAGTTTAGAAGCTTTCAGACTATAGTATGTTCAG
Organism: Capsicum baccatum var. pendulum; assembly: GCA_030864225.1. NCBI lineage: Eukaryota > Viridiplantae > Streptophyta > Magnoliopsida > Solanales > Solanaceae > Capsicum > Capsicum baccatum. Next base: position 73,516,032 of record CM061551.1, read on the forward strand.
ACAGTTATCTTAGTTGTTTTGGTATTGTTATACCATTTTCAGACATTACTCTTATCAGATGTTTATCCAGTTTGAACCTTATGGCCTTTTAGTTCATGTTTCCGTATTTTTCAGTTTTTTATGCAGTATATAGGTACAGATATCAGTCATGGGTTAGCTTGTGGTCCTTTGGGTTCATGAGCACTGTGTAGCATTCCGGTTCAGAAAATTGGGGCATTACAGTCATGCATCAAATATGCATGTTTAGTATATTATATTCAACCATCAGTCATGTCAGTCATGAAATTATGTTCCAGCCAGTCATGTTCAGTATGTACGTTAGTTTTTATTCTTTCTCTCACTCAGTTTCATTCAAGGATGAATGTTCTCAAGGGTAAGATATTATAATACCCCGTACTTTTCCTACCTTGAAAAGTTCCCAAGAATGTTAGAAGCTTTCTTTGAAATATGAATCCACTTTTATACACATGGTATTTTCAAGATTGTGACTTTTTATCATGTGGGTAATCAAATAAGCTTTCCATCGATACCAAATTCACCCAAATCCGATTCCCAGGTGAAGAGTTAGAGTCTTTTTAGTGAGACAGTGTATTATCTCTTTTTAGTGAGACAGTGTATTACCTGAGCCTTCAGTGCGTCACGGAGATAGCTCAAATGGAAATTGTCAATTTCCAGTGTTTCTCCATACTAGTGGAGCGTCGCGCCAAATTTCCAGGTCATAGACAAGGTGGCAACGCGATAGCTTCACGTCGTGCCACCATGCAATTTCCCATTTGTCACATTCCAGTAACTTGGAGCGATAGTGGCGCGTCGCGCCAAGGATAAAAATCAGGAAATTTTCTCAGAAATTAAAGAGGCATCTAGGGTTAAAAGGGTCAATTTGACGCCCCTATATATACCCAATAACACGCAATTTAGTCATTCTTTACCCAAAATATACTAGTTTCTCTCAAGTTTCTCTTACGAACAAGCTAGGGTTTCTATTGAGGATTCAAATTCAAGAAGGTTTCACCCTCAATCTTCATGAAATCATGAACTAAGGTATGCATAGTGTTCATTCATGGACTCCTTTCGTCCATGAAGCCCAAGAATCTCTTTTCTAAAGTCAAGATTTTAAATTTTCTTTATGAACTTCATGTTGGGTTTATTTTGTTTATGTTAAGAATGATCAATTGAATTCAAATCCATGTTGGATGATTAATGTTATGTGGAATTAATTTGTATAGATGTATATTCATGTGAACCTATGATTAAACCCTAGGATGATGAAATTAGATGTTGAATCATGATGTGTAATTATTGTATAATGATGTCTACATAGATTATGTCTATCATGTGTTTGATTAAATGTCGATACAAAGGAAAAGTGCCCAACTAGCATGATATTATGAAATCCCCATGTGTGTACAAGTTTATGTAAATCACATGTTTGATGAAGTTCTTCAATATATGAATTGTGAATTGTGTTGTTGGTCATGTGTTCACGTAAGTCATACTATGTCAATTTCTTTCCACCGAGTCCTGGGGCTACTTATACCCGACAATTTAGTTGTGTGCCTAGAGCCATGTCATGTTTTCATGATAATCTCAGTCAATCTATGATCAGTAGAATTTAGTCAGTCTCATGACTCAGGAACACTCAGTAAATTCAGTATCAGTCCAGTCTCTTATAGAAATCTAAAAAATCTCAGTAATCTTAGTAGCTCAGTAATCTCAGTGACCTCACTGGTCTCAGTAACATCAGTAATCTCTGTGATCTTAGTAATCTCAGGAAATGTCCATGATCTCATGAAATTAGTCAGTTATCAAATATCAGTAGTATTCCGTCAGTCAATGGAATTCATTAACTCAGCCCATGTTCAATTCAGTGAATCATATTCAGAGTCTATTCAGATGGGAGTAGGAATTAGCACCGAGTGAACCCAAGGATGGGAACACACACTATTAGATAAAGGTGTGATTCTTAGAAGTCATCCTTGCATTCCAGAACTATGTAGCCAACATAGGCTAAGACATCAATACTGTCTGATGGGGTTTGATGAGGTAGATAAGCACTGTCAGATAAGGGCCCCACTATTCTTTTTTGGGGACACTATCAGATGAGGGTTACCCACAGCTTGTCCTTGCTAGTGGCGCAGTATTAACACCCTTCCAATTGGGGTTATAGATTTTACCCCAACTCAATCATAATGGCATATTAGGGGAATGTCGGTTAGATTACTACTTCCCCAAGTTTTGGTTATAGAATCAGGATTGTCAGATACAGTCATTCAGTCTCTGTAATAGAACTCAAATAGTTCTATAGAACTCAAGACTGTCAGATACAATCAACTCAGTATAATATGGAACTCAGCTAGTTCCATCAGTATCAAGACTTCCAAATAAAATCACTCATGTTATCAGTACTCAGACTCTGTAATCATGTTATCACAAACTCAGTTAATAGTATATTAATTATATAAAACTCATGTTATCTGTATTCAGACTCAGGACTGTCAGATACAGTCAATCAGACCAGTTTTTCATAACCAGAATGGTCAGGAACAGTCTTTCCTGTATTAGTAATACAACACCATTCTCTCAGTATTCAATAGATTTAATCATTCATATTCAGTATCCCAGTATCAGTACTCAGATATCAGTAAACCCATATTATCAGAATTCATGAGTTAGCATTATCACGATCTCAGTTATAGGTACGTATTCATGCATGTATTCTCATGTTCATATCTTTTAGTCAGTTATTATTGTTCATGCATATGAACCATTGCATTTAGCCTACCTTACTTTCATACCTGTACATTCAAAGTATTGACGTATTTGCACTATGGTTTAGAAGCACGAGCTCCAAAGAACTAGTAGCATTCTAGTCCTGCAATCAAGGATATCAGTGAGTCCTAATACTTCGAGGACATAATGATCACATTACTATTTTAGTTTTCAGTTTATTTCAGTAGTTGGAGTTAGTTGGGGACATGTCCCATCAACTCCTTATTTAGACAGTTTAGAGGATTTCAGACTATAGCATGTTAGACCGTTTTTTAGATTTGATTTGGTATTGTTATACCATTTTCAGACATTGTTTATCAGATATTCATTCAATTTTGAACCTTATGGCCATTCAGTTCATGTTTCTGCATATTTACAGTATATTTTTCAGTGCTCAGTTACAGATATCAGTCATGGGTTAGCTTATTGTCCTATGGGGTCATAAGCACCGTGTAAAATTCCGGGTACCAGATTTGGGGCATTACATAAAGATATCCATAAACTATCACAAATGATACACATATACCCTCTATTACACTTAGGTATATATACATATTTACCATAAATCTTTTGAATTGTATATACCCTTTACTCAAATGGTGGGACTCATGGCATTATCCTAGGCATTTTTAACTAATTTTTATTTATTTTATGAGAAAGGGACAAATATACACCCGAACTATTATAAATGGTATGCATATACCCTCCGTTATACTTTGGTTATGTATGTACCCTTGCCGTGAATCATTTGGGTTATATATACCTTTTACCCAAATGGCGGAACACGTGGAATCATCATAGACATTTACCCAATTTTTATTTATTTTATCCAAATTAAAAATAACCAACCTAAATATCCATTCCCCAAACCCAATTAAAACCCAAAATTGAAAAGGGAAAACACAAGGGGCAGCAAACATAAACCTCTAATTAACCTACCACCTGGACTCTATTCTTAATGAAATACAATTATAGCCTCTCTTCTTCTTTCCCTCTCTCGCCACTCTCCCAATCTTGCTCACCTTCTTTCCCCCTCTCCCTCTCTCTCACTATTTCTCTCTTTCCCCTATCTCTCTGTGCTCTCTCTATCTCAATCTCGTTATTTTTCTCTTTTTTAAAAAAAACTTTTACTTTTGTATTTGTATTTTATAAATGATTCATACAACTAATTGTACAATTGTATTATGTATTTTGAAAACTCTATAAAATATAGATAGATAGATAGATGGATGGATGGATGGATGGATGGATGGATGGATGGATGGATGGATGGATGGATGGATGGATGGATGGATGGATGGATGGATGGATGGACGGATGGAAGGATGGACGGATGGACGGATGGACGGATGGACGGATGGACGGATGGACGGATGGACGGATGGACGGATGGACGGATGGACGGATGGACGGATGGACGGATGGACGGATGGACGGATGGACGGATGGACGGATGGAGGGATGGAGGGATGGAGGGATGGAGGGATGGAGGGATGGAGGGATGGAGGGATGGACGGATGGACGGATGGACGGATGGACGGATGGACGGATGGACGGATGGACGGATGGACGGATAGACGGATAGACGGATAGACGGATAGACGGATAGACGGATAGACGGATAGACGGATAGACGGATAGACGGATAGACGGATAGACGGATAGACGGATAGACGGATAGACGGATAGACGGATAGACGGATAGACGGATAGACGGATCGACGGATCGACGGATCGATGGATGGACGGATGGACGGATGGACGGATGGACGGATGGACGGATGGACGGATGGATGGATAGATGGATAGATGGATAGATAGACAGACAGACAGGTGGATGGATGGATAGAAAGACAGCTAGATAGATAGACAGATAGAAAGACAGACAGACAGATAGATAGATAGAGATTTATATATATAACATACATAGGGATAAAACAATAACTTAGTATATCTTTATTGGATTATTGGTTTAACTGATAACCCAATAAGCTAAAACCAAAATTGAATAGTTTACCTAATAAATTTTTTTATAAAATCATTAAAAAACCATTAACTTAATAACCCAATACTAATAACCCAATAACATTTTTATCGGTTCGGTTTATCGATCAGTTTGATTTTTTCACCCCTACTTCAAAGCAGAGGTGGAAAAAGATATGTTTTTGTGATTGTTGATGACTATTCCAGATTTACCTGGACATTGTTTCTATCTTCTAAAGAATATGCCTTTGATGTCTTTACTATTTTCATCAAGAAAATTAAAAAGAAACTGAGAACTTCTCTAGTTTCCATAAGATCTAACCATGGTACAAAATTTGAGAATGTCAAATTTTTAAAATTTTGTTCCACAAATAGTATAGATCATAACTTCTCTACTCCTATAACACCACAATAAAATAGAGTGGTAGAAAGAAAGAATAGAACCTTGAAAGATATGGCTAGAACAATGATGCTTAAAGAAAATCTTGCTAAAAACCTTTGGACTGAGGCAATTAGTACTGCAACATATATCATAAATAGATATATGATCAGACCTATTCTAGAGAAGACTCCCTATGAATTACTAAAAGAAAGAAAGCCAAACATTTCTCATTTTAGAACTTTTGGTTGTAAATGTTTCATTCATAATAATGGAAAGGATAATTTAGGAAAATTTGATGCTAAAAGTGATGAGGGAATGTTCTTAGGTTATTCACTTAATAGTAAGTCTTATAGGTTTCTAAACAACAGAACAAACTATGTTGAAGAAAGTGTGCATGTATTTTTTTATGAATCTTGTGTTAAGACTAACCTGCAGAAAGAAAGTGACTCTGAGAAACAGGTTACACAACTTGGTTCATCAACTGGAGCTACCAAACATGGAGGCACCTTAATAGAGGGAACTGATTCTAGAGGCACAGTGACAGGGGGAAATAAGCCACCAACTACCCCAGCTAAGAACATCTGCAGTGATCCTAGTAGCTCATTAGATTTGGTCCCAAAAGGTTACAAGTATCAAGGATCACATCCTATTGATAATGCTCTCACTAATCTCACTTCTGGGATCATCACAAGGTCTGGACTGAGAAACATGATTTCCTTCAATGCATTCTTATTAGAAATTGAGCCAAAGAAGGTGACTGGAGCACTGCTTGATGCTCATTAGATTATAGCCATGCAGGAAGAGTTAAATTAGTTTGAGAGAAGCAAAGTATGACACTTAGTTCCACTCCCAAAAGACAGAATAGTAATTAAAACTAAGTGGATGTATATAAATAAGGTTGATGATCATGGAACAATTACAAGGAACAAGGCAAGGTTAGTGGTCCAAGGATACAATCAAGAAAAAGTCATAGATTTTGATGAGACTTTTGCTCCGGTATCCCGAATTAAAGCAATTAGATTACTTATTGCTTTTGCTGCTTATATGGAGTTTATTCTCTATCAAATGGATATTAAGAGTGCATTCTTGAATGGTATTCTTAAAGAGGAGGTGTATGTCAAACAACCACCAGGATTTGAAAGCAGGGAGTTTCCTGATCATGTTTATAAACTGGACAAGGCTTTTTATGGACTGAAACAAGCTCCCAGAGCTTGGTATGAGAGATTGTCAAAATTTTTTCTGAAACATGGTCACACTAGAAGTAAAATTGACAACACTTTTTTCTTAAAAACTAATGGAAAAGATCTGTTGGTTGTGCAGGTGTATGTTGATGACATTATTTTTGGTTCCACAAACATGAACATGACTCATGACTTTGCTAAAATCATGAGTTGTGAATTTGAGATAAGTATGATAAGGGAGCTAAACTTCTTCTTGGGTTTGCAAATTAAACAAACAACATCCGAAACCATGATCCATCAGCAGAAGTATGTCAAGGAACTTCTCAAAAGATTTTCCATGGAAAAGGCACAAGAGATTAGCACTCCAATAGCCAATGCCACAAAACTTAATTTGAATGAAACAGGACCTGATGTGGAGCTAAAACTATACAGAGGAATTATAGGCTTATTACTGTATCTCACAGCTAGCAGACCTGATATTGTGTTTAGGTGTGGGACTATGTACAAGATTTCAAGCAAATCCTAAAGAATCTCACTTAAAATCTGTGAAGAGAATCTTTAGATATCTCAAAGGAACTAGTGATCTTGGCCTATGGTATCCAAAAGGTAGTAACTTTAACTTGGTAGGTTACTCTGATGCCGACTATGCAGGATACTTGGTGGATAGGAAGAGTGCCACTAGCATGGGACACTTTCTTGGATCATTTTTAATAACCTGGTCCATTACGAAACAAACTTCAGTAGCCTTGTCTACTGCTGAGGCTGAATATGTTGCTGCAGGATCTTGGCGTGCTCAGTTGTCATGGATTAAACAACAACTCATAGATTTTGGTATAGATGTTGGATGTGTTTGTATTTTCTGTGACAATACAAGTGCTATTAATATTGCTAACAATCTTTTTCAACATAAAAGAACTAAACATATTGATATCAGACATCATTTTCTTAGAGATAATGTTGAAAAGGATCTTCTATCAATTATGTTTTATTCTACTGAAGAACAAATTGTTGACGTATTCACTAAGGCATTAAGCAGGGAACATTTTGAAAAGAATAGGTTAGACATGGGGACGATTAAAATTGCATAAATCTCCCTCAATGACTGACTAAAATAAGTTGCCCTTGAGTGATTGTTGATTAATCCAGTCTTACACATTTAGTTGTGTCCTAATTCCAAGATTTTAGAGTAAATAGACTCATTCATGTGTTGATTTTTCAGAGAGGCTGGAACACTCAAGCAATTTGTCCATTTTATCGTCAAAATTAAGGTATGATTACATTTTACCTATAGCTGCTTAAAGAGAAACAGGTTTCCTACTTGGTCCTCTGCTACCCCCTAAACCGCCAAAAATCCAAAAGTATTTTATTTTTTAAAAATGTCACCGCTTTCCCATCGTCACTGAACATCTCCATCATTATGTTCCCTCACCAAGTACACTCCGTCCATAATTCAAATTCCCTCACTTCACCTTAAATATATTTTTTTCTCCCCTTCTTCATTAACACACCAAAAATCAACCTTCCAATTTACTCTAAATAATGGAATCATCTTCTGAATTCTCTAACCTCCATGACTCCACTACTATACCTTCCACTGAAATCATCCTTCATCCTACTATAAATGCAATTTCTCCCATTCCCCCAGTCATTGAAATTAAACTATCTGATTTTGCGATTTTCAAAAACTTTAAAAAACCCTTTACCCAATTTTCATCAAATCCTTCGTCCTCTTCTAAACCTTCACTACCACCTCTAATCTCTCTCTAAATTATTGACCCTGATGATGTTCCTATTGCAGACTTAATTCTGCAAAAGTCCAGATCTAAATCAAAATGAAAACCTACTTCCCCTGTTATTGATATTGATGATCATGTTCTTGCTAACCCTTCCCCCATTGTACCCACTCCCAGAACTCCTCATACTCGGGAAAAAAACAATGGGAAGACATTTCCTTGGCTGAAGCCCTTCACGCAAGCAAAAGAAATCGCGTTGCTATATCTGGTTCTCCTCCTCCTTGTTCACCCTATCCTAATATTCTTCTTCGCTTAGTTCATAAAAAAATGATCATAGAAAAAGCTCTAACACCCTCTTCTTCTCGTAAACCCTCATCCTAACCTAAACCCACCCCTACCTCAAAAGCTTCCTTATCTTCTAAAACCACTCCTAAGAAATCATTTTCTCGTATAAAGAAATAGGTCAACAAACCTATTCTATCTGAGTCTTCTAAGCCTGACTCACCTCTTGATACTGCTACTGAGTTGGATCCTAATTTTTAATTTCATGAACCATCTACAAATCAAGACACTCCTGAAGAACACGATATCTATTTTTAAAAGCATAAGCTTGCTAGAGGACGTATTATTAGTGGTTTTGGAGGTGTTAATATGACTACTTTGTTAGGAAAATTAAAGGTCCAAGTATGGTCACACCTATTTCTTTAGGGTGACTTACAAGGAAGGTTTGCCTAGCCTAAGGTGTATGAGTTCTATACAAATGATGTAGCTATTAGTGAGATATTTTCTACAACTGTTCGAGGGGTTACCATAAATCTTTATGTTGCTGATATAGCTAGAATCCTGAACATTTCTCCAGGGGGTTGGGGTCACTACGTCAAGGGTACTTGGCTACCTCTTGATAATCTTGCATCTGCCCTTGACATATCTCGTATGTTTTCTGGTAACACTCACCTGGTCAATCATCGTAGGGTTCTTAAGAGTGAAATGTCTCCACTCCATCAACTCTACTTTGATGTGGTTCAGAAGATGCTCACCCCTAGGAAGGAAATACGAGCTATAGCAGAATTTCTTGACCTTACTCTTATGGAGTTGCTAGACACTAAAGTGAAAATTAATCTGCCTAGGCTTATCCTGAAGCATAGGCAAAGGGTTCTCCTAAAGGAAGTAAATGGTCATGCTCCTCCTTATGAATTCTGGCTCACCCTTATATTTGAGGAGTTTGGTGTATCTGTCCAAGTGTGGTCTTTCCAGACCACATAAGATATTATAGGGTGTGTGAACCATGTCCAACTACCTGTTTCTATGAGGAGTGCAGAAACTCTGTGCAACGCCTAAGTAATACGCTTGCAGCTAAATATGCTGAGTTGGAGGTTGCTCAGGCTGCACTGAATGCTACTCAGGCTGTCCATGATGACGAGAAGAGGGCTCTCCTTTCTCAAATTGCCTCACTTACAGCTTCCTTGGAGTGTGAAAGAGCTGAGAATGCTGAGATTATTTAAAAATTAACTTCCCTTATCCCCTTCTCCTCATCCACTTAGTTCCTCTCTTTGTGTTGTATGACTGTCTCATTTGTTTCCTTTTATCTCTTTTATTTTTTTGGGTTATTTTAATTGTATCCTACCTTTGAATGAAATGGACTTTCTTGCTTAATTGTGTTCTGCTCCTATTTTTATAATGCATTTATGTTCTTTTGCTCTAGGTTTTGTTGTTTTAGTGATATCCCCAGTGGCCATGGATTATTACATATTTTTCACTATTTAGGCCAGATTTTCGATGATGTCAAAAGAGGGAAGAATAGATTGTGCAATGCTTATAACTCAATTGACTAACCTATTTCATTCTGTGTTTTTTGTTTCAATTCATGTGTTGAGTATGTCAGACTTTGTGATGAATGTTGTGCTGATTAGTTTGTCATCATCCAAAAAGGGGAATTTGTTAGGGAATTTAAAATTTTAATGATAGGCATATGGATGGAACATGTTATGCAAGCTGGTCCATACAAGTGAAGAAAGAGAAGTTACTGGTCCTCACATGTATTTCATAATAAAGTTGATGCAAGGCTGACAAGGCGTTAAGACAGGAGCGGATAAGCAAGGAAACTCAGACATACTACCAATGCTTATCATATACAGCAAAAAGATTGAGGAGAAGATAAATGCAACACTTAGTGATTAAGCTGATCAAGGAGTCCTGCCAGACTAGGAGATAAAGTTTAAGAGTTTCATTTAGTAAAGGAAAGAGAGAGAGACGGCAATAAGGAGTGAAACTACCTAAGAGTCCTATTGAAGAAAAAAGAGCACATCATCTAAAGGACTCTATCAGGAGTTAGCTTAAATAGAAGAAAACAATGTTCAAAGTTTCACTCACTCAAGCACTGATAAGGAAAATCATCAATCAGTAAATTAGTTCATCAACTTGAAGAAGAATCTGGTCCTTTACTTAGAAAGTCATAGACTCTATGTAATAGGTTGGTTCTTGAGTTGTAATGAGTCTTTGTTCTAGTCTCAGTGAATTATAAACTGAGTTAGGAGTTGTGTCTTCAAGTTAGGGAACTCGAAAACTTAGGTACACTTATCTTGGGAAGATTTGTGTTATTATAGAAATAAAAGTAAGAAGCTTTAATTCCTAGTTTACAAGAAGTCTTGTAATTTGTTGATTGTTGAGGCTCAAGAGTATTAATGAAGTTGAGGTTAAATCTTGTAAAGGTAAAAGTCGTGGTTTTTTACACCTTTCTTGAGCCGGGTGTTTTCCACATAAAAATAATTGTCATTATTTTTACTTTTGTGAACCACGTTAGTTGAGTTGTTCCACTGATAGGCAACTATTAGGGGTCGTTTGATTTAAGGTACAAAAGTAAATAATCCCGTGATAAAATAATAATTCCGGGATAAAGTTTTTAATGCATGTTTGGTTGGTAATATTTGGGATAACTGATGATAGGCGAATTTACGCGCCTATAGTGCTATATTTTACCCATATTTTAGCCTAGTTTTGAGAACAAATTATATATTTCATGCACTTTTAGTCCTTTTTCCTGTAAGTGAGCTAACGAACATGATTAGCAAAGTTTCAGGTATAAATGATGCAGAATTCAGCATTTTATGGATTACTTGATGCCAAAGAAAGCTTCACGAAAGGAGAAAAGGAAGCTTGGACGCCTAAGGACCAAAAGTGACGCATGGAAAATATGTCCCGAGCAAAAACAGCAATTCTGAAGACTTTGGGGACTAGCAGTAACTTAGTAGGATTAGGATAATGATACATTAACCTAGTACAATTGGGTTAAGTATTTCATTAGCTTAGTAGGATTAGGATAATGATACATTAACCTAGTACAATTGGGTTAAGTATTTCATTAGCTTAGTAGGAATAGGATATGAGTATTATAAATACCCTATTTTGCTAGAGATTTTTAAAGGCATTCTTCTACTATTCCTCAACAATTCTCATTCTAGTTTTAATTCATATTTCTACTTCTTCTTCTATTCATCTATTCTTAATTTCCACAACAAAAAAAACGTTACTTGCAAGAAATCACGCCTAACGCCTACCACACTTGTGCTACACGAAATCTTTATTGTGGTATAATAACAATGTCTATTGTAATTTCCTTCGCACTCATGGGTAACTAAACTTCTCTGTTGGGGTTATGGAAGCCGAATGAGATACTATCTATTACTATGAGTTTGTGAGTTCGTGACACGTATGCTGCTTATATCATTATTCTCTTCGTCTTAACCTAAATTCTTTGTGGTTACAAATGCAAGAATACGCTAGTATAACATTTAACTTGTTCGAAAGAAAGGTTATCTGTCTGGAAAAGAGATAATGTCAAGGTAGTAGGGTCCCATCCCCTATTAAAAAGTTAGTGTCGTAACTGGATTAACCTCTTGGAGAATTCGTACCGTTAGACACGCTTTAAGCTCGAAAGAGTTAAAGTGAAATAATCCTCGAATAGGTCAAAAGACGCCTGGATTTACCATCGAATACAATTCTCTATAAGCACATGCATGTCGGAATTCAACACACTCATAGCCAATAGAGACTTATAACTCGTAAGATGGACATAACCCCAACTTCTCAATTCTCATTGTTTTACAACCTACTAAACATTCTTTCTTTTTACTTTGCTATTTTCCATCTTTACTCTATTATTTTGGTTACATCAATTGCACGTTACAATCCCCCCTCTTTTACGAGAATTGCACCAAAAGTCTAATAATCATTACTTACTTGTTGACCGGCTATTCCCTATGGGATCGATACCTAACCCAGTTGGGTTATATATTTGACGACGACCGCTTTACACTCTTGTAAGAGCTGTAGATTGAGCGTTATCAAAAATTGGCGCCGTTGCCGGGGAATACGAGTGTCATTTAAGTTTGTGATAATTACTAGACCCTTTGGTCAAAGATTCTCGTACTTTTACTTTTAGATTTTGTTTTTGTTTACTGCAGGTTTTTATTCAGTGCATGCCCCATACTCGAAGTTCTGGTCAACCATTATTACCTATCAATCCTGAACCACAATGAATTGGCAGAATGGAGGCACAAACGGAAATCAAAAGAATGGCTGCTCAACAGGAGCAGGCGAGATTAGCTGCTCTTGCCGCCGCCCAAGTAAACCAACAAAACATTGATAACCCTGGGCGAGCAACAAATCCTGACGATGAGGATTTAGGTGATGACGAGTTACTAAACCCAAGGCATGATGCTGAAATCGCAACACCTGCCAACAGAAGAGGTCGTCAAGCTCGGTTTAGGTATGATCTCCAACCCATGCAAACAGCTTTTGACGACGATGATGATGATCTTGATGGAGACGGAGCCACAGGAGCCATTATTCCTCCTCCATTAGCGCCTGGAGCCAAGTTCAACATCACAAGCACCATGATTTAGTTATTGCAACTCAAGGGATTATTTGGTGGACTAGCAGGCGATGATCCGAATATGCATCTCATCAACTTTATTTCTACATGCAAGTCGTTTGACAATCCTGGTGTTGATCAGAATGCAATTCGATTACGTCTATTTCCATTGTCTCTGTCTGGAGAGGCAACTCTATGGTTGAATGGGCTGACTCCTGATTCAATTACAAATTGGAGGCAATTGAGAGATGCTTTCCTAGAAAGATTCTTTCCGCCATCCAAAAGAGCACAATTGAGAGATGAAATCAGAAACTTTCGTCATCTTCCAACTGAAGCCCTTCATGAAACATGGGAGAGGTTCAAGACAAAGCTAGCGAGATGCCCAAACCATCACATGACTAATGTTCACCTAATGGAGATATTATACAGAGCCTTGAATTCAATAACTAAACCAGTGGTGGATAATGCGGGTGGAGGATCTTTTATGGACCTCACCTTTGGTCAAGCAAGCAATATGCTAGATCGTATGACGAAGAAAAGTAGAGCTTGGCATACCAGGGATTCTGAGGTAGCAAGCCCCACTTTATCTATTGGCATGACTGCAGACCAAAGAAGAAAAGAAGAAGAACGTGATTAAGATATGGCGCACATGAAAACACAAATGGATTTTCTTACAAAGCATTTATTATCAGGGAAGACCAAAAAAGTGAAAGCTATTGCGTCAAAAGGAAGAGACGAATCTGATTCGGAAGAAGAGGCCAACTACTTGAACAATCAGGGGGGTTTTCGAGTTAATACCCAAGGAAACCAAGGTCGGAACTATTATGATAAATCTGGAAACAAGGACCAAGGTAGTTGGAAGAACAAGAATGAAAGAAGTGGTTTGTACGTTCCCCCTGGAAGACGTGACGCCACCACATCTAGTTCTGGAAGTATGGAAGACATGATGGCTAAAATCTTGAAAGAAGTGGAAGCAGTAAGTGCGGGAGTAACGGAGGTAGTTAATGATGTGTCCTCTATGAAACAAATAGTTGATTCTCATTCCACTTCAATCAAGAAAATAGAGCAGCAATTGAGCCAACTTTCAGCAGCACTCAATCAAAGAAAGGCTGGCACTTTACCTAGCAATACTGTGCAAAACCCAAGGAATGATGGGTCATGCATGGCCATCACTACCCGAAGTGGTAAGGTGCTGGAAACTTCAGCAAAAAGCAAGCAAGTGGTTGACGAAGTAGTGGATATTGATGATAAGGCAAAAGGAGAAGATGTCGCTGCAACTAATCCTATCATCAACGACGTCAACCCCAACAATTTGCAACCTGAAAAAGCTGAAAAATGGAAGCAAGAGGAGAAGAAAGCCGTGGAGAGAACAATTCCATACCCACCACCACCTTTCCCTCAAAGATTGAAGAAGGTGGTGGATGACACGAAGTTCAGCAAATTCATGACTATGTTAAAGCAGCTGACCATTAATGTTCCATTAGTGGAGGCACTTGAACAAATGCCTGGGTATGCGAAATTTATAAAGGATCTTTTGACAAAGAAGCGGGCAGCAAGTTATGAGTTGAAAGATGATGTTCATCACTGCAGCGCAATCGCTACCCGATCAATAGTTCAGAAGAAGGCTGACTCCGGCGCTTTCACTATTTCTTACACCGTTGGATCTTTGAATTTTGCCAAAGAATTATGCGACTTAGGAGCCAGCATCAATTTGATGCCATTATCTATCTATAAGAAGTTGGGGTTGGGTGATCCTACTCCAACTAACATGAGGCTCGTAATGGCGGATAGGTCAGTAAAACGACCTGTTGGTATTCTATGTGATGTCTTGGTAAAAGTTTCTTCATTTATATTTTCGGCAGACTTCGTTATTTTGGATTGTGAGGCAGACTTAGAAGTTCCCATAATCTTGGGGCGTCCTTTTCTTGCTACGGAAAGCATGCTTATTGATTTGAGAGCTAATGAGCTTTCGTTCCGAATAAATGACAAAGTTGTTCACTTTGATGTTTGCAAATCAATGAAGCAACCCAAAGATTTGAGTGTATTTTCGGTGGCTGATGTTTTCTTTGATGATGAGAAAGAATTACTTGAAGAAGAGCAAATTATTGATGACCCTTTGGCGGTTGTGCTCATGAATGGAGAGAATGAGGATGCTAAAAATTGTGAAGAAGTTATTGGTGCTCTATCAGGATTAGGGACATATCGCTATGCTCCCAAGAAGCTGGACCTTTATCTCAAGAATCGACCCACACCACCAGCTAAGCCATCTATTGAAGAGTCACCCACATTAGAATTGAAGGAGCTGCCAAGACATTTAAAGTATGCATTCCTAGGAAGCGGAAACACACTTCCAGTCATTGTTGCAGCAGATTTGGGTGAGCAACAACTTGCAGCTCTCATTGCTATTCTACGGAAGTATATTAGAGCAATTGGATGGACCATTGCGGATATTATTGGCATTCCACCTGGGATTTGTACACATAAAATTCAGCTTGAAGAGAATTGCACACCCACCATTGAGCATCAAAGACGTCTAAACCCACCTATGCAAGAAGTGGTGAAGAAAGAAATTATCAAGTGGTTAGACGCGGGGGTTGTGTATCCAATCTCTGATAGTACATGGGTAAGCCCGGTACAATGTGTTTCCAAGAAAGGAGGCATGACGGTGGTCGCAAATGCGAAGAATGAGCTTATTCACTCAGACCCGTCACTAGGTGGAGAGTATGCATGGACTACCGAAATTTGAATTCTTGGACACTCAAAGATCACTTTCCAATGCCATTTATGGACCAAATGCTAGATCGATTAGCGGGGAAAGGATGGTTTTGCTTCTTAGACGGTTATTCAGGCTATAATCAGATTTGTATTGCACCCGAAGACCAAGAGAAGACAACGTTTACATGCCCATATGGTACGTTTTCCTTCAAACGTATGCCATTTGGGCTATGTAACGAATCAGCCACCTTTCAACGTTATATGATGTCAATTTTTTTTGATATGGTTAAAGACACTTTGGAGGTATTTATGGACGATTTTTTAGTTGTTGGTGAGACTTTTGAAGCGTGCTTGGCAAACCTAAGTATGGCGCTGCAAAGATGTGTAGAATTCAACCTAGTGCTGAATTGGGAGAAGTGCCACTTCATGGTAAAAGAAGGAATCGTTCTTGGGCACAAAATCTCTGAAAGAGGAATTGAGCTTGATCGAGCAAAAATTGAAGTCATTGAGAAGCTACCGCCTCCAATTTCGGTGAAGGGAGTTCGTAGTTTTCTCAGCCATGCAGGTTTCTATCGTCGGTTCATCAAAGACTTCTTCAAAATTGCTAGTCCATTGTGCAAACTCTTGGAGAAAGATGCGAAGTTTGACTTCAATGAAGATTGCTTAAAGGTATTTGAATGCCTCAAAGGAAAACTCATTGAAGCCCCTATCATGGTAGCACCAGATTGGTCTCTCCCGTTCGAAGTCATGTGTGATGCTAGTGGTGTAGCCGTTGGAGCTGTGCTTGGTCAGAGAAAGGAGAAATTATTTCATCCTATCTACTATGCGAGTAAGGTCCTAAATGAAGCCCAAAGGAACTACACTGTGACAGAACAAGAGCTCCTAGCGGTTGTGTATACGTTTGAGAAGTTTCGTGCCTATCTATTGGGTACTAAGGTGATCGTTCATACAGACCATGCAGCTCTTAGGTATCTAATGACAAAGAAGGATGCAAAACCAAGATTAATTCGATGGGTGTTGCTGCTGCAAGAGTTTGATTTCGAAGTTAAAGATAGAAGAGGTTGCAAGAACCAAGTGGTCGACCATCTATCTAGACTCGAGAACGAGCATGTGGCGCAGCCTGATATCGAGATTGATGATGCATTCCCTGACGAGGAGATCCTAGCGACGATAACAGAAAAGTTACCATGGTATGCCGACTTTGCAAATTTTGTGGTGAGTAATGTAATACCTGCCAATTTATCATACCATCAAAAGAGGAAGTTTATGCATGACGTACAACACTACTATTGGGATGAGCCATATTTGTTTCGACAATGTGCGGATGGTATTATTCGACGATGTATATCCCATGTAGAGGTGCCTACTATATTGGAAGCATGCCACACTTCCCAAGTTGGAGGACATGATGCAGGCAATCGGACGGCAAGAAAAGTATTGCAAAGTGGATATTATTGGCCTTCGATATTTAGAGATGCCTATGACTTTGTTAGAAGATGCGACCAATGCCAAAGACAAGGTGCTATTTCGAAACACCATGAGATGCCCATGTCGAAAATTCTTGAGGTAGAACTCTTTGATGTGTGGGGCATTGATTTCATGGGTCCATTCGTGAATTCATTTGGAATGAAGTACATCTTAGTTGCTGTAGATTATGTCTCGAAATGGGTTGAAGCTGTAGCGTTGGCCGACAACGAGGGAAAGCATGTTGTAGCATTTTTGAAGAGGAATATCTTCTCTCGCTTTGGAGTACCACGTACTATCATAAGTGATGGAGGATCTCACTTTTGCAACAACCTATTCAAATCCGTGTTTGCCAAGTATGGTGTCAAGCAATATAAGGTAGCCACGCCTTATCACCCACAAACGAGTGGACAAGTAGAGGTTTCCAATCGGGAGATCAAGCAAATCCTTGCGAAGACGGTAAATGCTAATAGAAAGGATTGGTCTCGGAAGCTAGATGATGCACTATGGGCGTATAGGACTGCATTCAAAACACCCATCGGCATGTCCCCTTATCAACTAGTTTACGGGAAGGCTTGTCATTTACCCATTGAGCTCGAACATAAGGCATTGTGGGCGTTGAAGCAATTGAATTTGAATTGGGATGATGTGATGAATCTGAGGTTGGAGCAGCTGAACGAATTAGATGAGTTCCGTCTCCATGCATATGAAAGGTCAGACCTATACAAGGAGTGGATAAAAAGGTATCATGATCAGCGGATTGTTCGACGAAACTTCCAAAAGGATGATATGGTACTTCTCTTCAACTCTAGATTGAAGCTGTTCCCAAGTAAGTTAAAGTCTAAGTGGTCTGGTCCATACAAAGTTATCCAAGTCTACTCGTCTGGAGTAGTTGAATTGGAAGACAATAATGGTGTTGTCTTCAAGGTGAATGGTCAACGTGTTAAACCTTATATCGGTCCTCTTGACTCGATGAATTATATGGCCATCAATTATCTCGACGAAGTCTAAGTACTCGAGGTAACTATGTCGAGCCACGACAATAAATAAGGCGCTAGATGGGAGGTAACCCATCGTTTATCGTTTATCGTTTATCGTTTATCGTTTATCGTTTTGTCTTTCTTTTGTTCTAGTACTTATTTTGCTTTTGATAAATGAAAATCCAAAAATAAGAGTCATGCCACGACCAAAACTAAGGTGCTAGATGGGAGGCAACCCATCGTACTAATCGTTTTCATTGGTTTTGAACAAATGTAGGTGCAAGAGGTATTCAACGAGGAGATTGGTTTCAAATGACGATTTGGACGTGGTGCATGGTAAAGGTGGTAAGTTTGGAATTAAGATGCATAAGGCTATGGATTGAGCATTTCCCATGACAAAATAGGCATCGAGCAAGGCTAGGCCTAGGCAAAACTAGGCCACGAACAAGGCAACGCCTATACTATAGCCCAAGGTCTCGGAATCTAATGTGCAAAGGCATAGGAGCCGTCCATGCTCAAGTATGCTATAGCATAGGCGCCGCCTATGCTAAAGCATTTGGTCTAAGAATCGCATGTGTCATGCTAAAGGCGCCGCCTATGGTCACTAAAGGCATTGCACTAGGCGCCGCCTATGCTAGCAAATGCTTTGCATTAGGCGCCGCCTATACCATGCATAGGCAAAGCTAAAGGCGCCGCCTATGGTCACTTTTTGTCTCCAAAACCGATTTTAAATGGGTCAAAACCCAACCCATTCTTTTCCTATATAAAGGGGACTTAGTCTTGAAACATAAACACATTGGAAACTTGACCTAGGCGCCGCACATACTCTCCAAAACATCTCAAAATTTTTCTTTTTGCTCTCCCACTTCACAAGAACATCTCCAAAGGCTTCAATCACGTACAATGGCACCCAAAGCAAGACAAGATAAGGCTACCACTTCCCAAAAGGGCAAGAAAAGAGGTCGCAAGGACCAAGGAGAATCATCCTCAATGCAATTACCACGCCGCATGTTTGGAATAAAATGGGTTCTTAAGGAGGAAGCCAAGGAATGGTATAGGAACAACAAGGAAGGAAAATACGTTCATGTCGACTTGATCAACAAGGACAGCCTAGCGAAGAAGGAGCCGCGCATGTTGGCGAAAATCATGGCACTAAATCTGGATTTCATCTTCCGCGACATGGGAGAATGCAATCTTGATTTGACACGAGAATTTTATGCCAACTGGTCTCCGAAAACCACAGGCAGCGAGGTCAAGATTCGGGGCCAAGTTTTACAACTCAATGCAGATTTCTTCAACTCCTTTCTTGGCTTGCCTTCAGTCGATCCATCACCATTCAAAGAGTTGTACAGTAGACCTCCTTATAGAGCAATGCAACACACACTTTGTGGAAGTAGATCCATGGCAAGGTGGAGCAGACATAAAGACACTGGACGACACAATACCTTCCCCTATGCTCCTTTGAATAGGGAAGCAAGAATATGGTTGCGTATTGTCAACTCTTGCCTTATTCCTGGGACCCAGTACACCAAAATAACAAGAGATAGAGTGTGTTTGGTCTATACATTGATGATGAATGTCCCTATCAACATTGGGGCAATCATTCGTTCTACAATGCGGAAGGCCAGACTACACAAGCGGTCCCACTGCACCTTTGGCAACCTGTTGACAGCAATCTTGCAGAAGGAGGACATCGAAGAGGAACCAGCTGATCACAAACTCCCACATAACCCAAAGAAGGTTGACCTCACAAAGGTCAAAGATGCTGAAACAACACATGGTGTCAACCTTACTACTGCGGAGAGACATGCTCGAGATGAGAGTTTCTTCTGTCATCTTTATGGCATGACACGGTTCACCATGATGAGCGGAGGTCGTGTTCCAACTGCTGCAGAGCTCCAACAGCTGGACCATGACTATCCAATGAATATGCATGCGAGGGAGATGTGTGGAGTAGGTACATACTTTGAGAAACCTCTTGATGATAATGTGCCGACCGATGATGATCGACGCATGCCAGACTCCGATGTGGAGGAGAATTCTGATGACGACGACCCATATGATGATTCCGACGAAGGGGGTATGACCCCCGACATAGAGGAGGAGTCCGACTGACCAGGTTCTTCGTATTTATTTTCCACTGAGGGCAGTGTCCCGTTTAAGTGTGGGGTAGTGGTATTTGCATGCTTTACTTCTCTATCCGTATTTGCAGTTATTTATGTTTGTTTGCTTAGTTTGTTGTTTTTCGAAATTGGTTTTTTTGTTTTTTTTTTCAATTTTTTTAGTAGTAAAATTTTTCTTACTTAGCTTCACATAAAATCATTCTAATAGGCAGCATGAGATTATAACAAGAGTTTGTGCTAACATCATGACTATTGAGACGTTTAGGCTCTAATTGTGACTCACTATGTGATATTGTGTGGTTCAATTCCTTCATCTGTTGGGGCAAGAGTCTATACTACTCCTAATAAAGTCGACCATGTGCCTTGTGTTTGTGAGATAATAGTATATTCTATGCTTGTGGTTGATGCTAGAACTTGCCTGGTATGTGTGCAAAGCGAAAATAAAGAATGCAAGTTTAGGAGATGATTTAGGCATTTCTTTGGCAACCTATGATTATTTACCTTCATTTTTACCTACCCATGGACATTATCCTAGTTAACCCTTTTGAGCCTTTAGCCTATTTTCTTTGACAACCTCATATGTAAGCCTAATCCATTTTTTTTCAAGACCATAATTCGATCCAAATTCCTAAGTGCTTTAAAGTATAAAGTCATGTGACAAATTAAGAGGAAATTGGGTGAGTATGATGCTTTAGAATGTAATGGTGCTTGAATTTATTATGAAAAGTAATTGCTATCATAAGAGGTGTGTTATGAAAAGAAAAAGGAAAGGAAAACTAAAAAGTTGCTTAAAATTGAAAAACAAAAGAGGAGAAAAAGGGTGGTAGAATAAAAGAAAGTAGAAAGGTTGTTTGAAAGAAAAGTGTTAATGATACAATGTGATGTATTAAAGCGCTTAGGAACATAGTCACTATTTCTGGCCAAAATAGTCCTACCCGTCCCTTAGCCTACATTACAACCATCAAAAGACCTACTTGATCCTAAGCCTAGCATTCTGATATTTAGTGGAGCATTACACTAAGGGCAAGCCTATGGTCATCAGTTGCAGCATATGAATTCTTTGTGAGAGCGAGAGCAAGGATATTTTTATACCCATGTTTGAAAAAGATGTTATACTTGTGAGTGATTATGGGTAATATATTGTGAGACACACATGGTTGATGAGTTTTGGATAGTTGTGTATAATTCTTTGTGCCTTAACTTTTGAGTATGAGTTGACCACCATCACGAGTTTATGTTGGAGGTTGAATTGTTTCTACTAATGATTGGAAAACTACTCTTTGTTGGTAATTGTTGTGCTTGTCTTGACGAATATTTTGTATTGTTGCTGTGAAACCTTAAGTTAATGTTTAGAGGGACATGATATTTTGTTCGAGGGCGAACAAAGCTTCAAGTGTGGGGTGTTGATGATAGGCGAATTTACACGCCTATAGTGCTATATTTTACCCATATTTTAGCCTAGTTTTGAGAACAAATTATATATTTCATGCACTTTTAGTCCTTTTTCCTGTAAGTTAGCTAACGAACATGATTAGCAAAGTTTTAGGAATAAATGATGCAGAATTCAGCATTTTATGGATTACTTGATGCCAAAGAAAGCTTCACGAAAGGAGAAAAGGAAGCTTGGACGCCTAAGGACCAAAAGTGACGCATGGAAAATATGTCCCGGGCAAAAACAGCAATTCTGAAGACTTTGGGGACTAGCAGTAACTTAGTAGGATTAGGATAATGATACATTAACCTAGTACAATTGGGTTAAGTATTTCATTAGCTTAGTAGGATTAGGATAATTATACATTAACCTAGTACAATTGGGTTAAGTATTTCATTAGCTTAGTAGGAATAGGATATGAGTATTATAAATACCCTATTTTGCTAGAGATTTTTAAAGGCATTCTTCTACTATTCCTCAACAATTCTCATTTTAGTTTTAATTCATCTTTCTACTTCTTCTTCTATTCATCTATTCTTAATTTCCGAAACAAGAGAAACGTTACTTGTAAGAAATCACGCCTAACGCCTACCACACTTGTGCTACACGAAATCTTTATTGTGGTATAATAACAATGTCTATTGTAATTTCCTTCACACTCATGGGTAACTAAACTTCTCTGTTGGGGTTATGGAAGCCGAATGAGATACTATCTATTACTATGAGTTTGTGAGTTCGTGACACGTATGCTGCTTATATCATTATTCTCTTCGTCTTAACCTAAATTCTTTGTGGTTGCAAACGCAAGAATACGCCAGTATAACATTTAACTTGTTCGAAAGAAAGGTTATCTGTCTGGAAAAGAGATAATGTCAAGGTATTAGGGTCCCATCCCCTATTAAAAAGTTAGTGCCGTAACTGGATTAACCTCTTGGAGAATTCGTACCGTTAGACACGCTTTAAGCTCGAAAGAGTTAAAGTGAAATAATCCTCGAATAGGTCAAAAGACGCCTGGATTTACCATCGAATACAATTCTCTATAAGCACATGCATGTCGGAATTCAACACACTCATAGCCAATAGAGACGTATAACTCGTAAGGTGGACATAACCCCAACTTCTCAATTCTCATTATTTTACAACCTACTAAACATTCTTTCTTTTTACTTTGCTATTTTCCGTTTTTACTCTATTATTTTGGTTACATCAATTGCACGTTACAATCCCCCCTCTTTTATGAGACTTGCACCAAAAGTCTAATAATCATTACTTACTTGTTGACCGGCTATTCCCTATGGGATTGATACCCAACCCAGTTGGGTTATATATTTGACAACGACCGCTTTACACTCTTGTAAGAGCTGTAGATTGAGCGTTATCAATAACTTATCCCAGGATAATAAATAGTACCGGGATAAGTTATCCACCCATTTGGTGGGATTACAATCCCATCATTATTTATCGTTGAGATAAAATTAGGAAAGGACACAATTGCCCTCCAAACTCTTACATTATCACTATATATATATAGTGATACTAAATAATAAAAAATGAGATTAATTCTTTTTCATATTTTTTTATGATGAATTTTTTTAACAAAAAATGAAATTATCAATATTTTATGAAATTTAGAACAAAATAAGTAATTTAACATGAAATATTAGAGATTCATACATATTTAAGAAATATTTTATTTATGAATATATGATACGTTAAATTTATTCGAATAATTATGTTTATTTATATATTTTAATTTCTCTAAAAAATAATAAAAATGCCTACTCCATTGTTAATTACATATTTTAAATTAAATAATTTTTTAATCACTTAAAAATTGATATTGTATATATCAATAAAATGAATTTTAATATTATATATTATATGAGTGATATGTTTTTAAATGAAGTGACATAAACAACAAATCCTCTTTTACTTTAACAAACTTAAGTTGAAAGTTTTTATTTCAAACTAAATTTAAACACACACGGCATAATCATGGGAAGACACACGCAAAAAAAATTAAAGTTAAATAATATTAAAGTTTTATTTTTAAAATACACATGATATAATTATGGAGATGCACACAAAAAAAAAATTAAGCTAAATAAGATAAAAGTTTTATTTTTAAAAATAAATATTTAAAGCTTGAAAACAAATATATATATATATATATATATATATATATATATAAGTTAAATAAGATGGAGGATCTTTTGGTAATCAATTAATTTATTCTTAAAAATTATTCCATGCATATTACTTTGAATACAACAAACCAAACACTCAATAAAAAATAATCCCAGTATAATTAATCCCATTATAACTTATCCCAGCATAACTAATCACAGTATAACTACATTCCCAACCAAACGACCCCTTAGAGTAAAACACTAAAATCAGTAGGGTATGCACTCTAACATACTATTTTTACCTATTGATTCGTTTTAGACTTAAATTTTTTAAATTGCTATTCACTGTCATTTTTACATGGTTTAGACATGAATTTGTTTCTATCAAACTACAACATTTAGCGATATTGTTTTATAGTTACCTTTTGATAATAGTTATTTAGCTTAGTCTTATACGTAAAGGAGACTCCTATATAATATGTGTATAACTGTATGTCAAAAGCAAACTTAGCTGAAATAAAATTTTCAAAAGGTATTATTTTTCTTCCTTTTTAAAATTTAAAATTGAGGAATGTTATATATATATATATATATATATATATATATATATATATATATATATATATATATATATATATATATATATACATATTACGACACTGCCAACTTTTGTCATGTTATCAATTATTTGTGCTTCAGTTTAGGGCCGACATGACTGCAAGTTTGATTTGTATGAGATTGATTTGTCTTAAACTCTTGGGGCTTTAGGCTCTAGGTGACAAAATAGTTGTAAAATGAGGTGTGGGTGACACAATTCTTAATAATTGAGTGGAGGTGACAATTACTTTATTAAAGATTAAGAAAGTAAGAAAAGTTTGAAAATAACCCACAAGTTCTTTAATTTACACTTTGATCCAATGTAAAACCTAATATAACTAGAAATGGAGGGGGGAAAAGGCACGTTTCTCTCTCTTCTCATTTATTGGAGTTTTCTCTCTGTTCGTGACTTTTGTTGTTCATTGTTGTTGCTTTATTCATCATCTTCTTCATCATTATCATCATCTTTTTCTTCATTATCATCTCCTCTTGTTCATCATCATCATTTTCTTGTTGTTGAACATTGTTGTTACCGCTATTATTGCTACTTGATCAAATTTTTTTAGGTTAAATTTTATTTGTATATCACTTAGGAATTACTTATAGGTGGTTTTAGTAAGTAAAATTATAATTTTTAGTTGAATTTCTCATCTGGGTGTATCTGCTACTGCTATTTTTTCAACAATAGATAAAACATGTAACGTGAATCCAACAGATGAGTAATTTGTTGCAACATATACGACTAATCTGTTGCATCATATTGACTAATCAGTTGCAACATATGACTAATCTGTTACGATTTTAATTAATCTCATAGTAATTACATGATCAATTAAGTGTTTCGTACAGAGTAGAATGGTTAATTGATCAATTATATGTAAAATGATTCAAATTAAACCATTATTAGAAATAACTATATTGATTTAACTAAAATTAAAGATGAATTAGTAAGTTCAATTATGATTTCAATTAATCTCAGTAATTACAGATCAATGAAGTGTTTCATCCTTAGTAGAATAATTAATTGACCAATTTTTTTAAATGATTCAAATTAAGCCATTATTAGTAATAACTATGTTGATTTAACTAAAATTAAACATGAATTAATGAGTTCACTTACAATTTCAATTAATTTCATCGTAATTACATGATTAACTAAGTGTATTCGTCCCGAGTAGAGTGATCAATCGACCAATTTTATTTAAAATAATTCAAATTAAGTCATTATTAGTAATAACTAAATTGATTTAACTAAAATTAAAGATAAACTTGCAATTTCAATTAATCTCATAGTAACTAAATGATCAACTAAGTGTATTCGTCATGAGTAGAGTGGTCAATTGACCAATTTTATTTGAAATGAATCAAATTAAGCCATTATTCGTAATAACTAAATTGATATAACTAAAATTAAAGATGAATTGATAAGTTCACTTACAATTTCTATTAATCTCCTAGTAATTATATGATCAACTATGTGTATTCGGCTCGAGGAGAGTGATCAATCGACCAATTTTATTTGAAATGATTCAAATTAAGTCATTATTAGTAATAACTAAATTGATTTTGACTAAATTAAAGATGAATTGATAAGTCCACTTACAATTTCAATTAATGTATTCGTCCTTAATAGAATGATCAATTGATAAATTTTATTTAAAATGATTCAAATTAAGTAATTATTAGTAATAACTACATTGATTTAGCTAAAATTAAAGACAATACCTTAGACAAAGGGACAAACATTTGAGTTCTCTTAAAAACATCTGAGCTTTAGTATTTTAAATTATTTTCCAACATATATCCTATATGATTGATAATTTTCAACAGATGAGTCATTTGTTGCAACAACTTAGTCATCTGTTGCAATAGATGTCTATATTTATTTGGTAATTTTCAATAGATGAGTCATTTATTACAACAGGTTAGTCATCTGTTGCAACATATGTTTATATTTTTTTGGTCATTTCCAACAGATATCTTTATCTGTTTGGTCTTTTCCAACAGATGTCTTTATCTATTTGGTCTTTTCCAACAGATGTCTTTATCTGTTTAGTCATTTTCAACAGATTACTCAGCTTTTGCAACATTTTAGTCATCTATTGATTTATATTAAGCCATTATATTAGTAATAACTAAATTTATTTAACTAGAATTAAACATTAATTAATAAGTTCAATTATAGTTTTAATTAATCTCATGGTAATTACACTATCAACTAAGTATGTTCGTCCTGAGTAGAGTGATCAATTGACCAATTTTATTTGAAATGATTAAAATGAAACCATAATTAGAAATAACTATATTGATTTAACTAAAATTAAAGATGAATTAGTAAGTTGACTTACAATTTCAATTAATTTTATAGTAATTACATGATCAACTAAGTGTTTCGTCTTAAGTAGAATGATCAATTGACCAATTTTATTTGAAACAATTAAAATCAAGCAATTATTAGTAATAATTAAATTAATTTAACTAAAATTAAAGATGAATTGATAATTTTAATTACGATTTCAATTAATCTCATAGAAATTACATGATCATCTAAGTGTATTCGTCTTGAGTAAAGTGTTAATTGACCAATTTTATTTGAAATGATTCAAATTAAGATATTATTAGTAATAACTCCATTGATTTAACTAAAACTTTTTTAGTCCCAAGTTTTTTTCTCTACGTGAGAGTTGCATTCTCCCAACATGGGAGTTTTTTCCTCCTAGTAAGATTCTAACTCTTATCTTGATGAAGATATTCACGAACTTTGCTACAGATAAGTATCCAACAACAACAAACAACCGAGCCTAATCAAATTCTACATGATTTTAAACACGTTTAGCCACTCAAACAACCAAAATACTATCCCTGAATCCTAGAAAAACACAAAAACGTACCAGTTTACTGTTTTTTAATAATCAAACCACCTGTTTTCATCACTTACTTACATATTACTCAAAAACTGAATAGGTGAATATCAACAATGGAAGAGGAAATTACGGAACGACTATGAAGCTTTATTCTAACGGAAGATAAGAAAGATGTGGTTGAGCTCAAATTCCCTGATATTAAAACAAGTTTACAAGACTGTGAAGTAAGCATCCTGGGCAAAATTATTGCGGATAAAGAAACAAGCTTACAAGGTATAAGAAACACCATACCAAGGGTGTGGGGTTATCCCATCGGACTGAGAATCTTAAAAATAGAGAAGAATCTCTTTCAATTTGTGTTTACAAACAAAGAAAGCATGAGTAAAGTCTTGTTTGGTACCCCTTGGCTTTTCGACAAGTACCTGCTAAATGTACAGGCTTGGGAACCAGGATTAAAAAGCGATTCAGCGGTGTTTAATATATGTGAACTGTGGCTCCAAGTGTGGAGTAATCCTTTACATTGGATGTCACGAGAAGTAGGACGAAAGATTGGACATTCGCAAGGAGGAACAACAAATATTGTGATCCCAGAAAATGGGAATAAAGAGGGAAAGTGCATACAGGTTAAGGCGATGATGAATATTGATAAAATACTATCAAGGGGAAAGTTGATTAAATTGGGTCACAAAATAAAATGGGTGGAGTTTAGCTATGAGAATATGCCCTACGTTTGTTACTATTGCGGGATATTAGGACATAATGAAAAAACTTGCAGTATAAGGGGAAAAGATGTACGTGCGGGAAACTTGAAAAATAATCAATTTGGTGCGTGGATGAGGGCAGAAAATTATCTTATCGTCAATGAGAATTCAAAATGAAAAGAGAGAAATGAAGTTTTAAATTGTAGCAGCCAACGTTATATAATAAAATCAACAAGAATTAGGGATGGAGGAAACAATAACTCGATGCATCAAATAATGGAGGGTACTGGATCCTCGGAAACATATCTCGTAGGGAAGTCGGATAGAGTACATGATATGAAGTTTCAAGATTCAAAAAGGAGATCAGTAACTAGAAAGGAAGGTGAAAATGAATCTAATAAAAATATGGACGTTGGCCACGAATTGTCGCAAAATGACGATCAAACGAAAGAACGGAACGAACAAGATACGGAGGCAAATGTTCCTGTTAACGACAACATGGTTATTGATCTGAGTACAAAAAGTAATAAGGGGACGGGGATGATACAACAAAATGAAAAGGAGGAGGAACCCGTATTTACGGATACAAGCATCGGAAGAGCAGAAAAGGAATTATATATTTTATCGAAAATGGGTTTTGGTGATACGATAGATGAAGGAGCTTTTGAGAATTACTTTCAGAGATCTACACAAGGAGATAATAAGGGAATCCAAAGTAGTAACAACAAGCAAGAGTAGCCAGCAATAGACCAAACCAAGTCGGAAACGGCGAACTCTTAAATATTAAAGCCTAATATTTCTATTTCTATTATACCTACTTTAATAAATGTTCCAGTTGAGGTAAGTAAAGGAGGAGAAGATAATGTTATGGTTGTACAACTGGATAACAACACTGCTTGTAAAGGAAAAAAAAGAACTGTAAAAGAGTAGAGAAAGGAACAGGGTGTACGATTAATAGTATAACGGCTAATTCAAAAAATAACTTCTTTGAGGTGATAGTGACTGATTTAGGTACCAAAAATTAGGGTTATAAAAGACAGGTGGAGAATAATGAGATGTTAGAAGTAGAGGCTAAAAATTTTAAAACTGTGGTGGATCGGGAGGCCAGCCCAAAATAGCTCCCTTCCCCTAAATGAAAATGATGGTGTGGAATTGTCGAGGCCTGGGGGGTCCTTGATAGTTCACTTTTTGAAGGAGATGATAAGTCTCCACTCTTCGAGTATGGTTTTTCTAAGCGAGACTAAGAATCAAGAAAATGTATTGCGAAGAGTTCAGAGACAATTGAATATGTATCATGTAATAATTGTCGATCTGATTGGACTAACAGGAAGGCTATGCTTGTTATAGAATGATGAAGTGCAGGTATGCCAACATCACTCTACTTCCTTTTACATTGAAATGTTTGTGCATGATATAATGGTGAATGGTAAGGAATGATTTGTTTTTGTATACTTAATTACGGATAAAGCTATTCGTACGAATCAATTACAAGAACTTTGTGGCAGATATAATAGTTGGGGACCAATGAGGGTTATGGCTGGTGATTTTAATGACATTAGGGATAATTCTGAGAAAATATGTGGTAGATTTCGAGATGAGTCTTCATTTACAGATTTTAAAAACTTCTTATGGGAGATTGGTGCTATTGACTTAGGTTTTAATGGAAAACCTTGGACTTGGTGGTATTATAGAGAAAACGATGGGATTATTCAAGAAAGATTAGATAGAGCTTTATGTTCCCCTAAATGGAGACTTCAATTTAATCAAGCGAACATCAACCATCTAGAAATGAAGGCTTCTGACCACTCGGCATTACTTATAAACTCTAAACCTAGCCCTATAAAAAGTAAAAAAAGTTTTTTTTGATAAAAGGTGGAACGAAAAAAAAAAGTAAATACAAGGATTGAGCAAACGTGGAATAGAAGTGTAGAAGGTAATAAGCAATCTATTATGAGTTTCAAGTTAAAAAGGTGTAAACTTGTGCTACTAGCTTGGCTTCAAGATGGTAAGGGTAATTCTAGGAAAAAAATTCAAGGGATTAAGAATAGTATTATTGATCTAAAAATTAACATTAGACCTTTTGATAGTACTATTCTAAAGGAGCTTAAGAAAGAATTAGGCAAAGCTTATAAAGATGATGAAATCTACTGGAAACAAAAGTCTAGAGCGTTATGGCTTCAAGAGGGTGATAAGAATACTTTGTTCTTTCATATAAGACTATCCAAAGACGTAAGTGTAATAAGATTAAAGGCTTTCAACTAGAAGATGGAAAATAGATGTCTGAACATAAAGAAATTGTGCTAGAAGTACAACGTTTTTATAAGAATCTCTTTACTACTTCTAGACCATCCAACTTTGACCCTATTCTGACTTTAATTTACCCAGTAGTTGATAATAATATGAATGATAATCTGATTAGGGAGGTTACGAGTGAGGAGATTAAAAAGGCAATATTTGATATGAATCCCCTAAAGGCGCCAGAAGTGGATGGTATGACTCTTTTTTTCTTTCAAAAGTATTGGAATATTTTATCAAGAGATATATGTGAAGCGGTTAAAAGTTTCTTTCATTCAGGGTGTCTAATTCACTCTTGGAATCAAACTCTTATTACTCTAATACCAAAAATAAAAAATCCTAGCGATATAAGCTAGTATAGACCCATTATCTTGTGTTCAACGGTTTACAAAATTATTGTCAAGATTATAGTTGCAAGAATTAAAAGATACTTGCCTACTATTATTTCCCCTAACCAGTTGGCTTTTATTGGCAAAAGATAGATTGTGGACAATGTGGTTATAGTACATGAGTTCATTCATATGTTGAAGAATAAAAGGCAAGGAAAGGATAAGTATATGGCTCTAAAGTTAGATATGGCCAAAGCATATGACCGAGTGGAATGAACTTATTTACAAAAACTAATGACAAAAATGGGTTTTCATAAAACTTTTGTTAGTTGGATTATGCAATGTGTTACTACCCCTACTTATAAATTTAATATTAATGGGAAGATAGCGGGGGGAGGAGACTCCTACAAGGGGCTTAAGACAAGGGGATCTTTTATCTCCATATTTATTTCTTATATGTGCGGAAGGATTATCTAGAATATTAAACCAAGCAGAAGCGAATGGAGATATTCAAGGGTTATGTTTGATTAGAAGTGGACCAACGATTAATCATTTATTTTTTGCTAATGATTCCTTTATATTTTGTAATGCTAATATTCAAAATGCTTCGAATATTTATGATATTCTTAAAAAATATAAAGATTGCTCGGGTCAAAAGGTAAACCTTTCTAAATTAGCTATTTTCTTCAGTAAAAATACTTCTGAAAGTGAAAAGGGTGAAATTATCGCAGCAATAGGGCAGCTAAGATCTACTGATCTTGGGATGTATTTAGGCTTATCGGCAGTAGTAGGTAAATAAAAAAAAGAATGTTCGATTTTATTAAGTATAGAGTTAAAGCAAAAATCAAAGGTTAGAAACATAATTTCTTGAGCCCTGCGGGTAAGGAAGTAATGCTTAAATCTGTTTTATCGGCGATACCGTCTTATGCTTTATCATGTTTTCAATTTCCTGATAATTTGTGTACAGAGATTACCACTATTTTTTCCAATTTTTGTTGGGGACAAGATGAGATTAGGAGAAAAATTCATTTTGAAAAATGGGAAAACCTTTGTATTGCTAAATTATATGGGGGTATAGGGTTTAGAGAGTTAAAATCATTCAACCAGGCTTTGTTGATAAACTATCTTGGAGAATCTTAACCCAGGAAGATTCTCTTATTTCTAGAATTCTTAAAAGTAAGTATTTTTAGAATACTTCCTTCCTCAAAGCTACTTTCTCTTCTACTAGCTCTTGGGTATAGAAAAAGATCATTTGGGGAAGAAACCTTTTACAAAAAGGTATTAGATGGCGGGAGGGATCCGGAGATAGTGTAAAGGTTTGGACTGACCCTTGGATACCCAACGCATGTGGTTTCAAACCTAGGTTCTCTCAATCTCAAATGGACTTAGAATTATAAGTGAATGACCTTATTGATCATAGAAACCACACTAGGAAGCTTCAAGAACTTCAGAAGAGGTTTGATATAGAGGATATAAATAACATTTTGTCTATCCCAATCTCTAGTACTAGATCTCCAGATAGAATCATTTGGCATTACACTAAGTCGGGAATCTATGAAGTGAAATCTGGTTATCATTTGGCGAGAAAAATTGATAGAAGCAGTATATCCAATAGTGATAGACCTTAATCAAGTCATCAGTCTTTTTCTAAAAAAATCTAGAATTTTTTATGGTCTATGAATGTGAAAAATAAGTATAAACACTTCATTCGTAAATGTATCCTGAATGTGCTTCCTGTGAATGATATGATTTCTAAAAGGCTAAAAAATAATTGTGATGTCTATAAGAGATGTGGTGAGGAAAGTGAAACTATTGAACATATGTTATTTAGATGTCGAAAGGCTCAGATGGTTTGGAAAATTTGTCTTATTAAATGGCCAAACATCGAAAATATCACACGATTTGCTAGTTGGTGGAAAGAACTTTTGTGATAATACTAATAAATATTCTGATTCTATTGAGTTAATTAAATTAAGTGTTTCTATAATGTGGAAAATTTGGAAGGCTAGAAACGATAGGAACTTTAATGGGGAAATCTATGAATCTAATAAAATTGTAAACAAGGCACTTTTTTATTTTCAGGAATATGAAAGTAATTCACTTGCTACTCCTTCTCTCACATTAGGTCCTGACCATACTACTAATAATATAATTATTGTTGAATAAGATTTTGTGGTTATATTTGCAGATGCTAGTTTACAAAAGGAGAAGAATATGGCAAGCATTGGAATGGCAGCTATGGATAGCTCTGTAAAATTTGCTTCAAGCCCTTGTCTCCCCACTTTAATTTGTTGGGAAGACCATCATTGCAGAAGTGCTTGCAATTCGGATTGCATTGGAAAAAGCTCAAGAAAATAGATGGACAAAGGTGCAAATTTTATCAGACGCAAAGAATGTAGTAGACATGGTTATGAAGAGGAGTGTAGCTTCATGGGAGATAGATACCACGTGCGAAGATATATGGAATCTAATGAGGATGTTTGAAGAAGTTTCAGTTATATATATTCCTAGATCTTGGAATATGATAGCGTACAATATGGCTAAATTCTCTCTTACATTGGTAGACATATTAGTGTGGACTTCTTGTTTTCCCTGTTGGGTTGTCAAAGATGCTTCTGCATCTTTTAACTCTTTAACTTCGACTTTGCATTAATAAAATAAGGGTTTTGGTTGAATTTTTTTTTAACTAAAATTAAAGATAAATTGATAAGTTCAATTACGATTTCAATTATTCTCATATTACTTACACGATCATCTTAGTGTGTTCGTTCTTAGTAGAGTAATCAATTGACTAATTTTATTTGAAATGATTCAAATTAAGCCATTATTAGTAATAGTTAAATTGATTTAATAATTACAATTTCAATTAATCTCATAGTAATTACATGATCATTTAAGTGTATAACTTATTGCAACAGTTTTAATCTGTTGCAACAAATGAGACATCTATTAAAAATTATCAAATAGATATACATATATGTTGCAATAGATTAGTTATCTGTTGTAACAAATATCTTTATCTGTTGGTCATTTTCAACAGATGACCAATCTGTTGCAACATATGACTTTATCTGTTTGTTATTTCCAACAGATTACTAATCTGTTGCAATAGATGACTAATCTGTTGCAACAAATGTCTTTATCTATTTGGTCATTTTCAACAGATTACTCATCTTTTGCAACATCTTAGTCATCTGTTGATTCAAATTAAGCCATTATATTAGTAATAACTAAATTTATTTAACTAGTATTAATAAGTTCAATTATTGTTTTAATTAATCTCATGGTAATTACAAGATCAACTAAGTGTGTTCGTCCTGAGTAGAGCGATCAATTGACCAATTTTATTTGAAATGATTCAAACCAAGCCATAATTAGAAATAACTATATTGATTTAACTAAAATTAAAGATGAATTAGTAGGTTCACTTACAATTTTAATTAATTTTATAGTAATTACATGATCAACTAAGTGTTTCGTCTTAAATAGAATGATCAATTGACCAATTTGATTTGAAATAATTAAAATGATGCAATTATTAGTAATAACTAAATTGATTTAACTAAAGTTAAAAATGAATTGATAATTTAATTACGATTTTACTTAATCTCATAGTAATTACATGATCATCTAAGTGTATTCGTAATGCCCCGTAAAAATCCGCCATGTGTTATCTCGTAGTAGCTTGCTTATAGAGTTGAAGACTTAAAAAAAAAATCTAAGTGTCAAAGAGACCTTATTCTTATTTTGAATTTTCTATCTTTGGGGATTTTATTTTCGACCTTTTCGACCTTCGTTTCTTGATTTTTTTAATTTATATACGATAGTGCAAGACAATAGTATGTCTTGGATGCATTTCTGGAGCATAACACACTGGTTTGAAATGCCTTTGAAATGCTCTAGCATTTTGGGCGCAGTTAGGGCGCATTTCAGGGGCAAATTCATGGTCAACTTCAAATGATCATAACTTCTTGTATTTAATGAACTGGGAGATCTTCTATAAATCAAATGAAATATCTTTGATTCTTCTTTCCAATGCCACTGATTTCATCCAAATCCAATATCTCAGTCAAAAGTTATGCTCGTTTTACTTCAACATATCAGTCTGTCAACTGGCAGAAATTTCTGCGATATTTTTTATTTCTTTAGGGTTAAAATGGGCATTTCCCATCCCCTATAATACACTAACACGAGATTTAAGCCTTAATTGAAAAAAATATTATCATTTTCTTCCAATTTCTCAAAAACCAAACCCCTTACTCCCAAAATAAAAATCAAGATCCCTCAAAATTCAACCGTAAAATTTCGAAATTTATTTAAGATTCGAAATCCCCATTGTGAGGGCTACAAGAAGCACCCATCAATTGTTCGTATAGAATCCCTAACGCAAGAGTTTATTCAAAAGCTTCTAATTTAAGGTACGCAGGGTTTTTCTAAAAATCTCATGGGCATAGAAATCATGATTTTAAGAAAAGGGTTTCGGATTTATGAATATATTCATGTTTTAGAAACACTGATGATATTGTTTTGATCTTTAGGCCTTCCCCAAATTGATTTGAATTGATATATGTATATATGTACGTGTTTTAATGTTAATGATTGAATTGAGAGCATGATTCATGTAAAAATCCCGCTCTTGTTATGATTTTCTTTACTTATCATATGCTATGGATTATCTTGAATGCATCATTGAAAAGCATGATATGAAATGTCTTAAGTATTTTTATAATTGGATTATGATTTTGATTTCAAAAGAGAGGGTAGTTATGTTGATAAATGTTAAAAATATTCATATAATTAAAGAGTGCACAATTTTGCCAAAAGCACATGACCACCATATGTTTGAAGGATTCTTGCATAGTTTTGACTTAGGTTTCGGAACATGAAATCTCTTAAACTATTTGCATGTTTGGGCGGTCTGAATTGAGTTTTTATGAAAGAATAATACATGGTACAATGTGGCTCAGAATTAGGACTTGCAAGTCTTGGTGTGACGACACCAACTCAGTTAAAGCCATAGTAATTCAGAACAAAATTGAACACATATTTGAAATCAGATTTTCAGATGTTGAAACTAGAAATATGCATGATTCAGAACTGAATAAAATTGGGCATAAAGAGAGCTTCGGTGGTTCCCCGAAGAAGGCATGAGATCAGATAACTCATTTTCCAAAACCGTAATTTGTTGATTCGGGTATATTATTATACGTTGTCCTAGTGCCCTGTGACGTATCAGACTCAGACACTCCAACCCTTGCGGCACACTTGGGTTGGGGATTCCCCGCTGACACAATGATGGATTTCATATAGCCCGTGGAATATCAGACTTGTAGGGGAGTGCCACCTAACTCAGAAGTAACACAAAGATCAGAAACAGTATTGTCAAGTATGGTTTATGATTTTTAGAAAAGTGCTCATATGTTTTGAAATTATTTTATGTAAGATGTTTTGTAACCCGCTCTCAACTATTTTATATTTATGCAAACTTATTATTTTAGATTTCTTTGTGTACCAGTACATCTGTATTGACCCCCTACCCCTACCTCTTAGGTTCTAAGGCTCAGTCTAGGGGTAAAAATAAGCAGTAGATTTCAATAGACAGAGTTGCAGTATTCAGTTGGTGAGCCTTCTATATTTTAGAAGGCCTATTTACTTTTCGACAATTATTATTAGTTATGGTTTTGGTCTACTGGGGGCATTGTCCCAGTTTTTAGATTGTGTTAGTGATCATGTAGTAGAGATTTCTCAAATGGTTTGCAAATGTTGTTAGATGGTTTTGGATTTTATTCTCCATTGTTGACTTTATATCAGATTTATGACCATGATTTCGTTTGTAATAATTTCTGCATTTCCTTTTTGTGTATGAATAGTGTATATGATTTCAAGTTAGAAGGGTGTCCGAGCCTTTATAGTTCGGGATGCTCGTCACGGCCAGGCCTCGGTTTGGGTCATGACAAACTTGGTATCAAAGAACTATTCATGGTCCCAGGGTTTCTGCGAAATTGCATCGGGTAGAGTCTTATTTATGGGTGTATAGCGTGCAACACTTATAAGCAGGAGGCTACTAGGCGTTTAGGAATGTTTCCCCTCTTTGTGATTTAGTTCGTGCTTTGGAGTCTAGTCTGTCCTCTAATCAATGATCTCTTGCTTTTCAGAAAATAGTCATGCCTCCTCGTCGCTCCAACAATTAGAATACTCGGGATGATGAAGTCCGAGCCACCTATGGGATGCGTACCCATAATAGAGCGCACACCCCAGAACCTATCCCTACTCTGGAAGTACCTCCAGTCCCGACCAGTCCTCCTCAAGCTCCAAGAATAAATGTTAATCGTCCCAGTCTTCTCAGAAGGACATATCGAATGCAGAATTCAGATAATCCATTCACATTCTTGCACAGCTGGTAGCCGCAGAGACTCAGAGGTTGGAGGATATTAGGTCTGCATCTATTACTTCCGAGGTTACTAGGGTGGTCCAGTTCATGAGAATGAACATGCCCAAAATTTCTAGCACTAACGTAGAAGAGGACCCACAGGAGTTCATAGATGAAATAGAGAAGATTTTCAGAGTAATGTATGTGGATCAGGTGGAAGGGGTTGAGTTAGCAGCATACCAGCTTAAGGATGTAGCGAAACAATTGTATAATGAGTAGGAGGATGCGAAGAGTGAGAGTGCTGAGCCTATAGTTTGGACTGAGTTCGTGGAAACTTTTCTTGACCGGTTCTTTCATTTAGAATTGAGGAAAGCCAAAGTAAAGGAATTCATGAATCTTAAGCAGGGCAAAATGAGTGTCCAGGAGTACACTATGAAGTTCAACCAACTGGCCCATTATGCACCCGAGATGACAGGTAATATGAGAGCCCGGATGAGGAAATTTGCATTCGGTCTTTCAGATGATCTAGAGCTCAAATGTCAGGGAGCAATGCTGAACAGGGATATAGACTTTGCTAGGGTATCAGTCTATATGCAGCAGTTGAGGAAAAAAGAAGAAAATTATTGAGTCTAGGGAGAAGGACATGCAGGCAAAGAGAGTCAAAACAGCAGATCAGAGTCACAGTCAGTAATAGAATGGTAACTAGGGTAACAAATGGCAAAAGAAAAAGTTTTGGGGCAAGGCGTAGTTTGCAGCTAGCGCCCAGACCCCCAGTTGATAGACGATCCTAGAGTTTTTAGACTAATCATGGATTCAGGGCGCAAGATACCCAGTCACAGGGCAGTGTGGCGAACCAGCATCATACTTTTCCACGATGTGAGACTTGCAGTAAGCATCATCCAGGAAGGTGTCAGCTAGGCTCACTGGTGTGTTATTCATGTGGTCAGATGGGTTATTTTCAGAGGGATTGCCCTTCGGCTAGAAGGAGTGTTGGGGGTGACAAGTCTCAGGAAAACTTTTTTGCACTACCACATCCTCAAAAGGGCGCCACTTTAGCTGCCGGGAGCGGTCGCAACCAGTTGTATGCCTTGACCAACCGCCAAGAGGCAGAGGCCTCACCAGATGTAGTGACCGGTACGTTGCAAATATTTTCTCATGATGTGTATGCATTGCTTGATCCTCGGTATACCTTATTCTATGTGACCCCATATGTGGTTGTTAGTTTTGGGTTTGAGCTCGATGTGATTGCTGAGCCTTTTTTTTGTTTCTATCCTAGCGGGAGATTCTGTTGTGGCTAGGAGGGTGTACAGAAATTGTGTTGTATCTATTTGTAGCCGGGATATCATAACTGACCTCATAGAGCTTGATATGGTTGATTTTGATGCCATCTTAGGGATGGACTGGCTCTACTCATACTATGCCAAGCTAGACTGTAGAACCCGAAAGGTTACTTTTTCCTTTTCAAATAAACCAGTGATAGAATGAGAGGGTCATTCTGTAGCACCTAGAGGGAACTTTATATCCTATATTAGAGATCGTAAGCTTATTTTTAGAGGTTGTCTATATTATCTGATATGAGTAAAAGATTCTAATATTGAGAGTCCATCTCTTCAGTCAGTCCCTGTAGTAAATTAGTTTCCAGAAGTCTTTCCAGATGATCTTCCAGGAAAACCACCTGATAGGGAGATAGATTTTGGCATTAATTTATTGCTAGATACCCGACCTATTCCTATTCCGCCATATGGGATGGCTCCTACAGAACTGAAAAAATTGAAATAGCAGCTAACAGATATCCTAGATAAAGGCTTTATCCGTCCTAGTATTTTTTCCTGGGGTGCGCCTGTACTTTTCATACGAAATAAAGATGGTTTCCTTCGTATGTGCATAGATTGCCGCCAGTTAAATAAGATCACGATTAAAAATAAATATCCCCTTCCTAGGATTGATGATCTTTTTTACCAGCTTTAGGGTGCTAGGTTTTTTTCAAAGATAGACCTTCGTTCGAGATACCACCAGTTGAAGGTTAGAGAGTCAGATATTTCCAAAATAGCTTTCCAAACCAAATACGGCCATTATGAATTCTTAGCCATGTCCTTTGAGTTAACTAACGCCCCTGCAGCTTTTATGGATCTAATGAATAGGGTCTTTCGTAAGTTTCTGGATCTGTTTGTCATAGTATTCATTGATGACATCTTGGTATATTCTAAGAGTGAGGAGGACCATGCCAATCACCACCGAATCATCCTTAAGACTCTCAAAAATCATAAGTTGTATGCAAAATTTTCCAAGTGTGAATTCTGGCTGAATGTTATTGCTTTCTTGGGTCATATTATTTGGGGCATATTGTCTCTAGTGAGGGAATTAAGTTTAATCCCCAAAAGATTGAGGCAGTGAGAAAATGGCCTAGACCCACGACTTCAACCGACATTCGAAGCTTCTTGGGTTTGGTAGGATATTATAGAAGATTCGTAGAAAGTTTTTCTTCTATAGCTGCTCCACTTACTATGTTGACTCAGAAAAGGTGAAATTTGTGTGGTTTGACTCATATGAGAATATTTTTGAGAAGTTGAAGGACAAGTTAACTACTTTACCTATGTTGACTCTTTCGGAAGGTATAGAAGGTTTTGTTGTATACTGTGATACGTCCCGAGTGGGACTCGAATATGTTCTTATGTAGCATGGTAAGGTGGTGGCTTATGCATCTAGGCAGTTAAACGTGCATGAGCGCAATTACCCTACCCATTACTTGGATTTAGCCGTTGCGGTATTCGTACTTTGGATCTGGCAGCATTATCTTTATGGGGTGCATGTTGATATTTTCACTGACCACAAAAGTTTGCAGTATGTTTTCTCTCAAAAAAAGTTGAACCTCAGGCAAAGGCATTGGATGGAATTGCTAAAGGATTATGACATAAGCCTGCACTATCATTTGGGCAAGGAGAATGTTGTAGCTGACGTCCTCAGCAGGTTGTCTATGGGCAGTCTTTCTCATGTTGAGGAATGGAAAAAAGAAATGGTGAAGGATATTCACAGACTTGCAAATCTTGGGGTGCGTCTCTTAGATTCCGAAGATGGGGGAGTGGTTGTTCATGAGATAGCTAAATCTTTCCTTTGTGCAGAAGTTAAAGAAAAACAGGCCGAAGAACCCATCTTGATGCAAATTAAGAATGATGTGGGTCAACAGAAGGTGATGTTGTTTGAGGTGGTGATGGTATTCTGAGATATCAGGGGAGATTATGTGTGCCAGATATAGATGGTCTGCAAAAAAAAAATCCTTGACGAAGCTCACACTTTGAGATATGTTGTTCATCCAGGCTCTACAAAGATGTATCATGATTTAAAAGCTATATACTGGTGGAATAATATGAAACGTGATGTGGCTAACTTTGTTGCCAAGTGTTTAAATTATCAGCAAGTTAAAGTAGAGCATTTGAGGCCCGATGGTACTTCCCAAGGGATATCTTTACCTTTATGAAGTGGGAGATGATCAATATTGACTTCATTACGGGACTTCCGAGGTCCCGAAACCAATATGATTCTATTTGGGTGATTGTTGATCGGCTGACTAAGTCAGCCCATTTTCTGCCTGCCAGGACTAATTATTCAAGAGATGATTATGCCAAGATTTACATAGAGGAGATAATTCTCTTACATGGGACACCGGTATCCATCATATCTAACCGAGGTATACAATTTTTTTTGTAGTTTTAGAGGTCCTTACAGAAGGGTTTAGGTACCCAAGTAAACCTAAGTACTGCGTTTCACCCTCAGACGAATGGGCAAGCTGAGCTCACCATTCAGAACCTTAAGGATATGCTGAGAGCCTGTGTAATTGATTTCAAAGGTAGTTGGGTGGATCACTTGCCACTAATAGAGTTTGCATATAATAATAGCTACCATGCCAGTATTCAGATGGCTCCTTTTGAAACACTGTATGGAAGAAGATGTAGGTCGCCTATAGGGTGGTATGAAGTGGGCGAGACTCAGCTGTTTGGGCCTGATCTTGTTCACCAGGCAATGGAAGATGTAAAACTTATTAGAGAACGACTTAAGGCAGCTCAGAGTGGATAGAAATCCTATGTCAATGTTAGAAAAAGGGAGTTGGAATTTAAGGTTGGTGATTGGGTGTTTTTAAAAGTCTCTCCTATGAAGGGAGTCATGCACTTTGGGAAGAAAGGTAAGTTGAGTCCTCGCGATATAGGACCATACCAGATTTTGAGAAGGATAGGTGCAGTTGCATATAAGTTAGAGTTGCCTGTAGACCTGGGTTCTGTTCATCTAGTATTTCACATATCCATGTTGAAGAAGTGTATTGGAGACCATTCTCTAATGTTACCCATAGAAGAGATCAAAGTGTCGGACTCCTTATCCTATGAAGAAGAGACTATAGCAATCTTAGATCGTCAAGTTAGAAAATTAAGGAGCAAAGAGATTGTCTCAGTTAAAGTGTTATGGAGAAACCAGAAAATTGAACAAGCTACTTGGGAATCCAAGGATGACATGCGAGCCAGATACCCAAGCTTGTTTGATCCAGCGAATGACGAAATGGAAGGTACAATCCTTGTCTTATTCTTTCCTAACCTTAGTATGTTGAAATCGTGCTTATCTGTGTTCTGCGTCATCATTCGGGGACGAATGATCTCAAGGGGGGATAATGTAACGCCCTGTAAAAATCCTTTATGTTGTATCTCGTAGTAGCTTGCTTACAGAGTTGAAGCCTTAAAAAAAATTTTTAAGTGTCAAAGAGACTTATTCTCATTTTGAATTCCTAATCTTTGAGGATTTTATTTTCGACCTTTCCGACCTTTATTTCTTGATTTTTTT
This sequence comes from Capsicum baccatum var. pendulum, assembly GCA_030864225.1. Classification (NCBI taxonomy): domain Eukaryota; kingdom Viridiplantae; phylum Streptophyta; class Magnoliopsida; order Solanales; family Solanaceae; genus Capsicum; species Capsicum baccatum. The sequence goes on from CM061551.1 coordinate 73,557,773, forward strand.
TGTTAATATACGATGAAGCAAGTCTACATCTTGGGTGCATTTATGGAGCATAACACACTGGTTTGAAATGCTTTTGAAATGCTCCAACATTTTGGGCGCATTTCAGGGGCAGATTTAGGGTCAACTTCAAATGATCATAACTTCCTGTATATACTGAACTGGGAGAGCTGCTATATATCAAATAAAATATCTTTGAGTCTTCTTTCCAATGCCACTGATTTGAGCCAAATCCAACATGTCAGTCAAAAGTTATGCCCATTTTATTTCAACATATCAGCTTGTCAACTGGCAGAAATTTTTGCGATATTTTTGATTTCTTTAGGGGTAAAATGGACATTTCCCATCCCCTACCATACACTAAAACGAGATTTAAGCCTCAATTGACCAAAATATGGTCATTTTCTTCTAATTTATCAAGAACCAAACCGCTTAGTCCCAAAATAAAAATCAAGATCCCTCAAAATTCAACCGTAAAATTTTGAAATTTATTTAAGATTCGAAATCGCCATTGCAAGGGATACAAAAAGCACCCATCCATTATTTGTATAGCATCCCTAACGTGAGAGTTCATTCAAAAGTTTCTAATTTAAGGTACGCGGGGTTTTTCTAAAAATCTCATGGGCATAGAAATCATGATTTTAAGAAGAGAGTTTCGGATTTATGAATATATTCTTCATGTTTAGAAACATTGATGATATTGTTTTGGTCTTTAGGCCTTCTCCAAATTGATTTGGATTGATATATATATATATATATATATATGTATGTATGTGTTTTAATGTTAATGATTGATTTGATAGCATGATTCATGTAAAAATCCCTCTCTTGTTATGATTTTCTTTACTTATCATATGCTATGGATTATCTTGAATGCATCATTGAAAAGCATGATATGAAATTCCTTAAGTATTGTTATAATTGGATTATGATTTTGATTTCAAAAGAGAGGGTAGTTAAGTTGATAAATATTGAAAATATTCATATAACGAAAGAGTGCATGATTTTGCCAAAAGCACATGACCACCATATGTTTGAAGGATTCTTGCATAGATTTGACTTATGTTTCGAAACATGAAATCTCTTAAACTATTTGCATGTTTGGGTGGTCTAAATTGAGATTTCATGAAAGAATCATGCATGGTACAATGTGGGTCAGAATTAGGACTTGCAAGTCTTGGTGTGACGACACCAACTCAGTTAAAGCCATAGTAATTCAGAACAGAATAGAACACATGTTTGAAATCAAATTTTCAGATATTGAAACTAGAAATATGCATGATTCAGAATAGGATAAAATTGGACATAAAAAGAGCTTAGGTAGTTTCCTGAAGAAGTCATGAATTCAGATAAATCATTGCCCAAAATCGTGATTACCGATTCGGGGATATTATTATACGCTGTCCTAGTGCCCTATGGCGTATCAGACTCAGACACACCAACCCTTGCAGCACACTTGGGTTAAGGGCTTTCCCGTCGAGTCAATGGCAGATTCCATATAGTCCGTGGAATATCAGACTTGTAGGGAAGTGCCACCAAACTCAGAAGTAATACAAAGATCCGAAACGGTATTGTCAAGTATGCTTTATGATTTTCAGAAAAGTGCCCATGTGTTTTGAAACTATTTTATGCATGATGTTTTGTAACCCGCTCTCAACTATTTTATATTTATGCAAACTTGTTATTTTGGATTTCTTCGCGTACCAGTACATCAGTATTGACCCCCTCCCCCTACCTCTCAGGTTCTGAGGCTCAGTCTAGGGGTCCAGATAAGTAGTAGATTTCATCAAACAGAGTTGAAGGGTTCAGTTGGTGAGCCTTCTATATTTCAGAAGGCATGTTTACTTTTCGACAATTATTATTAGTTATGGTTTTGGTCTACTGGAGGCCTTGTCCCAGTTTTTAGATTGTGTTAGTGATCATGTAGTAGAGATTTCGCAAACGGTTTGTACATGTTGTTAGATGGTTTTGGATTTCATTCTCCATTGCTAACTTTATATCAGATTTATGTCCATGATTCTATTTGTAATAATTTTTACATTTCCTTATTTGTGCATGAATGGTGTATATGATTTCAAGTTAGAAGGGTGTCCGGGCCTTCATGGTTCGGGATGCTCGTCATGGCTAGGGCCTCGGTTCGGGTCGTGACAGTATTCGTCTTGAGTAAAGTGTTAATTGACCAATTTTATTTTAAATGATTCAAATTAAGACATTATTAGTAATAACAACATTGATTTAACTAAAATTAAAGATGAATTGATAAGTTCAATTACGATTTCAATTATTCTCCTATTAATTACACGATCATCTTAATGTGTTCGTTTTGAGTAGAGTGATCAATTGACTAATTTTAATTGAAATGGTTCAAATTATTTCATTATTAGTAATAGCTAAATTGATTTAATAATTACAATTTCAATTAATCTCATAGTAATTACATGATCATTTAAATGTATAACCTATTGCGACAGATTTAACCTGCTGCAACAGATGAGTCATCTGTTGAAAATTATCAAACAGATATACACATATGTTGTAATAGATTGGTCATCTGTTGTTACAAATGTCTTTATCTGTTGGTCATTTCCAACAGATGACCAATCTGTTGCAACATATGACTTTATTTGTTTGTCATTTCCAATATATTACTAATTTGTTGCAATAGATGATAAATCTGTTGCAATAGATGTCTTTATCTACTTGGTCATTTCCAATAGATTACCCATCTGTTGCAATAGATGAGCCATCTGTTATCAATCTATCTTTAATTTTGTTGTAATAGTAAATAATCTTGTGTTGTTATTTAATTTTAGTCTATGACCTAGTTCTCAACCAAACACTTTCTTTCTTGTAATTGACTCTTTCCACTCCCGAATGCTCAAAAACCTAAACCTCTCAACATCTTAAAAAAGTAGGCAGAATGAAAAAAAATAAAAAGAAACTTAGTCGATCAAATAAAGATTTTCTCATTCATTATATTAAAAATATTTACAACATTAGGTAGATCCGATAAAATAAATTACAAATGATAAAAAAAATATAACCTAATAATAATAATAATAATTGTTGTCAATTGGAAATCAATTAGGCAGCAGACCCCTCAGCCTTTGAATCCCACGAAGCACCTTTGATGTTGCGGCACCCAACTCTCACTCGAGTTCATAAACCAGCCTTTCAAGTTCGTACATGGTGTCAAGCAGAATCGTCATGTACCAAATTAGATCAGTCATATCTAGAACATGCATGAACAAATAATGTAAAACACTAAACCACATATAGTACCAACTGGTAGTTTAACAAAAAAAATGTGAAACTTAACTAGAAAATAGATGCATGTTAATAATTTTTATATTAGAACGAGAAAAAAAAACATACCTCAACAGAAGAACAATAAATTTATTTTTGAAAGAGAAGTGATTGTAGATATAATGGCGGTTTTATGCAAGACAAGATGCAAGAGATAGAGCTGAGGAGACCTATTTATAAAAGATTGAATGGGTGAGTAGTGCAGTGTGTTAGGCAAAAAATCACGACCATTCACCTTTTTTTAAGAATTGTATCTCTTAATTAATCAAACTTGGTGACTTTTCGATTATTTAAATTAATAAAATAGATTTAAATACAAAAAAGGTGAAAAGTCATAACTTTTCATCTTTTTGGTATTTTAGTTATTTAAATTACATAGCTACAAAATTGTGTTTATCAGATTTTTTTCATATTATTTATTTGCGAATAATTTTTTTAATTAAATGATCGAAAAGTCATGACCCTTGAGTTTTTCCAACAGATGATCTGTTTGTTGTAACATATGGTCCATCTGTTACAACAGATGACCCTTCTATTGCAACATATGACTCATCTGTTGGAGTAATTGATTTATTTTTGCAACATATGGTTCATCTGTTGTAACAAATTGTTCATTTGTTGCAACAGATTATTTATTTGTTGAAAAAATAAATCAATAGCAAGATTTATTCAATAGAAATAATAACAAATCATCATTTATCAATACACTATTTTTACCATGAGATTAATTGAAATGGTAATTGAACTTACTAATTCATCTTTAATTTTAGTTAAATCAATATAGTTATTTCTAATGATAGATTAGTTTGAATCATTTCAAATAAATTTGGTCAATTGATCACTCTACTCAGAACGAACATACTTAGCTGATCGTGTAATTACCATTAGATTAATTGAAACTGTAATTGAACTTATTAATTCATATTTTATGTTAGTTAAATCAATTAGTTATTATGAATAATGGCTTATAGATGAATAACATGTTGCAATAGATGAGTAATCGATTGGAAAAGACCAAACAGTTAAACACATTTATTGAAAATGACCAAACAAATATAGACATCTGTTGCAACAGATGACTAACCTGTTGCAATAGCTAACTCATCTATTGAAAATTATCAAACAAACATAGGCATCTGTTGTAACAGATGACTAAATTGTTGCAACATATGACTCATCTATTGAAAATTATTAAATAGACAAGATATATGTTGAAAAGCAATTTAACATACTAAAGCTCAAATGTTTTTAGGAGAACTCAAATATTTGTCCCCTTATCTACGGTCTTGTATTAAAGACTTGTCTTCAATTTTAATTAAATTAATTTAGTTATTATTAATAATTGTTTAATTTGAATAAACAAATCACTAACCTGTTATAAACATCTGTTGCAATAGATGACTAACTTGTTGCAACAAATAGATAATCTGTTGGAAAATAATTAAAATACTAGAAAACTCAAATATTTTTAGGAGAACACAAATGTTTGTTCTATTGTGTAGAGACGGCTTTAATTTTAGCTAAATCAATTTTGTTATTACTAATATTTGCATAATTTGAATCAACAGATGATTAATATGTTGCATCGAATGATTCATCTATTGGAAATTATCAAACAGATAGAAAATTTATTGTAACAGATGGGTCAACTTTTAGAAAGCAATTAAAATACTAGGGAACTTAAACGTTTTTAGGAGAACTCAAACGTTTGTCCCCTTGATCCTTTTGCATTTGATGTATCGTATATTATTTTTGTCTTCTTTACCTGTTTCATAAAATTTGTCATGTGATTTACTTATTCGTTGTGCCCTTGTTGAAATTTTTTTAAAAAAAATTAGGTCAAATTTTGTTCATATATCACTTGGACATTACTTCATAGCTTATTTTGTAAGTAAAATTATGATTTTTTTTTGAATTTCTTATTTGGTGTATCTGCTACTGCTATAATAGATAGAACCTGCAACATGAATCCAACATATGAGTCATCTATTACAACAAGTGAGTAATCTGTTGTAATATATGACTAATCTGTTGCAACAGATGACCCATATGTTGGATTTATGTTACAACACTATAAAATGAATCCAATAGATGAGTGTTGCAAAAGATTAGTCATATATGTTGAACAAATTACTCATTTGTTGCAATAAATTAGTCAAATATGTTGCAACAGATTTCTAATCTGTTGCAATAAATTAGTCATATATATTGCAATAGATTAGTCATATATATTGCAATAGATTACTCATTTATTACAACAAATTAGTCATATATGTTGCAACAGATTATTTAGATATGTTGCAATAAATTACTCATTTGTTGCAACAAAGTAGTCATATATGTTGCAACAGATTAGTCATATATGCTGCAACAAATTAGTCATATATGTTGCAACAGATTACTCATCTGTTGGATTCACGTTACATGTTTTATTCATTGTTAAAAAATAGCAGTAGCATATACATCCAGATAAGAAATTCAACTAAACAATAACAAATATTAAAAAATATAATAAAAAATATAAAAAAATAACAAACACCAACAAATCAAGTTCCTCGTTTTTGTCATAACTTAAAAGCCCTAATTTTTTACCTGTGAAAATTAAAAAGAAACAATGAAGAACTCGAAGTTGTTGTCGCCAGAGAATGTTGTCATGTCGACTGACGGTTGAAAGTAAAAAAGGAACGGGAAAGAACTCAAAACTATTTGTTGCCAGAGGTTGAAGTTGCACAAGATTGAAGGGAGAAATTTGAAAAGTTGTTGGTTAGGAGAAGTTAGAGAGAGAAACTATCGAGAGAAAGAGAGAAAGAGAGAAGAGAGATTGATTTGCAAAGAGAGGGAAGTTTTGTGGGTATGGGTTAATTTATATTTTTGAAAAGATTAAAAAGTTTGAAAAATATTAATCAAGTCCACAATTAACCTGTCAAGTTTTTAAATTATGTTTGACCATTTGAGTTGGTCAATGTCACCAATCCTTCATTCAAGACTTAAAAAGACATTTTTCCTTCAATTTTCTCTAGACTCTTAGTTTTCTCTCATCCTTTGTTTTAAATTCTCTCTTTCAATATATTCTTAAATTATTTGTTCATGTCTAATTTATAATTTCTTTTTATTTATGAAGTTTCGAGAAATGTATTCTATGTTTATAAGGGAGGTGCTAATTAATTAATGTGACATACAAGTGTAACACAAATATTAAAATTAGAAGAACATATATTTTGTCGTTTAAATCATGAATATCATATTTGCAACTTTAATTGGAATATAATATACTTTATTTTTTGTATGTAATTCTTTTCACAAATGAAAAATACACGTGCAACACATATATCCTAAACTAGTATAAGTAAATATGGGTGCAGGGTGGGGGAACTGAAATCAAAATGAGCCAAGATATGAACAGAGTGACACAAAGAAGTCACCCCTTTAATTAGTTACCAAAATAAGCTAAATGCATTAATTTATTAGGTTTAGGTTAAATTATTGACGATTGATTAACGGCTGTGAACAGTGCAAAATTTTATATAAAACGTAATAGTTTCTTACAATTTGTAAAATTGTAAGAAAAACTTACGTTTTGTATAAAGCTTTTTTGAAAAACTGGAAATAGTACTATTTACTTTTTGTAAAATGTAACTAATTGTTACAATTTGTGAAGTAGCACATTTTGTAAAGCGTAATAATTTATTACAATTTATAAAAAATAATATTTGTTACTTTTTACCCCCAGTCAGTGAATTAACGTGGATTTCTAGAATAGGTAAGGTCAAAGGAAAATACATGAGTTAGTAAATATCTTTTATAAAACGTAATAATTCTTACAATTTATAGAAAGCAACTTTATAAAACGTAATAAATTCTTACAATTTATAAAAAGTAAGTAAAATTTATTTTTTAACAAAAACATTAAAAAAAAGATTCATTTTGTAAAATCAAGTATCACCTTTTTTTCTAGCTCGCCTTTTTTGACATTTTCTAAAAGAAAATATACTATTGAAAAATTACATTTTATCAAAAACATGAAAAGTGCATAATTGAAAGTTACATTTTATTAAATAAAACGTAATAAAAAATTACTTATTACGTTTTATAAAAGATATTTACAAACCCATGTTTCTCCTTAGGCCTTACCTATTCTAGAAACCCACGCCAATCACTGAGGGTAAAATGTGACAAAATATAACAAAATAGTATTTTTTTTATAAATTGTAAGACATTTGTAAGACATTAATACGCTTTACAGAATGTACTATTTCACGTTTTACAAATTGTAACAATTAGTTATATAACCGGTAGGTTGAGGGTTCGAGTCACGCTGGAGGGGAAGTGTGGGAACACTATTGATCCTCCTGGAGGGGGAGGGGGGGAAAAAAAAAAAAAACAATTAGTTATATTAAAAGTAGGAAAATTCTTATAAAAATGATTTGAACTTTTGAACCTTCATTGAAAAAACCCCTTTTTTGATAAAATTATCTTTTCACTATTTTTATTATTTTTATAATATTAAATATTGACTATAATAAAAAATAAAAACCTTTTCTAACAAAAATCGAATACCTTTTCCAATATCCAAATAAAATTTGGCAAAAATCATTTCTAACAAAAATAGAACCAGCCAAGGATTTAGATTTCTACAAATTATTTTCTTAAATTATCTCAATTAAAATACCTTATATTAATTCTTTTTCTCACGTTCATACTTTTTCTTTTGTCTCTATACTTGAAAGAAAGTCAACAAGAAATAATAGTTGTAGAAACCTTTCTAGTGCGCACTTACTTCACACCTATTTTCAATAGTTAATTTTTGTGATTTGAGAAAAGAGACGATTTTTGTTTTGTTTTTGCAACGTGTAGTCATCACAGACAAATATGAGTTTGCGTTAATTTTTGTTAGATTAATTTTTTATTTGATTACTATTATTATCATTATTATTTTTTTGAGTCGATGATCTATCAGACATAATCTTTTACTCCGTAAAAGTAATAGTAGTATAATAGGGGTAAGTTCTACGTGTACATAAATTGGTATTGTTATTAATGTTGGTGTTTCCAATATCATATATACTTATAAGTTACTATAATGGCTAAGGTTTTACTTGGACATCACATGCACAATCATCAATATTGAAAAAGATAGGCATCTCATGATATGATATTTTTTGTTGTATTTTCATTTAGTTTTGAATAACGTATTTTCTTTTAATAAAACATATGAGAGAAAATATGTGTGTTGTTTGAAATTGAGTTATTCATCTATAAAATTATTTCTTCTTCAAGTTTGGTGTTGTTTGTATTATTATAGTCAAAAGAAAGTGAAGACAAAAGTACGGAGAAAATGACCAAAAGACCCTCCAAGCTTTGCCCAAAATTCCAACTACACACTTAATCTTTACGGGAGTCCTATCACCCCCCTGATCTATTTTTTCATGTATTTATTACCCCTCTAAATGTTGAGCTGGCAACGTAACCCAAATCATAATGCCTTCGTATTTACACGCGCTGTGCCTACCCTTCCAGGTCATTTCCCTCCTAAAACGTCAAATGGCCTCATTATCACCCTTTCAACTTCCTCTCTCTTCTCTCCTCTCTCCTCTTTTTTTCAATCTTCCTTCACGAAATTCCTCCATTATTACATGCGAATTTAGTCATTTTTGTCTGTGAATCTACTTTTAGTGATAAAGTTTTGTAGATTTTCGAAGATTTGGCATTTGATTACTGGTTTAATTTAGGAGAGGTACATGTTTTTCCCTAAACTAATTTCATTATTAATTAGGGTTTGCCCTAAGTATATGTTGACTGCTTAATAGATTTCTTTTCTTGTAAATAGCAGTTTAACCTTTTATAGAGGAATTATTATGTCTATGCATGTAACTGAGAGTTTGAGAGAAAAAATAAAGAGGGTTTTTGACTTACGCAAATCTTCTGTTAATTTATTTGGTACTTGGGCTTCTGACGTCGATTGTTGTAACCTTTTATAGAGGGATTATTATGTCTACGCATGTAGCTGAGACTTTGAGAGCAAAGATTAAAGAGGGTTTTTTCCTTACCCAAATCTTCTGCTAATTTATTTGGTACTTGGGCTTCTGATGTCAATTGTTGTTGTTGTTGTGAGTTCACTGTTGGGTTAAATCTTCTTTTCTGTGGGAATTTCACCATTTGTCATTTGTCATGGGTTTCTTGGCTTTGACCATCTTTGAGGAATCATCTTGTTGGTTTGGTACCAAGTTTGTGATTGAAATTTGCTACTGACATTTATCTTTTGTATGCCTAAATCTGTCTCATTTGATGCAAAGATATCCCTCACTCTCTTACATAATGAATTATTTATGCTACCATATTTGTATTCAGCTAAGCACAATTTTCATGTAATCAATTTATTTCTTTCTCATCTAAATCGTACAATGTGATATAAATTTGTGTTTTCTTCATTGTTTAAGCATGATGTATTTGTATTAAAATTGGTTGATACTTGATTTTCAATAATATATCTGCTATGATACTTTGTCTTATTTGAGTGTTTATTGTCATCAGGTCAAACATGAGTGATGTTACTTTGACTATTCTAAGATGGTACCATGGTGTTAGATTTAACTAGTGGAGAACTAATTTATAAAGGTGGAAAAATTATAGAATTCTTAGATGTTGATGTTGACAAGATGTCATATTTTGAATTTAGAGACTATATAAGAAAATTAGAATATAGCACAACATGCACCTTTAGTATTAAACCACCTAATAGTGGCATTTTGGTAGATGTGGATAATGATATGGATATTTTTGAAATAATGTGTTTCTTGAAAAATAGAGATGAAGTGGATGTATTTGTCAAGCATTTAGTGAATGAACCAATTGTTATGGACCCCCCCCCCCCCATATTACCCCCCTTCCATATTCTTAAAAAATGTAAGTGTTGGGAATATGGAGAAACCTGATGCATCTTTTGATAATAGGTCTAACTTTATGGTAGGTGAGGACCATATAAATGTGGAGGACCCTTTTACTTCTTTTTCTACTTCACCTCCTTACACTACCACTCCTCATTTCACAACTGCAGATAGAGCTACTGCATATAGTGCTTCAGCACCTACTGCTGCACCTAGTGTTGCTACATCTACTGCTGCAGCTAGTGTTGCTGCACCTTCTGCTTCTCAACCTAGTACTGCTGCAGGTGATAACACTCAAACTACTGCTCTCGTAAGAGTGTAAGCGGTCGTTGTCAAATATAGAACCCAACTGGGTGTCGAATCCCACAGGGAATACTCGATCACTAAGTATGCAACTATTAGTAGACTGTTGGTCGAAAATTCTATGAAAAATGGGGGATTTAATTGTAGCGTGAATTAAGAGTATCAAAATAACAAAAAAAAAACGGAATGCTTTGTTTAGTAAGTTTTAATCAATGAGAATTATAAGTTAGGGTTATGTCCACCTTATGAGTTCTACGTATCTATTAACTATGAGTTATGCGGAATTCAGACATGCATGCACTTATAGAGATTCGTATTCTAATGGTAAATCCTAGCGTCTCTCGACCATCTAGGATTATTTCACTTTAACTCTCTCGAGCTTAAAGTGTATACTAACGGTACAAACTCTCCAAGAGGTTAATCCAGTTACGGCACTAACGTGTAAATAGGGGTTGGTAGCCCTATTTCCTTGTCACACTCTCTTTTCCAGACATGTAACTTTTCTCTCGATCAAGTTAATGCTATACTGGCGTATTCTATATGTTTGCAACCACAAGAATTTAATTAAGATGAAGAGAGTAATGATATAAGTAGCATACGTATCAAGAATTCACAAACTCATAATAATAGATAGTATCTCATAAGGCTTCCATAACCCTAACAGAGAAGTTTAGCTACTCATGAGTGCAACGGAGATCACAATAAACATCATCCTCGTACCAAAGCTTGAACGATCTCACGTTGGTCACAAGAGTCGTGCTTTCTCTGTCAGAAAGTAACGTGAATAGTACTAAATGTCGAATAAAAGAAAAATAGAATTGAATAAAAAATAGGATGAATGAATTGAATGCTGAAAAATTCAGCAAATAAGGGTTTTTATAACACCCTTGTCCTAGTCCTACTGAAATAGGGTTTTTATCCTTGTCCTACTGAAATAGGGTTTTTATCCTTGTCTCAGTCCTACTGGGTTACTGTTGCACCCCTAAGTATTAAGAAATATTGATTTTGCCTGGGACGGATTCTCCATGCATCACATTCAGTCCACAAGCTTCCAAAAGCTGCCTTCCTTCTTACGTGAAGTTTTCCTTGCTACCGAAAGGTCCACAAAGTGCTGAAATATTCATCATAAATACCTAAAAACATGCTAATCACGTTGGTTAGCTCACTTATAAGAAAAAGGACTAAAAGTGCAGGAATTATATATTTTGTCCTTAAAACTTAGCTAAAATATGGGTAAATTATAGTACTTTAAGCATGTAAATACGCCCAACATCAACACCCCACACTTAAAGCTTTGTTCGTCCTCGAAAAAAATATTTCGTCCATGCAAACATCTACTTAGGATTTCACAGTAACAACACAAAATTTATCTTCAAGACAAGCACGACAATCATTAACAAAGAGTAGTTTTCATGATCACTACTAGAAACAATTCAACCTCCAACATAGACTCGTGATGATGGTCAATTCGTATCCACAAGTTAAGGCACAAAGTATCATACAAAACTACCCAACAATCATCAACCATGTGTGTCTCACATAATATATCACCCATAATCACTCACAAGTTTTGCATTTTTCAGAACATGGGTATAAGACTCTCCTTGCTCTCTCTCTCTCTCACAAAGAATTCATATGTTGCAACTGATGACCATAGGCTTGCCCTTAGTGTAATGCTCTACTAATATCAGAATGCTAAGCTTAGGATCAAATAGGTCTTTTACAGGTTGTAATGTAGGCTAAGGGACAGGTAGGACTATTTTGGCCAGAAATAGTGACTATGTTCCCTAAGCGCTTTAATCCACTACATTATGTCATTAACGCTCTCTTTTAAACAATCTTGCTACCTTTCTTTCATCTACTACCCCTTTTCACCTATTTTGTTATTCAATTATAAGCACAACTACCTTCTTTTTTTTTCTTTTTATTCGATTTATTTATTTATTTATTCTTTCTCTTTTTTTTATACACCACTATGATAGCCATTCTTTTTCACAACTATTTCAAGTACCAATACACTTTGATGCATCACTCTCACCCAATTTCCTCTTATTCTGTACTATGACCTTACTATTTAAAGCGCTTAAGAATTTGGATCAAATTATGGTCTTGAAAAAAAATGGATTAGGCTACATATGAGGCTGTCAAAGAAAATAGCTTAAAGGCTCAAAGGGGTTTAACTAGGATAAATGTACACAGGTAGGTAAAAAAGAAGAAGGTAAACAATTACAGGCTGCCAAAGAAATGCCTAAATCATCTCCTAAACTTGAACTCTTTATTTCACTTTACACACACACCAGGCAAGTTCTAGCATCAGCCATAACACAGAATATACTATTATCTCACACACACAAGGCATATGGTCAACTTTATTGGGAGCAGTATAGACCCTTGACCCAACAAATGAAGGAATTAAACCATACACTTATCACATAGTGAGTCACACTTAGAGCCTAAACGTCTTAATAGTAATAATTTTAGCACAAACTCTTGTCATAATACCATGTTGCCTTATCAGAACAATTTCATGCAAAATCTAAAAAAAATCTAAAAATCTAAATATTTAACTACAAACGAGAATAGATGCAGGCAAACAAGTACAATACAGCATACAAATACCCTCACCCAATACTTAGACGGGACACACTGCCCTCAGTGGAAATAAATAAGGAAAACCTGATTCCAAGAGTGCGTCAAGGTATTTGCAGCGAGGAGGATTCAGCTTGCTCTTTTCTTCCCCTTTTCTGACCTTTCTGCGAGGTAGACACTTTTTCTTTTCCTTGTCGTACTTTTTGTGTCATTCTACCTGAGATCTTAATAGAGTCATGTTAGCTTCATCTCGGAAGATTCAATCAATAAATAAATAATAGTGGCACCACCCCACACTTAATTTGTTGGTACAAACTAATTAAGTGAGTGATGTCGATTACTCAGACTTCATCGACATACGTATAGGCGATATGTTCCAACAACACATTTAGCACAGTCATACTTTCATGTCATCTTTAACTATCCTTTTCAACTCTATTTCATGTAATCTTGACAATACTTTCATGTTTGGATTAATGCCCCTTTTGAACAAGACTACTATATAGAGATCGTAGCAAGTTATTGCATAGAAATAATCACAACATCTCATGCTTGTATTCAATCATGATTTTTATCTCGATAAATGAGTCATTCAAACATTCAAGCATTCAATTTTGAAGATTATGCAATTAACTTCACCATGTCAACTCAGCAAAAGTATGACAGTGTATCAAAATCAAATACAAGTTGGAACCAAGTCAAGAACACGCACATGTATTCTTTCACTCAATTAGATGTATCATAACAAACCAAGCACATTCAAATCACCAACACCACATTAAGATCTAACAAATCATTATAAGCATAGTATTGTAACACTTACGGAATATAAAAGAAGAACTTACTTGGTGATGGATTCGGAATATGATCTTGCAAGGTTAGATGAGCAAAAAGAAAAGTTTTGAGAGATTTGGAAAGTAAAGGCGGCGCCTAATGCTTTGCCTAGTTAAGCATAGGAGACGCCTAAGCTATGGCATTGTCGATTCAGAGAGCAAAGGCATTGGCATAGGCGGCGCCTAATGCTTTGCCTAGTTGAGCATAGGCGGTGCCTATGCTATGGCATTGTAGATTCAGAGACAAAAGGCTTTGGCATAGGCGGCGCCTATGCTATGGCATTGTTAGGCATAGGTGGAACCTATGCTATGGCATTCTAGATTCAGAGAGCTTAGGCCATATCATAGTCCTTGCCTTGTTCGTTGCCTAGATTTACATAGGCCTTGCCTTTACCATTGCCTAGTTTTGCATAGGCAATGCCTAACTGATAGCCTTTGTTTCTTCACTCCTAACTTACCACCTTCAACATGAACCACTTCCAAATCAAAATTTGGGACCAATCTCCTCCTTTATACGTCTTGCAGCTACACTTACTCAAAAATAACAAAAACAATTAGAATGATGGGTTGCCTCCCACCAAGCGCCTTAGTTTTGGTCGTGGCTTAACTACAAAAACAAACTCATAGTAAAACAAAACGATTAAAAATGATGGGTTGCCTCCCACCAAGTGCTTGATTTATTGTCGCGGCACGACATGGCTATCTCGATTACTTAGACTTCGTCGAGATAGATGGTGCATCATTTTCTAAATGGATTCAGACAACGCTGATGCTTACTTGTGGGCATGCAATCTTCTTCGAGATGACTCTTGTGCATACATATCCCAGGTGGGATACCAATTATATCATTAATAGTCCAACTCATAGCTCTCTTATACCTCTTCAGAGCAGAGATAAGAGCCTCTACGTGTTGTTCACCTAAATCAGCCGCAACACTCACCGGACGTGTACTTCCACTTCCCAAGAACTCATACCTTAGGTGACTTGGGAGCTCTTCCGATTCTAGCACTGGTGGCTCTTCAACGGAAGTCTTCACTGTTGGTGAAGGTCGATGCTTAAGATCAAGGTCCAGATTCTTAGGAGCATGAGAATAGGACCCTATTCCTGTTAGAGCACAAATAGTTTCTTCATGATCCTCAACATCTTCACTCTCGAAATTCAAAAGCACAGCAGACAATGGCTCATCAGTAAGCTGCTTCTCTACAGATAATTCTTTTTCATCCTCATAATAAGCATCAGCTACAGAGAGCACATCCATATCTCTAGGCTGCTTCATCGATTTGCATACATCAAAACGGACCACTTCATCATTTAGCCAAAATAAAAGCTCATTAGCTCTTAAATCAATAAGCACACTTCCAGTTGCGAGGAAAGGGCATCCCAAGATTATGGGAACTTCAGAATCCACCTCACAATACAAAATAATAAAAAGTCTGCAGGAAATATGAAGGTGGAAACCTTCACCAACACATCATTCAAGATACCTACAGGTCGTTTTACCGACCTATCTGCCATCACGAGCCGCATATTGGTTGGTGTAGGGTCACCCAACCCCAATTTTCTATAAATGGATAGCGGCATCAAGTTGATTCTAGCTCCCAAATCGCACAATGCCTTGGCAAAATCCAACGATTCAATCGTGCAAGGAATAGTAAAAGCACCAGGATCTACCTTTTTCTGAACTAGCGATGTTGTAGCAATTGCACTGCAATGATGAACATTATCTGCCAGCTCCTAGCTTACTGCCCGCTTCTTTGTCAAAAGGTCCTTCATGAATTTAGCATACCCAGGCATCTGTTCCAGCGCCTCCACCAAAGGAACATTAATGGTCAGCTGCTTCAACATGGTCATGAATTTACTGAACCTGGTGTCATCAGCCTTCTTCTTCAGTCTCTGCAGAAAAGGTGGTGGTGGTGGAAGGGAAATCATTTTCTCCACCACTTCCTCTTTATCTTACTTCCGATTATCAACCTTTTTAGGAGTGTCATCAGCCTTCTTCTTCAGTCTCTGAGGAAAAGGTGGTGGTGGAAGAGGAATCGTTTTCTCCACCATTTTCTTTTTATCTTGCTTCCGATTATCACTCTTTACAGGCTGGTGATGTCTAGGTATAACATCATGAGCACTCACTTCAGCTTCTATGGCATTTTCAAACTCTGTTTTATCAAAAATATTCTCCTCTGTATTATCGACTACCTGTTTGCCTTTGTATGGATTTTCCAACACCTTACCACTCCTGGTAGTAATAGCCATACATGATCCATCATTCCTTGGATTTTGCACGGTGTCGCTAGGTAAAGTGCCAGCTTTTCGTTGATTGAATGCCACTGATAGTTGACTCAATTGTTGCTCCAGCTGTTTTATTGCAGTAGAATGCGAGTCAACCAATTGATTTATTGAAGACAAATCATTCTTTACCTCAGCTACGCCCATGTTGGTTGCCTCCACTCCTTTTAACAGCTTAGCCATCATATCTTCTATGGACATCTTACCAGATCCAGACGCCACAGCCTCATGATTTCCAGGAGGAACATACAAACCACTCCTGTCAGTCTTATTCTTCCAACCACCTTGATCGCGGTCCTCGTATCCAGATTTATCATAATAGTTCTGACCTTGGTTTCCTTGGGCATTGCCTCGGAAACCCCCCTGATTATTCAAGTAGTTGGCTTCTTCCTCAGAATAAGATTCATCTCTTCCCTGTAACACAACAGCTTTGACTTTTTCGGTCTTCTCTGATAATAAATGCTTGGTAAGAAGATCCATTTGTGTTTTCATGTGAGCCATATCCTGGTCACGTTTCTCTTCTCGTCGCCTCTGTTCTGCAGTCATGCCAATAGATATAGTAGAGCTTGCTACCTCAGAATCCCTGGTATGCCAAGCTCTACTCTGCTTTGTCATACGATCTAGCATACCACTTGCCTTATTAAAAGTAAGGTCCATGAATGACCCTCCCGTAGCATTATCAACCACTGGCTTAGTCAACGAATTCAACGCCCTGTATAATATCTCCATCAAGTGGACATTGGTCATCTGATGATTTGGATACCTCATAAGCTTCTTCTTGAACCTCTCCCATGATTCGTGGAGAGCTTCAGTTGGAAACTGTTGAAAATTGCTGATCTCATCTCTTAATTGTGCTCTCTTGGATGGCGGATAGAATCTTTCTAGGAAAACGTCTTTTAGTTGCCTCCAATTAGTGATAGAGTCAGGAGTTAGCCCGTTCAACCATAGAGTTGCCTCTCCAGATAGAGACAATTGAAATAAGCGCAGCCGGATCGCATTCTGTCCAACCCCTGGATTGTCAAAAGCCTTGCATGTTGAGATAAAATTGATCAAATGTATATTCGGATCATTGCCTGTAAGTCCACCAAATAACCCCTTGAGCTGCAATAGTTGAATCATGGTGCTAGTGATATTGAACTTGGCTCCGGGAGCCAAGGGCGGAGGAATAATAGCCCCTGTGGCACCAGCTCCATCCAGATCATCATCATCATCATCAAAAGGACCCTGCACATCTCGGCGATCAGGTCTCATTCTAACTTGACGATCTCTCCTATGCATAGGTGCCGCCACCTCATCAGTACGCATAAGATTCAGTAACTCATCATCACCCAGGTCCTCATCATCAGGATTTGTTGCTCGAGCTGCGTTATCAATATTCTATTGATGGACTTGAGCAGCTGCCAATGCAGCTAATCTAGCCTGCTCCTGTTGAGCAGCCCTTCTTTCAATGTCTCATTGTGCATCCATTCTGCCAATAAGTTGTGGTTCAGGATTTATGGGTAATAATGGCTGACCAGAACTTCGAGTATTTGGCATGCATTGAACAGAACCTGAATAAAACCAAAACAACAACTAAAAGTAAAATCTGAGAATATTTGACCAAAGGGTCTAGTAACTATCACAAACTTAGTTGACAACCGTATTCCCCGGCAACGGCGCTAAAATTTGATAACGCTCAAACTACAGCTCTCGTAAGAGTGTAAGCGGTCGTTGTCAAATATAGAACCCAACTGGGTTGGGTGTCGAATCCCACAGGGAATACTCGATCACTAAGTATGCAACTATTAGTAGACTGTTGGTCGAAAATTCTACGAAAAATGGGGGATTTAATTGTAGCGTGAATTAAGAGTATCAAAGTAACAAAAAAAACGGAATGCTTTGTTTAGTAAGTTTTAATCAATGAGAATTATAAGTTAGGGTTATGTCTACCTTATGAGTTCTACGTATCTATTAACTATGAGTTATGCGGAATTCAGACATGCATGCACTTATAGAGATTCGTATTCTAATGGTAAATCCTAGCGTCTCTCGACCATCCAGGATTATTTCACTTTAACTCTCTCGAGCTTAAAGTGTATACTAACGGTACAAACTCTCCAAGAGGTTAATCCAGCTATGGCACTAACGTGTAAATAGGGGTTGGTAGCCCTATTTCCTTGTCACACTCTCTTTTTTAGACATGTAACTTTTCTCTCGAACAAGTTAATGCTATACTGGCGTATTCTATATGTTTGCAACCACAAGAATTTAATTAAGATGAAGAGAGTAATGATATAAGTAGCATACGTATCAAGAATTCACAAACTCATAGTAATAGATAGTATCTCATAAGGCTTCCATAACCCTAACAGAGAAGTTTAGCTACTCATGAGTGCAACGAAGATCACAATAAACATCATTCTCGTACCAAAGCTTGAACGATCTCACGTTGGTCACAAGAGTCGTGCTTTCTCTGTCAGAAAGTAACGTGAATAGTACTAAATGTCGAATAAAAGAAAAATAGAATTGAATAGAAAATAGGATGAATGAATTGAATGCTGAAAAATTCAGCAAATAAGGGTTTTTATAACACCCTTGTCCTAGTCCTACTGAAATAGGGTTTTTATCCTTGTCCTACTGAAATAGGGTTTTTATCCTTGTCCCAGTCCTACTGGGTTACTGCTGCACCCCTAAGTATTAAGAAATACTGATTTTGCCCGGGAAGGATTCTCCATGCATCACATTCAGTCCACAAGCTTCCAAAAGCTGCCTTCCTTCTTACGTGAAGTTTCCCTTGCTACCGAAAGGTCCACAAAGTGCTGAAATCTTCATCATAAATACCTAAAAACATGCTAATCACGTTGGTTAGCGCATTTATAGGAAAAAGGACTAAAAGTGCAGGAATTATATATTTTGTCCTTAAAACTTAGCTAAAATATGGGTAAATTATAGTACTTTAGGCGTGTAAATACGCCCAACATCAGCAGGTAGTATTGCTTCACCTAGTGCTATTGCACCTAGTGTTGCTGCACCTAGTGCTGATGCAGTTGATGATATAGATATTGGTCCTGCTAGAAGTGATTTTTCAGCAGAAGAAGTAGAGGCATCTGATTACTCTACTGAGGATAGTGTTGATTTAGAAGAAGAATTAGTTCGAGATGATGATAATGAAGAGTATGGTAGTGATGTACATGAGGAAGTTAGGGAGTTGAGAGTTGAAAAAAGAGAAGTTTCAAAGGAGGAAAAGAAATGAGAGAGTACCAGCTGACAATACAGAGGTATCAGTAGGTGAAGCAGGACTAGGTCTAGGGTTTAATGATACTAAAACAGGTAAAGTCAGTCATGAAGGCAAGTTAGGAGGTGATGAGCCTTACTTTACAAGTTTTGATGAGGGGAGTTTTGAGTTAGATGAAGATGACTGTTGTGCTGATGAAGAACATGATGTGCTTGCATCTAGTAGGGCAAGATCTGTTAAGTTGTCAAGAAAAAAAAGGACAACAGCCCAGAAAATCATTCATGACCCAACTGCAAAGAAAGTTGTTTAGCAGTTGGGTATGGTGTTTAAAGATGTAAATGAATTTAGAAAAGCTGTGAATAAATATGCAGTAAGAAAAAGGTTTCCTGTGGAGAAGTGGGTGAATAAACCAAAAAAGGTTAGAGTTAGATGCAAGGATGGTTGTCCACGGCTTTTGTATGCAAGTCTTGACAACACAACAAAAGATTTCATGATAAAAACTTACATTCCAAAATATACTTTCAACAAGACAACCATAAATTATTTGTGCAATGGAAAATTTTTAGCTGAAACATTCAGAGAAAGAATAATTGAGCAGCCAAATATAAGGGTATTCAATCTGCAAGAGTTGATTAGAAAAAAATTCAAATTGTATATTGGTAAGACTACTGTGAGAAGAGCAAGAGCTAAAGTGCTGAAAGATATCATGGGTGATTATGTTGTGGAGTTTGGAAGAATTCTTGACTACAAGGATGAGCTGCTGAGGACAAATCCAGGGACAAGTTGTGCTGTTACACTTGGTGAGGCTAATAAAGAAGGTAAAACAAAATTTTTGAGTTTCTACATCTGTTTTGATCCTTTGAAGAAGGCATGGGTACATTGTAGGAAGTGTATAGGTTTAGATGGTTGTTTTCTTAAAGGTGTCTGTAAAGGGAAATTGTTAGTTGTTGTTGGCGAAGATAAAAAAAAACAGATATTGCCAATTGCTTGGGCAGTAGTTGAAAAGGAAAACGCAAATACATGGACTTGGTTTGTTAGATGCATAAGGGATGACCTAGGACTTGGAGAAGGAGAAAGTCTCACCTTGATTACAGATATGCAGAAGGTATGTGTACTGTATTATGTGTAATTTTTTTTTAGTTTAGCCAAGTAAATGTAATAGTGTACTACTTTGACCTTGTTTTATTGCATGTATTGTATTTTAGGGACCGTTTACAGTAATTAAGCAGGTGTTACCTCAATCTGAGCATAAAAGATGTACAAGGCACATCTTAGCTAATTGGGCTAAGAAATGAAGAGGTCTTCAAAGAAGACAACAATTTTGGAGGATAGCCAAAAGTACATTTGTGTCTTAATTGAGGAAAAACATACAGAAGATGAAGTTGCTTGGTCCTGAAAAATGATGGATGACTTAATGAACTTCAACATTAATTACTGGTGCAAGCTTTACTTCAATACTGAAGTTAAATATGATTCTGTAGATAGCATTTCCGAGTGTTTTAATGCATGGATCTTACCAGCTAGGCAAAAGACCATCATTACCATGCTTGAAGAAATCAGTGTAAAGATGATGACAAGAATAGGCACTTTAAGGGAGTTTCCAAGTACTTGGAAGTCCAACTACTCTTCAATGTGTTTAAAAATTTTAGAGGAAAACATCAACAGGTTTATGGATTGTACCATTTAGTTAAATGGAGTTGCTGGTTTTGAAGTGAAAGAAGAACTTTGTCAACACAAAGTTGATATTGTCAAGAGGACTTGCAGTTGTAGGGTGTGGCAGTTAAAGGGCATACCATGTGCACATGGTGTGGCTGCAATATTATTCAAAAAGTACCCTCTGTATGAATATATTGACAACTGCTACAATAAGGACACATATTTGATGACTTACGCCAATGTTCTTGAACCACTTACAAACATGAAAATGTGGCCAGTTTCTTTAAACATTGTTGTTGCACCACCTGGAATCACAACCCTACCTGGTAGGCCAGCTAAGAATAGGAAAAAGGAAGTTGGGGAAACAAAGAAGTCAGAAAAATTGCCTAGAACTGGACTAGCAATGAAATGTAATGTGTATCACGTTAGAGGCCACAACAAAATGGGGTGTCCTCATAGAGCACCATCAGCAGAATTAGAACCAACTGCACCATTAGTAGCAATATCTACTAGGCCAGGCAGGGGAAGAGGCAAACCAAAGGTAATTTTTTCACTTGAATCAATTATATTATAACAGTATTCTAATTGTTAACATTCTTTTTTAATTTGTAGAAAACTCCAACAGAAGCAACTACTGTTGCTCCTCAAGCAAAAAATAATGGTTCAGGCAGGGGAAGAGGCAGACCAAAAGTAATTTTTTCACTTGAATCCATTATGTTATAACAGTATTCTAATTTTTTCTATTCATAAGATTCCTTTTATAGAAAACATCATCAGAAGCCATTACTGAACCTCCACAAGAAAAAAAAAAAAAAGGACACCCAAAAGAACAATTTCAGTAGGTACTACTGCAACTCCTCTACCTATAGCACCTCCAGTACCTACTATATTTCCAGCATCCTTTTCTGCACCTCCTGATTTTTGTGCATCATCTTAAATAGTTGAAACTACAAAAAAAAAATGGATAGTGGTAGGGAAAACACAGCTCCATTCAAAAGGCAAAGAGTAGTAGGAATGGGTGTGTTTCAAGTTGAAAATAGCTTCAAAGTCCTGAATATAAGTCTCTTACTTTGTTATATCATATGTAGATTATGAGTCATTGTTATATGTTAATTGTTAAATTTTTTTATCCTTCTTTGTAGCCTGACATGCCTAGCAGTAAGATATACTCCACTGGTCAAGCAAAAGTTGCAAGATCAGCTGATGTAACTGGTGACATTGGCTATACACCAAGTAGTACCAGTAAATTAAAATGAAATGGCAAATCAGCAATCTCAACAAGAAAACTACAACAACTTAAAGAGAATAGAAGAAAGAAGACAGTGGGAAGTAGTTCACACCATCCAAGTCAACATAACACTTCTTTACAGTCCAAGATGCCATGAAAATTGCAGTGATGTTGATGTATTTTAAACACTATTTTAACTTAGTCCAGTTGACATAAAAACAATTTCATTTTGGTGTTGGAAAATAATTTAATCACTGTATTTTGTTGATGAATGTTGCCTAATGGTTAGGCATTATGAATGTAAATTTATTTTGGTATGAATGATGTTGTATAAAGTTGGAATATTTTGTTGATGACTGTTGTCATTAGGCATTATTATTGTGTTGTTTAACTGGTGGTGATGTTGCTATAATGGAAACACAACATTGTCATTACACGATGCTTTGCATAAATAATATTATCATTACACGATTTTGTAAGCATAAACAATAACATGACAGCAACACAAGACACAACTTTGCAAGTGTAACCAATAACATAGCGACAACACAAGACACAACAAGTGTAAATAATAACATATGAACAATACGTGACACAATTTTATAAGTGTAAACAATAACATGACAATAATACAAGACACAATTTTGAAAGTACCAACAATAATATAACAACAGTACAACAAACATCTGAAGTACGACTAGGCAAAACACACCATAACAAAACATAATTTGATATATTTTGAGAGAGGTATACAAAATTTACACCATAGTAGATTAGATCTAGCAACTAATTTCAGTTCATTTTTTGTTGATGAACATAGCAGTAACACAAATCAAAATACATAAAAATATTTTCCAATTGAACCTACACCATCTCCATCTTCCATTGAGTCTCTTCTCCCGCGTCAAGTTATCAATTTGGACCTGTTTAAGCCATAAGTCTTGTTCCAACTCATTGATTTTGTTCACCAATCTTGGAATGATAAAATTTGATCTTGAATCCATTTTTTATTTGTCTCTCCATAAAAGAAAGTTTACATTTTTAGACTAAATGTTTTTTATAGAAATCAGTACATTAACATAATTTGAATATAAAGTGACAACAAAATACAATGCAAAATACATACACCATAGTAGGGGTAAGACCAAAATATTCTTCTCGAATTTGACTTCGACCATGAAGTTTACAAGTCAATCAAAATACCATGTTTGCATCTCACAACAGCATTGAGCATTAGGTCTAATTCATCCATACAAAGCTTATTCAATTTCGAATTTGTCATTTCATGAATTCCGACAAAATCGATCATCAAATTACGAACTCTAAATTAAGAGTTGAACCAAATTACACAACAAAACTCCAAGAATTCAAGTAGAAATTGGGATTAGAAGCTAAAATGTAGGTTAAAAAAAATAAAAAATGGAGGAATATGAAGGCAGTAGGTGGACAAAGAGACGAGTGATATAAAGAAGGGGAATATGACCATTGAAGAGAGAGAGAAAGAGAGTCATTTTTCATAATTTATTTCTTCAAAAAATTAATTAATGATGTGTATTATACAGGTGGAAGGCTAAAATCTTACTTTTGGAGTTGTTGGGACTAAACCAACGCGCTTAAAGGATGTGTTCTCACTTTCCTTGCCAGCTCAGCATTTGAAGAGGTAATAAATACATGAAAAAAATAGATCAAGGGGGGTGATAGGACTCCCGTGAAGATTAAGTCTGTAGTTGGGATTTTGGGCAAAGCTTGGAGGGTCTTTTGACCATTTTCTCCAAAAGTACGTTAACTTTTCCTTTTTTTCATTTTGAATCTATGATAGATGGTTTAGTATTAAATTTTATGTTTTTTTAGTGTTGTAGTTCTTCTTAAATTTTAATTTTATTTGTTTATTGTAGTCAAAAGAAAGTGAAGACAAAAGTAAGTAAAGTCACTTTTTCTTTTTACAGTAGCTTTATCAAGTATCGTCTTTTTAGTACTATTTTGATGTCTCAATTATTGTATTATTTTATTGATATATTAATTATCGTATTATTTTATTGCGGTTCATTGTTTCTATATGAATGTTCCATTGAACTTGGATTCAATCAAGACAAATCAAATTAAATCAATTCTAATATGAAGATCGTCAGATAAAGAAAAATTGAGGTAAGCAGCCAGCTACTTTGAGAGTTATGTATCAATTTAATTTCCTTTCCTATTAGATTTAAGATTTTTATGGAGTATATATCGAGAATAGTAAAAAGATCTCCGACTTTATATGAAATTTCATGTCAAAGCACACTATTATTTCTTAAACCCTCTTTCACTTTGACTTTCTGTCATCAATACGCAAAGATTTAAGTTTGACAAAGTAATTTCTTTTGTTAGTTGAAGTTGATCGTTGGTGGATTTTGGTTTTGATGAAATCAATTCATCCAAGTTTTTTTGTTGAGAAGTTCAGTATTCTTCCAAATTCAGTTATTAATGGGTTTAATCAAAGCTATTTAACTAGCGTATTAGAGCTTTTTTAATCTTTTCAAAGCATGCCTGAAAAATTTTAGTTCTCGAATATTTATGTTTTTTTGTGCTTTGTCTAATAATATAACTGAATACTTTTTTTTTCTCAAATTACCAATTTTATTTTCAGTACTTTGTTTATACATAGAAGCATCATGGGTTCTTTATCAATAAAAGTTTTTCTCTAAATTCAGGTATCCATTATATATGTTTCTATCGTCTTGTAACACCTTTGTTCCTTAGTGATTTTGTCTTGCCTGAAGGGGAGTCTTGTCAAAACTGATAAAGTTGCTTCCATGTGATCAGGAGGTCACGGGTTCAAGCCTTAGAATCAGCCTCTGGCAGAAATATAAGATAAGACTGCATACAATACACCCTTGTGGTGGGGATCTTTCTCAGACACCGCACATAGCAATAGCTTTAGTGCATGGGGTTGACCTTTTTTTATTTTGTCTTGCCTATGCATTGTAATACTTGCATGAAAATTATGTTATTATAAAGGTCTATTTTGAAAGTTACATACTTTTTTCATGTTTCTGAATGTTGAGGGCGAGTTATACCAATTAGTGATAAGATTGATTATGTTGTATCGAATGGACATGATGTCATTTCATCTTATCGAATATGGCCTTAGATAGAAGGGTTACGGAGTACTTTATCAAATTTGGATAAAGGTTTATTAGATAGTTAAGCTAGCGTTGTGTTTGTCTTTTGTTTTATATTACTATAACTATTAACATTATTGTTTGGATGATTCATGTGTGTGCAAATGCAAAGCTATATTGACTTTATATTGTCAACCTCACATTCTTTGATTTATGTTGAATATTTAGTCTGGTTGATCTGTTTTAATTATGTATTAGGTGAATCTCTGTGAACATATAAATGCAGTTAACTATTAGTTTCTACGTGTAAATTTTATGTGCAGAGTTTTAGAAGAGTAATTGTTCTGATATTTCAATTATTTGTATTATTTGGTTATAGTTTCAGGTGATAGATGAATGTTTAGTTGGGCTCTGTAATGGTTAGGTTTAGTCTTATTATTTTAATATTTTGATTATCATATTATTTTGTTGTAGGTTTTCTTCTTCTTCTATTATTATTATTATTATTATTATTATTATTATTACTATTATTATATATATATATATATATATTTAATACAGGTGATAGATGAATGTTCGATTGAAGTTTTGCCTAAAGTTTATGTTTAATGCTATTATTATGATATCTCAAAGCTCGATTATGCATTAGTTTGTTGTAGTTTATTAGTGATGTATGAGTGTTCAATTAGATTTGTAAAAAATCAAGACAGGCCAAATTAAATCAATTATAATGTGAAAATTCTTGGATTAAAAAGTTTGAATTGAGGTAGGCAAGCAACTACTTTATATTTGTTATTAATCCACCAAAGATAGAATGTAATTGATAGGAAGTAGCACACAAAGACAAACATGAAAACAATAATTAAAGAATATTGAAACCTTAAAAAATTGAGTGGAAATATAATGTTTTTGGATTTCTTTTTTTACTTTACATGAAAGTTTCTCAAGTCTAAAGTTAGCCGTGGTTCCTCCTTATTTCTCATTATAATACCCTATTGATGATCGTCTAAAATTTCAGAAATTATATATAAAAAAATATACTATTAATTATAATTTTTGTGTTATGAAGTTTTGCGAGATGATTTTTATATTTATAAAGGAGGTGTTAATTAATTGATGTAAGATACAAGTGTAACATACATATACTAAAATAAAAAAAATAAAAATAAAAATAAAATATATATATATATATATATATATATATATATATATATATATATATACTTTTGTCAATTAAATCATGAATTTAATGTTTCATAAATTGCAACTTCAATTGTAATTTGTTCGTTTTTGTATTCAAGTAATTCACCACAGAGACATCAAAGGTAGTTGACTTATCCATGTTAATTAGTAGAACTATAATACCCTAAAAGACATAGTGAAGATTTTTCAGATAGCTTTAAAAGATCATATTCTCTCCATTTGAATTTGTTTGTCTGATTTTGACCAAACACTCCTAACATACTAAAGATTAATATTTAAATTGCCCTCAATTTTGATAAAAATATAGAATTTCGAGAATAAAAATAACACTTCATAAAAATAAAGTGCTTCTAGAAATAGGAAAGAAATATAATGACTAAGTTCTTTGATTTAACTAATTTTTTATCTTCAAAATTTTATATTATCTTTTAAAAAAATTTGTACTTAATAAAATGACTTACACATGAGAATTTATTTTGTATATATATTTATTTTTAATTAACGCTTAATACATTTATAAAATGACTTACACACGAGAATTTATTTTGTATATAATATTTATTTTTAATTAATAATTGATACATGCGCAACGCAGTACTATAAACTAGTTTTACAAAAAGTAAACAGTGGTATTTCACGTTGTTTGAAAAAGCTTTATACAAAACCTAAGTTTTTCTTATATTTTATAAATTTTAAGAATTTATTATGTTTTACTTTCTTTATTTCAAAATAAATGAATTGTTAAATTATTTTTTAATGTCCAAAATAAATGAATTGTTCATTATTCAAGAGACATATTGAAAATTTCTTTCAATTTTATCCTTTCATTTATTGAGATTCTTAAATATTTCACATTTTTTAGGAGAGTAATTTAAAAAAAAATTAAAAGAATAATAGTGAAAATAACCTACAATTTATGTCCTAAAAGATTTTTCTTAAACGGTGTGTCATATCCAATAATTCAATTATTTGAAATGGAGAAAGTATATAAAATTTTACATGCTTCACGATTGTTAATCAATTATTAATAATTTAATGTAAAATATAATAAATTATTATAATTAACTTATTTTGATAACTAATTAGAGAAATGACTTATTTATTTCACTTTCTTGCTAATCTTGGTTTGGTTCCGAGTTCGAGCGCGGGAGTACCTTTATTTTATCCAATCGAAAACAAGTCCACATATATTTTGAAAAAGTAAATAACAAAAGAAAACAAGTGAGTTGTGGGCACTTGTGCGGGAAATTCCCTATACTGTCTGCCAACTACCAAATCACAATCACCCCGCACCTTTACGCGTGTAGCCTTTATTTATAATTTATATTTATAATCTATAATTTATAACTATATAATATATTAAAAATATGAATAGTCTTAAAAAATTGATTTAAATTTTTTATATTTTATTAAAAGTCTTTTTTTTTAATAAAATAATTTTTTTATTATTTAATTATATTTATAATATTTAAATTAATGAATCCTAAAATATATGATAAGAGAAAAATAAGGAAAGGAATATCCAACAATCTATTAATTGTAATCACGTAAAAGAATTATATTAGGTTTAGATGGTAAGAAAAATAAGGAAAAAAAATATTCAACAATCTATTAGTAATTGTAATCATGAAAAATAATTATATTATGTTTAGGATGTGCTTTATTTATAAACGGTTTTCAGCCGAAAAAAAAAAAATCCTCAATAAAAAGTTGATAGTTTTTCCCCACAGTCATACCTTTTTTGTCATATTCAATTCTTTCAAATCATACTATATATATGTATATATTTAATTAATTTGCATAAATTATTACGGTTGCATATAACTAATAGAGGTACAATAAATTAATGATTTAATTTTTGTAATTAAATTTTTGCAGAAATTGATTGATTCGTGCGACAACTGTTATCGTTAAATGTCTCAATATTTATTGACTAAGGAACAATTAAAGGAGTACTATAATATTTGGTGTGAGGTATATGTTATAATAATTTTAGGATAAACTATGGAATTATTTTATCTCCTGTTTGGTTGATGAGAAAGTTAGTCAAGAGATTATTTATCTCACCATTTGTACCTTAGTATGATAGAATAACTAATCCCCAAATAATTAATTTCGAGATTAGTTATTCCGCAATAACTTGTTTCCAACCAAACGACCCCTTGAATGAGGAACAAATGAAAGAGTACTGAATATTGGAGAAGATGAAGGATGTGTAAAGAGGTGGAAATCTGAAATTTCATCATCAATAATTAAAATTTTATATTATAGACATCCTTTCTTATTGGCAACTAAATTAGTAGCTCAATTGATTTTAAACTTTTTGATAATTCTTTTATTAGGTTGTCTTTTATTTGATAATAAAACACTTCTCCTTTTTTTTTAAAAAAAGTAAGTATTGAATTATTTTTTGTTAACAAAGAATTAGTTTAGTTAACACACGACTTTTTCGAAAACTGAAGTATAATATCGAATGTTGATTTTGTTTTTGTTTTGGAGTACAATTAAAAGATTGATAAATATATAGTATATTAGATTTTTTTTTTATCTGTCTTGGATTTTATATTTTTCATCTCTTTTAACTATTAATTTTTTTTTTTATTTTACATAAATTCTAAAAGTCAGTGGTAAAAGATTGATGGTAGCTATTTTTTCCTCTCACTAAATGTGTCCTTTTTGAGGTAAAGTTTTCTTAGTAATTTGATATAGGCAAAAAATCATAATATTTAATACATATAAATCAATTAAAATTTTATCTTATTTAGGATCAAAATTTATAATAAACATACCCTCTTCCACTTCTATTTTTTTCTTCTTATTTGATTTTGATTCATATTGTTTTTTACATTTATTATCATCATCCTTTATATTTTTCTTTATTTCTTACATATACATTGCATGAAAATAATAATTCAATTTCATGAAATTTGAATTAGATTTGTTTTTTTTTTCATTTGTAAAATAGGGAGGCTTTGGTGATGTGCATGGTGGTTTTGGTTTTGGGGAGAGAAATGAAGAGGGGGCTACTCTATTGGAGTTTGCGAGGTCCGTTGGGCTGGTGGTGGTGAACTCGGGCTTCCCGAAGAAGGACGATCACCTGATCACCTTTCGAAGCGCGATAGCCAGGACCCAGATTGACTTTTTGTTGCTGAGGAAAGGGGATAGGGTGTTGTGTAAGGACTGTAAGGTCATCCCGAGTGAGAATCTTTCGACCCAGCATAGGCTCTTGGTGATGGATTTGGGCATAAAGAAGAATAAAAAGAGGAGGAGTAAGGAGGGTAGACCTAGAATTAAGTGGGGCGGCTTGACGCCAGTAAAGGCGTGGAAGATAGGGGAGAAGTTGGCTGGAATGGGGGTGTGGGAGTGTAGGGGGGACGTGGATAGTATGTGGGATAGGGCGGCTAGGTGCATCAGGGAGAATGCAAGTGAGATGTTGGGTGTTTCTAGGGGCCGGGCCGGGCTGGGCCGGGCATCATAGGGGGGATTGGTGGTGGAACGAAGAGGTGGAGAAGAAAGTGGGGACCAAGAAAGGGGCGTATGCTAAGTTGGTTGAGAGTAAGGACGAAGAAGAGAAGCGGATAAACAGGAAAGAGTACAAGCTAGCTAGGAGGGAGGCTAAGTCAGCAGTCACGGCAGCAAAGGCGACCGCTCTTGAGAGCTTGTATGCAGGGTTACAGGGGAAAGGGGGGGAGAAAAAGTTGTTTAGACTCGCTAAGGCTAGGGAGAGGAAGGGTCGTGACCTCGACCAGGTGAGGTGCATCAAGGGAGAGGACGGTAGAGTGTTGGCGGAGGACGGCCACATTAAGAGTAGATGGCAGTCGTACTTTCATAGGCTCTTGAACGACGAATGGGATAGAGCTATTGTGTTAGGGGAACTGGAGCACTCAGAGGAGGGTCGGGATTTTAGTTATTGTAGATGTTTTAAGGTAGAAGAGGTTAGAGAGGCTGTTCGCAGGATGTGGAGGGGTAGGGCGACGGGGCCGGATGAGATACCGGTGGAGTTTTGAAAGTTCGTTGGAGAGGCTGGTGTAAGGTGGTTGACTGGATTGTTCAACGAAATCTTCAAGACGGCAAAGATGCCCGAGGCATGGAGGTGGAGTACCATGATCCCTCTCTATAAGAACAAGGGTGGCATCCAGAGTTGCAATAACTATAGGGGAATTAAGTTATTGAGTCACTCTATGAAGATTTGGGAGAGAGTGGTCGAGGTGAGGCTGAGACGGATAGTGTCTATTTCGGAAAACCAGTTTGGATTTATGCCTGGCCGCTCGACGACGGAGGCAATTCACCTGGTACGGAGGTTGGTCGAACAGTATAGGGAAAGAAAGAAGGACCTGCACATTGTGTTTATCGATCTGGAGAAGACATACGACAAAGTCCCCAGGGAGGTGCTATGGAGATGCTTGGAAGTGAGTGGAGTCCCGTAAGCATATATCAGAGCAATTAAGGATATGTATGATGGAGCAAAAACTCAGGTGAGGACGGCGGGAAGAGACTCAGAGCATTTCACTGTCTTGACAGGATTGCATCAGGGATCTACTCTTAGCCTCTTTTTGTTTGCTTTAGTGCTGGATGTGTTGACGCGGCGTATTCAAGGGGAGGTGCCTTGGTGTATGCTTTTTGCAGACGATATAGTTCTGATTGACGAGACTCAAGGGGGTGTGAATGACAAATTAGAGGTGTGGAGACAAACTCTTGAGTCTAAAGGGTTCAGGTTGAGCAGGAGCAAGACAGAGTATTTGGAATGTAAGTTTAATGAAGTGAGGCTGGAGAATGAGGTGGTAGTGAAGCTGGAATCACAGGAGGTATGCAAGAGGGATAGTTTCAAGTATCTCGGGTCTGTGATCCAGGGTAACGGCGAGATTGACGAGGATGTCTCGCACCGTATTGGGGCGGGATGGATGAAGTGGAAGCTCGCGTCGGGGGTGTTGTGTGATAAAAAGGTGCCGCCCAAGCTTAAAGGCAAATTCTACAGGGTGGTAGTCCGGACGGCCATTTGTATGGTGCGGAGTGTTGGCCAGTTAAGAACTCCCACATCCAAAAAATGAAGGTGGCGGAAATGCGGATGTTGCGCTGGATGTGTGGGCTGACTAGAGGGGATAGAGTTAGGAATGAGACTATCAGGGAGAAGGTTGGTGTGACTCCAGTGGAGTGCAAGATGCGGGAAGTCTGATTGAGATGGTTCGGACACGTGAGGAGGAGGGGCATGGATGCCCCGGTTCGTAGGTGTGAGAGGCTAGCGTTGGATGGTTTTAGGCGGGGTAGGGGTAGGCCGAAAAAGTACTGGGGTGAGGTGATTAGGCGGGACATGGAGCAGTTACAGCTCACCGAGGACATGACCCTAGATAGGAAGGTATGGAGGTCGCGAATTAGGGCAGAAGACTAGGGCCAGTTTGGGTCGCTAGTGTAGGGAATTACCTGGTGGGGGTATTATTCTTGTTATGATTCCGTGTTCCATGTTTTATTACGAATCTGGGTGCTTGCCTCTGTTTTCTATTACTTATGGGTGCCATATTTATGTTATGAAATCCTGTTTTGTGTTTTACTATGTATTTGTGTGGTGTCTCGTGTCTTGAGCCGGGGGTCTATCGGAAATAGCCTTTTTACTTCTTTAGAGGTAGAGGTATGGACTGCGTACATCTTACCCCCCCCCCCAGACCCACTAGGTGGGAATACACTGGGTTTGTTGTTGTTGTTGCTACTTTTTAATAATGTTGTTCTTAAGCAACAAGCCTAAAATGAGGAATAACCATCAACTTTATAGCACAATCTGTCATTGTATATATTTTGATTTATTAACAATAAAAATATTAATAGCAGAATATATGAGGAGATGTAATAAAGGATGATCGTATGGAATGACCAAGAGACCTTTATATAGATGTTGAAGGAGGTTTGGAACAACAAACGATCTTTTAACTAAAGTCTTAAAAGACAAGAGTAGGACTTATTTGGGATCTGAAGAGTAGTAGAAGTTATTTTTCATAAGCTAAATACAATAATAAAATATATTGATGAAATAAGTTGACAACTTTTTAAATTTATCGATAAATTTTATTCAAACACTCAAATATGATTTGCTTCAATCGAACACTGAAACACATAATAAAGTGTTTATATTAGCACTTCTCATAAATTTTATGTGGTTTAACTGAAATATTTAAGAGATGTGTGAAAATAGGTAGAAAAATAATTTTTCAAAATTGCAAGTGTCTAAAAATAACAATTTAGGTAAATTCTTTACGTAGCATATTATCTTTCCCTATAATAGTAAAAATATTAATTTCTTGTCTTCTAACACTTTTTAACGGCATATGAATTGCTCCATAAGTCATATTCAAAAAGTTTTTAAAGATTTTATTTTGTTGTTCGATATCATTGATAGTCTTTTTTAATTTAGTTTGAAGTAGTTTTTAATGCTTT
This sequence comes from Capsicum baccatum var. pendulum, assembly GCA_030864225.1. Taxonomy (NCBI): domain Eukaryota; kingdom Viridiplantae; phylum Streptophyta; class Magnoliopsida; order Solanales; family Solanaceae; genus Capsicum; species Capsicum baccatum. Next base: position 73,590,793 of record CM061551.1, read on the forward strand.
TATAGAATTTTGTATGAATATATTAATTTTCTATTTAAGTTTTTTTTTTCGTATTTAATAAAATCATAAATTTATTAATTAATCAAAGTCATTTATTTATAATATCAAAGTAAATTTATAAAATCAAAATCATTGAAGTGAGGTACATGAGTGGAACGCGTACACTTAACTAGTCACCAATATAAGTACTAATTTGGTGAAAATTTTTACAATGCAAAAGGCTCAACCAACAAAAGTTGATGAGGCTTCACTCTATTTTTGATACTTGAATAGTGGGCCATTTGCTACTTTTCATGTCATTTACCTTTTTTTCATTTTCTTAGTCTTTTTTTATACTTAATTAATATTTAACTTCTAAATACACAATTAAGTATTTGATGTATTTAATTAAAAAAAACCACTAATAAACACACAAAAAAATTGATACGCTAATAAAATTGTTGAAATAAAAAATAATTTTATTATTTGACGATTAAAATGCATATAAATATTAAAGTTAGAATTCAATCATTATTATTTAAAATTGCTATTCTAAAATTTAAAATTCAAAAAATCAGGTTTTCGACTTTTTTCTTTACTGAAATTATGAAACTAGTCATGTGGTTTGCTCATATATAGCTCAATAACCGTCTTTAGGGAAAAAAATCTATTTTAAAATAACGAACTAATAAAAATAAATTGAGGGACTCGATGATTTCTAAGAGTTTAAATTTTGATGGGACAAAATTATTTCGGTCCCTCCTTTTCATTTTACTGTGCAACTAAGTAGACATTTTGGACGTGGATTTGGTAATAATTAGAAATTATGTATTATTTATATGTATTATTTAAAGTTAAGTTTGAAATGCCATTTAAAAATTAAATTTGTTTGAATATATATTTAGCTTAAAACCTATTGAAATTTTGTGATTTTTTTGATCAGCTAATTAATCAACATATTCTATATAAATAAATAATCTATACTTATTGAAAATAATCTGATCTGATAGATTTATATGCTAAAGTGAGCAACCACACAACCACAAATTAATTTGTATTTTAAATTGATATTTTACTATTAAAAAATGTTTAACGTTAAACTTACTTTTAGCATTAACAATTTAAACTTTGAAAGGCGTTTTAGTTGTTTTAACAAAAAATATGTTTATTGATATTTTTTATTAAAACTCTATAACTGCTTAAAAAGTTAAAGATTAGGACTAATTAATATGTTCTTTATTCACGCAAATAATAATCATTGAATTCTAAATTTAATATTTATATGCATTTAAATTGTTAAATAATAAAATTGTTTTTTGTTTCAACAATTTTATTAGCGTATTAATTTTTTTTTCTTTGTGTTAAATACATCAAATGCTTATTGTGTTTTTAGAGGTTAAATATTAATTACATATAAAAAAAAATAAGAAAATGAAATAAGAAAAAAGATAAAAAATAGCAAATAAGTCCACTATCCAAGTGTCAAAAATAGATTGAAGCGTTATCCAATTTTGATGGTTTAACCTGTTCCATGGTAAAATTTTCCCTTTAACCTCCTCCATGGTAAAAGTTTCCCTAATTTTGTCAATGAGTAGTTATATTGGTGAAGTGGTTTTACCAAATTACCCCCTTGCCAGTTGGTATTCATTTTTTCGAAAAATTCCATCTCTCGTCTTCGATTCTTCTATTCTGCTCTTCCATCTTCAACTTCTTCACTTTGATCACTTCTTCAATGGCTTCCCGAAACCCTAATTCCTCTATGTACCCTCAAGTAGTAATTGACCGTAATACCCCTATCCTCTCTTCCTCCTCTAGCACTACCCCTCGTGAAAATCTTTACCCAACTATTGACACGAACGACCTTCTCGAAAACCTCTTCCCCGACAATGACCAAACTGCCCCTGATCAACAACATTATTCACCCTCTGCCCCTCCTCAAACCCTCGAAGAAACTCTTCTTATCATCCCTGGTTCCATTCTCCACTTGATCGACAAGCACTACTCCGCTGAACTCGCCAACGGAGATTTGTCTATACATCGTCTCGGACAAGGGAACAAAATATTCGCTGTAGTTGTTCGTGCCGGAGATGAAATACAATGGCCATTGACGAAGGACATTGCTGCCGTGAAGCTCGATGATTCACATTACTTTTTCTCATTTCAAGCTCCCAAGGATGATGAATCGGATAAGGATGAGTCGGGGAATGACTCGTTGAATTATGGTTTAACCATTGCCTCTAAAGGACAGGAGAAGTTATTGAAGGAGTTGGATGGCATTTTGGAAAATTACAGCAACTTTGCGGTTCAGAAAGTGGAGGAGAAGGCCGCAGTGGCATTGGGTGGACCGATGGCGAAGGAGTTGTCACCGACGGATTTAAAGTCGGAGAAGAAGAAGCAAGTGATGGAAGAGAGGTGTGCGGCGTATTGGACCACATTGGCGCCTAATGTGGAGGAGTACAATGCGACGGCTGCAAAGTTAGTTGCTTCGGGCTCGGGGCATTTGATAAAGGGGATTTTGTGGTGTGGAGACGTTACTGCAGATAGATTGAAGTGGGGGAATGAGGTTCTGAAGAATAGGTTTAAGACAGGTTCGAAGACGGAGGTCAGTCCTGAGACGTTGAAGAGGATCAAAAGGTATGGCCCTTTCTTAGATTTGGCCGAGTTTTGCTTTTGATTAGCTAAATATATCTTTGTTTTGCTGCTGTTCTTTATCGGTTTGATAATCTATCGTTAGTTCTTTACTGTTTTTCAAAGTAAGATCAAGTATAGTGGCTAGGAAGGTATATAACGTGAAGGGAAGTGCTTCTGTTTGTTCTCTTCACATGGGAAAGCAGGCAAATTGAAGTAGAGGAGATATTTTGGTGCCCCCCATTGTTGCCTTTAGTATTTAAAGATTGGGATGAGTCAATGTCAGTTGAACGTGTGATTAGTGAAAGTGTTGAATAAGAAAAATTTAGCCTTTTTCTTTCGTGCACACAAGGCTTTCTCTTTTGTTTTCTGTGACAATCTTTCATTGAGTGAAAGGAAATTGATGCGAGAGATATTAGTGCGCTTGGAGTGAAATTTCTAATTTTAGTCATTACAAGGTAATCAACTATGACTTATATATATCGCTTGACTCTTTTACCAAGGTACTGGTAAGGTCTTCATACACACAACCTCCTAGACCCATCTTGTGGGATTACACTGGGTATGTTCTTCAGTTGAATAGAAGAAGAAATCCGAGATTGGTTTCTAAGTTTCTGAATGTGGAAAGAAGGTGATGCAATTATCCACACTTGCCAGAATAGTATGATGGAAAATGTTCTCGGTGTTTCAGAGATTTTGCCAATCCAAGTAAACTGTTGAACTATGGAAGTTTTGATATGACTTTCTTAACTGTTTTGGATATAAGTGTATTAAAACTGTTATTCAGCTTTGATATGTTATACGTCCTGAAAATCCACTTATTGGACCAAGATAAATTTTGGTTCATCTGAGTGCAACTAGTTTCTATTACTGATGATGTTCCTTGTTACTGCAAATGCCTATAAATTCTAAAATCTGCAAAACTGAAGCATGAGAAGCTGCCGATTAGATTTTTAATGATAGATAAGTTCAGAAAAAAAGCGTCTCGAAAAGTTTACTTTCATCTCTCATTTCTACTCCTGGGAAAGGGAAAATATCATAAACCTGGATTCTTTTTTCTTAAGCTACCTCTTTTGATGGAAACGTAAGTCCTGTTAAGAAGATCTATACTCATCTGAATAGTCGATGTAATAATTTGAACTTAGTTAGTCGATGTTTTTTTCAGGGTTAAGAGAGTAACAAAAATGACGGAGAAAGTGGCAGTTGGAGTCCTATCTGGAGCTGTGAAGGTTTCGGGACTCTTTACTAGGTCCATTGCAAATTCCAAAGCAGGAAAGAAGTTCTTTAGCCTCCTGCCAGGGGAAATGGTTCTTGCCACTCTTGATGGATTTAGTAAGTCATGCCTTTTGTTTTCTCTCTATTCTTTTGTGGAATCTGTATGTCTCTAAGTTCTGCTATCTGCATTTCTGCTTTGTCTTCCCAAACTGCGTCAGGTCGTAAAAAAAGAAAATCAAGCATAGCTTTGTAATCCCTGTATTATCATTCATCTCAGTCAAATGGATTAGCTAAGACATCATGTTTAGACAGTGTAGGGTTCAAACCTTCAAGGATATGTCTGAGGGGAAAAGAATAAACCTTTATAGATCTTCATTAATTGTCTTAATGTCATGAACTAAGTTTAACTGGAAAACATTAATTCATTAAACAGTGTTATCATTTGATAGAATTGCACATTCACTGCATATACATCAGCAACCATGATTCATATTGCTCTCTTCCTTTTCTCCTACTTCCTCCTTTTTTCCTCTATCAGTAGAGACCCGTTCGTGAAACTTTGAAACAATAATTTAACCTCGTCTTGTAGAAAAATATCAAACAAAATGACATAAGCAAAAAGAGAGACTCTTGTAAAGTGGACTTGTTTTCATGAATTCTGGATTTGTAGAGGAAGCTTGTGTAAACCAATCAGAAAATTAGTCACCTTTCCTTTGGTGGATAAGGTAGATAAATGATTAGGAAATGCTGTATGCAAGCATTATACCAGAAGGTAGAGAACCCGCTATAAAACATGTTTCTCTATAGAAGTCACACAATCATCTATACAAGCATGTGAACCAAAGAGATTAACAAGAGACTACCTCAAATACAAAGTCATTTTCAATCCCTTCAAAAGCTTTCCTACTTCAATCCTTCCATATAACCCATGTAAGAGCTTTGGTTGGGGGGGTGACCATACTTATCCCCACTCCCCAAAAGAAAACAAAAAAGAGCTAGTGGCGCAACATCCACGCTCTTCTCTTCCTATTTTTGAAATCCCAAAAAAAAGGGCATCCTTTATTGTACTCAACATCATCCACTAGTTGCATATTTCTAGGAACTTGATTTCCGACATGACCATGACCATCTTTACAAGTAGCTTTGTTATTTTGTCCTAGCTGCTCTTCTCAGGAGCTGTTCATTGGCTCAAGAATTTGAAATTGATCCAGTTTTATTGATTGAGCTTATGTGATTTGAATATTTATGCTTGTGGGTAGGGGTGTACGTAGGTTTTTCATTTACCAAACCAAACCAAACCAACTATGTCGTTTTTTTAACCTATAAACCATATCAAACCGACAAGAGTCGGTTTTTTCCGATCTCGGCTTTTTCGGCTTGGTTCAATTTTTCAGGTTTTTCTCCGGTAAAGTCTCCGCAACGTAAATCATGTAACTAATGTTTCCCAAATATTTCTTTGTCCTACTAAGATGCAATAATTATATGATGCTCCCATAGAAAATTTAAAATGTGTGATAAGTCATGTCATTATGCTAAAATATAGTCTCACCAACAATAGTGATAATGAATACCTATAAAAAGAAGTACTATTAATAAGAGATAATGAAAATGAACATGGTCTGATTTGTGCTTTATTTGAGTTGCTAGATTTTTATAAGCTATAATTATAGGAAGACTTATTGTACCATCAAATATTTTAAGTTTAAACTTGAAATAGTATGTTAAGAAACATGATTTATGGAAAATTCTAACAAATACTTACAAACTACATTATAATAATAAATATTTCAAAGTGTAAAATACTTATAGAATTTGTATAAATATAATGTCCATTTAGTATGACCTTCTCTAGTTCAAACCCAACCCAACCCCATTATGATCGTTTTTTTTTTTCAACACCAAATCACTAGTCGGTTTTTTCCGTCTTGATTCGGTTTATTTGTTTCCTTTGAACACCCCACCCCTACTGGCTTTGGAGCCCTTGATTATGGATCTTTCAGTTATAATCTATTGTTCATTGGGTTTCTTCATGGAATACTTGAATGTAGAGCTTTTCGGAAATTGGATTCTCCAACCTTAGTAAATATGTAATCATCCAATAAGTGGACATATTTAACCACTTGAGTCTCAGTAGGAGTTTGGTACTTAGGTGATTTGCTGATACTAATACATCTGGCCAAATTTCTGGGTCCATAGAAGAGAAAAAAGGGTAAGAAATCTCTTAGTTATTTGGTTTTGCCTTCGACTTTTCTGATCTGTATTTTTGGATTAATAGGAGAGAAAATCCCTCCACCCCAACCCCCCACAACCCCCCACCCTTCTTTTTTTTTTATTTGTTTATTTTTTTCCATGTTAATCTGATCTAAGAGCACAGAACTATGCAAAATGAGAGGCAGAGATAGGAGCAACACAAGTTATACGTTGTGTTTCTTATGGCATAATTCAATATCTAATTGTAACAAGTTCTGTTCATGAAGTTCCCCTTTTAGATTACAGAAGTACGAATAGAACCAGTTCAATTTCCTAGTTTTGCTGTTTAGATATAGGTGATACAAGATTCAATCTTCATTTCAGTACCTTGCCTTTTCCATCTCTCCTTCTGTTCTCTTTCTAAAGTCCATCAGAACTTTAAAATCATTGTTGCTCCCGCTCTTCTCTCATTCCCCTCCTTTCCTTTCTCAGCTAATCGTTCTATCCAAACATAAAAAACATACTATCAATTTTCCTAGATTGGACAAAGTACTGCAGTTACGGCTGCTAAGACGACAACTTTTGAGAGCTTGTATGCGGGGTTGGAGAAGCGAGGTGGGGAAAAAGGTTGTATAGGCTTGCTAAGGCGAGGGAGAGAAAGGGGCGTGACCTAGACCAAGTGAAGTGCATTAAGGGGGGATGGTAGTGTGCTGGTGGAGGACGCTCATATTAAGAGAAGATGGTAGTCGTATTTTCACAGACTTTTGAATGATGAGGGGGACAGGGACATTGTGCTAGGGGAGCTGAAGCACACACAGAGGTGTCACAATTTCAGCTATTGTAGGCGTTTTAAGGTGGAGGAGGTCAGTGAGGCTATTCACAGAATGCGGAGGGGTAGGGCGACAGGGCCAGACGAGATCCCTGTGGACTTTTGGAAGTTTGCTGGCAGGGCTGGTTTAAGGTGGTTGACCGAATTGTTTAATGACATTTTCAAACTGCAAAAATGCTTGAGGCGTGGAGGTGGAGCACCGTGATTCCTCTATATAAGAACAAGGGTGACATCCAGAGTTGCAACAACTAGAGGGGTATTAAGTTGTTGAGTCATACTATGAAGATTTGGGAGAGAGTGGTAGAGCGGAGGTTGAGGAAGATAGTGTCTATTTCGGAGAACCAGTTTGGCTTTATGCCTGGTCGCTCAACGACGGAGGCAATTCACCTGGTGCGGAAACTGGTGGAGCAGTATAGGGAAAGAAAGAAGGATTCCACATGGTATTTATCGACTTGGAGAAGGCATACGATAAAGTTCCTAGGGAGGTTCTTTGGAGATGCTTGGAGGTGAGTGGGGTCCCGGTGGCTTACATCAGATCGATTAAGGACATGTATGAAGGAGCTAAGACCCAGGTGAGGACGGCGGGAGGAGATTCTGAGCATTTTCCGGTCCTGACAGGGTTGCATCAGGGATCGACTCTTAGCCCTTTTCTGTTTGCTTTGGTGATGGATGTTTTAACGCGGCGTATTCAAGATGAGGTGCCTTGGTGCATGCTTTTTCCAGATGATGTAGTGTTGATTGATGAAACGCGGGGAGGTGTGAATGATAAATTGGAGGTTTGGAGACAAACACTTGAGTCTAAAGGTTCAGGTTGAGTAGGAGCAAGACAGAGTATATGGAATGCAAGTTTAATGACTTGAGGCAGGAGGACGAGTTGGTAATTAGGTTGGACTCTCTGGTGGTGTGTAGGAGGGATAGTTTTAAGTATCTCGGGTCCTTGATTCAGGGAAATGGTGAGATTGATGAGGATATCTCCCACCGGATTGGGGCAGATTGGATGAAGTGGAGGCTAGCGTCGGGAGTGTTGTGTGATAAGAAGGTGCTGCTCAAACTTAAAGGAAAATTTTACAGAGTGGCAGTTCGTCCGGCCATGTTATATGGAGTGGAGTGTTGGCCAGTAAAGAACGCCCATATCCAAAAATTGAAGGTGGCGGAAATGCGGATGTTGCGTTGGATGTGTGGGCTTACTAGGAGTGATAGGGTTAGGAATGAGATTCGGGAGAAGGTTGGAGTGGCTTCGGTGGAGGACAAGATGCGGGGAGTTCGGTTGAGATGGTTCGGGCATGTGAGTAGGAGGGGCGCGGATGCCCCAGTTCGTAGGTGTGAGAGACTGGCTTTCGATGGTTTCAGGCTAGGTAGGGGTAGGCCGAAGAAATATTGGAGGGAAGTGATTAGACGGGACATGGAGCAGTTACAGCTGACGGAGGACATGACCCTAGATAGGAAGGTGTGGAGGACGCGGATAAGAGTAGAAGGTTAGTGCCTGCGGGTGGGCCGTAGTCGGAAGCTAGGAGAGCTTTGGGGTGGGGGTATTGTGGGTGAGGGTGCCTTTGGTTTGTTAGTATTGGGTTCTACTGTGTGGGTGCCTTATTTTTATTGTTCCAACGTGTTTCATGCTTTATTATGAATTTACTTATTATTCTTTACTTATTATTCTTTGTCGTGAGCCGGGGGTCTATCGGAAACAGCCTTGCTACCTCTCCGGAGGTAGTGGTATGGACTGCGTACATTTTACCCTCCCCAGACCCCACTGTGTGGGAATACACTGGGTTTGTTGTTGCTGCTGTTGTTGTTGGACAAAGTACTGCTGCTGCATGTTACAGGAATTTAGCAAAAACTCCGCCATGCACAAAATAGTGATATGCAATGGTTGAATGGAGGAGAGTGCAGTGCAAGTCATTGATATAAGGGGGACTTTCAGTTCTTTATATATGTTTCTGGATTCTGGTGTTTGTTTTTTTGATTTTTGTCCTCCATGGCAAGAATGAGTTGATCACCAGTAGGTGCAGAATCTGTAGCTGATTTATGATATAATGACAAGCTTGGTCGAAGCACTTCTCTGCGTGAAAAAAAAAAAGAATCGTGTCAGCCTCACTCGGGCTGTCAAAACAGACAACTTTGAGTAACTGCGTTATGTTTGGGTGGCTTCTGCTTCCTCCTCAACCCCTTTCGTACAGGATGCCAAGTGGCATAAGGGTGACGAGAACATTAACTTTATGCATTTTGCTGGTGTTTCAGTTAGAGTACATATGTATTTTGAGAACTCTTAACATGATATTTAGTGGTTTCAACATAAGTATACTTGCTGGTTCCTTTTTTTTTTTTTCAAAATTGGTAACTATAGTACACGTGCTGGTTCTCACAGCAATGCAATTTGTCTTTGGCACGGGTAGATGCAATTTATTTGTTTTTTGCTTATAAGTTAATGACTTAATTTGGAAGAAGCCTAATGCAGATATTCTTGTTAATAGGCAGAATATGTGATGCCGTTGAAGTTGCTGGAAAGAATGTGATGTCTACATCAGGCACTGTGACGACGGAATTTGTTTCTCACAGGTGAAGTTTGGTTGTCTTTACATACCTGAAAAATTGCCAAAGAAAAATAAACCGTCTTAAGTGGGTAGAATAAGAGATGCTTCAACGAAAAACCTGTTTTCTCCTCACCTTTTTCCTACTTTAGCATTCTGACATATATGATTAAGTAAATGATTAGTTATCTTGGCTACATATACTTTTTTCTGATATTTTATTAGAATAGAAACCAAAACTAGACATTCATATGGTAGTCGACCTCCATCTTTCAATTGCCATACATCATCATTTGTTTTGTCACATTCTCTTTGCTCTTCATGATAGTATGTGCATGTGGGAAGGACTCAACTAAGTGTCAGTGGGGTAATAATCTGAGATGAAGACTTCTAATGGTTCAGATTTGAATTAAAAGTGAACTTGTTTTTTGTAGGTATGGAGAAGAAGCAGGTGCGGCAACCAGTGAAGGGCTTGATGCTGCAGGGCATGCTTTTGGGACTGCATGGGCTGTTTTTAAGATCAGAAAGGCACTGAACCCCAAAAGTGCCTTGAAGCCCACTGCCCTGGCTAAATCTGCTGCTAAATCTGCTGCTACGGCTGCTGCAACTGATAAGAAGGCTAAGAGTTCCAAGTAGTCATCAATTAGTGTGACCTTGTTTGACCTACCATTGCAGGTGCGTGAGAACCGTCTTTAGATATTTCAACTTCATTTATGTAATTTGTCATGATAAGAAATATATTTCTTATGTTGTTGATATACAACAACAACAACATACCCAGTAAAATCCCACAAGTATGTTGTTGATATATTTCTTATGTTGTTGATATACAACAACAACATACCCACTAAAATCCCACAAGTATATTTCTTATGTTGTTGATATACAACAACAACAACATACCCGGTAAAATCCCACAAGTATGTTGTTGATATGCTGTTCTAAATTAAATTGCCACCCAAATTCTCAATCTCTACTTTCTACCCTCTGTTTTTTATGCACTATCTGTTGTGTTTGGGTAACAGATAGTGGCAGGCATAGTTTTCATCTTGTCTGAGCAGTAGCTTCATCATTAGATTAAAGCACAATGTTAGTGGGTTGCAATTCATAATGGTTTTCTTCTAAGAGAGTCCTCAAACCTTGTTTCCCCTTATCCACAGTTCTGTTATTGTGGTTGTTAGTAAATCAGATTTATTGATGGTGATGATATCGTCAAAGCTGATGCTGTCATGTCGATTCAGCTGGAAAGAAAGGTACACATTAAATTGTTCTTATGGAGTGAGGTACGATTATTGGCAAGGATAGACTGGTAATATACATGGATTTATGAGGGCGAAGTTGGTACTAACAATAAATATAGATGGATTTACGAGGGCGAAGTTGGTACAAACAATAACATTAGTTGATTCCTTCACAGCTGCCTATTCTTTGGTGGCAGAGTTACCCGGTACTTGTGTTGGTGGGATTTGGGAGGTACCCAGCAAAAATAATTAACGTTAGGTTATTTATTCCCATTTGCCTACTCATTGTTGGCAGAAAAGTTGGCCCAAACAACACCGTTATCCCCCAAAAGAAAGATTTATGAGGGTTTTTGTGTGCATCATGACCCTTCTCCTTTTGGAGTTATTTGATTGAGTTGTCTATATTGACTACAAGTGATTAAAGTAAGTGCTACTATCAATGAGGAGTTATTTACTGGCAAATCATTGTAGAATCTAGATGTCCATGTTTAGGCTTCTGCATATCAGCTAACCTAACTCCCAATCCAGATCTTTTTGCATTGATTTCATTTGGTGCTATCAGGAAAGCTGTTCTCCAAATTTCGATGTGTTCTTATTTACTTCATGAGGTGTCTTTGCTTGACAGATAGGAAACTAATTTTCGAATTACATGCCAAAATGCAATTTGTTAAAATTTAATATATGAAAGACATCATTTTGGATTTTACATTGTCATGTTTGCTTTTCTGTGCATATTTTGACCCCAGATTTGTGGGAGGTATTGGAAGCAATTGCGCTATTTCCTTTATACTTGTGAAGTATGTTCTTGTGAGGAAAGCTCATCTTAGCTGTGGCTCTATCAGCAAATGGTGTCGTCCTGAAAAAGATTTAGTAAATTGTGAGTGGTGGAGACAGGCAGCTCTTAGCAATGGCCATTAGGCATCGCAAGAAAAATACTCAGAGATAACCGGCATTGGGCTCTGACATATTCATATTATTTTGGTGCATGTGTGTGTATATATATACAAGTGCGAGCACCAACCCACCTGATGTTTACTGTGAGGAGTTTAAGTTTCCATTCTTTTTCTCAATGTTGTATTTATGCGATACCAACTATTTAACATTAAGATTAATTATTTACTACGGTGAATTAAATTAATCACTTCACTTAGTTCCAGCAACAACAGTTTTCCTCAGTTTCGTTTAACAAGGCTTGATCTCCTCACTAACATTCTTGTTTGTGTGGTACAAGTACTTTATAAGACGCATGAAAAGCTGAGCAGTTTTGGGGGAGGGGTGATTACGGTAGGAGTAGGGACGGTATTTGAGTTGAATAAGAAGTATTAAGTTGAAATTGAAAAGGACTATAGAAGTGAAATTATGTTTGAACATGAATGACATGAATTATAGAAGTGAAACTGTCCTTAGTATTTGCTGCTATATTGGACCACTTTTGGTCCTCCCTCCAACTTCTGTCTATTTTAACATTGAGGCCAGGACAACGATAAATTTTCGTTCTCATGCCAAAGGCAAAATCCTTGCGACATCATTTATCTACAATGAATTGGTGTAGTATTTTGAAGATAGGAAGCCATTCACAAATGTTACTTTTCCCATGAAAACAATTAGGGGTCGTTTGGTAGAGTGTGTTAATCAAAATAATACATGCATTATTCTTATGTATTATTAATACTTCGTTTGGTACATTTTTTTGTCATTGTATAACTAATGCTTTGCATTAGTTATACACTATATTGTGTAAGCATTAGTTATACACTATATTGTGTATTGGACTATGCATTATTAATACCCACTCTTTTCCATGTATTAGTAATACAAAGCATTTTAATACATGCATTGGATTATTAAATGACAATTTTACCCCTCAAAATAACTAATTTCTTTTTCCCACCATTTCTCCACTTCTTCTTCTTAATCAAACATCTTCTTTTATTCCGATTTCTTTCTCTTTATTCCGATCAAATTCCATCAATTTCAATTTCAAGTCTTTTGGATATAGAGAATACGTGAAATTGGGTTTTCAAAGAAAAGTAAATTTAGAGAAGTAAAAATTAAATTTTCAAGATTGCATACCTTCCTCAGATTTTTTTTGTTTCAATGAAAATGAACAAATGAATTTATTGGATATTTGGGTATTTGGATACAACACAATGAAAATGATTTGATATTTCGGTATTTGGATACACCAGCTGGTGGTGGTTGCTTTCATTTTTTTTTTTTTTCATACCAAACAACCAGAGTTGTTTGGCAAGTATCAAGATGTGCTCCAGCCAGGGGGCCACTGTTTGCCTTGGTTCCTCGGGTACCAGTTAGCTGACAATCTTTTCCTCACGGTGCAGTAGCTTGATGTTTGCTGTGAGACAAAGACAAAGGTCTTCTTTTTATTCATGAAAAGGAATTACATTGAATTTCATATTCCTTTTCGTTTTTTTTTCTTTTAAATTTTATGTTTACAAAATTATCAATTTTACTGTAGAATTGAAATCTACAGTAGTGTATTTCAAACATATCGGTGTTCCTATGTATACACAGTAGTATAGAATTGTTGGTGCTCATATATAAAAAGGGTATTTCGGAAAATAAATATTATTTTATAAAAAATATGTAAATATATATTATTTTTAATACATCAAACCAGACACTTTATAAGAAATAATGTCTGCATAACTAATACCATCATTACTAATACTTGCATTAATAATACAAGCATTACCAATATACCTTATTCAGCTTTATTTTTATACACTCTACCAAATGACCCCTAAGAACATAGGTGCCTGTAAATAACTTTGGATTAACGTGGCAACCTTGCGTTTCTATTTTCTTTTTATATTTCCTCCCTTCCAATCCTCAAGAATGAATACCAAAAAATGATTAGACGAGAGCTCATTCACTATCCTTAATTTTTTTTGCATATAATTTAAGAAAAAATTGGCCCATGCAGGTCTCGAACCTGCGAGCACTGTATAAGAAATAATGTCTGCATAACTAATACCAGCATTATTAATATACCTTATTCAGCATTATTCTTATACACTCTACCAAACGACCCCTTAGAACATAGGTGCCTGTAAATAGCTTTGGATTAACGTGGCAACCTTGCGTTTGGCCCATGCAGGTCTAGAACCAACTGAGCTAATGGGCCTTGATGCTAAGTTGGATCCAACTATTTTGATAACAAACAATATAATTTTCTTTACAGGACCTTTTTAAGAGTATTTTCAGAAGGGACTGATGGAAAAGAAAACTGAATTTCATTGACAATTAAAAGTTAAAACATATACAATTAGGTTTCGACTATGGGGAGACTTTGTTAAAGAGAACTTTTAAGTCTATTTTTTATTAAATGGATCATAAGTTTTTTTTATTTAGGGAGATGATCTATTTTATGAATAATTATTTTTTTTGTGCCTGGTATCTTGTGTCTTGAGCCGGGGGTCTATCGGAAACAACCTTTCTACTTCTTTAGAGGTAGAGGTATGGACTGCGTACATCTTACCCCCCCCAGACCCCACCAGGTGGGAATACACTGGGTTTGTTGTTGTTGTTGTTGTTGTTAAATTTTTATACAAGTTTTAATAATTACAAACTAATCCACAAAGGGACAAGCCAGCAACTGAATTAAAAGGGAAAATAAATCTCCCACCAAAAAATCTTTCGCGGGAGTTTCTTCGAAATTTATGACCATATGCGAAGCTGACGCATCTCTCCTAACAGACAGATTATGTATCAATCCGACAGATGATAGATTTATGGGCGATTATACGAAAGAAAATATGAGATACATTCATTTTTTTCAAAAATAAAGCAACAACATAATATATTAAAGAGTATGTTGGGACTTATAAACAAAAATATCAAGAATTCATGACCATACGCAAAGACGACGCATCTCTCCTAACAGACAGATTACAAATATATCCGACAGAGCATAGATTTGTGGGCAATTTATGAAAGGAAATATGAGATACATTTACTTTTACCAAAACTAAAGCAATTATATGATATATTAAAGAGTAGCTTGAACTTATAAGCAAGAAAATAGAGAATTCAGGACCATATGAAAAGACGACGCATCTCTCCTAGAAAATTCAGGACCATATGAAAAGATGACGCATCTCTCCTAACAGACAGATTATATATCTATCCGACAGATTATAGACTTGTGTATGATTATACGAAAGAAAATATGAGGTACATTCACTTTTTCCAAAACTAAAGCAACAATATGATATATTAAAGAGTATTTTGAACTTATAAGTAAGAAAATAAAAAAATCATGATCATATGCAAAGTCGACGCATCTCTCCCAATAGATAGATTATAAATCTATCTGACAGAGCATAGACTTATGGGCGATTATACGAAAGAAAATATGAGGTACATTTACTTTTACCAAAAATAAAGCAATTATATGATATATTAAAGAATATCTTGGACTTATAAGCAAGAAAATCGAGAATTCAACCATATGCGAAGCCGATGTATCTCACCTAATAGACAAATTATGTATCTATCCGATAGATTATAGATTTGTGGTGATTATACAAAAGAAAATATGACTTACATTTATTTTTAGGTCCCATACTTTTTAATATATTATTATGGTCCATTTTTTTTTTAATTTTTAAATTATAAAAAGACAAGGGGGTCATTTTGCAAATTGAGAACTCAACGAGGCTTCTCAGCCAAAATTTCCCAAGACTATGCTGTATTAACCTTAACGAACTCTTAACCCCACAAAGTCATATAACCGGTATAAATCTTCACAAAAAAGAGGACATTGATTCTCGTCTTGGGGAGCGTACGAAACCAATAAGGGATTAGTATTGAATTTCAATATAGTGGCAACATAGCATCAAGTTCTTTGTGTTAATCATTCCAACTAACAGACGAAGTTTCTTGATGAAACTTAGGAACATAACATTCTTCTGATATAGTTCTCCTTCCAAATACTGCTTAACTGATCAGATGTAATTACACTAGAAGCATTGTATCCTCCCCATCTCTTGAGTGGGCGATCTCATAATTTTTTGATTCTTCTTGAAATTGATATTGAGCAGACAATTTCGCAGTTTCTTAATTTTGTATTAGGACATAATAATCAAGATTTTGGGCAACAAAATTATCCCTGGAATGAGATGGATTATAACTCTCCATAATGCGACATACAAGGAAGTCGTCGTGTTGAATTTGACGTCTTGTTATTGCTGTTGTTGGGTTCAAGTTAAAAGTGTGAATGAAAAATGGAGGAAATTAAGTGGAGGAAAAAATGAGATAACACTTAAAAAAGGAAAGTGTACTAAAAAATAAGAAAAGTCTACTAATTTTTCCACATTGGTGGGAGAATGAAACTTTCATGTGTTTATATTAAGAAATTCAAACTCACATGGTAAGTGAGGCAAGAACCAAGAGGTACCTCGTGCCATTGTTGTCTCTCGGTTCATCTTTGGCTTCGAATTTGACAAATGACCGATCGATGAGATTAATCGTTTTGGACAAAATTTATTTGGAACTTGGGAAGAAATTAATTTCAAAAAATCCAATGAAATCGTAAATAATTTTTTCTCCATGAACGTGCATGCATGCAGTGCAGAAATGACTGCAAAAACACAAAATGCTTTCTTGAAAGGGATGCAACCCTTCGAGGAAATAACACACTATTTAAAAAAAGGGATGACTGTTCGGATAATTGTGATTGTTCAGAAAAAGATACAATATTTTGAATGAATAGACATGACTCTTCCAAAGGATACACTTTTCCGGATGAATCATTGCCACTTTTTGGAAGGGACACGTTATGGCTATATAAACCTGCATTTTTTCACAGGTTTAGAATGAAAATAAAAATTTCTGCATAAGAAAAAACATTCTCTTGCTTCTAAAAAAATCCGTGTGATTATCTTCCGTTGAGTGAGTTCGAAAAAAATCATAACATTTGAGGTACCACTACTTTATGGTTTTGAATTCATTTTATCTTGGGAGAAATATTCCGTAACCTCGGGTACTTGAGGGGAATTATTTTCTTAAGGACACTTCGTGAATTGGAAGAGCTTGGCTTATTCTATTTCATCTTTTTTTCTTAATAAAATAACACACTTATTTGATAGTTCATATAGAACTTGTGTTTAAGGTGTTTGGAAAACTTCATAAGTGTTCTTAAAAAGTATTGAACTTGTGTTGAAGTTTAGTGAACTAACATACAAATTTTATGTACCCGAAACAATAATCTTAAGGAAATAAACCCGCAATCTATATTATTTGATTTCTGGAGATTAAAACTTTATGATTTCTACTCTTTTTGAACTTAACAAGTAATTTGAAGACATAAAAACTTCATCACAAGTTAAAGGTCATTCGGTTAACGATTAAAAGTCAAAAAAACTTCATCGTTAAACTAGAAAAAAGGGGTGTTTAAAGTTTCTACAACTTTATGAATAGTATTTCGATATACTTAAGTAGACTGTCTTTTGTGCCAGGAAAATAACTACTGACAGTCATGTGAATGATGCTGAAAAAAGTGTGGCAGCAACTAATGTTGTCACAATGAGTTATATGAGTGCCCCACAGGCAATGACACCAGCGAAAAAACTAAAAAATTCATGGGTGTTGATTTTAAAATGTGGCAACAAAAGATGTTCTTCTACCTTACAACATTTTGTCTTCTGAGGAAGCTCCAGAGTTGCCCGAGTGGACTTTGGACTAGGAGTGATTTGTCATTATGGAGGCGTGGAAACATTCTGATTTCCTATGCAGGAATTACATTCTAAGTGGCCTCCAAGATGACCTATACAATGTATATAGTGTAATAAAGACATTGGGGTGCGTTAGAAAGAAAATACAAGGCTGAGGATACTGGAACCAAGAAGTTCTTTATTACAAGATTCCTTGAGTATAAAATAATTGACAACAAGTCTATTGTATCTCAAGTAAAGAAACTGCAAGTTATCATCCACGATCTCCTTGCGGAAGGTATAAGTTTGGTAACTGCCTTAGTTGAACATGTTAAAAATGTTCTTAATGTTCACATAAACTTTAATGTGGGTTTGGTTGTGAACAAGGCGTTTCAATTCGCGACAATAATAGAAAAGTTGTCACCTATGTGAAAGGACTTCAAGAACTACTTAAAACATAAACGAAAGGAGATGACAGTCGAAGATTTCATAGTGAGACTACATATTGAAGAAGACAACAAAGCTGTGGAAAGAAGGTCTAAAGGAAATTCTACAATGAGAGTAGCAAACATTGTAGAAAATGACTATAATAACTTGAAAAAGTGAAAGAAAGCTGAACAAGAAAGCAATCAACCTAAGAAGAAATTCAAGGGGAAATGCTTTAATTGTGGAAAGATCGGCCACAAGTCAACAGATTTTTGTGACCCAAAGAAAGACAAAAAGAAAATACCAAGAAAATATGGCTGAATCCAAGAAAGAAATGAACGATATGTGTGCCATGCTATCTGAATGCAACTTGGTGGGAAATCCTTAAGAATGGTGGATGGATTCCGGTGCCACCCACCACATTTGTAAAAATAAAGAGTTGTTTGCTGCATTTGATCCAGATCAAGACGAAGAGAAGATCTATATGGAAAAATCCGCAACTACAAAAGTTGAAGGAACAAGAAAGGTCTGCCTGAAAATGGCATCAGGTAAAGTGTTGACTTTGAACAATGTCCTGTATTTACCAAAGTTACGGAAGAACTTGATTTTTGTATCACTTCTTGATAAAAATGGATTCAAATGTGTATTTATTTCTGAAAAAATTATACTTGGTAAAGGAGAAGTGTATGTAGAAAAAGGCTACCTCACTGAGGGTCTATTCAAAATGAATATAATGAATATTGAAATTAATAAAAGTTTTATTTCTTCTTACTTACTTGAGTCTAATGATTTGTGGCATGAACGATTAGGACATGTCAATTACAAAACATTGTAAAAACTGATTAACCTAAAAGTTTTACTGATTAACCTAAAAGTTTTGTCAAACTTTGATTGTAATAAATCAAAATGTCAAACGTGTGTAGAATCAAAGTATGTTAAGCATCCGTATAAGTTTGTTGAAGGAAATTCCAATCCCTTATACTTAATCCATACTGACATTTGTGATATGAAGTTAACACCATCTCGTGGTGGAAAAAGTATTTTATAACTTTTATTGACTATTGCACTAGATACTGTTATGTCTATTTTCTAAACAGTAAGGATGAAGAAATAGATGCATTTAGGAAATATAAAACAAAAGTTGAAAATCAGTTAGAGAAAAAGATCAAAACGATAAGAAGTAATAGGGTTGAAGAATATAAATCTCCTTTTGCAGAAATATGTGTAGAGAATGTAATTGTCCATCAAACTACATCCCCGTATTCACCTCAATCTAATGGAATTATGGAAAGGAAAAACCAAACATTAAAGGAAATGATGAATGCCTTACTAATAAGTTCAAGTTTACCGCAAAACTTATGGGGGGAAGCAATACTTATAGATAACCGTATACTTAATAGAGTGCCCCATAGTAAGACACAATCAATTCTATATTAAAAATGGAAAGAAAGGAAATCCAACTTGAAATATTTTAAAGTATGGGGTTGTCTAGCAAAAGTTCAAGTTCCTATGTTTAAAAGGATGAAGAATGGACCTAAGACAGTAGACTGTGTATTCATAGGATATGCTAAAAGTAGTAAAGCATGTCGGTTTTTGATTCATAAATCCGAACATCCAAATATCACTAAAAATACAAAAATTGAATCAGATAATATTGAATTCTTTGAACACATTTATCCGTATAAAACTAGACATGAACCATCTAGTGGAGGGTCTAAACAACCTAGAGGTGAACCAAGTGAGGATGTACATAATGATGACAATCCAAGATGTAGTACACATCAAAAAACATCAACTTTGTTTGGATCAATTTTTGTAAAATTTCTCTTAGAAAATGAGTCTCAAATATTTAAAAAATCAATGTTATCTTCAGACTCATCCTTTTGGAAAGAGGCAGTCAATAGTGAGATTGATTTAATATTAAGCAACTATATGTGGGAGTTGGTGGATCTTCCTCTAGGAAATAAACCTTTAGGTTCTAAATGGATCTTTAAAAGAAAAATGAACGCGGATGGTACTATTGACAAATACAAGGCAAGCCTTATAGTAAAAGGCATTAAATAAAAGGAAGGCCTTGATTACTTTGATACATACTCGCCTGTAATGAGGATAATGTTAATTCAGATGTTAATTGCCTTGGCGGCAGTATATGGTCTTAAAATCTATCAAATGGATGTGAAAAAAGCATTCCTAAGTGGAGAATTAGAGGAAGAAATTTACATGGAACAACCTGAGGGTATTGTAGTTCCAGGTAAACAAAAGAAGGTGTGTAAACTTGTTAAGTCACTATATGGACTAAAACAAGCACCTAAACAGTGACATGCGAAGTTTGAACAAACCATGTTGGCAAACGGGTTTAAGATAAATAAATGTGATAAATGTGTCTACATTAAAGACATTCCGAATCACAAGATCATTGTTTGTTTGTATGTGGATGATATGTTGATCATCAGTAGAGTCATTTCTGACATAAATGTTATAAAACGAATGCTTGAGAGAAAGTTTGATATGAAATACCTTTGAGTTGCGAATGTGATCTTAGGAATAAGAATCCATAGAACTTCACAAGGGTTGGATTGTCACAGTCTCATTATATCGAGAAGGTACTTGATAAATTCAAGTATTTAGAATTCGGTATTGCCAAGACTTCATTGGATGTGAGCTTCACACTTCAAAAGAATAAAGGTGAAAGTGACTCACAATTGGAATACGGAAGAGTGTTGGGATGTTTAATATATACAATGAATTGTACACGACCAGACATAGCATCTGCTATTAGTAAGTTGAGTCGATACACAAGTATTCCTAATAAAACTCATTGGATGGCAATGAAAAGAGTTTTAGGGTATCTTAAATACACTCAAGACTATACTTTGCATTATAATAAATATCCCGTAGTAATTGAAAGATATAGTGATGCAAATTGGATCACCAGATCAAATAAAGTAGAATCCACAAGTGGATATATATTTATTATAAATGGAGGAGCAGTCTCTTGGATTGTCCAAACAGACATGTATTGCTTGCTCTACAATGAAATCAAAATTTATCGCTTTTGTAACACCCCGTATTCAAGTACATGTACTGGCGTATTCAAGTACGTGTATTGATCTTATTTATATGGAATTAATTTTTTTTATTTTTTTTATACCGGAATTTGCCCGTCGATGGTTCCATGCGAAGGTTATTGAATAAGCTTGCCAACGATATAAAGATTTCCAAAAATGGATAGGTTTCAGATATAATCGAGCACGTTCGAAACTATAAAACGGTGGTCGGGATATTTGGGAATAGTAAATGTGCAGGAAAATTTCCTGCACACAAACTACTGAGGCCAGCCGAACTTTTGGGTCAACTTCAAATGATCATAACTCCTTTAATATAATGAACTGGGAGAGCTGCGACCTATAAAAAGAAAGATCTTTGAGTCTTATTTCCAATGCAATTGGTTTCATCCAAATCCAACGTCTGAGTAAGGAGTTATACTCATTTTACTTCAGCCTATCAAAACAGATTTTTAGGGTCAAGTTTTCAAACGACCATAACTCCTTGTACAGGATGAAATGGGTGGCCTACTTTATATGAAATTAAAGACCTTTGAGTTATATTTCCAACGATACCAATTTCATCCAAATCCGATATCGGAGCAAAGAGTTATGGTCGATCTACTTTAGCTTATCAAAACAGTCCACCAAAGGACAGATTTGACATTATTTAAGTTTTAAAGGAATTTTGGTCATTCCCTATTATATTATGGATGGGAATATGTGTATATATACATGTATATGAGTTCAAAAACTCATTTTCATCATCAATCATTGAGAAAGAACAAACCCTAGCCAAATTTGACCTTTAAATTACTTTTGATTCAACCGTAGAAATTCCAAAGTAATCCGATAACTGCGTTTGTCATCTCGAGAGCTTTGAACGACACCTATTATTTGTGCAAACAGGATTGCATAATCAAGAAGTGAATTCTAAGGTATGAATATTGTTTGCCTTTGTTCTCTTCCATATGTATATGTGAGATAGAGGATTATATGTATTGGTTGTTATTGAAAGGTGATGAAAATAGGGTTATGGACTATTTTGCATGGTTTGGTTGTATTGAATTGTGGAAGGTGGATATGGTAATTGAGTTATGGAAGGTGGATATGGTGATATACTGTTGAATTGATGATTATTTATGTCTATGGCTCAATTTGGTTTAATGGATTGGTTGGAAGGATAAATGAATCCAAACTTGATATTGGAGGATGTTGTATGAATATGCATGGCATGTGAATGTAATTGGAGTATAAGAGGGTTAAAGTGACACCCTTTATGGTGTAATTAGGGCTTACTAGTTAATCACTAGTTTGGTGAATTCAAATAATTGAATTGTGACATTTGGTCGCTAATACTAGATTGCTATATATATTTATTGTAGATAAGTAATACGAAAAGAAGAGAAGTCCATTTGGGACTAGTATTGAAGGTTGACAGTCAGGTATGTAAAGCATACTCTATACCATATCTTTGGCATGAAAGTGAACAATTGTTCTATTAAGAAAGTTTCCAAAGTTATTCAGTAACATGTGATCCATAATGGTTTTGTATGATGTCCTACGTTACCAATGAACTTATTTCCACCCTACAAGATGTCAAGACATTCTAATACTTACTTATTTTTCAAATCTTACATGTTTATTACACTAATGAATGTCAGAAGGTATTCGGTTACTCAAACAAGATCCATGTGCTATTAGTGACTCCAAAACGTTTCATTGATATACCAATAAGTTCCTACTTCATTGTTATGGCTTTGATGACTCCAACACACTTCATTGATGTGCCAATGAGTTCTTACTTCATTGTTATTGCATTAATGGTCTATTTATATGTCTCTTATTGATGTATCATTGTTTCAAAGTATCAAAAATGCAGTGGAAACCAAAATCACAATCTTAAAGATTAATTAAACTAAGTGATGAAAGTTCTCTCTTATCGGGTGGTATCCCAGGGGCATAAGCCTATCATGGGTCGATCCCTATTTATGTGTTTATGGGTGGTATCCCAGGGGCATAAGCCTATCATGGGTCGATCCCAGTTGATATGTACTGGAGGCAGCCTAATGGTCACAGTACAGTAATGATTACAAAAATGATAAGAACGAAGGTAAAGTGATTGAATAAATACAATGTACAGGTTGTCACAAGTTCTAGTAAGTGTGGTCCACTCCTATTACGATTTATTCACTTGTTTCTGATTTCTATTGAGCTCCTATATCATATGTGATTATCTACAGCTTTACATACTCAGTACATATTTCATACTGACGTCCCCCACGGGGGACCTGCATTTCATGCTGCAGGCATAGGTACCTCAGCTCATACAACGCACAAGTAGGAGCCAGGATATCCAGCTGCTTTTGGTAAGCTTCGGTTTGCTTCGAGGCTTTTCGTGTCATATCTAGTCACTTTTGGTATTATATAGAAGTTAGTTATATGGCGGGGTATGTTCGGACCTTAGTTAAACTCTGTGTATTGTTTAGAGGCTTTGTAGACCTAATGTACAGTCAAGGTGGTGTTTTGTTAATAGACGTGATGGATTCAACGGCCAAGTATTGTATATACATATATATGTGTGCTCGAGCTTATACAGGTGATTATTTTCTTTTATATGCGACATGATGCTGACCGAATTTCGGGTTGTCATAGAGGTATGCATGGAAAGTATAAGGTTATAAACTGGTTCTCCCGGGCCTCCTCGGTTATGGGTGCCAGTCCGCCCCAATAGGATTTGAGGCATGACAGCTTTAGATATAGCCGGTGAAGAGGCAAAATGACTCCAAAATTTCTTACAAGATATTTCTTATTGGCCCAAACCAGTGGCACCAGTATCTATAGATTGTGATAGCCAAAGGCGATAGGTAGGGCAGAGAGCATGATATATGGAGATAAATCTCATCATATAAGATGAAGATATAATACCATTAGAGAACTTCTCTCTAGTGGAATTTTCACTGTTGACTATGTGAAGTCAAAGAATAATATGTCGGATCCACTTACAAAAGGCTTATCTAGAGAGGGAGTTGAGAGAACATCCAAGGGAATGGGTTTACAACCTAGGATAAGTCATCACAATGGTAACTCTACCTAGCAGACTGGAGATTCCAAGATCTAGGTTTAATAAGATCAAACAAAATTGTGTCTGACAGGTTTAACATTATCAATATACCTAACCCGTTCTCATGATATAGACAATGTTTAGTAAACAAGGATAAGACTTATGGTGTGAAGTCTTTTAATAATTATCTAAATTTGGAAAATTTGACCAAATAGTTTAATCATATGATTGAACGTTTAGAAGTCACCTATGTGAGGGCGAAGTGGAAGCCGCTTTAAGGAGAATGTTAGTAAAGGCCTATTCTCTAAGCTCTCATAAGACCGAGACATGTTCATGGTTGAAACATATAAAACTGTAAGAACCATAAATAGTGAAAGATCGGTTATGTGACATGTATTATCTAGGTGTACATTAAAGCTTGATTATTCAAAGATATCAAATCTACCAATTGACCGAGTGCATCCGATGCATGTTCACTATGGAGAGTTTAAAGGAAAACCCACTTATCCAGATGCAATCAATCTTTGCTTGATGATCACATACTTATTCATAAGGTTTTACAAAGAATACCCATTCCTCATTCATGTGGAGAATTATTGGGTTCAAGTGAAAAGTGTGAATTGAAAATGGAGGTAATTAAGTAGAGGGAAAATGAGATAACACTTAAAAAAGGAAAGTGTACTAAAAAATAAGAAAAGTCTACTAATTCTCCCACATTGGTAGGAGAATGAAACTTTCATTTGTTTATATTAAGAAACACAAATTCCACATGGTAAATGAGGCAAGAACCAAAAGGTGCCTAGCGTCGCCGTCGTTGCTCGCTCGACTCAGCTTTGGATTTGGATTTTTCAAATGATCAATCGATGAGATTAATCTTTTTGGATAAAATTTATTTGAAACTTGGGAAGAAATCAATTTTGAAAAATCCAATGAAATCATAAATAATTTTTCCTCCATGAACGTGCATATATGCAGTGTAGAAATGACTGCAGAAACACAAAATGCTTTCTTAGAAGGGACGCAATCCTTTGAGAAAATGACATACAGTTTCAAAACAAGGGATGACTGTTTGCATAGTTGTGACTGTTTAGAAAAGACACAATATTTCGAATGAACAAATATGACTCTTCCAAAAGATGCACCTTTATGGATTAACCATTACCACCTTTCGAAAGGGGCACTTTATGACTATATAAACCTGTATTTTTTTCACAGGTTTAGAATGAAAAAAAAAATTTGCATAAGAAAAAATATTCTCTTGCTTCCACAAAAAATTCGTGTGATGATCTCCCGTCAAGTGAGTTCAAAGACAACCAGAACATTTGAGGTACCACTACTTCTGGTTGTGAAGCCATTTTATCCTGCGAGGAAAATTCCGCAACCTCGGGTACTTGAGGGGAATTATTTCCTTAAGGATACTTCGTGAATTCAAAGGACTTGGCTTATTTTGTTTCATCTTTTTTTTTTCTTAATAAAATAACACACTTCTTTGATAGTTCTTATATAACTTGTGTTGAAGGCGTTGAAAAACTTCATAAGTGTTCTTGAAAAGTCTTGAACTTGTGTTGAAGTTTAATGAACTAACATACAAATTTTATGTACCCGAAACAACAATAAATTTCTTTATCAAAATGGAAGGAATTCTTGAACCCAATAACTGAGTTTTTCCTGTCATAAATTGGTTTACTATTATTGAGTCCTTTTTAAGAGCCATCACAACCATCAATTTTCCTGTTTGATATTCTTACCATTGCCTGGTTATTTTTCACCAGAGTAAAGACATAGTTTACAGTAGTGGTGATGGTGCCGAATAATTGAGAAAGCTTATTATTGGCATACAAGTCAACAATTCAAATTAGCGGGATTGAATAGAAACACCATAAACAAACTTGAAAGATACATCATCAGTTGTTCATCATCAAAGTTGTTCCCCATATTTTATCACAAACAAAACAAAGAAAGACTGAGAAGAAGACTGCTTGCTATGTACTACATATATAGAAAGAGTGCGTATAAAATAAGAAACTTCCAAGTTTCTGAGTTCTTGTATGTTTAGGATTGAAAAAAAATAATATTAATTTGAATTGGTAATTGCATTCACCTTCATTTAATTCATATAGAATATTCTAAATTAAAACTCAATTCAAATGCCATTATTGAAAAAAATAACGCAACAAAAATTCAAAAACATTAAAATAATAAATTTCTTTGATTTGAACTTTTTTCTGGGGTAGAAAGGGTCATTCAAAAGCACAGTAAAATGACATAGTATTTTAGAATCAGTAGTTCTAAGTCTAATTATTCTTTCAAAAAAAGTTCCCGTGATGTCTGCCCAGACTGCTTCCTTTGCACACATGGGAGGAACTTCAAAAAGCGTCATACGTCAAAGTTGCAAATCCTTGCCCCTTATTTTACTAATGCATCTGCTACTTTATTTTGTTCTCTATAGCAGTGGGCTACCTCAGGGTTCCATAGCCTTCTTATCCTTGATATATAGTAAACAATTAAAGTATCATAGTGGAGATTCCCGTTAGTAAGCATAGAAATGATTTCCAAGGAGTCTGTATTAATTTCCATGGGGAGAAAGTTGCTTTGTTCAACTTTTTGAGTCCTTCATTGAGTGATAGAAACTCTATCATGTTGTTGGGGGATTTATGAAAACATTTACAGAAGCCTAGAACCCATCCCCAGCGCTATTTCTAATGACTCCACCAATTCCTCCTTTACTAGGGTTACCCAAGCATGATCCATCCGTATTGAGCTTGAAACCATTATTATTAGCGGGGGTCCATCTTATGTTAATGGTTTCCAGATTAGGGATGCAAGAGTCTTTCCTAGTAAAGTGCTTATATTCTACAGCTTGAGAGTAATCCTGGTGGAAATTAGGAGAGATCTTTTTGTTGTTGTAAGTATTGTTGTTCCTGGAATTCTAGATAATCCAGAGGTAGAAAAGAAGGATGTTGTTCTATCCAAGGAGGTGATATTAGGTAGTAGAACTAAAGAAGTTCCAGATTTAGTGCTAGTTAGAGGGGATGAGGTTGTTGTTAGGGGATTTGGGAGCCATGGAGTGGGGTTTACCAGCTAGAGCCTTTCCCAGAAGGAAAGAAGAACAGGAAATTCAAAGAAGACATGAGTGCTGTCTTCTAAGTGATGGACATAGATATCCCAGTTAGTATTTGGCCTGATTCCCCTCTTTGAGAGGGTAAGGTTAGTGGGGAGTCTATCATGTTGTCCCAACAATAGAAATATTTTGACCTTGGGGGAGATTTTAGCCTTCCAAATCCAATTGAAGGGAGAAGTATGGATGATGAAGGTTTTATTAGCAAAAAAGCTGTAGGTTCCCTTGCTGAAGAACAGGCCATTCCCAGTAATGCTCTAGATACATTCATCTTTGATGGCCTTGAAATTGGGAAAGAAGGTGTTGGTGATGGTTTGGATAATCTCTTCTGGGATGATCATTGGGAGTTTTGTGAAGTCCCATGTGCCATTTTTCTAGACTTTAGAGAGAGTAGTTTCCAGGAAATATTGAGGTAGAGGACCCTGGATGATATTGGCAAGGGGTTCATAATGGGGAACCTATCTATCCTTACAGAAGTTGATATTTTCTCTATTATGTATGGACCAGAAGGAGGCTGATCGGCAAATATCCTAGCCTATGTGGATATTCTTCCAAGTTCTAAAAATATTAGGTTTGCAAGCCATACCTTGAGGGCTATACTTATTTTTAAGGATTTGAGCCCAGATGGAATTAGGATGCTTATGAAGTCTCCAAGTTAGGCTGGTAGGCATGGTGATGTTCCTTAAGGAGGCTAAGTAAAGACCCAGAGCCCCATTGCACTTGGGGGCAGTTAAGGTCTGCCAGCTCAAGAGGCAATTATTTTTTTCTGGGGTGGATCCCTAGACAAAGTTCCTCTAAACTTTGTCAATCATCTTATGTATTTTTAAAGAAATCAAAATGTATTGCATGATATGGGTGGGGATGCTGACTAGGGAAGATTTAGTGAGAGTAGTTCTGCCAGCTATATTGAGGAACTTGGTTTTCCAACCAGCAAGTTTAGTTTATAAGTTATCAATAATGAATTTGTAATTTCTATTGGAAGTTTTTTTGTGGAAAATAGGGAAACCCAAGTACTTGACAAAATTTTCCTTGTCTAAATGCCAAGAAAAGTGGCCAGTTTGTTCTTGTTATCTTGCAAGCAATAATTGGAGAAGATGACTTTGGACTTTTGTAGGTTTATTTTCTGTATAGAGTGATAGGTGAAGCTTTTAAGAGTATTTCTGATGGTCTCACAGTTACTCTAATTAAAAGCAGCAAGGAGAGTCAGATCATCAACAAAGAGGAGGTGGGAGAATTTGGGGCCTTTTTTGCTAATGGCTATGGGGGTCCAAGAGAGGATATCTAATTCATGGTTGATTATCCTGGAAAGAATCTCCATGCACATGATGAAGATCTATGGTGAAATAGGGTCTCCTTGTCTAATACCCCTGATGGGGTTAAAGAAGGGGGTTTTCTCACTATTTATCAGAATGAAGATGAAAGAAATAGAGATACAGAACATGATGAAAGTGGCTAGCTTTAGGGGGATGTTGAAGAAGTGGAGGGTTTGTCTTATGAAGGACTATTCTAGCCTGTCAAAGGCTTTTTCCAGGTCTATCTTTAGAATCATATTAGCAGATTTACCCTTCATTTTCCTGAAGTGATTATAACCTCTTGGACAATGATAATATTTTTTTAGGTCCTCACGTTGAGGAGAAGGCTAGATTGAGTAGCGTTGATGAGCTTGATGAGGAGGGGTTTTAGACTATTGACAATAATTTTGGTCACAATCTTGTACTAAGTAATGCATAATTCAATAGGTCTAAAGTTCCTCAAATTTATAGTATTGCTATATTTAGGAATGAGGCAAAGGTAAGTGGTATTGACTCTAGAAACCATGGTAGAGGAGTTGAAAGTGTCAATACATAATTTGGTGGTAGCAGGTCCCATGATGTGCTAGTACTTCTGATATATTATGGGACAGATACCATCAAGTCTAGGGGCCTTGCAGGGCTAAAAGGAAAAGACAACTTTTTTGATTTCAAATTGAGTAGGAGTGCTATCTAAGAGGGAATGATCCCCATATCTAATAGAGTCATAGGAGGAGGGATTGTTTTGGCATCTAATAGGAAAGGAGGACTTTTCTGAGTTAAAGAACTTGTGTAAAAGGTAAGGATGGTGGACTTAATGCCCTCCAAAGTGTGATACTAGTTACCATTATTATCCTGGAGACTTCTAATTCTATTTCTCCCCCTTCTATTGAGAGTAGAAGTGTGGAAGAACTTACTGTTAGAATCTCCTTTAGTGAGCCAGTTAATCCTGGATTTTATTTTCTAGAATTCTTGTTTATCTCTGAGGATGTTATTGAAGTCAGTGAGAAGAGTGGATTCAAGAGAGTGGAGGAAGGAGCTGTAGGGGTAGTGGGGGAAGGGGGTTTGAATGCCAACCAATCTAACAATGATTTTATTTTTTCTTTTGGAAGATATTGCCAAAAACTTCTTTGTTCCAAGTTTTTTTGCAACATCTTTAAAGTAACTGAGGGCCTAAACATGGGGCATAGTGGAACTGAAGGATTCCTTCACTAAATCAATGAAATTAGGGTGACAGCACCACATGGATTCTATTCTAAAGGATTTTAGGGAGGGGGGGGGAGTTGATGTGAGGATCAAAATTGAGGAGGAGAGGGCAGTGGTCAGAGTGGGTTCTCGGAAGGTGACGGACAGAGGCATCTGGGAACATACTTATCTATGAGAATTTGGATAGACATCCGTCTAGCTTTTCTAGGATAAGTGTTTGCATGTTTCTTTACCTCTTGTTATTCTAAGTGAATTTGCTACCCTTGAACCCAAGGTCAACTAAGTCACAGGAGTTAATGCATTTCCAGAAACAAGAGGATCTGTTGTTAATTATGCAATTCCCTCCAAAATTTTCAGAGGCCTTGAGGACTTCATTGAAGTCTCCTCCAATGATCCAAGAGTTATGGGTGACATCTTTTATATTATAAGAAAAATCAGAGAGGTTTGACCATAAAATTTTCCTATTGTCAAAGTTATTGCTAGCATAAATAATGCTAAGAAACCAAAGGGGAAAAGATTTATTTACCTTGACAGAGATGTGAATCACTTGGGGAAGGATGACAATGTCATTGATACCAAGAATGTTATTGTCCCTCATGATCACAATACCCCCAAAGCTACCCACATTAGGGAATTGAAGTTGGCTACTGAACCCAAGTTCACCAGTAAAGGCTCTGTGATCACTCATTCTGGTCTCCAACAAAGCTAAGAGTGAATACCTATACATCTGAATCATGGCTTTGAAGTGTCTCCTGAATTCAGGGTTATTGGCTCTCCTAGCATTCCATATGATGCAGTTTTCATTATTATTGAGACTTGGTTGGGTGGGTCCATCATTACTGCCTTCCATTTCCATTAGGATGGTGAGTCTTGGTGGGGATAGGGATATTTTCTTTTCTTTGAAGTTGGTGTTGCTTTTGACTTATAGAATATTTCCTTCCCCGGTAGTAGTACTTCTAAGCCGAATTTGTTGAGTTCTATTGGGAAGAGGACCAGAAGCATTTCGCTGATAAGGTCCTCGAAGGAGTGTGTTAGAGGCCTTTCTAGAGTGACTACGTTTGCCTTTGGTAATTTGAGGAAAGTGAGTATATTCTATATCTCCATATTTTTTTCCTTTAAGGATTGAATGTTCTTTTTCCTTTTATCTATTTCCTGAAATAGAGTGGCTAGAGGTGGCTCCCTCAGAGTCTTCATAAAGGGAGAGGGGTGAGACAGAAAAGGGATTGATAGGGTTGTCATAGGGAGAGGGGGGACCCTATAACTTTGAGAAAAAATTGGTCCCATCTCAAGCATTCCAGGGATCTTTGGAGGCAGGAACGAGAGACATTGACTCATGGAGTGTAACTCTATGTTGATCAGTTCTGCGGTCAGGTTCCCCTGGCTTCTTGTGTTATGATCTTTAACATTGTGGAAATCCATACAGTCTGACCATATGTTTCAAGTCCATGGTTTAGAGCCTCTATTACTAGTTGTGCAAGGTAGCAGGTGTCCTGTATTATAATCAAGGTTTGCTTGCCTTCCACTGTGAGTCTGAATGAAATTGTTGCTTGAGATAGGCACATCTCTAGCTACGAGGTTGAATGGTAATTTAAGGAGTGGTATTGAGTTGAAGACCAAGTTGTCTTGAGGAGGGTTTATCATTATTACATTTTAAGTTGGAGTTAGCAGGAAAGTGACTAGGAGGGGAAGAAGTTTTGACTTTAAAGAAAGGGTTATTAACAGTAGGGAAAAGAGATGGAGGGGGTATTTTAAGTTTCCCTTATCATTACCATTGAGTTTGGTAATTAATGCAGAGATTTTGAAAGTGACAGTTTTTTCACTGTTGTTTTTGTACGTCGACAGAGTTAAGGGAAAAAGATGAGACGTTTGTGTGCTAGAGTAGAAAGTTGAGTGATTTGGTTATTTACTTTCCACATCAGCAATAGAGGTGGTATTGGCATTACTTTTTAAGTATGCCTTGATATCAGGTATAGGAGACATTTAGTAATAATGTCGAGGATCTTAGCTGGGGGATTTGTTTGGGTATTTTGGGTTGGGCTATTAGTTAGCCCCTTCAATTTAGGCTCTTGAATACCTGTGGGAGGTCTTAAGGGCCCAGGTTGCCCCAAGGTTGTTCTTGAGGGCCTTTTTCTTGGGTAATTATTGGGCCTCTCTGATATGGTAGTCTTAGAAGTTGGATTAGGATCAATGAGGTTAGGGGTAGATGAGTTGGTCTTGCCCGACCCACCTTTGGGGCATTTCACAGGATGGTGGGTTAGTTTGTAACCCTGGCCGCCGCTGGTCTCAAATTTGGCCGATGTCGGCATGGAGTACTGAAAGTTTCTAGTTATGAGAAACTTACCTGAATTCACATCGAATAGCTTTACCTTGACGTTTTGAGCAGTACCTGTATTACCTTATTTGGGGGCATTACCATTGGGTTTTCTTTTCCTGGCAAAGGGGACAGTCCTCTATTCTTCTACCGGAGCTTTGATTCCTCAGAGGAGGTAGAGGGTTAGGTAGTTAGTTTTGGCTTTAAATGGGGGCAATTTACCATCATGTGCCCTAGCCGTCCGCAGCTTTTACATTGAAAGACTTCCCCTTAGTAAAGGATAGGTTGTTGGTGATTGCTAATGCTGGTTGAATTCTGTAAAAGGGTGTCTAGAGGAACTTGAATATAGATACGAGCGTATCTGCCTCGAAGAGTGGCACTTATGACCGCATCGATCTTGAGCAGTTCCCAATCTCCCCTACTTTTTCTAAGATTTTTCTATTGTAGAACTTTGTTGGCAGCTGGGGTAGTCTGATCCAGATTGCCGTAGCTTGGATTTGTGATTCTCTTGGAATGAAGTATGAGTCCCAAAGTCTCACTGAGAGGAAAGAACAGACGACGATCCAAGGACCAACTTGTGTCACTTTTTTTTGGGATATGACATCGTTGAATTTTACTGTGTAGTAATCCAACCCTAGATCGATTAGAGAAAAGATATCTTTGAGTTTCCATAGATATGTGAGTTTAGTACGTAGGTATTGATGATTGAATTTCTTTCCTACAACTTTGATAATGATGGAGTGTTGCCAAACGTATATAATCTTAGTTTGTCATCGTGGGAGAGCGTAATATTTCCATCTTCTTCAGTATTCAAGGCATCAGAGTATTCCTCAAGTGATTCATTGAGTTAGAAATTTGTCGAGATGGTAGACTTGCCCTTAAGGATTTCGTAATATGATTCTCTCTAGGGCGGGTTTACTGCCATTTGATTATCCAGGCCGTTAGGTGGTCCAGGTGGGATCGAATTCGAGAGACTACTTGAGTTTCGGTGAAGGGTCATCACACCATTGGAAGAATTGATATGGGGTGGTGAATTTTAGAGAGAAGTAGGGGTGTGAAAAAACCGAACCGACCAATAAAAATGTTATTGGTTTATTGTTATTGGGTTATTTGGTTAATGATTTTTTAATGGTTTTATAGAAAAATTATTTGGTTATTGGTCTGGTTTGATTTTTTCTTATTGGTCTATTGGATAAACCGATGACCCAATAAGAATATAGTAAATTACTATATACACACACACACATTTCTGTTAATTTCTCCTAACTAACATTTGGTTCAAACTTGAGGATTCTTGTAAATTAAAACAAATCATGTAGGATTTTCGTTGTAACTTAGATTCAGTTTCTTTTCATGTTAGTTACTATTTTTTCTATTTTACGAGTATTTTCTTAACAGTTAAATCAAAAACCGAATCATGAAGGACTAAAAATCGATAAATAAAAAACCGGTAAAAAATATTATATTGGTTTGGTTATTGGTTTAGCATTTTTAGAAATCGAAAATCGATAAACCAAACTGATAATACATAAAATCAAATCGAACTGACCAATGCACATCTCTAGAGAGAAGTGGGTCTTTCTCCCTCCTTATGGTATTTGTTAATTGTTACTTTAGGTGATTGATTTGAACTTTCAAATTTAAAATATTAATTATATTTCATAACACTCATAAAGTATCTTAAGTAACAATCAATATATATATATATATATATATATATATATATATATATATATATATATATATATATATTATAGATATGCCTATCTGATACCTCTATTTGGCCAAAGATTCTATTTATCTTTTTTTTCTTTCTTTTTTTGAAGTTTTTCTTTCATTTTTTTAATTATTTTATTTTTAAAATCATTTTCATAACTCACATCTCTTTATGTTCATAGTAAATTACATTCTTAATTAATATTAATAAAGTTCATAACTCTAAAACCTTTTATATTCATAGCCTTCAATTATTTAATTTTGCATTAAAAAATCTAATGACAATTGTTTCTTTAAATAGTCTGAAACAATGACAATTGTTTCTTGAAAAAGTCCAATGACAATTATTTCTTACAAGGTATGTGAATTCTGAAAGTCCCTCCTCTAAGCTTTATTTATTTTTTTAGAGTAGATTTCTTTTTGCTATGCATAGTCTATTAATAAACTTCGTACATTTTTATAATTTTTGTAAAGAGTTATGTATTACTTTATTTGAACAATTATCTTTATGTTATGTGCCTATTAATTAATTTTTTGCAATCTTGTATTTCTCTTTATCTTAATCTGATTAAATTTTTTTACTGTAGATGAAAAGAAGATTACTATCATGACAGTTTTTTTTGTCCTCATCGCACTGTGGGTTTGAGACATAGCATATGGTAACAAAAAAAAGTCTCACCAGCCAAGATATAGTTCAAAGTGCAATATTTTTGATATTTTTGATTTATTAAATTTCATATCCAACTGCTTTTATCACTTTTCGTTAACAATTTAGTTGTCCTTTTTTTTTTTTCGTTTCATGCAACACCTAATTTTTTTTGACACTTTTAAGGCTCGATTGACATACAAATGAAGTAGGATATTGAGATTACAAGAATCTAACTATTACTATTTAAAATTCTTTTGAGAGAAATTATATTTATATGTATGATAGTTCTTATTTCCTCTTCAATTCACAATATAATATTTTCAAAAGTTTATATTAATTTAGTTAACTATTTTTTTTTTTATTTTTTTCCGTTGGTGATGTCAACTTATTATGTGCGTGTCTAGACCAGAGTGTTTATTTTCTAAAGTAAAAACAAAGGAAGGAGGCAAATGTATACGTGTGCTACTTAAGAAAGTATCTATGAATCCTTCCTCAATCATGTACATCAATTTTAGTAAATCTTTTGATAAAATATGAGGATGTAACATTGGTTTATAATTTTTAAATGACATTTTAATTCATAAAAAAGTTGTTTATTGATTCGTTAAATTGTAGTTTTTGATTTTTCACATTTTATAGTTTAAAGAAATAATGAAAAGGATAAAATAAGATAAAAAATATGAGATTCATATAATTAGATTTCCGTTATATATATAAATAATAAACAAGTTTAAAACTTACTAAAACTAGGCATGAAAATAAATTAAAATTTATGAAATTTTTTCTTTTTCTCTACTTTCTTTTAAGAAAAATGAAATTATTGTTTCACTTATAGAATATATTATATAGAAATCAAACTTTTAGAAGACTGAAAATACACGATTGATGAAAATTCACATAAAAATATATTTATATACTTAAGAGTGTATATATTCAATTGCATAAATTCTACTTTTAAATATTAGTAATGTCCATAACTCTTAAGCCTTTCATATTCATAACCCTCAATTAGTTAATGTTCAAGAAGACCGTTTTTTTTTTATTTTTCAAACTCTAAATATTTTGTTAATTGTTTTTATCTTCCTTTATAATTAATGTAATTGATCCGTATTAAGTAAAATTTATATCTATATATAATTAAAAAAATTAAATTTCTACTCTTAATAATATCATTAACTTCATGAATTTTAAATTTTCATATTCAAAACCTTCAATTATTTAATTATAAAATTTAAGATAACTTATGATGTTCCTCCATTTTTATCTATATAAAGTCATAATATTTTGTTTCATGAGACCCATACTCAAGAATATCCTTTTCGTTTTATATCTGAAATAGTGTTCCTTATATTATTATTTATAGTATTAAATTCAAGCTTATTAAGAAGACATTTGAAGGTTGATTGTTCGTCAAAGAGGCTATCGGACAAGAGCTTAAAAAATTTGTACATTAATTTTTTATTTTTTTTGCGTGTATTTTCTTATGGTTAACGTAAAAAAAATTAGGTGTGTGTGTGTGTCAGTGTTCATGAGTATGTTCTCTATATGTAACTTTTATAATATGAACTTTCATGATTTTTTTATTATTGTAGATTTTATAGACCTTTGAAAGGTTGATCGTTTGTCAAAAAGGCTATCGAACAATAGCTTAAAAAACTATACACTAATTTTGAATTTCTTTTTCCGTCCAGTTTCTTATGGTTAACGTAAAAGCAATAGGTATGCGTGTGTGCGAGTGTTCATGGCTATGTTCTCTATATGTGTAACTTCTATAATATGAACTTTCATGATTTTTTTATTATTGTAAATTTTATAGGCTTTTGAAGGTTGATCGTTTGTCAAAGAGGCTATCGAACAAGAGCTTAAAAAATTATACACTAATTTTGTATTTCTTTTTACATCTGTTATCTCATAATTAACGTGAAAAAATAGGTGTATGTGTGTGAGTGTTCATGTGTATGTTCTTTATATGTAACTTCTATAATATGAACTTTCATGATTTTTTTATGATGCGAATTGTAATATGCACATTAAGGTAGTTGTAATACGGAGTTAATCAGTATATAGTGTTGACCACTTAAAGAGATTTATGCTATTGAAATTGTTTTATATATATAATGAGAAAGAAATTATCTTACCATCTTAGTGCATTTATAAGCACACATAAGTACATTATTTCAAATTAAAATCTCAACTTCATTCAACACGCAATAGAAATGAAATAAAATTGTTGTTAGAGTTATTGATAAAAAATATATTATCCATCATTTAATAAATGTTAAATTGTTAATTTTTTTTTTTTTTATGGAACAAAACATTCTTCATAATATAATTATAATAAGTTATAATATTACGATTAGATAATAAATCTAAAGTGAATATAAAATTGATCAAATAAAATAATTAATTTTTTAACACCGCGCGAAGCTCGGTTAATTTCCCTAGTGTATATGAAAAAATTAATTACATCAAATTAATAAAAGAATGTATAATATAAACAATGATTATTAAATGAACATCTTACTGACTCAATTAAGATTAATGGATAAAATTTAATTTTAAAGTGCTATTTACATGACAAAGCGTCAACAGAGTTGAGTCAAACCGACACGAGCTTTAAAAGAGCCGAGCGCATTATGAAGAGTGGCAACTTATAGTCGACAACGCTCAGATAAAAAGTAGCAATTGAAGGAATGAAGAGCATACTATTTGTGGTCCATGTCATTCTAGTGCAACAAGCAGGAAAGCTTAAGCAAAGGCTGCAAGCACTACTAATTACAATCAGGCAGTGAGAATAACATGGTGATAACATTGAATAATCTCCAGATGATTGGCAACAGATACCAAGTCGAATAGTGAAGGTACGCACAAGCTAACCTGCATAGCACTAGTATAAAAGAGTGGGTTTGCCGCATGCATTTCAGGCAGCGACAGATTTCAACAATGTGTGGACACATCCATTTGAGTTGGTATATAATAATCAAGCTAAAATTACTGATGACGTGCACAATATGTACAATGATTTTACCTTGAGAGACAGTGAAAATAGAGTAGAATGGCTTCGTCGTCGTCCGGGCAGTCACACTAGAAGGAAGAGTTAGTTTTGGCTTGATGTGTATATCTGATGAGCTAGAATTCATTGAAAACTTGGTAATGCAGATTTCTGAAGAGTGGATATCACAGGTAAAACGTTTATAGCACAGTATGGTTGATGAAAGTGGTGACTGCCCTTTGATTAAATTTTATGCAACATAAGCTACAACGGAGGATGAAAAGAAACAGTGGCATCAGAGTACTTATCCTTCAAATTAAGGAGGACTAGACAATTTGCCAACCAATCAGGTCAATAGCTTCCCAACTTTGAGAGATAAGAAAATATCCCTAGATTGTAATATTGTTGAAGATATCCAAAGCTGAAATATTCCCTGAAACTACTACTTATAGTAGACAGAAATTTCCATTATTTAACTCACAAATACTAAAATATACATATACATAAAAGGTCTATTGGTATTCAAGGAAACCTATGTGAGACTTCAGTTTAGTGATCACAACTTCACTATGGTCACTTGAACACATGGTTCAAATCTTGTCTTACCACTTAGTCACGGGCCAAAATTTAATCAAAGAAATCCAATTCGATTTTAAGCCTTATACCCCTTCTCGAACTTCCCAAGGTCAATCGAAAACATTCTATCTCTAAACTAGTGCTAAGGTCTATGTATGGGATTACATTGGATATGTTGTTGTATTCATTGTAGAATTCTATTAGCTTGTAGGTGTAGCTTGAATTCCAGGGTTATAATTGGTGAAATAAACTACCCCAGAAATTCGATGGATGGAATTAGCAAAACAGAAGATACGAATAGAATAATGCAAAGGAATAAATATAATATACATATTGAACAGCGAGAACTTACCTCTGAGGAAACTGCTGCAGTAAAGATTCTACCTACTTTTCTTTTTTTTTTTTTTGGTGAAAATTCTACCTACTTTTCGTTGCACTAAACAAAACTGGGTTTTAAGAAATATTTTCTTTAATAATCAAAACAGAGTAATTTTCTTTTCAAGTATAAAACATTTTAAAGACATATTTTCATAAAAAATTAATTCGAAACCAGATTCAGAAGCTACAAAGTAAAGGACTGGTGTAGCAGAAAACAGAAATGCATTGACAAGTAAAAGTAAAAAACATATACAGTTCCTCGAAGAAAATTGTAAGACTTAATTGACGAAAAAAAGTTAAAAATAATAAAAACATATACAATTCCGCAAAGAAAATTGTAAGAAAAACCTGTACAATTCCGCAATGAAAATTGTAAGACTTACTTGTATCAACCTTCACAAATTCTTAACCGCACAAGGCCATATGAACGATATAGAAATTTTTGCAGAAAAGAGGACATTGATTCTTGGGGTTGGAGAACGTACGGAACCAATATGTGATTAAGTATTGAACTCCAGTACAGTGGCAACATAGGCATCAAGTTTTTCGTGATAACGAGCAATATCATCATTTGGACTAATAGTAGTAGTTTCTTGATGAACCATAGGAACATAGTATTCTTCTTCACCAGAGATCATCAGTTGTAATTGGGTTGCATTACTAACTTGGATGATGTAGCACTCCTTCCCAGCATTGTATCATCCCAATTCTTGATTATAGGTAACAAAATTATCCCCCGCATGAGATAAATTGGAACTCCTCGTAATGCTATATACAACGATGTCCTTGTATCGAATTTGACGACGTGCTAACGCCACTAGAGATCTTTCAGCAAAGCTGTATTCTTTCATATTCCAGACAGGAATTCCTTAATTAATTTTCTCGGTTGGGTAAATTAATTAAGGGTTATAAAAATATTTCAAAACAAAAAAAGAGTGACACAAAGTTTTAAATATTGAGTAAAGGTAATAATTTTAAGATTAGTGTTAATGAATTTATTTTAAAACCCTTAAGTTTTATTATTTACACAAAGATTCCTACACCATATTTATTTATATAAAAATCTCTACACCATCACCACTCCTCCTCCTCCACACCCTTTTTGTTGTCGCCGCCGCCACCTCCTTTTCC
Organism: Capsicum baccatum var. pendulum; assembly: GCA_030864225.1. Classification (NCBI taxonomy): domain Eukaryota; kingdom Viridiplantae; phylum Streptophyta; class Magnoliopsida; order Solanales; family Solanaceae; genus Capsicum; species Capsicum baccatum. The sequence continues at coordinate 73,629,977 of CM061551.1, forward strand.
TCCACTATCACTATCACTACCATTGTCACCCCTTTCAAATTCACCATTATTTCCTTCCTCTACATAACTATCGCCTATTTTTCTTCTTTCTCCTCTACCACCGTCGCTATCAACACCACAACAAATGTCATCTTCTCATTCGACGTCACCATCAACACCACCACCTCCATTTTTACCATAAATATCAATTTTTTGTGGGCTCCTCATCCAATCCGATTTTTTTTTCAGAAATTAAGTATTGAAGTTACTGCAGCAACTATCGAAGTTGCTTCAGCAATAGTCGAAGTTGCTGCAGCAACTTCGATAGTTGTTGCTGCAACTTCGATAATTGTTGTAGCACAACAACTAATAGCAGTTATTGCAACAATTACCGTAGTTGCTGAAGCAACTCTCGTAGTTGCTGAATTTGCTGCATTATTTCTTCATTCATTTTAAAAGAAATCAAAAATTTTCTTTTTAAAGTTTACAATTTTTTAAAAAAACAGTCCATGAAAATTAAAAAAAGAAAGAAGAACGAAATGAAAAGAGAAAGAAAAAGAAGAAGAGAAGATGGAACAAGAGGAAAATCTAGAGAGAGAAAAATAAGAAAAGAAGAAGAAAAAGATGGGAAAAAGTAATTTGGAGAGAGAAAGAAAAAAAAAGATTGAAAGATAAGAAAAGGGGAAAATTTGAAATTTGGATTTGGAAGATTTTTAAAAAATTACACTTTACACCCCAATTAATTTAATCATAGTTTAAGTAAAACTTTGACCTTAGCTGGTCAAAGTTGTCACCATTTTTAATTTAAACAATCTTTTGTCACCTCCTACCTATTTTCTCAGTTTTCTTGAACCCAATGACTAGTTTTTTCTTGTCGTAAACTGGTTTATACTGTCAAGTCCTTTCCAAGAGCCACCGCCGCTAAGAATTCTCCTATTGATATTCTTATGATTCCCTGTTTTTTTCTTCTTTAACCCAGTGAAAACATAGTTTATAGTAGTGCTCGTGGTGTCAAATAATTGAGAAGGCTTTTTATTGCCATACAAGTCAACAATTCGAAATTGATGGCATGAACAGAAATACCACAAACAAACTTGAGAAGATAGGTCATCAATTATTGATCATTAAAATTATTGTTCCCCATATTTTATTCAAAAATAAAAAGAAACAAAGGATATTGTAGAAAAGAAAGAAGATGAGAGGGAGAGTAAGAGTGAGGATATTGTAGAATTAGAAGAACAGTGTTTGATAGTATTATATAGGTAGAGAGAATTGGTAATTTAATGTTGCGTGCAAATCAAGAAATTGCAACTTTATAAGTTTTTGTGGGTTAGAATTGGTAATTTTGGGGCTAATCAAGGGCGAGTAAAGGCAGGGTGAGTTTTTGTTGATTTATGTAGTGCTACATCTTTGGAAAATTAAATTCATGACAAATTTGTTTGAAAAATATGAGCATTATTAGTTTAAATTGGTAACTACAGTCTATACTCAACTTGATTTGGTAAAAAACTTACTCATGTCTAGCTTTACTTTGCAATATATAATAAGAATTACTCTCTCTGTTATATTTTACTTGGTGTTGACTTGACACTCTCTTTAGAAAAATATTTAATAGGACTTATTTTATTAAATTAGCCTTACTAATTATGATTTGACAATATATTGGACTATTAAATTGAAAGAACATGATAAAATCATCTTGATTTGATAAGTTGGACAAATGATTTGGACGAATATGATAAACTTCTTTTAATTTGATAAATTGGATAAGTAAATTGAAACATTTATTTTTAGTAAGAGGGCCAAGTAAAACGAAACAGAGCGAGCACTATATATTTTCACCGGACTTAGTTTCAGCAACACCAATTCACCTCACTCATAGTATCGTTTAACAAGACTTCATCTCCTCATTGCTACCATTCTAGTTTATGTAGTACAAGTACTTTTTAAGACCCAAGAAAAACTGCAACTGTTTTGGGGAAGGGGTGACTACGGTAGGTCTAAGGACAATATTTGAAGTTGATGTTAGGGTTGTCCTGATTTTCTTACCAAATTTGAGTTTTAATTTTCTATTGAAGAAAAATAAAAATAATACCTTAATTACCTTTACTTTTCCTGAAAAGAAAATATAAAACTTTTCCACATTTAGCAAACCTCTTTCTTGGAGGAAATATTTTGAAAATCTATAAGTAAAAGACCCCTATTCTCTTACCATAACACAATAGCATCCACAAAGTAGTATTTAAAAAGTCTTTGTTTAGGGGGATATTTATCCCAATGGGTGTTAGATTTTTCAATTTTATTTTTAATATGTAGGCCGTCTGGACAAACCATATCAATATTATGCCTTTTAGTATTATGTTTTTCTTTGTCGTCTGATTTATCTTATTATGGTTTGCAAACTAAAAGCTTACTCATGATGCTCTCTCGATTTCAAACCCAACAACTGGTATCAGAGCTTATGGTTTAAAGGTCCAATGGTGTGGTGAGACGAGATTAAACGGTTCAAAGCGATTTCAAAATCAAGATGTAACCAGTTTGGCAATAATGATGTTTTTGTCCAACTACATGTGGAGAAGATATTTAATCATATTTTCAACAATCGTATGTTATATATTTAAAAATAAAGCTCACTTTTAATCGTACAAAGGGCTCATATATTTTTAACCCGAAAGGACTTATATATTTTTAACCCAAAAGCTCCATTTTTAAAATGCCAAGCAGCAGTGATGAAGACTATGTGAAGAAGACGGATCAAGTGAAGAAAATCAAGCCAAAAAGGGGAGATTTGTTAGGATTTTTGCCCTGATTTTCTTATCAAAATTGATTTTTAATTTTCTATTGAAAGAAAATAAAAGTAATGCCATAATTACTTTTACTTTTCCTGAATGAAAAAGATAACTTTTTCATATTTGACAAACCTCTTTCTTGGAGGAAAGGTTTTGAAATAAGTAGAAGACCCCTCTTCTCATATCATAACACAATAACATCCACAATGTAGTTTTTAAAAAGTCTTTGTTTAGGGGGAGATTTCTCTCAATAGGTTTTAGGTTTTTCAATTTTATTTTTAATATGTAGGCCGTTTGGCCAATCCATATCAATAATATGTCTTTTAGTATTATGTTTTTCTTTGTTTTCTGATTTATCGTCTTATGTTTTGCAAACTAAAGCCTACACATGACGCCCTCTCAATTTTGAACCCACCAGTTGAAGTTAAAAAGAATTATAAAGATGAACTGTGTTTAAACATGAATTATAGAAGTGAAAATGTGTCCTTTCATATTTGCTATATTGAACCACTTTTGTTCCTCTCTCCAACCTCTCTAACTTTTAACATTAAGAGAAGGACAAACACACAAAATTCTCTTTTCCATGTCAAAGTCAAAATCCTTGCAATGTCATTGAAATAAGGAATTGATGTAGAATTTTGAAGATAGGAAGCGAATCACAAATTTCTTTTCTTGACATGAAAACAGAACATAGGTGCCGATAAATAAATTGGATTAATGTGGAAACTTTGAATTTCTATTTTATTTTTATATTTCCTCTCCTCCAACCTCGAAGAGCATACAACAACATCAACACACCCAGTATATTCTCATAAAGTGGAGCTTGGAGAGGGTAAAGACCACTGTTATCTTACATATGAGGTAGAGAGGTTGTTTTTGAAAGACCTCCACCTCAAGACAAAAATAATCTAGAGAAGGACATAATATAAGCACAAGAAACAATAGATAGAAATAAACATTAGATAGTACTACACTCGACCTATCCAAAACAACAAAGATCACCAAAACAACAAACCAAAGACCCTAAACCCTAAGAGCATGCATTCCAAAAATGAATAAAGAAGCTTATTCAGTATGCCTAAAACTTTGAACAAAAATAGACCAGGAACCTGCTGACTGCATGACCAAAAAATAAAAAAAAGGGAACCTGCGACCTTCATGTTATTAGCACGAGATCTAACCAACTGAGCTAGTGGACCTTGGTTCTGATTTGAAGCTAACCATTAAAATAAATTTACTCTCTCTTTGATCCAAACAATACAAATTTTCTTTACAAAGTTCAAAACCTTTTTAAGAAATATTATCGTAAAAAATTAATTTTAAATCACAAAGTAAAGGATTGATGTAAAGGAAACTGAAATGTATTGACAAATAAATTTAAAACATATACACTTTGGCAAAATAAATTTGTAAGACTTAATTGAATCCACCCTGACAAACTCTTAACCCCATAAAGTCATATGACCGATATAAAAATCTTCCCAAAAAAGAGGATATTGCTCCTCTTCTTGGGATTGGGGAACACACGAAACTAATAATGGAGTAGTATTGGATGCCAGTAAAGTTGCAGCATAGGCATCAAGTTCTCTATGGTAACGAGAAATACAATTATTCGGACTAACATATTGAACATAACATTCTTCTCCAGCAGAGTTCATCAGTGGCAATTAAGTTGCATTACTTACTTGGCTGATGTGGTACTCCTTCTGAAATACATTAGGTTTTGGCCCTTGGAAATTTCCTAAGTTTTGGACTAACTTCTTAGTAATGACTTACCATACGAGTCGTATAGTGTGGGTATAGATCAGGGTACCCTATTCGTTAGGATACCAGTGAAGGGTAGTTAGGTTTCTGTAGTGGTTACGGTTTGGAGGTATGGGTCATTAGGGATGGTGACGGTTCATCAGGTCGGTCCCTTAATCAAATTAGGAACTTAGTAACTTGACGTGGCTTTGAACGAGTGGCTCACTAAGATCTATGAGGATAGGTTACAGATGGTAAAGTTGAGTCATACATTGTCCAGTGTCAATCCCTTCGGATTCTGTCTTGGGTAGACTGGATCATATGAGTCGTATAGTCTGGGAACGAATGAGGATTGGGGAGTTGTATGGTGGACATTGTATGGGTGTCTAACTCACTGTCTTGGTGACTACTCATGGTACGAGTCATATGTTATGCTCATGAGTCACGGGTTTGACTCGTAACCACCTGTGGTAATCTTATAATTTTAAGTTGGGGGTATTCTGGATATTTTCCCTTTGTAACCCCCTTTTATACCATGACATAAATTACCCTTTGGCACTTTATTAACCTAATATTATCAATCAAACACTCTTAAAAATCTGTCTCAAGAAAAAGGCTAGGGTTTCTTCAAGATAATCAATTAAGGCTTTCAAGGGTGGTTTCTCTCCGTCTTCCTTGGTGTCTAAGGCATGTTGCTCCTTCCTCATTGTTATTTTACAAAGGGAATGCATTTTAATGTATGTTTTTCATGATATTGTTATGGTTTAAAATAATGGTTGAGTTTTTTGGATGTTCATGCTTGAACAATATTTCTAATAGTTTAATGATGTTTCTTTCATGCTTTTAATATGATTTTGACACTGTGTAATGCATGAAAATGGTAAATGGATTTAGGGGTACTTTCGATTCTCCAAAATTACTTGGTTATGGTTTTGAAACTTATGTGCCCTCAACCTGTTTTATAAAATGCTAATGAGAAGGATTTGGTCATATTGTTTGACTACTCTTGATATCTTTGCATTGCATAAATGGTAATGGAACCTAAATTATTCTGGTTGATTTTAAATGGTTTTGAAAGGCCTTGGTGGCCATGATTTTAGTTTAGTTTGAAACTTTGGAGTGAACGTGGTTTAATGGTCTTAAGTATAGCATAAAATGATAGACTTGTAAGCTCTAATTTTGGTATAATGATACCAACGATTAATGCCCAAATGAAAGACTCCTTGGCAAATGGTTGGAATATGCAAATTATTTTAATATGGGCTTAAAAAGTGTCGAGTAGCAAATTCATGGAAGGTGGGGGTCCCAGGCAGACCAACACTGGAAACTCATATTTGCCGATGTGATGGTGGTTTTGGTAACCGTGTGCATGATGTCACACTTTATATCTTGGGAGATGTACTAGTCATCTCAGGTTCTTTTCTCAGGCCGTGCGACTAACACACACTGTGGCCTTTTTAGCAGGGGGAGCTGAACCCATATAACCTATTGGTGGTTTAGGACGATTACGCTAATCATCTCAGGTTAAGATTTTAAATGCATGCTAAACTTGGTTCCCTGTCCCGGCATGATATATATGTATATGTGTGATTGCATATGGTTATTTGATTAGGCTTTGAATAATGGTATTATTTTATCTTTATCCTTGAGTACATGCTAGCATTCACTTCGCTAACCATCTTTGAGTGTTGTATCCCCACGCAATATAGAAACCGACCATACTACCATTCCTCCTACTCAGTAACTTAGATTCGGGGACATATTTGAGTCAGATTAAAGTGGTAAACTTTCATACTCTGGAAGACTCCATTTCATGGTATGGTCTTCTTTTTATTACTTTTGTTTCTTGGATTTTGGTTTTGGCTATAGTCGGGGGAATGTCCCTACCAGATGTTATTTGAATTTTGTTTGAGGCTTTGTCAGAAAACTATGGGCATGTGTGATGTTAGTATTGGTGTCAACCTTGGTATTGGTATTGACATTAGGGTTGGCACCGATTTGACATTTGGTTGAGGTTATTAGATTATGATTATAGACTTTGTTAAATGTCTTTGAAATATTATTATTTTTTATTATATGTTCAAAATTCATCCGACATAGGGTGTAGAGTGGTTATAGTTGGGTATTGGGGGTGGTCTTCGGTCTTGGTTGGATTTGAGATGGCTGACAAGACTAGGCCCTGGTTTGGTTTATGTCAGATTGGTATCAGAGCCCTAGGTTTATAGTCAATTAGGTGTCCAACAAAGCTGTGTCAAGTAGAGTCTCTTTAAGGGTGTGTAGTGCGCCACACTCATAAGAGAGAGGATACGAGGTATTTAGGAATATTTCTCTTTCTTGTGAGCTGTAGAGTCTTAAGGTTCTGAAATCTTCTCTAATTTCTGTTTGTTCTCTTTTCAGATCATACCTCCTAGATGATCTGAAGTTCACAGAAACTTCTCTTTACCACCTGAGGATATTATTGATGGGACCCATCCTACTTATGGGGTCCAGACCCGGTACAGTAGTCCAATTCCTAATTATCCTTCTGGAGTTCCATCGATTTTCTCTAGTCCTTCTCAAGCTCCTCCGTTTAACGTAACAAATGTTGAGTTTCGTTAATCTATTCATATGTTGGTGCAGTATGTAGTCTCTCAAGTCAAGCATGGTGCTTTTGTTACTCTATATTTTAAGGCCACAAGGGTTGGATAATTTATGAGGGTGAACCCTCCTGTGTCCACGGGTGTTAAGGTTGAAGAGGATCCTCAAACTTTATGTGTATGAGATTGAAAAGATCTTCCGTGTTATGCATGCTACTAACATTAAGGGTGTGGAGTTTTCTACCTATTAACCAAAAGATATAGCCTACCAATGGTATGAGGAATGAGAGCAGACTGCAGACCAAGGGTGACGATACTGTGTCAGCCTTATGGGATGACTTTTCTAGTGCTTTTTTGGGCTGATTCTTTCCTCAGGAGTTGAATAAAGCAAAGGAGAAAGAGTTTGTTAACCTGAAGTAAGCCAAGATATCAGTCAGGGAGTAGGCCTTGAAGTTTTACCAGTTATCTCGATATGCTTCGGAGTTGGTTTCTAGCATGAGGGCTAGAATGAGGAAGTTCACTTTCGGGTTGTCTTGAGACTTGATTTTAGAGAGTAAGGATACCTTGTTGAACAAGGACATGGATATTTCCGGGTTGGTTGTGTACATACAGCCGGTTGAGAAAGAGAAAAAAAACATGCTAAGATTGGGGAGAGAAAGAGCAAGAAGTTCAGATTTTATGAGTAGGGTGGTGGACAACATCAGAGTGGTAGGGATGGTGGGAAGTAGGCCAAGAATAAGTGGGGAAACTCTGGTTCTTACTTGACAGCTAGTGCTACCTACCCAAAGCCATCAAGCGATAAACGTTATCATAATGGCGATAATTATAGGGAGCAAGGTGCCTAATCTCAGGCTAGTGGGGCCTAGTTTGCTCCATCATATCCTCTCTATAAATTTTATGGTCGATTGTACTGAGTTTATTATGATGAAGGAAAGGACAAATGCTTCAACTATGGTCCGCCAGGGCACAAGATTAGGAACTGTCCTATTGGTAAGGTTGTTTCTGGGAAAAAAATGATTCATGTTGCCTCTTCTTCAGCTTTAGCACAAAAAAGTACACCATCTGGCTCCGGCACTGGTCGCAACCGTCTCTATGCTCTCACTACCGACCAGGAGTTTGAGGCATCTCCTGATATTATTACGGGTATGTTAAAACTCTTTTCCCATTATGTATACTATTTACTTAATTCAGGGTCCACTCTCTCTTAGGTGAACTCATTTGTGGCTGTACATTTTGACTTTGGTCCCGATTGTATTTCAGATCTGTTTTCTTTTTCTACCCCGGTGGGTGACTCTGTGGTTACTAAAAGAGTCTATAAAGGTTGTGTGGTATCTGTGGGTAGCTGGGAAACCTTGGTGGATTTGTTTGAATTAGACATGGTTGATTTTGATATCATATTGGGGATGGGTTGGTTGCATTCGTGCTATGCTTCTCTAGACTGTCGCACCGGTAAGGTCGCCTTTAAATTCCCTAATGAGCCATTTATTGAATGAAAGGGTGGTTACTGAGCTCCTAAGGGAAAATTCATATCATATCTTAGATCCCGGAGATTAATTTCTAAGGGATGTCTCTATCATCTTGTTTAAGTTAACAATTCTAAATCAGAGGGTCCTTCTCTTCATTCCATTTTGGTGGTGAATGAATTTCTCGAGGTCTTTTTTGACGACCTCCATGGTATTCCTACCGATATGGAGATTGATTTTGGGATGGATATTGTTCCAAATGCTCGTCCTATTTTTATTCCACTATATAGAATGGCTCCAGCTGAGTTGAAGGAGCTTAAGAAGCAATTAAAAGATCTCTTAGACAAGGGTTACATCCGTCCTAGTGTGTCCCCGTGGGGTGTACCAATTTTATTCGTGCATAAGAAGAATGGTTCCTTTTGGATGTGTATTGATTACCAGTATTTGAATAAGGTAATCGTAAAGAACAAGTACCTTCTTCCAAGGATAGCCGATTTGTTTGATTAGCTTCAGGGTGCTAAGTTTTTCTCTAAGATTGATTTTTAATTTGGGTATCATCAGTTAAAGATTAGGGAGGTGGATATCCCTAAGACTGCCTTCCATACCCGGTATGAGCATTTTGAGTTTCTGGTTATGTCTTTTGGGTTGACTAATGTTTCGACGACATTCATGGATTTGATGAATAGAGTCTTTTATCAATTTCTGGATTAGTTCATCATTGGGTTCATAGATGATATTTTGGTGTACTCTAAGAGTGAGGTGGATCTTGTCAATCATCTCCATAATATGTTGTAGACCCTGAAAGAGCAACGGTTGTATGCCAAATTTTTAAAATATAAATTTTGGCTGAACGTTGTTACTTTTTGGGGTCATGTCATTTCTAGTGAAAGGATAATGATGGATGCGCAGAAGGTTGCAGTGGTTAAGAAGTGGCCTAGACCCACAACTCCAACCGATATTCAGAGCTTCTTGGGTTTAGCCAGTTATTTCAGGAGGTTTGTGGAAAACTTCTTTTCTATAGATGCCCTGTTGATTAAGTTAACTCAAAATAAGGTAAAATTCTTATGGTCTGATGCCTGTGAAGGTAGTTTTGAGAAGCTGAAGGATAAGCTGACTTCGACTCCAGTCTTGACTTTGCCTGAAGGCACTGATAGATTTGTGGTCTATTGTGATGCGTCCTTTGTGGGTTTTATTTGCATCTTGATGTAGCATGGCAAGGTGATAGCTTATGCATCTAGAAAATTGAAGGTGCATGAGAAGAATTATCCGACCAATGACTTAGAATTATTGGTTGTGGTATTCGCATTAAAAATCTGGTGTCACTATCTATATAGTGTGCGTGTGTTTATCTTTTTCGATCATAAGAGCCTGCAGTATGTGTTTACATGGAAAGAGTTGGAGCTCAGTCAAATTAGATGGCTTGATCTGCTCAAGGATTACGACATGAGTCCTTACTACTATCCAGGTAAAGCTAACGTGGTTGTTGATTCTCTTAGTAGGTTATCCATGGAAAGTCTAGCTCATGTGGATGAAGGAAAACGGGCGTTGGTGAAAGATATTTACCATTTGGCTAACCTTGGAGTTCGTCTCTTAGATTCTAAGGATGGTGGTCTGGTTGTGCATGAGGAGGCACAACCATCTCTTGATCCTGAAGTAAACGAGAAGCAATGTAATGACCCTCATGATCATTAGTCTGTATTTTCATACAGAAATCAGTATCCAGAGATTTTCTATAACTGCCCTAAATTATTTATGATTTGCTGGGACTGATAGTTAAGCTTCTCAAGCAGTTCGTTTGATTAGTTTTAGTGATATCTAATATATTGTGAAATATTTAATTTAAATTGGCATTTGGTAGAAATACAATTTGTCATCTTTAAAATATTTTTTTAAAATATTTTTGATATTGATAAAATTTATTACTTTATGCTATAATTATATTACTTACAATTGCTCTTTATGGTCTTTTAATATTTCAAGCGGAGATACTAAATCTAGAAATATTAAAATATTATTATTATATAATAAAAATTTTATTAGAAATATTTTTCTATTAATTGTGATATATTCAAAATATTATAATTATTAAATCACAAACTTATGCAATATCTGAACATATATAACGGGGTAATTAAAAGTTAATTAGTGACACCTCCACTTCCACGTGGAAGTGAAGAGAGTGGCCTTTGTGCCTTAAAGTTCATTTGTGGCCAACATTTAAGTATGTAGTATGTGGCAGAAATTAAAGTGTCTCAACTCTTTATTTTTCCTCCATAATTTCTTATTTCTCTTTCCCAATATATTCCCACACCCCAAACTGGTTCGTGCTACTACTGATAATAATTATGTTATTCGTTCCTCTACTTCAAGTCCTGGTTTACCAGCTAGGGTTCTAGTATAGCTATCTATAGGCTTCGCAGAAAGATACTTTAGTTTTGGCGTCCAGGTAGGTTAGGCTTACCCTATCTTTAGATTGAGCTTATATACCGAACTTATGAACTTTTATGCTAGCTTTGGATAAGTGCTTTTAATCGCGTATTATTTGACATATATAACCTGCCTTCTTTATCCGGATTAGGACCCCATTTTAGTAAATTTTGGATTATTATCTTTTAATATAATATAGCATCTATTATTTTAGGATGTGAAATTAAATTACAAAACTTTAAATTTATCCCTTTTTAATTAAGATATGTGAATGGTTATTTAGACCTATTTATCTTCTGTTCAGGTTTAGTAAATACTTTATTCCTGTTATTAATTGTGAATTTTAGTACCACATTGACATTGTTATGGTATGGTATGGATTTTAGTATTACATTTGGGTATGGTTATTTTGCGTTTTGGTTTGAGTCCGGCATCATTATAATTGTGGTTTCTTTGAGTTATGGTTCGAATCCGGCATCTTATTATGGTGGTGGTTCCTTTGAGTTTCGGTTCGAGTTCGACATCTGATTATGATTGTGGTTCCTTTGAGTTCCAGTTTGAGTCCGATATCTGATTATGTGTACATTATATATGTGGCCTCTCGTTACTACCATTGATGCCGGTTCAAGTTCAGTGCACATCTGGATGAATACTACGATTTTTTGGGATCAGCTCAGTGATGTTCCGGTATCTTATGGAATAGTTAGCCTCATTTACTTATGAAAATTGTATGTTTTCGAGCAACCAAAGTGTTATTTAATAAAGTTTTTTAGTGCTTTTAGTGAAAGGAGATAACCACAGAAGAAAACTGAAAAAAGTAGCAGAAAAAAGAGTTTGACGGTCAAAATGGTGGACCGTCAGTCTTGCGACGGACCAACAGGTGGACCATCAAGACAAACCAGAACATGGCATCCTGAAGTACTTAGTGACGATCAACATGGTGGACCGTCAGTCTTGCGACGAACTACCAGTGTCATCGTCAATCCTTATATAGAAACCACCTCTCAGAAGGACTTAGTGACGATCAACATGGTGGATCGTCAATCATGCGACGGACCACCAGTGTCACTGTTAATCCTTATCCAGAAACTGCCTCTCAGAAGGACTTAGTGACGATCAAAATGGTGGACCGTCAATCTTACGACGGACCACCAGTGTCACCGTCAGGCCTTATCCAAAAGCTGCGATTTTGAAGAAATGAGTGATGGACCACATATGGACCATCAACTTGGATGCGGCTTTTCTGCTTTTGAATTTTAAACTCCTTTTTTTATCTGGGAACATATAAATACCAAATTCTAGGGTTAAGAGACTTACCTTTTATCTTTTACAAGTTGTATCTTCTATTGATATGCTCTGTAACCTAGTACTTGGAGGGATTGATAGGGATCTTGGAGAAATTTTATCATTGAATATTGTTTATTGAAGATTCTAGAACTGATTCTTGGGTTCTTTGTAAGTGAATTCTAAATCTATTTATGAATAATGCAAGAATTATTTCTCCTTCTTCTATGGAGTTTTGCGGCTAAGGTCCCATAACTAGGGTTATTGGATCCTTAATGTGAAAAGCATTTATGGGTTGTGAATCAAATTGAGTTCCACGACTGAGTGATATTGTATAAACCTTTTTTCAATTTAACGACTTTTCTTGGTTGCAAACTTGAAAAGTGAGCCCAAGAACATCACTTGTCTGAAAGGAAAGTGTTTGTTGGGAAAAGAAAGTATTTACATGAATTCTAAGGGCCCTAACCTTTAGAATAATAGAAAATGCCCTAACAAGAGTAGCTTACATGAGAAATTTGGTTGAAAGAACAATGCATCTCTTGAGTTCGAGAGAATTAGAGGATAATCTATCCACTTAGGTTGAGAAACTAAGGGATAAAGAATAGGTCTCAACCATTCTTGCAATTGAATTTGCTAAATGGAACTCATAAGTGATTCACAACCCGAATTGTGCTAGCATTTTGGTAACCATAGCCCTGGTTTGTTTAATCTCATAAAGTTACAAATTACAAAGAGAATCATTTGCTAAAATACTCTTGTTACAATTAATTATTTTATAAGTTAAAAACCAAAAAAAACCCTTATTCAAGAACCTCTGATCAACAGTCCATTTATGATTACAATACTTAGTGAGCACAGAATACCCTGTGGGATTCGACACCCAACCTAGTTGGGTTCTATATTTGATAGCAACCGCTTGCACTTTCTAACGAGAGTTGTAATTTGGGCGTATCAAATTTTGGCGCCGTTGCTGGGAAATACGGTTGTCAACTAAGTTTGTGATTGTTAATCAACCATTTGGTCAAAGATTCCTAAATTTTAGTTTTTATTTGTTGTTTTTGTTCCGTGCAGGTTAAATGTCTTGCATTCCAAGTATGCAAATATCGAGGGAATCTTTATTACCTATTAATCCTGAACCACATCTCATTGGTAGAATGGATGGCCAACGAGACCCAGTAAGGGTAGCTGCTTAGAAGGAGCAGGCTAGATTAGCTGCCTTAGCAGCCACTCAAGTAAACCAGCAGAATGCTAATAATGCTGGTCGGGAGGTAAACCCAGACGATGAAGACCTAGGCGATGATGATTTACTAAATCCAAGGCGTGCAGATAATGAAGTTGCACCAGTGAGCAGGAATGTCAACAGAAATCGCCAGGCTAGAATGAGACCCGAACACCGAGCTGTTTAGTTTGCTCTTGATGATGATGATTACGAGTTGGATGGGGCTGGTGCCATAGGGGCTATTATTCCTCTGCCCTTAGCATCCGAAGCCAAGTTTAATATTACGAGTACGATGATCTAGTTGTTGCATCTGAAGGGACTATTTGGTGGACTTGATGGTGATGATCTGAATATGCATTTGATCAACTTCATCTCAACATGCAAGTCGTTTGACAATCCGGGAGTTGGGCAAAATGCTATTCGGCTGCGATTATTCCCGTTGTCTCTTTCTAGAGAAGCAACATTATGGTTGAATGGGCTAACCCCTGACTCTATTACAAATTGGAGGCAATTGAAAGATACTTTCTTAGAAGGGTTCTTTCCGTCGTCCAAGAGGGCACAATTAAGAGATGAAATCAGTAATTTTAGGCAGCTTCCAACTGAAGCTCTTCATGAAACTTGGAAAAGGTTCAAAAAGAAGGTCACATAATGCCCGAATCATTAGATGACTAACATCCACCTGAAAGAGATATTATATAGGGCCTTGAGTTTGGTGACTAAGCCAGTGGTGGATAATGTTGTGGTTGGGTCATTCATGGACCTCACTTTTCTTGAGGCATCTGAGATGCTAGATCGTATGACAAAGCATATTAGATCTTGGCATACCAGGGATTCTGAGGTAGCAATCTCTACTGTATCTATTGGCATGACTGCAAAACAGAGGCATAGAAAGGAGGAACGTGACTAAGATATGGCTCACATGAAAACACACATGGACCTTCTTACTAAGTATTTATTATCAGGAAAGACAAAGAAGGTTAAAGTTGTTGCATCACAGGGAAGAGATGACTCTAACTCTGAGGAAAAAGCAAATTACTTGAATAATTAGGGGGGGTTTCGAGGCAGTGGCCAAGAAAACCAAGGTTGGAACTACTATGAAAAATTCGAATACAAGGACCGAGACCTTGAAAATTGGAAGAATAAGAATGACAGGAGTGGTTTGTGTGTTCCTCCTGGGAATTGTGAGGCTGCTGCATCTAACTCTGGGAAAATATCTATGGAGGAAATAATGGCTAATATGTTGAAGGGAGTAGAGGCAACCAACACGAGAGTAGCTGAGGTAAAAAATCATTTGTCTTCGATGAATTAATTGGTTGATTCGCATTCCACTTTAATAAAATAGTTGGAGCAGCAAATGAGTCAACTATCTGTGATATTTAATCAAAGGAAGGCTGGAACTCTACCAAGTGACACAGTGCAAAATCCAAGAAAGGATGGGTCGTGTATGGAAATCATCACCAGGAGTGGTAAGGTATTGGTAAACCCATCTGTGGGTAAGCCTATGGTTAATAGTGTAGCAGAGAGTGTTGATGAAGCAGATTGTGATTATCCCATAGAAGCTGAAAACACTGAAGATATTATTCATGATGTTACACCCAACTATCAGGAGTCTGATGAGTTTGAAGAAGAGAAAAATAAGAAAAAAGGAAGTGGTAGAGAAAACTCTCCCAAAACAACCACCCCCTTTTCCTCAGAGACTGAAAAAAAGGCTGATGACACAAAGTTCAGTAAATTCATGGCAATGTTAAAGCAGTTGACTATAAATGTGCCTTTAGTATAGGCACTGGAGCAAATGCCAAGGTATTCCAAATTCATGAAGGACCTCTTGATAAAAAAAAAGGGCAACAAGCTATGAACTGACAGATAATTTCCATCATTGCAGTGCGATTGACACAAGGTCCTTAGTACAGAAGAAGGCAGATCTGGGAGCTTTCACTATTCCTTGCACGGTTGGGTCTTTGGACTTTTCTAAAGCTTTATGTGATCTGAGGGATAGTATTAATCTGATGCCGCTAGCCATTTATAAAAAGTTGGGTTTGGGGGATCCTACACCAACCAATATATGGCTTATGATGGCAGATAGGTCGGTAAAACGACCTATTAGTATTATGTATGATGTATTGGTGAAGGTGGCTACCTTCATTTTCCCTATAGATTTTGTCATTTTGGATTGCGATATGGACTTTGAGGTGCCCATAATCTTGGGTCAACCTTTCCTCGCAACCGAAAGTATGTTAATTGATTTACGGGCAATTGAGCTCTTATTTTGGATGAATGATGAAGTGGTACATTTCGATGTATCAATAAAGCAACATAAAGAAATGAGTGTGTTCTCCATAGTTGATGTATATTATGAGGACGAGCAGGAAGTATCTATAGAAGAACAGCTTGTTGTTGAGCCATTAGCTACTGTGCTTATGAATTTTGATCGTGAGGATATTGAGGAGTATGAAGAAACTGTCTGTGCTTTGAAAGAAATGGGGTCGTACTCTTATGCCCCTACGAATCTTGATCTTGACCGTAAGAATCGACCTTCACCACTGGCAAAGCCATCCATTGAAGATCCACCGGTGTTAGAATTTAAAGAGTTAACTAGTTATTTGAGGTATGTATTCTTGGATAGTGGAAATACACTACCGGTTATTATTGCTGCCGATCTAGGCAAACAACAGGTGGAAGCTCTCATCTCTGTTCTTAAGAGGTATAAGAGAGTTATTAGCTGGACTATTGCAGATATCATTGGTATCCCTCCTGGAATATACATGCACAAGATTCAACTAGAGGAAGATTGTGTGCCTAATATTGAGCATCAGCGTCGCCTGAACCCACCTATGCAAGAGGTGGTAAAGAAAGAAATCATCAAGTGGTTGGATGCAGGGGTGGTGTATCTGATATCAGACAGTAAGTGGGTGAGTCCTGTACAGTGGGTGCCCAAAAAAGAGGGCATAACAGTAGTGGCCAACGAGAAGAATAAATTTATCCCACTCAGTCCTGTCACTGGGTGGAGGGTGTGTATGGATTACCGAAAGCTCAACTCCTGGACACTAAAAGATCACTTTCCGATACCATTCATAGATCAGATGCTTGATCGATTGGTAGGAAGGGGTTGGTACTGCTTCTTGGATGGTTATTCAAGGTATAACCAGATCTCCATTGCTCCTGAAGATCAGGAGAAGACGACGTTCACGTGCCTATACGACACATTTTCTTTTAAAAGGATGCCTTTTGGTTTATGCAATGCACCGACCACTTTCCAAAGGTACATGATTTCTATCTTCTCTGATATGGTTGAGGACACCTTGGAGGTATTCATGGATGACTTCTCAGTGGTTGGATATTCCTTTGACTTGTGCTTGCTGAATCTAAGTCAAGCACTATAGCGGTGTGAAGAGTTTAATCTGGTCCTTAACTAGGAAAAATACCACTTCATGGTGAAGGAAGGCATTGTTCTCGGTCATAAAACTTTTGTGAAAGGTATTGAGATGGATAGGGCTAAGTTTGAGGTCATTAAGAAACTACCTCCACCCATCTCAGTAAAAGGGGTGCATAGCTTTTTTGGCCATGCAGGATTCTATCGCAGATTTATAAAAGATTTTTCAAAGGTTGCAAACCCATTATGCAAACTTCTTTAAAAAGGAGGCCAAGTTCTCTTTTGATGATGACTGCAGACAGGCGTTTGAATGCATTAAGCTAAAATTAGTAGAGGCACCAGTTATTATTACTCCTGACTGGACAAAGCCGTGTGAACTAATGTGTGATGCTAGTAGGGTGGCGCTTGGAGCTGTGTTGGGGAAGTAGAAGGATAAGTTGTTTCATCCAATCTATTATGCCAGCAAGGCCCTGAATGGAGCTCAAAAGAACTACACCATCACCGAACAGAAGCTCCTAGCTATAGTCTATGCTTTTGAGAAATTCAGAGCATATTTGCTAGGGACCAAGGTAGTGGTCCACACGGATCATGCAGCTCTGAGGTATTTAATGGTGAATAAAGATGTGAAGACAAGATTCATTCGGTGGGTGTTTTTGCTTTAAGAATTTGACTTTGAAGTTAAGGATCGTAAGGGATGTGAAAATCAAGTGGCAGATCACTTATCCAGACTTGAGGGGCGACCAAGCAATCTAGGACGAGTTAGATATTGATGATTCCTTTCCGAATTGGAAGATACTAGCTGCAAAGCTCGAGCAGATACCTTGGTATGATGATTTCACAAACTACGTGGTAAGTGAGGTGATGTCGGATAATCTTTCCTTTCACCAAAGGAAAAAGTTCCTTCATGATGTGACCCAATATTTCTGGGATGAGCCCTACCTTTTTTGGCGATGTGCAGATGCTATTATTAGGCGCTGTGTTCCAGAAGTAGAAGTGCTGAGTATTTTGGAAGCATGACATGCTTCAACTATTGGTGGTGATCATACGGGTGACCGGACTGCTCAAAAGGTATTGTAGAGTGGCTACTATTGGCCTACACTATTCAGATATGCACATGAGTTTGCTCGTAGATGCGATCAATGTCAGAGGCAAGGATCAATCTCCAAAGGCCATGAGATGCCGATGTCCAAGATGATGAAAGTAGAGTTGTTTGATGTATGGGGCATCTCCTTCATGGGCCCGTTTGTAAGCTCATATAGGTTAAAATACATCCTAGTGGTTGTGGACTATGTCTCGAAATGGGTCGAAGTTGTTGCTTTGGCTGGCAATGAAGGAAAAAGAGTTGTGACATTTATGAAGAAGAACATATTCTCCTATTTTGGAGTACCAAGAACAATCATAAGTGATGGGGGATCCTATTTCTGCAATAAAGTTTTCAGGGCTGTTTTGGCGAAGTATGGAGTAAAACAACACCGGGTAGCAACTCCCTATCACCCACAAACTAGTGGGAAAGTGGAGGTGTCGAATCGCGAGATTAAGGCCATTCTCTCCAAAACTGTGAATGCTAATAGGCAAGATTGGTCTCGAAAGCTTGATGACGCCTTGTGGGCGTATCGAACTACTTTTAAGACACCAATTGGCATGTCACTGTATCAGCTAGTCTATGGGAAGCCATGTCATTTACCAATCAAGCTTAAGCATAAGGCCTTGTGGGCTATCAAAAGGTTTAATATGCATTGGAAGGAAGCAACAGATCTAAGATTGGAGCAGCTAAATGAGATAGATGAATTTCATCTCAAGGCCTGTGAAAGAGCAGACTTTATAAAGAAAAGATGAAGAAATACCATGATAGAAGGATTGCACAGAGAGAATTCAGGAAAGGTGATTTGGTACTTCTTTTCAACTCCAAACTGAAATAATTTCCAGGTAAGTTAAAATCCAAGTGGTCTGGTCCATTCAAAATCAGCCAAGTCCACTCATCTGGAGTAGTCGAGCTTGAAAATGAAAATGGTAGTGTCTTCAAAGTGAAAGGGCAAAGAATCAAACTTTATATTGGCCCAAAAGGCCTTGATAAGAAGTGTTGATGTCTTTTATCTCGATGAAGTCTGAGTACTCGAGACACCTGAGTCATGCCGCGATGTTAAATCAGGCGCTAGTAGGAGGCAACCCACAACATGTTGTTGTAACCATAGTTAGAGTCTATTTCATGTTTTTGTGCAATTTTAATGTGTTTGTGAAGTATGCTGGACCAGAAATGCAGTAAAAAGGAAAATAGGGGGTACATCTGAGCTACTGGAACATTGTGATGGACGACTTGACGAACCACCAGTTCCCTAATGGACCACCATATCCAACTATCAAGAATTGGCAAGAAAATACATTCACTGGATAAGCCATGACGGCCTGAATGGCGGACCATTACAAACCTGGTGGGACGTCACAAGGTGACCCATATTTTGGTTAGAAATGACAGTCAAACTGGTGGAACGTCACATGTTTGGTGGACAATCCCACTTACCGTCACACCAAAACAGAAACATTCAAACTCAGGTGATGAGTGACGTTCAGAGTGGTGGTCCATCAAACATGTGACGGACCGTCAATTGTACCGTCACTTTAACCCTAGTTCTAAATCAGGTCGATTTGACCCGGTATTCTTTATAAGTATCCCGTATTTGGCCCAAAGTGAGATTTTAAGAATAAAGTTGAGTGGGTTCATTCATTGTAACCGTTCCATGACCTTTGCCTATTCTACTCCCTCAAGATTACAAGAACCTGGAGGGAGTTATCCCATCTGAGACTTCCCATCTCCTTCATTTATGCCTTACTTAAACCAACTCATTCCTCTATTCTCTCCATCACAAACCAAAGAGTAACACAGGTGCTAGAAATTATAATTAGTTTTATATCTGAAAGTCTCAAGCAAGTAGAGTACTGCAATATCGAGGTATGCATATCTCTCAAACTCTCTCTTCGTAGTTAACTTGTTAGGTGAGTTCTGAGATGTATTAATCTGTTCAAATGAGGTTATAAATGCTTTCATAGTGGCTTTAATGATGTGTATAGCTTGAAAATAGCTCTACTATGCTGTTTGATAAAAAAAATGGTCGAACCCAGAATTATGGCTGAAGACGAAGGTGCGACGGTCAAACTGGTGGACCGTCAACTTTGTGACGGACAACCAAGTTAACCGTTATAAGACTCACTGCCGATGTACCTTCTGTATAAGACATAACGGTCGATTTGGTGGACCGTCAACTTTGTGACGAACCATCAAGTTTACCGTCAGAGGACTCAATATTTTATGGAACACTGCTTAAGGGTTGACGGCAGAGTTGGTGGACCATCCCACCACTGGTGGACCGTCAAATCTACCGTCAAACCATATTTTGCACTATTTTGATTGTGTTTGAATTCAGAACTGATTTCTTTAGTAGTTTTCAGGTGATATGGCTCCTAAACTTCAACAAACCAGAAGAGGAAGATCTCAACGAGGTATGAATACATCCACACCGGCTTACAACACCAGACAAAATGAAAGAGAAGCTCTCATACTCTTCCAGTCTAAAAATAAGAGTGAGAGTACCTCTAGCAGTTTAAGTTCAAGCCCCGATGAGCCAACTGTTACTGCAACTCAACCATTACCGGTAGAGAGTAAAATTAAAAATGTTATTGTAGAGGATCAAACGGAAGTTCCTGATGCTGAAACTGAATCGAAGAGTGATAATGTTATTAGGCAGAAGGATCCACAAATTTGAGAGGCTTTCAGGTGGCAGATAGAGAGAGTACGAAAAGAGTTCTATGATGGGTTGACACCCACAGCTCGAGGGATCAGAAGATCATTCATAGAGGAACATTAGATTATGACAACAGAACTTTATGAATATCCCGAGTTAGAGAACCGATTCAACGAATATGGACTGGCATGGGTGAGCATACCATTAGGGAAGTACCAACCGAATTAGATAAGAGAATTCTTCACAAATTATCTGTGATTGGTGAAAGCGGAATGCCCAAAGGGGACTCCAATCACAAATAGACCAAAGAGGGAGTCTGTTTCAGTTCGAGGGGTCACTGTTGATATCTCATCCCGAATAATTAACAGGATGCTATTCTGGCCAGGATATGAGGCATGCCAACAAAAGAAGACAAAAACTTGGATCATCACAGAGCAGTAGCAGTAGCCAATTTGATTTCAGGATTACAAATTGATTTTGGCCAGTTAATTGCAAACGAGATATTCGTGTGTGCGCATAAAGTGACCACTTCTATACCCTTCCCATGTTTGATCACTAGGTTATGCAACTGGTGTGCCACTGATCTATGGGGTTGATAACAAAGTACAGGATACACATAGGCAGGACATTGAGAAGTCGAAGGATGAATTGAAATTCAAAATTCGGGTGACAAAACCTCTAGCATATCAGCCTCAGTCTACACCAGTTCCCGAAACCACAGAAATGTCTGAAGGTATGCTTTTACCTATCACCATGTATGTACCACCTGATTATGTGCCTCAGGGCATGTCTGTAGGGTCAGATTCTACACAGTTTGTTAGTGGAGCGGAGTTTGCATAATGCAGGTTCAACCATCACAATTTCGTTAAGGTGGTGAAGAATCAAAAGCAGTTTCAGAAACAGCTAGAAAAGTGGGCTGGAGATTTCAAACCTTTTTTGGATGAAATTATGGCTGAAGCTGTAATACCCCAGGAAATTTTTCGTTGAAATTTTTGTGCGTAAATGTGTTGGGTTCTATCTTCTAGAACGAATTATAATTTTTTTATGTGTAATGTCTTAGATTATGACCCACCATTGTGTAGAGTATCGAATAAGCTTTCGAACGATGTATGGATCATCCAAAATGGACACCCAAGCGATGAGTTATGAATATTCCGATCGAACCATGAATAGTAGTAAACAGTAAAACGTGCAGGAAAAAGTACTGAGGCTTGGCGTATTTTTACTTCAACTTTAAACGATCATAACTCCTCATACACAATGATCTGGGTGAGATACTATATATCAACGAAAATATACGAGAGTCCTCTTTCTAATGAAATTGGTTTCATCTAATTTGGATATCGGAGTAAAACGTTATGGTTGATCTACTTCAGACTATCAAAACAGTCCACCAAAGGACAGATTCAAGAATTAGTTGATTTTTAATGGCATTTTGGTCATTATGCCTTCACTTCATGGACGAAAATTGTCCATTTATACCTATATTGAGCCATAAAATTCATGTTCTTCCATCAAAAACATTGAGAGAACTAAACCCTAGGTCCATTTTAAGCTCCAAATATCTTCCAATTTCACTGTAGAAATTCAAATTTGATCCGATAATCGAATTCATCATCTCGAGACCTTCAAGGAGCACCCCTTATTTGTGTGAATAGGATTCTATAATCAAGAGGTCAATTTCAAGGTATGTGGGGGTTTTCAACAAGAACTCTCTTTCATTCTTGTGCTCAAAAGTAATTTTCTTTACGAAGGAATGATTTTTATTTGATTTTTTTATGAATTTGAAGCATGAACCCGTATCTTATGATGATTATTATGAAATATTGATGTTTATGATTTTGAAAGATGAATTTACATGTGTGGAGATATAAAGCATGAATCTTGAACGATATTTATCATGATTTTGATATTTGGGTCGTGAATCCCCATTGGAAATTATGTTTTTTTGACAAAGTATGTGTTATAAGCACGTTGATGTTGAATATTTGAGATATTTTAAATGATTTGACCTTTTGGTCTTAATGGAGTTGTTTTGAACTCGAGTGTGAAAGAAATCCACAACGTAGTTGATTTTGATAGATGGGAAGCATGATGGCTCCCGATGTATCTTCGGATGTGGGCTGAATTTTCTCAGAATGTAGGTTCAGGTGCTCAGTTCCAGGTTCGAAAGTGATTCTTCGGTCACGCTATTCTACATCCTCTGTTGTGGTGAGTCCTCATGTTTCAAGGACGTGATGTCTGATATTAGTTTCACGAAATTGTTTACATATGATAACTGAGTATGAGTCAATTGGGGCATGTTTCAATGGCTCGCTGGTTTTATTTATTTTCTTAGAGGCTTGTCAGACTAGTATAGATGTTGGGAGTTGACTAATAAGTCGTATTTTGTTATCTTTCTAAAATTCTTTTATTTTTGGATGATGATTACTCTGTTGATATTTGAGGGTTATTTATGGAAACTCCGTTAATTCATGTTAAACTAAATGAAAATGCGCTCAAAGGGTTAGCTTGGGGCTACTCGTAGCCTCAAGCACCGTGTGACGCTCCGGGACCCATTTTTGGGGCGTTACAAACTTGGTATCAGAGCCTAAGGTTTTAAGGTGTCCTAGGAAGTCTGACAAGCCGCGTTAAGTAGTGTCTTGATCATCGGTGTGTAGCGCGCCACATCTATGAGCAAGAGGCTACAAGACGTTTTAGGAAAAAGTGTGATTCTTTCTTTCAGAAGTCTATCGTGCTTAATGTGTCTCTCTCTGCTGTTGATTCATGCTCTCATCTTTCAGAAATTTGCCTCCACATCGAGCGAGAAGAAATAATGATAGTAGCAACCTCAACCCGCTGACCCATTGAACGAAAATGTGTCTCATGCTAAATTTTGGGCAGCCTTTCAAGCGCTGGCCCAAGCTGTTACTGCAAATTTTTAGTCCAACCCGGCCCCGGCTCCACAGTAGCAGGGAGGTGATTTAGCTACTGCCAGGATCCGTGACTTCATGCGAATGAATTCGCTAGAATTCTATGGGTCCAAGTCCGATGAGGATCCACAATTGTTTTTAGAGGAGGTACGGAAGATTACTCAGGTGATGCATGTATCTAAGGAACATAGTATGGAGTTGGCTACATATAAGTTGAAAGACCTTGCTTATAACTGGGTTATTGCTCGGATAAAAGGTAGAGGTGAGGGAGTTATCCCTACAAGTTGGCAAGAGTTCCAGGTTGCATTCCTGGATAAGTTTTTCCCTTTGGAGATGAGGAAGGCAAAGGTGGAAGAGTTTATGAACCTGTGACAGGGCTCTATGACTGTTAGAGAGTACTGTCTAAAGTTCAATCAGTTGGACAAGTATGCTCCTGACTTAGTGGCTAATAATTGGGCTAGTATGAGTAAGTTTGTGACTGGAGTGTCTAGTTATGTGGTTAAGGAGTGTAGGTCTGCTATGCTGAATAGTGAGATGAATCTTTCTAGGATGATGACTCATGCCCAACATATTAAGCTAGACAAAATTAAGGAGAGAGAAAGAATGAGAGGGAATAAGAGAGTTAGGTCCATGCAGCACAGACATGGTCAAACTAAATTGCAGGGAGGGAGTCACCCTCAGTATCAGGATCGTTCATCTATGCCAGCACCGTCATCTGCTAGTGCTCCTGTACCTATAGGTAGGCAGGAGCAAAGTAGTAGGTCATATGCATCCAGGTCTTAGTACAGTGCTGGCAGTAAGCCAAATCATCTCTTGTGTCCTAAGTGTGGTAGGGCTCATTCGGGTGAGTGTTGGGGTGAGAAGAGGGGTTGTTTTCGGTATGGTAACATGGGTCACAGAGTTAGAGCTTGTCCACAGGATGGACAAAGGCATCGTGACTATTGCCCTCAGACCCAGACTTAGACTGTTAGTGCTCCAGTTCCAGCGACTTGCCCAGCCCCAGCTCAGGGCGCCTCTTCTAGCAATGTTGGCGGGCAGCGCCAGAATAGATTCTATGTTTTATTGTCCCGCCAGGAATAGGAAGACTCTCCCGATGTTGTTACTGGTATGCTTCGTACATTTCAGTTTGATGTGTATGCTTTGTTAGATCTTAGATCCAGTTTCTTATATGCTACACCTTTGATTGCTGTGAATTTTGAAATGAGTCCTGAGATTATTCCTGAGCCTATCCTAGTTTCAACAAAGTGGGTGATTCAATTATTGCCCAGAAAGTGTATAAAAAGTATCCTGTTACCGTTCTTCATAGAGTCTTATTGACTGATGTAATTGAGTTAGACATGGTAGATTTTGATGTGATTCTGGGTATGGACTGGCTGTATTCTTCTTATGCCTCTATTGATTATCGGACCCGAATGGTCAAGTTTTAATTTCTGGGTGCATCCGTGTTTGAGTAGTCTGGGAATTCTGTGTCACCCAAGAGTCATTTTATCTCTTACCTCAAAGCTAGAAAGCTTATTACCATTTGGTTAGAGTCAAAGACACTAAGTCTGAGACTCTAACTCTCCAATCTGTTAACATCGTTAATGAGTTTTCTGATGTTTTTCTGGATGATCTCCCAGGGATACCTCCTGATAGAGAGATAGAGTTCGAGATTGATCTTTTTCCCGATACTCAGCCCATTTCTATTCCTCCTTACCGTATGGCCCCTGCAGAACTTAAGGAGTTGAAAGAGCAACTCAAAGATCTACTAGATAAGGGTTTCATAAGGCCCAGTGTTTCTCCTTGGCATGCTCCTGTGTTGTTTGTGAGAAAGAAAGATGGCTCTTTGCGTATGTGCATTGATTACCGCCAACTGAATAAAGTCACCATAAAAAATAAGTACCCCCTTTCGAGAATAGATGATTTGTTTGACCAATTGCAAGGTGCAAGTTATTACTCAAAGATAAACCTTCATTCCGGCTATCATCAACTCAAAGTTAGGGAGTGTGACATCCCAAAAACTTCTTTTCGAACTTGTTATGGCCATTTTGAGTTTTTTGTTATGTCTTTCAGGTTAACTAATGCCCCAACAGCTTTCATGGACCTCATGAATCAAGTGTTCAGACTATATCTGGATCTGTTTGTCATAGTGTTCATTGATGATATACTGGTGTACTTTCGTAGTGAGGATGAACATTCTGATCATCTTTGAACTGTCGTGCAAACCCTTAGAGATCACAAGTTGTTTGCCAAGTTCAGTAAGTGTGAGTTTTGGCTAAGGTCAGTTGCTTTTCTGGGTCATATCATTTCTTCTGAGGGTATTAGAGTTAATCTCCAAAAGACCGAAGCTGTTAGAAATTAGCCTAGACCTATTTCTCTGACTGATATCTAAATTTTCTTGGGTTTAGCTGGCTATTACCGCCGTTTTGTTGAGGGTTTATCCTCTATAGCATCTCCTATGACTCGGTTGACCCAAAAGAAAATAAAGTTCTTATGATCCGAATCTTGTGAGAAGAGTTTTCAGGAGTTGAAGACTCGACTCACTTCAGCCCCTGTTTTGACTTTGCCTGATGGTGTTGATGGTTTTGTGGTGTACGGTGATGCTTCGAGAGTTGGGTTAGGTTGCGTATTGATGTAGAAGGGTAAGGTGATAGCTTATGCTTTTAGATAGTTGAAACCCCATGAGAAAAATTACCCCACCCATAACCTTGAGTTGGCTGCTGTTGTGTTTGCTTTGAAAATCTAGAGACACTATTTGTATGGTGTCTATGTTGATGTTTTCACTGATCATAAGATCTGCAGTATGTGTTTACCCAGAGAGAATTGAATCTTAGGAAGAGACGATGGTTAGATTTCTTAAAGGACTATGATATGAGTGTGTTGTACCATCCGGGCAAGGCCAATATTATGGCAGATGCCCTAAGTAGAGTGTCTATGGGTAGTGTTTCGCATGTGGTATAAGGTAAGAAAGAGTTGGTTCATGATGTACATCGTTTGGCTAGATTGGGGGTTAAGTTGTTTGACTCTACTTAAGGTAGTATAGGGGTTCAGAGTAGTTCCGAATCCTCCTTGGTTTCGGAAGTGAAGGAAAAGCAATACTTAGATGCTAGTTTGGTCAGATTGAAGGAGTCAGTCAAGGACCAAAAAGTAGAGGTTTTCTCCCAAGAGGGAGATGGTGCATTGAGATTGCAGGGTAGATTGTGTTTCTTGAATGTTGATGATCTGAGATAGAGGATTATGCCTGAAGCACACGGAGCGTGATATTCTATTCATCCTGGTGCCACCAAGATGTACCGAGACTTGCGGGAAATCTATTGGTTGAGTGGCGTGAAGAAAGATATAGCAGCGTTTGTAGATAAGTATGCAACATGCCAACAGGTTAAGGTTAAACACCAAAGACCTGGTGGTATGATGCAAGAGTTTAGTATTCCCACCTGGAAGTGGAAAGAGATAAATATGGACTTCGTGATTGGTTTACCTCCTTCCCGACGCCATCATCATTCCATTTGGGTTGTGGTTGATAGATTGACTAAGTCTGCTCATTTCTTGCTTGTTCATACTTCATATACTGCTGAGGATTACGCTAGATTGTATATTCGAGAGCTAGTCAGACTACATAGAGTTCCTTTGTCTATCATTTCGGATAGGGGTACTCAGTTCACTTCGTAATTTTGGAAAGCTTTTTAGAAGGGTCTTGGTACCCAAGTGCTTTTGAGTTCTGCTTTTCATCCGCAGATCGATGGTCAGGCTGAACGGACCATCCAGACCTTAGATGATATGTTAAGAGCTTGTGCACTTGACTTTAAGGGAAGTTGGGATAATCACTTATCGTTGATTGAGTTTGCTTACAATAACAGTTTCCACTCTAGTATTGGCATGGCTTCATTTGAAGACTTATATGGGAGGAAGTGTAGATCACCCATAGGTTGGTTCGAGGTGGGTGAAGCGGTTGTGAGTGGTCCTGATTCGGTATTTGAGACTATGGAAAAATTTAAGGTAATTAGGGAAAGTTTGAAAACTGCGCAGAGTCGTCAGAAGTCATATGCGGATGTTAGAAGGAGAGACCTTGAGTTTGAAGTTGGTGAACTAGTGTATCTGAAAATTTCACCCATGAAGGGGGTGAAGAGATTCAGAAAGAAGGGGAAGCTTAGTCCCCGTTATGTTGGTCCTTACAAAATTCTTAGCCGTGTTGGCAAGGTAGATTATGAGGTCGAGTTGCCTTCCGAGTTGTCCTCTGTTCATATAATATTCCATGTCTCCATGCTTAGAAAGCATATTAGCAATGTTGTGGTAATGGATTCCTCTGTGAGTGACATTCAAGAAAATCTTTCTTTTAATGAGATTCCTGTTGAGATTCTTGATTTCAGTGTCCGAAGACTAAGGAACAAAAAAGTTCCCTTGGTCAAGGTGTTGTGGCGAAACCAATCTGTTGAGGGTGCAACTTGAGAAGCTGAGGCAGATATGCGATCCAAGTACCCGCATCTATTTTCTCAGAACTCCGATCAAGCCGAAGGTACCGTTCTTTCCTAAATCATGAACTTTTGATAAAATTTGCAGCAGTTCAGCTGTCATTTATTATGTGTTCAGCTGTAGTTTCTTGAATTTATGCATTCTATGTGCATTCGGAGTGAGAAACGATGTGGTGATGAGTCTAACGAATAGTTTCAGATGTATGCTCTATTCCCTATCTAATCTTGGCATGTCTAGCGTCATTCGAGGATGAATGTTTCTAAGGGGGGATGATGTAATACCCCGGGAAATTTTTCGTTGAAATTTTGTGCGTAAACATGTTGGGTTCTATCTTCTAGAATGAATTATAAATTTTTCGGGTGGAATGTCTTAGATTATGACCCACCATTACGTAGAGTATCGAATAAGCTTTCCAATGATATGTGGATCATCCAAAACGGACACTCGAGCGATGAGTTATGAGCATTTCGATCGGACCATGAATAGTAGTGAACAGTAAAATGTGCAGGAAAAAGTACTGAGGCCTGGCGTATTTTTTCTTCAACTTCAAATAATCATAACTCCTCGTACACAATGATCTGGGTGAGATACTATATATCAACGGAAAGATATGAGAGTCCTCTTTCTAATGAAATTTGGTTTCATCTAATTTGGATATCGGAGTAAAATGTTATGGTTGATCTACTTCAGACTATCAAAACAGTCCACCAAAGGATAGATTTGAGAATTAGTTAATTTTTAAGGGCATTTTGGTCATTATGCCTTCACTTCATGGACGAAAATTGTCCATTTATACCTATGTTGAGCCATAAAATTCATGTTCTTCCATCAAAAACATTGAGAGAACTATACCCTAGGTCCATTTTGAGCTCCAAATATCTTCCAATTTCACTGTAGAAATTCAAATTTGATCCAATAATCGAACTCATCATCTCGAGACCTTCGAGGAGCACCCCTTATTTGTGTGAACAGGATTCCATAATCAAGAGGTCAATTTCAAGGTATGTGGGGGTTTTCAACAAGAACTCTCTTTCGTTCTTATGCCCAAAAGTAATTTTCTTTACAAAAGCATGATTTTTATTTGATTTTTTTATGAATTTGAAGCATGAACCCATATCTTATGATGATTATTATGAAATCTTGATTTTTATGATTTTGAAAGATGAATTTACATGTGTGGAGATATAAAGCATGAATCTTGAACGATATTTATCATGATTTTGATATTTGGGTCGTGAATCTCCATTGAAAATTGTGTTTTTTTGAGAAAGTGTGTGTTATAAGCACGTTGATGTTGAATATTTGAGATATTTTGAATGATTTGACCTTTTGGTCTTAATGGAGTTGTTTTGAACTCGAGTGTGAAAGAAATCCACAACGTGGTTGATTTTGATAGATGGGAAGCATGATGTCTCCCGATGTATATTTATATATTACTGAATTATTTTGTTTTAGATTGTCTTTGAAATGATCTGAGCTAAGTCTGGGAGGAATCTTTAGCACCGAGTGGGAGGTATAAAGTGACCTTACTTCCCTAGAACTACGTGCCCCCGTAGGAGTGATCCTGAGGCTGATTTATATAGTGATCACTAGTTTATGTGAATTTGATATCGATAGTCCTACTCCAATGGCAACGATAGGATGGCTCTCCCCAATGTGGGTTATACGTTGGACTCCATGTAGCTCACATGGTGTATCTCGGTTATAGGACCTCCCAGTGTGTGTGTGTTTCCTTGTATCTATGGTGAATGGTGAAGTGACTTGAAAGTGAAATTGTGAAAGTTATTCTTTCGAAAGATTTAAATGATATTTACATTATGAGAATTGATATTCTTGATGAACTGAAAGTGATTGACAAATTATATGATGACTCACATGTGTTATTGTACTTATTTCATTTTCTCATGATTATGATGATTTTCTTCGGGCTATGTGAGTCTTTCATACATCCTGCATATTTCCTATAAATATTTATGATGATGATGTTTATAAAATTGCATACACTCCCATATACTCGGTTTCTTTCCATGGTACTGACCTACATCTTCGAATATGGGCTGCATTTTCTCAGAATGTAGGTTCAGGTGCTCAGTTCCAGGTTCGACAGTGATTCTTCGGGCACGTTGTTCTACATCCTCTGTCATGGTGAGTCCTCATGTTTCGAGGACGTGATGTCAGATGTTGGTTTCACAGAATTGTTTACATTTAATAACTGAGTATGAGTCAGTTGGGGCATGTCTCAATGGCTCGCTGGTTTTATTAATTTTCTTAGAGTCTTGTCAGACTAGTATAGATGTTGGGAGTTGACTAATAAGTCATATATTGTTATCTTTCTAAAATTCTTTTATTCTTGGATGATGATTACTCTATTGATATTTGAGGATTATTTATGGAAACCCCGTTGATTCGTGTTGAACTGAATGAAAATGGCTCAAATGTGATGCTCCGGGACCCATTTTTGGGGCGTTACAGAAGCAGTCAGGCCATTTCAAACTATTCAAGTTAGAATAGATAACATGGAAGCCCGCATCAACAAAAGGCTAGATTCACTATCTCTCCCTGATCTTGCCAAGCGCATGGCAGAGTTTGAGCAGGAAAAGACTGACATAGCTGAGTTAAAGGTGAAACAGTCATAGCCGTTTGCATTTGACCTGACTTTAGCATTAAGTGATTATGAGGAAGGCATTCTGGACCTGATGGGCAGACCCTTGATAGACAAAGGCAAGCAGCAAATGGATGAAAAAGCAGCAAGAAAATAAGAAAAAAAAAAGAGAGAAGCCATGTCACCCGAAGAGTTAGATCAATATAACCTGAAAAGATCTATGAAGAAGTTAAGGAAAGAAGTTGAAAGGAAGCAACGGGAGGCAGAAAATGAAGCAGCAGGAGTCTCTACTAGTGCTTCCCCAGAAAGGGGGCAAAGTGCAGGATCAGTTCGGGAAACGATTCCTCTAATTGTGGAAGTTAAGGATGTGAGTGCTCCTACTATCATAGGAGCCAACATTGCGTAGGGGAGGACACAGGAACATCACCCCACCTGACAGATGCCTTAGAGGAATAGGAGGCAAAGTAAATAGCCCATTCCAACGATGTACGGTAATTCATTGCTTTGAGGACAATGCTTATTTTTCTATGTGAGGGTGGGTGTATTTACATTATGGTTGGATGTTGTTGCTGATATTCTAAATCCAATCATGTACTATCTAGTAGAAATGGCATGTCCAGGTTGTTTTTATTATTGCATTTCAATTCTGTAAGTTGTGATATAAATACATGTGTTTAATGTTTAATGATCATCTATGAATGGTTTTTGTTTTAGTACTTCATTGTAAATATGGGTAATGGATGATGTTGGCATAAGACTTTGAGCAGGTGTATGTAATTGCTTACTCTATCATGTAAACATGTGTATATAACTCTCAGTAATTATGCATTTAGCATTAGTCTAGAAGAGGTGCATGAAACATGCGATGAGCATTCCAAGAATTGCAAAGGAAGTTTAATTTCATTGCCTGTGGGTGTGAGGTTTTACTTGCAGTTCTTTCATAGGTTAAGACCTAGAACTTGCCTGAGTCATTGATATAGTCTTTTAGGGGAGTCATTAGGATAGGATAACAAGCCTCCTTGTACTTTGAAACATTTAGCATTAGTCTAGAAGAGGTGCATGAAACATACGATGAGCATTCCAAGAATTGCAAAGAAAGTTTAATTTCGTTGCCTGTGGGTGTGAGGTTTTACTTGCAATTCTTTCATAGGTTAAGACCTAGAACTTGCCCGAGTCATGATACAATCTTCTAGGGGAGTCATTAGGATAGGATAACAGGCCTCCTTGTACTTTTAACCCATCTTGTGCCTTTGAAACCCGTTTTAAAATTCTATTACTATTAGTTACTCTCCGTAGAGCTTCAATAGTCAGCTCTAGCCTGGGCCAAATACTAAGCATTGTACATTTCAACTTACACAAAGCATCTGAGTTGAGGGTGGCTAATGTCAAAAATGAAAAAGCCAAATGGAAAGTGAGTTAAAATTTAATTAGAGAAAATTGGCCACTGGCTTCATCAGCATGAGTTGAGGGTAGTAAAAAAAAAGAGAAATGTATGCTAAAATAGCAAATTGAGGTTGAAAAGATGTTAGGGCAAGGAGAGTCTCAATGAGTCACTTTACCCAAGAGCATGCCCCACCTGACCCAAAACCTTATTGCAAGCCTTGAAAAGACCTGTTTGATCCTAGTGAGTCAACCTTAAGAAAGTGTCGTATGGCTAGGGAAAGCCTACGGGTACTTAGACTATGGTTGTAACTTCTTTGTGAGTGTGAGAGTTAGATTGTGTCCATATCATAAAATGAGTGGTGGATTTCATTGTTGTGAGGGCAACTGAAGTTTCACTGAACTTTGCTATTTTATGTAAAATGTAACATTCATGCTTGTGGGTTGAACTATGATCCATGCTGGGTGTGAATCCTGAGGTGTTAAATACATATGATTGAACTGATGGGTGAATAGTTACATCAAAATATTTCAATGGTTGGTTGCATGTCATTTTATTATTCATGTGTTCAATTAGGTGCTGAGTTGCTTGAGGACAAACAATTATCTTAAGTTGAGGGTGTTGATGTTCCGGTATCTTACGGAACAGATAACATCATTTACTTAGGAAAATTGTATGTTTTTTAGTAACCAAGGTGTTATTTAATAAAGTTTTTAGTGCTTTCAGTGAAAGGAGATAACCACAGAAGAAAACTAAAAAAAGTAGCAAAAAAGAGAGTTTGACGGTCAAAATGGTGGACCGTCAGTCTTGCGACGGACCACCATGTGGACCGTCAAGACGAACCAGAACATGGCATCCTAAAGGACTTAGTGACGATCAACATGGTGGACCATCAGTCTTATGATGGACCACCAGTGTCACCGTCAATTCTTATACAGAAACCACCTCTCAGAAGGACTTAGTGACGATCAATATGGTGGACTGTCAGTCGTCCGATGAACCACCAGTGTTACCGTCAATCCTTATCCAGAAACCACCTCTCAGAAGGACTTAGTGAAGATCAATATAGTGGACCATCAATCTTGTGACGGACCACCAGTGTCACCGTCAGGCCTTATCCAGAAGCTGGGATTTTGAAGAAATGAGTGACGGACCATATGGTGGACCATCAACACTGCGATGAACCACCATATGGACCGTCAACTTGGATACGACTTTTCTGCTTTTAAATTTTAAACTCTTTTTTTATCTGGGAACATATAAATACCAAATTCTAGGGTTAAGAGACTTACCTTTTATCTTTTACAAGTTGTATCTTCTATTGAAACACTCTGTAACCTAGTACTTGGAGGGATCGACAGAGATCTTGGAGAAGTTTTATCATTGAATATTGTTTATTGAAGATTCTAGAACTGATTCTTGGGATTATTTGTAAGTGAATTCTAAATTTAGTTATGAATAATACAAGAATTATTTCTCCTTCTTCTATGGAGTTTTGCGGCTAAGGTCCCATAACTAAGGTTATGGGATCCTTAATGTGAAAAGCATCTATGGGTTGTGAATCAAATTAAGTTCTACGACTGAATGATATTGTATAAACCTTTCTTCAATTTAACGACTTTTCTTGGTTGCAAACTTGAAAAGTGAGCCCAAGAACATCACTTGTCTGAAAAGAAAGTATTTGTTGGGAAAAAAGTGTTTACATGAATTCTAAGGACCCTAACCTTTAGAGTAATTGCAAATGCCCTAACAGGATTAGCTTACATGAGAAATTTGGTTGAAAGAACAATGCATCCTTTGAGTTCGAGAGAATTAGTGATAATCTATCCACTTAGGTTGAGAAACTAAGGGATAAAGAATAGGTCTCAACCATTCTTGCAATTAAATTTACTAAATAGAACTCATAAGTGATTCACAACCCGAATTGTGCTAGCATTTTAGTGACCATAGCCCTGGTTTGTTTAATCTTATAAAGTTATGAATTACAAAGAGAATCATTTGCTAGAATACTCTTGTTACAATTAATTATCTTATAAGTTAAAAACCAAAAAAACCCCTTATTCAGGAACCTTTGATCAACAGTCCATTAACGATTGCAATACTTAGTGAGTACAGTATTCCCTGTGCGATTCGACAGTCAACCTAGTTGGGTTCTATATTTGACAGCGACCTCTTGCACTTTCTAACGAGTGTTATAATTTGGGTGTATCACTAAGTTACAGATTATTTATATTTATTTTCATTAATTATTATGTGTCCCACAGACTTATGGGGGTACGGTTGGGTTAATTGTCTTCTTCAGTATGCCTAGCGGGCTTATGGTGGCCCATTTAGGTTATATTTGATTTATCTGTGATTACTGGGTTATTTATTTTTTGTATTGCTTATATTTATTCCTTTACAATATTTTCGTAGCTTAGTAGTTGTTTACCTTTCTATCTCTATTCACTGATGACTCATATTATGTCCTTGCATTGTAGTTATACCTTTTTTGTATTGAGCTCAGTGGGTCAATGATGCCTACTCAGTACCCATTTCTTTAGTACTCATACTATACTTTTGTATTATTTTTCTAATGCAGATCCGGGTACTAGCAGTCGACGTTGACATGGTTCCTACCTTTCAGTACTGGTTTGGAGTATGGTGAGCTTATTGTCGTTCGAGGCTGATCCTACTCTATCTAATCCAGTTTAATCTTTTGTACCCGAGACTGACTGTATATATTGTGTATATTTTAAATTTTTGTCTAGTACTCTAGGTATCTATTAGTAGTGGCTCTAGTGCTGACCTTATCAGGTCTTGGGAGGGATTCGTTTGTATGTTTGGTCCTTTTTCCTCTTTTTGTTTTGATATGTTATTATATATGATCCTTTTTTAGTTATGCATTATTATTATTGTTGCTATCATTATACGTGATCTTTTTGGGTCTCTTTCTGTTAGCCTATTATCTATTATTTCGGGATATGGCGTGGCTTGCCTACTGGTGGGTTAAGGTAGGAGCCATCATAACTCGAGAAATTGGATCGTGAGAGACAAGTTTTAGATCCTGTCTTGATGAGGATCAAAGGTGATGTAGGTGGGCAAAAGATGATAGCCTTTGAGATTAGTGGTAATGGTAACTTACATATCAAGAGAGGTTATGTGTTCCCGATATATATGGTTTGCGAGAAAGGATCTTGATGAGGCACATGAGTCATGCTACGCTATTCATCCTGGTTCAACAAAAATGTATCATGACATTATGGAGAAATATTGGTGAAACGATATGAAGCAGGATGTGGCTAGTTTTATGGCTAAGTGCATGGTGTGCCAACAAGTGAAACTTGAGCACATGAGGTCGAGAGGGTTATACTAAGATATTGAGTTACATATGTGGAAACGAGAAGTGGTCAACATAGATTTCATTACTGGTATTCCTAGATCTCAAAATTAGTTTGATTCGATTTGGGTCATCGTGGATAGGATGATGAAGTCTGCTAATTTCTTGTCGGTTGATAACGCTCAAACTACAGCTCTCGTAAGAGTGTAAGCGGTCGTTGTCAAATATAGAACCCAACTGGGTTGGATGTCGAATCCCACAGAGAATATTTGGTCACTAAGTAAGCGAAAATTATTAGACTTTTGGTGAAAGTTTCGTAAAAAGGGGGGGATTGTAGCGTGAGTAACAAAATAATAACGTAAGAACAGAAAATAGAAGAGTAAAACGGATTGTTTGGTTGGTTTTGATCAATGAGAATTGAGAGTTAGGGTTATTTCCACCTTATGAGTTATACGTATCTATTGACTATGAGTTATGCGGAATTCATACATGCACGCGCTTATAGAGAATCGTATTCTATGGTAAATCCAGGCGTCTTTCGACCATCAAGGACTATTTCACTTTAACTCTTTCGAGCTTAAAGCGTATCTAATGGTATAAATTCTCCAAGAGGTTAATCCAATTACGACACTAACTTTTTAACAGGGGTTGGTGCCCTATTACCTTGACATTATCTCTTTTCCAGATATGTAACCTTTCTTTCGAACAAGTTAATGCTATACTGGCGTATTCTATATGTTTGCAACCACAAGAATTTAAATTAAGATGAAGAGAGTAATGATATAAGCAGCATACGTGTCAAGAATTCACAAACTCATAGCAATAGATAGTATCTCATAAGGCTTCCATAACCCTAACAGAGAAGTTTAGCTACTCATGAGTGCAACGGAAATCACAATAGACATTATAATCACACCAAAATAAAGATCTTGCGTGAAGTATGTTTGGTAGCACTTGTGGCGTGAATTCCTTGCAAAATAGCTTTTCTCTTATCGTGAAAATTAAAAATAGAATAGATGAATAATAATGTCAACAACAAATTTATGAAGAAAAAAGGAAAGGATCGAATAGGGATGAGGGTGGTAAAGAATTGTTTTGATGGATGGATGGATGGTGGATGGATGGAAATAATAAAAATCTCCAGCAAAATAGGGTATTTATAACACCCATATCCTATTCCTACTAGGCTACTGCGTACTTATCCTAATCCTACTAGGATACTGCGTACTTATCCTAATCCTACTAGGATACTGCATCCTTATCCTAATCCTACTAGGTTATTGCTGATCCCCAAGTCTTTGGAAATGTTGTTTTTGCCCGGGACAAGTTTTCCCTGCGTTACTTTCAGTCCATAGGTGTCCAAACGATGCTTTCCTTCTTTCGTGAAGCTTCCTTTGGCGTCAAGTTATCCATAAAATGCTGAAATCTTTATCATTTATACCTGAAAACTTGCTAATCACGTTTGTTAGCTCACTTTCAGGAAAAAGGAATAAAAGTGCATGAATTATATATTTTGTCCTCAAAACTTAGCTAAAATATGGGTACATTATAGTACTTTAGGCGTGTAAATACACCTATCATCACCGGTGCGGACAAATTTTTTGTCAGAGGATTATGATAGGCTGTACCTCCATGAGATTGTGAAGCTGCATGGGGTGCCCATTTCTACCATCTCGGATCGTGACATGTAATTTTCATTATACTTTTG
This sequence comes from Capsicum baccatum var. pendulum, assembly GCA_030864225.1. Taxonomy (NCBI): domain Eukaryota; kingdom Viridiplantae; phylum Streptophyta; class Magnoliopsida; order Solanales; family Solanaceae; genus Capsicum; species Capsicum baccatum. The sequence goes on from CM061551.1 coordinate 73,666,935, forward strand.
GTGGTTATTTTGTAAGGGATTGGGAACTAAGGTGAGTCTTAGTACTGCTTTTCACCCGCTGTCGGATGGGCAAGCGGAGAGGGCTATTCAAACATTGGAAGATATGTTACGTGCTTGCATGATTGACGATAGTGGTAGTTGGGCTGAGCATTTGCCTCTTATAGAGTTTGCATATAATAATAGCTACTACTATAGCATTAGGATGACTTTGTTTGAGACCTTGTATGATATGATATGTAGGTCTCCTATTGGGTGGTTTGAGGTTGGTGGGGCGGAGATAGTTGGCCTGAATTTGGTTCACGAAGCCATGGATAAGGTGAAGGTGATTCACGATATGCTTAGATCCACCCAAAGTCGCCAAAAGTCCTATGCGGATGTTAGGAATAGGAAATTAGAGTTTGAGGTTGGGGATATGGTGTTCTTAAAGGTGTCTCCCATGAAGAAAGTGATGCAGTTTGAGAAGAAAGGGAGGCTTAGTCCCTGGTATGTTGGTCCGTACTTGGTTTTGAGAAGGGTTGGTAGCACTGCATATGAGTTGAAGTTGCCTTCTAGTTTAAACTCCATTCATCCAGTGTTTCACGTATCTATGTTGAAGAAGTGTGTAGGATGATCTGTCGTAGATTGTACCTATCAAGGATATTAGTATTTTAGATTCTATATCTTATGAGAAGGTCCCGATTGAAATCTGAAATCGGTAGGTTCATTTGTTGTGGACTAAGGACATTGCTTCAGTGAAGGTTCTATAGAGGAACCACAAGGTTGAAGAGGCTACTTGGGAAGCTGAAGAGGACATAAAGTCCAAGTATCCATTTCTATTTCCCATTTTGGAAAATCGTGCTTAAGGTATGTGTTGATCTTAACATCCTTGTTTTCTATCCTAAAGGTTAGAGTGTATTGTGAATTCCTTGGTAATCTGTTTTCTGTCTTAAAGGTAAGCATTGGGGTGTTTGGGGGTTTAATCGTGCTAGTCAATACTTTTTCCCATCATTCGAGGACGAATGATTTATGTGGAGGAGAACTAAAATACCTTGGGTTTTGACCCTTGAAAATTTCCTAAGTTTTGGACTCATTGTCTTAGTAATGACTCACCATACGAGTCGTATGGTGTGGGTACAGGTCTGGGGACCCTAGTCATTAAGAGACCAGTGAAGGGTCGTTGGGTTTCTGTTGTGGTTACGGTTTGGAGGTACAGGTCGTTAGGGGTGGTGATGGTTTGTCAGGTCGGTCCCTTAATCAAATTAGTATCTTAGTGACTTGACTTGGCTCTGAGTACGAGTGGCTCACTAAGAGCCGTAAGGATAGGTTACAGATGGTAAGGTTGAGTCGTATGTTGTCCAGTGTCAATCTCTTTGGATTCTGTCTTGGGTACGACTGGATCATACGAGTCCTATAGTTTGGGCACGAGTGGGGATCAGGGATTTGTATGGTGGACAGTATATGGGTGTCCAACTCACTGTCCTGGTGATGACTCAACAGTACGAGTCATATATTGTGGTCACGAGTCACGGGGTCGACTCGTAACCACCTGCGGTAATTTTTACAGTTTTAAGTTGGGGACATTCTGGACATTTCCCCTTTGTAAATCCCTTTGATACCATGACATAAAATACCTTTTAGTACTTCATTAACCTATTATTCTCAATCAAACACTCTTAAAAATCTCTCTCAAACAAAAGGCTGGGGTTTCTTCAAGATAATCAATTAAGACTTTCAAGGGTGGTTTCTGTCTACCTTCCTTGGTGTCTAAGGCATTTTACTCCTCCCTCATTGTTAATTTACAATGGGCATGTGTTTTAATGTATGATTTTCATGATATTGTTGTGGTTTGAAATAATGGTTGGAGGTTTTGGCTGTTCATGGTTGAACAATATTTCTAATGGATTAATGATGTTTATTTCATGCTTTTAATATAATTTTGATATTGTAGAATGCATGGAAATGCTAAATGGATTTAGGGGTACTTTGGATTCCCCAAAATTACTTGATTATGGTTTTGAAACTTATGTGCCCTCAACCTGTTTATTAAAATGCTAATGAGAAGGATTTTGTCACATTGTTTGACTACTCTTGATATTTTTGTATTGCATAAATGGTAATGGAACCTAAATTGTTCTGGTTGATTTTAAATAGTTTGGAAAGGACTTGGTGGCCATGATATTGGTTTGATTGGAAACTTTGGAGTCAAATTGGTTTAATTATTTTGGTATGGCATAAGAAAGATAGACTCGCAATCTCTAATTTTGTATGACGATACCAACGGTTTTTGCCTAAATGAAAGACTACTTGGTAAATGGTTCAAATATGCAATTGGTTTTACCATGGGGTTAAATAGGGTTGAGTATCAAAGCCGTAAAAGGTGAGGGTCCCAGAGGGACTGACACTAGAAACTCGCATTTACCGATGTGAGGGTGGTCTTGGTGACCGTGTGCATGATGTCACACTTTATATTTTGGGAGATGTACTAGTTATCTCAGATTATTTTCTCCGATCGTGCTGCTAACAAGCACTGGGGCCCTTTCAGCAGGGGAAGCTGAACCCATATGGCTCGTAGGAGGTTTAGGACGGTCAAGCTACTCAGTCCAGGTTAAGGTCTTAAATACATGCTAAACTTGGTTCCCTATCCCAGCACGATATATATGTATATGTGTGATTGCATATGGTTATTTGATTTGGTTTTGAATAATGACAATATTTTATCACTATCCCTGAGTACATGCCAGCGTTCACTCCGCTAACCGTCTTCGGGTGTTGTATACCCACGCGATATAGAAATCAGACATACTACCATTTCTTCTGCTCAGTGACTTAAATTTGGGGACAGCTTTGAGTCAGATTGAAGTGGTGAACTTTCATACTCCAAAAGACTCTATTTCATGCTATGGTCTTTTTTTCATTATTTTTGTTTCATGGATTTTGGATTTGGATATGGTCGGGGGCATGTCCCGACCGGATGTTATTTGATTCTAGTTAGAAGCTTTGTCAGACAACTATGGGCATGGGCGGTGTCGTTATTGGTGTCAGCCTTGGTATTGGTATTGGCATTAGGGTTTGCAACAATTTGACATTTGGTTGAGGTTGTTGGATTATGATTATAGACTTCATTAAATGTTTTTGAAATATTATTATTTTATCTTCTTATATGTTCAAAATTCATCCGACGTAGGGTGTAGGGCGGTTACGATTGGGTATTGGGGGTGGTCTCCGATCCTAGTTTGACTTGAGATGCCTGACACGACTAGGCCCTGGTCCAGGTCGTGTCACCTTCCTATTCCAAATACTGCTCAACTGATCAGATAGATTTATAGTAGCAGCATAGGAAATTCCCATTTCTTTATTTTCTTAAAATTGATCAGATGGACTTTCTTGCGATTTCGCATTTTCTTTATTTTCTTGAAACTGATATTGAACCGATGATTTTGTAGTTTCTTGATCTTCTTGAAACTAATGTTGTGCAGATGGATTTTTGCAGTTTCTTGATTTTGTATTGGGACGTAATACTTAAAATGTTAGGTAACAAAATTATCCCTGGCATGAGATGAATTAGAATTCCTAGTAATGCGATATACAATGAAGTAGTCGTTTCAAATTTGATGACATCTTGTTAACGCCACTAGTGTTTCTTTATTAAGATGATATTCTTTCATATTTCAGACATAAGTTCCTTCATCAAAACGGAAGATTTTCTTGAATCTAATGACTGAATTTTTCCTGTCATAAATTGGCTTACTATTGTCGAGTGCTTTCCAAGGGCCACCGCCACTAACAATTTCCCTATTGATATTCTTACTATAGCATGTTTTTTTTCTTCTTCAATGGAGTAAACACATAGTTTACATTATTGGTGGTAATGTTTAAAAATTGAGAAGGCTTGTTGTTGCTAGTTTATAGTATTGGTGGTGACGTTTAATAATTGAGAAGGCTTGTTGTTGCCACACAAGTCGACAATTCGAATTTGGTGAGATTGAATAGGAACGCCACAAACAAACTTGAGAAGATAGGTCATCAATGGTTCATCATCAAAATTGTTTCCCATATTTTATCATGAAGAAACAGAGTGAAAGTGAGAAGAAAACTATCTGCTATATATAGAGAGAGTGCGTGTAGAACAAGAAACTTTAAATTTTCGTGTTTTTGTAGGTTTAGGATTGAATATAAAGTATTACTAATTTAAATTGGTAATTGCATTTACTTTGATTTAATCATATGCAATATCAGTCTAAATTAGAACAAAAAGAATCTATAAAATTATACTCCATAAACAATGATTATTAAATTAGCATTTTACTAGCTCAATTAAGGTTAATGGGTAAATTTTAGTGTTAAAGTCATAATTACGTGACAAAGAGTCATACGAAGTTGAGCCGAACCTAGCACGAGATTTGACCGAGCTTTAACAAAGCCGAACCCATTGTGAAGGGTGGCAACTTGCAGTTGGCAAGAAAAAAAGTACTCCATTTGAGTGAATATAGAATGTTTATCTTTCCATTATGCTCCTCATATTTGAAAGAAGAAGAATAGGTGAATACTAAAGGGTTGTTTGGTACGAAGAAAAATGTGTTCTGGTACAGTATTTTTGTTTTAGAAAGTAGGTGAATTTTTATTTATTTTTGGTACTCGTATTTGATAAGCAAGTAACTGGTAAAGTTGCTACCATATAACCAAGAGGTCACAGTTTCAAGCCTAGAAAACAGTCCCTTGCAAAAATGTAAGTGAGGTTGCATACAATAGATACTTTTGGTCAAACCTTTTTTTATGTATATACTTTTGGCAAGAACTATGAAAGTTGAACGCATGTTAGGAGTATGGTGATGGGAAAAAAGGTATATTGGAGGTACAACAGAGATAATTAATGTGATGGATGTTTTGACACGTCGTATTCAAGGAGAGGTATCTTGGTGTATGTTACTGACGATATTGTACTAATTGACGAGACCTGGGGAGGATTTAATGAAAAGTTGAAGGTTTGGAGACATTCCCAGAATCTAAACGGTTAAGTTTGAGCAGTACTAAGACTAAATACATGGAATGTAAGTTCAACAATTCAACGCATGAGGTTGACGTGGTATAAAGCTGAATTTTCAGGCCATTCAAAAAAGGGATATTTTCAAGTATCTTGAATCTATGATTTAGGGGAATAGAGAGATTGAAGAGGATATCACACACCGTATTGGTGCAGGGTGGTTGAAGTGGAGGCGCGCTTCATGATATAAGAATAACAAGGAAAGACACAAAACATACACCAAAAGAGTCCACAAGTTCTAGGAACCGAGGAACCCTTTGATGACCACTCTCGAATTCAACAAATAAGAGCAAGAATGAAGAGATTACAAGGTGTTTAACACACCAAGGCAGCCAACAACCAAACTAAGTTACAAAACAAGAAGAAGAACACAACAATACTGTAACAACAACTCATGGCTTCCCTAGAAATGAGAATAAACTAGTACAAATGATTACAAGAATAAAATGAACATAGGATTAATAGTTAGACCTTGGTTGGTATAATCTTAAGAACCCAAGAACATATGATACTCTTGGACCCTTAACACTACACACAAAGGTTAACCTAACTCCTACGTTGACACAAGAGGGACTTTACCTCCTCTAAACACCAACGTCTCAAGCCATAAATGAAACACTAGTGATTCCACACTAGTATAACCCTAGTTTTGGGTCCCCTCCTAAAGAGAAGAGAGGACTTGTCTTTAAAAGTGTTATACAACTTACAAATATCAACAAATTCTAAGACAAAATGACCTATAATGTTCTATTTATACTAGGTTACAACTAGAATACAAAATGACCAAAAGTCCCTTTAATGAAAAGATTTAAAATGCCGCCCATGGAGTGTAGTGTAGGTTTAGGTTTGGTGTGTGTTTAGGTCCTCTTTTGTATTTTTTCTTGCACACTCAAAACCTAGGGTTCATTACACTTTCACATGTCCATCCTCGTGGCCGTAAGTATCACTTCAGAAGTCTTGCATGATAAAAAGGTGCCTCCTAAGCTTAAAGGTAAGTTCTACAGAGTGGCTGTCCGACCGACTATTTTGTATGAAGCGGAGTGTGACCAGTTAAGAACTCTTACATCCAAAAGTTAAAGGTGGCAAAAATAAGTATGTTGAGATAGATGTGTGGATTTATCAATAGAGATAGGATTAGAAATGAAGTTATTCATGAGAAGGTGAGAATGGCTTTAGTGGAGATAAGATGAGGAAAGTGAGGTTATGATGGTTTGGGTATATGATAAGGAGGGCCATGAATGCTTCAGTACGGAGGTGCGAGAAGCTGGCTAAGGACGGTTTTAAGCAGGGTAGAGGTAGGCCAAAGAAACATTAGAGGGAGGTGATTAGGCATGACATAGAGCGATTACAGCTTATGGAGGACATGGCCCTTGATGAAAAGGTATGGAGGACGCGAATTAGGGTAGAGGATTAGTGGTAGGAGTGCGTCCTTAGTAATAGGTAGGGGTGTGTTGTTTGTATCCATGCCCGTAGTTTCATGTTCATAGTGTTCTAAGGATATTTGTGATCTCGAATAGATAGTTTATAGTATTACTCTCGATGTCTTATTTATTTTATTATCTAGTGGTGTGTTATCCCATTTTGTTGTTTATTTTTATATTTTTTGGATTTGTAGTGTTATCTGTCGTGAGCCAAGGTTCTATAAAAAATAACCTCTCTACTTCATCTGAGGTAGCGCTATGGACTGCATACACTTTACCCTCCCTAGAATACTCTGGGGATGTTGTTGATTTCCGTCATGAACATGATCATCTTTACAAGTAGTTGTTCTTGAGCCAATGAACAACTAATAATTTGTGCCATGAAAGATGATTTTCTCACCCATTTCTTACCGCACCAGCTCAATGGGAAAACATATGATGAGAAACATATTCTCACTAAAAAACTATGAAACTTCCTGATTTTTATACGACTATTTTTCTTTTTCCACTAATTCAATCAAACTCTCTGTAGGAAGAGCCCATGAACAATTTTCGGTGGGGAATTTCAACGGGAAAATAGTTATATTTTAGCAATGAGGAGATGAGAGAAAAGAGAACGAAGAAGTTATACTTCGGGTTTCTTACGAAATTGTTCAACATCTAATTGTGACAGGTTCTATTCACAAAGTTCCCCTTTTAGATTACAAAAGTATGAATAAATTGTTATTTCGTAATATGTTCGGGTACCCAGAATCTGTATATGTGCAACAACAACTTCAACTTAGTTCAATGTTTAAAAACAAGAACATAATGAAGTACATAAAATACCATCAACCCAAGATCAAAGTGATCTTTACAAGAGGTGTATTTTATTTTCAAAAATTAAGATGAAACAGAAAATGTCAAGTCCTCCGAATTCATGGAGTTTTCTTAAGGAAATAATTTCCCTCACTGTACCCGAGGTTGCGGAATTTTCCTCCCAGAATAAAATGGCCTCAATCCAATTATAGCGGTACCTCAAATAATTGGATTCCGCGAATGTACTCAACGATTTAAATGATCACACAGAATATTTTTAAGAGAAGAAGAGTTTTGTATTCTGAAATTTTCATATCCTAAACCTGTGGATCAAAGCAGGTTTATATAGCCACAACATGCCTCTTCTGAAAAGTGGCAATGGTTCACTTTAGAGGTGTGCCTTTTCTGAAAATTTATGTCTATTCATCCAAAGAATGTGTCTTTCAGAACAGACATACCATTTCACGTGAAACATGTCATTTTGTTGAAGGGTTGCAACCCTTTCAAAACAACACTTTGTTTCTGCATGACATTTCAAAACAGTGCACTAGTTCAGAAAACAGTGCATCAGTTCACTGCGTGTATGTATAAATGGAGGATTACTATTGCATTTTTTTTATCCTTTGGTATTCGAATTAAATTTTTGTCAGATAAACTTTGTCCAAAATGATAGATCTCATCGATCGATCATTTGCCAAATCCAATCCAAAGTCGAAGCCGAGCGAGCGACGACGACGACGGCGCGAGACATTTCTTATTTCTTGTCTCACTTAGCATGTTGAGTAAGTTCTTTCTATTAAAAACACTCCATAGTTTCCTTCTCCCACCAATGTGGGAGAATTAGTAAACTTTCCAATTTGATAGTACACCTTCTAAATCGATGTCTCCTTCCTTCCACCATTTTCTCTCCATTTTCCATTCACACTTCTTCCATACATATTGAACCCAACATAAATCAGGTTCGGTTTCCTATTTTTTCTGTTTAGATTTAGGTTTCCAGGACTACCAAGTGGCTAAGGATGACAAAAACATTAACTTCATGCATCTTTCTTGTGTTTCACTAGAGCACTATATGTATATTGAGGACTCTTAAGATGACATTTAGTGGTTTCAACGCAAGCATATGTGTTGGTTGTCACAATAATGCAATTTATTTGTCTTTTGTTTACAAGTTAATGGCTTAATTTGGAAGAATCCTAATGCACATATTCTTGTTAATAGGCAGAATATGTGATGTTAAAGTAGTTAGAAAAAATGTAATGTCTACATCAGGCACTACGACGACTGCATTTGTTTCTCGTAGGTGAAGTTTAGAGTTCTTTTAGAGTTTTACACACCTGAAAATTTTCAAAAGAACAATAGATCGTCCAGATGGGTAGAATAAGAGATGCAATCACTGAAAAACCTCTCTTGTACTCACCTTTGTCCTACTTTAGTATTGCTAACATCCATGATTAAGTATATGATCAGTTATCTTGGCTACACATGCATTTTCTGACATTTTATTAGAAACCAAAACTCGACATTCGCACGGTAATAGACCTCCATCTTTCAATTGCAATGCATTATTATTTATTGCCATGCTTCCCGATTGTTGTGTACAATAGACCCTTGTGGCCCGACCCTTCCCAGACACCGCGTATAGTTGGAGCTTTAGTGCACCGGGCTGCCCTTTTTAAAAAAAAAAAAAATATATTTTGTCTCGTACTGTTACTCTTCATGATAGTATGTGCATGTAGGTAAGACTCAACTAAGGCAGCCAGTGAAGGTCTTGAGGTTGTAAGGCATGCTTTTGGGACTGCCTGAGCTGCTTTTAAGATCAGAAAGGCGCTGAACCTCCCAAAAGTGTCTTGAAGCCCACTGCCCTGATCAAATCTGAATCTAAAAAGGCTAAGTAGTCATTTGACCATGAAAATTACTTTTTCCCGGAATTGGAGTTGGAGTTGAAGATGAAGTTGGAGTTGGAGTTGTGTATGACCATGGCTTTTTGAATTTTTTTTTAGACTTTTGAAAAATCTTTTTTAAATATGATTTTTTGCCCTCAACTTTTAAAAATTATCAAAATCACCCAACTACTAATTTACCTACTAACATACAACCAAATGTTGAGAAAATAATTTATATATGTCTTCAATTGATATCATAATTAACAACAAACCAATTATTATGATTGTTATTCTTCTATAATTTGAATAAAAATATCACAAGCACGAGCTAAATAAGTTTATCTAACCATAATCGATTGAATAGAGAAAAAATATATTTTGATAAATATGATTGATAGATATAAATATATTTTATATATTCTTAAATTTGTTGATGAAAATTTTTAATTATTTTCACTTGAATTAATTATTTTATTGAATTTGATCTTTTTCAAAAAAATTACGGAATATAGTTAATAAGAGGGGTTTGTGTAAAAATTTAAAGATTGGAGTTATATGTAATAATAATGGAAGTTGGAATTGGAGTGGAAAAAATGGAAAACAACAAAAAGTTGTTTTCCATTTTTGGAATTCAATTTCGGAATTATTTTTCAAATTTTCATGACCAAACATCATAATTTTCAACTCCGGAAAATTTTTTCGGAAAAAAGGAAAAAATATTCATGGCCAAACGGGCCCTAAGAGTTTCAAGTAGTGTCACTGTTTTGCCCCTTTTTTTACTTAAAAGGGTTGAAAAACATTATTTTTGACTTTTAGAACTATTTCAAAGCTTAAAAAAAAAATCGAAATAACTTAAGAAATTATAGAGTTGCCACTTGATTTTTGAGAAAAATCAAGAAAAACTAAAAATATTACTTAAAAGATTCAAAATAAAAAAAATCTTTTAAATTTAGAAACTCTGAGTAAGTGGTTTCTATTAATACTCTTGAAAGGTTGTTAGGGCATCAAGAGTATTCGCTAACTTGCGGATATCCGAACTATTTGAAAATAACTTTTTTAACTAACTTTAAAAAGAAAAATCGATTTTTGAAAAGAAAACAATTAAGAAAAATTGTCTTCTTGACGACTTAGTGGGGATTTTAACTAAGTCTAAAAAAACTAAGAACAATTAGCATATAAAAGAGAAAGGGAGGAAACTAAAGGACTTAGGTCATTAGGCCCAAATCCATAAATCCTGTCCTAAGTTAATTTGAGCATTTGACTCATCTTCACCTGTCCTAATCTAAATACTTGGCTTTTGGCCCATACTTTGTCCTAAGCTAGTTTTCGGACCTTTAAAGCCCAAAATTCGCTTCACCTGTATTAAATTACAACTTTGGATTCAAGACCCAAATAAATGAACAAATAGATAAATGAATAAATAATAAGACAATAATAAAAATCGAGACTTTTCATGTCTCTTAGCGACCTCTTCAATGGGTTTTGACCCATTTATTCTTTTTTTTTTCTCCTATCTTCTTACATCTGTACCCATATAATCGATTTTGGGTTTAAAATTCGAACTTGATTCGGAGAGGTGGGCCTCATTAGCCAATTATGATATGCAAGAGGAAAGGAGTCTATTTGAACTCCAAAATAGATTCATGCAAAGAAAAGGATAAAAGAAAAAAAAGTAATATGTGTTCTAAAAGTTTCTGGGAAACTTATTTAGAATCCTTATATTGTATAAGCTTATAGCTTGAAAATTATTGGAACTCTTGGTGAGTTTTCAAAAGCAATATATTATTTACTGAAATGAGAAATATATCAATTTGGATTGGTTATGAAGTACCATATCTTAGTGCAATTGGTGGACTCATGTATCTTACAAATACTACAAGACCTGATATAGCCTTTTCAATTAATTTGTTAGCAAGATTATAGTCTCAGTCTTATTGGTCATGCTGATTTTGGATATTATTTTAACCCACATAAATTTTGGTATCAAACATGCAATGTGCTCACATGTGGGTATACTGTCATATCTTGGAGATATACAAAGCAGTCTATCTAGCTACTTCATCGAACCATGTTGAGATAATAGTTATTTATGAAGTAAGCAAAGAATGAGTATGATTGAGGTCCATGATACGTCCCATTCGAGAAAAATATGGTTTGAAATGTGACAATGTACCCACAATTTTATATGGAGATAATGCAATATGCATAGCACAACTTAAGGGAGGATTCATAAAATAAGATAGAACGAAGCACACTTCATCAAAGCTTTTCTGGATACATAAGATCCAAAAGAATGATGATATTAGTGTGCAACAGATTCGTTAAAGTGACAATGTGACTGATTTATTCACCAAGTCTCTTTCAACTGTAACTTTCAAGAAAATAGTACACAAGATCGAAATGCAAAGGTTCAAGGATATTTTCATTAAGGGGAGTTAATACGTGTTGTATTCTTTTTTCCTTACGAGGTTTTATCTCACTAGGTTTTCCTTGTAATATTTTTAATAAGGAAGTATATATGCGTAATATCCATCAATTAGATATTCAATGGGAGTATTATAAATGTACCATATATAGTGAATGTCCATTTTATCATATACAGTGAATACCTACTTTATCATATATTGTGTATGTCTATTTGTGAAAAAATTACAAACCCCAAAGTTAGTTTTCCCTATAAATAAAGGAGTTTTTCTTCATTATAATTCACCACTCAAGAGAAATAAGAATTACTCTCCATTCTCTCTCTACTCTTCTTCTTTATTCTTTATTAGTTTATAACAATTTTGTTCTTTTGCTCTTTCTTTTGTATTATCTTTTACTTATTGTTTTCTTTAGTTTTCTTCCTTTACACATTTTCTTTCAAATTATTTTTTAGTGCTCTTGATACCAAGTCGTTGTATATTGAAGGTTTTTCTTTTTCCGCTTAGTTCTTATTTCTCAATATTTTTATGCAAATTAAATTTATACGGTACTCATTTTTTCATTTGTTTATCTTATTTTTAAAATTTTATTTTGAAAAGATTATTTCTTTCATTTTAAAATAATTTTTCACATGAAATATTTAAAATATTTTGAATCATGTATATTTTAATTTATATTTTAAAAATTTAAAAGTCCTTACTTTTTAAACCTTGCAAAAGAACAATCTGACAAATAAATTTAAATGGGGAGTATTGTATCAAACGGTTAAATGTGTGCGTGATAACTCAGCTTATAGCAAATGACCGCCAAAATCACTCAACTTTATTTTGTGTTTTAAAAGTCATTATTTTGCCCAGTCAGTTTTCGTAATTATTTTGGCCCGAAATATAATTTTTTTATTTATATTTCATGGTGTGATAGCTTTAAATTTTTAAGAAAAAATATTTTAAAAACTAAAATCAATATTTAGCTTTATTTAGGACCAACCCATTCTAAATTCAATTCAATTCTTGACCGACCGCCTTAAAAAAATCTTGCTATAGAGGAGATTATCTTAATAATTAAAAAAAATGATTGTTCTTCAATTTTTAAAATTTTAATATTATAGATGCCCCTTAATAATATCGAACCATAGTAAACAACATTATATAAACTCAATAAAGGAAAGCAGTTTCATCAACTAAAAATTCAATTCAGCATTTTCGATATTCAAATTTTTCAACACCAACAAAAAGGAGAACATAATTAAAAAAAAATTATCATTATGACTGAATGACCCAAAAAATTATTTGCTTACAATATGTACAAATAAGAAGGTGACAGTTATTCTATAAAATTAATCGAGGTGCGCGCAAACTGATCCAAACATCACGATTTTTTTAAAAAAATTATTCCAATAAGATAACAGGATGGGAAAAAAAAGAGCAAAAAAAAAATTAATCAATCTACTTAGGTTGCATTTGTTTTTTTTAAGATTTAAACGTCTGAATCTGAATGATTAAGAACTTGTCTCTAGATCTGAAAACTGAATGATTAAGATTGTTTGTTTTTCAACATCTGAATGTGCATAAAAAATTTATTTGTATATATAATAAAATAAAAAATATAATTTAAATAAAAAACTAATTATATATCAGAAAAGTATGTAATTTAATACAGTAAAATTATTATTTGGTTGAAAAAAAATACTTATGTTTGTTAGTGATAATGGAGATAGTTTATAATGGTAGTTACGGTGACAATGATTAATGGTAGTGATTAGTAATATTAGTGGTGATAGTTGTGAAGGTTGGTATTATAGTGACTGCTATGATGGTAGCGGGTGATAGTGGTGGTGGTGGTGGTAGTGATGTGACGTTGCTTGATTTTTGTAGTTGGAGGTATTGATTATGATGGCTGAAAAATGAATGCATGATGGTTAACGATGTGTTGGTGCTAGTTGGAGATGTTGTTAGTTGTGATGGTGGAGATGGTTGTTAGTAGAGATAAATTGTAGCAATGATAGTGATTGAAGTGATGGTAGAGGTGACATTACTAGTGACAATGACGGTGGCCGCCGAAGAATGTGTGGAGGTTGTGATATATTAGTGGCAGTTAACGGCGGTGCTAGTTGTGATAGATGAGTTGGTCGATAGTAGAGATTGGTTGTAGTGGTTGATGATGGTGGTGTTGTTAACGATGATGGTGGTGATAAATATAATTAGAAAAATAAAGGTAGTAGGTGTGGTAGCGGTTGACAATAGTGGTTAGTTGCAATATTTGTTGTCGATGGTGGTTGTGATGGTAGAGGTGGTTGGTGGTAGTTGACAATAATGGCGGTGGTAGAGGTGGTGACTGATGATTATGAATAGGGTGGCGGTGAATATTATCTAATACCAAAATACCTCTTCAGACCTCTTAAGACTTGATTCTAGATCTGAATGATTAAGACCTATTCAGACCTATTAAAATCTAAAATCTTAATAAAAAATTAAAGAAACTTAATAATTTGAAGTCTGAACCATTTAAATTCAAATCTTCATTAAATGCAAATAAATGAGCCCTTAATAACGAAACAGGGGGAAAAACCAATTTGAGAAAAAAAGGCTAAGAAAAAAAAAATTAAAAAATAGTAAACAAAAAGTAACCAAAAAAGAAAGAGCAAATAATGATTTGTCCAAAAAAAAAAGTTAATGACCGAAAAAGAAAAGAATATGAAGAATGAGGAATTGATCAAATAGTGGACCCGAAAGGTTCATTTATCAAGATAATTTCCTTTTTGGTTTGTTCCAAAAAGAATTTCACATTTTCTTATTTGGTAAGTTTTTAAAGACATAACTATAATTTTATTTTTAGTAGTCTCACTTGATTTTAAATATTATTACTCCTTTTTTATTTGTCTTTTCAATTAAAAGTAATCCCACTTAATTTTAAATATTATTACACCTTTTTTAAGAAGGGTAATTTTGTAACTTTAACAAAGTCAATACTTATTTCTTAAATATCGTGTCCAGTCAAATGACGATACATAATTTGGAACGGAGGTAATACCTCATATAACTATGAGGTTATGGCATATGAAACTCATAATAAAATTTTTCGTTTTTAACCTATTATTTGTGAATCGTGATTAAGTCTCAATTTTTCAAATTAAAAAAAAAAGGGTTAAAGTAGCATTAGAATGTTTTCTTCAGAGCTGACATGCTAAGTCACTAAGGAATAAGGTCAAACTTATATTATTCCTAATTAAAGTCGCCGGAGCATTAAATATATGAAATTATATATATATATATATACTATAGGAGCATGACCCGTGTCAGTAGCACGGGTCCAACATTAAGATATTTATTTATCTCTTCAATTTTGATATATTTAAATAAAATTTTTTAATAAAAGGATTGCATATGTTTTCTAGGATTCATCCGGAATCTAGCATGAGTTCAACATATGTTATTTTAATACGTATTTAGATAATTTAAGTTGTTAACTATTTTAATTTATAATAATTTTTATGTAATTTTTAAATTAATATACATTACTTTTCTTGTTCAAATTATTGTGGCATTGATAGTCAATTATATTTTAAAAATAATTTAAGTTTTTAATTATTGTGATTTATAATACTTTTCTTCTATTCCAATTTCAGTGACACTAATATAATTTCAAGAGTCGCCCAAATATTTTATATCTTTTAATTTTTAAGTTGTTAATTATTGTGATCTCTAGTATTTTTCATGTAATTTTTTTGAAATATATAACATATTAAATTGTTTTTAGACATTTTAAGTTGTTAACAATTGTAATTTATAATACTTTTTATGTAATTTTCGAATAATATATGCTACTCTCCTTGTCTAGAATTTTGTGTCGACGACAGCCAATTATATTTTTAAAATAATTTAAATTTTTTATCATTGTGATTTATAATATTTTTTCTATCTCAACTTATGTGGCACAATGCTTAAATGACCATAATAATTAATTATGGGTGATATAGTAAAATCACGATGGAAGCAGCTGAAGTAGAAATCAGTCAATTTTATTTTATTTTTGTTAATTATTGTTATTTACAGTACTTTTTATTTCATTTTCAAATAATATATGTTGTTTTATATCTTCTTCTGTCCCGTCCTAATTTATGTGGCGCTAATATAATTTTGATAGTCAATCATATATTTTATGTTGACATATCATTTTGTTAGTCTTATTTTTCTAATACATAAATGACTTATAATAAGGAGTGATATAGTAAAATCATCGTCCGAAAGATGAAAATTTAATTTAAAACATTAAGAGTTAATTTCGTATTTTATGTCTATTTTATTTTTCATTAAATATTATTTATTTTCTTAATACCTAGATGACTCATAATAATTAATTAAGAGAGATTAATTATATTATTACTATAAAAATTAATATAATTTTATCATATCCAAAAGTAATCATCGATAATTCACCGGAATAGTATATTAATTAAATATGGGATGCTATATTTGCATATGCAAAATATGATATTATTAAACATTATTGGATAGTGCATTATATTTATCTTTCACAATAATAAAATTTTACTATATATTTTTCTTTATTTCTTTTTAACTTGATACATATTGGCCCAACACAAATTCTAAGAAAATATTCATTAGAAATTTATTTAATTTATTAATTTTGTAATTTAAAAATTTAAAGTTAATGTTAAATATTAGTATTTCTATATAAGGAAAAAGTAATTTTAAAATTTAAATTTACTAAAATAAATAAATAAATAAAAAGATTATTTTGTATATAAAAGTCAATTAAAATAATAAAATTGATTTACTTTAAATATTTAGTTGCAATTAATTAAGATAATTTTTTATTTTGTCATAATTTATGCTGCACCGATAAAATTTTGAGAGTTGAATAGAACTTTTATCTATTTTTAAAAAAGTATTTTAACTTGATAATTATTGTGATTTATAATAATTTTTACGTAATTATCAAACAATATGTTTACTTCTTGTATCCCAATTTATGTGGCTTCGATACAATTTTGAGAGTCAACTAAAATTTTTATATATCTTTTAAATATTTTAAGTTGTTAATTATTATGATTTGCAGTACTTTTTCTTTTATCTCAATTTATGTGGCATTGCTAAAATAATGAGAGTCAATAAAATTTTTATATGTCTTTTAAATATTTTAAATTATTAATTATTGTGATTTGTGGTAACAAATTAGTTTTGAACATGATATCCAATTAAATAAAAAATAATTTACTTCCAATATGTAGTTATAGTTAATTAATATAAATTAATAGAATATATTAAATATTTAAATCATTATAATGAAATAATGGAATTATTATATATTGGGGCATGGTATGTAATTAAGTAGGAGTAGAGGGTTTTTTTTTATAAGAGTCAATAAAATTTCTATATGTCTTTTAAATATTTTAAGTTATTAATTATTGTGATTTGTGGCAACAAATTAATTTTGAACATAATAGACAATTAAATAAATAAAATTTTTGTACTTCCAATATGTAGTTGTAGTTAATTAATATAAATTAATAAAATATATTAAATATTTAAATCATTATGATAAAATAATAAAATTATTATATATTGGGGCATAGTATGTAATTATGTGGAAGTAATTGGTTTTTTTGGTAATTGGAAGAGGTGGTCGAAACTACCTTTTCTATATAATAGAAATATATACTAGTTTAGTTATACGCGCCTCGTGCATGTACCTCACTTTATTGAGTTCAAATGTTGCACTAAATAGGATATTTGTTTCAGTAATAAAGGAATATAATAATTAAATTCAACATCTTTTGGAGATTTAATTAATTAAACCTAACCTTTATCAAAAAAAATTGTCAAAGCCGATTGACATTCATCTACCACCTGTAAACTGCAAAAAAACAATATGATGATAGAAATATCAAAATAATATAATTAAATCTAACTTTACACAAAAAATTTCTCAAAGCCGTCTGACACTCATCTAGCACCTGTGAACTATAACAAAATAATACGATAATAGAGATATCAAAATAATACAACTAAACTTAACTTTTATACAAAAAAATCTCAAAATAGAGATATAAATACAATACAACTAAATCTAACCTTTATCTGCAAAAAAATTCTCAAAAGTCGACCGACATTCATCTACCACATGTAAATTTATCTACCACCTATAAGTTGATCTACGACGTGTAAACTATAAATATATCTTGATTAATAAATAAACATGCCTATTATACTATAAATATATAGTCATTGGATTAAAATTCTACTTTCAGTTCTTTTAATTTTATTTTTGGATAAAATTATATGATATCATTAGAATTCAATTTAGTTAGTACTTTTCTAAAAGATAGATTGTTAATTTAACTAAATCTCCTAATATTTCACGTGGATAAAGGGAAAAAAAAATCATAGACCATTAGAGTGGCTAACCAATTTCTTATGATGAAATATAATCCAAAGAATTTGGTCAAAATTGTAAATAAGTCAATTTTAATTATTTATTGTATATAAGTCTTTATAAAAAAAATTCACAAAAAACAATGTCTAACAAAAATCCATGATGATTTATTTTTATAACATAAAAAACATACTAAAATTTTAGAAAACTTACCTCAAATCACAAAAAAAATTGTCTCCTCAATCATAAATACTATTAATATTTCACTAAAAACTTCCCAATTAACAATTGTCTATCACGAATACATGATGATTTATTATTATAAACTTCAAGAATATACTAATTGAAATTTTAAAAAACTTACCTCAAATCATAATCAGATTATTTCTTTAATCATAGATATTATCAAGATTGTAAACATCAAAAACAAAAATTTTAGAAAACATACCTTAAATCACAATCAAATTTATGAACAACGATAATAAAGAAAAAAACTATTTAAGAATTATATTGTAGACGTATTATTGTAGAAAGGAAGAATTCTCAATTTATAAGAAATTTTAGGTTTAGTTTACTTTCCTTCTTTGTCAATTCAATTTGTATTTATTTAATGTAAATCTTTTTTTGTTTTTATGTTTTGTTTTGTTTTTCTTTTTTCTTTCTTCTGCTTTTTTTGTTTTCTTTTTTCCTCCACACATTTTCTTTTTATTTTTCCTTTTCAATTCAATTAAATTTTCTTTCCAATTATGTACTTTCCTTTTTTTTGTTCTCTTTTTTGCTTTGGACCTTCTTTTTCTTGTTCTTTTCAATTCAAATCAATATTATTTTTTATTTATTTAATTTATTAATAAATTACATATAAGGTAAGATTTGAATTGGTTTAAAACTTTCTTTCCTAACTCATATAAGGATTTTAATTAATTTCAAATTTCTAAAATAATAATAACTAAATAATAATTTGAGGAAAATAGTGAAAAAATGATTCTGTCTAAAGAGGAGACTTTTAATGAAGGGCAAAAAGTTTAAATCACTTTTCTAAGGGTCTTCACACTTTTATTACTATCTAATAAGAGCAGACAGTTTTCCGTCAACATGCCTGCTTCTCCTGCCTGTTTCATGAGCTGCTTTCTTCGTGGTTTTATTATGTGATCTCAAATTAATTATTATAAATTATTGATCCTTCATAAGTTGCTTCCTCCATGATTTTATTATATCATCTCTAATTAACTATTATAAGTTATTTATGTATTAAAAAATTAATAATATTTAATAAAAAAGTAAAATAGATATTTATGATATGTCTGTTTCAGTCGCTTCACCCAAGTATTTTTATATAGTAATTTTGTTATATCACTTCTAATTAAACATGTTTGCTCCGCTGTTTCAATCGTGGTTTTACTATGTCACTCCTAATTAATTATTATGATCATTTAAATTTTTTACAAGTATTTTTTATAGTAATTTTGCTATACCACTTCTAATTAGTTGTTGTGAGTCATTAAGACATGTCTGCTTCACAACTTCAATCGTAATTTTATTATATCACCTATAATTAATTACATGGTCATCTAAGCATTTAAAAATTACATAAAACATATTATAAATTACAATAGTTAATAACTTAAAACATCTAAAAGAAATAATCTGTTATATATTTTTAAAAAATATGTAAAAAATACTATAAATCATAATAATTAAAATAAATTTTTCAAAAATATTTGTTGAGCCCATGCCTTGTACGGGCTATTAGTAACTAGTATATATATAAGCGAGCAATGAAGCTGCTGAAGCAGACAACTTGTGGACGACATGCTTGCTTCAGTTGCATGAACCATGATTTTACTATATCATCCCTAATTATTTATTATACATCATTTATGTATTAAAAAATTAATAATATTTAATTAAAAAAGTAAAATAGATATTTATGACATACTTGCTTCAGCTGCTTCAACCGTGATTTTACTATATCATTCCTAATTAATTATTATAAGTCATTTAGGTATTAAAAAATTAATAATATTTAATTAAAAAATACAAATAGACATTTATGACATCCTTTCTTCAATTGCTTCAATCGTGATAACTATTTATTAATCATAAAATTTTAAATTTATACAATATTATATTATGTTGTATGTAATAGAAAAACAATGCTCATTATATTGCCACTAGAGAAGCATGACCCGTGTCAGCATGGATCCAACATTAAAGATATTTTGACTTAGTACGACAAGTTAGATTGATTTCAATTCGAATTATGAATTATAAAACATGATTACACAAAACTATTAACTACTTGATAGTATTTTTCAAGGAGCCAAACCATCTCACGAGATAACTATGTATAACTTACTCATATAAATAACAAAATTCGATGTATTTTGAAGTTTAGATCTTTAATCATATGACTGAGACTTGCTACATTAAGTATAAAATATGAAATTTAAATTGATACATAAAACTTTACATCTGTTGTATAAAATAGAGAATAATTATTGAAAAAGATAAAGGGTTATCTAGTTGTTGCATAATACATCACATGTGGGTTGTAATTAATAATCTAAAAATTGTATTTTATGCCCCTACTAAGCCGACTAAACATCATTTGCTTTTATTTCTCCTTCTCTTTTATTTGTCAGCTTGTTCCTTGAAGTTAAATTAAATTAATATTTTAAATTTAAATTTTAAGTGTTTCAAAAATTATATAAAAAAGAAAAATATAAGTTAATGTCTGCGATATTAATTTAAATTATATGAGTTTGAGAACATGATAAAAACATACTTCTGTAGATGTTTTATTGAACTTTATATCTGTATATGTTCCTTCCATTAAACCATAGGAGTCGTTTGTTAGAGTGTATAAAATAATTTTGAATAGAATGTATTAGTAATGTTTGCATTAATAATGCTTGTATTAATAATATTGGTACTATTTATGCTAACAGTATTTCTTATACACTGTTTGGTGTGTTGTATTAGAGCTTGCCTTTTTAATCTTGATATATTTAAATAAAAGTTTAAAAAAAGAATTGTATATACATTCTAAGATTCATCCAGTATTTAGCAAGGGTTTAATATATGTTATTTTCTATTTCAATTTATGTGACACAAATAGAATTTAGATAATCAATCGTACTTTAAATATATATTTAGATAATTTAAGCCGTTAACTATTGTAATTTATAATATTTTTATGTAATTTTCAAATAATATACGTTACTTTTCTTGTCCAAACTTTTGTGGTATTGATAGTCAATTATATTTTAAAAATAATTTAAGTTTTAATTATTGTGATTTATAATACTCTTCTTCTATTCCAATTTAAGTGACACTAATATAATTTCGAGAGTCAATCAAATATTTTATAACTTTTAAATTTTTTAAGTTGTTAATTATTGTGATTTATAGTATTTTTACGTATTTTTTGAAATATATAACAGATTAAATTATTTTTAGATATTTTATGTTGTTAATTATTGTAACTTATAATACTTTTTATGTAGTTTTTGAATAATATATATTACTCTCCTTGTCCAGAGTTTTGTGTCGTCGATAGCCAATTATATTTTTTAAATAATTTAAATTTTTAATTATTGTAATTTATAATATTTTATTTCAATTTAAGTGACACAATGCTTATATGATCAGAATAATTAATTAGGAGTGATATAGTAAAATCACGATTGAAGCAGCGAAGCATAAATGTTTTAAATGACTTACAACAATTAATTAAAAGCGACATAGCAAAATTACTATAAAAAATACGCGTGAAAAAAATTCAAGTGGACCTCATATAAGGCGTCAAGTTAATTTAAAACATCAAAGTTAATTTATCATTTTTATATCTATTTTACCTATTTATTAAATATTGTTAGTTTTTAATACTTAAATAATGTATAATAACTAATTAAGGGTGATATTTAGTAAAACTATGGTTAAAGCAACTGAAACAGACATGTCATAAATGTCTATTTTACATTTTTAATTATTTTTAATACATACATGACTTATAATAATTAATTTGGAGTGATATAATAAAATCACAGTTGAAGCTGAAGAAAACAACATGTTATAAATCTTTATTTTACCTTTTCAAAAATTAAATATTATTAACTTTTTAATATATAAATGACTTATAATAATTAATTAGGAGTGATATAATAAAATCACAAATTGGATATTGTTAATTTTTCAATACATAAATGATTTACAATAATTAATTAGGGGTAATGGTTGAAGCAGTTGAAACAAACATATCATAAATGTCTATTTTATTTTTTAATTAAATATTATTAATTTTAAATATATAAATAACTTATAATAATTAATTAGAAGTGATATAGTAAAATCACAGAGCAAGCAGCCTGTTGAAGCAGGCATGTTGATACCCTCTCTTCTATATAATAGAAAAATTTGAATTTTTCTTTTCACAATTTTATACTAAAATTATTTAGAAAAAATTCAAATTCATGTCTTAGTGGGCCTCATATAAGATGTAAAATTAATTTAAAATTTCAAGAGTTAATTTATCATTTTATGTCGATTTTATCTTTTAAATATTACTAATTTTTTAATACTTAGATGACTTATAATAATTAATTAGAGATGATATAGTAAAATTACAGTTGAAGCTTTAATTTTTTTTAATTAAATACTATTAATTTTCTAATACGTAAATCACATATAAATAGTAATGGAATCAACACTAATACTATCTGAAATACTCAACAAACTGAAAAACATGACTGACTGTTTGAAAGCTTCTAAATCATAATGAGTTGTTGGGACATGCTCCCAACAAACTCCAACTGACTGAAATAAAATGAAATGCTGAAATAGATAACAAATAACTAGTCCTCGAATGACGAGGACTTACCAAACTGTAACTGAGTGGTACGGGAACGTGCTAAGTGCGATATGGATACTGAGCGCCCGAACCTATATTATGAGCCAACATAGCACAAAGAAGTATGCGATCAATACTTTGAATGTACTGAATGTAGGACGGGAAACTAATTGGCATAAACTGAACATGGATGCATGTAATCATAATAATTTGAATGCAAGACTAAGCATAATAATATGTACTAAATCACGTTGTGTATCTGAATGCAAGATCATAGAAAATCTGAAATTGAATCATAAACTGAGGACCATGGGAGCTAACAATAATTGATATACCCTAATATGAGAAAAATCGAGGTCCAACCAGTAACCCTAGTTGAAAGGGTGATAGTACATTGCGAAGAGTACCAACACTAGCTGATGTGGATCCACTAAATTGATGTCACGAAGGACGAGGGCGTCAAGCCTAAACTGATAGGTGACCCCTTATAACCTATGGTGACGCCGTAGTTTTTGAACTTAGGGACTGCTACTAACGTTCTCAAGCCTAACTGACGGGTGAGCCGCCATCCCTACGCCCCCTCAGTGTTAAGTACTACTCCCAACTGAATGACACTGAGGTATAAACTGATACATTAATTGAAAATTGATATGCTTAAGTCACGATATTCTGTACATAACAAGGCATGTACAAAATCTGAAGTGCTCAATAACATATACATATATATATATATATATATATATATATATATATATATATATATATACAACTAAATTCCTAGGTATCAGGTGTTCATAAATCCACTAGTTCTACATATGATGACATTAACTGATGTTAGAAAATTCATAATTTAAATCCATAAACTCAACAACATGTCATGATAAGGGAATTCATGATTTTTATAACTCAAAAACATATTGAGGACACTGTTCAGACTGCGACTCAGTTGATGAGTCGTTATAACTCATCATGAATCATAGGGTGAGACTCATAGTCTCACTGATAAAGTGTGCCCCAATTACTAATTTGATCACGATTTAGTCCTCACGAGTCGTAAGGTAAGGTCATGAATCGTGGTGAAGGACTCGTGACCATAATAGTGAAGGTACCCAAGGTTTCTACCCAGGCCACAAATTCAGGCAAGAACTCGTGACCAGTCACAAGAAGTCTTTTTTTTTAAAGTTAATTTTTGGATTTTATTGATAATTCTATGAAAACTCAACAAAAATAGTATTTACAAATATGGACCAACCCATCATAATTCTGCAAAGTAAAAGGGCCCAATCTATTATACAAAATACCTGACCCATCCTTAATTTCTTTAGACAAAAAAATCCATCCCTAGGGCTATTTCCTAGTTCATTCCCTCTCCTTAATTTCTGCCTCTCCTTCAGCTTCTCAGGTGAAAAATGGTGAAACATCATCTGAAACTCCAAGTCTTCTTGTTTATGCTGTGGATCATCAATACTGAGCCTTGAATTATAGAGATGTGTTCTGATATCAACTTTTTGAAGTAAGCTTCATCTAGACTTCCGACTGAGTAGCTCTTCTTCTCCCTTATTGATTGCTCCATTAATTTCTCTTTGTTGTTTCAACTGTGATCAATGTTGGAAGGGTGTTATTATTGATTTTGGTTCTAATTTGAGGGTCAAAGGTTCCTGTATTTGCTTGTATGTCCATGTATACGTCTCTTCGCTTCCTCTCATCTTTTGCTTGTTCTTCGCCTTAACTCTATTTTGTTGATAATTGTAGCATGGATGGAGATACAGAAATGCTCGGATCCGCAAAACTATTGGATTGCCAACTGTGCCCAGGTGTATGAGATGCTTAGACTTCACTTGACCCTTCTCCCTTCTCAACGGTCCTTTTTGATGGCTGAATTTGTATAGACTAGTTAGTTTTTGGTTATAATTACTGGCCTCATGACTGGTAAATCGATGCTTGTAGTCTCTGGTAGTATCTATAGCCTTCAGCCTGTTCATGATCTTGCAGCTTCTAATCTGATGTAAGGGCATTGTAGCTTGTCGTAATTTAAAATCTTCCTGCCCTGCAATTCCATCTGCTGAAATGAAGTTATGCTGAAATTTCCTTTTTCTATTGCTGCATTTGCTAGATGATCTACCAACTGATTCCCTTCCCTCCTTATATGTTGATAAACTACTTGCTTGTATTTCAACTCTAATGTAATTTGTTCCATGGTGTCTATCAAATTCCAAGGACAAATCCATTCCTTAGTCAATATCTTAAACATAAATAAAAAATCTGTTTGAATAATGACTTTTCTGAATTGGGAATGTCCACAACGAATAACTACTTTTAGAATAGCACATGCTTCTGCTTCAGTATTTGTAGTATCATCAATTTTAGCCCCCTCAGCATATACTAGATCTCCTTTATGATCCCTTAGACAAAATTCAGCAGGACTCACCCCAGGATTACCTTTAGAAGCCCATCTGTATTATACTTCGACCATCCTTCATCTGGACATCTCCATTCCACTTTAATGACTCTCATTTTAGGTCTTCTCTGCTCCAATCCAGTGAGAATATCTGGCCACATAACTGGAAATTTTTGTCCTGGATTCCTCACTCTTAGTAATAGTCCAATATTTCTTTGTATATTGACTAATACCAAATGAGTAGGCAAGATTTTCCTTTCATGTTTTGAGTTATTCCTTCTCCTCCATAGTTCCCAACATGTCAAGCTTGGAATAGCTTGATAATACGCTTTAATTTTTCCAGAAACTTTAGTATTCCACCATCTCATGATAAGTTCTCTAATGTTTGTCCTGCCATGCTTATTCCTTCAAAAGAAGAAAAAAAGAACCATGTCCTGTTAGTAGTACCTGGCTTAAGAAACACATGTGAAGTTGTTTCTTAAGTAGGTATGGTGCATCACCCGTACCTAGTAGGACCTTCTATTCCCCATCTTCTCAAATTATCATGTTCTGCAACCTTCCCATTCCAGAACCTCCATATGAGAAATGCCATTTTGAAGGGCAAACCCTTCACCTAAATATTTTTGTAAATCAAATTCTTTTTACCTCTTTGTCTAATAAAGTTCCAAGCTGATTTAACAGAGAATTTTCCATTGGCCTCAAATTTCTATATAGAAATATCATTCCCTCCTTCCCAATCAAAAATCTTAACTATTTGAATTATATGATCAGCAATCTCCACTGTAAACAGCTTAGATATCCTTGATTAAAGCACTTACCTTCTAGTAACCCATATCCGATTCCCTAGATTCTGTCTCCAATGTATACAAATCCCCTTCTCTTATCTAGTTATCATACCACAAATGACAATTTCCTCTTCTAACTCTCCATATTATCTGATGCTCAATCAGATCCCTTGCTTGCAACATCTTCTTCCATACCTGAGAACCTGATCCTATTTTTCATTCAACCTCATTAGGATGTAGCTTTTTACAATACTTATTTTGCATAAACTTACTCCACAAGGAATCTTTTGTTCGAAAATTCCACCATAGTTTGCAAAATAAAGCCATTGAAAAATCTTTTATATTTCTAAACCCAAAACCTCCCTCATCCTCTAAAATACACAACTTGCACTATTTGACCCAATGTCTACTTTTTCCTCCAATATGAGTGCTCCAGAAGAATTGAGCAAACATTTTTTGGATAGTAGATAGAACATTTAAAGGAGGGTTTATCATTGACAAACAATGCATTGGAATGCTCTGTAGAACATGTTTGATAAAGATGGCCCTACCTCTATAAGATAACAATTTTCCTTTTCATCCTTGCAGCTTTCCACTAGTCTTACTCATGATACCCTGATAATAGTCTTTTTTCTTTTTCATGTAAAAAATAGGGCACCCTACATAGGTGAAAGGAAACTCTTTCCTTAAAATCCCTGTATCCACTTTGGCCATGACAACCACCCAATGAGACACTCCCTTATGCTAATACAAAGAACTTTTTTCCTTGTTTATTCTCTGACCTGAAACTTTCTCATACCTTTCCAAAGTGTTAGTTACTTTCTGCATAGTTTGAAGATCAGCTTTACATAAGATAATTATGCCATCAACAAATGTAAAATTATTCACTTTAGGGCTACCTCTTGGCATTCCAAATAGCTTAAAATCCTTTGTAAGTATTAAAGATTTTAAAGCTCTAGACAGCTCAGCTACTATAATAAACAAAGTAGGTGATAGTGGATCCCCTTGCATTAATCCTCTGGTGGATTGAAAAAATCCATTTGGTTGCCCATTCAGCAAAACTGAATACCAATAGTTTCCCACTAACCTGTATACCATGTCAATCATCATCTCACTAAAGCCCACCTTCCTTAACACCTTTGTGAGAACTAACCAATCCACTATATCATAAGCTTTCATCATGTTAAGTTTTACGACCATATTGGGGATGCTCCCTCTCTTTCTTATTTCTACAATAATTTCTTGCACCATTAAAATATTCTCTGCAATGCTTCTGCCCTGTACAAAACCTGCTTGTTCTTTTGATATAATTTGAGACAGGATTGTTTTAATTCTCTCATGAATTATTCTTGAAAATATCTTGTTCACAAAATTACTCAATAAAATTGGTCTCATATCTGAAAAGATATTAATCACTAGCTTCTTACATTATAATACCAAATTTGTTTGAGTAACAAATTTTGGTAATTCAAATCCACAAAAGAAAGATATAACTATATCATGAATATCTTTACCAATAGTATCCCAAGCCTCTTGGAAAAATGCTCCAGTTACTCTATCTGGACCTCCTGCTCTAGTTCTGTTCAATCCCATCACTGCATCCTTCACTTCCTAAATATCTGGTATCTTGGTCATTTTCTCATTCTGTTCTGTAGTTACTACTATGGGCAAAACATTCAGTATTTCAAAATCTTCATTCTTTGCCTTTTTTAAAAACTGACGTTGAAAGAAATTATCTGCTTCCTGTGCTATTTGTTGTTGATCCTCAATCCACTCTCCCTCATTATTCTGAATTTTGGATACCTTCAGCCTGCTTCTTCTCCCTTTCACCACTGTATAAAAGAACTTTATGTTCTTCTCCCCATCTTTAAACCAATCTATGCCAGCCTTCTATCTCCAAAAGTCTTCTTCCCTCTTTAATTGCAAATTCAACTCTTCCTGAGCTTTAAATAAATTCTATCTATTCTGCCCAGTAGGATTTTCTTCAAATTGTTGCTCCTTAACCTTGATAACTTCTTCCAGAGTAACAATTTCCTAGAAGATGTTACCATAATATTTTCTACTCCATATTGTCAGTGCATTCTTAACCCTTTTAAGCTTATGATGAAATATTATAAAAGGGTTTCCCATCACCTCAGTGTTCTAGTTGTCTCTCACCACTTCTAGACATGCCTTCTCTTTCATACCACATATTCATAAAATGGATCTTAATAAGTGTATAATCAGAACCACTTCTCAACAGATGCTCCACCTCTAATGCTGGAAAAAGATCCTGAAATTTATCAATACATAATACTCTATCAAATCTCTTGAATATACACTCCTCATCAGTCCTCCTATTCCACCAAGTATATTTTCTTCCTTTGAATCCTAGATCCTCCAAATTGTAAAGATTAATACAATGTAAGAAATTTTCTGTTTTATTCACTGTAACTGGTAACTCATCACTTACTATTACATTGAAATCCCCAGCTACTACCCAAGGATCTTGGGTCATTTGTGCTAAATCTTCCAAGAATTCCTACAATTGGAGCCTTTCCCATTGTGTGCATTTTGCATACACCAATGAAACTACTATAATAATACTTATTTCTGGTTTCACCAACTTAATTGTCATCTGCTGTTATTCATCTATTAGCAAACTATACTCCATACCTTCTTCAATGAAAGCCCATATTTTCCTTGATGAACTAGCCACTAGCCACTGCATAATGCATACCCAATCTCCTTTTATATTCCTCAATGGTGTGGTTTTGCTGAAAAGGTTCCAATAATCTATTAAAGAAAATTGGTTTCTTTTTTGCAAAGTAATAAGCCTAGTGAATGCTTTTTGCATATTTAGTGATCTAATATTCCACGCTAAAGCATTCATTTAGACTTATTCTTGGTTGAATTTCTTATCTGTATTGTAGAAGTTTTACCTTCTTTCTCTTTCTTTTTCTGTATGCTCTGAGTCAACTTCTGTTTTTCTATTTGTTTTGGTGATAAATTTCCTTCAACTCCTACCAAATCAATATTTTTACTCAAATCTACCTCATCCAGTTTATTTCTCTCCTTATTACTGCATGCAATCTGATTTTCAACATGGATTGCTAAAGGTAACACATTTTCTATTACCTTTTCAGCTTCACCTCCATTCTTTGAAGACATCAGTTGTAAGACATTTGTAGATTCCCCTTCTTTTTCACTGTCCATCTCCTTTAAGTGAACATTGTACCCTTTGATACCCTTATCTTCAACCTGTTGTTGTGGATTTACTTGGATTTCGTCCGCTATTACTTCTTGTACTTTACTTACTACCTGTGCATCCTTTTCATTATTCTTTGACTTGATATCAAAACTTTTCAACACCTAATCCTTTGTATTTTGCTGAACCTGCTTCTCTTCTGTTACATTTTCCTTAGTGATGACATTTTTCTCTTGCACCCCTTGTGTTAACAAATCAAAAGAGTTTGTTACAGTAGTTTCTGGAGTCTCCTTTTGCTTCTCTTTCTCCACCTCTCCTAAAATATGACCAAATTTGTCCTTTTTATATTTATTTCTCCTTGTTAACCACTGCTGTTTGAACTATCTTCTTCTTTTGTGATAATAAGATTCTGCAACTGTCTGTTTATTTTCTTTCTCCTCATCATGCAAATTTTCTCCTTCTCTACTTTCTTCCTTCTTTCCTTCCATTAATTCTGGATGTATATTCCAGCATGTTGCTTTATCATGGCCTTGCAAGCAGTACTCTTTACAGTTCTTTGGCTTGTAATCGTACTGTATAACTATCCACTTAGATTTAATGTGCCCAGTCTCATCATCTTCTTCATTTATCTTCACTCTATGTGGTAGTTGAGCAACTAAATCAACTTAACCCTTTACTCTAGCACAACTGGTTCTAGTTTGATTCTTGGTTGCCATGTCCAACATTAATGGTTTTCCTACAACTGAAGCAATTGAAAAAAAGGGCTTCTTTTGCAAAGAACGTGGGAGGTTGTGTGGTATAAATATCCAAGCAATACCTATAGTTGTTTCAATATCCGGTTCAAACCAAGGATCCCATTTAAGGGTTTGCATCTGCCAATTAATCTCTCTAACCTTTATATAATATGCTGCAGTAGATATTAGATTAACATAATCTTCCATGCTGCTTAATCTAATAAGTATATGACATAAATCCAATACACCAATGTTACAATCTCTCTTAATATTGCATTGAACAGGAATACACTTTCGTAATTCAACTATATCAGGTTTACCATATGAAAATTTACCAATTACTGCATATTGTAAATTTTTTTGCATGATAAGGGTATTCACTTCTGATTTTTTTCCATGTCACACTAGGTTCCCCTTCAATGATCATCACTAGTTTTGGAGGGATTTGTTCATTCACAGTGTTGCATTCTTTTAGTTTCAAGATATCAGCATATGAAACCTTGTTATTAGTCTCTTCATCATTCACCTTACTAGTAGTATCTCTAACTTTGATTACCGGTGGGTTAGACCCACCAAAAGTGGTAGCCATGTCGGCCTATCTGCCTTAGGATTTAGGGCTTTTAGAGAGAGAATATTAGGTTTGGAGTAATTAGGACTTGCCATCTATACCATTAAACATTGTAGGTATTGATAAGAACAGGGGGATTCGGTCACAAGGAGTCGTTACCTGACCCGTAATGATTGGGAACAATTTTTCCTGCACGTTTTCATTAAAGGTATTTTGGTCTTTTCTTTTCTTTACACTTTACCCACAACCTTAAAACATCTAAGGGTCCCTTTTAACATGAATTATCAAATCATAAACATTATCCTCTCCTCTCAAACTCCCAAATAAAAGAAATTGGGGTTTTCAAGGCATTAATCATCCAAGCTCCAAACTCAAAATTTTTCTCCAAATTTCTTTGGTGTTCAAGCATGTCTCTCCTCCCTAACTTGATTTTTATATAAAGACATGTGTTTAATCATTGTTCATTTGAATTTAATTATGAGTTTGTAATTGGGTTGAGGATTTTAGATTATTTACTATTGGAAGTGCTTTCCCCATGTTTTGAATATGATATTCATACTTTAAATTATGGTTTTTGAATGAATAGGTGCATGGTTATGGGAATTTAAAATGGGGAATATAGGTTTCCCTAAAATTTTGGATTTTGGTTTGATAGTATTAATATCCTCAACCTACCTTCATGAACTTTGATTTTCAATGTGGAATTTGCGTGGTTTAGCCCATTTTTGGAACTATTACATTATATTAATGGACAAATGGATTAAAATAGATTTGAAAGGCATTGGTGGCCATGTTTTGGTTTTAACATGAAACTTGAAAGTTAAATGGCTAACAAATTAGTTATGGTATAATGGAATTTAGCTTGCAAGCACAATTGGTATGACGATACCACACGACAAATGCCTTAACAAATGAATCCTGGGTTAACAGATGGATTTATGTGCATAATGTTCTTAATTTAGGCTTAATGGGAGTTGTGTAGCTCACTTTAAAGGTGGAGGTCCCGGGATGACCAATACTAGAAATAACATTTGCCGACGTGGGGGTCTATATGATCGTGTGCATGGTTCATACAATATATATACATTTTATTAGAATTTTTGGAGCCTCGGTGGCTTTAGACCTTCCTCAAATTTCATTGGTTCATGCGGCTACACACACTGAGGCCCTTTCAGTAGGGGGAGATGAACCCATATAGCCCATGGGTGCCCTTAGGATGGATAGAGTTACACAGTCCAGGTTAATGATTTTAAACTCTCATATTCATGACCCTTTACCCTATCTCGATATCTTTTATATATATATGAATGTGTGCATGTGGTTTTGATTGATTTTGGACATGGCATTATTTTATCACTTTTATTGAGTTATATGCAGTGCTTATTCCATTGACCATCCTAGGACGCTACATCATTTCATAATGTAGGGTCAAAGTCTTTCTGTTACCCCTATGCAATATTAGGTGGTATGATTGTCTGTTGAGTTTCTATGAAGTGGTAAGTCTTCATAATCTAGAAAACTTTACCATTTTATTAGGTTTCTTTTCATATTTTGGTAATTAAAGAGTTTCACTATTATAGTCGGGGGTATGCCCCGACCTGGTTTAGCATCTTGATTTTCGGAGTCTTTTATGAAAAAAATATGGGTTGGACATCTGTTTTGGATTCCTTGAACCTTCCTATTGGTTTAAATATCCTTCTTATTATTTGGTTTTTATTTAGCTATTATTTATTATGCTCAGGTGGTTAGGATATGGGGCGATCTCTGTCCCATGGTGGTCTTGAGATACCCATCATAGCCAGACCTTGGTTTGGGTCATGACAATCTTTGTTTTAGAGCCACGTTCAGGTCATTGGGTGTCCACAAGGCCGTGTCGAGTAGAGTCCTTTTTAGGGGTCTGTAGCATGCCACACTTATAAGGAGGAGGCTGCAAGACATTTAGGAATATTCTCTTTTCTTATGTTTTATTTTGGTCTATATATTCTAGTGTCATAAACTTCTCAAACTCCTAGCTTACTCACATTTTAGATCATGCCTCCCCAAAGATTTGACGTTCGTAGATACTCTGTTGGACCCTTTATCCTGCCTGAGGACAATATGGATAAAAGTCACCCTGTCTATAAAGTGTAGACCCGGTATAGGGTCTCTGCTCCTAATTGCACTGCCCCATATGGAGTTCCACCTGTACCCACTAGTTCTCCACGGGCTTCCTGGGCTGGTGATGCTTATGATCAGCTACCTTGGGGGGACATCTCTAATACGGAGTTCCATCAGTCCATTTATTTATTTACTTAGTTGGTGACATCTCAATTTCATCAGTCGAATCATATTGGTTCTATTGCTCCTTTGTTTGAGGTCACTTGGGTTGGCTAGGTTATGAGGCTAAATCCCCCAACCTTTACAGGTTATAAGGTTGAGGAGGGACCTTAAGGATTTATTGATGAGATGGAGAAGATTTTCTAGGTTATACATGCTACTGATGTAGAAGGTGTGGTGTTTGCTACTTATAAGTTGAAAGTTGTAGCATACCAGTGGTATGAGGAGTGGTATTGATGCTGAGCCTTCGGTATGGGATGAGTTTTTGAGTGCCTTTTTTGATCATTTCTTTCATTAAGAGCTGAGGAAAGCTAAGGCTGAGTATTTGTGAATATGAAGTAGGGTAAGATGAGTGTAAAAGAATATGCCTTGAAATTTTAATAGTTGTTTTGTTATGCTCCAGAATTGGTATCTAACCAGATATGGAGAATGAGGAAATTTGCTTTTAGATTATCCCGCGACTTGGTATTAAATTGTAAGGCTGTGATGTTGAACAATGATATGGACATCTCCAGACTTATAGTTTATATGCAACAAGTGGAAGATAAGAAAAAGAGATAGGCAGAAATGGGAGAAATACAAAATAAGAAGTTCAGATATTTATAGCGGGGTATAAATCAATAGAACAGTGGAAGAGATGGTGTACAGTAGACCAAGAAAAGAACTGGGGGAATTCTAATTCTTATTCAACAACTAGTGTTTTTTATTCTAAGCCTTTAGATAATTGTTTTTTTCAGGATAGCAGCGGTCTTAAGGCACATGATGCTCAGTCTTATCTAGTGGAGCTCAATCAGCCCTACCTTATCCTTTTTGTTGATTTTATGGTCAGCTTTACCGTGGTTAGTATGACGAGGGGAGAACCGGTGCTTTAATTGTGGTCATCTTGGTCATATGCAGCAAGATTATCCTATGACTAGGGTTTCCATTGGGGCTATTAAAGTTTTGGTTGTCACTTCTTCAGCTCCTACTCCTAAGGGTGCTACTTCTGGTACCGGCACTAGTCGAATCATCTCTATGCATTTGCTACTCATAAGGAATTTGAGGCATCCCCAGATGTTGTTACCGGTATATTATAACTCTTTTCTCGTGATGTTTACTATTTGCTTGATTTGGGTTCCGCCTTTTATATGTGACTCCTTATGTGGCTGTACACTTTTGTTTTGGTCCTAAAAATATTTTTGATCCCTTTTCTGTGCCTACTCCGAGGGGTTATACTGTTGTTGCTAGAAGAATCTATAGGAGTTGTGTGGTATCTATCTTTCATAGGAATATATTAATGAAGTTGATAGAATTTGTTATGGTGGAATTCAATGTTATCTTGGGGATGGTTATGCTTCATTCGTGCTATGCTTGTCAGGATTGTAGGGCCCGGAAGTTCAGTTTCCAATTTCCTAAAGAACTGGTTATTGAATGGGAGGGGAGTTCGCTAGTACCCAATAATAGGTTTATTTCCTATCTTAGAGCTTAGATATTAATTTCTAAAAGGTATTTATATCAACTAGTTTAGGTTAAGGGTTCTAACTCTAAGGGTCCCTCATTGCAATCTGTTCCCGTGGTTAATGAATTTCCAAAAGTGTTTCCTGATGATCTTCCTAGACTTTCTCCCAATAGGGAAATAGACTTTGGGATTGATCTTCTACCGGATACTCATCCTATTTCTATCCCTCCTTATCAGATGGCTCTGACTGAACTAAAGGAACTTAAGGAGCAATTAAAGAATCTTCTTAATAAAGGGTTCATTCGCCCTAATATTTCTCTGTGGGGTGCTCCTATACTTTTTATGCATAAGAAAAGTGGGTCTCTTCAAATATGTATAGATTATCAGTAATTAAATAAGGTTACAATGAAGAATAAGTACCCTCTCCCTAGGATTGATGATCTTTTCGACCAGCTTCAAGGTACTAGGTGTTTCTCTAAGACTGATCTTAGTTTCAGCTATCTTCAACAAAAAATTAGGGAGGTTGATTTTCCCAAGATTGATTTCCAAACTTGGTATAGACATTATGAGTATTTGGTTATGTCATTTGGATTGACTAATGCATTGGTTGCTTTCATGGATCTTATGAATCGAGTTTTTAGACAGTTTTTAGACTTGTTTGTTATAGTCTTCATTGATGATATCTTGAAGGTCTTTGAGAGTGAGGATGATCATGCCAACCACCTCTGAATTATATTGCAAACTCTTAAGGATTAGAAGTTATACGTTAAATTTTCTAAGTGTGAGTTTTGGCTGAATGCTGTGACCTTTCTTAGGCATGTAATTTCTAGCGAGGTAATTATGGTGGATCCACAAAAGGTTGAGGCATTTAAGAAATGGACTTAACCCACGAATTTAATCGACGTTAGGAGCTTCTTAGGCTTGACTGGGTATTATAGGAGGTTTGTGGAGAGTTTCTCTTCTATAGCTGCTCCATTGATGAAGTTAACTAAAAAAAGACTAAGTTTTTTTGGTCGGACGATTATGAGGGTAGTTGAGAGAAGTTGAAGGATAAGTAGACTTCTACTCCAATTTTGACCCTATCCAAGGGTACTGACAGTATTGTTGTGTATTGTGATGCATCCCCTGTGGGACTGGGTTGTGTTTTGATGCAGCATGGTAAAGTTGTAGACTATGATTTTAAGAAACTTAAGGTTCTTCATGAGAGAAATTATCCTACACATGATTTAGATTTGGTGGTTATGGTTTTTGTGTTAAAATTTTGGTGTTATTATCTATCTGGGGTGCATGTGGATATCTATTCTAACCATACAAGCTTGACGTATGTGTTTACCTAGAAAGAGTTAAATCTCAGGCAGACGCAGTGGCTCGATCTACTTACGAAATATGACATGAGCCTTCACTACCATCAAGGTAAAGCTAATGTGGTTGCTGACAATTTTATCAGGATGTCAATAGGGAGCTTGTCTCATGTTGATGAGGAGAAAAGAAGATTGGTGAAGAATATTCACAGGCTGGCTAACTTGGGAGTTCGTCTTTTAGGCTTTGAGGATGGTTGAGTGATTATTCAGGAAGTGGTGAAATCATCTCTTGGTGCTGAGGTGAAGAAAAAGTAGGCTTTGGATCCCATACTTATGCAGATTAAGGGTGATGTGGGTCTGCAAAAGGTTATGACTTTTGAAATTGGGGGAGATGGCATCTTGAGATATCAAGGTAGGTTGTGTATTCTTGATACTGATGGGTAGCGAAAAAGTGTTTTGATTAAGGCTCACGAGTCAAGGTATACAATTCATTTGGGTTCGACTAAGATGTATCATGACTTGAAGAAAATCTATTAGTGGAATAATATGAAAAGGGATGTGGCTAATTTTGTGGCTAAGTGTATGGTTTGTCAGCAAGTTAGGGTTGAACATTTGAGGCCTAGTGGCATCTCCCAATAGATAGAGATTCCCGTATAGAAGTGGGAGATGATCAATATTGATTTCATTACGAGTTTTCCGGTGTCTCGCAATCAGTATGAATCTATTTGGGTTATTATGGATAGGATGACTAAGTCTGCTCACTTTTTATCTTTGAGGATGTAATACCCCGCATGTTTCTAAGCTAGGAAGTGAATAAGTTTTCCTACGTATGAAATCTCCTATCCTGTGATTCATACTTGAGTACATGACTTACAATGAATATCCTAGTGATAGGATAGCTTATGATGCATTAAGCATGTTCATACGAGTCACTTAAGATAATACAAGCTAAGAGTTTTTGAATCCATCAAGTTTTAGTGTTCGATTTTGCAAGGGTCATCTTTGAACGAGTATAACTCGATGTTACTTTGGTATTTTGGCTGATTTAGACCCACCAAATTGTAGAGAATCGAATTAGCTTTCCACCAAATTATCTTTGTGTACTAAGTCCCTGGAATTAGGCAAGAGTTGACTATGCGCAACCATATTCTTGCTTCTCTATTCAAAGGAGCATATGGGAAGGTGTTGTGTCGTCCGGTGTCCTTGTGTCTACTCCACCATGCCATGGACCTTGTTCCACAGAGTGTGTGTCGAATGGCTCTATATGGAGATCTACTGTACAACTCTTTGAATGGTGATGGATCAACAGCAGGCAAGCCAAGAAAGGAGTTGAAGAAATCCGCATTGAGTTGTAAAACTTGGCCCCGAATCTTGACTTCATTCCCTTTGGTTTTTGGTGA
The DNA here is from genome assembly GCA_030864225.1 of Capsicum baccatum var. pendulum. Classification (NCBI taxonomy): domain Eukaryota; kingdom Viridiplantae; phylum Streptophyta; class Magnoliopsida; order Solanales; family Solanaceae; genus Capsicum; species Capsicum baccatum. The sequence continues at coordinate 73,703,856 of CM061551.1, forward strand.
CCAGTTGGCATAGAATTCTCGTGTTAAATCGAGATTGCATTCTCCCATGTCTTGGAAGATGAAATCAAGATGTAACGCCATTATCTTGGCCAACATGCGCGATTCTTTCTTTGCTAGGCTTTCCTTGTTTATCAAGTCCACATGAACATATTTCTTCTCTTTGTTGTTCCTATACCATTCCGTTGCTTCCTCCTCTAAAACCCATTTAATTCCGAACATGCGGCGTGGTACTTGCATCGAGGAGGACTCTCCTTGCTCTTTGCGTCCTCTTTTCTTGCCTTTTTGGTAAGTGGTTGCCTTATTTTTGCCTTGTCTTGCTTTGGGTGCCATTGTACCTGAGATTGATTGATGCCTTTGGATGATGTGCTTGTGAAGTAAAAGAGTAAAAGGAAAATTTTGGAGAGGATTTGGAGGCTATAGGCGGCGCTTATGCTAGGTTTCCAATGTGTTTTTGGTCTAAGACTAAGTCTCTTATTTATAGGAAAGGCTTGGGTCGGTTTTTGAACCATTTAAAATCGGATTTGGAGATAAGAAGTGACCATAGGCGGCGCCTTTTTCTTTGCCTATGCTAGGCATAGGCGGCGCCTTTTGCATAGCATTGTTGAGCATAGGCGGCACCTTTTGCATAGCATATGAGATTCAGAGACAAAAAGCATTGGCATAGGCGGCGCCTATGCTATGGCATACTTGGGCATGGGTGGCGCCTATGCTATGGCACACTAGATTCCGAGAGCTTAGGCCATAGTATAGGCCTTCCCTTGTTCGTGGCCTAGTTTTACATAGGCCTAACCTTGTTCGTTGCCTATATTTTCATAAGCAATGCCCACTTTATAGCCTTTTGCCTCTTCATTCCTAACTTACCACCTTTAACATGCAATACGTCCAAATCAAAATTTGAAACCAATCTCCTCGTTTACACCTTTTGCACCTACACTTGCTCAAAAACAACAAAAACGGTTAGAACGATGGGTTGCCTCCCATCAAGCGCCTTAGTTTTGGTCGTGACACGACTCTTCTTTTTGGATTTTTATTTATCAAAAGCAAACACTTAATAGAACGAAAGAACGAAAAAAATTAAAAAAACGATGGGTTGCCTCCCATCTAGCGCTTGATTTATTGTCGCGGCACGACATAGCTATCTCGATTACTTAGACTTCATCGAGATAGATGGTGGATCGTTTTCTGAATGGATTCAGACGACAATGAGGCTTACTTGTAGGCATGCAATCTTCTTCGGGATGACCCTTGTGCATGCTTATCCCAGGAGGGATACCAATTATATCATCAATAGTCCAACCTATAGCTCTCTTGTATCTCTTCAGAGCAGAGATGAGAGCCTCTACGTGCTGTTCACTTAAATCATCCACCACACTTACCGGAAGTATATTTCCACTTTCCAAGAACACATACCTTAGATAATCGGGGAGCTCTTTCGATTCTAGCATTGGTGGCTCTTCAATGGAAATCTTCGCTGTTGGTGACGGTTGATTCTTAAGATCAAGGTTCGGCTGTTTAGGAGTATGAGAATAGGACCCTATTTCTGTTAGAGCACACATAGTTTCTCCATAGTCTTCATCATCCTCATGCTCAACATTCAGTAGTGCAGCAGACAATAGCTCATTAGTAAGCTGCTTTTCTACAGATAATTCTTTGTCATTCTTATAATTAACTTCAGCTACAGAGAACACATCCATATCTTCGGGCTGCTTCATTGCTTTGCATACATCAAAACGGACCACTTCGTCATTCAACCGAAATAAAAGCTCATTAGCTCTCATGTCAATAAGCACACTTCCTGTTGCAAGGAAAGGATGTCCCAAGATTATGGGAACTTCAGAATCCACCTCACAATCCAAAATAACGAAGTCTGCAGGAAAGATGAATGAAGAAACCTTCACCACAATATCAATCAAGATACCCACAGGTCGTTTTACCGACCTATCAGCCATCACGAGCCTTATATTGGTTGGTGTCGGATCGCCTAACCCCAACTTCCTGTAGACGGATAGTGGCATCAAATTGATGCTAGCACCCAGATCGCACAATGCCTTGGCAAAGTTCAAAGATCCAACAGTGCAAGGAATAGTAAAGGCACCAGGGTCGGCCTTTTTCTGAACTAGCGATCTTGTAGCGATTGCGCTGCAGTACTCATAGCTTGCTGCTCGCTTCTTTGTCAAAAGATCCTTCATAAATTTCGCATACCCAGGCATTTGTTCTAGTGCCTCTACCAACGGAACATTGATGGTCAGCTGCTTTAACATATTCATGAATTTGCTGAACTTTGTATCATCCACAATCTTCTTCAATCTTTGAGGAAAAGGTGGTGGTGGATAAGGAATTGTTTTCTCCATGGCTTTCTTCTCCTCTTGCTTCCATTTTTCAGCCTTTTCAGGCTGCAACATACTCGGTGTGACGTCATGGACGTCGTGGGTGGTTTCTACTGCAGCTTCTCCTTTTGCCTTATCATCGATGTCTGCTGCCTCATCAACTATTTGCTTGCCTTTGGATGAAGTTTCCAGCACCTTACCACTTCGGGTAGTAATATCCATGCATGATCCGTCATTCCTTGGATTTTGCACAGTGTCGCTAGGTAAGGTGCCAGCCTTTCTTTGATTGAGTGCTGCTGAAAGTTGGCTCAATTGCTGCTCTATTTGCTTGATTGAAGTGGAATGTGAGTCAACCAATTGCTTCATTGAGGACAAATCATTTATTACCTCCGTTACTCCCGCGCTGGTTGCTTCCACTCCTTTCAACAGTTTAGCCATCATGTCTTCCATGCTTCCGGAACCATATGTGGTGGTGTCACGTCTTCCTGGGGGAACGTATAAACCACTCTTTTCATTCTTGTTCTTCCAACTACCTTGGTCCTTGTTTCCAGATTTATCATAGTAGTTCCGACCTTGGTTTGCTTGGGTATTACCTCGGAAACCCCCCTGATTGTTCAAGTAGTTGGCTTCTTCTTCTGAATCAGATTCGTCTCTTCCTTTTAGCGCAACAGCTTTGACTTTTTCGGTCTTCCCTGATAATAGATGCTTTGTAAGAAGATCCACTTGTGTTTTCATGTGCGCCATATCTTGATCACGTTCTTCTTCTCTTCTCCTTTGTTCAACAGTCATGCCAATAGATATAGTAGGGCTTGCTACCTCAGAATCCCTGGTATGCCAAGATCTACTTTGCTTCATCATCCGATCTAGCATATTGCTTGCCTGCCTAAAGGTGAGGTCCATAAATGATCCTCCAGCCGCATTATCCACCACTGGTTTAGTTATTGAATTCAAGGCTCTGTATAGTATCTCCATTAGGTGGACATTGGTCATGTGATGGTTTGGGCACCTCATAAGCTTCGTCTTGAACCTCTCCTATGTTTCATGAAGAGCTTCAGTTGGAAGCTGCCGAAAGTTGCTGATTTCATCTCTTAATTGTGCTCTTTTGGATGGCGGAAAGAATCTTTCTAGGAAAGCGTCTCTCAATTGCCTCCAATTTGTAATAGAATCAGGAGTCAGCCCATTCAACCCTAGAGTTGCCTCCCCAGACAGAGACAATAGAAATAAACGTAATCGAATTGCATTCTGACCAACACCAGGATTGTCAAACGCCTTGCATGTAGAAATAAAGTTGATGAGATGCATATTCGGATCATCGCCTGCTAGTCCACCAAATAATCCCTTGAGTTGCAATAACTGAATCATGGTGCTTGTGATGTTGAACTTTGCTTCGGGTGCCAATGGTGGAGGAATAATGGCTCCTGTGGCTCCGGCTCCATCAAGATCATCATCATCATCGTCGAAAGCTGGCTGCATAGCTCGGCGTTCAGGTCTAAACCTAGCTTGACGATCTCTTCTGTTGGCAGGTGTTACGATCTCAGCAGCATGCCTAGGGTTTAGTAACTCGTCATCACCTAGGTCCTTGTCGTCAGGATTTATTGCTCGCCCAGAGTTATCAATATTTTGTTGATGCACTTGAGCGGCGGCTAGAGCATCTAGTCTCGCCTATTCCTGTTGAGCAGCCATCCTTTCAATTTCGTGTTGTGCCTCTATTCTGCCAATACGTTGTGGTTCAGGATTGATAGGTAATAACGGTTGACGAGAACTTCGAGTATGGGGCATGCACTGAATAAAAACCTGCAGAGAACAAAAACAAAAACTAAAAGTAAAAGTACGAGAATCTTTGACCAAAGGGTCTAGTAATTATCACAAACTTAATTGACACTCGTATTCCCCGGCAACGGCGCCAATTTTTGATAACGCTCAATCTACAGCTCTCGTAGGAGTGTAAAGCGGTCGCTGTCAAATATATAACCCAACTGGGTTGGGTATCGATCCCACAGAGAATAGCTTGGTCAACAAGTAAGCAAAGATTACTAGACTTTTAGTGCAAGTCTCGTAAAAGGGGGGAGTTTTGTCGTGCAAGTAATGTAACCAAAGTAATAAGGTAAAAACGGAAAATAGCAAAGTAAAAAGTAAGAATGCTTGGTAAGATGTAAAACAATGAGAATTGAGAGGTTGGGGTTATGTCCACCTTATGAGTTGTACGTCTCTATTGGCTATGAGTTGTTCGGAATTCAGACATGCATGTGCTTATAGAGAATTGTATTCGATGGTAAATCCAAGCGTCTTTCGACCTCAACAAGGACTATTTCACTTTAACTCTTTCGAGCTTAAAGCGTATCTAATGGTACAAATTCTCCAAGAGGTTAATCTAGTTACGACACTAACTTTTTAATAGGGGATGGGACCCTATTACCTTGACATTATCTCTTTTCCAGACATATAACTTTTCTTTCGAACAAGTTAATGCTATACTGGCGTATTCTATGCATTTGCAACCACAAGAATTTGCATTAAGATGAAGAGAATAATGATATAAGCAGCATACGTGTCACGAATTCACAAACTCATAGCAATAGATAGTAGCTCATATGGCTTCCATAACCTCAACAGAGAAGTTTAGTTACTCATGAGTGCGAAGGAAATCACAATCGACATTGTTATTATACCACAATAAAGATCTCGTTAGGTAAAGTGTGGTAGGCGTTAGGCGTGAACTCCCTTGCAAAGTAACGTTTCTCTTGTTGTGAAAAATAAGAATTGATTAGATGAATAGAAGAAGAATAAAAAGTAGAATTAATGGAAGAATTAGAAGTAGTAGTGAATGAATGAAATCTCTAGCAAAATAGGGTATTTATAACACCCATGTCCTATTCCTACTAAGCTAATGAATTACTTAACCTACTCCTACTAGGTTAATGTATCATTATCCTAATCCTACTAAATTACTGCTAGTCCCCAAAGTCTTCAGAATTGCTGTTTTTGCCCGGGACAGATTTTCCATGTGCCACTTTTGGTCCTTGGAGTCCAAGCTTTGCTCTCCTCCTTTCGTGAAGCTTTCTTTGGCATCAAGTTATCCATAAAATGCTGAATTCTGCATCATTTATACCTGAAAACTTGCTAATCATGCTCGTTAGCTCACTTACAGGAAAAAGGACTAAAATTGCATGAAATATATAATTTGTCCTCAAAACTTGGTTAAAATATGGGTAAAATATAGCACTATAGGCGTGTAAATTCGCCTATCATCAGCTTGCCAGACTTGGCGTTCGATTAGTTAATTCTTTAGAGGGTGGTGTATGTGCTCATAGTAGTTTAGATTCATCTTTAGTTTCTGAGGTGAAAGAGAAACAAGACAGGGATCCTAGCCTTATCAAACTCAAAGAGTCAGTTCAGAATCAGAAAGTCGAGGTTTTCTCCCCAGGGGGAGATGGTGTTCTTCGTTGTCAGGGTCGTCTATGTGTTCCAGGTGTAGATAAATTAAGGCAGCGAATTCTTGTAGAAGCTCATGGTGCATGATACTCTATTCATCCAGGGGCCACTAAGATGTACCGCGACATGCGGGAGATCTATTGGTGGAGTGGGATGAAGAGAGATGTTGAAGAGTTTGTGGCTAAGTGCTCTACATGTCAGCAGGTTAATATAGAGCATCAAAAACCTAGTGGTTCCATACAAGAGTTCACCATTCCTACTTGGAAGTGGGAAGAAGTTCAAATGGACTTCGTGACGGGTTTGCCTAGAACTCGTCATCAGCATGATTCAGACTGGGTCATTGTAGATAGAATGACCAAGTCAACTCATTTCTTTCCTGTTCGTACTTCTTATTCCGCTGAGGATTATGCCAAACTCTATATCAGGGAGTTAGTCAGGTTACACAGTGTTCCACTATCTATTATCTCAGACAGAGGTATCCAGTTCACTTCTCACTTTTGGAAAGCATTCCAAAAGGGTCTCGGTACCCAAGTCCATCTCAGCACAGCATTTCATCCTTAGACAGATGGTCAAGCAGAGAGGACCATTCAGACTCTTAAAGATATGCTAAGGGCATGTGCAATTGACTTTAAGGGAAGTTGGGATGACCACTTGCCTTTAATTGAGTTTGCATACAACAATAACTATCATTCTAGAATTTTTATGGCTCCATTCGAAGATCTCTATGGTAGGAGATGTAGATCTCCGATTGGTTGGTTCAAAGTTAGTGAGGCATCAATCAAAGGTCCTGACTTAGTATTCGACGCCTTAGAGAAGGTTCAGTTGATCAGAGAGAGACTCCGGGCTGCTCAGAGCCGACAGAAGTCCTATGCAGATGTCGTAGAAAGGATCTTGAGTTCGAGGTCAATGACTATGTCTATCTTAAGATCTCTCCCATGAAGGGAGTGAAGAGGTTCGGCAAGAAAGGGAAACTCAGTCCTCGATATGTTGGTCCCTTCAGAATCCTTTGTCGCTTTGGCAAGGTAGCTTATGAGCTTGAGTTGCCTTCAGATCTAGCCTCAGTCCATCTAGTCTTCCATGTCTCTTTGCTAAAGAAGTGCATAGGTGACCCAGCAGTTGTTGTCCCTATTCAGAGCATCGGCATTCAGAATATCCTCTTCTATGAAGAGATTCCAGTCAAAATCTTAGATTATCAGACTCATAGATTGAGGAACAAAGAATTCCCTCTAGTTAAGGTTCTTTGGCAAAATCAGTCTCATGAGGGAGCTACTTGGGAAGCAGAAGCAGATATGCGTACCAAGTATCCTCACCTCTTCTCCGCCAATTCAGATCAAGCTCAAGGTAACAGTTCTCCTTAATCTTATTCAGTTTAACATTCATGTTTCCAGTATAAAGTTGGTACCTATTAACCGTTTTATACTCAGTCATGCATTCATGTGTCAGTTGTCCATGCATCAGATATGCACGAGTTCAGTAGGTTTAGCATGTCAGTCATGAGATCAAGTTTCAGTTCATCATGTTCAGTTCAGGTTCTATTGTCTTGTATCCCTTCTCAGTAAATTCTCATTCGAGGATGAATGTTCCCAAGGGGGAGATATTGTAATACCCCATATATTTCTAAGCTAGGAAGTGAATAAGTATTCCTACGTATAAAATCTCCTATCCTATGATTCATACTTGAGTACATGACTTACAATGAATATCCTAGTGATAGGATAGCTTATGATGCATTAAGCATGTTCATATGAGTCACTTAAGGTAATACAAGCTAAGAGTTTTTGAATCCATCAAGTTTTAGTGTTCGATTTTGCAAGGGTCATCTTTGAATGAGTATAACTCAATGTTAATTTGGTATTTTGGCTGATTTAGACCCACCAAATTATAGAGAATCGAATTAGCTTTCCAACGATATCAATTTCGCCTTAATCTAATACCCGAACGAAAAGTTATGCCCATTTTTGTGAGAGACAGTAAAAATAGGCAATTGATTAGGCGCCGCCCAACCCAAACATAGGCGATTGGTTAGGCGCCGCCCAACCTAGCTTAGGCAATCACTTGGGCGCTACCTAAGTCAGTTCCAGGTGCCAAAAATACTCCGTTTTGAGTTATTTTAAGGGTAATTAAGTCTTTTAACAATCCTTACACGTCCCTAAACTTAACCCTATGAAATATATAGCTTCTAAACATATTACAACCCTATTATCATCTCAAATCTCATCATCCAAGAGCACTAAAAGAGAAAAACAACTAGGGTTGCGTAACTAAGCTTGAAGATCCGATTTCAAGGAAATTCTTCCGTCAATCATCAAGAATTTTTCTTCTAGGGTATGCGTGAGTTGATTTATGGATCCCATTCATCGATAAAGCTCAAAACTCTCTTTTTTATTATAAAGTATGATTTCTATATTGTTGGGTGTTGATGATCATGTTGTTGATATTGGGTGATTCCCAAGATGGAATCTTTATATGTTTTTTTGAATTTCATGATATCATATGAGTTGGAAACATGTAAATTTGGTTGTTCATGATGTATAATTTGATGATTTCACCTATGCTTAAGATGTGCATATAAGGTGTTTGATAAAATGCCTAAGAAACTAGAAATCATGCAATATGACTAAATTAAGTGAAGGATTCATGATATGCCCTTACGTTCCAATGACTTCTATGTTGATAATGTGCCTTGTAAATATTGTTGGAATACTCATGAACTATTCTTATGAGATTATGCTATGTTTATTTGCAAATCCTACTTATGAACAAGATGTATGATAACCATGCAATCCACATGAACTTCCATGCTATTGGTATGTGTTGCCAATATGGTTATGAAATGAACATGATATTAAGATTTTGCAAGTACTTCCATGTGATATGAAATTCTTTCCATGCAATACATTGTTGATAACCATGCTTAGTATGAGATCCCTACTTATGATATTATAAATTATGGACTCTACTCTTATGATCAAGTCAGTCATGTGTGTCGGTTTCCTTCCATCGAGTTCTGGGGGTACTTGTACCCGAAAACTATAGCTGTGTGCCTAAATCCATGTCATGTTTCAGGATATTCGAACTCAAGCTATGATTCTATAGACTTCAGTCAGTCACGTGACTCAGGAAAACCTTATGATTTTAGTCAGTTGTCAAATATCAATAACATTCCTCCAGTCAACGGAATTCAGTAAGATTAAGTCATGCACAGTCAGTTATTCATGTCCAGTCCCTCCAGATGGGAGTAGAGGTTAGCACCGAGTGAACCCAAGGATGGGAAATCACCCGTCAGTTCAGGGTGTGATTCTTAGTAGTCATCCTTGTGTTCTAGAACTACGTAGCCAGTGTAGGTTGAGACATCTTAACCCATCAGATTAGGGTTGATGATGTGGCTTAACCCGTCAGTTTGGGGTTCCCACCGTTCTCATTGAGTACCCGCCAGATAAAGGTCACTCACAAGCTATCATTACCCGTGGCACGGTATTGACACCCCTCCAGTCGGGGCAGAGATTGGACCCCAGCTTAGCCATAACGGCATACATGGGGCATGTCAGTTAAACACTACTTCCCATATTTTCAGTATCAGTCTCGGTAAAAAACTCAGAGCGTTCTTCAGATTCCAGTATATACAGGACTGTCAGATACAGTCGTCCATGTTATCAGCTTCAGTATCAGTCATGATAGTTATCAGTAAACCATGTATTAGCTTACAGGTCATGCTATCACGTATTCATGGTTCTAGTTTTTATATATGTGTGTTTGAACTCCCACATTCATATTAGTCAGTCAGTGTTGTTCATGCATGAAACCCTTTATGTTCAGCCTACCTTCCTTGTATACTCAGTACTCTAGTTGTACTGACGCATTTGTGCTATGGTGCTTTCTTTTCATGTTACACCATAGGTTCCGAGATACGAGCTCTAGCCCAGCAATAGTAGTAGCATTCCACTCACAGAGACAAGTGAGTCCTCATTGATTCGAGGATAATATGATTTGATACATTTATTTCTTCAGTTAAGTTTTATGGAGTTAGTTGGAGACATGTTCCTTCAACTCCTTATTCAGATAGTTTAGAGGCTTTCAGATTTACATTCAGATTTATGTTCAGATTTATGTTCAGATTGAGTTGTTTTGGGTATTTTCACTCACATGATTGTATTCAGTTGAACCTTATGGCCTTACAGTTCTATGTATTCCGCATCATTATATCATGATTTGCAGTATACAGGTAAAGATATCAGTCATGGGTTAGCTTGTGGTCCCTTGGGGTCATGAGCTTCGTGTAGCATTCCGATTCAGTGAATCGGGGTGTTACAGAGGACTAGCTACTCCAGCGAGGATTATGCTAAAATATTTATTTAGGAGATATTGAAGTTGCATGGTACACCAGTGTCCATCATTTTAGACCAAGATATGCAACTCTTTTCTCACTTATGGCATTCATTTTAAAAAGGTTTGGGTACTCAAGCTAGCCTTAGCACCGCTTTCTATCTTCAAACGAATGGAGAAGTGGAACATACCATTCAGACTTTGAAGGATATGATAAGGGCCTCTGTGATTGATTTTAAGGGAATTTGGGTAGATCATTTGGCTCTTATTTAATTTGCATATAATAATCACTCGAGAATTGAATGATACTTTTTAAGGATCTTTATGGTAGGAAGTGTAGGTATCATATTGGGTGGTTTGAGTTTGGGAAAACTAGGTTGTTTGGTCCTAACTTGGTTCATCAGGCCATTGAAAAGGATAAGGTGATTGGAGAAAGACTTAAGACTGCTCAGAGTCGCCAAAAGTCTTATCGGATATGAGGAGGAGGGAGTTCGAATTTTAAGTTAGTGATTGGGTGTTCTTGAAAGTTTTTACTATAAAAGGTGTCATGAGATTTGAGAAGAAGGGAAAGCTTAGTCCCCATTATGTTGGTCCATATCAGGTTGCGAGAAGGATTAGGAATGTTGCTTATGAGTTGGATTTTCCTGTGAGTTTGGATTCTATTTGTGTCGATGTTGAAGAAGTGTGTGTGTGATCCTTCTTTGATTGTTCTAGTGGAGGATGTTGGTACTTCAGATTCTTTGTCATACGAGGAAGTCTCGGTGAAGATTTTATATAGGTAAGTCTGTCGATTGAGAACTAAGGATGTGGCTTCAGTGAAGGTTCTTTAAAGGAACCAAAAGATGAAAGAAGCTACATGGGAAGCTGAGGAAAATATGAAGGTCAAGTATCCGTTCTTGTTCCCTGCATTAGATGGAAATGCTTGAGGTATGGTTTTCATTCTCCTTCTTGTGTCATTTTGACTTTGTCATTTTGTTGTGTGTGTATTCTTTCTTGTTTTCGTACCAAGGGGTGTCCAAACTCCTTTTTTGGGGAAGAATGATCCTAAGGAGGGCTAACGTAATACCCCAGGTTTTGGAATCTAAAATTTATTGAGTGTTAACGACACTGCCTAGTCTACGACTCAGGTGATGAGTCGTTATAAATCATCATGAGTCATAAGGTAAGACTCGTAGTCTCACTAGTGAAGTGTACCCAAGCAACTAACTTGATCACAACTTAGTCCTAATGAGTCATAGGGTAAGGTCACGCATCGTGGTAAGAGATTAGTGACCATAACACTGAAGTTTACCAAGGTGTCTACCCAGGCCACGAGTCCAGAAAATGACTCATGAATGGTCACAATGAGTCATTATCGGACACGTAACGATTGGGAGCAATTTTTTTTGCATGTTTTCATAAGGATATTTTGGTCTTTTTTTTCCCTATACACTTTACCCACGACCTGAAAATATCTAAGGGTCCCATTTAACATCAATTATCAAATTATAAATATCATCCTCTCCTCTCAAACTCCCAAACAAGAGAAATTAGGGTTTTCAAGGGATTAACCATCGAAGCTCCAAACTCTGAATTTTTCTTCAAATTATTTTTAGTGTTCAGGCATGTCTCTCCTCCCTAACTTGATTTTTATATAAAGGCATATGTTTCATTATTGTTCATGTGAATTTAATTATGGGTTTGTAATTGGGTTGAGGATTTTAGATTTTTTACTATTAGAATTGCTCTCCCCATGTTTTGAATACGATATTCATACTTCAAAATATGGTTTTTTAATTGAATGGGTGAATGGTTATGGGAATTTGAAATGGGGAATATGTCTTTCCCCAAATTGTTGGATTTTGGATTGATAATGGTAATATCCTCAACCCACCTTTATGAACTTTGGTTTTTAATGTGGAATTTGCATGGTTTAACCCACTTTTAGAACTATTGCATTATATTAAAGGATAAATAGATTAAAATGGATTTGAAAGGCCTTGGTAGCCATGTTTTGGTTTTAACATGGAACTTCGGAGTCAAATGGTTAATAGATTGGTTATGGTATAATAGAGGTTATCTTGTAAGCACAACTGATATAACAATACCAAACAGTAAATGCCTTAATAAATGACTCCTGGGTTAAAAAATGGATTTATGTGCATAATGGTTTTAATTTAGGCTTAGTAGAGGTTGTGTAGCTCACCGTGAAGGTGGAGGTACGGAGGGACCGATACTGGAAACCACGTTTATCGGTATGGGGGTCTATATGACCATGTGTATGGTTCACACAATATATAAACATTTTATTCGAATGGTTGGAGCCTCAAGGCTTTAGCCCTTTCTCAAATTTCCTCGATTCATGTGGCTACACGTACTGGGCCCTTTCAGTAAGGGGAGCTAAACCCATATAGACCATGGGTGCCCTTAGGATGGATAGAGCTATACAACCCAGGTTAATGGTTTTAAACTCTCATGTTCAAAATCCTTTACCCTATCCCGATATCTTGTATGTGTATATATGAATGTATGAATGTGGTTTTGACTAATTTTGGACTTGGCAATATTTTATCACTTTCCTTGAGTTACATGCCAGTGCTTATCATACTGACCATCTTAGGACGCTACATAATTTAATGATGTAGGGTCCTAAGATTTTTCTGTTACCCCTATGTAACGTTAGGTGGTATGGTTATTTGTTGAGTTATTGTGAAGTGGTGATCCATTATCATCTAGAAAGATTTATCATTTCATTAGGTTTCTTTTCATAATTTAAGAATTAAAGAATTTTATTATCATGGTTGGGGGCATGTCCCGACCTGGTTAGTCTTCTTGATTTTCAGAGGCTTTAGTGGAAAAGGTGTGGGTTGGATATCTGTTTTGGATTCTTACAACCTTCCTATAAGTTTATATATCCTTCTTATTGATTGGTTTTGATTTTGAAATTGTTTTATTATGTTCAGGTGGTTAGGCTAGGGGGTAATGTCCGGCCCACGGTTGGCTTGAGATACCCTTCATGGCTAGGCCTTGGTTTGGGTTGTGACATTAACATGGAAGATACTATTTCAATTGGGAAAACATGTATTCATGGTTTTATTTCAAAATAAATTAAAGAGTTTAATAAAACTCATATTTGACCTGGAACCCAACTTGAGGGGAAAATATGCTTAAGAATTGAGGTATTTTTGGGACTCAATAGGTGGAAGGGACCCATTGATAAAATCCCACATACCTGGAAGTGAATTCCTTTAAAAATCCCTTGGACTTTGTGCTTGAACTTAATAAACCCTACCTTGCTTTGGAGAAGAAGAAAATCATTTTTTTTTCTAAGTGTAATGCTTTGGGGATTTATGAAGTGTTAGGGTAAGTTAATCCCTCAATAATTGATTTTGTAGTGTCCAAACGACATGGACTTGGGATTAAAAGTATGGGAGTTCACCAAAAAGCCTTTCCTAAAATCATGCAGGAATTTTTGGTTCCAATCGACACGACTCGGGCAACGACTGGTCACAAGTAGTGACCTGAGATCCTGAGGTCAGAGCCCAGTCTGTTATGACAATGACTCCCCTCCTAATAACTCATTAGATCTGATCATGGTTCTTTAGGAGTAGTCGTAGTTTGAGACTCGATTTTCTAGATCTCTTTTGTTATGGTAACGGGTCCACTTAACAACTCGTTGTCACTGATAATGAGTGGTGGGGTAGAGTCGTTATCCTTGGGTTAAAATCTGGGAGTCCTCAGTGTTGTGACAATGATTTCCACATAATGACTCGTTACATCTGGTAATGGGTCGTTACTTGAGTAGTTGTCACTAGCATGTAGACAGACCCTTAGGAAAATTTTTCTAACTTTTTTCCAAAAAATTGGATTAAGGTGAGACTTGTAGCATTGGAAAGCTAATTTAATGGCCTATATTTTGATGGGTCTAGAACTTAAAAACTTGAGGAATTATAATATCTTCCCCTTGGTATCATTCATCCCCGAATGAAGCTGACTAAGCTGAGTGGCTAAGGGAAAACTAAACTTTTTTTTGCACTGAACACTTACAGGCTGAATCATGAACTTATATCTGAATTTGTGACTGATGCATGAACTGGAATAATCTCATGAATGTATGATATGACATGGAAATAGATGGATGTACTCAGATCAAAATGAAAGAATTGACTAATTAAGAAAAATATTACCTCATGTTGGGGCTGAGTTCGAAGAGAAAAGATGGGGGTTCTTAGCCATCATATCTGCCTCTACTTCCCAATTAGCTCCCTTAATTGTCTGGTTTCTCCACAAAACCTTAAGTAAAGCGATCTCTTTATTTCTCATCCTACGAACTTGACGCTTAAGAATCTCAATAGAGATCTATTCACAAGAAAGGCAATTTTCTATGCCAACCCTTTCTAAAAGGACTTCTGATGCTGGGTCACCTACACATTTTTTCAACAGGGAGGCATGGAAGACTGGATGCACTGATGTGAATTCTGCAGGCAAATCCAACTCAAAGACTACCTTACCATAACGACTCAAAATCTTGTAAGGTTCAACAAAGGGCGGCTGAGCTTTCCTTTCTTTCCAAATCTCTTCACCCTTTTCATGGTCGAGATCTTTAAATAGATAAAATCACCTACATCAAACTAAAGCTCCCTTTTTCTCACATATGTATAGGATTTTTGACGACTCTAGGTCATTTTTAGTCTATCTATAATGAGTTGAACTTTTTCCATTACCTCATGCACTGAATTTGGCCTTATCAAATCAGCTTCACCAACCTTAAATCAACCAATAGAGACCTACACCTCTTACTATAAAAAGCCTTAAACAAGGCCATTTGAATACAAGATTGATAATTATTATTGTAAGAAAACTCAATCAATAACAAGTGTTCATCCCAACTACCCTTGAAATCAATCTCACACACCCTCAACATATCCTCTAAGGTCTGGATTGTCCTCTCTGCCTGACCATATTTTTGTGGGTGAAAAGTTGTACTGAGCTAAACTTGGGTACCACGACACTTCTGAAAAGCCTTACAAAAATAAAAGGTAAACTGGGTACCTCTATCTCAGATAATGGTCAAAGGAACTTCATGCAGTTTCACCAACTCCCTAAGGTAGAATCTAGAACAATCTTTGGCTGAATCTAAAGTAATAACTATAAGAAATAAGTTGACTTTGTCATTTGATCCATAATAACCCAAATAAAATCAAGCTGACTATAAGTATGAGGCAATCTTATGATAAAGTCCATATTCACCACATCCCAATTTCAAGTAGGAATACTGAATTCCTGAAGCATACCACTAGGCCTTTAACCTTAACCTACTAGCAATTTGGACAGAACCACGAATTTAGTGATATCCTTCTTTATGCTCTTCCGCTAATAAACTTCCCTCAAATCATAGTTGATCTTAGGAGCTCCTAGGTGAATAGAATATCATGAACCATGAGCTTCTGCTAACATCTACTTTCTTAATCCATCCACACTCGAAACACATAATCTACCCTGACAGTGAAGAACATCATCACCCCTCGGGAGAAAATCTCAACTTTCTGATTTTGAACCGCCTCCTTCAGCTTAAGGAAACAGGATCTCTATCTTGATTTTCCTTTACTTCAGTAATCAAAGAAGATTTCAAACTATTTTAAACCCAAACACTACCTTCAACTGAATCAATCAACCAAACTCCCAATCTAACAAGCTGATGAACTTCGCAAACTAACTCTTTCTTATCATCCTCAGCGTGAGCGACACTACCCATAGACAATCTGCTAAGAGCGTCGGCCATTACATTGGCCTTGCCTGGGTAATACAAGACATTCATATCACAGTCTTTGAACAACTCCAACCACCGTCTTTGACGAAGATTTAGATCCTTCTGATTGAAAACATATGGAAGACTCTCGTGATTAGTGAACACATCAACATGAACCCTATAAAGATAATGTATCCAAATTTTTAAGGCAAACACAACTGCTGCCAACTCAAGATCATGAGTCAAGTAGTTCTTCTCATAAGGTTTGATATGTCCAGAGGTATATGATATAACCTTGCCCCGCTACATCAACACATAACTAAGACCAGCTCTAGAAGTATCAAATATACCACAAAACTATCTGAACCCTTTGGTAGAGTCATCTGGAGTGAAGTTGAGTCGAGTTTTCAATTCCTGAAAACTCTTCTTTCAAGAATTGTACCACTGGAATTTGACCTTCTTCTAATTCAGTTTGGACATGGGAGAAGCAATAGATAAAAACCCTTCAACAAACCATCCATAATAACCAGCTAAACCCAGGAAACTCCCGATGTCTGATGGAGAGATGGGTTTAGGACAGTTCCTTACTGATTTGGTCTTTTGAGGATCAAATCAAATTTCTTTAATGAAAATGATATGACCAAGGAAAGCTACTAATTTCAACTAGAATTCACACTTGCTGAATTTAGCAAATAACTAGTGATTAGTAAGAGTCTGTAAGGAAATCCTCAAGTGATTCGCACCCTAACTCCGAGAGTAAGTGAGGATGTCATCTATGAAAACTATAACAAACATGTATAAGTACTGCTTGAACACCCTGTTCATCAAGTCTATAGAAAATGCAGGAGCATTTATTAGTCCAAAAGACATAATTATAAATTTAAAGTGAGCATATCGAGTTTTGAAGGCTGTTTTTAGAATGTCACCTTCACAGACTCTAAGCTAATAATAGCTATATATGAGGTCTATCTTAGAGAAATAGTGTGCACCCTAAAGTTGGTTGAACAAGTCATCAATCCTGGGGATGGTATACTTATTCTTTATTTTGACTTTGTTCAATTAACGATAGTCGATGCACATTCTAAGAGAACCATCCTTCTTGTGCACGAATAGAACTGGAGCACCTCATAGAGAGATGCTCATCTTGATAAATCCCTTGTCTAAGAGATCTTTCAATTGCTCTTTCAATTCCTTAATCTCTTCTGGAGACATTCTGTATGGTGGAATTAAAATAGGCTAGGTATCTAGAAGGAGATCTATTTTGAAGTTATTTTCCCTCTAGAGAGGAACTTTGGGTAGATCTTTTAAAAATACTTCTGAAAATTCACTTACTACTAAAATTGACTCAAGTCTTGAGATTTCAGACCTTGAGTACTTGAATCAAACAAGGTGATAAATACACCTCTTGGGAATTATTTTCGTACCGTAAGGAAAGAGACAAATTGACCTATAGGGACTGAGGTACTACCCCTCTATTCTAAGACTGGCTTATTTGGAAACTTACACTGGACTATTGTGTTTCTATAATCAACTGAGGCATAACAAGAGTGGAGTCAATCCATGACAAGAATAACATCAAAATCAATCATTTCTAACTCTACTAGGTCAACTGAGGCAACTTTCTGGGACACTTTAATTGGGAAATTTTTATTACCTATTTAGCTGGGTCTAAACTACTGACTGGGGTAGAAACTTAGAAGGTCTCTATACAAATTTTTGGGTAGATACCAAAATCTACTGCTACATATGAAGTCACGAAGAAAAGTATGGCTCTGGGATCTAATAATGCATACACTTGAAGATAAAAGACTTGTAATATACCAATAACTACATCAGGAGAACCCTCCTAATCCTGTCAATTCTGAAAGGCATAAAACCTATTCTGATATTGTCCACCAGTATCCTAGAGGTGGCACCGTTCTAAATTGGGTGACCTGCTGGAACGACTGAAGAGTTAGTCTGACTCTATTGTCGATCATTTCTACCTTTCTACACAACCAACGAACACTTCCTTACTCTGTGGACTATCTTGCCACACCCAAAACAAACATCACTAGCAATGATGAACTCTTTCTTATGGTTCCTACCACATCTCTTGCAGACTAGGTTGGTTCAATTACTATTTATGCTTCCCTAGGACTTATAGCCTTTGCTCTATCACGAGTATCCTGTCTGAACTTAGGCACTATAGTAATGGCAGAAGATGGGGCTAGGGATGAAGATTTCTGGTGGAACTGAGAACAATTCCCACTATTTAACCTCTGTTGAGAAAAATTAAAACTACCAGTTTTGGACCTTTTATTTTCCCGTTCCTTTTCTTGATCTTCTCCTCCCCGATCTACTAAGCGTAAACCATCAATCAGTATATATTCATCTCCTTGACCAACATAGCTGTCCTACACTCCTTAACTACATCCTCAGAAACACCAGACACAAACTTGCTCATTTGTGCCCTCGAGTTAGGCACCATAGTTGAGGCATACCTTGCCAACTAAGTAAACTTGAAAGCATAATCCTTAACACTCATGCTGCCCTATTTCAAGTTAATGAACCCTTGCACTTTGGCTTTCCTCAACTCAAGCGGAAAGAACTTGTCTATAAATGCAGCAACAAACTCATCCCACTCTATTAGTCCTACCTCTATACCTCTATCTTCCTTCCACTGCTTATACCAAGTATGAGCTACTTCTTACAGTTGGCAAGTAACCAAATCATCACTTTTACTTAAAGTGATACCCATAATGTCAATCACTTTCTAGACATTATCCAAAACCTCTTGTGGATCCTTCTCAGGCCTAGACCCAAAGAACACTGAGGGATTCATCCGAGTAAAGTCCTGAATTCTAGTTGTTGTATTCGCTGCTAGGTTGGCTGGGGAAATAACTTTTTGATTATTCTGAGCGGCTATAGATTGGGATAGCACTATAAAAATAGCCCTGGACTCAGCGTGAGAGACCTGCTCATTCAAAGGATCTTTGGGCACTGGCAGTGGAGCTTGCTTATCTCTATTCCTGCTTTCGACAGCCCTTCTGGAAGGCATTTTTTGTAAATGGGTAGAGGACGAGTTAGAAAAAGAAGTTTAATAGAGCTTACACTCTATCACATGATATGAATAATGAAAGAAGTGAGACCTTCCTAAATGTTTTGTAGCCTCTCGCCCATAAATATGGTGAGCTTTACACCTATGAAAAAAAAATCTACATAATGCGACTTTTAGACACCCTAGGACACTTTAAACCTGGCTCTGATACAAAATTTATCACGACCCTAGACTACCACCTAATTGTAACATGGTTCTTAGAGCCACAAGTGACCTCAATCTAACCCATGGCCTTGCATGCATTAGGATACTGAAGAAATTTAACAAAATACTAGGCAAAAGCTAGACTGAAAGCAAACTGATAGTAAATAGTAACGTATTCAACACTAATACCATCTGAAATACTCAACAAACTAAAAACATGATTAACTGTCAGAAAGCCTCTAAATCATAATGAGTTGTTGGAAAAAGCCCCCAACTAACTCTAACTAATTGAACTAAAATAAAATGTTGAAATAGATAGCTGATAACTAGTCCTCAAATGTTGAGGACTTACCAAACTACTGTTGAGTGGTACGGAAACATACTAAGTGTGATCCGGGTACTAAGCGGGGTACTAAGCGTCCATACCTATATTATGAGATAATATAGCACAAAGAAGTATATGATCAGTACTTTGAACGTATTGAATATGCAGGATGAGAAACTAACTGGCATAAACTGAACATGGATGCATGTAATCATGATAATCTGAATGTAAGACCAAGCATAATAATATGTACTAAATAAAGTTGTATATCTGAATACATGGTCATACAAAATCTGAAACTGAAACGTGAACTAAATCATAAATTGAGGACTGTGGGAACTAACAATAACTGATATACCACAATCTGAGCAAAACTAGGGTCCAACTTATAACATTAGTTGGAAAGGTGCTAGTACCTTGCCAAAGGTACCAAACTAACTAACATAAACTTCAAAATGTATAGAATTTTGTTATCCATTTGAGTAAGTTATACGTAGTTATCTTGTGAGATAATTCGGCTCCTTGAAAAATATTATCAAGTAGTTAATATGTTTTGTATATTCATGTTTTATAATTCATAACTCGAATTGAAATCAATCTAACTTATCGTATATAGTCAAAATATCTTAATATTGGGCCCGTGATGACACATGACATTCTCCTCTAGTGACAATATAATGAGCATCATATTTATCTTACATACAACATAATATAGAATTGTATAAATTTAAAATTTTATGATTGATAAATGTTATCACAAAAGTGATTTATTTATTTGAAATCATTGAAAATTTAAAGTTTTGTAAATGTGGTATTATGTAAATACATGAATTGAGAATTATGATTACTAAATAAGATTTTTAAAAATGGTCTATTTATTTGAGTCATTGAATTAGCCAATGTACCATGTATAAATTTCCCTGAATAAGTGTACATGTGTCATGATACAAGACTACCCCCTAGTCGTAACACAATTCTTAGAGATACAAGTGACCCTAAGCTAATCCATGGTCTGGCATGTATTAGAATACTAAATGATTGTCTAAAAGCCTCTACATCATAATGAGTCATTAGGAAAAGCTCCCAGAAAAATCATAATGAGTCATTAGGAAAAGCTCCCAGAAAACTCTAACTGACTGAAATAAAATAAATGTTGAAATAGATAACTGATAACTAGTCTTCTAATGACGAGCACTCAAAAAATTGTTGTTGAGTGGTATGGAAACGTGTTAAGTGCGATCCGGGTACTGAGCATTCATACCTATATTATGAGATAAATATAGTGCAAAGAAGTATGCGATCAGTACTTTGAATGTACTGAGTATGCAGGATGAGAAATTAATTAGCATAAATTGAACATGGATGCATGTAATCATGATAATCTAAATGCAAGACCAAGGATAATAACATTTACTAAATCAAGTTGTGTATTTGAATGCACGATCATGTAAAATCTGAAACTGAAACATGAACTGAATCATAAACTGAGAATTGTGTGAGCTAATAATAATTGATATACCCCAATCTGAGAAAAATTGAGGTCCAACTTGTAAACCCAGTTGAAAGAATGCTAGTACCTTGCCAACCATACCAATACTAGCTGATGTGGATCCACTAAACTGATGTCCCAAAGGACGAGGGTGTCAAGCTTAAACTGACGGGTGACACTTTATAACCTACAGTGGCACTGTAGTTCAGGAACTTAGGAATTGATTCTAATGGTATCAAGCCTAACTGACGGGTGAGCCTCCATCCCTTCGCTCACTCAATGCTAAGTACTACTCCCAACTAATGACACTGAGGTATAAACTGATACATAAACTGAAAACTGATATGATCAAGTCATGGTATTCTGTACATAACAATAAATGTATAAATATAAAGTTCTTAATAACATGAAAACTTATATATATATATATATATAACTGAATTCCTAGGTATCGGGTATTACAGACGTGGGTTATAGGGTCGAACCAATTCCCTTACTTCATTTCATAGAAAGTGTCGAACCATTCTCATATCATGTAAGTAGGGTCATCACCTTTCATGGATAGTTTTATTTGAGATCGTGATGGAGAACATAGCTTACGATCATCGGCTTTGATCATGCCACTAGGCATTTGATTAATACATTGCACAATTATCCAATTCGATACAAATATAGTAACGATCATAGCGATCTCCTCTGGTACCTAATGGTATGTCAGGATCCAATTGGTCATGAAAATCATAAGGTGCTGCTTTTCACAAATCCCAGCATACCCCAAAACCTCTTAACATTACACCACTGAATCCCTAATTCTTTGCTTGTTGTGCAGTGACAGTACCAATATCTACTAATAGTTGTTTCCAGATATGATTGCCAATTGACATCTCTTCTAATTCGTCGATACAAGAAGTAAATTGTTGTGTGAATGAATCAACATCTATACATAAGCCAAGAGGCAGATCTTGTGCCACTCTACCTGGTCGTATAAAACTGGCATGCATCCTGGCACCCGAGACTCTTTCATAGAATTCCAACAATTTCTCCCGCTCCTCAAAATCCCACAAAAATGAAGTTGATGCTCCTACATCCATAGTATGAGTAGTTAAAGCAAGTGAATGATTTGAAATTTGAGTTATTTTACGAAATAATAGTGATTGATTAAGCGTAACTATTGAAGCTGGTTATACAAAGGTTGTTCATACTGAGTGATTGCGGGGGCATTTTCTTCGCAAGGTAGTTAGGTTTTCCATCAAAGAGTCATGATAGTACTCAACTGCGGAAAACGCATCAAATTCGTGCCGCGTGGAGGGATTACTCTACTTCTACTCTATATAGAAACTCGATAAGCCTTCAAGATCTAAAATCAAATCCAAAATTATTATTATATTATTAGCGTGGTATGGCAGATCTTGCAGCTTTAGAAAGGCTTTTTCAAATTTCACAAGAAATCTAGGAAATTGAGAATAAGTTGGGTCAACGCAGATTTTCCTTAAGAGCCTTTTTGAGGAACCTACGTCCGGTGAGCCTTGTCATCGTAGGAGACCACATACGCACAATAAATGAAAACATAATGCACCTCGGTATGAGACTACAAATGCTATGAGATGAACAGCGAGCGCTCATTGTGCAGGCTGTCACCCTCGGTGACCAGAGAGACTAAGAAAGAATATAATAGTTACAGTATCTTTCGTTGTGGAAGTTTATTTACATAAAGAAAGGAGTTCTATATTGTACTCCTATTTACTTTTCTAGTGGCACTTTCCTTGAAATAAAGATCGTTGATAGACATAGTATTTTCTCAATAAAGAAAGTGAGTAGTAGTATACTGCTGAATTGAACTTTCTTGTATATTGAATTGACTAATTACTAATGCCTTAAGCTCCGGATAGATATATATAAAAGATTATAAGACTCATGCAGTAACCTCTTATCTTACTTACTCTATTTCTTTTGTCAGGAATAATGTCCTTAGATAGCATTTATCTTATCTTTCAAAAGACCTTAAACTCGCTATATTAACCTATAAATGTTAAATGTTATCTTTTGCATGCCTTACGAAAAGAATTTTGAAAGTGTATTTTTGGTTTAAAAAGCAAGAGGAAATGGCGCATTATTAGATAAATAGTGTAGGCATGTGTTGCATTTTTTTTGAAATAAAAAAGGGGCGCAACGGAATTTATTTAGAAAGTAAGAATAGGCTCTTATTGCTAACGAAAGAACTTCCCTTAAATTAAGATATTAGCTGTGGGACTTCGGTGCCTTAAGCGGAAGAAGGGATTTATTTCTGGCTGCTACACTCCTTTCTTATTCTCTTATTCTTTTTTTGTCTCTAAAGTGAGTGAAGTCAAGATAGCATCAGCAAATTAGACATAAGCAATACACGTAAATCCCCGTCCTTTAGAAAGACGATAGTGATTCTCTTCCAGTACTTTAATTAAGATAAAAAAGAGTAACCTAGAAGAATAAATTGTTGGAATAACCGAAGCGTAACTCTATCGGAGCTTAACTCAGCAACTTCCTATCAACTTTGAGCTATTATGCCCCACTAATGAGGAATAGGAAACTCAATTGCTAGGCCTACTAGGCATTTAGGAAATCGCTTTAGTGTCACGCAACGAGCAGGAAAGATGCAACCAAAGTTGCCCAGAGAGCTATAAGTGAAGCGCTGGGATGGCAATGCCCATAGAGGTAGTAGTAAGAGAGGCCAGGCCGGAAGGTGTGAGTTAAAAGCAGAGCTTACTAATAGAGGGGCGACCAAATGCCCTAAGGAAAAGACGTAACATGAAGAGAGCGAGGGCTTCAGTAGTGGGGGAAGCCTTTATGTGGTGCAAGCTATAGGAGAAGCACATATGCTTAGGGAAGTGGAGTTATTGTGAAGACTAGTGTAGCGGTCCCTAAATTTTATGAAAGTTGAGACCCCTCCATGGTCTTAGACTAGTTGTCGCGATCGACTAGTATTTTGAACTAGAAGAAATTATGGACTTGGAGCGATTACATTTCACTACCACAAAGATAAAGTTGAAGAAAAACAAAAAGGCTGGCTTATGGTAAGCACATGTACTACAGAAAAGGGAGCAGGAGGAGAAGCGCTCTCGAAGAACAAGAAGTTCATCAGTTTAAAAATTTATTTCTACTAGGTGATGGACTAATAAGTTTAAGAATCTAAGACAAGGTTGTTTTTGAAATGGCTGTGTGAGAGTACATAGAGGAGTTTTTTGACCTCCTGTCTCTATGATGTAGAGTGAAGAAGGAAGACAAGAGGGCAATATTCGAGTTGACGTTTTTTGTGCATGAATTACATTTGTGTTTGATGGACAGCATATAAGCAGCATCCCATATTGTTTTAAGGGTCGAAGAACCTATTGGTTCAGCTAAGAATAAAAAACCGAATAAAGGAAGCAAAGATAATAGTGAAAATATACCGTGGAGAAGAGCTTACTTACTTATGAGCAAAAAGGGAAGAAGAAGTTGCAGGAGATTCGGTAGAGGAGATGGAGCTGGTAAAAGTAACCAGCAGGGAGATTAGGTTTGCCTTCATCGGGTTTGGACGTTTAGCTATTCAAGGGAGTTTTGTAGGGAATGCTGAGCGCTAATCTAAGTCTTGAGAGAGATGTTCTAACCGACCACAAGAGGTAAGAGTCCAGCCCTTAACACCAAACAAAAAAAAAATATAAAGTTATCAAAAAGAGCCATGGACGGAGAGAATCAAGTCAGGCCTTTCTAATACATATGTCCTTTTTCACGGTGATTTTTTATTTTTTTATCTTTATCGAGGTGGAAATTTAATTGTTCCAACTGGTGACCAGAAAAGAGAGGTGGATACCGCACCTAACCTTTGAAATTGAGTTGCTCTGCTCGTGAAAAAAGGGTTGAGTTTCGAGGATATGAGTCAGGTACGAGAGTTGTTTTGGCCTAAGCTGAGATTTCTTTCATAGGTTTTGCTGGAAACAAAGACAGAATGAGAATCATCCCTATAGTCATAGTCATCGGGGTAACTTCCTCTATAAAGGATCATGTTCTCCCTTCTCTGTCCCAAAGTCAAGTTAAAGTAGAGAATCTCAGTTCTGTTCTAGTGAAAGCCTTTAGACTATCAATTTTTTCTTTTTGCCTAATCAAGGATATAAATAAGGTGGCACCTCAACGAATAAAAAAGAGAACTTTGTTTCCTCATCTCAATGCTATGGATTAGAACCCATTCTCTCTACTCCTGATAGTCGAGTGGCTTTATGCTTTAGGGAAAAAATATAGTCGATTTCTCTTCTATCCCTTCTTGACTCTGTTGGCATCCCACCTTAATGTTTATTAGGGTTGGAAGAATAAATGAGATGCCCGTGTTCTCTCTTATCCTTTTTCTATACATATAGTAGCGCCCACTGGCCAGGCATAGATAGTAGGCACTTATTTTATTTCTGGCTTCCTCTCTATTTGTTTTTGTTTTTAGAGATCAAGTTCAAACTACTACAGCTCGTATAAAGAGTCAAAATGAATAGGACTTTCCCATATTCGTAGAGGTAGCTCAGCTCCTGGCCTTTTTTTGGTCTATTTACATTTCTAAGATGACAGGGTTGTTGGAGGAAGCTTGGCTAATCTTCACCTTGTACTCAACATCCGCGAATTGCATTCAAAGACCATTTAAATGGCAGAAGCCAAAACTCTGAAACATATATCAAAAATTTGATTCTTTGAAACATTTCTGAGAAATGAAAGATTGGTTAGAGAAAAAATTACCTTGAGAACTATGGGGAGGGGATGATCTTTATCAGCAATTGATGTATCATCCTCTACCTCTTTATCAATTTAAGAGCTTCTATTTCTGAGGTAATCTTGAGACATGAACTCTATGTTATGGCCAAAGCCATTGCTTCCAGTAATCTGCATGGAGCCAACAGCTGGAGGGGACAATGACAAATCCTCAATTTCATCTTGTCTAAGATGATCCATTGTTTTATGAACTGCAAGTTAAGCGTCACTCCTGGGTGTTGGACAAAGTTCATTGTTATATATGGTGGATAAGATAGACATAACCAAAACTCTGCCTAAATCTTGAAACTGTTGAGCCACATGCTTTCTAAGGGAAACTCGAGACTCTTTGGAATTGTGAATTTTTAGTTGTTACACGCACTTGGTGCGCTTGAATTTATTCAAAATTCTTTTTTAACCAAGTGTTAAAATGAAACTGTTTGGGGTATTCTAACTCAGCAATGATGTACTAGCTATTAATACATAATTAACTAAATCAAAGTGTCCCCTCTATAATAGCTAACGTTTTTTAGATAAGACGGTTCACCCAATTCACTATAGTAGAGCAGGCAGAGGTCAAGTATCGAGTCATCTATTCATAGTTTCACTTTGCTTGTGCCATTCTATTGCTCTTGGAATATTAAGGGAAAGCAAGGACACCAGTGATATCTACATTCACCTATGTAATTTTTAAATCTGCTTTCAAGTAGTTTCGTTTTGTAAGGGAGAGTGGACTAAAAAAAAGAGAAGCGACATGCATCATACTTTTGTAGACCAGCTAGTATACATTAAAAAAGTGGCTTGCTAAATTAAACTAGCTTCCTCATCTTCTCTTCCCCCAACAATTTCACTCTGGAGGAATTACATATTCTTAAGCGAGAAGATCAGACTCTTATTATTGAATTTCCATTGTTTGCACGTAATAGCTCATTCTTTAGATTTTTTATTAATGCTCAATATTTCCACTTTCCCTTTCCATTGGACCAGGTCAAGGCTGCTGTAAAAAGTTCTGATCTCAAGCACCTATCATGGTTTTTAAGTAGCTCTGATCCACCAGAGCAGTTACAATTACTTCAGCTGGAGCTGCGATAATTGCTTTAGCGGGCGACAAGCGTAGCTGTTTTGAAGTTCTAGTTAGAAAGAGGGGTTGGTAATATAATCCCTCTTAGTGTTCTTATAGTAGAGTGAGTGATCCTCGGGCATTCATCTATGAGTTGAAGCAGGAACAAAGTATCAATATATGGTGAAAGAACCTTCTTTTATTTGAATTTCCTGTTTTACTAGTCAGCCTCTAACTTCACTCTTAAATCTATGGGCTTGGAAACCTACTTTTAGAAGTGGGCCCTACCACATATACAGTCTGTGGAACCACGACTAGCTGCGGTGTCAAGCTCATATCCCCTGCCTCTTTCTTGAAAAGAAACTATGCTTGATAAGGCGAATAAAGATTTATCTTCTTTCATATCATATATGTCAGAAACATCAAATGATGTTTAATGAGGTGGGGGAATCCTAATCCAATGCCCTAAGCTTGCGGTGATAGAATGCTATTATGTCCCTGGAGAGTGCTCCCCCAGGAGTTATGTGCTCGTAGTTCTGTCCCTGGCCATTTCACCTTCCACGGAACCAGAAGCATAAAATATGGGATGACGCATTTTAGAAGAAAGTCTTTCTCTTTATTGATGTCGAACTTCATCTACCTTATAGCGATGAAAATATATTCCCTTAGTCTTTGCCCAGCTCTTGTTCCAGGGAAATAGTCTTTGATAGCACTCTTGCCGGACTTTTCGTGATTTGTGGCCTTAAGAGAATCAGGAGATATTAAGCATAAGCCCATCCCATTTTGATTGGGACTATACCCGCTGCTAAAATAAAGGAGACCATAATCCCCAATCCAATAGCCTTGAGAAGAGGTCTACTAGGACATTGCCTTTGCTAATTTGAATTGAAGGGTGATATAAAATTGGTCTATTTCTGGCATCATATCCATAGTTAGCCCATTCATCCTAGTTAGCAGTTCCATCTCCGTATCAAGGTCACGATCGATATCGTCACTAGCATCAAGATTTTCACTATCATCAATATCGTCACTATCATCAATATCGATCTCATCAAGAAGAAAACCTTTAGTCTTCTTATCCAGGAACTTGTTCAGAAATATCGTGATGAAAGGAACATAAGAGTTTGTCGCTAGGTATTTGACCTATCACATTTTATAGTAATAGATAATTTTCCTATACCGAGATGATAGGATCTATATGAGCAATATGACCAATGGAAATCATTCACAAATTTCTCAATATTTACAACCATAAAGACATGTCTTTTTTTATAGGTAAGACACACCTATTACTAGGATAGTTTCTCATCAGTATTTTTTAATTTCGCATCAGATCCATTAGGTTCTTTGTAGCGGTCGGTGACCCTTTCTTCTTTTACTTCACATAGCTTTTCGTCTCCTTGATAGCTGGAAGTTCTCCAAATGTATGAAAGGCGGGAGCACCTATATTGTAATACGTAAGAAGAAGGATAACTAAGTAACTATGTACTATTGGCACCCCAAACTAAAAACAACAACTGGAAATCCAACTTTAGGTGGTCATTATGATCAGAAACTCACTCTCTGGAGAATTTTATTGACCTCACATATAACATGGGGAATCTGGTTAGTACCCATATTTTAGAATAAAAGAACAAAGACTTGACTGGACGGTATTCACGAGCAGATGACAAGCATGAGTGAAGAATGGTCTTATGTTACCATTTTTGGTGGTAAAGAAGATGTTCTTGTTCTTCCATTTCTCAAACCCACTTCAGATTTCGACGATTGGGTTGGTGTTCCGATAGGCGAGAGGTGTGAAGCTAGATCGTACTAAAGACAATGAATTTTTTTTGAAAATGATAGATTTCCAAAAAATAAGTAAAAGCAGAATGAAAGACAGTCCTTTATTGACAAGGACGAGCTTTTTCATGAAGAAAGCTTCGCGCCCAACTGCTTGTATATCGATCGGAAAGAAGCAGGTGCAAATGCTATCAGTAGTTCTTCCTTTCTATCCCATCTATCTATAAGAGTTGTGTGATTCTCCCCCATCTTTAATAGGACTAGACTAAGTTCAGCCAGATCTCTATCCCATTTCATGAATGCATCGCATTGAGAATTGACTCGTCGGATTAACCACTTAGACAGAGAGTTCCTCATATTCTATTTCATTAGAAACTGAAATAGATTGAAATGGATTGCGCGGTACCCAGGGCTTCAAAGCTAATCATTAAGCCAAGGGCTGGTGGTGCCTTGAGCAGCTCTTAGTTTTTTTTGCCGGACCCACGACTTATTTTATCTCGATGTTTGAAAGATGTTTTGTTCACATACTTTTTTTCACACATAGGTACAGAGAGTCAGTCAAAACTCCTCTTTTTAGCAAGAAGGGCCTATGACATAAGGCTCCTCCTACGAACCTATGAACCTCTGAACCTAAAGAATAGAGTTCAGCATCGGGAAGCCTACTCCTCAGGCTGTTTCGTACTTGAATATGCTTGCTGCGGAGAAAAACTACTTTTCTATTCGCTTGCCTGCGCGCCTCTACTCATGTGGGACTAACTGTGTAATATTAAGAATGGAGCACGCCGCCCGTCCATGGAGGCATTATGGTTGGAAGGCCTTCATTAGTGGCCTCTTCCTCAAAAGGAAGGATTGAAGGCAAATAAGTAGACCCCTACAAGCATATGAAGTCGCGTTTTAAGGGCCTATGGATGCCTTAGGGGGGGAACTCTCCAGTACAAGAGAGATTTTTTTGCTTTTTTTCTACTCCCGGGTATAGGTACATTACTTCACTTCAATTAGACAATATAAGAAAGCAAGGGATTTTGTAAAAGGCTCCACGCATAATAACATAACTTTTATATCATTTATCATGTATGATAACACAACCGTCGGTGCCCTTTCGAGCCGAGAGATAAGGGATGAAAATTCATCAGACTGGACATGTTTTCTCCACGATCTCAGGGAAATGAAAATCAATTCTCAAAGATCCATAAACAAATCTATAAAGTTGTCTATAAATGGTTAATCATATATAACCCCTTATTTTGAGGCAACTATTCTATAACCTCCTAGTCTGCCTTGCCTGACCTTGAGCTCTTCGCTTCTCAGTAATGACAAAACCAAAGGTACAGACTATTGATAGCTATAGGTTTATGGTATGAAAATATTCTTTCTGTCTTCTTACTCCCTGAATTTATTCTCTGAAGGAAGGGCAGTTGAACTCATACTTGCCATTACGAGAAATCGCTCCTCGGTAGTACTAGTCAGAACTAAACTTCTAACATTTGAAATTGAGCTTTTACGGTCCTGGGAGAGTTGCTTCTTTCTTTGACTTGGTTTGACCACTTCAAAAGGTTTCCAAAAGACCTTATCCCTCAAACCACATATGGAAAAACAGATTCCTTACGTTGTTGTTTGAGAGAAGAGATATCCATTGGGATGAAGCTGACAAAATGGCACCTGCTTTCTTAAGGATCCTCAATAATTCAACTAGTTTTCTTTTTCGGGAATGAACTAACCAAGAGAAAATGGGCATCAAGCCTATAAGTCAAGTATGCAAGAAGAGTTTCTAGGTGAAGACACTCTCAGTTGAAAGTAGGGCAGTCTTCCTAACTTTAGGGTCAATCGAATGGATAGAAGATCTAGCTCCTCGGTCAGAGAGAATGAGTCACGAGTTCGTGACCTAATAGAATAGTATTTTGTGATCCCAGGGAAATCTATCATAGTGATTCCACTAGACTTGAAAGCAAATGAAACAAACCGGGATAAAGATTTAACCAAGTATAGTTGGCGGAGTATGACCTCTTAATTTGAATAGTTGTACCGAGTGAAAACTTTTTTTCTTAGGATGACCAATATAAAGATCTTCTTCGTTGATAACAAGCCTTTCCTTTCTTCATAAAGGAAGAAAATAGAAAAGCTTTGATGTGAGGAAAGTCAGTCTATAAAGATGGACTAATTCTCTCTCTTCTGCCTATCGATTTATCTAACCTTCAGTTAACCCAATGCAAGATAGAGGGATCTATAATCAGACTAACTTTTCTCTTTCCAAAAGTGGAATGCTTCTTTTATGCTATTATCTACCTGCCAAATCTACTATTTCGATCCAACCCAGCGGACTTAGAGCAAGAAATGAATACTTTCAAAATAAGTGGATCATCTTTCAATAGTTCAAACCTATTCTAAGATAAGATTCGAAGAGTAGATTAGTCGTAAGAAGATGACTAATTGTCTCTGTAAACAACTGATTCAAGGCCTAGTTGAATTACGTCTATTCTCACTAGTCTTTATTTCTCTTCTCATCCAGCTTGAGATCGGTTCTTACGTCGAGCGGGTTACAAGCTTTAAAAAGCACTACTGGGCCCATGGCTTCTCAAAGCCGAGAGGCTAAAGAAAAAGTCAAGTCCATCAACTGATGAAGAGAAGAAGGAAATGTCTCTTGTTCCTTATTCTTATACAGTTGGTAGTTTGATGTATGCCATGGTTTCTACTAGGCTAGATATTGCACGGTACTGTTAGTAGATTTCTTTCTAATCCAGGAAAGGTGGCCCTTGGGCCACTTGACTGGTTGGAGAGGATGTTCGCTATTTTCTTTTCTTTTATATAATATCTTCTACCGCTGCTAAAGGAAATGGTTCTTAGGTCGGTGAAACTGTCCTCAAAGCCATGGTCGTGACAAGGAATATTTGGTCATATCCATTGGTCTTGCTGTTATGGTTTAGGGTGCTATGGAAAAGATGACTATGTACCTTCCCTTTACTGGTTATCATACCAATTAGTAGAGCGAGTACCCAAGATGAACAGAGAACTAAGTCAAAAGAAATCCAGTTACTCCTAAAGTCTTGGAAGTGGGATATAGGGGAGGGTTTATAGACGAGCATCTAATCCTTGAGGTAGGAGGAGGGTTTATAGATGAGGGTTTACAGATATGATATGAGAATGGTTTGACCCTACCTATGTGACAGTCAAATGAGCATTATACTGAGTCATTGGAAATCAAAATAAGGGAATTAAAGACTTCCCCAATCAGAGAGAAGAGGAGTGACCTAACCACTTAGGAAGAATCAAAACCATAGAAAATGTTCCAGCTTTGCCATCCTTACCTTCAATCTAATAATATTCTGATTCCGCAAAAAGTCTTTCAAGTTCGGATACGATCACCGAATATAACCCTCCATAACTGCCCTATCTTCTTGCCCATCGGGCATGGTGGCACATCCTTCTTGATTAGGCATCTTTCATAGAGGAAACTTCATATGAATTAGGCACACTCTAACCCCTAAACTTCCTTCCTAGAGGCGGGTGCTTTACTTCCTGCTCTTTGTCCATTCAGAGAATAAGGTCTGAAAGGACAACTCTTAATAAGATTAGATGTTTGACCCAAACTATTAAATATCTCCTGATTCTCTTAAGGCCAAAAATCATGAAAAGTCGGGCAAGAGCACTATCAAAGACTATTTTCCTGGAAGAAAAACTGGGCAAAGGGAATATCTGTTCATCGCTATAAGGAAGATGAAGTTCGACATCAATAAAGAGAAAGACTTCCTTCTAAAATGCGTCATCCCATATTTTATGCTTCTGGTTTCGTGGAAGGTGAAAGGGCCAGAGACAGAACTCCGGGCACATCACTCCCGGGGGAGCACTTTCCAAGGACATAACAACATTCTGTCACCGCGAGCTTAGGGCATTGGATTAGTATTCCCCTACCTCATAAAACATCATTTGATGCATCTGACACATATGATATGAAATAAGATGATTCTTTATTCGCCTTATCAGGCATAGTTTTTTTTCAAGAAAGAGGCAGAGGATATAATATTATAACCCATCAGTTCTACACATGATGACGTCAATTGATGTTAATAGGAAATTCATAATTTAAACCCATAAACTCAAGAGCATGTTATGATGAGAGAATTCATAGTTTTTAACATCGAAGATACTATTTTGATTGGGAAAACACGTAATCATGTTTTTATTTTAAAAATAAACTAAAGAGTTTAAAGAAAATCATATTTTACCTATAACCCAACTTGATGGGGAAAATAGGCTTGAGAATTGAGGTATTTTTGGGACTTAATGGGTGGAAGGGACCCATTGATGCAATCCCATATAAGTGGAAGTGAATTCCTTTAAAAATCCCTTAGAACTTGTGCTTGAACTTGAGGAACCCTAACTTGCTTTGGAGAATAAGAAAATCGCTTCTTTTTTTTGGCTAAGTGTGATGCTTTTGGAGTTTATGAGGTGTTAGGGTAAGTTAATAACTCAATAACTGATGTTGGAATCCCTAAATGACGTGGGTTAGGGATTAAAAGGATGAGAATTTACCAAAAAGCCTTTCTTAAAATCATGTAGGAATTTTCAGTTCTAGTTGTCATGACTCGAGCAATAACTCATTATGACTGGTCACGAGTTGTGTTTTCATGACCTGAGGTCTTGAGTTTTGAGCCCTGTCCGTTGTGACAACGACTTTTCTCTTGACGACCGATTAGGTTTGATCACAGGTCGTTAGGAGTAGTCGTGATCTGAGACTCGATTTCCTAGATTTTTTCTGTTATGGTATTGGGTCCACCTAATGACTCATTGTCACTGATAACAATTCACAGGTTAGAGCCATTACACCTGGCGAGTTGACAGATTCTTCAGAATTTTTTCATAACTTTTTTGCCACGATATCGATTTAAGGCGAGACTTATGGCATTGGAAAGTTAATTTAATGGCCTATCTTTTGATGGGTCTAGAGCTTAAAAACTTGAGGTATTACAATATAAGAAGAGATATTAAATATTTTAACTCGAAGGGAGAAAACATAATATCTTGAGCTCTATGGTATATTAATAAAGAGAAATTATTTTGGTAAAGAGGGTTCATCCCTATGATTACCAAGACTAAATAGTAAGGAAGCATTAAGTTTATCTGTTGGTTTAGACCTTCTTCCTTATCGGATGAATTTAGTACATGTGATTACGTGTTTAATCGCTAGTTTGATAATCTGTATTAAATCTCCTAAACTGAGTAATATATGATTGGATCAATGTAACTAGAGTTAGGTTTTCATTTAAACTAATAGTATACTCTCCATCCGAGTTAAGTCTGTGTAAGACCCCACAAAATTCTCTCATAGTCTGAGCCTTAAAGCATGTCAAGTGAAGTGTAAATCTGGCCTTGAAAGATTGAGAAGTGTCTTCCCAAGTGAGAATTATTTTGAACCATGTAGAATTTCCCTAATTTTGACATTTTCTCATGTAGAGCATTGAATAAGCTTTCCGTTGATACCAAATCCTCCCAAATCCGACTCTCGGGCAAAGAGTTAGAGCTATTTTAGTGAGACAGTGTTCCACCTGAAACTTTAGCGCATCGCGGAGCCAGCCAAAATGGAAATCGTCCAAATCCAGTGAGCATCCACAATTTTGGCATGTTGCGCCAAAGCTTAATTTCAGAATTGTCAATTTCCAGTGCACCAACCCTATTCCACCACGTTGCGGTGCCTTTCCAGTTCGCAACCAAGGTGGCAACACAATTTCCACCACGTCGTGCCATCAAGCAGTTTCCCAATTGTCCAATTTTTAGTGAGCTGACATAATTATGGCGCGTCGTGCCAGCATGTAAAATCGGGATTCTTCAGTTTAATTTCAAGGGAGAAAATGGTCTTTTCCTAACCCCTATATATACTCCTTAACATGGGATTTGGCCTCATCTCACCCAAAATATCATTGTTTTCTCTCAATTCTCTTCAACATCACAAACTAGGATTTCTACAAAATCAAAACCCTTTCTTCTTCAAGAGAAATTAAGAAATCAAGAATCTCTCCAAGAACTTTCAAGAAAGAGTTTCTCTAAGGTATGTAGATGTTGATTCTTGGGTCCCTTTCATCCAAGAAGCTCAAGAACCCTTTTTAAATTTCAAAGTTTTGATGTTTATGAGTTTTCATGATTCATGTGAGTTAAAATTGATGTTCATGCTAGTATTGAGTTGTGATTCATGTTTGTTTACAAGGTTTTCAAGCTTTGACCCTAGTATGTGATATTCATGTGATGTTCATGATAAACCCTCTTCAAGTTGCTTGTTAAGTGATGTGTTCATGTCAATTAGGTGTAGAAATTGTTGAATAAGCAAAGTCTGCTCCCCATATGTTTGATAAAATGCTTATGTAAAGGAATTAGAACCATTATAGCATGTTGACTAGAAATCCCCAATTATGTGCAAGCCACTGCATGTCAAGTGTTTGTTGAAAATCCTTAGTGAATGAATTGTGACATGATAGCATGATATTCCCCAATTATGTGCTCTTGATACATGCTAAGACCTTAATATATGCCAAGTGTTTGATGCAAGATCTTGTTGAATGGAGTATGATCCAATAGCATATCCCCATTTGTTATTACATGTTAAGGATTCCTAAATGCTTGAAGTGATGCCTTAGTGATTGTGATGGTGAATGATTGTCCATGTTCTTGATTATTCAGGAATGGTTATGTTTTACTTTTATGTTATCGAGTCCTGGGGGTATTTATACCTAACAATTTAGCTGCTGTCTAGAGCCTGTGTCAGTTTTCACGATAATTCCAGTCGAATTATGATTCTCAGAACTCAGCGAGTTATAGAACTCTGTATTCTCAGATAGATACAGAACTTAAGAAATTTCAGTTATCTCTATAATCATCGTAGTCTCAGTATCGCTAGTAATTTAGCCTCAGTTCTGTACCCGACTCAGATCTAGTAGTATTCAAGTGTTCAGTTCTGACCTCTATAGTACTCGAGTACTCTATTCATAGCTCAGTATTATTCAGTCAGATAACGAGGTTCAGTAGTATTCTGTCAGATACAGAACCAAGTGAATTTAGCTTAACTCAGTCAGATCATTCAAGAAACATGATTAGTATCAGATTTAACTTAGTTTCTGTTCAGTTAAGAATTAGTTCAGAGTCTTTCAGTTGGGAGTAGGAGCTAGCATCGAGCGAGGACAGGGATGGAGGCTCCCCCTCATAGAGGCAGAGTTGTTAAGAACAATCCCTAAACTCCAGAATTGTGTAGGCAACTCAAGATGAAGGAGTCACCCATCAGTAAAGGCTAGTCACCCGTCAGATAGGCTTGACTATTATATTGCCTTAGGCTTGACTTCCTGTGAGGGTCACCCGTCAGATAGGCTTGACTAGAGGTATTTATCCGTGGCATGGTATTGACACCCTTCTAGCTGGGATTACAGGTTGGACCTTACCAGTTGAGATTTGGGGTATGTCGTTTAAGTGACTACTTCCCACAGTTGCAGTTTCAGTATCAGTCTTTAGAAATTAGGAATATCAGATACAGTCATCTATCTTAGTGAGGAACTCAGATAGTTCCATTGATTCATGGACCACCCGTTAGATACGCTTGGTCCCATATAAAGTTATTCAATATCAAATCTAGAGATCACCCATAAGATAGGCGTGATCTCAGTCTTATATTCAATTGAGTAATCTCATTATCAGATCTAGAGATCACCCGTTAAATAGGCTTGATCTCAGTCTCAGATTTAGCTTAGTAATCTCATTATCAGATCTAGAGATCACCCTTCAGATAGGCTTGATCTCAGTCTCATATTCAGTTGAGTAATCTCATTATCAGATCTAGAGATCACCCATCAGATAGTCTTGATCTCAGTCTCATATTCAGTTGAGTAATCTCATTATTAGATCCCAAGTTCACCCATCCGATAGGCTTGATCTCAGTCTCAGATTTAGTTGAGTATTCTTGTTGTCAGATTCAGACATATTTATTTCTTATCATTGATAGTAGATTCTGTAATCATCCGTTAGAGAGGTTTGATCTCCGATGCAGTCAGTCGAGAGTAGAAAGCTCAAAATTCAGAGTACCCTTAGCAGCTTCGTCCTAGTCAGCAACAGTAGACATAGCAGTAAGTCCTCTTCAGTCGAGGATGATCCTTATTTTTTATTATTATCATACCAGACTTAGTTTATTTTCAGTAGACGAAGTTATTTGGGGACATGTCCCATCAAATCCATAGTTCAGACAGTTTAGAGACTTTTCAGATAGATGTATCAGTATTTAGTTTTTAGTTTTGAGTATTTTTAGATGTTTTGAACCTTATGGCCAATTTCCGCATTTATTATCTATATCATGGTGTGCTCACGTAACGATATCAGTAGAGGGTTAGCTTGTGGTCCTTCGGGATCATGAGCACCATGTGACATTCCAATTCCAGAAAATCGGGTTGTTACAGTCTGTAAAAGTATATCAGTGAATAATCGGTTATTATACATGTATATTTCATGTGTAGTTCTCCAATTCCATCGATTGGCTATTTGAGATATATTAATATATGTATATGATGAGTTTGAATTTAACCATTCAATGTTTATATGACCATGTTGTTGATTTATTATAACATTTATCCAATCTCAAATTCAATATGCCTCATTTTACCTTCTTTAGCACTATTTTGAGTCAAAATAAACTTGAGAGTCATAATTATTTGTGAAAAGTTCTACTTCTAAACCGAAAGGTGGAAAGAAAAAAAGAAGTCTCACAATTATAAGAAAGTTGTAGCTCTAACTAGCAGTGTGGAAAAGCCTAAAGGCAAGTATTTTCATTGCAAGATGTTAAGCCATTGGAAGACACATTGTCCAATTTTATTGGCCAAGCAGAAAAACAAGATAAATCACTTTCAATCATCTTGGAAACGTGTTTACCATTTGTTTCTACCACATCATGGTGTGTGGATTCAGGATCCACTGATCACATCTGCACTACTTTGCAGGGGTTTCAAAAAACGCGCAAGCCGAATAAAGGTGAAGTTAATGTTTTTCAGGTTGATGGTTCAGCAGCTCCAGCTTTAGCATTAGGAAATATTATTATTTCATTTGTTAATGGTAAAGTTTTAATTTTAAAATACTCATTATATGTATTTGCTGTAAGAATAAATTTTATTTCAATTTTTAGAGCTTTGAGATATGGTTAAAGTGTTAATTTTTCTGATCACGGTTGTGTTATTAGCTATAATAAATATTATATCTCTATTGGTACATTGATTGATGGCCATTTTATTATTAATATCTCTCCCAAACTACAACAAACCATTGAGCCAAATAATGTTAACCTTTTAAGTAAAAGAAAATATTTTTCTGAATTTAATAAGACTTATTTATGACATTTTCATCTATGTCACATAAATCTAAACAGAATTTCGAGGTTGGTTCGGAATGGACCGTTAGGTTCATTAAAGTGGAGGCATAACCAACACGTGAATCCTATTTAGAAGGAAAATGAATAAGGGAAAAAATGACCAAAAGACCTTTTCCCTCAGAAGGAAAAAGAATAAATGATAAATTAGAGTTAATCATTCTGATTTGTGTAGCCCAATGAACGTTCAAGTGAAAGGTGATTACGAGTATTTCGTGACTTTCATTGTTGATTACTTAAAATATGGATATGTTTATTTATTCCACCATAAGTTTGAATGCTTAAAAAATTCAAAGAATTTAAGACAAAAATAAAGAAACGAGATGAGAAATGTATTAAGTTCCTAAGATCTAATCGTGGTGGTGAATACCTCTTCAATGAATTCATTAGTTACTTATCGGAACAAGGAATTATATCTTAAATATCTGCACCAAGAACTTCACAACAGAATGGTATAGCAAAAATAAGAATCAAAAATCTTTTAGAAATGGTTAGATCTATGATGAGTCACTCTGATTTTCCTTTCATTTTGGGGTTATGCACTAGAAACTGCAAAACTATATTCTTAAACTTAGTTCCTTCCAAGTCGATACCTGTGACACTCATGAAATTGTGTACTGGACATAAACCTAATCTAAAACATGTTCAAATTTGGGGATACCTAGCACATGTTCTGAAAGAGAAGATTGAAAAGTTGGAACCTAAATCAAAAGTATGTGTTTTTATTGGGTACCCTAAAGAAACAAAAGGTGGTCTATTTTACAATTCTACAAAAAAGAAGGCCGTCATAAGTACCAATGCCAAGTTTTTAGAAATGGATTTTATATCAAACCACAATTCCAGAAGTAAACTAGTTTTAAGAAAACTAAGCAAAGAGGTAACAAATCAACCTACTGACGATAGTGAAAATTAAATCCAAATTCAAAATGTCAGAATTAACATACCATTGCATTTTAGTAATGGTAGAGATGTCAATAGACATAAAGTTCCATAAGTATAAGTTACTAAAAATTCATTTCATCAAAGTTATGAGAGTGCACTAGACGAATAAGTCATTAATGTCCCAACACCGTAAGGTGATAAGAATAACACAGAGACTCAAAATCCAGCAAATGATATGGTTCAATCACAAAATCATAATAGTGTAATTGCCTCTATACCGATCCTTACAACTATAGTGCCTCATTGTAGTGGGAGAGAGATAATAAAATCATCTCAATATATACTCTTGGGAGAGTCCTTTAACAGAATTCCTGAAGAGTTGAATACCGAGTCCATAAATTACGACAAAGCACTATATGATAAATATGTAGACAAATGGACTATAGCTATGGAATAAGAAATAGAGTCCATGTAATTTATTAAGGTCTGAATCTTGTAGAACCACCTCTATATGGAGTCTAACCCACTCGATGCAAGTGGATCTATAAGAAAAAAAGGTGTACACCAAAAAGTGCAAACTTACAAAGCTAAGCTTATTGTAAAAGGGTTTACCTAGATATAAGGATCATTAAGAGAAAATCTTTTCATAGTAGTCATGTTTAAGCCTATTAGAATTCTATTATCCATTGTTGCTCATTATGATAATTTGGTAAATGGATGTAAAGACATGTTTTCTTAATGGAATCTTGATCAGAGCATTTTTATGCGGCAACCGGATGTTTCATTAAAAAGGAGAAAAAACACGTTTTGTGCAAGCTTAAGAGATCCATTTATGAATTAAAGAAAACTTTTAATGCATAGAACACTTATTTTGACAATGCGATTAGGACTTTTGATTTTGAGCAATGTCTTGATGAGCCTTGTGTGTACAAAAAGTAGAATGTGAACAAAGTATTATCTTTTTGTATTGTATGTAGATGATATCTTACTCATAGGAAATAGTGTGGACTTGTTGAATTCAGTTAAGGAATGGTTATCAAGTAATTTTGATATAAAAGATCTAGGAGAAGCTGTGCACATCCTTGGAATCAAGGTTCTATGTGATCGCAAGAAAAGAATGTTAGGCTTATCTCAAGCCTTTTATATTGATACAATTCTTACCAGGTTCAACATGCATGATACCAAGAAAGGATTTCTTTCTCTTAAACATAAAATTTATCTTTCTAAGGATCAATTTCCTAAGCCGGATAAGGAGATAGAAAACATGAAGGCAATTCCTTATGTAATAGTTGTGGGAAGCCTCATGTATGCAATGTTGTGCACTAGACCTTCTAACTGTTTTTCTGTTGGTATGGTTAGTAGATTTCAATATAACCCAAGAATAGAACATTGTACAACAGCTAAGCATATATTCATGTACTTGAAAAGGACTAGGAATTACATGCTAGTTTACCATTTGAATGAGTTGGTGTCCATAGGGTACACTGAATCAGATTTCCAGTCTGACAAAGACTCTAGAAAGTCAACCTCTGGAAATGTGTTTACGTTGGAAGGTGCAACCGTTGTATGGAGGAGCATCAAGCAAACTTGTGTTGTTAATTCTACTATGGAAGTCGAGTATGTAGCTGCCTCTGAGGTAGCTAAGGAGGTGGTATGGCTTAGAAACTTTCTCAAAGACTTGGCGGTTGTCCAAGCGATAGAAGTGCCACTTATAATTTATTGTAATAATAGTGGTGCAGTTGCAAATTCAAAGGAACCACGGAGCCATAAGAAAGCAAAACACACTAAGCGTATATATCATTTGATTCGAGACATAGTACAAGGAGGAGATATGGTGGTTATGAAGATTGCATCAGAAAACAACCCGACAGACCCTTTTACAAAAGTTTTACCACAGAAGCCTTTTTGAAAGACGTGTAGAATGATTGGGTGTTAGAGTTGTAGGTGCATGGTTATGAGTCTAAGTGGGAGATTATTAGGATATACTACAAACCATGTGTTTTGATGTAGTATTATTTATTAGACGGTTACATATTTATTTATTTATTCAATTCAATAAATTGTTACATTAAGTAGATCATTATCAAATATGTGTCCTCAACTTATATAGTATATGATTTCGTCTATAGAGTTTAAACTTATATACAGAAGATTAAATCATTGATTCTTATAAGTTCAAATTGTAGTTCACAATCGTAGATGAAAATTTGAACAAACCATCAGAATGACTTTAGCACGAGATTAAATGTAATTTATCTTGATTACGAGAATGATAAAGTTTTAACTTCTCATGCTAGTGCATGTTGTACATATTGAACAGGATCGAGTAGAGATTGTTATTTTAGACTAACTGATTAAAACATATTCTCTAAACTATTCATGTACTTATTATCGCGCCCTATTTTCCTCGCAGAAAGTGAGATTTGA
Source organism: Capsicum baccatum var. pendulum (assembly GCA_030864225.1). Classification (NCBI taxonomy): domain Eukaryota; kingdom Viridiplantae; phylum Streptophyta; class Magnoliopsida; order Solanales; family Solanaceae; genus Capsicum; species Capsicum baccatum. The sequence continues at coordinate 73,744,997 of CM061551.1, forward strand.
CTTGACAAACTCTTTTTTGTTATGTGTTTAAAGGTAAAGTGTGAAGAGTCGCCACCTAATGAATTACAGGTGCATTAGGGCACCTGTAACACCTTGAGATCCTATCCCGAGATGTCACACGGTGCTTATGGACCCAAAGGACCACAAGCTAACCCTTTTCTGATATCTATACCTGTACACTGCACAATGTCTAAAATAAATGCGGAAACTAGCCATAAGGTTCAACACATCCATGAATACTCATAATACAGAAAGCTGAATACTAATACATTCGTCTGAAAAACCTCTAACTGTCTGAACTGTGAACTGTGATCAAGCCTGTCTGACAGTATATCTCTGAATATAATATCAAATAAATGTATGTGAGACCAAGTCTATCTGATGGGATGGCCCATAAATCAATAGAACTATCAGAGTTCCTCACAATGATAGATGACTGTATCTGACAGTCCTGATTTCTAAAGACTGATTTTGAAATTGAGACTGAATCTGAAACTGAAACTGTGGGAAGTAGTCACTTAACTGACATGCCCCGATCTACCACATGTGGGGTCCAACCTGTACCCCAGTTGGACGGGTGTCATTACCACGCCACTGGTAAATATAACTATATGTGACCCTCATCTAGCAGGTCCTCAAACGAGAATGGTGGAGCCCTCATCTAGCAGGTCAAGCCACCTCATCTAACCTCATCTAGCAGGTATGATATCTTTTATCCACCCTCAACTAATAGGTGTGATGTCTCAACCTACGTTGGCTACGTAGTTCTGGAGCACAAGGATTGCTTCTAAGAATCACACCCTCAACTAGTAGGTGAGATCCCATCCTTTAGCACGCTCGGTGCTAGTTTCTACTCCCAACTAAAAGTCTCAGAACTAAATTCTCAACTAAACACTGGCTGAACTGAATCTGACACTGATCATATTACTCAAAAGGTCTGATTGAGTTACGCTGAGATCACTTGTTTCCATATCTGACAGAAAAGATATCGAATCATAGTATCTGACTGACGATACAGAGCTTGAATGGATTACTTGAATCGCTTCTGAGATTAGGATTGAATCACTTGAATACTATTAGAATTGAGATGATTACAGGTCTGAGGCTAGGTTACTAGCGATACAGAGATTACAGAGATAACTGAGATTACCGAGCTTTATTAAGCTTTGCACTTGTCTGAGGAAACAGAGTTCTATAGTTCACTGAGTTATGAGAATCATGGATCGATTGGAATTATCGAGAAACTGATATGGACTCTATACAACAACTCTATTTTTTAGTATAAATACCCCCAGGACTCGATAACATAAAAGTAAGACATAATCATTCTTCATCACAAATTATTCATGCATCATCACGGTCATCCATTCATCACTACCACCATTCATTCATCAGTACAAACATTCATTCATCATTACAATCATTCATGTATTATCACAATCGTTAAAGAATCACTTCAAGTAGTTGGGCATCACAACATACTTTCCCTCTCAAGATCCTTTGGACATCACATTAAGCATTTAGGAAGCATAGACCTCTATTCATCATCATATACTAGCCTAGGGAAGACATGCTATTAGATTATACCCCATTCAACGAGACTTTACATCAAGTACTTCATGCCTATATCGTTCTTGTCATGTATTTGGATATCACTTGATTTGGGGGAAACTTTATACTAACACGTCACTATTTACTTGCTAACCACTTGACATGTATTAAAAGCTGAGCATATATCAAAGAGCACAAAATCAGGGAATTTACAACCATCATATCTCGACTTGTTCTGTTGTTCCCTAGGGTCTTTCAACAACCACTAGACACGACCGATTTTACACCTACTTGGGGATTTCATGCTATCTTGGCACATTTCACTCACTAAGGTATTTTATCAAACACTTGGCATGCATGGACAAGCTCACAATTTGGAGTTTCCTATTCAACATACTATAGCATCCCTTATGCTTTGCCTAAGCACTTTATCAAACCTATGGAAAATGTTCTTCACTTATTCAACCATTTCTACACCCAAAAGTCATGAACACATCACTTGGAAAAACAACTTCAAGAGGGTCTATCACAAACATCACAGGAATTCCACATACTAGGGTTAAAGCTCATAAATTTTGTAAGAAAACATAAATCAAAATTCAATAACACATTAAACATCCATTTCAACTCATACAAATCATTAACAACTCATAAACATAAAAATCTTTTAGTTTTAAAAAGGGTTCTTGAGCTTCTTGGATGAAAGGGACCCAAGAATCAACATCTACATACCTTAACCTTTGAAATAGGATGAACTTTAGTGCTTGAAACTTTATCCACACTTGAAATAAATAAATTATTGAAGCCCACACTATGAGAAACTTGATTCTTGAAGAAACCTTAAAGAATTTATGGATGAATTTTGGAAGATTAGGGTTCTTGAATGAAACCCTAGATATTCTTGAGAGAATTGGAAAAGAAAATGATGGAATTAGGGTTTGAATGAGGGTTCCTCATATTTATAGAGGCTCAAAAAAGGTGGAAAATTCTCAAAATACCCTTGCAAAAATGCCCTTGAATTGCTGGAAAAATATACCTGACGCTATCCTTGACAGGCCGTCACGAATGGTCGTCACAAAAGGGATCCAAATTCTTGATTTTCTGCCCAGGGCTGTCGACGTCCTCAGAAATGTCGTCAGAATGTGACGACGTCATCAAAAAGGGTGTCAGAAACGTGATAACCCGTCAGAAACATCGTCACCGTTTTCCAGCTTGACATACTAGAGTAAAATAGGCATAACTCTTTGCTCCGATATCGAATTTAGGCAAAATTGGTATCGTTGAAAAGCTAATTCAAAGATCTTTCATTTTATATATTGAAAGCCACAATTTCTTCATATACAATGAGTTAAGGTCAATTTAAGTTAACCCAAATTTTGACGGTCACTAAAATTTGAACGATAGGAAAGTTTTTAACTCGTTCGTGAGTTAGGGGACCTCTATGATCTTAATTCATGCTCAAATAGATTCCCACATGAGTCAAAGTATTTTATACTTGGGAGGATATTTCTGAAACATTTTGACTCGTATTTTTACTTTACTAAATACGCTCTAAGGCTCAGACTGAAAGAGAATTTTGTGGGGCATTACATTATCTCCCCCTTGAGAACATTCGTCCTCGAATGTCGTTTGATAAATTGAGAATACGGATCAACAAAACTTACTCAAGAAATGGAAACATCTCAGATCAGGACTACTCAACTGGAACGACTGGCATATAGAGTTCTCACACTTGGCATGCATATATGATGCATGGAATACTCGACTGATGATACTCATAGCTAAATTCTCATAATACACATGCATATCTGATACATGGACTCATAATTGGGATAATATCATGAATACATGACTGAACACACGCCGACAAGCTAAACTCTTTCTACTAAATGCGCATATCTAATGCATGAATGTCCGGCTAACCAGACTTTTGAAAGCACGACTTGACAATGCAATAATGATTGATGATAACTTTATAAGGAAAATCTGAACATGCATCGACATGAATCTAATGGAATGCAACATCATAATACCATGGGTTATCTCCCCCTTGGGACTCTGCCCCTCTAAACACACTCGCTAAAATACTGGAGCGGTGCTTGGGGCACCTACAGACTGGGTCATAATTGACCGATCAAGATTTGAAACTTATGCATGACTCATGCTAACATATAAGCTCAAAATGAGAGCAAAGGATCTATCAATGCATAACATAAATATGAAGTGCTCATAACATACCCAGGTCAATTTCAGGGGATCTTACCCGATCAAGGCGAGCCTGAAGTGCATACAATCTATTATGAGCTGAAGGAAGACTATGCTGACTTCGGGGACCTGGCTTAGGACAGTCTCGAACTTTATGACCGGTCTCACCACATCCAAAGCACACAACACTACCGGCTCTACATAAACCCTTACGAGAACACATCATTACCGCACCACTGGTAAAGACAACTCTATGTGACCCTCATCTAGCAGGTCCTCAAACAAGAATAGATTGGGGGTGTACTCTCACCTACGTTTGGGGGTGTCAGATTTGAGTCTTCACACAATAGATTCCCATACGATTCAAAGTATTTCATACTTGGGAGGATATTTTTGAAATATTTTGACTCGTATTTTTGCTTTACCAAATATGCTCTAAGGCTCAGACTGGAAGAGGATTTTGCGGGGCATTACAGCACCGGTCTAGGCTACTACAACCTATTTTTGTTTTTTTGTCTTAGTTCATCAGAAATTTGGGTAAAGGTTCAAATTACCTCGAAAGGAAGGTGTTAGGCACCTTTTGAGGTCCATAAAGGTGGTTTCCGGCCGAATTTATACTTTACGTGGAGATTCTATGTGGTCAAATAAAGTCTCTCATTTTATTATTAATTTAATATTTATCTAAGTGATAAAGTAATTAATAAAATAAGTATATTATTTTTTTATTATTTCTAATTGTCGATTATCTAAGTGATAAATCATAAATAAGATAGGCAAGAAGAAAGAAGGTGAGACAATTTATAATAAAGGAGACTGCTGATATAATAAACTAACAACCCCAAATAAACATGTAAAGTAAATAAAAAGACTAAAAAAAGAAATTGTCCAAGTCAAATAAAGAAATATTTTTAGTCTTATTCGGATCAGCCCCAACTTGTTTAGTCATTATCTGACCCAAGGGTCGAACTCAAGTGACAATGTCATTTAACCTTTCCATTAATATCTGTTGGGATCATAATTTTTGAATGGCTACCCATCCCACCCCACCTAGGTTGGATGTCAAGTCTAAAGGCGTTTTATGACAAGGATAAAACTAGCGTCTTTTGGCAATACTTATCTTCCCCCTTATAGTCCAAGAGGCATTGGACTTTACTATTTTTATATTTGAGTTCTAGACAAAAGTAAAGGTATATTGCCTAGGACTCGAAGTGTGTAACACGTTGGACAGCAAATACCACATAATAATCTCAAGTTAGCCTTTTGGTTAATTACTGTTCGTTAGTGTGATAGCCTGCACAGACAAATTACTATTATTGATTAACCTATAGGCATGATGTCTAAATGTTCAACAAGTGGTGACAAAAGGACAACTGTGATTCGTGTATGCAACAATGTGTGTTAAAAGGGTGTCAAAGGTGTGGTGAGTGTGTCAATAAATTAGGCTCATGACATACTAAGATGCCTAACACTTAATGTTTAACCTGCTAGAAGTATGCAAAGATGCCTAGAAATCTAATATTTAACATGCTGAAATTTCATTTAAACATACTGAAAATTCAATTAACATACTAAAAATAATATTAAGGCGTAGCAATTTCATGTTAATATGCAGAGACTTGCCAAGAATGCCTAAAACATGCTGAAGATTAGTGTGATAGTATTTTAACATGTTGGGCATTAATTGATATACTGACAATTAATTTGTTGTGCTAGAAATTCAACGTGTTCGTATTTTTTACTGTGTAAGCATACTGAAATTTAATGCAGACATGCTATAGGTCAAAAACAGGTTGATATGATGAATGTCAAATTAACATGCTAACAATATATTAAATGCTAAAATTAATTCATGCTTCAGATTTATAATGACGGGTTAATGTTTAACATACTGAAAACGAAATGTCATGTTACATGTATTGTTATGATGGAAATTATTTTAGCAAAGTAAAACAAACTTGATTACTGAAAGTTATATTACTAATGAAATAATTTGTGTCAACATACTAAAATGCAAAAATGGCTCATTCATTATTTAATATGCTAAAAATATAGAAATTTTAATATTCAAAAATGTTAAAAGCACTTTAATATGCAAAAGATGTATTTAAACGCTGAAACATGTGAGAATTTATTTCTTAAGACTAAGAAGATATAGCAATGTATGAAATTGTTCAATTGCTAAAGAAACATATGATTCTTTAAAAAGTTAATATGTGCTAAAAATTACTTTATCATGCTCAATTTATGTTAACATGCTAGATACACAGTGACACATTAAGATTATTGAAGTTTAAAGCTCAATATGACAATGGAATCAAACTAATTAATAAATGAATTAAATGTTGCGTATGTGAATCAATCCTAAATTCATGTGCCTAGGTGATTCACATAGCACGTAACGAATATAAAACCTAAATCAGTGCCTACCAATACTATTTATAGAGCATGTAGTTTCCCGCCCCCCAAAGTAGTTCCCAAAAATTATTATTACAATAATAATAGATGTCTTTACAAAGATTACAAACAAAATACTAAAAAAAGAAGAAATAAGAAAAACGACTAACTAAATGGGAATACATAGTCTGTTAAACATCCCGGTGACTCTTCAGTTTTCAAAACCTGTTAGACATAATGAAATAGTATGGCAAGCATAAGAAGGATGATAGAACATACCAACACATAGAAGACAAACATAACTTGATTATTTCCTATAGACATGATTTCTAGTTTTCGTGGCATGACATAATCAACACACATAATGTAAAATATTACATCGATTTGGAAACTTACCGGTGAACAGTAGTAAAAGGATAATAGGAATAATAAAAACCAAGCACACATAATAGTGAAATATAAGAGATATTTTCGATAAGCCTTGAAGAAAAGTTGAAGGAACCTCAAAGTACCTAATTGCTTTTGTATAAAAATAGCCAATGATTTTTGTTTTAATAGAGTAGTAGTAATTGTAGTGTTGTAGAACTTTTGAACCGTCCGTTAATTGAGAAAAAGGGTTCTTTATATAGTAAAGGGAGTATGGCATTAAAAGGAAAAAGAATATTCAAAAATTAATTTCAGGAATCAAGAATCAATTAAAAGAGGGGAAATCCAATTAGTACCATAAAAGGAGAACTTAAAATATAGTAACCATATAATCAAGGCAGACGGTATTTAATAAAATTTTACAATAAATAAACAATTTACTCAATCAATTATCTGTTTACCATATACAAGTGAATACTAAACACACTTAAAAGAGGAAGAATATACGGAGATTTGATAAACTCAGAGCTTACCATCTAAATCTTACTGTAATACTGAAAATTATTTTAAAAGCCAAGCAAAATCAATAACGAAAGAGAATCAATTGGAGCACGTTAAGGGAGAATAATCAGTAAGTAAATTGTAAAAATTTGTCATAGAAGGAAAATAATTATTCGGAGCTACTAGTGTCTACTAAAAGAGCAGTACCATGGTCATAGTAAGGTGTGTATCTCAAATTATCATGTTTAATCATACTGTGCTATTGTAAATTAGAACTAAACAAAGTAAGAAATGAGTAGGTAAAGTTATCGCATAATTTGAACTTACTCAAAGATAAGAACTAACAAGACTCTGGCTCTTAAGTAAAGAACCAGACCAATATCCAAAGTAGCAAAAACTTTCAATACTCACTCTATTAACGTCAACCTAGAAATTAGGGTTCATGCAAATTAGGGGTTTTCATATATGCTAGACTAGAGATGCAAATAAACCCATAATTAAAGGCATTGAACCACAATTCTAACTCTAACATTATGGATTATAAATCTGAGAACTCAAATAGCAAGGCAAACAACATCGTGCAAAAAGGTCAAACTAGGCCATAAATATAGTGACGTTCCTCGAAAACCTCGTCGGCCATCAACTCTGGTGAGGATGTGATAAGAGAGAGCGAGGGCAACGAAGAAAAGGGGGTTGGCCGTTGTTGGTTCGCGGCTGCTGGAGGGGGGGAGTGGCGAGAAAAAGATGTTGATAGAGGATTTTCGCTGGAGAAGGAGGGGGCGACGGCAACTGGTGGTCGTGTGGTTGGCATGGCGGTGGAGTTGGAGGGTTTTTAAGGGAGAGAGAGGGAGTAAAGAGAAAATGGAGAGGGGTTGTGCGGATGGTTTGGAAAATAATTAGGGTTAGGGTTTTGCTTGTTTGGATGGTGGTTTTCCATGGTATGGTATGGTGTGGTTACCATGGGAACCATGTTTGTTTTGATTATTTCCTAAAAAGGGTGGTGTGGTATAGTATTATTCTATGGTTTGATAACCATGGAATCAATCAATTTGCTGAACCACCAATTTGGTGGTATGGCATGGTTCTCCTTTTTTTCAACTATTCCCTTATATAATATTGTTTAATCCAATTTTACCCTTTCAAAGCTTCTTTTTTTCTGCTCCTTTTCTTTTTTCTTTCAAAGCTTTTCTGCTCTTTTCCTCTTTCCTTGTCTTCTTTTCTACTCCTCTCTTGTACCAAGTTGTTCTTCATCCTTCCATCTTCTTGAATTTTTTTCACAATTGAAATATGTAAGACTGAAATATGCTAGTCAACAGTGTCCATAGGTTACGTGAAACTTCTTGAAATTTTTTTCACAATTGATGAATCCCGTATCCAATCTCAAGCCATCAGCATGAGCTTGATCAAATATTTTCTCAGCATGGACATGGGGAAGCCCTTTATTTCCAGCAAAAAGCATAAAATTATTGTTTTATTAATAATTTTTGATAAATTTAAAATTTATAATAATTAGGGGCATTTTAGTAAATTTACCTGTTACCATACATTATCATACTATTAAATCAAACAAAAAAACTATTATTAAACCACAGTGAATGATACAGTTCATCCAAATATGGTATTGTACCATACTGTACTATACCATATCATACCATACTGTACCATACATTATGAAATCATGACAAACCACCATCCAAACAAGCTGTAAAAAAGAAGGGAAGGTGTTTGATCTCAGCCGTTGGATCCATTTAGATCAACGGCTGAGATTTAAGATTATGTGGAGTTAGGATGTGGCTATGATTGTAAGGAATTAGGCTCAGATTGTAATAAGTTAGGCTAAAATTGCAAGAGATTAGATAAAATAGGCTAAGATTGCACGAAATTGACTAAAAATAGGTTAAAAGGTAAATAAATTAGGCAAAGTGACTTTAATTTTAGGTTGTTATTTAAATTTTAGTAGGGATATATAATATATAATAATAATAATAAAATAATAAATTATAATAATTAAATAATAAATTATAATAATAATAAATACTAATATATATATATAATAACAATTTTAATAAATAACAATAAATAAAAAATAATATGGAAAACTAGATAATGTATTTGCAAAAAATGTGAGTGTGTACAGTTATGTGAAAAATAATTTAATTAATAAAATTACATAAAATGTCATATTTGATTTTAAAAATTATAAAAAGATGCTAAAAGTAATAAAATAATTTATGCATTTTTCTAAATTATGAATGCGACAGGTTAGTATGTATTTAATACAAGAATAATGTGTAAAAAATAATAATATTTAAAATTGAATAATTTTAACAAAATAGCAGCCTACAAGGAGTATTGGGAGGTCAAAATTGGGTGTCAACACTTATATTCTCAATCTTGATATAACTATTAAGATCTGTATATATTATTTATCATTTTAATTTATTAAAAGGTGAGATTCTTAAATGGATTAATATTTCTGGTAGATTGGATGATAATAATATATATTGATAAAATGATAAGTTAGTTGATGGAATCTATGTCTCAGTATAGAGATTGTGATATGATTTTTATGAGAAGCTTATAAGTTTTCATGTGTAAACTCAATCGATGGATTTATAAATCAGACATATGAAATAAGTTAAGCATTGCTTTAAAGAAAATAAATTATTATATTAAATTCGTCAGTAATTTAATTTATTAATTAGTATCTATAATTCTAACATGGGAAATTATAAAAGTGTTTCATGACAAATTTTAAAATGAAAATAGTGGAGTGCAATTACGAATTTTTAATGAAATAATTTGTAATTTATTATGGTAACAATAATCTAAATTAGTATTTTAAATTATTTACATAATAGAGAGATGCGGTAATTAATTCAGTGATTTCTACAGTGTCCATATTAAACTAGAACTCGAAATTCTATTTTTTGTGGGAAAAGAAGAAGTCACCACCTTTTTCTTGTTCAAGTAGAAACAAATATATGTTTTTCTTTTCTCCCTGGATTGGATTGGGAGAGTAACTCTGTAAATAGGGATTACCCTATCCTAGAAATTGAATGGTGTTCTATTTTAGTACTTGCCCACCCAAGTATTGAGAAAGTTCGACTGTGGATTTGGGATTACTGTAGAAGACCACAGATTTGAAGATGGATTCGCTTCAAGATATTTGCTTACGCTTCAAGAGGTATTCCAGATTAATTTTAAGCATCCTTTTCATAAACTATGTGTTACAATCCATTTTCAAAAAGTACAAGGCGTTTCATAACTTCGTGGCAAAAAATAAAGGAAGTTTATTTGATTTTATTTGAAAATAATTTAGAGCCGACACTTAATTTTAGGGAAATTAAGAAACTATTTAAAAAGGTGATTTTGAAAGAAAACCTTTTAAAAATAATCAAAGTGTATGTGAGGGTTCAAGTAAATTCGAAAGAAGGTATTAGGCACTTTCAAAAATCCACAAGATGTGATTCCCGGTGGATTAAACTTATTTGGCTAATTTTAAAAATTCTTTAAGTTACTTGAAAAATCTTATTAAAAATCTTGACTTTATTTATTTGATACTAATCCGTCTAATTTATTCTAAGTAATAAAATAAACTAAACATCAAAGTTTCAAAATAATTCTAACTTTAGTTTGCCTAGATAGAGGAATTTAAGAGATATTAAATAATTAAAATAAAATAAATAATTTTAACATAAATTTGCTCCCCGAAGATTTATCTAGATTAACTAAATCAAATTACAAATAAATAATACAAGAAAATAAAGGAAGAAAAGTAGAGATTTGGGTCCCTTTCTGGCGCATTTCAAATCAGGTCAGTCCTTTGGGCCTAATTTTTGTGGACTTTGATCCATTTTTAGTTGTATATATCAGTTGTATATTGACTGTATATCAGCCTTGTTGCTGCTGCGTTTCTATATACACCGTATATCAGTGTATAAAACTGATATATTCACTTCCTTGCCTTCATCTACTGTTCTATATGCCGTATATTGTTGTATACTACTATATATACATGTATACAACCTTGTTTCTTCACGGATTAATCCATTTTGGACTTTAAGGCTTTTAACTCAAGGATGATAGTGAGAGGGACAGGGAAGTCTAAATAGACTCATGCGGGAGAGTTCATGTGAAAGAAAGAAAAGAAAAGAAAAGGATGTTATCAATTATATAATAAGAGAGGAAAAAGAGAAACCATAATAGAGTACAAATGAATCACAGAAGCAACAGAATCATTACCCCAAAACTCCAACTTGCTTCCAGAGAACACACCAACCACTAGTGCTATTATATATAAGTAAAATGTTGTAATGCAATCATAGCATATCATCTTATGAACTTAAGATAATCTTAACTAATTTAACGAATTAATTAAATACACCAATAATAACGATTCCATCAATAATTTAACACATTAGATTATATGCAGTTTGATGTTGTTAAATATGCATATAGACATTATAAACATAACATTGTTGCACTTAAAATTATTAATCATTTTTAATACACGCATGAGCAAATCATATATAACAACTTGTGTTTCATATGTATGCAAAGATACTGCATATTGTTGTACATAACATTGAAACACTTATGATAAGCATTTAGGCATATAATAAAAATATAGGCATAATGAAGATTAAAACAGTATTACCAACAAAACATTCATTTTTTAGCTAGTTGTTCAAAGAAAAGTACCTGTGATAATATATTAAGGAAAACGAAGCAACTCAAACAATTCATAACATATGACAATAGAATTAGTATCAAATTAATTCTATATAATGAATACCAACGCTAATTAGTTTGGTTGAACTAACTAAACTGTTTAAGAATTTATTACCAGAAGAAATCAGAAAGTGGGAGGGGTTGGTCCGTTGGACCCTTTGCAAAGAAAAAAAAACAAACACTTCAACAGAGCTCAAACAGATGAAATTGAAAGACTAGGATTAGTTAACTGAAATTTGATTAATAAACCTAATTAAACCATAAGCCAAACTTCAATTTTTTATCTTGTATAACTAGGTATTCATCTAGAACCTAGTTAACTCTAACAGAACAATTCCATCAAGAACCAAGGGTTGAATTCTAACAACAGACTTAACAGCTCAAAATACAATAATTTTTGGAGAATACATAGCGGTCATGTTCAGAAGCGTAAATGAAGCTACTAAGAATGACACTAAAATACAAAACAATACTAAACTACATACACAATCATCCAAAGCCGGAGAGAAAGAAAAGAGAAGAAAGTTACCTTTTTTCGGACATCGAACCAGGACGATGAATCGACGACGACTTCACCACTTTCCTTGACTTGAAAACAGTAAAAAATGGAACTCGAGCGATAATTCTCTCAACTCTAAGGCTGGGGATTAAAGTCTAAAATCCTAGCCGAGTAAAGAAAACGTTTAACCCTTTTTGGTTCGAAAAAATCCCCTTCAACAATGAGAGTGGAGAAGATTTAGTTGTTGGTCTACTTTGAAAATTTATTTGGAGAAATAGATTTCATTTTATTTTTTATTTAAATTTTTAGGATTTTGGATAATGTGATGGGGTATGGGTAAGTGTTAAAAAAAAAATTGTCACCCCTTATGTATTTATTAAATACTTTTTTCACCCCACTTTTACATTAAATACCAAACTTTTTTGTATCTCTCCTCTTCTTTCCTTACCCTCTCTCGTATCTCCCGCTTCTTCTCACCTTTCTACCATTTTTCATTTTCTAGGTTGTTTAAAACTTGAAGAACTTCGATTTTCAACTTTAGGTAAGTTATATTCATCTCTTGAGTAATTTGTCCTCCATATTGATGAGGGTTTTTCATTTTTTTGGTGTTTTTGTTTCTGCTGGTTATGGTTGGGGTTAAAAAATTTACTTTTTTTTTAAAAAACGGGGCTTGATTTTACTAAAATTGGTCGTTTTTAGTTGGTATTTATTTGATTGTTGATGGATAATTGGTGTATATAGATTATCCTTGGAGATTGCATGTTGAAATTATTTTGCTAATTTCATCAGAATGTGCAAAGAAATGTGATTTTTGTTCAAACTTTTGTTTAATGTAATGGTGTTGTAGAAGCATGTTCATGTTGAGGATTCCTTGGTTTGAATCATACTCATATTACGTATTTGGACGAAAAAAGTTGAAATTTTTTTGAAAAAATGAGGCTTGATTTTACTTAGAATTTGTGTTTTAAGTTGATATTGGTTTGATTCTGTATTGTTTTTGTTGGATTTTTATTTTTCTTGACGATTGCATTGAGATTTTTTTTATTTTTTTCGATTTTCGTGCTAAAAATCTAGGTTCTTTCCTATTTTTTTTCAGTATAATGGTGATTTAGATGCTTGTTCATGTGGGTGATGGGGTTATTTTAGAAGAAATTTTGTAGTTCTGCAAATAGGCATTTGGTGCTGCAACTGCTGTCATGTTAATAGACTGTTAGGTCGATTAGGTATTGTATTTGCTGTTATAGTTGAGAAATATTATTTTTTGTCTGTAGATCATAAAAAATGGCTAGAGGTAACAAACGCAAGGTTGTAAAAGTTGAGAGGTCCGAGAAAAGATAAACTGAGTAGTCGATAAATCAAAGAATTAAAATCATAGCGAGGAAGCTGTTGAAGCTCCGGTTCGGGATGAGTCGGAGGAAATAGAAATTGAGCCTAGGATGGATGAGGAAGCATTGATCTTGCCTTACTGTACAAGGTTTATTTTGGTTGAGAGGTACGACTCACCACAGTCATGAATGATGTCGGATCATTTCCGGTTAAGATATCTGTTAGGTCCCGTTTGAAAATATTTTATGAATTCAAATAAGTCGTGGTTGATCAACGTCTGAAGTATAGGTTTAAGAACTCCTATTTTGGTGGTTTGTGGTACTTGTCAGAACATATGAAGTTCACCAGACATCTTTTCCACTATACACTTCTTCGCCGAGTTGAACAGGACAACAAGCTGCATGAAATATGGTTCTGCATCAATGACAGACCTACATATTTTGGCCTGAAGGAGTTTACGCTAATCAAAGATTTAAATTGTGAGAGTTATCCCCGTAATTCAAAATATGTCAAAGTGATGGAGGAGGGTGAATCTTTTTTCAAAAAGATTGTAAAAAAGAGAAGTGTAAATGCAAAGAGATTGTTGAAGCTGGACAAGGAGGACAAGTTTAAATGCTGCTTAGTTTGGTTCGTGCACTGCATATTGCTTGCACGTGACTTGTAAAAAATCGTAGACATAGACACCATCAAGATGGTGGATAACTTAAGCTTCTTTGAGAGATAATCTTGGAGTAAGGAGTCATTTTTCTTGACTCTAGACTATCTAAAGAAACGGGGATATACTTCAGCAAGTAGAAGAATACATTTATAACAAAAGGAGTTTCATCGTACGTGCTCTACGGATTTCCCTAGGCATTTATGGTATTGATTATAAACCATTGAAGTAGTTTATTATATACTGCAATTCATCATTGGTGTCTATACTATACTGACTCAGTTATATATTTTTGTTTTTTCTTTTGATCACAGATTTGGATATACGAAGCTTTTCCCGCACTCGACAGGGAAAATGGTAAATCAACTGAAGACCCACTACCCATTTTTCGATTGCTTAGATGGCACACCTCAAAAGGAGATAAACTAATTCAAGGTGATCTATATTTGAACGGATGAAGTACAAAGGTATAAAATTATTTTTTCGAAGAATAATTTTACCAATATTATGTTGCTGATTAATCATATTTGCCTATTTATTAATAAAAAGTGCACCTGTACTTTATCTCCACAATCCGTGAAATAAAGTAGCACTACATGAAAAAGTTTAAAACATTTACGAACGAACCAAAGGACACATTTATCGATGGCTTGAAGGCCCATCTGGAGGGTGTGACTATCGTCACCTTATCGGAGGATGGTGAGGATGGGGATAATGACCAGGATTTGGGTGGAAATGTTGTTTCTAGGCATGTCACTCAAGGTGCGGGGACAAGTAAGACGAGAGCATTGAAAAAGACACTGATGATTGAAAATCTAGAAGAGCACGTGTTTAGGCTGGAGGAGTCGCTCAAGGACATTTCTAATTTTATGAAAGAAAAGAGACTCAGGAGAGCAGAAAAGAAGAAGCAGAAGAAGAGAGATGAAGATGGAGGTAATATCAGCTCTATATATTATAAAAGTTGCATATTTTATATAATCTATTTTACTTATAATAGAATCTGTATCATTCTTCATCAATCAAAATCTTAGTTTATTATAAATGGTAAATACTTGAAATTACAGGTATGCAAGTGTAAAGTCAACATTCATCGGGGAGGATTGTCTGTAATAACAATGGCATTAAAGAATTGCTCCTTGAGGCAGCAGCTTTGGAACAGGCCTCGATCAATGCTGATGAGATGATGATCCCTGATGTTACAGCTGTTATAGAGAATAAAAATTCCGATGAAGGGATGGAGAGAAAGAATAATAAGAAAATGAAGAAGTTGTTTGTGAAAAAGAAAATAAAGCCGATGAATCAGCTGGTGTGGAGAAGAAGAATCATGACGAAGGCAGGCGAGATGAAGAAGATAAAAATGAAAAAAAATATTTGTGAAGAAGAAAACAATAAAGGAGATGGAGAGAAAGTAGAAGAGAAGAATGCATCAGGAGAAGTAGAGAAAGAAGAGGAAGAAGAACATAAAGAAGAAGGAAAAAATAATGCACCAGAAAAAAAGATATTGCGGAGAAAGAAAATGAAAATGCATTTCCGAACATAGATGAATTTTTTAATGAAGTTACTCAAGACATCAACAAGATGCAAGTGGAAGACGAAAACCTTGAATGTTTAGACAATGTTTAATTTTTATTTGTGGCTGATGATTATTTGTGTTAGACTAGACAATATTAACTTTTTTATTTTTCAGCTTGGGATGTATAGAGCTGAACAATTTTATTTTCAAAACAGCTTTTATAGTTTATTATAAATATTTTACATTTTATATAATCAATGTATCATTGTTTTTACATGAATGTCATCGTTGATTATAGACTGATTAAAAGGTAAAGCATATATAGTACAGTGTTGTGTAGTCGATTAATGAAAAAGGTAAACCATATATAATATAAGTGAAAAGTAGTCGATTAATAAAAGAGACAGAATATATTCAATCCCACTACAACCCTAATACACTTTTGCAAAAATCCAAAACTAATAGTAAACCATACACCATAATTTTCATGCCCTTTTCTTTTTCTTCATCCATAGCCAACCTATGCTTAAGTTCATCCCTCATTTCGATGTCTTTCAACAATCCCTTTAAGTGATCAATCTTGTGTTCCGGTTCTCTATATAATATCATAAAAAGATTCTTATTTTCTTCGAAATCTATTAGCCTTTTCAACATTTCAAACTTCGCAACACCTTAAAATTTTAATTCCTCGAAATCGGAGGGAATCTACTTGAAATAAGAGCATCCACCATTATCCTAAAATAACGAGGATAAATTAGAAAATTGAATTATGTGATGAACATAAATAAATTTTTATTTAAACAAAAATAAACATTTCCAACCGCACAACTATAGAATTTTTGACCTGGATTCTTGTAGGTTCGTGATATTTTTAACACCGTAGGATTACCACAACGAAAAATATAAGAACTTTTGTACATTTGAGATGACTGTGACATTATTATTGTTAAAGAAAAACTAGAAAGTGAAAAGTAAATGAACATGGAGGAGTTCAAAAGGGTCCCTTTAATTAATATAGTAGGGCTACCAAAATCTGACTGTTGAAAAATTCTACCTATTTGAATTGTATCGCTAGAGAACATTTAAATGAATTATCATTTACTTCAAAGGGTCGCTAAAGAATTTTTATTACTTCTATAATCAACTACGTTACGTATGTATTACATACTGATATCTGTGTTGATGATCTAACATATTGACATATTATCTATTTAGACTAAGGTCGATTATCGAACTACCCAATAGTCTATGCTCAACTTACTAAATATATTAACAACTTAAGATAATAGGAAAAAAAGGAGAAATTGAATAAAATAAAATTAAAGTATGTCAATTAACACCATTAAAATATTATAAAGAAATTTAGATACGTCAATTGTGACTCCCAATCACTTTTGAATGATATGAAGTGTTATCTAAGGCACAATGTAGTCGTAGATCATGAGATGGGACTAAAAAATGGGAGAAATAAAATAAAATAAATATTAATCATCCAAGCACTAAAGAACGACTACATATCATGAAAAGATATTATACTTGTGTAATGAACATAAGGAAGAGTGGTGGTTGTCACTTGTGAATGTTCAATGGACAAGTAGTGTCTGAGAACAAGAAGTCCTTCTCAACAAAGACGCTTGTTCAGAGTAATTGGTTACTACTACCACTGCCCTCCCCTATACTCATTTGAGCGAGTGTCCAATTTTTTTGGTAATCTCGATATTTAGTGAATTTACATTGCGTGAATGATGTTTATTTTATTTTCTTTTTCTCTTTTTTTAATCTCACCTTCTTTGAAAATAGACTCAATTGGTCGATACATGACTAATAATATAGTCTGGTATAGATAAAGATAATTATCTATAATATATTCAAGATATCATCATCGGTTTATTTTCAAAGGAGGTTAGATTAAAAAGAGGAGAAATAAAATAAAACAAATAAACATCATTCACGCAATGTAAAGTGACTAAATATCATAATATGAGAGTACAAAATAATTGGACACTCGATCAAATGAGTATAGGGGAGGGCAATGGTAGTAACAACCAATTACTCAGAATAAGCGTCTATATTGAGAAGGACTTCCTATTCTTAGAAACTACTTATCCATTGAATACTCACAAGTGACAACCACCACTCTTCCTTATGGTCATTACACAAGTCTAATCTCTAGTCATGATATGTAGTTGTTCTTTAGTGCTTAGATGATTAATATTTATTTTATTTTAATTTAATTTATTTTATTTCTTCCCTTTTTGTGTCATCTCAATGATCTATGACTATACTGTGTCTTAGATAACACTTGATCACGTTCAAATGTGATTGGGAGTCACAATTGAAGTATCTAAATTTTTTTACAATGTTTAATAGTGTTAATTGACATACTTTAATTTAATTTAATTTAATTTCTTTTTTTTTTTTCATTATTTTAAGTTATCCATATATTCAGTAAGTTGAGCATAGACTATATGATAGGTCAATAATCGACTTTAGTCTAAATCAATAATATGTCAATACATTGGATCATCAACACAAATATCAGTATATAATGCATGCGTAACCTAGTCGGTTATAATTTTAATATTTCCTTTTTTGCGTTTAAAGAAAGAGTCTTTAGAAGAGTTTGAATGTACCGTACTCAGTATTTCATAATCGATATTATATATATATATATATATATATATATATATATATATATTCATATTGAGCATATATAATTCGTATTTACCGTAGTCGATTAAATATTCAATGTATTTTCTTATATTTAACGAAACGATATTTGCAAATCTTTAAACATGCACTACTGAAGAATCATCAACAAAGACTGAAAAACATAAAACCATTATACATAAATAGAATATCATGAAAACAAAAACTTGTTTATAGATAGATAAAAGTTCATTACATCTATATTTACAATTTTTGAGAAAAACATTCCAAACAAAAAGACAAAAGGGAAACTTTCATTTACAAAATCCAACCATGAAAGCTTCATTCAGCAATGAACTATACTAAACTAAACTAAACTAAACTAAACTAAACTAAACTAGGGGGATGATGAGTTCATGAGGGTCCAAGTTGAGCCTCTCGGCTATTGCCCAAAGAAAATAGGCCATCTGTCAAAAGCTCTTTGTCCAGCCATCGTTGATTAGTGGCAAGACCCTGGAAAAGGAAATCCAGGTTGCTCCTAAGCAATTCTATGTTGTTGATGGTTGGCATTCTGTAAATTAGTCGTAGTGTGTACCTCTTCCTAGCCATTTTTTTCTCTCCTTAGTCTTTTCTTAAGAAATTTGATTTACAATCGACAAGGGCCTCTTCAAATAGACCAGAGCAAAAGACAATCGACCAATAAAAGTTGTACATGTGTTGATGGAAGGGGAGAATACATGTAGGAATAGTAAATGAAAAGTCGCGACGATTGTGGAAGTCAAGTCATTTCAAATCGTCGTGTTTCCTGAAGTGTAATAATTAAATTGAAATATTTGGTGTATGAGGAAAAGGGTTTCTTTAATAGACTACCCGATTGGTCGATTATATACTATGTAGTTTAACCTATACTCCATAGATTATGCATCGATCTATTATATATTTGAGTCCAGTCGATGTGTATAGTCAATTTCATAACATGGGATAGTTGTTTTCAAAATGTCACCTTTTTCAATGTGCCATAATTATTTTGAATTCAACAGTGTATGAAGAAAAGGGTTTGTTAAATAGACAACCCGATAGGTTTACTATACACTACGTATTGAATATTTACTCTGTAGACCAAACACTGATTTATTATATATTATGAGGATGTTCGATTATTTCAGTGTATAAGTTATTTAGTACGTAGTATATAATATATAAACTGAAATCGATAATGCATAGCAAAAAACGTCAATTTTGACTGTAGTTCAGTGGCTTTGAAAATAGAATATACATTACTCTGTAGATCAAACACTGATTTATTATATATTATGAGGCTGGTTGATTATTTCAATGTATACTATATTTAGTACGTAGTGTATAATATATGAACTAAAATCGATAATGCACAGCAAAAAAAGTCAATTTTGACAGCAGTTCAGTGGCTTTGAAAACAGAATATACATTACATACTATCCAGTGCATTTGACAAAACCAAAAACTTAAAATACAATGCCAATCATACTATCCTATGTTAAAGCTTCATGTTGTTCTCTTATGTCCCGGCCTTTTGCACGTGGAGCACTTGTTCCTTTTCCTGTGCCTTGAAGGCTCCAACATAGGCTTAACGCTTTTCACCTTTCTCCTCCCGAGTTTAGGATTGAAATCAGGTAGAAGAACTTGCATTTCTAGATACCCCCGTGCCACACTTCACTTCGACTCTAGTGGTGCTGATGCTGGTGTCGTATTCGCCCCATGATTCAAATGGATTGCGGTCATTGCATGAGCGCATGGCAATTTCACCAAGTCATACTTTCTGCAAAAACATCACTGTCTCAATAGATTAACTTTGGCGGAAAGACCATAACCAAGAAAGGTGAATTCTTCTGTGCTTCCATTTATGTTGTTCACATATAATTTGTCTCCCTCGATCATGTTTTCCCTCAAGATCTTCTTGGCTACGGGAACTAATGGTGTCCTTAAATTATCTACCACTGCATACCTCTTCCTGAATATTTCTCCAAACCTATGTGCAATTAAATTGAAGATAACTGCCACTGGATACTCTATTTCATCGAGCAATATTGAGTTGAGCAACTCAGTGATGTTTGTGGTCATGATGTTGAATTGATTACCTAGAAAGTAAGCCCGACTCCTCTTTACAAATCCAGCGTCATGCTCGAGGCAAGATACTATGTTGGGGCATCTTTATTTCAGGGTATTGAAGTAGTCATTAAATTCTTCCAATATGTACGCCTTGGCCGCATGGTAGTACAAATAGAGACAATCTGCACAGCGGTGATTCGTTTGGAGATTTTCACCAAGATACCTCATACAAACACGATAATCCACAAGTAGATAATGCCTTATAAGGTCGTTGGCTATGCTTACTAATCTATCGAAGATAACGTAAAACTCTAGTTTGTCGACAACAAAGGCCTTAAGCTTCTCGAATAAGAAGCCTCACGATGCATCATTCTTCTTATCCACCACACAATACACTAAGGGATAGATATTATTCTGCATATCTTGAGCGAGAGCGTATAGCAGTACGCCCTCGTATTTGCCGAACAAATGCATGCCATCAATAACAATGACCTTTCTCATGTGTGCATATCCACGGATGGAATCCCCAAATGCCATAAAGTAGTAAAACCTGCCCGACTCCTCATCGACCATGAGAGAATTTATAGACCCAAGATTGAGGCCGTTAAAAACATATAAAAAGGTGGGAAGCACTGTATTTCTATGATTGGGTGTACCTCGAACTATGTTCTTTGCAATGACGCTTGTCATCCAACACTTCCAATAGCCCAGCCTATAATGTAGTTTCCTAAATATGATCCTCTCGATCTCTTTCGGACTTGGACCTTTGATGTCGATGAAAACGTTCAAAATAAGTAAGGCAATGACCTCCTTGGTGACATTCTTGTGCTTTCCTATGACATGATCAATGCCACAACTATGCTCTTCCATGTATTTGAGGATATAAAACCAACCCGATTCTCTAATTGCACATACGCGTACCATCCACTGGTAAGTAGAATCTACACACCTCACCCTCAAGTATTTCTTACAAATCTTCACTATTGTGTAATTTAAATACATTTTCACCAACGCCTTCTTCAACAAAAGATTCACCATTTTCTTATTCTTGAATATTTATCCTATGAAAAGATTGGTGTCGTCTGAGAAAGAGTGTCTTCCTTGTGGTTTGAACTGCTCATCCTCACCTCCTCCACACTCTTGTTTTTCATAATCTTCACTATTATCCCATTCATCACCACCCATGCAATCATATTTCATTGACATATCATCCGCTGCCGGAGTAGGGATAGAGTTGGGGCTGATGTGGAAGCTTCTTCCCAAGACATTCCAACAACTTTAACCCGTAATATAGGTATGGAGTTATTAGAATCAATACAAAAAATGTATAATTTCACGTGTCTATCATTCCTTATGAACGTTGGATAGATTTTCCCCCTCTCATTCATCAACTAACTAATTACCGTATCACTTTGATTAAAACTTAATTCACCACTCTCTATTACATTTTTAATCATATCAGCGTATGAAGCATTGCGATGAAGGTCAATGGTTATTGTCTCCTTAGACGCAGTTTTTCAAACCTAATATTTAGGAGTCTCCTCCTATTTACCAAAAATATGCCACCAATAACCACGTAATCTATAATAGACATGATATACCTCAATGATGGTATTTAACTGACTTGAATATTGGTTTATGAGCCTAGACTTAATATACTGTAGTCTTCTTCTTAGCTATTGTTCGTACAGTACACGATCGAGCCTTTTTCGACAACCACCAAAACAATCCGATGAATTACAGCTTACAAATAACCTAAGAAGTGTTGTAATGCTGCTATTGAGCCAAAAATTAAATTTGAAATATGGGACTGATTTTCAAATTTGTTGTATGAAAATGGATGAAAAATTAGGGTTAAAAATATAAGAAACTGACTTAAAACAATGGAGATAAGTCACTTTTTGATGGATGCCAAAAAATTCAATGAAAAATGGCCAAAAAATCAAGGAAATGGCAAAAAAATCGGGTGGTTGGTAGTGGATTGGTTGAGAAGCTTGATATTTTTTTAAAATTAATTATCCAATATTTATATTTTTGGACATGGACTAAAGTGTAGTTTTAAAAAAATTAAAGCTGAAATGGGAAAGGGGCTAAAGTGTATGTTTTGTAAGTTGAGCGCTAGGGTTGCCTTTTTTTGTGGTCCTATTAGGGTGTCTATATTCTCAATCAAAAAAAACCTAGAGTCCAAATGTCAAAAAGAGTTTTGAAAGTGGATTTTTAGCAAAGAGCCCCATGAGAGTGAGGGATTTATATAGAAACAAATTTGGGAATCTTTGGATAGGAAAAATCATTGTGGGTCTTGGGATTTTCAGGGTTCTTTTAGGGATTTTGCTAGAGGATAAGGGAGTGAGCTGGCATTGTATAACTTTTGTACGAATTTGAAAATTAGAAGAAAAATGAACAAGGTGTCGTTGGTGCGTCGCGTTGTCGACGGGTTGATGTTGATAGGTTACCATTGTTGTCATAAAATTGCTGGCATTTTGCCGTTGTTCTTCGATTATTACTAACGTTGGGTTAAGCTAATATCAGGTCATCGGGTTTTGTATGTTTGTTGTATTGTCAGTGCTGGGTGAAGTTGTGGGATATTGTATGTTGGTGTTTTAATCGGGTAAGGAAGGGGTATAAGTGTTGGGCCGGGACAATGTGGGTATTATATTGGGTTGTTGTTATATTGGTCTTGGGAAGGATAGGAGAATTGAGGATTTAGATAGATTATCCATTTAGGTTATTTGGGTAAGGGTCCATTTGATTAGGATTAAGTCAACTTTGTTTAACTTTCAGTCACGTTGAAAATCAATTGGCCATTTACATTGCAATTGTGGTCAAATTTAATAAATTGTCTTAAATTGAATCTTGATTTGATACAAATTAATAACCAATTTAATTCCGAGCTTCTTGATTTAATAAAATCAAACACGTATTTTTTAAATAAATTATTTTTGCGAACAAGTTATATTTAAATTAAGACTCTGCCCATTCAATTAATTTTTCAAGATAACCCTCGGTTGAAATCTGAATTTCATAAAATAATTACTTAAGTAATAAATTATACGATTTCGTATATAAAAAAATATATAATCGCTACTTAAAATGACAAAATTACGTACATAAATATTTTAAATTTTTTACCCAAATAAAATGAATGTTGTAACTTTATTTATAGAAGAAATTCAAAATTAAAACTAGTCTTGGAGGGAAAAATTAGGTGTCAACACTATGTGTTTATGTTGGTTGTCTATAATCCGTAAGCAGTATGATTCTGATATGCTTCTGTTGCGTATGCCTATTTTCCAACATTTTAGGGATAGAAACTTTTTCATAACCATTGAACAAGTACTTTGAAGTTGTTTAAGCATGTGCAAATTCAATTAACTACTTTAATTTGCAGTGATTGAATCTAAAGGCGTCTGAAAGATTTCACCTACATGCTGAAGTGGGTGAAATTTTTTCTAAACTAATCTTATGTGGTTGAAGTTTGATACAAGTCAAATGGCAACCCTAATTTTTGAAGACATGATTGGAGATCATCACTTAAAGGCTCAAGACTTGGTCACCCTGAGGGCACAAGAATATGCCAGGAAGATCCATTTTGAGCCTACCATTGAGCATACCATTCATAGGCTGTGAATGGAAGATTGCTTAGTGCATTGAAGACTTGAGGATTCACGATTTTGGACACTTAATAGGTTACGGTTTTTGGGCCATCTTCATTGAGGGCATTTTGGTCACTTCACTTTTCCCAAAATGCATTCCATGACCACCCCTCTTATTAAGGGTAGTGTAGTCATTTGTCTTCTTTTGTAATGTAATATAAATAGAACAAGATAGGGTTTTAGGAATTAGTTGTTTATTGATGTAAGACAAACTCTCTCTCTAGTGTGAGGAGTGTAACACCCCTTAGTTATAGGGCTTGCAAAAGCTACCAATCCATAACTAGGATTGCCCAAGTGTGGATATCACTTGTGTTACATTGTTGGCTTGATATGTTGTTATTTAGAGGAGGTAATGTCCCTCTTGTGTCAACGTTAGAGTTAGGTTTATGTCTTGGGTAGTGTTAAGGGTCCAAGAGTCTCACAATTCTTGGGTTCTTAAGATTGTCCCTTCATTTGATCTAATTATCTATCTTGTATTATTGTTGTAAGTTTTGGATTTTTTGTTTTTTTTAGTGTAACCCATGAGTTTCTTGTTGATGTAATATTGTTGTTCTCATATTATGTTTATAATATAGTTTGTGGATCGCTGGAAATTAGGTGTTAAACACAACAATACTTTATGTTCTTGTTGTTGTTCTTGAATCCGAGAGGGGTCACTCAAAGTGTCCTCGGTTCTCTTAAACTTGTAGACTATTTTGGTTGTTTATTTTGTGTGTTGTTGGTTGTTATTGTATCATTTGATATCAAAACATGGCTTGATTTTGCTCTCACAAGATCAAATCTTAGGCTTGCTTGTTAATTTTTTTTTTAAAAAAGAAGGGTTCTTGTGTTTGTGTTCTTGGTCGAGAGGTGTAGACATTGTTGTTGTTTTGGCCAAGAATTTGTGACTAGATCAAGTAGAAATTTTGTTTGTCTAGTGTGTTTCTTGTGTTGGCTTCTTTCTCACTAACACAAAGGTGACTAGAACTAAAGTTGGGCTTAAAAATAGTTACATTGTTAATGTGAACTTGAGTTGGCCATATGAGGATGTTATTGTAGTTCTTAAAAAAAAGTTGTTGTTGCGTTCATATTTTTCTTCACCTATTCTCATATCTTAACCCACATAAAGTGTAAAATAGATTCAAAATTTGTAAGACAAAAGTTGTAAAGTTGTTTGTGAGAAGACTTGCACACATCCCTTCCTAGACTTCACAACCACTTTTCCTTAAATCAAGGGACCTTGTCTTGTGGGATTAGTAAGGTCAAATCTCGCCTTTTTGAGTTTGGAAAGTTGAAAAAGACTACAAGACTTTTACTTTCCCTCCAAACCAATTGTCTTCCATTCCAAATTGTGTAAAGATTAAAAGTCAGTTTGTGACTAAAGTTGTGTAGGACCGAGACCAATTGCATGTTACCACGTCACTCTAATTACTATTCACCATCAATATTAAGCTCAAATTTGGATTTTCTAGTTTCTAATTGTTGATTCTTGGTTTCATTAGTTGATCCTAGAACTAATTCACAAACTAGTAAACTCCTACTAGATTGTCAATTAGTTCTTTGAATCCATTGTTCGTGTCTACGTCTCTTTTGTGCTTTTGTCATTTTTAAAATCATAGTACTTGTTGGTTCAAGTTCGGACATTACTTTTCTTGAGTCTTCAAATAAATAATTCATTCTGACCAAGGAGTAGACTCACCCCTCAACTCATCAGGAACTACAAGCCGACTTGCAACACTTGTGAATGCCAATGTGAGATGATCAAGTGTGTGAGAGTGTGGTGAGGTTTTTTTGAACTAACTTGTGTTTTGCTTTGTAGGCTTGTTATTTTCTTTTTTTTTCTAGGAAAAATTGCAAGGGAACTCGCGGCTTCAACCTCTCAACCCATTGACAACAATGCCACTAATGTCATTTTAGCCTACCTTGACACTATATCCCGAGACCTAGCTATAGAAAATAAAAGGTTGGATCATATGATAGATCAAAGGGTACAAGTGGGATTCTCGGACACACTTCAAGATGAATGTCGTAGCTCATGTGAGCTACGAGGTAAAAATGTTATTCCCTACACTCCTATGGACTTAGAATATTATGTTGTGGCTAGTAGAATCCAAGTGGATATAGTTGCGGCTTTGCCTAGGGTAGATGTGGTTGAGTCTCCCTTTTGTGATACTCTTGGTATTGTTAGGTCGCATGAGGACCAAACTTGTGTTGTAGGTACGTAAGCACTTGTTGATCCTTTAGATGACGAAATTGATTCTCCGTGTGAGAATGATTTGTATCCATTTAGTGCTAGAACTTATAACTTGACTAAAGTTCCATTACCAAGTGGTGAGAGTATTCACACACTAGTTGACCCTTGTGAAAAATAAGGTGAGTCTACGTTGGTATATAAGTTTTCAAAAACTAGTGAGAATGTGGACAATGATCAATCGAATGGAAAAAACCTTGATGTGCTTGATTGTTTAGGAAACCTGAATTGTGATTTTCTTGGTAAAGATGGTTTTTCTTATGATCCCTTGGCTGCCCGTGGTGGTTTGTGTCTAAGTGATGATTGCTTATTTGAAAGAGAAGGTGATGCGTCCTTAGAAATTCCATCTACTTCTTCTCTAAGTGTTTTTTATGTTGGGCATATTCCTAGTAGAGATTTTGAAACTAGTAGTAAGTGCATACATGAGAACCCTTTATTTGAAGTTGGCTTGTGGAACGCCTTTCTCAACCCTCTTTTTTTGCATGATCTTTCCAATGGTGATAAAGAGGGCCTGCTTAACCTTGAGGATGGCACCCTAGGGGAGAATGAGAGTGGCCAAGACCTAAGTCCTTGGTTACGTCTTCCATTTGACCCCGGTAACTTCTTAGGATGTGAAGGACGGATAGTTGTTGGTCAGTCCACTTGTTTGTGTGATATTTTTATATGTGTTGCGTAGACTTTACTTTCAATTAGGGCACCACCCCTTTGTAATATTTTTGCTAAGCCCCTCGTGATTAAAGTCAAGGATGTGTGGCTATATCTCAAGTGTGTACATCCTTGGCATGTTGATGATTTTTATTGTACTAACTCTAACCCTTATGTCATGAGGATATGGTGTTTATTTGTCTTCTCTTCATTCTTTCAAGGTTTAGATTCGACGTCGAATCGTTTTCAAGAAGGGGAGGATGATACAAGTCAAATGGCAACCCTAATTTTTGAAGACATGATTGGAGATCATCACTTAAAGGTTTAATACTTGGTCACCCCGAGGGTACAAGAATATGCAAGGCCGACCCATTTTGAGCCTACCATTGAGCATACCATTCATCAAGGCTGTGAGTGGAAGATTGTTTGGAGCATTGAATACTTGAGAATTCACGATTTTGAACACTTAATAGCTTACGTTTTGGGGCCATCTTCATTGAGGTCATTTTGGTCACTTCACGTTGCCCAAAATGTACTCCATGGCCACCCATCTCATTAAGGGTAGTGTAGTCATTTGTCTTATTTTGTAATGTAATATAAATAGAACAAGATAGGGTTCTAGGACTTAGTTGTTTATTGATGTAAGACAAACTCTTTCTCTAGTGTGAGGAGTGTAACACTCCTTAGTTATAGGGCTTAGAAAAGCCACCAATCCGTAACTAGCGTTGCCCAAGTGTGGATATCACTTGTGTTGCATCGTTGGCTTGATACGTTGGTGTTTAGGGGAGGTAATGTCCCTCTTGTGTCAACGTTAGAGTTAGGTCTGTGTCGTGGGTAGTGTTAAGGGTCTAAGAGTCTCACAATTTTTGGGTTCTTAAGATTGTCCCTTCATTTCATCTAACTATCTATCTTGTATTGTTGTTGTAAGTTTTGGATTTCTTGTTATTGTTAGTGTAACCCGTGAGTTTCCTGTTGATGTAATATTGTTGTTCTCATATTATGTTTATAATATAGTTTGTGGATCGCTGAAAATTAGATGTTAAACACAACAATACTTTGTGTTCTTGTTGTTGTTCTTAAATCCAAGAGGGGTCACTGAAAGGGTCCTCGGTTCTCTTAAACTTGTGAACTATTTTAGGTGTTTTTTTTGTGTGTTCTTGGTTGTTTTTGTATCAGAGTTGTGGTGTTTTAGATTATGTTCTGCGTGCATTTTTCTATATATTTTATTAAAAAGAAATTCTGAAGCATCCATTCAGATTTATTAAAAAACTTAGAATCATCCAATAGAATAATTTAGGTCCCTTTCTTGAGGACTTCTCTGGTAGGGATTGTTAGAGTGAACCCTAATTACTTTGATTTTAATGATCAGCTTGATCGTGGTGATTTACTTGAATTTTGCATGCACCCACATAGTTGGATATTTCTTTAAAGGTAACGAATCAAACTTTGCATTAAGAATTTGTGCGAAGAGGGTTCTTAATATAAAATATCGTGGCAATGAGATCTCTTGGTCACTTATAAGTTGAATAGAAAGTAATAGCCTTTCATTCGTATGTATAAAATTGAAGATCTCTTATTAAAAGGCCATAAAATGAAAAATAAAAATAAAAATTTAAGTGGTATCAATTCTCCCAAGCCAATACACGAAAAAGACTTGGGGAAAAAGGTTTCACACATAGAACACCTTTTTCTTTTGAAAAGGGAAGAATCTATTTGGAAGGTCACAGAATGCGATATGATCTTTCAAAAATAATAAATAAGATAATAGTTTCAAAGGACAAATTACTACTCTTATGCCCATCTTTGCTTGTTATGTTTAAGAAGTAATAAATAAAATAATAATCTTACAATATTATTTTTATTAATTATAAATTATTAAAATATTAAAAATATTTAAAATTAAAGGTTGTGTGTTGTGAAGATAGTTGAATTTTGAGTCACTATTAAGTTTGTATATTTTTTCATGAATTCTTATTTTTATGTTTGCTTGTAACCCCTAATTAGTGATGAATTATTTTGTTTAATGTTAGAAGTTGGTTTTTGCTTTGATTTCAGAAAAAATCTATCTTAAATTAAGATGAGAGGGTTTTCCAAGCACTTTGCATTGAAGCATTAGGGCAATGTAATGACCTAATTACATATCGGGTATCAAATAAATTTACATAACTTCTGATTAGCTTATACTAACTACTGTATTTATTTTCATCTTGCTGCTATTTTGGCTCATATTTTTATGCAGTAGATAATTCGCAAGAGCAAAGCTACGTTGTAGTAAGAGTGGTCAGGTGAATCACTTTTTCCGCAATATTATACCCTGTGTATAGTTAAAATGATGCTTTAAATGATTAAATTTCTCTTTTAAACGAGCTCGAAATTAGAAGGGGCTGTAGCCAAGCGGCAAATGTCGGGCAGGTAAAGGCAAAGGCTCCATGTGTAAGTGCAGGTTCGAGTCCCTGTAGCTACTGTCATCTTATTAAAAGTCTTTTCTCATATTTTAAAAGAGCTCCTATTTTATCACTTTACTACTCATTGAGAAGAATAAATTGACAACTTGATTATAATTCAATACTTCTAAAATAATTATTCATAAATCTGTAATATTTGAAATAATTCCAAACTAATATTATTTATTAAATAATTTTTGATTAGTTAGATAATTAAAAACTAATATTACTTATTAAACTAATTCTTAATTAGACACTTACAACTAAAAAATTTAAGGCCAAAAAATTAAAAGATTACTAGACAACTGGATTTTCAATCAATTTGACTTTGATTTTATGTTTCTTTTTATAAAATTTTAAGTGAAAAAAATCAATTGTTTATTTAATTTTAATTTAATAAGCAAACCTAAAATTTTTCTGTAACACTTCTTAAGCAAAAAAGGCTCTATATAGATTTTCTTTTTAAAAAGCCTCGTTTGATTCCGTTCTCAATTTCATGTTTTGTCATTATTATTGTAGACAACAGAGGTCGATAAAAGTTGTATAAATAACATAAATATCAATCTTTTAAAAGTAATTACACTCGCTCTCATTTTTTTAATTATTTTACTCTCTCTCTATTAATATACATAACATAGTCGACATATACATAGCATTCTGTGTATATGTGAGATTTTTATAATATGTTTAGGAAGTTGAAATTTTTTGTAATATTGAAAACATAAATTGTGTATTTATGTAATTTTTAAGTGAAAAAGTGATTTTTTTTCTTCTTCTTTTTGTTTAGTCCGTTCACTTCGTATTAGTTTAAACATAAATGTTAAAGCTAAATATTATACAGTTTGATTTTAAATTTTTTTGATAAATTTAATCATAAAAAAGTAATTAATAATTACACATAGTCTGATTTTAAAATTTTTTAATGCACCATTCTTTAAAAAAAATTACTTATACGATGCTTGAACATCTTTCTCGAAATTTCTAGCTCTGCCACTGATGATTCAGACATGAGAAGAAAAGATGCAAAAAAAAATTTAATGAAAAGGTGTGAGAAGTTAAATTTAGTAAATATTATGAGAGGTAGAGATAGGCCTCAGGTAGGGCTGCTTATCAGTTGGATCGGTTGGATAATTATGCTTAGTGGTTCGGCTTATTGATTATCGGTTTTTAAATATACTAATCCGTTAGCCACCCAATAAGATAACAGTTGGTTCAGTATCGGATTAACAATTAACGGACGGTTATCAGATGTTGTAATGGATAAATTTAAGAGAGAATGAAATATCGCGCGATTATTGGTAGTTTCTCCATTTCTCCATCAACTAAGTTGTTTGTATACTATGATTAATCTATTTATCAATCTTCTAGACTTCTTAAGTTTTGTTCGCATGGTTATTTAATAGGTTAAAACATCGAATCAAATAAGAATTTTCTTCTAGACCTAAAATGTATGTAGAAACCATTTTAATTACTGGATTGACAGAAAAAAAATTAAAACTTTAATATTATTTAAATTTTTATGTTTTATATCAAATTTTGTGAAGGACATATTTGGGTTGTTTCATTTTTATTGTGATCCTTTGTGTTGTCAAGAATAATTTATGTTTTGGTTTAAGAATTAATTTTAGATTTTCTTTACATTTTAGGGAGTCTGACTGCACTTTATGGTTAGATGTCGCAAGAAGTGACATGTTATTTTCTAAACTAAGAAGTGAATAGAATAATAAATGGAGTTTTATATGTTGTATTGACAAAAGATACTTACATATCTAGGGGTAAAAATATAATTATAATAATTTTAATGGGTTGACGGTTTACCCAATAAGAAAATTGAGTAATCTATCCCCGCACCAATAAGCCATTAATTATAAAACATTTATCTATTCTCCAACCATTAATTCGATAACTCATTACCAATTAGCCAATAAACTAATTTTACAGTTGGATTAACAGTTACGGTTCGATTTTGAACAGCCCTAGCCTCAAGCCAAAGAAATCTTGAAGTGAAGTGACTAGATGAGATATGACACATTTGCAACTGACTGATACGATCATGGATAGAAAAAAAAATGAAAGACGGTAGAAGGTTAGTAGGTTGTGTGTTGCTAAGATGGTTGAATTTATCCACAATTAAGTTTGTATAATATTTCATGAATTCCTATTTTTATGTTTGTTATTATATTGCTAAAACAACTCTGATTTGGGATGAATTATTTTTATTTATTTAATGTTACAATTTGATTTTTATATTTTTTATCAGATGCAGAAGTAGAATTTTTGTTAAGGATGTTCAAAGCTTTAGTATATATAACTAAAAAGTTATTTTTAACCTATATGCACACTATTTTTTTATATGCACATTATAAATTTTCGACGAAGGATGATTGATTCCCCCAATGAGTCAATGTAGTTGCGCCACTATCTGTTAGTACTGTTAGTATGGGCTTTGAATGTCATTGATGATTGACATTACTTATTTGAAAGTTTTTTGTTGGTTACATTCATGAAGTTGGTTCTGTGCTGAGGTTCTATCTAAAATGAACTGTCTATCTTCTCAATGTAGCGGTAAGGTCTGGGTACACACTATTCTCGTCGCACCCACTTATGAAATTATATTGTGTTTATTGACATTCATGAAGCATCTAAACATAAAATTGAAAAACTTAAGTCTTTGCAGTTGATAAATTTCAGCTCAGACAAGTTTTTAAGAAGAAAAATGCTTTTTTATAGGAAAAAAGCATAAATACCCTCCCTAAATTTGTCATCATAATTTACTTTAATACTTAAACTTAATTGATAATTATTTACCCCCTTACAAACTTTAAAATGTATTATTTTACTCCTTTCGCAGCTCAAACTACTGTGTGTGTAAATACGCCCAAATAGGATGTGTTAAGCGCCTAATTTGACCCAAAATTATTTATTTTTAAAAAAATTATGGTCATATTCTTTTTATAAAGGGAATCTCATCCTAATCTCCTTCAAAAATTCTAACTTCTTTTCTCCTTCATCTTCAATCAACTCAAAACCTTATTTGATTTGAAAATGCTTATAAAATCAAGACCTTTATTTCATTATTTTTGTTAATCTTCTCTTATCATTTCCTCACCTATTATTCTTCTTTCTTATTTCTCCTTCATCTCTTATTCCTATGGAAAAGCTAACTCTTTCATCTATTGTGTTATTTAGATTTTCTTGTCATTTTTTCTTATATTATATTTGAAGTTTATGAAATTTATTGGAATGAGTTATTTTGTATGACACCATAAGCTCAGTTAACTTATCTAAGTTTCGTATGAAAGAGAATGATTTTGCTTTGAATCAAGAAGTTCGTTGCAATCATGATTTTGTGGTTCATTTGAAGACATATTGAACTTCAACTAATTTCGATAAAAGATATTGGATATGTCCTTATTATGGGTCAAATATCAATTTTTTTCTCTTTTGTTTAATCCTAATATATTCGATTGAACACTAATTCTTTGTTTAAATTACTGAATGGTCCAAGATCTTGTGACATTTGATGTTGAAGGAACAAAGATAATATTGATTCGAGGTTCAAATTTGTAATTTCGAAATTAATAATAGAAAAATCAGGTGAGTTTAAAAATTTTAGTGAAATTTTATCATTAAATCCTACAACCATTAGTCAATGAACTTGTGAAAATGAAAGCTTCTAAAGAAATTGACAAGCCTAGAGGGTCCAAATAAGATGATAATTGTATAGACATGAAATTAAAGAAGTGTAAAGAAAAGATCGAGAAGATGAAAAAAAAAAGAGAAGAAATGAAGAAGTAATATGGCTAAAGAAAAGATTAAGGAGAATTCTCTCATATTTATTGTGTTTTGTTGTTGCATTGTAGTTATAAGCTATTGATTTGTAATGATCTATATAAAGAAAGACTTAATAGAGTTATCTTAGAATTTTGGTGTGTAGCAACCTTTATTTTGATTTGATCTTTTGTAATCATCATTGACTTGTCTATCAATCTAATGTGATTTTTTGTTTGTGTATTCTATTTGCAAGAGATTAAGAAAAATCTTATTTAAAGTTTCTTATGTTGTCATTCTATTTGCAATTCCTTATGATAATGATACACAAAAATAGACACAAAAAATGACACTAACAGAAATCATATACCCAAAAGTACAGCCTTAGCTGCATGTATTGCTAGAAATATTCATGTCACAACTATATAATTATTTGAGATAAATACTGAAATCATAACTGCATAATATATTAAAATATTACAGTCACAACTATATAATTAAGAGATCAAAAATTATATTCACAGCTGCATAATTGAAACATACATCACAAAGCAGTCACAACTGCATAATTATTTTACAAAAACATTTCTATCCATATATAACGACATAATTATTTAAGAAAATAATACATCAAATACATGAGAAAATTTAGTGGAACAAATTAGACTTCAAATATGTGCTCTCATTTTTTAAAATTCCTGTATAGGCTTTCCTTTTCATTTCACACTCGATCTTGATTTATAATGTCCAAAATTTTCAGTTATTATAGAGGAGTTCACATACATTTTAGGCTGCATTAACAAAAAAATGTATTAGTCTTTTGATCATTGACTTGAATATTAAAAAGTGTAAAATCATTCAACCATCTATAATGTGAATTTTAAAATCAATTTGTGTACGTAGAACACCCATTTCGATCTTACTTGACCTTTTAAAACTTGTCCTTCGAACTCTATCAGTAACACCATCAAGATTAGAGGCAGGATTAGCAACCTATCTACCCCTTATGTTGATACCACCAACATAATGTAGGAGTAACAATCTCACTACCCCTTAACAATCTCATTTCCCCTTTCAATGAAATCAATAATATTTGATATAGGATCAATAATTCCTATACTCCTTTCACTGACACCATTAACATTCGATGAAGTAGCAACAATTCCTCGACCTCTATCATCCTCTCTTTCCTTTTTCATGGCACAACCTACATTAGATGTAAGAGCAACATTTTCTCTACCCCTTCTAATCTCTCTTTCTTTTTTAGTGCCTCCAATCACATTTGCAGCAGCAACAACAACAACAACCTTATAGGAAAAATAATATCAAAATTCAATAAAACTTAAGATGAATTAGAAATAATTTAACATGATAAAATTATCTATTTTATAGACAATTTTGATTTTCCTCTTTCTCTGTTTGTTCTTGGTTAAGCTTGATTTAGAGCTGCAGAAGAATCAACACTTGAATTTGTTTCTCTTCCTCTATCAGTTGTAGCTTTTGCACCTAAAGGACATTATTTTGACTCTTTGTATGATAAGTATTGCAGGTCATCTCAACACCTTTTTTGGATAACTTATTTGTCTTATTCTCAATTTGCTCTTTCCTTTTCACTTAGAGGGTCTGCCTGATATTTTTATACTTTTATGTGGTATAATAGAAAGATTGGTTGACTATGATCACATTTTCATTTTAGTAATAGGCTGAATAAAAAAATTATAGATATTTTGGTATGTTTCCTTTTTATACCAATGTGAGACATAGAGAATAGACTTCAATCTTTTAAAATAAAATGTAGTTATAGTGTCACAACAAGGTATACCTTTTAGCATTCAAGATCTACAAGTACATGTTCTATTATTCACTTGCACTATAAATAAATTACCCCAGTTGTCCTTAACCTCAAAATCATATTCATCATTCCATTCAAGGGTATACTTCATTGATTTTGAAGTGTTTTCAATCAATACCTTTAAATTTATTGAAGAAATGTCATTATCCAAGTATTAAATAACTGATTCAACTCTGTTATTTTTCTTATCATTTGACCCTTATTTTCTCAAGCATTATAATAATAGTCTTATATCTTACTTTCAAAATTCATGAGTTGAAATTTTCAGTCATATTATTGTCAACACTATCAAAAATATGAAAATAGATCGTAGACCACCTTTTTATGTTGTACCACAGAAGATCATCACAGATGTTACCATCTAACATTTCCATATGATTTAGATTTATGTTGACTTAGCATATTTTTAAAAGTAATTTTTTTCAATTCCTCTTCAATTTTTGGACTAGTTAATAAAGTGTGTCTTGTACACATTCTTTATTTTGAATTTGATGGTAACTTTAGAATTGCAGTGTCAAGATTCTTCAACAACATATAAAATAATTAGCTAACATAAGAATAAAAATAGTAATGTAGTTAAAACCATAAATGAATAAGATAGAATAAATTATCCTCTGCATATTAGTCATGGTTGTCAATCTTGTCTCATCACCAAGCTTTAGATCATGCTTAACAAGTGTAGTAAATTATGTTCAAGTGAAAGTATTTACAACTTCTACCCAAGGCAGTGGCAGCATTCGATTGTTTCCATCTTTACGAACAGCTACAAGCAATTGTCCTTTACAAACACCTTTCAAGAAACAACCATCAAATTCAATACTACTTCTACATCCGGCTTTGAATGCTTTCTTCAAAGCATCAAAATATATATAGAAGAATTGAAATTTTTTTCTTCTACCTTCAAAAGTTTCTTCACTAAGCCTTTCAACATATGTGCTGCGTGAATTAGTCTTTAAAAGCTCATTCCTATAATTAAGAATTCTTCTAAATTCCTCCACATGATCACCCATTATATGTTGAAACACAATGTATTTTGCTTTTCTTGTCACGGTTCTCGCAACATACACCTCCAACTTCTTTTTCACTAGATTTTGCAATTGAAAAATTCTAATGCCAGACTCATAAATAATTCTATCCTTGTACCTTTCTGCTAAATACTTTGAATTAATTAATTTTTTTACTATGACAGTGTATATATGCATTCAATTATATTTTTTACAACAAAATCTCATGTCCTTGAATCATGACTATCAAACAGTAACTGTGACCAGCTATCTCCACATTATATCTTCATCCTAGTTGGTTCATTTATATACTTGTCCAACTCTAAATATTCTTGAACTGCAAATCTAGTAATAACTTCTCTGAATTGCTTAATATTTTCAAAAGATAGACCAGTTTTTTAAATAATTAACTTATAAGTAAAATAAAACACAACTCTTTTTTAGTTTTTTTTTCTCTCCTTGTCTTTTTTGCACTTCTTATAGGATATTGAACCTCATCCTCATCATCAAGATCTACATCAGTATCCATTTCAAAACTAGAATCTTTATCTAAATCAAAGTATTGCTCATCACTACCTAATTTATTCTGTAGAATTTTTTTCTTGAATAACACTTATTTTCTTTTACATCAACTCTCTTTTTGTCTAAATTAACCCCTTTAGCTCTAGATTTTTTTTTTGAAAGATCTCTTTTCTTCTCTCAAAATCCTAATCTCTTCATGAGTATTACTACCATATTCATCATCACATTCAAGCAAATCTCCATAATCAAAATCTTCATTATCTTCATTATCATTTTTTCAATCAGAATGTATTACTGAAACATCTGATTTAGTAGCAACAAAAGTTCAACCTAAATCTTCCTCAATACTAGAACAACCCCCACCCAAATCTTCCACAAAATTAGTAGAACCCCCACCCAACTCCTCCACAACATTAGCAAAAACTTCACTTAACTCTTTCCAAATAGTAGAAGAACCCCCACCTAATTCAACAGTAGAAGTGACTTCACCTACGACAATAGTAGATTGTGCAGTTTCTTTAGTTTGTGAAGCTTCTTCAAATTCTAAGTTATCCATAAAGATTTGTGTAGGCACTGTACTAAAAGAAGTAGAAGATTGTCCACCCACATGGTTATCATATTCAAAGGCAAAGGGAGCCACAACAGGTTCTTCAATTAAGTGTGACACATACAGTTGAACACATTCTCATTAATTTTTAGTTGAGGTACAATACTCAAAATATTCCTATCACATGTAACCATTACAAAATGATTAGACTTAGGTGGTCTAATATAAACAATACAAAAAGAACAATTATATCTAATTTTCTTAACATAACCTACAAACTCAAAGTAAAAACATTTATCAACATCTACGTCTAAACAATCAGTTTTCATACCTCTGATGTATTTAATACAAAATTTTTATTTTAATATTCCTCCATGGTGAAATTTCAAGGAAATATGCACAAAAGTCATTTTCAAACTATAATTTTTTTTATAAAAAATACGAGCTTTAGTGAAAATGAAAAATAGAAATCAAACTCTTTAAAAATCAATTGAATAAAAATTCTAGATGCAAAATCAGGAAAATGAAAGGGATAACTAACCTCTACAGCTGGGTAATGTCAGCACCTCCAACAAATCTAACGATTGAATAGGAAAAGGTTATGGATTAGGTTTTCTTTTTGGAAAGAATAGGAAAGGGAATGACGGATATTTTTTAAGTTAGGGGTATTTATTATGAGAAAGGATCAGGTTGGATCGGGTTAAATTTGAGAATGAGTTGATTATTTTAATATTAAGGCGGATCGAATTCAATTGGACTCATTAATGACGTGGATCAATCAAGTCGCAAGTGGTTATACAACACTCAGGCTTGAATTGGTCTAAGCCGCAAAAAAAGCAAAATAATACACTTTAAAATTTATAAAGAAGGTAAATGATTACCAATTAAATTTAAGTATTAAATTAAGTTGTGCTGACAAGTCTAGAGGGGTATTTATGCTTTTTCTCTTTTCTATAACATATTTTACCGGAAGAAATCATTTTTCAGTGTATTTAATTACTATAGATTATGGAGAATTGAAAATTATATTTAAATGATGAAAAAGAAATCCACAAAGAATGAAAAACATGTTCCCTTAAAAAGGAAAATAATTTTCTCAGTTTATGAATGGAATTCAATTTTCTTTACAAATATCTCAAATTACTCTTACTCGTATCACTAGTTTTAATCCACAAATTTAGATATTCTTGAAATGAGGTTTTTTTTAATCATGCATGTATTTTTGAGCAACTAAGATAAACAATATTAAATTAATCCAAATTTTATATTAGTTATCTTAAAAAGAATCTATATAATTTATTAAATTTAGAACGCACTAATTTAATAGGACTTGAATATCAAAGATTTAAATCCATAAATTTTTAATTCTGATCTTACCTTTGATTTGAAATATGTAATCTATGACATTAAAAAACAAGTATGGAGAAAGATTTCATGTGTCTTTGTACTTTCAAGTAGTAATTAATTGCCTCAGTGAATTGATTACATGAGAATCATCTCAGTAATTAGAACAATTTAGTTACATTGATAAGAATATTTTTGTGTCAAGCTATTATTTTGAGAAATTAAGAAAATCCTCCTACTACTCAATTAAACTTATAACTACAATTTTGGCTAAACTCATAGAGAAGCGTTGTTTTTTCTATTATGATTGAAGAATATTGTGTCCAATTTGTGTAAATACAATTGCCTGTTGCTTCACGAAATAGGAGTAAAGAGGGTGAGGATATCAAATTAAAATTCACCTTGCCATTTCAAGTATGTATGCCACCGAATAAAGTGGTCGAAAAAATATTTTTTTCTTTTTATAAATTAGTCCCACTGAGTTTTACGTGTGTCGTGATAAATCTGGAATATAGTAGTAAAACCCAAAAATAATTTCTTCTCAAAAAAATAGTTGGCTCTCTTAGTTGATTAGCGTATTTTATCCATTAATATGAAGTCGTCTTATTTTGATTTTAATTCAAATCATCTAATGTTGTTATAAGGACGCAGAGAAAAATAATAGAACTTTTTGCAATATGCAAGATACACGTATCCTAAATTAGTATTAAAAAATAATAAGCGTAAGTTTATTATATCACTTTTTTAAATATGATAAATTTAGTACTTTAGAAAATGCATTAAATAATGAATATTATTTAATAACAAGGGTAAATAGACAAAATGATAAATTATTCATTGATTTTTCAAACTAAAAAAGTATTTTTGGAGATATTTTTTTGTATAGTGCACAAGTAGAAATGCGCGGAGGAGTACTGCAGTACTCCATCCATATCCTTTTACTTGATCCTTGTTGATCGTAACACCCTTAAAAAAATTTAATTAACGATATATTTAACTAGACTAATCTTATTAATAGTGCTTTGGAATTCTAAATTCGACTACTATTACTTTACTAAGGGTAGAAAAGAAAAAAGATAACAAATTTTCTTGATCTTATAAATTAGACAAGTAAATTAAAATAAGTATTTTTAATATAGAAGCTAAGTAAAATGCAAAAGAGAGAATAAGTCTAATTGTTTTCGATTGATAAATACTTATCATTATTTGCACATTCGTTAAAAAAATATTAGTTATAGGGTAATTTAATTAAATTATTTTTATTTATTAAATTCTTTCAATTTAATATTTGTTTTCTCTCTCACCATATTAATATCTTTCTATATTTTAAATTAAAGATAATCATAAAACAAACAACTAATTATATTTTAATTTTATAAACAACTAATTATATCCTTCAACTATTAAAAATAGAACAATTACACCCTTTATCTAAATTAGATCCCAACAACCTCCTCATTGTTACCCAACTATCTCAGTTATGCCCTAAAATATGATAGTTAGATCCCACAAATTCGTCTTTAATGGCCATTTTGAAATCTCTAATTAAGGAGGGAATCTCACTTTACCCTTAATATTTAAGGATTGAAAAATAATATTTCCTCCATATATTGAAAAAAAACGATAACTTCATTATGTAATATTTTTTGATGAAATTTTTCTTTTTAGAAATAAAGATCTTTTTTTACTAGAATTAAAATATAAAATTCTATAACTTCTATTATTGTCTCATTTATTTTTTGAAATTTTTTTATTTCCTTAATGATATAATAATCACGTCGAATAATATGTGGATCAATTTCAAGCCAACAATATATCCATATTTTTATTATTTCTTTGAAAAGACTACTTTATATTAAAAAGTAAATGGATGAGTCAAATAGAATACAATCAAAAACAAAAACAACACAGAAATTTGAAAACTATGGTCTGAAGTCTCAAATGATAAAAATAATTAAGAGACTTAACTTTTTGAACTTTTTATATGGTCCAAAAATAAAATGAATTTTTAAGTTTAAGGATGTATTAATTATAATGCTAAGGGTATTTTATATAACCTCCATTCCAATATAAATTAACTTTTAGCACCTCTAATATGATTCAAAAATGAAATGAATTTTTCAAAGCTTAAGGATGTATTAATTATTTTTTCCCATTACATTCTCTTAATCATGAAAATACTTAGAGACTTTTCATCATTTGAGATTTCAGATCATGATATTTGATTGAAGACAGTATCATGGGTGCAATTTGTTGCTCCTTGCGAGATGAATGCAAATATTTTGCCAGTTCAAACAACTCAATATATAGGAACTGCATATGCCTTTGATGTTTTGTTCAAAATGACTTGCACGTGGTATGCATGCTTTTTCCACTATTGTGTTGTACAATCTTCGTTTCTCGACTATCGGTATTTTTCCCCATTGCTAATCTCACTTTTAACTTTATTTTTGAATGGTCAACCTGTGGGACTACTATTCTAATTAAGAGTGGTTCAAATTGAACTAGTTAGTATGTTTAGAAAATCTTTTGTTTATTTCGTTGTGGCTTAAACTTCTTTTAGAATTAGATATATTTACTAAACTTTTAGATTCATTAAACCTCTTTGTCTAATGGGGGAATATGATTGATGTTCTTCTAACTTGATTCGATTGCACGTCCAAATTGATTGATGCTTGATTTTTTAACCCTCAACTTCTTCACTGGTTTTGTCAACATAATAGAATTCAACATGTGTGTATATGTATATCTTCTTTGTTTTCATTCGTCATTCTTTAGGATCAAATTTTTTGCTTAGATAAGAATTAGTTTGATCAAAATCAAAGCTTTGTGATTACTACTATATTGTTTGTTGTAGTTTATAGGTCGTAGATGAATATCGGTTGACTTTGAAGAATTTCTTGTGTAAAGGTTAGGTTTAATTGTATTATTTTGATATCTTTACTATCTTATTATTTTATTTTAATTTATAGATGGTAGATGAATGGCGATCAACTTTAAGAAATTTTTTTAGGTAAAGGTTAGGTTTAATTGTATTATTTTAATATCTCTATTAGTTTATTATTTTATGGTAGTTTGCAGTTCGTAGATGAATGTCGATCGACTTTGAGAATTTTTTGTGTGTAATATTTAAGTTTAATTGTATTATTTTGGTATCTCTTTTGTCATATTATTTTATTGTAGTTTACAAGTGGTAGACAAATGTTGGTCGGCTTTGAGAGATTTTTTTAGGTAAATGTTAGGTTTAATTGCATTGTTTTGCTATCTCTGCTTTGAGAATTTTTTTGTATGTAAATGTTAGGTTTAGTTGTATTATTTTGATATCTCTATTATCGTATTATTTTGTCATAGTTTACAGGTGGTAGATGAGTGTCGATCCAATTTAAGGAAATTTTTATGTATAAAAATTAGATTTAGTTGTATTATTTTGATGTGTCTATCATTGTATTATTTTGTTCTAGTTTACAGATGATAGATGAATGTCAATCGACTTTTAAAAGTATTTTTGATAAAGATTAGGTTTAATAAGTAAATTCCCCATCTTTACATACTCAAAATATATTAAATTTAATTATTATGTTCATCTTTATTATTTAAATAAATATCCTATTTTATGTAATATTTATACTCATTAAAGTGTGATATACGCACAAAACGGGTACATCTAAACTTGTAGTTTTCAAATATCTCTGCTTGTTGTTTTTGTTTTTGATTATGTCCTATTTGACTCATTCTTTTACTTTTTTAATACAAAAGTACGCCCTCTTTTTGTCATTAAGAAAAGATAGATGTGTTGGCTTCAAATTTATCAGCATAATATATTATTATGTCAAGTAATTATTATATCGTAAAGGAAATATATTAGTTTCATTAAAAAAAATGAGACAATAATAGAAGCTATAATTTTTTATTTTAAATTAAAAAATAATTTTATCCATAAAAGTAAAAATCTGACTAAAAAATATGGCATAAGAGGGTTATTATTTCATTTCAATATTTGAAGGGATATCGTTTTCCACCCCTTGAATGTTAGGGGGTAAAGTGGACTCACTCCTAATTAAGATTATTAAAGATATTTGCACTTAAATCACGGAATATATCATTTTTATCTTCATTTCTTGTTAGTAATTTTTATTTTGTGGACTCACATATTAATATATTGTACATAAATATGTTAGCTGTAGAGAAGCTCAATTTATGATCTAATAAACTGTTAAAGTTTTTAGGTATACAAATAAATATCTATTAGTATAGGTTTAGTTGGAATTATAGCAATTTCATGAACCTTTTTAAAAGTTTGATGAAAACGCATATAAAAGGCATCTTTCCGAAAAAGATATCTTTTCAAAAAAGGCACTTTTTTTAAAAAGGTATCTTTTCGACTAAAAAGGCACTTAAGCATATTATATATAGAATTGTTCCCTGAATCAGTCATTGCATCTTTTTCTTTTTTCGTTCATCTTTGAAAAGAATGATTAAGAACGGTATCAAGACTTAGAAGATTCAATTTCATTGATTTACTTGTTGCAATGAAACAAGGTTAGTGTTCCTACTATTATTCTATTTTTAAATTTCTGTCTAATGATTTATATGTGATTTTGTGGTGAATTATTCTTTAAAAATTTTCGACAAGTGGTATCATGAGAACGGTCTTGTTAGATGGGCAAATTAATTAAGGGTGACAAAAAAGTTTCAAAACTAAAAAAGAGTGACACGAGTTTTAAATACTGAGTAGAGATGACAATTTTAAGATTAATATTGATGACATTAATTTTAAAATCCTCAAGTTTTATTATTTACACAATGATCCCTACACCATAGTTACACAAAGATCCCTACACCATAGTTACACAAAGATCCCTACACCATCACCACCATTCTCCCTCCACACCCTTTTTACTGCCGCCACCCCTTTTTCCTCCACTATCACTATCACTACTATTGCCATCTCTTTCAGATTCATTATTATTTCCCCTCTCTACATAACTATCGCTTATTTTTTTCTTTCTCCTCCATCACCGTCGCTATTAACACAACAACAATTGTCATCTTTTTATTCGGCGTCACCACCAACACCTCCACCTCCCTTTTTACCATAAATATCATTTTTTCGTAGGCTCCTCCTCCAACCACATCTTTCTTTCAGAAATTAAGTAAGTATCGAAGTTGCTGCAGCAGTTACCGAGTAGTTGTAGCAGTAACTATCGTAACTGTTGTAGCAACTATGGTAGTTGCTGAAACAACTCTCGTAGTTACTGAATTATTTCTTCATTCATTTTTAAAACAAATCAGAAATTTTCTTTTCAAACTTCTCATTTTAAAAAAAAAATTGTCCATGAAGATTAAAAAGGGAAGAAGAACGAAATGAAAAGAGAAAAAAAAGAAAAAAGAAATGGAAGAAGACGAAAATCTAGAGAGAGAGAAATAAAAAGAAGAAGACGGAGAGAAAGAAATTTGGAGAAAGCAAGAAAAAGAAAAGATTGAAAGATAAGAAAAGAGGAGGAAATTCTAAAATTTGAAATTTGAAATTGGGAAACTTTTGAAAAGTTTAAAAAGTTTAAAAAATTATATTTTACATTCCAATTTACTTTAATCACTAATTAAAAAGACTTTTGACTTAAGTTGATCAAAATTATCACTAATTTTAATTTTAAAATTTATTTATCCCGACACTTGATTTTCATTAGAAATGATTTTGAATATTTTCTTTTAAATCCTTTACATGCTATTGTCGATTTTCGTGACAACTCTGTTTAACAAAGAAATTTGTTTTCCTGGAATAGGGGAAAGCGAAGTGATCCACTCTTTTGTTTTATTTTTTAATTATTATTAAATCATGGGATTAAATCATGGAAAGAGATTGTTTTTTGTTATCTTTTCTTTTGGGTTATTACTTATAGTTTAACAATACTTAAAATTCTTTGAAAAACAAGAAATAGTTTGCTGTAAAGATTAATATTAAATAAATATTTTGAGACCGAATCAACCATAGAGTCAATA
The DNA here is from genome assembly GCA_030864225.1 of Capsicum baccatum var. pendulum. NCBI lineage: Eukaryota > Viridiplantae > Streptophyta > Magnoliopsida > Solanales > Solanaceae > Capsicum > Capsicum baccatum. The sequence continues at coordinate 73,789,490 of CM061551.1, forward strand.
CATTGATTGGGTGACACTATTAAAATTATGTCGTTTGCTAATGTTTATTTTGTCAAACATTACATTTTGTTAGTATTTGTTTTGTCAGACATTAGATTTTATAGTAGCAGAATTTAGAATAAAATGTTTTGCCATTATTTTTCTTTCTTTGGCGAAAGGGTGCAAAAATATTTCTTTAATATGTTGAGGCTTAATTTTTCGGTCAAGTGTAAAGAATGACTTTATGATTCTATGATTGTTGTTTGATTTTTTCTGGGATGGTTAAATTCTTTTTTTAATAAATAAATATATAATTATACTCCGTAATAGTTCTGCTATGAATTGAACTGATCCTTTATTTATCTGTGCTTCTTATTTAAGTGAGTAGATTGAATTAATATGTTGTCAAAGTAATCTCTATTGTGAAGGTTTGTTTACTTTGAACATGTTTTATCTATGCGAAATAATTATATATTTATATAATTTTCCATTGAGGTTTTCTCTCTTCCTTGTATCCAAAGCATTATCATACATTCGGTTGATTGTTATACATTCGCTGAATATATGATAAATCTGATTTACCTAAAATTAAGGGATAAGGAATTAGTAAATGTATCCCTATTCCCTAAATTGCGTTATTTAATTACCTGATGTTAATTATTTTATGAGTTAAAATAGTAACTAAAATTTGAATTCAAAAATAAAAAATCTTAAACATTACATTTAGTTGTCTTCTTTTCTGATTTACTTTTCTGTGCAAAAACTTTTTTGCTCGTACGTTCTTGTGAGAAAAAATATGAACATCCCAATATTGTTGCGTCATTTAGGTGTATGGGAGACGGAAATAAATTTTAAAGCATACAAAAGTGATGCTATTGTTGTTTCTGAAAGTATTAACTTTGTGAAATTGGTTGCGATAATCGCGATGGAATTGGGTATTGATGATGTTCGGAAAAAAATTGAAGTAAAATATATTGTTGATGGTAATTCTTTACCAATTATCATAAGAAATGATAATGGAGTCAAGTTTTATATTGAGTTGAAGAAACAATGTTTTGGGCTTATAAGTTTTCCGTTATGTATAACCACTTCCAACAAATCGATTAAGGATAGCAAGTTTGATAGCGAAACTGGGGCTGTAATGTGTATTGAAGGTAGTGAATCTGATTAGGTTGCGTTAACTGTTGTTGAAATGCAGAATCAGTATTCATTATACATTCCAGAATTTGAAGTTAATAATTTCATTACTGATTGCAAGAACAAACTTTATAAGGATTAACAAACTTTGGTATCGGTTATGGCGAAATATGCGATATCAAATGACTTTAACACCTTTACTAAACGATCTGATAAGCAAAGGTATGGAATAAATTATTAATTTTTATTGGTAGATGTTGTCATGGATGTTGTTGTGTTGTAATAGCATTTGTTAAACGAGTTTTATTATTGACTGTAATTTCTGACTTTGCTGTTTGCATAAAAAAGAGTTACATTTATTATGTATAATATTCCATCATACATGCATGCGAATGTATAATAAAATTGTAACAATTTAGTTATGATTTTCTTATTTTAATTAAAGATTTTAAATGTATGTGATTAAATGGACAACATGTTTTAAAATGTATTTGCAGCTATATGTTACATTGTCGTGTCAAAGATTGTAAATGGGTCCTGAAGGCATATTCGATGAATCATTCGGAAATCTTTGTGATAAACACATTTGATTCGGAACATAGCTGCAGCTTGAGTGATAGAGTTCTGAATAATTTGGTTGCGACAATAGCTTTTGTCAGTGAGTTTACTACACCAAAGTTAATTAATTACAAGAGAATACACACACCGGCGAACATAATTGAAGAGATAAAGGCCGTATACGATGTTGATATTAACTACATGATGGCTAAGCGGGCAAAAGAAAAGGCAATTGCGATACTTAGAGGTGGACCAGCTGCTGGATATCGGAAAATGCCCCGTTATATATATATATGTTGAACCAGGTATATCCTGGATCATACATTCGAATGCATAAGGCATTAGATAATGAGTTTAAATACTTGTTTATTGCCTTACATCTCATGATAAGGGGGTTTGAATTTTGTCGTCCAGCAGTAGTTGTAGATGGTGCACATTTAAGCGGGCCATATCAAGGAACGTTTGTATCGGCGAGCACTCTTGATGGTGCGTGTTTTATACTTTGAAGTAATTACATTTGGTATTTTAGCATCGAGCATGCATCCTAGCAGATTATATGTTTCTCTAGTATGTATAATAAAAATTGGACTTGCTTAATGAGTACATAACATACCAATATATGCCTTTTATTTTATATTTTTGATGTTTTCTGTAAAGTAGATGCTAGTTTCTGTTTAAACAACCTTAGAAATTTTATTTTTATTTTAAAATTGAACGAGTAAAATGAGAGTAGATTTGTTTTTTGTGCTATGTGTATGATTATCTATTATACTCAATGGTGTATGTATGATGTTGTAAAATATTCATACTTTGTTATATATTTTACATTTAGTATATAATTTCCTAACAGTATGTTTACGATGTATGATGTACTATTATACGTTATTAAAATATGTAGAGTTATATATTTTATTTGATTTCAACATAGTGATACTGGTGGGACAACATGTATGATGTCATGTATTAGCTAAGTGTAAAATAATTACAGACCTGTGCATTGGTGTACATATATTATAGAACTGTTTTTTTGTTTAAGATGTATTCTTCCCTTAGCTTATGGTGTAGTGGATTCCGAAAATGACAATTCGTGGACTTAATTTTTTCATCAATTTAGAGAAGCATTTGAAGAACGGGACAACATGTGTGTTGTATCGGATCGTAACGAAAGTATCATTAAAGGTGTGAGCATTGTTTATCCTAATGTCCCCCATCTTTCTTGTATTTGACATTTATGGAAAAATGTTTGTAAATATTTTAGAAAAAACAAAGACAGACTTAGTGACCTTTATTATTCCATGACTAAAGCGTATAGAAAAGAAGATTTTGATTACATTATGTCAAAGGTTGGAAAGGTTGATTCAAGGGTTAAGGAATATTTGAAAGAAGCTGGCTATCATAAATGGTCTCGATGTCACGCCCCTGATAATAAAGGTAGAATGATGACCTCTAATATATCTGAATGTATTAACGGTTGTTTGGTAGAGGCTAGAGTACTTCTTATTTTAGGTTTCCTTGAAGAAGTGAGGATTCTATTTGCTGCATGGAATTGTAAGAACTGTGAAATTACATCTTATACAAACACAACGCTTGGGAGAAGATTTCAAGAAATACTAACTGATAATGGGGTTAAATCGTTGTGAATGACGGTATGTATTTTGATAGTTGAATCTACTTTTCATTTGTTATTAATTTTTATATTGTTAAATGTATAAAATTAATCATGGATGACAGGTTAAGGCAGCTGGTAGTTATCTGTACTGTGTGTATAAATCAGGAAGGAGGTACATTGTTGATATTGAGCGTGACACGTGTAGCTGTTGTCGGTATCAAATTGATGAAATTCCATGTGCACACACAATTGCGGTTTTGAAGAGTATAAATATAGATGTAAAAAAGTATGGGCGTTACTGTTCAGAACTGTACCGTCCAAACACCATTGTCAAGATGTATGAACTCCCTATAATTCCTATGCCATATATGAAGATTGGATTGTACCAGATTTTGTTGATGCAAATAAAGTCTAACCACCCAAATACAGAAGACCTCCTGGGAGGTTAAAAAAGGAATACAATTAAAATCTAGTGAATCACTTACAAGTTCAAATTATTGCGGTAAATGCGGGCGTACAGGCCACAACCGTAGGACGTGCGGTTTCTTCCCAAAAGAAAGTTGAAGATTTTAGTTTGTTGTTCTAAATGCTAAGTGATTGTTTAGATATAACTACAAAACGTCAATTATTTTTTATTTTTTGTTTTTTGTTTATTTGCTTGTTGAAGTTTATTTTATGTTTTTATTTGTTATGTGCTTTTTAATTATGACTGAATGTTTGATATTTTGAAAATAATATCACACAATTTTGAATTATTACAGTTTATGACTTTACTGCTTATTATTGCAGCGTAGTAATATGTAATCTTAGTGTATAATATATTTAACATGTATGATATTATACGTTGACAACATGTATGACTTTTAAGTAAATATTTTTTAAAAGCATAACAACTATTAATAATATGAATCAAACGAATTTGTGTGAGGATTATGGATTATACATTAAGATCTATGTATGAGAGTAAAAAATATTTTTGTTTTGTTATTAGTATTATGTATAAATGTTGATACATTAATTTGTTTACAAATTATGATGTATTGTTATTTTTCTAAAAAAAATTTGAATACGAAGCTGTTTTCAATTAAGCAATGAGACGTCTCAACATGTATGATGTTGTCTACTGAATTTCTTAAAAATAAATTAATACCTGTTCAATGTATAATTAACTCATACTATAATATTTACTTCTTTAATGTCGGAAAAAAAATAATGTTTTACATATATTTAATTTACTATACATATGTAACATTTTACATCTGCAAAATGTTGTTATACAATATTTTTAATATTAAGTTAGGATAAATGAGTAATTAACAAACAAGATAGAATAAGCAAAAAAGAGTTTATGTAAATGTAAATGTATTAGAACCAATAACTGCCATCCATATAGTGTTGCCTAAAAACCAACATTCCAAAAAACATTACTGTATATAACTATTTAGCAGAAACAACAAAAAAAATAATTAGAATATTTTTTAGAATGAGCTACTCCAAAGTAACAATTGCACTTTCATCAGGTGATTGGAGAAAAGTATTCTTTGGACGAGGAGGATAATCATTGTCACTCGTATAACCTTTTTCTGCCTTCGTCACTCCGTAATGCCATAGTAACGAAGCATAACGTGCAAGTTGACTATCATCTTCAAACTCACATGAAGGAACTTGCTGCCCTTCACTCAATATTTCTGCATATGTAGCCACAAATACCCCATAGTCATTGAAATTTTAATAAAATGAAAGGTCGATAAGTATAGTAATTTACCATGATTATACATGTGAAAATTTAAAAAGTAAGAGACACTTATAAACTATCAGACACTTGCTGTGGAATGTTTTGGATGTATTCAACATCAAATGGGTTGTGACTTATCTCACCAGTTTGCAGGCCAAGCTTCCCTTCGTATGCTTTAAGTGTTGACCAGTCAACTCTTTCAGTCTTTTAAAAAATAATTACTGTCCGACAAGTAAGTAGGTAGCATGGTTGCTAACTTTCTTTTTTCAGTTGATGGTTCACTTTTCTTTTTGCTTGACAATGAGTCATACATGCATATTGTTCTCTCCTTTAACACAATTACAGCCAATACCCAGTGATATTCTTTTCCACAGTTAACAGGAACATATACCTCATCAACCAAATTCCATAGTAAACCCGCAGAAATACAGAATCCATTAATTATATTTGTTATAGCAATTTCATTAGAAGCACAAGCAATTAATTTTGTATAGTCTTCTTGCGTGGATATGTTATCTGTTTTAACTTCTGGAAAATAGCGTTCGTATATTTTTTTCATATATGTTTTGAAGAAGCAACTGGTTGTCGTATATCTATATGGATCACACTGCTGCAACTTTAATTTTTTTCTCAAATGGTAAGATATCACATCTAAGTGTTGCATGTAGAAGTGGTTAGGTTATGTTAAGCACTAAAATAAAGCTGCATATTAAGACATTATTACTATGTATTGCATAAGAAGTTGAATGAATGACATGTTTTCATTACATCTATAATGTGATTATACAGTCCATAACATGTATGATATTTATTCATATAACAAATGCTAATGTATATGTTTTAGTTATTAGTATGTATTGAGAATGTAAATTAGTACATGATATATTAACAAAACATGTATAAAATCTGATTATATGTAATACTACATTAATAATCAGTAGTCATAAAATTAAATCGTAGTAAAATATTTTAGTTATTATTATTTTGCAACAAAGAACAGGAATGTATGCTATATTACAAGTAATTGTTTTAAATGTGATTATACATTACACCACATGTATGATATGTAACTATACAATATATTATATTTATTATGTATTTTAATTGTACAATAGATACTAATGCATAATGTTTAGTTGTTATTATGTATTGATAAATTAAAATAATGTATGATAGATTAACATAAAATGTAGTAAATTTGATTATATGTCTTACCACATGTATTAAGTTGTGTCATAAAACAAATTCGAAGTCATATATTTTCGTTATTATTATGTTTTCAACAAAGTACATCACTGTATGAGCCATTAAAATTAAATGTATAGTAAGTGATTGTACATAACAACATATGTATGATATGCAATAATACAATAGATTTTATTTATTTTGTAACAATTAAAATATTTTTAGTAAAAGTTTAAAGAAGCATAATATAGTTGAGTTTAATTTACCTCATCATTCCAACACATTTTGGGTTGCGTCATCAAGTAGAACCAATTCTTTGAGAGTGCTTGTGCAACAATAAAGTCCAATAGAGTATAACCTAATCCTGGAGCATTTTTTAGATAGTGATTGTCTGTTTGTTTCCTGTAATATAAACAAGCATTAGACTTCACCAAGATTTATTCGTATGTACTAAATTCAGTAATTTAGTAAGCTTTATAAATAACTTACTTTGATGCATGATATTTCAGTAATCCAAGTTCAAGCCACTGTGAATAACCGCTGATCAATTGATTAGGCATGTCTTCATAAATGGTACAACTATCAAAAGCATACCTCTGTTTCTCTTTATTATCAGAACTACCCTCATCTTTGGAGCTCGATCCAAATTTTGTGATGTATGGTGAACTGAAAATCTTTGACTTTTTTATATTTTTTTAACAGGTGATTTATATTTTACTTCACGAGATTTTGCTGCTTCAAGCTCCCTTACTTGTGCATTAGAAACGTCTGGTGGAAACTAACTATCTGGAAGTGACCACTGGCTTTCCGTCACTAAATTTGGTGTAACAACATTGAATTTTTTTTATATTCAAAGGTGTTGACAACTCAAATATTAGTGTGTCTAAAGCATCTTGATCAGACTACGTTAGTGTGGCATTCACATCATCCTACAAATTAAAGATTGTTGTGTTATGTGTAAAATCAAACATATTAATGTTTAACGTTAGTGATACCTACACAACAACGATATTTATGTGGATTGTTTTGTTTGTTTAAAAATAAAATTTGAACTGTTAAAAAAATACCTGCAAATCTGTCACATCAGTACTATGATATTTGTTCAATTCGTCAGCACAAAATGATCCTTTTGTGGCAATATGCTCATCCTATTTTAAGTAAAATTATTATGTAATAAAATAAATATGTCATATATCTATATTTATCACAAATGTATAAAGGACTGTACTATGTCATAAGTTTATGTTTTTAGACTTGAAGTGTTAAATCGGCAGTAGTAAAATAGAAAAAAATTTCAAAAGTACCATCACAGGAGTATGTTATTTTCCCAAATCTTTGATAGTAGCTTCCTCTTTATCGAAAATAATCGCATCCTAAATTAAGAGTTAAATAGCATGTCGGAACACATTTATTAAAAGTAAGACATAGTTATAAAGGATAAAAATTTGTAAAAGTGATTTTAAAAGCCATACAATGATGAATGAAAAGATGTTTACATAATTTGATATGTATTACGGATGGATGTGAATGTATAAGAATGTAAGTTTTGAGTTGATAAACAACATGAAAAAACAATAATGTACCTCTAAATGCTTCATATGAGGGGTATGCTGTCTGCTCAGTTCTTCATTACAATCTGTTTTTTTTTGCATCATTATGCTCATCCTACATTCAGTCACAATCATCATGTATAAAAGTCATGTTAATGTATAACGTAATGTTATACATTCAGTTGAATGTATAATGTATCTGAGACAAAATCACAATATGATAGTATTACAATGCAAATTATTCAAAGTAAGACAACGCTAGATAAAATAAATTTGTAATACTAATTTGAAAAGCCATATAATGGTGAGTGAAAACCTGTTTATAGAATTTGATATGGTATGGATGTGAATGTAAAAGCATGTAAGTTTTGAGTTAATAAACAATATGAACAACCAAAAAATACCTCTAAATGCTTCATGTGAGGGTTTTGATGTATGGTCAGATCTTCAGTACAACCTACTTCTATTGTGTCATTATGCTCATCCTACATTCAGTAACAAGTTTCATTTATAAAAAAATTAGTCAAAGTAATACGTTGTTGAACGAAAAAAATATGGACTAGTGATTTTGAATTGATATGTATAACAAATGCATATGTATTTGTTATATGGGGATTTAATGTATAACATAATGTTATACATTTAAATAAATGTATAACAAAGCTCATTTAAATGTGAATATAAAATAAAAATATTTAAATGTATGTGTAGTAATATTGTGACATCCTACAAGTAAATCGATTTAAAATATTGTTATGGATCCAAAAACAAAACAACATTATAGACAAAAAATGTACCAATGTATCTTCCATTTCAGTAATGTGCGTGTTTTTTGATTCTTCTTCATGTGCCTCTTCTTGATCATTCATATGCTCATCTTACAAAAAATTGACAACTAGATGTCTCTACATTTAATCAAATTTATATAATGACGAATGAAATTTTTTTAATGGTTTCATATCTACATTGTATAACCATATCTATACATATCATAAATATAACTTCTGATCGAATTTAACCTTAGCTATTGTTGGACATTCAGTATGAATGTGGACACAATCTTGAATCTCTGCTTCCAAATGTTCAAGTACTGTTGATTTATCATTTATTATGTGAATGACTGGCCTCGTGTACTCATTTTCATGCTGTACAAGAAACCAACAAAAATAGGTTAAGATGTCGGAGATATTCAGATTTATCGTAACATGCCAATTTAATTTAGATTAACATTACCGGCAAATCAATCTTATGAACACTGTCATTTATTTTTATCCTTCTTATGCACCTTCTTGTTGATGAAAAATTTTCTCCTCCTATATTTCATGAATAATACTAATGTATGAGTATCTATTCAAAGTATTAAAAATTTGAAGGAAAAAATATTTTATACCAGAGATTCTTTATTCTCTTGTTTCTTTAATGCGTTAACAACCTCAGTAGGTATATTGGATATTAGTGTTTTCAGCTCAGCAATTTGTTCATTCACCTTATAACGTACATATAAACACTAAGATATTAGAAACAAATAATATTTTTTAAATTAAAATTTTTGAATAAGAAAATTAACTTACATGTTTTGATGTAACTCTTTATCTGCTTCATATCTAAATTAGACTTAGAAATTCCTTCGGGCGTCGAGGAAGATGAAGGAGCAGACTTGAGTTGTTCGCGCTTAGGGAAAACACCAATTTCTACTTGATGACAATTGTCAAAATCAGACACACTAATTTATAGTTTATCTATTAATTGTTATTGTTTTTTAGAAAACATACCCGACACACGACGTACTGAATGAGAACTTGTTAATTTCTGTCCATCTATCATAACTGGACTAACTTTATGAAATATAACTATTTTTCTTCTTTTGGATGGTTGTTCAGTTGATACAGGTTTAGCCAAACTAGCATTCCTTAGAAATTCCTGAGTAGGTTCAGTGGTGAAATCATCATAGTCGTCATCTCCAGTGACAACACACGATTGATCTTCATCGCCTGCCATTTTTATTTTTGCAGAAACAGAAGTGAAAGCAGCAAATATTGGATCAAAAACCACAAAATCCTCAGAGAAAGACAAATCTAAAGTATGAACTTCTTCGTTTGTAGGCTGTAAATTCTTGAAAGAGCACTGAAAAAAATTATTTTAAAATAAAATATTAGAACTTTGAAAAAGTGAGTATAAAATAAAAATATTTAACATGTTATACAATTACCTTATTGAACATGCCAGACATAAAAATTCGTACTTAGGCCTTGTACACTCAACAGACCAGTTAAGTATTCTTGGGATGATGTTTCCATGTAGCAAAGCAGTTTTTTTATCTAACGCAGAGCAACACTCAAAAATCTAGACATTTAGAGCGTGGGGCATTCCAACCATAGAATATAACTGCTTTACGACTCTAAAATCCTGCTGCCATGATTTGATCAACTTTTTAAAAGTTATCTTTCCCCATGGAAAGTGTATGTAGCGACCATCCTCGACCATTTGGAAGTGAGCTACACTGATTGGTGCTTCTTTATGCTGAGATAACATGATTATATGAATAAAATATAATATCTCAAGATTCAAAGCATCTTCAGAGTTCTCAAGATTCAAAGCATCTTCAGAGTTCTCAAAATTTTCCATCTTCACACGTGTTATCAGTTTTGACCTAGTTATACCACCTCCAAATTCAGGAAAATACTTCAACATCAAAGGAGATTTTGATGATGAAGTATACATGAACTCATCAATATCACTGGTGTATTTCAGGCCAGTGATAATGGTAAATTCAAGCATGGTAAATTTCAAAATCTTCCCCTGCACACGCACATGTATCTCGTCCTTAATATCTTGTTGGATTTCTAGCATAAGGAGACATTTTGAAATTTGCGCAATCCAGTTGCACTGTAGAAGGTCATGAAAAATTCCAAATAACATATTTCTAAATGCCCCCAAAACATCTTCTCCAAAATAAGACTTTATGTCTCCAGCAAAACCACGGTTGCATAAGCTCAAAATATGCAAAGAGTGCTCCGGGACTTTATCTATACGATATTTCATGCCCTAAAAAAATACAATAATTGCATAAAAAGTTACACATTTTTTAGATGCAATAATGTATAATGTTGCATACTAGAATAGTTCACATTAAAAACATGTATGATATATTAGTTATTCAAATGTATAATGTCAGTTTATACATTATGAAAACCTCAGTAAATTCAATGTCACTTCATAAATTTAATGTCATTAGCAGCTGTATAATGTCACTTTATGCATTATGAAACCTCACTAAATGTATAACATCAACTAAACCATAAAATGCCTATTATATATAATACGAGTATGGAAAGCAATGTATAATACTATCATAGTTCACATTATATACATGAATGATATATCAGTTATTCAGATGTATAATGTCACTTTATACATTATGAAAACCTCAAAAAATTCAATTCACTTCATAAATTCAATGTCATTAGCAAATGTATAATGTCACTTTATACATTATGAAAACCTCACTAAACATATATGTATAATGTACAATGTATAATGTCAGATTAAACATACATTCACCTTAAACAATGTATAATGTCAGATTATACCTTGTATACATTAATAATCATGTATATACAATGTATAATGTCAGATTAAACAATTCACCTTAAACATATATGACATGTAATGTTGTCATAAAAACTTCATAAATGTATAATAACATATCCAGATTCAAATGCCTCTTAAACGTAATAAATACATACAATGTATAAGTAAAGTATAATCTTTTATTAATACCTTCGGAAGACGTGGTCTACCGGAATCATCAAACTTCTTCTTACTTGCCGTTTGTGAAGTTGATTTCTTTGATTTGGAAGTGGCCGCTTCCTTCAATTTCTTCATTGTTGTGGGATCGTTTTGATGCCTTGAATGATTCTCTGCAAAATTGGGTTATTCAAAATCAAATGTATCAGGAACAAACCCAACAGGTATATCTAACTAACTAAATCCTAAACTAAAGCTAGGACAAGAATCCATTAGCTAATTTTTTCAGTAATTCGATTAACCCGAATCAACTATGAAACTTGAAAAAACTTACAAAAATGTGGTAAATCCTTAAAAACAAACATGCATTCACAAAATAAACTGGAAAATATAAAAATAGGTAATTTTGAAAAAAAAAGCAAAGCAAGAATCGAAAATGTATTATATGAAGAAAACATAAAAATCGAACTACTAAACTTGAAAATACTTGAAAAATATGGTAAAAACAAACATGCAACCACTACAAATATACGGCCAATTTCAAAAATTAAAAAAGTTGAAAAAAAAAGAAAAAAACCTCTTCAAACTTACAAATTGTACCCCCAGAAGCACGATGCTTCAATTTTGCCGACAATAAGGGGATTCAATTGTAGAGTAATTATTGAGTGTTGTGGGAGGATATGGGAGATTAAAATACAGAAGAGAAAACCTTTTTAGGTTGTATACTGTTTTAAGAGAGAGAAAGTTGAAAATAAAGGGATTTTGGTAAATATTTTGGTATATGTGTAAATACTTTGCCAAATTGGTATATTATGTAATAAGAAAATTTTAGTTGGTGTGTATATGTAAATTATATTACCCCAAAATAGATTGTTTTGGCTTGATTATGGATAGTTATGAATATGTAATACATTTGTTATACGTGCTGATAACGTGTCGATCCAAAGAAAGGCATATTGTTAGGCCGTTTTAGTAATCATTATTCATGGGCTATGTATAAGAGTACCACTTACAAATTATTATTTCTGTACAAAGACTAAATGATAATGTTGTTCTTGATATCTTAAAATGGGCCCACTTTTGTGTATATGTGTTTGATAAATATGAAGCTTTGAGTTTATTTGTTTTATTTTCCTTCATTTTTATTTCATTTGATTATCTTCACATATACATGATTTATTTGATGGTTAATTGTGAGTATTATTTATTTATCTTATATGTTTTCTATATCTATCAATATGAATAATATATTCGTGTCTAATGACATAAACTTTAAGAACTGAATTTTGGATGAGCTTATAGCTTAATATGTGCAAGATGAGGATAGACTTAAACAAGAGTAGGTTGAAAGTGCTCATTTGACATCTACCTCTGGGGCAAAAACCATTGTAAGAAAGCAAAAAAGAATCAAGACTAAATGAACTGCAGTCAAAAGGACGTAATTCTATTTTCTTTGTACCAAATATAGTCACAGAAAGAAAGAATGTTCCAAATACGCTACCTGGTGTGAAAAGAAAGGTAAACTTCTTAATATTGCTTATTTAGAAGTTAATTGGATATGGTACCTAATGACACTTAGCAAATAGATACGGGTGCAACTACTCAAATAAGTGTCACTATACAGGATTGCCTAAGGAGCCGACGATACATGTAATTTATGCAACGACAATAAAGCAGTTGTGGAGGCTATTGGTGTGTTAGAATTTCATTATATATTGACTTTTATTTGGAATTAGAGAAAATATTTATTGTACCGTCTTTTAGATGGAATTTAATTTCTGTTTCTTGTTTGGATATATTTGGATACAATTGTTCTATTAGAAATAAAATTTGTAGTATTTCTCTAAATTCTAATCTTGTTGGAACTGGTACTCTGATTCATAAGCTATACAAATTAAATAGACAAGCCTCATGTTGTAATGAAAACCTCTATTCAAGTAATTTTGGTACTAAGCGCAGATTAACAAATGAGAATTCATTAATATTATAGTATAAGTGATTGGTTCATATTTCTAAATAAAGAATTCAAAAGCTTGAGTCAGAAGGAATTCTTAATTCCCTTGATTTATCATATTTTGAAATTTGTATAGAATGTATTAAGGAAAAACAAACAAATATAAGGAAAAAAGGTGCTCATGTGAGTAAACAACCGTTAGAGTTTATACATACAAACATTTTTGGTCCGTTCCCTACGACTTCATGGAATGGTCAACAATATTTTGTTAACTTTATAGATGACTACTCCCATTATGAATATCTCTAGGTAATTCATGAGGTCACAATCTTTGAATATTTTTGAAATTTCAAGGCTGAAGATGAAACTCAATTAGGCAAGAAAATTAAGGCTGTTAAATCTGATCGTGGATGAGAATATTATGGTAGATATGATGGATCAGGTGAATAGTCTCCAAGACCTTTTACGAAGTATCTGACAGAGTGTGAAATTATACCTCAATACACTATGCCGAGGACTCCAAGTCAAAATGGTGTAACTGAGAGAAGAAATTAAACTCTAAATGATATGATAAGAAGTGTGATTAGTCATTCTTCTTTACCTGAGTCACCTTGGGGAGAAGCATTAAAGACTACGGTTTATATACTTGTTTTATCCTTTTCGAATTTTATTTGGAGAGAAAATGATTTTGACCTTCCTAAAGCTATTTCAAATAAGCGTCATGTGTCAAATTACGTGGCATGCTAAGTCAAGAGAAGGATCCAATAGGACCATGCCACGTGTCAAAATGATGCAGAGGCCCATGAAATCAAAGCCCATAGAAGATGTCGCGTCACTCAATCTGATTGGTCAAAGGAAGTCCATCTTCATCACGACTCTTCCCCTTTCCACAACTATAAATAGGGGTTTCATAATTCAGAAAAAGACCCCAAAACTCTAACAAGAATCAAGAGAAAGCTCGTTGATCAAACAACGTAATTTCTCTACAAAACTCAAGCATTCAAATCAAGTTCATCAAGATTCAAGATCAAGACCGCAATATTCAAGAACAATCTCAAAAGCACTTGAATTCAAGCACAAGTCAAGATCAAGTCCCTCAAATCAACAAAATCAAGTTCAAATTCAAGATCAAGCTTTAAGACCTTGAATTTATATGTGAAAAGGCGAATACGAGGATTCATAGATATTGTAACACTCGCATTGAAATCAATAAATTAGTTGTTGCAATATATTTTTTTTCTTGTGCCAATTATTTATTATTTTAAATCTCAAATTTTTATTGTCCAACAAATTCTGGCACGCCCAATGGGACAATCTCTACCTCTCATCTCAACTTTTTCAACTGCAAAGTTCAACAACACTGAAATGACTTCCAAGAAGGTCAACTCTCAATCAACTGCTTCCAAGGTTCCTAACTCAAAGTTCTCTGCTTAAGTAGAAAGCATCCTTGGTGTTACTTTCGAAAGCTTAAGAGCTGTCACAAGGAGCAAGGCAGGCCTGCTAGGATAACAAACACATCCAGTGTCGTCCGAACCAACTCCAATATTTGGATCTTCAACCCTAAAAGAAAAGAAGTCCAATGTAAATGCTTTGGAAGGAGGAAGCATTGTGGTTGAATCGCTTAAGAAAACTCTGGATCTACTTGAGTATTTCAGTTCCAAATACTCTGGAGCAAAGAGTGATAGTTGTTCAAGCAACTCATCATCTTCGACTATACCGCATAAGTTGATCACTTCAAAGATCAACTTGTGCAATAATCCGTGCTACTCTCCAACATCACCAGTGATTATGCAAGCAATGGTGAATGATGCCTCATCTATGGAGGGGCAGCTTGCGAATCTGGCAAAGGCAATTGAGGGCCTGGCCAAACATGTTCAGAATCAAGATGCTTGAATTGATAAAATAGTAGATAAGGTGGAAGGTGTGATAGATAGAGAGTCTATCCATGCACCTGCAAAATTTCCAGAGGTTCATGAGACAGAAAATCCTATGAAACAAACACCACCGACTAAAGAGGTGCAAGTTTCTTCTGAGGGAATAATCCCGATTGGGCAATTGAGGGAATTCATTGAAAAGACCCTCAAACACAAGTATGATGTTGTCACCAAATATTCATTGCATATTCCAAGCCCTACACTGCGAGGATAGATAGGCTCAAAATGTATGCTGGCTATGAACCCCCTAAATTTTAACAATTTGAGGGCAAAGAGAACCCAAAACAGCATGTCGCACACTTTCTTGAGACATGTAACAATGCTGGAAATTACGGTGACTATTTTGTCAAATAGTTTGTTCGTTCCCTAAAGGGAAACACCTTTGATTGGTATATGGACCTTGAGCCTAACTCCGTCGATAACTGGAGCAATTGGAGCACAAGTTCCTAAATCACTTTTATAGAACAAGGTGTACAATGAGTGTGATACCCCAATTTTTTCCATTAAATATTTCACTTCCAAATGTGTCGAGTCGTTAAAGCCTTTTCATCTTTCCAAGAGTTCGTTAAGATCTTGGACGAAAATATGTTGAATTCTGTTCTTTATTATGATTAATAATTTTTCTGTGTGGAATTTCTGGATATGCGACCCATTATTGCGTAGAACATCGAATAAGATTTCCAATGATATATGGATCATCCAAAACGGACACTTGAGCGATGAGTTATGATCATTCTGATCTAACCATGAATAGTGGTGGACAGTAAATGTGCAAGAAAAAAAACTGAGGCCAGGAAAATTTTGGGATTAACTTCAAACGATCATAATTCCTTGTACATAATGATCTGGGTGAGCTACTATATATCAACAGAAATCTCTGACAGTCCTCTTTCCAATGAAATTGGTTTCATCCAATTTGTCCATCGGAGCAAAACGTTATGGTCGATCTACTTCAGCCTATCAAAACAGTCCACCAAAGGATAGATTTGACATTATTTAATTTTTAAGGGTATTTTGGTCATTTCTACTCCAATCCATCCGAGTAAACCATGGATTTAAGTCCATTAAGAGCACTTAATAGCTCATTTTCTCCAAAATTTCCTAAGGCTCAAACCAGAACCCTACTACTCCAAATTTCATCCTTCTATATCTCTTGATTGAACTGTAGAAATTTCAAATTGATTTGAGATTCGAGTTGATCATGTTAAGGGCTTCGAGAAGTACCCTTTATTTTCGTGAATAAAGTTTCGGAGTCGGAAGTTCATATTCATTTTCCATTTTTAGATATGTAGGGCTTTGAACAAGAATAATTCTTTCATTCTTGTGCCCGTATCTTTAATGTTTATTATGGATTATTCTGAGTTTGGTAAATAAATTTATTTCCAAGATATCCTACCATGAGATTTTGATTATGTATAAATGTAAATTGTTCAAGCTTTCTAATTATGATTATTTAATGGATTCATATATGGTTCTGTAAGTTGAATTATGTCTAAATAATTCAATTATGAACTTATAATGATTTGAATTGTAAGTTTTGAATCACATGAGTATTTGACAATTTTCGTTCTATGAATTGAGATTTAATATTGGAATTCTTGGTGTTTCTATCAAGAATTGATGTATTTTGAACATGTATCCACATTTTAAATTCAAGAATGAATTATTGGTATTTCCAAGTGTTTTCGAGCCATGTGTCAAATTTTGAGCTTCCTTATGACAATTTCAGTTATTGGGTATATTGATATCGAAGTTGTAATGAGTCTTGGTATTTCCGGATGGTTTTGATGAGTTAAATTATTGAAAATATTATGTATTGAGTCTTCATATCCTTGTCTAAATGTCGAGTTGGTTATGGTTTAATGCATTGATACCTTGTTGATATTGAGGAAGATTAAAATGTTTTGACCTAAAATGTGTTGAGTTAGGAATCCACAAATTGATATGATTTGATAAATGAGAAAGAGATTTGATTTGGTCTTTATGATAGACCCTTGTGATGCTGTGGTGGATTTTCTAATGCGTTCTGAGCTTGTCGGGGAGTAGTACTTAGCACCGAGAGGGAAATTTGGTATTTCCCTAAACCTATGTTCCACCGTAGGGTTGTTTGATGATGATATTATTGGCCAGAGAGCCCTTGTGATTATTGCAGTTTTAAGATTGTAATCCCTGGCAAAGAGTATGACGCTCCCACTAATGGAGGTTTCAAACGTTGATATTCCACATAACTCACGTGGGGTTGGCGGTTATAGGAAACTCCATTGTCCATAAGATTAAGTTTCTTGAATTACCGAGTCACTTTGAGATTTGAGTCAAAGAGTTGAGATGTTCATGATGTTTTATGGTCATTTATGATGATTTATAATTACCTATGATGGTTTTTGATGATATGATAATTTACGATGATTTAGGATGATTTATCATAATTACATGGATTATGAGATTTTATCATATGAACTGTTTATTATGAAATTACGAAAAGTATGATTTGATATAACTCAAGTCAAGTGAGTCATCATTGTTCGTATGCATGTTTTCATGAAATTGATTATACTATTTATATTATTGCATGCACCCCCACATACTCAGTACATTTCAAAGTGCTGACCCACATATTTCCATGGGATACATTCTTACCAAAATGTAGGTACAAGCTGTAGCGCACATATCATGTTCAGCTGGGTCGCAGCTCTCGATCAACAGGTGATTAGTCCTTTTGATTCAGGGACTTGAGTTGTTCATATTTGAGTGTATTGTATTTTTCTGTATTCAGTCGTATTGAGTAGGGATAGTTGGGAGTCATGACCCAGCTATCTTTGTCCAATGCTGGCAGAGGCTTCATAGACAGTCACTAGTAGTCAGTGTATTCGATTTTAGATTTGTATATATATGAGCAGCATTGTGACCGTGTAAATTTACTTTCATATTGGTCAGACTAAGTTATGGGTTGTTTCCGTATTATTCCTTCTATTTTATGTATTTTATTCAGTTGCTTTAGTTTATGCTAGATGAAGGGTTAGCTTGGGGTCACTTGTGATCGTAAGAATCGTGTGACATCTCAGGATCTGATTTTGGGGCGTTACAACCTTGATATCAGAGCACAGAGTTCAAGTGTCCTAGGGTGTCTATGAAGTCGTGTCTTACGGACTGGTACGAAGATGTCTGCACATTTCTTCGAGAGGCTACGAGGCATTTAGGAAAATATTCTCTTTCTTTCAAATCGTAGATCATGCTGTGGAAAGGTACCTTAAGACATTCATACGGCTTCATATCTTGCATAAATTGGGCCATTTTGCCTTGTTCTAAAATACCGGATATAGTCAAGCGTAAATCCTTATAGATGGTTCTTTCTTAGATAATCTCCTCTGATATTACGAGCTTGTAAGTGAGCTAGAAAAAAATGATTTCATTAGTGCTCTTAAGTTTTGAAAAATTGAGGTGTCATATGTACGTTCTTGAGGGTTGTGCATTAAGCCTCTGTCGGAAGTGTTTTTGGATTTCTCCCTAGAATTTATGATGTGATTTCGTATTTTCCTTATTCGTGTACTAATGTTGAGACAGGGTGATTAACTAGTTCCAATTTCCTCTCTTGATTATATTCTTGGGCTTACTAGCAAAGGTTCCATAGCTTTCAAAATGTACCTCATCCCTCTTGAGTCGTTTAGTTGGGGTAAAGCGAGACACATATTCTCGGATCCTTGATTATGGTGTACCAGGCTTCTATTTCTTGAAAATATTTTCTGATCATTTTTTGATAAAAACTTGAAGTCTACTGAAGCCGTGTGGGGTTTATTTTGATTCACTAGCATAATTGTTTTGATATTTATTTCCTTTTTCAAATTACAGAACCAAAGTCTAGTGAAGCCGTGTGAGACCTATTTCAATTCACTAGCAGCTGGCTGTTTACTCTGTTGTTCTTGCATTGGTTGGAACCGGGGAGTTGGAAATGTGGTGGAAGGCGGTATTAATAAATTATTATGGCATAGGCCATGGATTTGTGGATGATTATTATCGTTATGAGGTTTTGGTGGACTAGTATGTTTGGGGTGTTTGATAGATAGAAATGGTTGTTGAGATTGTTGTTAATCATAATCAGAGTGAGTTGTTAAGTTTGTATAGCGGGCGATGAGAAAAGTGAATTTAATGATTGAATTGTTACGATTTTAGTGATAGGGAGGAGATTTAGTAGGTTTGAACCGTATGTACGGGAGCTTAAGTCTATTTGTTTGTGATCAAGTATGATATTATATGTTGAGGTAGTAGTATGCTCAAGGTATTATGGGGATTTTTTTAAGTTATTAAATGTTAAGCAGTTAGTGTTATCCTTGGTCGGGTAAGTATGAATGATGATATGTGGTATACGATGTAATTGTGAGTTAACTTGGGCATTAGAGGTTGACGAGGGTGTTAGCTTAAGATGTGATGTTAGTAAAGAACGAAGAAGTTAGTATGGTTTAGCGAAGGTTTGATGTATCCATGGTAAGTGCTAGAATCTAAGCTGCGGAGTGCATGAATTGTTGTATGATAAATTTTGAAGTTGTCTAAGTTGGTGGGTATTTAAGAGTTATGTTAAGATTGGGTTTTGCACTCGCGGGTGTAGTTATGCGGGTTAAGTTATGGATCTTGTGTATGGGTATATCCGGGGACCCTGGAGTAAAGAGAATGCCATGGACTAGAGTTTGTATGGTGATTCGTTGACTCGGAGTGTTGGCTTAAGTCTAAGGGGGAGATAGTAGAAAAAATATTAACTAAGTTAAGATTGCGGGATTCAGGTAGGTGTATCGGTGGGTTGCAAGTTAGTGGTGAGAAGGAGTGGTGTTGATCCTATTTTACCCCAGCCTTTTTCAATGATTTCGATATTTTTTCATGCCTTATGTTTTATTCCCCTAATCATAATACATGTTCATGCATATCATGGGAAATCATGTATTCTCCTAACTATCAAAATATGGAGTCCCAATTTTTCTAGCAGACGAAATCAACATTCCATAAGCTATAAACTCCAAACTCAAGTTGGGCGGCTTATAATGCATGTGCTTACGTTTTA
The DNA here is from genome assembly GCA_030864225.1 of Capsicum baccatum var. pendulum. Classification (NCBI taxonomy): domain Eukaryota; kingdom Viridiplantae; phylum Streptophyta; class Magnoliopsida; order Solanales; family Solanaceae; genus Capsicum; species Capsicum baccatum. Next base: position 73,809,925 of record CM061551.1, read on the forward strand.
TTGTATGTTCAAGTTCAGTCCACCGGCAACACCCTTAGCGACCAATAAGATTCAATTTATGTCCTGGGTGTCCTTAATCTTTAATCTTGATTGTGGTTGAATTCATGCATTTGATGCCCTAGTTTTTCGGCCTCAATAACCACACCAAGTCATACACAATATCCCTTCATATTCTACTCTTTCATAACTTTCTATTTGTCGAGGGAGTATGGATGAACAGTGGTGACGATAGGAGAGAGTGGGCGGGTTTTTGTTGATAAAGATTGTGGCATGTTCATTTTAGCTAAGGTGGCAAGTGTGGAATAAGCTTGAGGCTAGGCTTTTGATGGATGTCATGGTTATTTGAATCATTTCGTGTTGTGTTCGTGAAAGTGGTTGTGTGATGGTTTATCTAGGTTTGTAGGTGGGAAATTGTTGAAGTGAAGTCTTGTGCATGGCTTAGTTAATTGGAAAAGTTAGTGATTGTTTTCTTAAGAATAGTGCCAGGAAATTGTCTTAATAAAGGATTTTAGAATTTGAAAAAGGTGTTTTATGGGTGTTGATTAGGAGTGTACACGTAATTATAAAGATAGGCTTGAACATCATGTGTGTATATATGGACGGAGATCAAAGTTTATATTATCGATAAGTTTTGGTGTCTATGTTGATTTAGAAGTCTAAGCTAAAAGCTCTTGTAAATTGATCTTGAATAGCACTCATGTATTGTGAATATATCTCCTGTATGAGGATATTAGTTGGAAGCCTTGGCCTTGGTATAAGTTGAATTGCGTATATGCCTATAAATAGTTCCCTAATCTTCAAGACTTGTTGATATGAATATGATGGTTGAAAATGGTGAGTATTTAGTGGATTAGAGTTGATTGAGTGGTAATAAGAATTATCTGTGAGATGAGGAATTGTAACAATGTGGCTGTGTGTAAATTTATAATTCAGAATGGTGCTATGTTACGGTGTTAGGTAGAGGAATTGGTGACTCCAAATTAAGCTTGAAAATGAGGAGAGAAAGTTTGGCTTAGTTAGATTTGAATAGCCAAGATTGCAAATGCCTTGTGGGAATTATGAATTGAATCAAGTAAGTATGGTATTTGGGGAAAATAGTATTGCGGAGAAAAGTTGTGCAAAGCGTATTGATATTGAAAGTAAGGAGTTGTACTGCGTGGGGTCTAGTACTTTTATTTTGATATAAGACTGATCGACCTACGCTCCGTACTTAAAATTGGGGTCGAGTTATAAATCCTTATTTCAATATATATATATATATATATATATATATATATATATATATATATATATATATATTGTTAAGACCATATCCCAAACCCAATTGCTTCCTAGTAGCGTTGAAAGTTCCTTGGAAAGATTTTGAATCATGTCCTAATTGAATGAGAGTGTGTCTTGATTCGGTCCGTGCACCTAGAAATTCAACTTGATAGTTATTCCGACGGATTCATATATTTCTTCCATCTTCCTATATGGTCCAATCTCACCACTTGAAGTTTCGTGAGCATAACCATTTCAAGAATGATTTATTTGTGTTAAAGTCAGTTACCGAATTCTATTTAGCCTTTGCTTTTGTTCCCGACCCAAGTATTAAGCCATGGTTCGATCATAAAGTTTCCCGTGTATCAATTAGTATTATTCGGGGAGAACCGATCCCAAGAGGGAGATATTGTGATATCCCGAGTTTTCATATCCTAGATCTTTCATCTCTTTCTTTGTGAATGCTGATTCAAATCGAAGTTAATAATTTTTCATTCATCCAACTCTTTTAGTAATAGGCTCAACTATGTCGTTGTGATTATCATAAGCTTATACGTCGGAAAGTACTCCAAAGCTTAGAAAAATATAAACTTGTTCATCAAGCTATTTTAGTTGCGTATCCTCAATTTTCCTTGTCTTCCTAACCCAACGAGCGACATTTGGGGATGAATGTTTTCAAGGGGGAGATGATGTGATACCCCGAGTTTTCCCGTTAAATATTTTGCTCCCAAATGTGTCGAGTCGTTAAAGCCTTTTTATCTTTCCAAGAATCCATTAAGATCTCGGCCGAAAATATGTTGAATTCTGTTCTTTATCGTGATTAATAATTTTTATGTGGGGAATTTCAGGATATACAAACTGTCATTGCATATAGTATCGAATAATATTTCCAACGATATGTGGATCATCCAAAAAGGACACTCGAGCGATGAGTTATGATCATTCCGATCTAACCGTGAATAGTGGTTAACAGTAAATGTGCAGGAAAAATATACTGAGGCCAGGGGAATTTTAGGGTCAACTTTAAACGATCATAACTCCTTGTACATAATGATATGGGTGAGCTACTATATATCAACAGAAATCTCTGAGAGTCCTCTTTCCAATGAAATTAGTTTCATCCAATTTGTCCATCGGAGTAAAATGTTATGGTCGATCTACTTCAGCCTATCAAAACAGTCCACCAAAGGACAGATTTGACATTATTTGATTTTTAAGGGAATTTTGGTCATTCCCACTCGAATCCATCCGGGTAAACCATGGATTTAAGTCCATTAAGAGCATTCAATAACTCATTTTACTCCAAAATTTTCTAAGGCTCAAACCCCAACCCTACTACTCCAAATTTCATCCTTCTATATCTCTTGATTGAACCGTAGAAATTTTAAATTGATTTGGGATTCGAGTTGATCATGTTAAGGGCTTCGAAAAGTACCCTTTATTTTCATAAATAAAGTTCCGGAGTCGAAAGTTCATATTCATTTTCCATTTTTAGTTATGTAGGGCTTTGAACAAGAATAATTCTTCCGTTCTTGTACCCGTATCTTTAATTTTTATTATGGATTATTATGAGTTTGGCAAATAAATTTATTTCCAAGATATCCTACCATGAGATTTTGATTATGTATAAATGTAAATTGTTCAAGCTTGCTAATTATGATTATTTAATGGATTCATATATGGTTCTGTAAGTTGAATTATGTCTAAATAATTCAATTATGAACTTATAATGATTTGAATTGTAAGTTTTGAATCACATGAGTATTTGACAATTTTCGTTCTATGAATTGAGATTTAATATTGGGATTCTTGGTGTTTCTATCAAGAATTGATGTATTTTGAACATGTATCCACGTTTTAAATTCAAGAATGAATTATTGGTATTTCCAAGTGTTTTCGAGCCATGTGTCAAATTTTGAGCTTCCTTATGACAATTTCAGTTATTGGGTATATTGATATCGAAGTTGTAATGAGTCTTGGTATTTCCGGATGGTTTTGATGAGTTAAATTATTGAAAATATTATGTATTGAGTCTTCATATCCTTGTCTAAATGTCGAGTTGGTTATGGTTTAATGCATTGATACCTTATTGATATTGAGGAAGATTAAAATGTTTTGACCTAAAATGTGTTGAGTTAGGAATCCACAAATTGATATGATTTGATAAATGAGAAAGAGATTTGATTTGGTCTTTATGATAGACCCTTGTGATGCTGTGGTGGATTTTCTAACGCGTTCTGAGCTTGTCGGGGAGTAGTACTTAGCACCGAGAGGGAAATTTGGTATTTCCCTAAACCTATGTGCCACCGTAGGGTTGTTCGATGATGATATTATTGGCTAGAAAGCCCTTGTGATTATTGCAGTTTTAAGATCGTAATCCCTGGCAAAGAGTATGACGCTCCCGCCAACAGGGGTTTCAAATATTGGTATTCCATGTAGCTCACGTGGGTTTGTCGGTTATAGGAAACTCCCGTGTCCATAAGATTAAGTTTCTTGAATTACCGAGTCACTCCAAGATTTAAGTCAAAGAGTTGAGATATTTATGATGTTTTATGGTCATTTATGATGATTTATAATTACCTATGATAATTTTTAATGAAATGATAATTTATGATGATTTAGGATGATTTATCATAATTATGTGGATTACGAGATTTTATCATATGAACTATTTATTATGAGATTATGAAAATTATGATTTGATATAACTCAAGCCAAGTGAGTCATCATTGTTCGTATGCATGTTTTCATGAAATTGATTATACTATTTATATTATTGCATGCACCCCCACATACTCAGTACATTTTAAAATGCTGACCCACATATTTCCATGGGCTACATTCTTACCAAAATGTAGGTGCAAGCTGTAGCGTACATATCATGTTCAGCTGGGTCACAACTCTCGTTCGTCAGGTGATTAGTCCTTTTGATCCAGGGACTTGAGTTGTTCATATTTGAGTGTATTGTATTTTCTGTATTCCGTCATATTGAGTAGGGGCAGTTGGGAGTCATGACCCGGATATCTTAGGTCAATGATAATAGAGGCTTCATAGACAGTCACTAGTTGATACGGGAATTCCTAGCTCGAGACCTTTCACACGAAGCCAAGCATGTGAGTTTCAATGACTCCAAGCCTTATTCATATTCTTGGCCATGTGTGAGGCCCTTGTGAGCCCATCTAAGGGCCTATATTTAATAAAATGTAAATAGGCCCACCAACACACCCCAAACCCACCCCCTTAAATGCCAAGGGTAATTTGGTCTTTGTCCCTCCTTTCTAAGTGACTATATAAGCCATGTAATACGGCTAGTCTTGCTTTAGTTCATTCCTATTATTGAAGAAACACAAGTGTTGTAATATTTTGAGAACTTGTCTCTCTTGTTCTTGAGAGTGAACCCAAAACTAGACAACAAAATGTAGTAACACTTTTGTTGTTCTTTAGCTAGAAACTTGGGGGTCTTGAGGTTCATGAGTTCCTCTTGATTCAAGTAAGAATTTGGTGTAAATATCTTTTAGTCATAAGGTCCTAATCTTCATGTTAGGGTTCTTAGATTCTAGGATATTTTGTGTCAAGTTACTATCCATCATTTTGTAATCTTGTTGTTTGTATCTTGCTATAGTGAAGCCGCGTGGGGCTCTTTCGATCACTATAGTTATTGGAATCTTATGTTATTTATCCATCTTGTTGAATATTTTCGTTGTTGCCTTGAAAACCTAGAGAAGCCGAGTGGGGCCTTTGATTCTCTAGTGATGTTGTTCTTGTTGTTCTCTTGATTCTTTGTTGTAAGTTTGATCTTTTGTATCATTTGGTATCAAAGCTCAAGGCTTGGTTTTGTTCTTACAAAACCAATCTTGGGAAGGTCTTACCAAAAAGTATGTTCTTGAACATTTTGGTCGAAAATTGGTTGTAGATCTACAAAAGATTTTACTTGTTTAGTTTGTTTCTTGTGCTGGTCTCTTCCTCACCGACACAAAAAAAAGTGCCTAAATCTAAAGTTGAGCTTAATAAGAAGAGACTTGTTGTTGTGAAAACTTGAAGTGGCCTTAAGTTTGACTTGTGTTGGATGTTGGAGTGCCATTGTGGTGTATTGTTGTTTTGTTCTTGAAGGTGTTGATTTTGTGTTCATCTTAAAAGTTTATCTTCATCCTATGTCTTAAAAGAGAAATAGATCCAAAAAAGTTGCAAGACAAAAATGAAAAAGTTGTTTGTGAGAACACTTACCAACATCACCTTTCTAGACTTGACAACCACTTTTCCCTTAAAACAAGGAACCTTGTTTTGTGGAACTAGTAGGTCAAACATCACTTTTTGAGTTTGAAAAAGTTGAAAATTTTTTTTTTACGAAACTTTATGTTTCCACCCCAATAACAAGTCATCCATTACATATGATATAAATGGACCAAGGCTTCAAGTTGATGAACAACGTATGTGGACCCGTGGCCAAGACATGCTACCACATCACCCTAGTTACTTTTCACATAATAATTAAGCCCAAATTTGGATGTTCTAGTTTCTAATTATTGATTCCTAATTTCATCTAATTGACTTGAGAACTAATTAACAAATTAGTACATTCCTACTAGCTTGTCAATAGTCCTTTGAAGCTTTGTGTTCGTGTCAACGTTTGTTTGTGTGCTTTTAGTGTTTGAATACGTTGTAACTCTTAGCTCTAGTCCGACGAGAATTCTTTGAGTTTCAAACAAGAATCCTTTCCAGACAATAGCATACTCATACCTTAAGGATTCACGGGTTACTACTACAACACTTGTGGAGCTCGAGTGTGAGTGAACCTAGAGAGTGTGAGTGAGGAGAGGTTTTAAACTAACTTGTTGGTTGTTTGTGTAGATGATACCTTGAAAATGGAGGGAACCATGTCTCAAATAGTGGATTCTAGTGAAATGGAGAATATGAGGGTCACTCTTGAGGCTATGACCCAAACTCTTGATAGGTTGAGTACGAAAGTAGGAGCCATAAGGGGAGAAGTGACAACTATTAGTGGGAGGTTAGAACAAGTGGAGAGTCAAAGGAACTCTCATCATTCTACTCCTCGACATGTTTCGTCAAGTGGACATGATAGAAATTCCTCCGCCACCGTTACTCCCGAAACATGGCCATAATTGCCAAATCCTTCACTAGCTCCACTAAATGCCACAAGCCAAGAAGGAGGTATCGGAGTGCGACAAATCTCGGATGTGTGCACTGCTTTCCAGCTCAAACAATGGTGGACTTTTAGAGCCAAGAAAACATTGTGGGGTGATTTCCTTAGAGCCAAATACTGCCAAAGAGCTAATCCTGTCGCCAAAAAATAGGACACGGGCCAATCTCTTGTTTGGAAGCACATGATGACAAACAAAAGCCTTGCTGAAAATCACATAACCTGGAAGTTGCGATCAGGTAGTTGCTGTTTTTGGTGGGACGATTGGCTTGGAATTGGAGCTTTAGCGGCGCACAGAACCATGGTAACCAGACCTGGCAACATCAAAGTATCTCAGTTTTTAATCGATGGCCGATGGAATGAAGAGATGATCAGGCAGCATGCTCCTCCTCTGCTGGTGCCACAAATTCTAACCACTCGGTTTCATTTCCAGGATGGCGTAGATGATATACCAATTTGGAAACCGAATGAGAGTGGTACTTTTACTTGCTCTTCGGCATGGGAGCTAGTTCGAGCGAAGAAGGAAAGGACTCGTCTTCATACCAACACTTGGCATAGAAACATACCATTTAAGGTATCCTTCCTTCTTTGGAGAGCTCTGCGAGGAAAACTCCCAACTAATGATAGGATCGCTCAGTTCGGGAGTACGCTGGTCGACTGTTTCTGCTGCAACCGAACAGCAGCTGAAACCATTGATCACGTCTTTGTTTCCGGCCATTTTGCGCGACATATATGGCAGTTTTTTGCCGGGAACCTGGGCAGCAACTATGCAGCAGCTCCGTTGCATATTTTTCTTCTGAAATGGTGGGCTACGGAGCATAAAAATGATGCCCACAAGCTGCTGATCCATGCCACTCCTATATTCATCTGCTGGAACCTTTGGAAGAACCGATGTGCTAGCAAATATGGGGGAAAGAAGTCCAACACTGCAAGAGTTAAATTCCTAGTTTTCAAGGACATTTACTTCCTACTTGCTGCTTCTTTCCCTCATATAAGTTGGCCGACCAGATGGAACGATTTGGTTTCCATTGTTGAAAACTGCAGACATGATGTTAAAGTCACCAGCATTACTTGGATAAAACCCGCGGCTGATTTCTATAAGTTAAACACTGATGGGAGCGCACTACAGAACCCGGGCAGCATTGGTGGAGGGGGTATTCTCCGCGATCATCATGGCAACTTAATTTATGCTTTCTCCACTCCTTTCGGCATTGGCACGAATAACCAGGCGGAGGTAAAAGCGGCTATCTTCGGAGTCGCTTGGTGCATCCAACATGGCTATACTAAGCTTATCTTAGAAGTGGATTCAGAGCTTCTTATCAAATGGCTCACTCACCATATCCAACCACCTTGGAGACTAGATACTGACCTTCGGGAGCTTCAAAATCTCGTCAGTCAGCTTGAGTCATTTCAGAGTCGTCATGTACACCGGGAAGCTAACTACACTGCGGATGCCTTGTCTAAGTATAGTCACCACTATGACATTACTCAGCACTACTACACTCACCAGCAGCTGCCTAGAGCAGCAAAAGGGTTCTTTATTCTCGAAAAGCTTGGCACGATGAACTTTCGACGGAGAAAGCTAAAGAGAATAAAGAAACCACCTTGATTCTTCCAACGAAGGCTGATTCTTTCACTGTGGCAGGTATCGAAATGACTTCATTATTTCTGCATTTCTGCGGCTTTAAAAAAAAAAAAACGATTTTTATATTCTTCGTTGTTTCTGCATTTCCGCGGATTTCAGATTTTATGTAGTCGTCATGTGTATTTTGATTTTTCTCTTACTTGTAAGGGGAGAGTCTCCCTTATTTATTTATTCCTAGTCTACTCTGTACCGCGAGGAGTCCTCGCTCTTAGGTGCATAGCACTAGGTTTCCATTTCAGTATTGGGGACGGGTCAGCTGACTCTCGTGGATTAGTTGACCTGAAACCACCATAGGTTTGGAGGTCAGGTTTATGCCCCCCTCCGTGTATTTTCAGTTTTTTATTTTTCTCGTTTATTAATAATACGGCTTGGGGGTGCATGGCTCAACCCCTGATCATCTCGGGTGGGAGAGCCCAAAAACTCTCAACCCTCGGATGATACTTTATAAAAAAAAAAAAAAAATGCCACAAGCCAAACCACTTATAACCCTCTAAACCGAGACTCCAATAGACCAACCCATTCCCAAATGTCTCAAGTTCCGTAAGAGGTACTCGGACATCAAATGCCTCCACAAAATTTGAACCCCCCTTCCAAACTCCACTAAACCAAAGACCACCACCTTCACAAAATCCAATTTCTCCGAATCAAGTTCCAAATGTCCAAAATCATCCTGTCTACCTTAAGGAATATGGTAGAAAGGATTATGAAGGGTATGGAGCCTTTAATGATGCCTACATGAGGGAGAAAGAGATGAGAGGAGGTCGTGTGGATCCAAGAAGATACCGAGGGTATGGATAAAGGGGAAACCGATACCTACAGAGAGACGTAGGCATCAATACCATCAAATTGAGCCTACCTATCTTTAAGGGTGAAAGTGACCGCGAGGTGTATCTTTCTTAGGAGTCGGCGTGTGATAAAGTGTTTCAAGTGAATGATATCTCAGAGGAGAAAAAGAGTTGTTATTCCATAGCTCATTTTGAAGGCTATGCTAACACTTGGTGGGAATATGTCAAGCGGTTTGACAACAAGTTGGTAGAGGGACAACCACCACCGTGGTTTCGGTAGAGGTACCTAATGAGGCAACGGTATCTACCCAAAAGTTATCATCATGAGTTGCTTGCTAGGTTGTACAATTTGCGACAAGGGAATCAAAGTTTTATGGCATACAATGATGACTTTCAATAAGTCATATTGAAGTTTGATAATCGGGGAGAAAAAATTGGCCATGACTTCATTAGGTTCAAGTGTGGGTTGAGCAAAGAGATCTCCACTCATTTGATGCTTCACAAGTTTGATACCGTTGAAGGGATTTTCCAAGCGTCTCTTAAGATTGAAAGGGAGCTTAAAGATAGATCGTCGTTCAAGGCAAAGGGACCATCAACCTCGGGTTGGCCGAGGAGAAAAGATATGGTTCAACCATCTTCGGGTTGGCCCAAAAACAAGGACCAACCTGCCATTACAAGGCTGTCCGAGCCTAAAATATTCCATAAATTTCCTTCCTGACAAGAAGCTCACAAATATCCTAATCCTAAAGGGTTCCAATGTTTCAAGTGCCAAGGTTGGGGACATAAAGCTAATGAATGTACATAATGGTGCAATGTGATCCTAAGGAAAGGGAGATTGTATTACCTTGGTGAGGAAATGGGTCTTGAAAAAGAAGAGAATGAGTCCGAGCCTCAAGATAGAGAGAAACCCAAAAATGAGCCACATGATGATGATGATTGTGAGGATGTTTATCCGCAAGAAGGGGAGTGCATGGTTCCAAACTTTGTAGTGAGGCGTGCCGTAATTAGTAAGGCGATAGATGACCCTAGCCAAAGGGAGAATTTATTTCATACTAAATATCTTATGAAGGGAAGTGTGTGTACTATGGTGATAGATAATGGAAGTTGTGCGAGTGTGGTTAGTGTTGCAATAGTAAACTTCTTGAAATTGTCGACTACACCTCACACTAGTCCTTATAAGTTGCAATGGTTGAATGAATGCGGCGAGTTAAAGGTCACAAGGCAATGTGTGATACGCTTTAAGATAGCCAACTACCATGATGAGGTGCTTTGTGATGTGATACCAATGCAAGCTTGTCACTTATTGTTAGGAAGACCTTGGCAATACGATGGGTTGACCAAACATGATGGAAGGTCCAATCGGTATACACTTGAAAAGGATGGCCAAAAGGTCGCTCTTCATCCATTATTGCCTTCCCAAGTGAATGAATTATACCAAAAGATGCAGGAATTGAGGAAAAAGGAAAAAAATGCCGTGAGTAAGGGAAAAAGAGGGGAACCCGAGAGTGAGAGAGTAGGGGAAACCGAGGGAATCCTAATTTCTAAGGAGAAAGGAAGTGTGGTAATGATGTCTAGGAGGAAAGAATTATTTTTGGATCATGACGAGGATAGTCTGATTCTCCTCTTGGCTTATTATTTTAACACTAACGCCACTAACATTTCCGTTTCTCCTCCTATTTCTCATGTTTTGCAGGATTACGAGGATGTCTTCCAAAAGGAATTACCGCAAAGATTGACCCCACTTCAGGGAATTGAGCACCAAATAGATTTTGTACCAGGTTTACAATTGCCCAACAAACCGGCTTATAAGAGCAACCCGATGGATACCAAGGAATTGCAACGCCAAGTTGAGGAACTCCTCAACAAAGGATATATCAAGGAGAGTATGAGCCCTTGTGTGGTTCCGGTGCTACTAGTTCCCAAGAAAGATAGGACTTGGCGTATGTGCATTGATTGTCGAGTCATCAACAAGATAACAATAAAATATCATCACCCTATTCCTAGGTTAAATGATATGCTTGATGAATTGAGTGGTTCGTGTTTGTTTTCTAAAATTGATTTGAGGAGTGGCTATCACCAAATTCATATGCAACTAGGCAATGAATGGAAAACCGCCTTCAAGACCAAATTTGGTCTCTATGAATGAATGGTTATACCATTCGGCCTAACAAATGCTCCAAGTAATTTCATGAGGCTAATGAATCATGTGATGAAGCCATTTATCGAAAAGTTTGTGGTTGTTTATTTTGATGATGTATTGGTGTATAGTAAGTCCTTAGATGAGCATGTAAAACATTTACAATGTGTGTTTGAAGTCCTCCTAAAGGAGAAGTTATATGCTAATCTAGAAAAGTGTTCTTTTAGTGTCCATGAGTTTGTATTTCTTGGGTTTGTGGTGAGCTCAAGAGAGGTCGAAGTGGATGAATCTAAGATTGACGCCATTAAAAATTGGTCAACTCCCAAAACCATAGGTAAAGTAAGAACCTTCCATGGGTTGGCTAGTTTTTATAGATGTTTTGTCAAAGGATTTAACACCATTCCCGCCCCCTTGACCGAAATGATTAAAAAGGATCGGCCTTTTAAGTGGGGAGATGAACAAGCTAAGGCCTTCAAGGACTTGAAAGCTATGCTCATCTCGGCCCCTTTGCTACAATTACCGAATTTTGACAAGACTTTTGAGGTCGAATATGATGCAAGAAAAGTTGGCATAGGTGCGGTTTTAATGCAAGAATTAAAGCCTATTGCCTACTTTAGGGAAAAGCTCAAAGGAACAACTCTAAACTACTCTACGTATAATTTAGAGTTGTATGCCTTGATTAGAGCCTTGGCCACTTGGCAACATTATTTGTGGCCGAAAGAATTTGTGATCCAAACGGATCATGAATCCTTGAAGCATCTATGGGCATAAGACAAGCTTAACCGACGACATACCAAATGGATTGAATTTCTTGAAACTTTCTCTTATGTTATTCAATATAAGAAGGGTAAAGACAATGTGGTTGCCGATGCTTTATCCCAAAAACATGTGCTTGTGTCTACTTTATCGTCTAAGTTGATGGGGTTTGAAAGCCTCAAGTCTTTATATCTCGAGGGCCCTCACTTCTCTCCTATCTATAGGGAAAGTGAAGAGTTGGAAAGGGATAGGTTGGTTACGGATAAGGGTTCCCATCCCTATACCAAATTTGATGGATACTTATTTAAAGGTAGACGATTGTGTGTTCCCTCAAGTTCATGGAGAGAATTATTTATGAGGAAAGCATACAATGGCGGTCTAATTGGCCATTTTGGGGTCAAAAAGACCCTCAAAATTTTGTAAGAACAATTTTATTGGCCTAGAATGCATAAGGATGTGGCCCAAATTTGTGGCCAATATGTTGAGTGCAAAGGATCCAAGTCGCGGCTCCAACCCCACAAGTTGTACACCCCATTGTCCACCCCTTTTCGTCCTTGGCTTGACATATCAATGGACTTTGTGTTGGGATTGCCGAATACTAGAAGGGGCGGGATAGTATTTTTGTCGTGGTGGATCAGTTTTCCAAGATGGCTCACCTCACCTCTTTGGATTTAACCACTTTGCCAAGTGATCTTGTGATAATATTATATGAAAGTAAATAGGTCGAAACCATGAAAAAGCTACATGAGAAGGTGAGGTTGCGGTTTGAGAAGAAAAACCAATAATTTGCGAGGCGAGCCAACAAAGGAAGAAGAAAGCTCATTCTTGAACTAGGATATTGGGTATGGGTGCACCTAAGGAAGGATAGATTCCCGTCTCAAAGGAATGCTAAGTTGATGCCATGAGGTTATGGCCCATTCCAAGTATTATAAAGGATCAGCGACAATGCCTACAAGATTGATCTACCCCTGAAATATCAAGTGCACAACACTTTCAACGTGTGTGATCTCTCTCGGGTGGAAACGGTGGAGGATCTCTCTCGAGACCTTTCACGCGAAGCCAAGCACGTGAGTTACAATGACTCCAAGCCTTGTTCACATTCTTGGCCATGTGTGAGGCCCTTGTGAGCCCATCTAAGGGCCTATATTTAATAAAATGTAAAGAGGCCCACCAAGACACCCCAAACCCACCCCCTTAAATGCCAAGGGTAATTTGGTCTTTGTCCCTTCTTTCCAAGTGACTATATAAGCCATGTAATATGACTAGTCTTGCTTTAGTTCATTCCTATTATTGAAGAAACACAAGTGTTGTAATATTTTGAGAACTTGTCTCTCTTGTTCTTGAGAGTGAACCCAAAACTAGACAACAAAGTATAGTAACACTTTTGTTGTTCTTTGGCTAGAAACTTGGGGGTCTTGAGGTTCATAAGTTCCTCTTGATTCAAGTAAGAATTTGGTGTAAATATCTTTTAGTCTTAGGGTCCTAATCTTCATATTAGGGTTCTTAGATTCTAGGATATTTTGTGTCAAGTTACTATCCATTATTTTGTAATCTTATTGTTTGTATCTTGCTATAGTAAAACTTTGTGGGGCTTTTTCGATTCACTATAGTTATTGCAATCTTGTGTTATTTATCCATCTTGTTGAATATTATCGTTGTTGCCTTGAAAACCTAGAGAAGTTGAGTGGGGCCTTTGATTCTCTAGTGATGTTGTTCTTGTTGTTCTCTTGATTCTTTGTTGTAAGTTTGATCTTTTGTTTCACCAGTAGTCAGTGTATTCGGTTTCAGATTTGTATATATATGAGCAGAATTATGACCGTGTAAGTTTACTTTCATGTTGGTCAGACTAAGTTATGGGTTGTTTTCGCATATTTTCCTTCTATTTTATGTATTTTATTTAGTTGCTTTGGGTTATGCCAGATGAAGGGTTAGCTTGGGATCACTTGTGACCTTACGCACCGTGTGACGTCTCGGGATCCAATTTTGGGGTGTTACAGTGAGCATGTTGGAGCTCACAAATACCGTTAAAGAAAGGATGAACCAGTCATTGACTTCATTAATCGATAGAGAAATGCTAGCCTAAATTGCAAAGATAGGCTCAGTGAAGCTTCTGCAATAGAGATGTGAGTCTAAGGAATGCACTGGGAGCTTTTATACATATTGCAAGGCATGAAGCCTAAATTCTTTGAAGAGATAGCTACCCGTGCTCACGATACAGAGGTAAGCATGTCTTCTACTGGAAAAGTATCGGTGCCTATCCATGACCCTCGAAGGGGAAAGGATAAGCAGGAACCCAAAATATGGGGCAAGTTTATCCCTAAAAATGACAACAAGGAGTACATTAATGTTGATGTGCCTCATGTGAAGGTCACCACAAAGGTGAGCAAGAAGCGAAGTGTGAAGACGACTTCTGGAGCACGTCCGAATTAGAAAACTTTAAAGAAGATTCAAGAAAAGGAATATCCCTTCCTTGATTTTGATGTTGCTACGATTTTTGATAAACTCCTTGAGCATAAGCTATTAAACTACCAAAGATGAAGCATCCCAACAAAGCTGGGAGGACCAATGCCCCTAATTATTGCAAATATCATAGGCTCATAAGCCAGCCTCTGGAAAAGTGCTTTGTCTTTAAAAATAAAGTCATGCAACTGGAAAAAGAGAATATGATCTTCTTTGACGATAAGACAACCAATTCTCATCAAATCTCTATCACTTCTGGCTCACTCGAGCCAGTCCAAATATGTGTCAAAAAGCATAGTAAAAAGATATTAGAGCCTGGTAGGTTTTCAATTGACGAAGGTGATGATGAAGGTTGGACTCTGGTGACCAGGCATAGACACAAAAAGATGAGTCTGCAAAGAAAGTCATCCAAGCAGCTAACCAGAAGGAGAATGGTAAGGAAACCAAGGAAACAGAAGTTGGTTGAACTTCCCAAGAAGATGAGGGTGACAGATCTTCACCACCAAAAACCTCAGAGTCCGGTGACTTTAGAGGAATTCTTACCGAGTTGGTTTCGTGTAAAGACTACCCAAGTCAACCTTGAGGCATTTTGTTTTAATACTACCAAAGAAAGGGAAAAGGGTGAAAATATACCCATAGAAGTTCTTTTATCCTCTGAACCGCTTACTAAACCTCTTGGCCAAGAGGCACATGTATGTGATACAAAAATCACATTCACAAATAACGATCTTCTGCTTGGTGAGCCCCTGCATAACCGTCCCTTATACTTGGTGGGTCAAATTCAAGGAAAGAAGATCAATAGAATCTTGAAAGATGAGGGATATGGAGTCAACATCCTGTCTATCCTCACGATGAAGGAACTTGGTATCACTACTAGCGAACTGGACAAAAGTCGTATAATGATCCAAGGCTTCAACCAAGGGGGCCAGAGGGCCACAGGATCTATCAAGTTGGGGATTTGTATGGATGATTTTCAATCAAACACATTGATTCATGTGATTGATGCCAAAACTTCATACAATATATTGCTTAGTAGGCCTTGGGTGCACGGGAACAAATTATTTCATTCTTTTACAATCAATGCTTGAATTACCTCAAAGGTGAAGTAAAAAGAAAGATAATTATCGATGACAAGCCATTCCCTGAAGCTGAGTCACATTTTGCCAATGCAAAATTCTACTTAAATAATCATGTTGTGGATGAGAAAAGGGTTGAAGATTTCACCAAGACCAAATGTGACGATCTTGCATCTAAGAAGGTCGCGGTGACTGTTAAAAAAGTTGCTATCAAGAAGCCTTTCTCCACTTCAAATAAGGAAAGTGTCACTCCTACAAAAAAGAAGGAAACTCTTGTTCTTTACTACGTACCGAAGGTAAAGAAAGAGAAAGATAACCCATCGGATTCCTAAGATAATGTGCTAAAGGGGATAACTTTACCTATTAGAAAGATCGATGCAATAAACCCATCCTCAAGACTACTTGAAGATTTTGTGGCTTAAAATCCATCACAAGATATAACACTCCCTACGAAGCGTACGAAAGAAGGCTTTAACCCAAATGCATACAAGCTATTTATAAAGGTTGGATACAATCCTAATGAGCCATCAAGTTTGGGAAAACTTTTGTCGAATGTACAACCAGGTAGGCACGTAAAGGCTTAGGATACACACAGCCACCTCCAATTTACATCTCCATAAGAAGGGCAGTCAATAATTACATCACCATGGAAGAAGAATCCACTGCTGCAAATAAAAAACCCTCTGTATTTGATCGACCTAGAGAATCAATCGCAAGAACTTCTATGTTCACAAGTTTGGGCCCTCTAAATAAAAATAAAAATAGAAATTATCATACAAGTCATCAAAGTATGATAATACACTCTTTGCCTAAGATCCAGAAATATTTCCTAAGTCTGATTCTTTCTAGAATGAGGCGGCAGGCAGAACTGGTAGTTTCATACAACGAGGTGCTAAAATCAAAGGATCATACTGTGATTTATACTAACTCAAAGAATATGAATAGAGTGTTGACTCCTCATGTCATGTTACGACCTAGAATGAGAAAGATGTCTCGTCTTAAATGAAGGTTGATGAAGAGATAAAAGATGCCTTCTGAGGTTATCATATATCCATCAACGATGATAAGTATCAAGAGGAGAAAGATACTGGAGATGATTCATGACAACTTGAAGAAGGAGTAAAGGCCACAATAGGTCCCTTAAAAGAAGTTAATCTTGGGATGAAGACCCAAGACCAACTTACCTGAGTGCATTTCTAGAGATGGAGAAATAAATCGTGCATATGAATATACTCAAAGAATATATGTATGTATTCACTTGGAACTAAAAGGATATGCCTGGCTTAGATGCAAAAGTAACAGTCCATCAGTTGGTGGTCAAGAATGGTACTCGTCCTGTTAAGCAAGCCCAAAGGCTCTTTAGGACAGAATTGGTTCCATTGATCAAATATGAAGTTAACAAACTCATTGAAGATGGATTTATTCGCGAAGTCAAATATCCCACGTGGATTTCAAGTATTGTACTAGTACGAAATAAGAATGGCCAAATTTGAGTTTATATCAACTTTCGGGATCTTAACAATGCCTTCCCTAAGGATAACTTTCCAATCCCCATACCAGAATTGATGATTGATGCTACCACTGGTTATGAGGCAATGTCCTTTATGGATGGTTCATCCAGCTACAATCAAATCTTCATGGCAACAAAGGATGAAGAAGTAACTGCATTTCGTACCCCCAAAGGTATTTATTTCTATAAGGTGATGCCTTTTGATTTGAAGAACGATGGCGCCACTTATCAAAAGGCTATGAAAAACATCTTTGATGGCTTGCTCCATAAAAATATTGAATGTTATGTGGATGATCTAGTGGTGAAGTCAAGAAAGAGAGACGACCACTTGAAAGACCTAAGAATGGTGTTTGAGTTACTTTGAAGATATCAACTTAGGATGAATCCAGTAAAGTGTACCTTCAGAGTTACTTCCAAACAATTTCTTGGACTCATTGTGCGACACCGAGGAATTGAAATTGATTAAGCCAAGGTCGATGTAATTTTGAAGATGCCCGAGCCTCAAAATATTCATGAGTTAAAAAGCCTTCAAGGAAGGCTAGCATATTTAAGGAGGTTTATCTCAAACCTAGCTGGAAAATGTCAACCATTTAGTCATCTCATGAAGAAGGATACTCCGTTTGAATGGGACCAAGCTTGTAGTAATGCCTTTGAGAGTATCAAATCATACTTAATGAAGCCAGCAGTTCTTGCGGCATCCATACCTAGGAAACCATTGATACTCTATATCACGGCACAGGAGAGGTTAGGTCGAGCACTACTAGCTCAAGAAAATAGTGAAGGTAAAACTCTCTTTACTATTTGAGCAGAATGATAACGTCGAATGAGCTAAAGTATTCTCCAATTGAAAAAGTGTGTTTGGTATTGGCCTTCTCAATTAGAAAAATGAAACACTACTTTCAAGCTCATGTTGTCCGTCTTGTGTCTAGGGCAAATCCCATCAAGTTTGTAATATCGAAACTAGTCCTTAACGATCAACTTGCAAGATGGTACCTTCAATTTCAATAGTTTAAGATTGTGTACGTTCCCCAAAAAGCTGTAAAGGGACAAGCACTGGCTTACTTCTTGGAAGACCACCCGATACCTAATGATTGGGAACTGAGTGATGAACTTCTTGATGAAAACGAAATGGTTATTGAAGCTAGACCCCTATAGAATATGTACTTTGATGGTGCTGCACATCGGGATGGAGCTGGTGCTGGTGTGGTGTTTTTCACTCTACAAGAAGAGGTCATCCCATACTCTTTTACCCTAACAAATCATTGCTCTAATAATGTTATTGAATATCAAGCTTTAATACTTGGACTTGAGATGACAGTTGACATAAAACAACTACAATTACAAGTCTTTGGTGACACCCAACTGGTGATCAAGCAGCTTTTAGGAAGCTATAAAGTCAGAAATCCTGATCTACAACCCTATCATTATCATGCACAGAAGTTGATGGGGTGGCTTGGAGAGGTAAACCTCCAACATGTGCCAAGGAGAGAAAATAAACAAGTCGATGACTTAGCTGCTCTAGCCTTAACCCTAACTCTTCCAAATCAGACGCGAGTTACTATCCTCCAAGAATGGGTAGTATCATCATTGAATAAGGATAGGGATGAAGAAAATAAAGTTGAATACCTCATTGCCATATCTGAAGCTACAGAAGAAGATTGTCGATAACTTATCATTAACTATTTGTGTTGTGGGATACTTCCAGAAGATCCTAGGAGAAGGACTGACATTTGTTGTCGTCCACTTTGCTTTATTTACTACAAATACACACTGTACAGAAGATCATTTGAAAGAGTACTTTTACGGTGTTTAGGAAAGGAAGAAGCAATTCAAGCTTTGCAAGAAGCACACTCGGGAGTTTGTGGATCACATCAGTCTGGACCAAAGATCTATTTTCACATTAAAAGAATGGGATATTATTGGCCAACTATGGTGAAATTCTAATTTACACAATTTTATTCCAACTTAGTTCAAATTTGACCTTGTCCCCATATAGTTTATAGTAGTTCAATTATCAATGGACAATAATTCGTGACTATTTACTTGAGTGAGGTGATGGAGTATGATCAATTGCATAATCTGAACCTTGTAAAATTTACCTATTTTCTTGTGTTTTTCACTGATAAAAATCAAACCAAAGTGGAAATAAGTTGATGTTCATAGTTTAAGAACTTCTCACGCACAATATTAGTAGAATTAGGGTTTGATTTGACTGAGAACGAAGGGAATTTGGTTAGAAGGGTTTGACTTTGACTAGGAGTTATATTCTTTGAGAATTTTATTAGGTTTTACGGTTAAAAGGTAGGGGAAAAGACAGATTAGGTTGGGCCGCTTAGGCCCAAGAAATTTAAATAAAGTTTTAAATTTGGACTTACCTGGGCAGAGTGATGACCCATGAGTTGTGGTTCTGACCCATGACTCGTAGGCTGAGGCTGTGAGCTAGGATCTGTGACCTAATTTGTACCTCTGATTCCTATGACATGACCCACAAGTCATGGGTTTGACTTACGACCCATGGGTTGGGCTCATGATTTAGGTTTAGAGAGTTGGAAATTCCTTCTAATTCTTACGAGTCCAGCACGGACCTGAGTTACGACCCATAGACTACACTTAAGAGTGAACTTACCTGGACTTATCTAAATTTTTTAAATTTGATCTTAATCCAGTGGTTCCCACGTGCTTTATTCCCTACAAAACAAAACAAAGTTAACACTAACACCTTGGATTTCCTCCCAAAGTGTTTGATTTAACGTTGTGAGATGAATCATCTCCCTTGAGTACTCGGACTTCGTCAAGGCCCTCATTCTCACACACTTTAATCTCCTTCATGTTTACAGTATAATGCTTAAGACAATGTTCGTTAACCTTGAATGAGACATCACCATCTTGTTGTATCTTAATTGTACCATATGGAAATACCCTTACCATGTTGAATGGTCTAGATAACCTAGACTTTACCTTGCCAAGATAAATGCGAACTCTCGAACTTCATTTTCTCCAATCACAAATGTGTAGCATCACTCCACTCAAAATTTAACTTTTTAAATGCCTATAGTTCCTTATGCTCAAGTTCAATCGATAAGTGGCGTGCCTTGCCCTAAACAAGTTGATAAGGAGATTCACTAATGGGGTTGTTGTATGCTGTCCGCTAGGACCATAATGAATCATCTAACTTTCTTGACCAATCAGTACTATTAGCATCAGCAGTCATTACAATTTCTCCAATCATAAATGTGTAGCATCCCTCCACTCAAAATTTAACTTTTTCAATGCCCATAGTTCCTTAAGCTCAAGTTTAATCGGTAAGTGGCGTGCCTTGCCATAAACAAGTTGATAAGGATATTGACCAATGGGGTTCTTGTATGTTGTCCGCTAGGCCCATAATGCATCATCTAACTTTCTTGACCAATCAGACCTATTAGCATCAGTAGTCATCGCTAAAATAGACTTTATCTCTAGATTGAAGACCTCAACTTGCCCACTTGTCTGAATATGATAAGGTGTTGCCGCCTTATGATTCACACCATATTTCTCAAGTAAGGCTTTGAACAAATTATCAAAAAAGTGAGACCCACTATCAATGATAATAGCTCATAGAGTAACGAATTTAGAGAAAATAGTTTTCTTCAAAAATGTGACACTCTTGTGTTTATTATTTGGAAGCACAATTGTTTCCATTATTTGGAAATATAGTCGATAACTACCAAGATATACTTTATCCCATGCAAACTAACAAATGGGCCTATAAAATAAATACCACACACATCAAATAACTCAAGCTCAAGGATGGGCATCATAGGAAGCTCATGCTTTCGCAAAATATTGACCTACTTTTGGAATTGGTCACAAGCCCAAGTATATTCATGTGCATTCTTATATATAGTCAGCCAATAGTAACCACATTGTAAGATTTTATAGGTAATACGAGTACCTCTATAATCACCCCAAACTAGATATGATTGGTAGCCTCCAGAAGACTCATCATATCAACCTCGAGAGTACACCGCTGAATCACACTATCAACATATACCTAAAATAGGTACAACTCACCCCAAAAGAACTTTCTCACCCTATGCATAAATCATTTTCACCACTGAAATGACATATCTTCTAGGATGAGATCACTTGCAAAGTAATTAACAAAGTCAAGAAAACCAAAGGATTAAGTCTTGTGATGCTTCCAAGATGTTATTATCTGGAAAAGTATCATCAATCTCAACCTCATCCCCTATTTTTATCATCGCCTCATTATCTAGGCCTAACAAATGGCCTGTAACTTGGTTTTCAATGCCCTTTCAATCCTTAACCTCAAAATCAAATTCATGTAGTAGAAGTACCCATAGTACCAACCTAGGCTTAGCATATTTCTTCGCCATAAGATAAATAAGAGCAGCATGATCAGTGTGCACAATGATTTTTATACCAATCAAGTGAGAGTAGAATTTTTCAAATGCAAACATCACTGTGAGTAATTCCTATTTAGTCACCGTGTAATTCTTTTATGTGGGATTGAGTGCTTTGCTGGCATAGTAGATGGTATGAAGTATATTTTCTCGCATTTGGCTTAGGACTACTCCTAGGTCCATACCACTGGCGTCATACATCAGTTGAATGGTAAGGTCAATCAGGTGACACAATAATAGGAGTTGAGATTATCCTCTCTTTCAGGAACTCAAAAGCCTTATGTCAAGCATCATCAAACATAAACCTCACCTCTTTATATAATAATTTGCACAATGAATTTGTAATTTTAGAGAAGTCCTTGATGAAACACCTATAGAAACCTGCATGATCTAAGAAACTCTGAATACCCTTAACAAAAATCGATGGAGGCAATTTTTCAATCACCTCACTCTTAGCCTTATTGACCTCTATCCTCTTCTTCAAAATTTTATGCCTAACCCTAAACCTTTCTTGACCATGAAGTGAAACTTTTCCCAATTTAGGACCAAATTTCACTCTTCACATCTGTGTAAGGCATTGGACAAAGTTGTTAATCAACCATCAAAAGAATCACCCACTATTGAGAAATCATCTATGAAAACCTCGATAGTATCCTCCACCATGTCAGAAAAATGGACATCACACAATGCTGAAAGGTTATAGAAGCATTACAAAGAATGAAGGACATTCTTTAAATGTGAACGTCCCATATGGACAAGTGAAAGTGGTTTTCTCTTGGTCTTTAAGAGCAATAGAATTCCTATTATACAATAAATAACCATCAAGAAAATAATACCATCCTCTACTGTAGGACGGTCTAATATATAGTCCATGAATAACATAGAAAAATGGTCCTTCTATGGCAAAGCATTCAGCTTTCTGTAATCCATGCAAACTCGCCATTTTGCGATTGATCTCATAAGAACTAACTTATTCTTTTTATTGAGAACCATAGTGATCTCACCCTTGTTTGGCACACATTTAGTTGGGATTACCAATTTGCTAGTATCAATAGAATAAACTAAACTTGTATTTAAACATTTGATAATTTCTTTCTTCATAAACTATTGCATAAGTGGATTAATCTATGCTGATGCTCAATGATAGGTGCACATTCTGGTTCAAGTTGAATTTTGTGAGTGAAAATTTTGGGTGAAATTTTGACCATGTCAGCAATAGTCTAACCAATAGCCCTTTTAAGCCTTTGTAAAACTGATATCGAAGCCTCAAATACCACTTTAATAAAGTTTCTGCAATAATAAATGACAAGGTATTATTGTCCCCCAAGAATGATTAACGAAAATGAGAGAGGAGGATCTTTAATTCCAAAACTGGTGGCTCCTCAATAGATGGTTTGGCTGGAGGGGTTGCTTTATTTTTCAGATCAAGGTCTAACTTCTTTAGTGCATAACAATATGAACATCTACTGACAAGTGCACTCACCATCTCATCATACCCATCAATAGCATCAATATCAAAATTCATTATCATAGCTATGAGTGCCTCAACACCAAGCTTCTTCTCAATGGGTGCAACCAATGCCTCTTCATCTATGGTATCTATCATAGAAATCACGCATATATCTTTTTGTTGCTTTATCAATTAACAGACATTGAATATGACCTGCTCATCATTAAGTCTGAACTTTATGTGTCTCGTTTCTATGTCAATCGATGCTCTACCTATGGCTAGGAAAGGCCTTTCCAATATGATAAAGACATTAAAGTAAACCTTACCATCGAGGATCATAAAATCAGTTTAAAATATGAAAGAAGACACATTTACCAATACATCATACAAGATACATACTGACTTTTTCACAATGCGATCCTCTATAAGAAGTCTCATAAAGGTCAGCTTAGGCAACCTCCCGAACTGCTTATAGACAACTAGCAATATTAAATTAATGTTAGCTCCCCTATTACATAAATCTCATGCAAATTTTAAAGACCCAATAGTACAAGGAATGGTGAAAGCTATTGGATCTTTCGTATTTTCAACTAAAGATCAAGAGGTAATGGCACTACAGTGTTGCATATTACCAGTAGGCTCAAAACTCACCATCCACTTTTTGGTCACCACGTCTTTCATAAATTTTGGATATTTATAATGATATTGTTAGAGTAGGGGACTTATTTGTTGTGGGGGTACATGGTTGCATTGTTATCTACCTATTTGTTCAGGTAATGTCATTTGCATACATGTTTGGTGGTTTGTTACTAATCTGATATCATCACTTGATTCCTTTTATGTCATAATATTGTGTTACATATATACACATAGTGGTTTTTAAAGTTGTGCATAGGAGGGGGTTGAAAGTTTGAACTAAGCTAAGTAAATTTACTATTGTAGGTACCTAAGATTTCTTTTAGTTAAGTGTTGCGGTTGTTTATTATATTTTAGTTACTTGAAAACATGCAAACATTCTAAGTTGGGAGTGTTTATGTGTCATGGTTTTGATGAAACTTTTGATGCTTAAAACAAGGAAATTATGCATGAACTTAGGTGTTCTTGTTGGGTATGATGTGTTTTTGTGTTTATTTTGAAGGAAAACATGTTTTGGAGCATAAGTTTAGAAAGAATAAAGGAGAGTTATTGAATTAGTGACCCACGAGTCAACCCACGACTCGTGGGTAGGACCTACGGCCTGTGAGTGTGCTTATAACTTGAAGTTTTGAAGATGTTTTGCATAGTATGAGTTCCATAAGTCCACCCACGACTTGTGGATGAAACCTACGACTCGAGAGTTGAGTTCTTAAAAGAATTTCAGCCTATGGGTCGTGACTCCAATCCACACCACGTTAGTTGGAGTCATGAGTTAAAGTTTTGAAAGTTGGAGACTAGCTCTGATTCCCATGATTGAAGCTATGATTTGTGGGTCAAATCTATGACCCAACCCACTAGTCATGGGTTGTTGCCGACTCAATTTTCCTACACAGTTAAGATAGGATTTATTTTGTATCTATAAATACTCACTTAAGGTTTTACTATTAGGTTACACACTCAATATACTTTTTTACATTATTTTGAGTTCTGAGATGCATCATTGATCTAGGAATTATTGATATTGGTTTTTTGGATTTCTAATCCATTTGACATTTTAGGTTTTGTATCTTATTCTTTTTAAGTTCAACATTATGCTTTCATCTATGAAATCTTCATGCATTCTTATGATCATAAGTAGTTAAATCACAAAACTAAGGTTATGGGAACCATGATGAATTAACAAAGCAGGTTAAGTGCAAAGTCAGTCTAGATCAGTGTTCTTGCATGTATTAGTATTTTCTTTAGTTTGATTGCTTTCTTGATGGGTGCACACATTAGGAACTCGCCTGTATTCTATATTTGCTCAAGAGAAGGGTATAGATAGGGAAAAAACGATAACGATAATAATTTGAAGCTGCCAACCTTCATCTAACTTTAACTAGAGTTATAACAGGGAAATTTAATTTGAGATCACAAAACATGGGTTAGTAGTGCGAGGCTCTGAGTCTAAGAAGAGATGAGTGAAATTCACCCAAACCAAGGTCGAGAGATGGATAGGTGATACATAATGTGTTAGAATTTGCATAAAAGGAATCGAGATAGTCTGATAAGCACGAAAAACAGTCTGTAGAGTTATGAAGTCATGGGAAACACAATCCTTGTGCTTGTCTCATATTGATCACAATTCAACTAACTAGCAACTATTACTATTACTAAAAAAACCATTTTCTATTAACGCAATTCCTAACTAAATTAGCAAACTCTTGATAGATTTTTTGTCCTATTCCTTGTAGATTCGACCCCAACCTAGTTGGGTTCTACGTTTGATTCAATGACTACTTTATACTTTTTGAGAGGAGCAATTTGGTTGACATCAAATACAATTCTCGGTCACTACATGACACAAGAAAGAAACAAAATTCAATCAAAACTCACACTTGGAGAACTTGGCATATAACTGCTCATCTTACAACCTCTAACGTACAGTCCTCAAGCATCTCATATAGTCATCCTTATTCTTGGAATACTGACATGACCCAAACTAGGGCCTTGTTGTAATGGGCATCTCAAGTCCAACAAGGATCGGAGACTACCCCCAATACCCAAGCGAACCAACCAATATATACCTTGAGTCTGATAAATTCCGAACATAAAACAAGTTAGCAGAAAATAAAACTAATAGTCATAACTTAAGAAGTGTCTAAATCAGTACATCAAGATAACATACTAATCCAACACACCCAAGTCCAAGGTAATCAACAAAGCCTTTACAAATTCAAGGTTAATGATATGTCGGAACATGCCCCCGACAATAACCAAATAATTCCTAAAACAAGTCTAAGAAAATTAATGACAAGACTATGAATGAATTCCTTCCACAATATGGAAGCTCACGACTTCAATGTTAACATACGATTTACTCAAACACCTGATCAATGCGCAGGAAGAGAAAAGAAGCTCCGACCCCTGTATTGCGTGGGCATACAGCGTCTAGAGATGGATAACGGTTGGAGCGCTAGCATGTAACTCAGGGATAAGGATAAAATAGTGCCATTATTACATATACGCTTGGGGAGACTCAAACTTCCTACTCATATACTAAAGTTACTTAAGCACCCGATCATGAAGCATGATATGGGGGACTCGAACCTCCCATATCATATAATATGGAAGATTTGAACCCTTCCAATCATATTAAGAAAGAGGACTTGAAACTCAAGCCGTTTTAACCATTCAGACTTTCCGGTCATATTAAGAAAGAGGACTCAAACCTCAAGCCATTCTGACCATCACGCGCCGGCAAACACTATTTCTAGTTTTGATCCCTTGGGATCTATACCCTTACAACTAGCTGCAAAACCCTCTTAATATCCCAATTAAAACATTCAATGCACACATTCACATAACTATTAGTCCAGTTACTTACCCAAGGTATTCCGGTGGTATCGTCATACCAACCTCACTTGCAAGTATACAACATTCCAATTCCATTATCAATCAACCATTCATTCAGTTGACTTTGGGACTTGAAACCATTGTCTAACAAATACACTAGTTCAATTCCAAGTGTAGGGACTCGAACCCATTGTCTACCAAGGACATAAATCAATTTAGTATTTTGGGAATCAAACCCTTTTATATATACAATGACATCAATTGAATTTGACACTTAGGAACTTAAACCCATTTAGCCAATCTAAACCACCAAGTCTACAATTCAAAACCATACATGACCATAATGTCTTCACAAAATCATTTACCAACAGCTCATATTCGTTAGGCTAATGCATTAGTTCCAACCAACATTTTAAATCGTTTCATGGTCATCAAGATCTTTACAAAACCATTCAACCTTCATTAAAATTCTTATACCAAGCTTTAGTACAAAACACAATTCATCTTGTAACTAGTTTATTCTCTTAGACATTTTTACAAACACCTTGAGGGCATACCTTTACCAAGACCAAAATCAAAATAAAAACCATAAAGTTTAGGGTTACTCATGACCCATTAGTTAAACCACATTTATCAAGCACCCACATGTGCAAACCATCATAAAAAACATGCATAAACATAATTTAAACAAAGAGTAAACAATACTCAACAATATACACCAAAACCCTCAATATTAGATTTCAAAACCACCATTAATGATTCATAAACAACGTTTAAATCACATGATATTTGAGAACTAACAATGAGGGAAGAGTCACATACCTTATTCAAGAAGATTCATGGAAAGAATTTTGGTCTTTAAGCCCCTATATAAACTTTTTGATGAAAACCCTAGACAATCTTCTTGAGGGAGTTTAGATAGGATTTTTAGAGTTTTTAGATCTTCTAATATGAGTTAAGAGTGGCCACAACATTTAATAAAGACATAGGGACTTAGGGGTTTTGGGGTGGGAAATATCTAAAATATCCTTAGCTTAAAAGCTGAAAACAAGAGTGCGGGAGGGTACGACCTTAACCCCTAAACCGTACCCTAGGGTACGAGTGGTACCCTTACTCATACCCAACCTCTCCTTGGACACCCATACTAATCAACATATGACAATACAAGTCCAAAGAATATCTTAACATACGAGTAGTACCCTTAGGGTCATACCTTGGTAAGAATCATCTTAACCATACTTAAGGCATCATACGACTTAGCAACATACCACTCATACACTATCATACGATTGGTATAATGCATAATCATACCAAGGGCAGACACCAACCCAAACACACTATCTAACAAATGAGAGAGTGACCCTAACCCATACCCAAATATACAACTAGTACCTTCTAGTCATATATTATCTAAAATCTCCAACTTAGGAAATTTCCTAAGGGTTCAAAGCCAAGGTGTTTTAATTCTACCCCACTTAGATTATTCGTACTTGAATGATGGGTAAAGGCAAGCACAAGAATAAGTTAACACATTATTATACATCAAACTATTCCTTAACCAAGTTAGAAAACAAAGACATAACACAAGGATACTATGAACAATACATACCTCAAGCACGAGTTTTCGGAATAGAAAAACAAATGCAGATACTTGGACTTTATGTTCTCATCCACCTCCCAAGTAGATTCTTCAACCTTATGGTTCCTCCAAAGAACCTTTACCGAAGCGATGCCTTTTGTTCGCAACCGGCGAACTTGCCGACCCAAGATACTTATTGGGGGCTCCTTATAAGACAAAGAGTCGGAGATACCAATATCCCCAAAGGAAAATAACCAATGAAGGATCACCTACACATTTTTACAACATAGACACATGGAATACTGGATGAATGGAACTCATGCCAGAGGGAGAGTCCAATTCAACATACAATTTTCTCTAGACACATCACTATGCTTCCATGTCACTACTACCTTAACATAAGAGGGAAACTAAAGGAACTAGAGCATAAGCATCAAGGATGAAGGGGATACTTTCCAATTTCCACTCCTATTTGTTGTACTACCCAAGGCGAGACCTGCAAAATATGACACGGCATAATAGGCATGAGGTACTTCATATCAACCACCTACGTCATAAATGAAGAATCATTATGACATAACATACCACGGTAGGAGTCTTTAGGATTGGACACCAAATAAAGCACGACTGCACATTACATGGGTTATATAACATAAGGTCAAGGTTCATATTTAGGAAACAAGGCGAGGATTGTTGCTTGATACCATTGTTTATTGTAACTAGGCACAACATAAGACATAAATATATGGATCACTAGTGTCAAGATATAGAGCTTCAATACTTGGGAGCTCAAATTCTCTGAGGATCATTATTGCCTTTGATTCAGGGATGAAACATAGACATACGTGGCATGCAAAATGCAAACCTCAAGCATGATCACTATTAGAATGTGCACCACACAAGTAGAGTACCCATTTAACTAGAACAGGTGGGAATCACTAGACCAGGAGCAAATTCATCTAACTTCCCCTTGAAGTCCACCACTAGAAAAAAGTTAAGATTAGCCCTCGATCTCCCTCTTACTACACCTATAGGCACAACACTCCACTCTAAAGGGTATCACCCTGGACATGCACTAGGAACACTTGGCTCTCTTATACTAAGACCTCATCTATTACTAGATGCTACCTAGAGTTCAATATAGTCTGACAGCTTCATGCACCAATCCATGTAATAACTTAGCCCTCTACCCATCGATTAAACTTGGACCTCCGACCTGTATATATCACAACCTTCCTACTTCTATATTCCCCTAAGTCATCAATCTCGTTCCCTCTATTCACTCAACCAAGCCTACCAATCTACTACTAAAATTTTACATTGTTATCCTCGTACTAACATACTCCTCTCACTAGAATTAATATCTAAGGTTCGAACTTAATGTCTATTAACTATAACACATCACCCATAAAGTACACACATAACACACTAGTCTACCCAAAAGAGAGGCTACTCTAAATATCTTACCCCATTACCGACAACTTATACACATCCAAAAAACCCATATTCCTCACATATGAAAACATATGAACAACCCATGGAGAAACACTAAAGCAGACAAAACCTTACCAAAAAGATACTTTGATTATACTTATGCTCCTTTTAACTCAGTCGGGGATATTCTATAAGGAAGGATAGAGATAGGATGAGTGTCCAGAACAAGATCAATCCCCAGTCAATCTCCCTATCGGGATACTAAAAAGGTCATCCAGAGAAAACTTAAACATTCATTAACCACAGGAATAGAGTGCAAAGAAGGACCCTCTGAGTTAGGATCTTTAACCCAAACTAGATGATATAGACAACCTTTGGAGATAAATCTTTAATCTCTAAGATAAGATATTAACTCTCCCTTACGATATTAGGAAACACACTTTCGCTCAACAATTGGCCCATTAGGGAAATTAAACATGACCTTACGGGTATGACAATCTAAGGAAGCATAGCACGAGTCCAACCATTCCATCCCAAGAATAACATCAAAATTAACTACGTACAACTCTATCAAGTCTACTAGAGTTTTTCTACTACCAACAGCTATCATACACCCCCTATAGACTCTTTGGATAACCACTGAGTTTTCTACCAGGGTAGAGATAGAAAAAGGAACTGACAAATACTCAAGACCAACCA
This sequence comes from Capsicum baccatum var. pendulum, assembly GCA_030864225.1. Taxonomy (NCBI): domain Eukaryota; kingdom Viridiplantae; phylum Streptophyta; class Magnoliopsida; order Solanales; family Solanaceae; genus Capsicum; species Capsicum baccatum. Next base: position 73,839,748 of record CM061551.1, read on the forward strand.
ATATGCATAGCCATAAATGGGGTCACATAAGAAAGTGTGGACCCCAGAATAAGTAAACGATACACATCACGAGAAGAGAGTTTTGACATACGAAAGAAAACATTAAGAGAGACTTCAAACTCCTGATGGTTGAAAAGAGTGTCGAGATAATTTCGGTCAATACCAGCATTAGAGGTAGCACTTTCTGGTGATGGGGCTGGTGAAGTGGCAATAGGGACCTGTTGACCCTAGAATAAATCATAGGACAATTTCGATATATGTGACCAACCAAACCATAATTGAAGCATCAATTTTTCCCTTCATGACAGAACCCATAGTGATCTCTGCCACAAAATTGGAAAGAAGGATAGGGTGGAACTATCTGGGCCTCATTAGACTGGTATTGGGCACCTCGTACCCTAGGACCACTACTACTTTAAAATGGACATCCCCCGGATGGCCTATGGTAAGGGTATCTATCTGAGGAAAAAGAATAAGGCCTTTCCAAGCACTCTTTCTTAGACCATTTCCTCCCATGACTACCTTTACCACATTGACCCCTACCCTGCTTTGAATAATTAGAACTCTCATTCTACCTCTCCCTCATTCTTGTATGACGCATCCTGCCACTCGCAAAAATACACTAGCATGACAAAGAGACCACTATCTGGGTCAACAGCTGAATAAAATGGTGAAACTCTGCATTAGAAATATCTTCGTGAGGTGACTAAACAAAGGTGCCACCACCTGGAGAAGGATCAGTAGGGACCAATGGAACTTCATGTGGGCAATCAAAAGCAGCGAACCTAAACCAGGTCTGTACCTCATGGGCAAGACAAGTTTCATCCATGTTGTTCTTAAATGGGACAGAAGAGTTTTCATGAACATCAAATCTTCTCGGAGGCATGATCTAAAAGACGAGCAAATAGATATCACAAGAATCAAAGAGCTTAGACTCTATAGCTCGAAATTAAGACAATAAGAAAAGGGAAACATTCCTAAATGCCTTATAGACTCTCCCTTATAAGTGTAGAATGCTACACACCAATAAAAGAGACTCTACTCAATATAGCATTATGGATACTTAACTGACCATGACATAAACCAAACCAGGGCCTTATCGTAATAGGCATCCTAAGTCCAACAAGGATCGAAAACCACCCCTAATACCCAAGCCAACCAATCAACATATACCCTAAGTTAGATAAATTTAGAACATGTAACAAGTTAGCAGGAAATAAAACTAATAGTCATAACTTATGAAGTATCTAAATTAATCCATCAAGACAAAATACTAATCCAACACACCCAAGTCCACAGTAATCCACAAAGCCTCTGAAAATTCAAAGTCAATGATATGTCGGTACATTCCCCCGACAATTGCCAAAATAATGCCTAAACCAAGTCTAAAACAATTAATGATAAGACTATGAAATAAATGCCTTCCACAGTATGGAAGTTCACTACTTCAATATCAATTCATGGTCCAATTAAACACCTGATTATTGTGAAGGAAAAGAAAAAGAAGATCCGACCTCTATATCGGTTGGGATACAACATCGAAAGATGTTTAACAATTAAACCACTAGAATATAACTCAGGGATAACGATAAAATAGTGACATTATTTAAAAATAAGTCAAACTATCATATGAAACCACATAACCATTATGTCAGGTAAAGGAACTAGGTTTATGTAATGCCCTGGGAGTATACCATGGATGCCACACGGTGCTTACGGTCATAAGTGACCATAAGCTAACCCATGATCTGGTACCTTTTGTGAGCACTGGATGATATACAAATAATGAACATATTCGGAAACAATTGAATATACCATAAGGTTTTAAATACAGAAAATAATACAACTGAAATCCACAAGTCTGAAACATAAGAAAAAATGTTAAAAACTAACTGATAAAACTAACAATTAACTGACTGTTCGAAAGTGCTCAAAAGTCTTTAAAACTGAAAGAATAAGAGTTGATGGGACAAGCCCCAACTAACCAGAACTGTCTAACTAAAACCAAATATTGAAAATAAATATAATTGGTCCTCGAAGTATGAGGACTAACCACTATTATTGATGATGATGCACTGGAATGTCTAAGTGCAGCCGGGAACTTGAGCGCCTGAAGCTATGATATGAGATATCATAGCACAATAAATGAGTATGCGGTCAGTACTTTAAATGTACTGGTATACTAGATGGGGTTAGGCTGATATGCATGTGCTCATGTGCATGAATAATATCTGACTGAATGACTGGCATAAGATAACTGATGCATAGTATGCATGAAAGCTGTAAAATTTAAGAATGTATGTCCAAGCATATAACATGCTACTGGAATAGTCTGTAAACTAAAATATTAAATTGACTTTCTAACAGGGACTGAGGTAAGACTAAATTGATACAGTCAAAACTATCATCTAACCAACATGCCCCAATATGAGCTACTTAGGATCCAACCTGTGACCCTAGTTAGAAGAATATTAGTACCGTTCCACGAGTACTAAAACAGGTTATATGGATCCATTAAAGTGAAGTCCCAAAGGACTAAAGAGTCACTCTCTACTAGAAGGTGCTATAGTGAGACATATGTCAACCCTCAACTGGCAGGTTAACATCTCAACCTATGCAAGCTACATAGTTTTGGAATGCAGGGACTGCTACTGAAGGTCACACCCTTAAATGACAGGTGAGCCCCTATCCCTGGGTTAACTTGGTGCTAAATCCTACTCCCAACTTAACTAACACAAATTACTGAAGTGATTTAGGTTTAACTGGTATGACAACTAACTAAACTGGAAATACTCAAATATTTTTGAAACCATTCTGAAAATACTGAGACTAAATAAATATCTAACACCCCCAGGACTCGATAACATCAACATTAGAAATGTTCCAAAGCCTCAAAGGCATAATAAGTAGCCATTGTTCAAAATTCATCTTTTAGGCATTTTGTCAAACACTTGAAATTCATGAACTTAAGCATGGGAATAATTGAAACATATGGGAATAACATAATCATAACATTAAAACCATACATTATGGATTTCACATGAATTTCATGCTTCAAATGTGTAAAAGATACTTTCTAACTAACAACACTAGTAATCATCATGCATAATCGAAATTCCAAAAAGCTTTATGAAAATAACTCACTATAAATATGTAAATTCATGATTTAAAACATAAACATAGGTTCTTAAACTCCATGAGTGAAAAGGGCCCATGGATAAACATCACACATACCTTATAGCTTTAATCTTGCAAGATCATTTACTTTCTTGATTATTCTTGGGTGGTGAAGCTTTAATTCTTGAGTTTTCTTGAAGGAATAATAATTGAACTTGATGAATTTGGGTGATAGATAGGGTTTATTTTAGAGAGGAATTGAGGAAATTGAGCATATAATGCCTTAACTGATGAAAAATCTCGTGTTTGTACAGATTGAGGTGGTAGAAAAATGATAAAACTGCCCTTCTGGGATTTGAATTCACAACTAAAATGTGGATGAGAGAGGTACCACAATGTGATGAGCCATCCATCACTATAATGACCATGTCACAATGCTATTACAATGACTTGATGTTTTCAAAATCCAAACACAACCCAAACCTCATCCGAAAAGTCTAAAACTTTCCCGAGACATGCTATTTACACCCCTGAACATGAATTAACTTAGAAATTATTGTCTTCGGGTCGGGAAGGTCACTTTAAAAATCATCAAAGTTAAGAGGCCAAAAATAGAACTAAGTCTCCAACAGTTAGCAAAATTTTCAGGTTTTAAGCCTCTTATACATGCACTATGGGCCGAACTGAGCTAAGACTAACACAGGGTATTACAATATCTCCCCTTTGGGAATATTCGTCCATGAATAAGACTAATTAAGTTAATAAAACCGAGGATACTGCATTCACTTACTGAATATGAATAGCTAAAAATATGATTACATAACTGAGTTTAAGACATGATATATGACTGGACTAGTTCGTGAATGCATGCAATGATTGAAAGATGATTATATAGCTGGAAATAAGAATGGAAAAGAGAAAATCTAAGGAAAACTATACCTTAAACTAAGTCTAAGTTTGTGGAGAAAAGATGAGGGTATTTGGTACACATGTCTATTTTTGCTTCCCAAGTGGCTCCCTCAACGGACTGATTCCTCCAAAGAACTTTAGACAAAGGAACTTCTTTGTTCCTCAGTCTACGAGTCTATTGATCAAGGATTTCATCTGGGATTTCCTCATAAGAAAGGTTGTCCAGAACGCCCATACTTTCTAAAGGGACTACTACAACTGGATTGCCAATACACTTCTTTAATAAAGAAACATGGAATACTTGATGCACTGATGCCAAATGTGCAGGCAACTCAAGCTCATAATCTACTTTTAAAAAATGACTAAAGATTTTGTAAGGGCTAACATATCGGGGACTAAGCTTTCCCTTCTTGCCAAACCTCTTTACTCCCTTCATGGGAGAGATTCTTAAATAAACTAATTCGTTAACCTCACATTTACGATCTCTCCTTCTCACATCTGCATAGGATTTATAATGACTTTGGGTTGTGCTAAGACTTTCTATGATTAGCTGAACTTTCTCCAATGCATCAAATATTGAATCTGGCCCTATTAATGCAGTCTTACCTACCTCAAACCAACTAATAGGATATCTATATCTCCTCTCAGACAAAGTTTTAAATATAGCCATCTAAATACTAGAATATTAACTGTTATTGTAAGAAAACTCAATCAATGGCAAGTGATCATCCCAATTGCCCTTAAAGTCAATAACAGAAGCACTCAACATGTCCTCTAGGGTCTGAATAGTCTTTTCTGCCTGACCAATTATCTGAGGGTGAAAGGTTGTACTGAGATAATCTTGGGTACCAAGACCCTTCTGAAAAGCTATCCAAAAGTAAGAGGTAAATTGAGTACCTCTATCTTAAATGATGGACAACGAGACTCCATACAACCTGACCAGCTCTTTAATATAGAGGTTGGCATAATCCTAAATTGAATAAAAAATATAGACTGGTAAGAAATAGGCTGATTTGGTTATTCTGTCTACAATAACCCAAATCAAATCATGTTGGCGTCGTGAACGAGGCAACCCTATCACAAAATCCATGTTCACCTCCTCCCACTTCCAAGTAGGAATGTTGAACTCCTGCATAGTACTACTAGGTCTTTGGTGCTCATCCTTAACCTGCTGACAATTAGCACACTTAACTATAAACTCTGCAATATATCTCTTCATTCTACTCCACTAATAGATTTCCTACAAATCACGATACATCTTAGTGGATTTTGGATGAACAGAGTAACACGCACCATGTGCTTCTACAAGAATTCACTGTTTCAAACCATCGACACACGGCATACACAGTCTAACCTGGCAGCATAACACACCATCTCCCCCTTGGGAGAAAATTTCTACTTTCTGATTTCTAACTGGCTTCCTCAACTTAACTAGACTAAGATCCCTATCTTACTTTTCTTTACTTCGGCAACCAAATAAGATTCGAAACTATTTTGAACCCATACAATACCCTCAACTAAGTCAACCAAATGAACACCTTACCTAAACAACTGATGACCCTCCTGAACCAACTTTTTCTTATCATTCTCAACATAAGCCGCACTACCCATAGATAATCTACTAAGGGCATTTGCCACTTTATTTTCCTTGCCTCGATGATATAAAATACTCATATCATAATATTTCAATAATTCTAACCACCTTCTCTGATGAAGATTTAACTTTCTTTGCGAAAACACATACTGCAAACTTTTATGGTTCGTGAACACATCAACATGCACCCCATATAAATAATGCCTTCAAATTTTTAAGGCAAACACAATAGCTGCTAACTCAAGATCATGGGTAGGATAATTCTTTTTATGGGGCTTAGATTGTCTAGAGGCATAGGCTATGACTTTACCTCTCTGCATCAAAACACAACCCAACCCAACTCTGGAAGAATCACAGTAAACAACAAAACCATTTGAACCATCTAGCAACATCAAAATTGAGGATGAGGTGAGTCGAGTCTTCAACTCCTGAAAACTTTTCTCACAGGAATCTTACCACTAAAACTTGACTTTCTTCTAAGTCAATCCAGACATGGGGGATGCAATAGATGAAAACCCTTCAAAAAACTATCTAATAGCCAGCCAAACCTAAGAAACTCTTGCTATTTGATGGAGAAATGGGTTTGGGCCAGTTTATCACTACTTCGATCTTTTAAGGGTCAACTCTAATGCCATTACCGGAAAGAATATGGCCAAGAAAAGCTACTGATCTTATCCAAAACTTTCACTTACTGAATTTGGCAAACAACTAATGGGCTATAAGAGTCTGTAATACTATTCTGAGGTGGCCTGCATGATCAGTTTTATTACGGGAATAAACAAGGATGTCATCTATGAAGACTATGACAAACACGTCCAAGTACTGCTTGAACACTCGGTTCATCAAGTCCATGAAATCTGTTGGGGAATTGGTTAGACCAAAGGACATGACAAGGAATTCAAAGTAACTATACCAAGTTCCAAAAGTTATTTTCAAAATGTCACATTCTCTGACTCTGAGCTGATGATAGCCGGATCTAAGGTCTATCTTAGAGAAATAACTGGAACCCTAAAGATGATCTAACAAGTCATTAATTTTGGGGAATGGATACTTATTCTTGATGATGACTTTGTTCAACTGACTGTAATCGATGTATATTTTGAGAGAACCATCTTTCTTTCGCACGAAAAGGAATGGAGCGCCCCATGGGGAAACACTGGGCCTGATGAATCCCTTATCTAAGAGATCTTTCAACTATTTTGTTAACTCTCTAAGATCCACGGGAGTCATTCTGTAAGGTGGAATAAAGATAGGTTGGGTATTCAGAAGAAGGTCTATTTTGAAGTTAATTTTTCTTTCGAGAGAAACTCTGGGAAGATCATTGGGAAACACATCTTTAAATTCCCTTACTACTAAAACTAACTCAAGATTGGGAATCTCTGAGCTAGAGCATTTAACTCAAACAAGATGGTAGACATACCCATTGGATATCATTTTTCTTGCTCTAAGGTAGGAAACAAGTTGACCCCTAAGTGTTGAAGTACTACCCCACCATTCATCAAAAAGTGAAAATGAACAACTCTATTTTTACAATCAACTGAAGCATAGCATGAGTGGATGCAATCCATGCCAAAAATGACATCAAAATTAGTCATCTATAACTCCACAAGATCAATTGATATGACTTTCTGGGATACACCGAACAGTTCATGTATACCTGCCTGGCTATAATAAAGACAACTACTAGGATGGACACAGAGAAGGGTTCTGCTAAAGTTTCAAGACTAACACAGAAATTAACAGCTATGTAGAGAGTTACAAAAGAAAGAGAAGCTCTGGGATCTAGCAAAGCATAAACATGTAAGAGAAAGACCTATAACATACCAGAAACCACATCAGGAGAACTTTTTTGATCCTTTCAAGACTGAAGTACATATAATCTATTTGGGCACTGACCACTGGTTACGCTGGAAGTGGCACCCTTCTCAGTCGGGTGATCGGATAGAATTGAGGGACGACTGGACTGACCTGCTGACCACTATTTGGGTAATACCTGACTCTGTGTCCTGGCTTACTATACGCAAATCATATATCACCGCCAGCTCTACAGACACCCTGATTATTTCTGCCATATTTCTGGCAAAGATGATTTGTACGACCATTGTTGACACTTCCCTGGGGCTTATGGCCTGGCGCCCCATACCGATTATCATTTCTAAATTTTGGCACTGGCATACTAGCTGAAGATGGAGCTGGGGTTGAAGATTTCTGATGGAATTGGGGATAGTTACTACCTCCGACCTCGACTGAGCAAAACTAAAGCTACCTATTTTGGCTCTTTTATTCCCCTTCTCTCTTTTCTTAAACATCTGTTTCTCAATCTGTTGAGCATGGACCATCAATCTAGATAAGTCCATCTCATTAATCAACATTGCAGTCCTACACTCTTTGACCACACTATTAGCTACCCCAAAAACAAACTTACTCATCTTAAACCTGTCATCAGACACCACATTAGGAGCATACCTGGCTAGCTAAGAAAACCTAAGAGAATACTCTTTCACACTCATGTTCCCTTTTTTCAAATTGATAAAATCCTGCACCTTAGATTTCCTTAACTCTAAAGGAAAGAACCTATCTAAAGAGGCTGTAGCAAACTCCTCTTATTCAACAGGCCCTGCATCTGTGCCTCTATCTTTCCTCCACTACTTATACCAGGTGTGAGCAACATCTTGTAACTGGTAAGCACCCAACTCTGTAATTTCACTAGAAGTCACACCCATAATTTCAGTTACCTTCTGAACCATACCAAGGAACTCCTGCGGATCCTTATCAAACTTGGATCCCAAAAATAGAGGAGGGTTCATTCGGGTGAAGTCCCGAATCCTAGCTGTGGTAGTATTAGCCAATAGAACAGCTGGGACAGCAGCTTACTGATTATTCTAATCTGCTACTTAGTGAGCTAAAGTATTAAATACAGCTCTGAATTCGGCATTACAGACATGCTTGTTCAGGGGATATTCCTGAATAGATGGGGGTGTGGGCTGATTCCCATTTTTTTTCGTTATTCTTTCTGGGGGGCATGTTCTTTAAATATAAAGAAGATTGAATTAGAAAGGGATTTTAAATTAAGCTCATGCTTATTCGCACTACATGAATACTGAAAGAAGAGAAACTTTTCCTAAAACATCATGTAGCCTCTTGTCCATTAGTGTGGCACGTTTCATACCCATGCACAAGACTCTACTCAATGTAGCTTTCAGACTCCCTAGGATACTTTAAAACTTTATGCGCTAATACAAAGTTTGTAACACCTCGGGAATACACCCTGATGCCACACGTGTTTACGGTCACAAGTGGCCACAAGCTAACCCATAAGCTGGTACCTGCTGTGAGCACTAAATGATATACGGGTAATGAACATAGGCGGAAACAATTGAATATGTCATAAGGCTTTAAATATTAAAAATAATAAACTAAAATCCACAATTCTAAAACATAAGCAAAAATATTGAAAACTGATTGATAACACTGACAACTAACTGACTATCTAAAAGTGTCTGAAAGCCTCTAAAACTGAATGAATAAAAGTTGATGGGACAGTCCCTAACTAACTCCAACTGTCTAACCAAAACCAAATACTGAAATAAATATAATCGATCCTTAAAGTATGAGGACTCACCGCTGCTGCAGCTGTTGATGCACTACAATGTCTATGTGCGGTCAGAAACCTGAATGCCCGAACCTATGATATGAGATATCATAGTGCAAGAAACAAGTATGCAGTCAGTACTTTGAATATACTGGTATGCTAGATGGGGTTAGGTTGATATGCATTGGCACATGTACATGAATAATAACTGAGTGAATGAATAGCATGAGATAACTGATGCATAGCATGCATGAAAGCTGTAAAATTTGAGAATGCATGACCAAGAATATAACATGATACTGGAATACTATGTAAACTAAAATACTTAAGTTTGAGTACTGATTTAACAACTAAACTGAATGTTATGGTCAAGCAAATCTAAACTGACTTTAAACTAGGACTGAGGTTAGACTGTCGGAGCTATCATCTAACTGGCATGCCCCAATATGAGCTAATTAGGGTCCAACCTACGACTCCAGTTAGAAGGTTTTCAATACTATTCTACAGGTACTAATACTAGCTATGTGGATCGATTAAAGTGAAGTCCCGAAGGACTAAAGAGGCACCCTCTACTAGAATATGCTCTAGGGAGATATATGTAAACCCTAAACTGGCAGGTTAACATCTCAACCTACGCTAGCTATATAGTTCTGGAACGTAAGGACTGATACTAAAGGTCATACCCTCAACTAGCAGGTGAGCCCCCATCCCTAGGTTTGCTCGGTGCTAAATTCTACTCCCAACTGAACTGACTCAGATTACTAAACTGATCTAAGTTTGACTGGTATGATAACTGACTGAACTAGAAATACTCAAATGTATCTGAAACAATTCTAAAAATATTGAGACTAAATAAACAACTAAGTTTTTAGTTATTCATAACCCCCAGAACTCGATAACATCAACAGTAGAAATATACCAAAGCTTCAGAAGCATTATAAGTAGTCATTATTCAAAATTCATCTTTTAGACATTTCATCAAATACTTGAAATTCATGAAATTAAGCATGGGAATGATTGAAATGATGGAAATAACAAAATCATAACACTAAAACCATACATTAGGGATTTCACATGGAATTTCATGCTTCAAACGTGTAAAGGCTACTTTCCAACTAACAACACTAGTAATCATCATGCATAATCGAAATTCCCAAAAACTTTATGAAAATAACTCATTGTAAACATGTAAATTCATGATTTAAAACATAAAAATAGGTTCATGGACTCCATGTTTGAAAAGTGTCTATGGATGAACATCACACATACCTTAAAGCTTTAATCTTGCAAGAGAATTTACTTTCTTAATCATTCTTGGGTGCTGAAGCTTGAATTCTTGAGTTTTCTTGAAGGAATAATGATTGAACTTGATGAATTTAGGTGATAGGTAGGGTTTATTTTTGAGAAAAATTGAGGAAATTGGGCATATAATGCCTTAACTAATGATAAATATCGTGTTTTCATAGATTGGGCGGTGGGGAAATGACAAGACTACCCATCTGGATTTAAATTTGTAACTCAATCGAATTAGGGAGGTACCGCGACACGATGAGCCATCCATCGCTATAATGGCCTCATCGCGATGCTATTGCGATGACTTGTTATTTTCAAAATCCGAACACAACCTAAACCTCATCCAAAAAATCTAAAACTTCCCCGATACATGTTATTTACACTCCTGAACATGAATGAACTTAGAAATCATTGTCTCAGGGTCGAGAAGGTCACTTTAAGAATCATGAACTGAGCTAAGACTAACACGGGTTATTACAGTTTAGCATGTATTTTAAAACTTTATCCCTGGTTGTAGAGCTTATATATCATATTAATAACTCCAATGGGCTATATGGGCTCCATTTCTCACCCCTTAGTCGAGCCACAGTTCGTGTAGCCACATGGACCATATAATGATCTTACATATACACTTAGGGAGACTCTAATTTCCTACTCATATACTAAAGTGACTTAAGCACCCTATAATGTAGCATGATATGGGGGACTCAAACCTCCTCATCATATAATATGGAAGATTTAAACCATCCCGAACATATTAAGTGAGAGGACTCGAACCTCTAGCCATTTTGACCATTCAGACCTTTCGGTTATATTAAGCAAGAGGACTCGAATCTCAAGCCATTCTGACCATCTCGTATCTTCAAATGTAGTTTTGTATTGATACCTCGGGGTCTATACCTTCACAACTAGCTACACAACCCTCTTTAAAGCCCAATTAAAACATTTGATGCACACATTCACACAACAATTAATCTAATTACTTACCCAAGACATTCTATTGGTATCATTATACCAACCTCACCTGAAAGCATACATCATGCCAATTCCATTATAAATCAACCACTCATTCACTTGACTTTGGGACTCGAACTCATTCTCTAACAAAACACTAGTTTAATTCAGAGTGTAGGGACTCAAACCCATTGTCTACCAAAGACATAAATCAATTTAGTATTTTGGGACACAAACCCTTTATCTATACTATGACATCAATTTAATTCGACACTTAGAGACTTAAACCCATTTAGCCAATTTAAACCACCACGATTACAATTCAAAACCAGACGTGACCACAAGGTCTTCACAAAAGCATTTACCAACGCTCATATTCATTAGGACAATGCCTAAATTCAAAACAACATTTCAAATCAATTCATGGTCATCAAGACCTTTAGAAAAACATTCACTCTTCATTAGCATTTTTATACCAAGATTTAGTACAAAACACAATTTATCTTGTAACTAATTTATTCTCTTAGACATATTTACAAACACCTTGAGGGCATATATTTACCAAGACCAAAACCAAAGTAAAAACCATAAAGCTTAGGGTTACTCATAACACATTTGTTTAACCACATTTACCAAGCACCCACATGTGCAAACCATTATCAAAATTATGTATAAACGCAATTAAAACCTAAACTAAACAATACTCAATAATATGCACCAAAGCCCTCAATATTGGATTTCAAAACCACCATTAATGATTTATAAACAAGGTTTAAATGTATGATATTGGAGAACTAACAATGAGGGAAGAGTCACATACCTTATTCCAGAAAATTCACAAAAGAAATTTTGGTATTTAAGCCCCTAAATGAACTACTTGATGAAAACCTTAGCGAATCTTCTTGAGAGAGTTTAGAGAGGATTTTGAGAGAGTTTAGATCTTTCAATGTGAGTTATGAGAGGCCACAACATGTTATAAGATATGAGGACTTAAGAGTGAGGGCGAGTACGACCTCACCTCCTAAACTGTACCCTAGGGTACGAGTGGTACCCTTACTCGTACCCTAAACCTCCCCTTGGACCCCCATACTAATGAAAATACGACCATACATGGCCAAATCGTATCTTAACATATGAGTAGTACCCTTAGAGTCGTACCTTAGACTATACTTAAGGCATCATACGACTTAGCAACATACCACTCATGCATTATTATATGATTGATATAATGCTTAATCATACCTAGGTCAAAAACCAACCCAAACACACTATCTAACATACGAGAAAGGGACCCTAACCTGTACCCAAACATACAACTAGTACCTTCTAGTCATATGTTGTCCAGAATCTCCAACTTAGGAAATTTTCTAAGGGTTCAAAGCCAGGGTGTTTCAAATAGAATAAGATAGCATCTATGAATATAATCATAAAGGAATCAAGATCGGATCAAAATACTCGATCATCAACTCCATAAATATTATTGCGGCATTAGTCAGTCCAAAAGATATGACCAAGAACTTATAATGACCATACCGAGTTTGGAAAGTCATTTTTAAGTATCCAACGCTTCAATCTTGAAATGATAATACCCGAATCTCAAGTCAATATTAGAAAAAATAGAAGAACCCTAAAGTTGATCAAATAAGTCATTAATGCATGGAAGAGGATACTTATTCTTGATGGTCACCTTGTTCAATTATTAATAGTCAATACACATGTGCATATATCCATCTTTCATCTTTATAATAAAAATAGGATCACCCTAAGGAGACACACTAGGTTTAATGAAACCCTTACCTAATAAATCTTGTAACTACTCCTTCAATTCTTTTAACTTGGATAGGGCGATCTTATAAAAAGGAACAGAGATAGACTTGTTGCATAGCTCAATATTAATAGCAAAATATCCCGATCCAGAGGCATACCAGGTAAGTCCATAGGTAACACATCCTGAAACTCTCTAACAACTCAAATAGAATCCAAAAGAGGTGGTAAAGAAATACTAGTATTGTATAGTCAAAATAAGAAAGAAACCTCTACTCTATCATATGGTGAACATGTACAAAAAATATAGCTCCCTTCAGATTTGAACTAGGAGTACCCTTATATGCCAAGCTTGGCACACACAAAGTAGCTGAGTCACAATTTTGGAAAAATAATATCAAAATCAGTTATATTTTGGATAATCAAGTCCACCTAGGTCTTACGCCTCGTAAAGGTCACTACTCATGATTGGTACACCCATTCCACCACTAAAGAATATCCTATCGAGGTCGAAACATAGATATTCACATCAATGGACTCATATGTAGCATCAAGAAGTAGCAAAGTATACATATACAAAGAAGAATGTATACCTAGGGTTAAATAGCATGAAAGCAGAATGATGGCAAACTAGGAAGATAACTACATCAGAGACCTTTACCTCAAGTCTCCTAAGTATAGTGTAGCATAACATTGTCCACACTTACTCCCAGACTGAGCAACCCCACGTCTACCACCATGAGCTCTACTTTAAATACCTCTAGTACCATTTTTACCATTCTATAAACCATCTCGGACTGCAGATATAAGAGTAAGGCAAAGCTGAAGTTGAGAAATTTGCTAGAAAGGACCCAAAACACTTCAAAGATAGTCCCTCACATAATAAACAAACTCCTCATAGGCGTACTACTCTCTACTACCTAACTCACATGGAGAGAACCCAAAAGAACTAGAATGCGCTTCTTAACTAGATGAACCAAAACTAGAGCCTCCACTCACATGACCTAACCTAATATAAGTATGATCATGACCATGGACACTTTTGAGTATTTTTAAGACCACCTAAAAATGCACAAGCCCAAGTGTGAATAAGTCCCAAAATCAGTTTTAAAGTGCACTCCATAGAGTTGTTTTAGAGCCATTTAACCGAAGGAATCTTTTATCTTTTGTCTACTACTTGTATTGTAATATAAATATAATATTGTAGGGTTTTATGTCTTTAGTTTTTTCTTGATATTGTAAGAATACTCCTCTTAGAGAGAAAGAGACTCCAACTGAAACTAGGTCCTAACACAAAGGTAGAATTATTTGTGTGTGGTGCATTGCTTGATACGTTGGTGCTTGAGAGGTGGACGCCCCTCTTATGTCATTGTAAGAGTTAGGTATATGTTGTGTATGGTGTTAAGGTTCTAAGAGTGGAATAGGATCTTGGGTTCCTAAGATTACAACTTTATTGTGTCAAATTATCTATCCTTGTTTCTTGTTTTCAGCTTTGGTTTTCCATGTTTTGTTGTTGAATCTATAGGTTTTTGTTGGTGTAAACTTGTTATTCTTCACTATATTATGTTAATATAGTTTGTTGGTTGGCTGGATTCATATGTAAAACACTTTTTATTCTCCCTATTCTTGTTATAAGTAGCGAATCCGAGAGTGGTCATCTAAATAGTCCACAGTTTCTCTCCTTATGGACTATTTTTGGTGTTTGTTTTGTTGTGTTCTTGGTCATCCTTGTATCATTTGGTATCAGAGTTATCTTTGATTTTGTTCTAATAATATCAATCTTGGGTTTGAGAGTTGAAAAATACAAAAAAAAATTATTGAAATCTGAAAATTCCAAAAAAAAAAAAAGAATCTTTCCATCTTGTTCTTGGCGGAGAAAATTGTGTTGTGTTGTTATCTTGGCTGAGATTGGTGTTGTGTGTTTAGATCTAGGTGTTCTTTTATTTGTCTAGTGTTTTTGTTGTGTTGGTATCTCTTTCACTAGCTCAAAGAGCGCCAATATCCAAAGTTGAGCTTAATATATTGACAATATTGAAGTGAACTTAGAGTTGGCCGAGCCTTGAAGACGTTGTTCTTGGCCGTATAGTGTATTGTTGACATTGGGATGTACCTTTTTGTTGTGTTGTTGTCGAGTTCTTGAGGGTTTTTTGGTATTCATATTGTTCTTCATCTATTCTTGCAACTTAAGACAACCAAAAGACTAAAATAGATCCAAAAAGTTGTAAGACAAAGGTTGTAAAGTTGTTATGAGAAGACTTGCACACGTCACTTCCTAGACTTTACAACCACTTTTACTTAAATCAAGGGGTCTTGTTTTGTGGGACTAGTAAAGTCAAATCTTACCCTTTTGAGTTTGAAAAGTTAACAAGGAGTACAAGACTTTATTTTCCCTCCAATATTAAGTCATCTTTCAAAAGGTGTATAAGGACTAAAAACTTCAAGTTGTTGAAAATTTGTGAGGGTCGTGACCAATTAAAGGGTGCCACATCACCAAAATAACTGTTCACATGACCATTTCAAGCTAAAAATTAGATCTTGTAGTTTTATTTTGTTGTTTCTCTTGTTGATTCCATTACTAACTTACGTGTTAACGCTAAATTATAAGTTAGTTTTGTAGTCGTTTTTCGTGTTTACAATTCTTCATGTGTCCTTTTGTTATTGTTTCCTTGAGTCGTTGTAGAGTTTTGGTTCACCTCTCAATCACGGAATACAATCAAGATTGTCACACTTGTGTGATTGAGTGAAGAAACTGAGAGGCAAAGAACTAAAGAAAGAGTGTGAGGACCTTTCTTTTACAACTAACTTGTTTAATTGTTTTGTAGGTGTTTTTCTTAGGTACATTTCAATGGAGGGAACAACCTCCCAAACCATGGGTAACAATGATACAAATATCCTCATGGATTCTATTGAGGGACACAACTGTACTTTGGAAAGAATGCAAGTGAGTCTTGGGAAGTTAGAAACGGATGTGTCTTCGGTAAAGGGGGTGTAACATCATTGAAAGGGGATGTATCTACTATGAGTGGGATATTGAAATGAGTGGAAAGCCAAAAAAGTTGACCCTCTACTCCTCAATACTATCATGTGTCCTCGAGTGGACATGATTAAAATAATTTCCCTACCATCTCCCCCAAAATGTTACACCAAATGATCAATCCACCAACACAACCACCAAATACTACCCAAAGCCGAGAGTTTGATAGACTAACCTACCCTCCACTTCACCAAGTCCAACAAGAAGGATTTGGAACCCAAATACCAACACCAAACCTAAGACCTCCACTTACCCAAAGTCCTCACATTCTAATTCAAGCTCCATTAGACCAAATACCTTACTTTCCACCCAATCCAAACCCACCTAACCGAACCCACCAAACTATGTGGAAAGATATGGTGGGGAAGAACGACATGGAGGATATGGAGTCTATATCAATTCTTACTTGAGGGAAGAAAGAATGAGGGGTAGACATGGGGAGCTAGGACGAGAGGTGAGGGAAGGCCACCAAAACCGAGACTTGGGCATAAACTCCATCAAAGTTAGTATCTCAATCTTCAAGGGTGAGAGTGATCTTGAAACGTATCTTTCTTGGGAGTCATTGTGTGACAAGATATTCCAACTCAATGACCTCACTGAGGAAAAGAATAGTTGCTATGTGATAGCTCATTTTGAGGGGTATTCTAATACGTGGTTGGAGTATGTTAAACGGTTTGGAAATGAGAAGATTGGGGGACAACCTCCTCCTTGGTTTCGGTTGAAGAACCTTATGCGGCAAAGGTACTTTCCCGAGACTTATAGGCATGAGATCCTTGCCAAATTGTACAATTTAAGGCAAGGAAGCAAGAGTGTCATGGCTTACTACGATGAATTTCAACAATTGATGTTGAAACTTGACCACCGAGGAGAGCAAGTAAGTCATGACATTGTACTCTTCAAGGTTGGGTTAAACAAGGACATCTCCTCTCGTATGATGCTTCACAAATTCAACACCATAGATGGCATCTTCCAAATGGCTTTAGGGGTGGAGAGGGCGCTCAAAGAAAACTCATTTATGGCTTCCCAACCAAAGATCCCCAAGGCTGTCCAAAAATAGCCTCCAAGGTATGAAAGTAAATTAAATTCTACTTCCAATCCCAAAGAGTTTCAATGCTACAAGTGTCAAGGGTGGGGCACAAGGCCAGTGAGTGTCCAAACCGAAGGAATGTAATCCTAAGGAAGGGGAAGTTATACTACCTAGGAGAAGAGGTAGTGATTGAATCAACTAAGATTGATGGAAAGCCTCAAGATGGAGAGCATGAAGAGGTTGAAGTTCAAGTTGAGGAGGAAGGAGAAGATGTGAGGTCGTGTAAGGGGTCGTGTGAGATACCTCTCTAAAAGAGGTGAGGTCATGAATTTGTGGGCAAATTTATATCAAGGTAGAGGGGATAATATAAGTATGATCATGACCATGCACACTTTTTGACAATTTTTAATACCACTTAAAGAGTGCACAAGCCCAAGTGTGAAGGAGGCCCAAAACCGGTTATGAAGTGCAGTCCATGGGGAGACGTTGGAGCCTTTTAATGGAGGGGTTCTTTTGTATTTTGTCCACTACTTGTATTGTAATATAAATATAACATTTTAGGGTTTTATGTCTTTATTTTAAGATTGATATTGTAAGAACACTCCTCTTAGAGAGAGAGATACTCCAACCGAAAGTAGGGCCTAACACAAAGGTGGAATCGTTTGTGTGTGGTGCATTGCTTGATACGTTGGTGCTTGAGAGGTGGACGACCATCTTGTGTCATTATAAGATTTAGATGTCTGTTGTGTGGGGTGTTAAGGGTCCAAGAGTGGAGTAGGCTCTTGGGTTCCTAAGATTACAAATACATTGTGCCTAACTATCTAGCCTTGTTTCTTGTTTTCAGTTTTGGTTTTCCATGTTTTGTTGTTGAACCTATAGGTTCTTGTTGGTGTAACCTTGTTGTTCTTCATTATATTGTGTTAATATAGTTTGTTGGTTGGCTGGATTCGTGTGTAAAACACTTGTTATACTCCCTATTCTTGTTATAAGTAGCGAATCCGAGAGTGGTCTCCTAGATAGTCCACACGGTTTCTCTTCTTGTGGACTGTTATTGGTGTTTGTTTTTGTTGTGTTCTTGGTCATCCTTGTATCATAACCTATGGTGACTAAAGCCCAAAGAATCAGACATCTACTATCCAAACCTACCTGAATTGGTCTACCATGATAACTATGAGCCCCTCTACCTAAGAAATCCCAACCTCAAGATATATTTCCACTGAACTTACCCTATCGATGGATCTTCTTAGCATCACATCGCTCTAAGTACCCTGACAAAATCGACTTAATCAAATTAGCATACTCTACTTTGGAAAGAAGCTCGTACAACAACCATTTGAAATATAGCAAACTGATAATAACCTACCAAACCCTTGACAAACTTCCTAGTCCTCTTTGTCTCGATAGAGATACTGGTAGTGACATATTTGAATAGTGAATAAAAATATGACTCTACCATAGTCACGAGGCCCTGCTCCAGGTGATCAAACTCATCTCACATCTATTCCTTTAAATGTAAGGCACAAACCTCTCCGGAAAAGCCTTATAAACTGAGTCCATATCATAAAAGACGAACCCAATAGTTTATAACTAGAAAGAGACCTCTTCCACTATCTGGCCACATCAGTCAACTAATAAGTAGTATAGGCAACACCATGGGACTCAATGGATCCAAGGTTATGCAGTCTTTCCTGGCAGCCAAATAAAAACTCATAGGCTCTCCAATAGAACCACTAAACTTGGGAGGAGTCAAAAGAATAAATTTTGTATATCTCTTCTAATTATCAAAAGACATCCTCAAACTTAAAGCAATATGAGAAACAGTGAGCCTAGTGGGTAGTAAATTAACACCGGTGGGGTACAATAGTATATGGATGTACCCATAAAGTCAGTAAATCATAAGTAAGAGCTTGCTCTAATGGCGAAATACCTACTAAAGTCTTTGAGAAACACCCCGCACACTCGGCGGGGCACCTGTCTTGGGGACACCATCCAAATGACCCAACAAAAAAATCAATAAATCCTGTAACATTAGGGTAACAACTTTACTCTAGAGAACTTGATCTAGCTCGACATCCTCTATCAAATTGGTCCTCATCATCATAATAAATCTCAAGCTCAAGAGAGGCCACCCTAGCCTATCCATTGGCTAGAAAGCTCCTCGTCCCCAATCTCTACCTCTAGCTCGGGTACGATCCTTGCCTCACCCCATGACTTGGGCTCCAACAACGAGAGCTAACTTAGCATCCTCAATATTTCTGGATCTAGTCCTTACCATTTGTGCAAAAAATAATGGAATAAAAGTTTAAAATGTTGTGTATGAAAAAATCGCCTGATAAGGAATCAAATTAGAGAGTTTTTTTCGAAAGATGTCTTATAGCCTCTTAAAGATAGATACGAACATTTATGTATCAATCCACAAGACTCTACTATACATCCTACTTTTACACTTATGAGACTGCTAAACTTGACACTCTGATACCAATTTATCACGAACCAAAATTTGAGGTCATGATGGCACCTACCTCAATATAGCCTTGGTAGGTAAGCCAAAAGTCCACAAAAGAAAAGAAGAATACAGCTACCAAATAAATAATACGAGACTTTGAGAATGAAGTTAGGCTATAATAAGTAGATAACATAAGTATCCGAATAAAAACCTAAGTCTGTAAAGACTGGTGTCATAAGTGTGAAGAGAATCTAATACAAATTCAAAAATAGAATAATACATAAATCTATCTTTAAAAATAATTAAAGACAAAGTAAGATTGAGGGGATTCGAAGTGCACCCAAAACTCTGGAGCTCATCAGTACCTCAAATGTCGATATCTTACAGCATGAGATCAACTACCATAGGTCACACTAGTATTAGGATCTGCACCGAAAGGGCATAAAAGTAGAAGTGAGTACGGTCCACTTGTATTAAACAGGTATCATAGGCCGACTGAGCAAAGTAGAAAACTAAAACAAGTAAAAGATACTATAAGCATGTTCCACCAGTAAACAGAAAAATTTTCAAATGGTAGCTCACTTCATCTCTACTAATATTTCAATAATATAAAGCAAGAAGGAAAGCTACAGAAAATATAAACAGAAACTAATTACACGACAAACAAACACATAGAGTAAATACAAATGATGTAATGTAATGTGATGATGGTGGATCATAATAAATGTAATCCATTACATGACTTTTTCTATACACTTTCGAGCCTCAATGCTTCAAGACAGGACCTATGAGAGGTTCGCAACCCATATAATTTCTCAATCTCATATCTCTATCAACCTTTCTGGCTAGTGTTCACGACCAAGGGTTTTATAAGGTGTCTCATTTTCTTTCAAAAATCAGTGTTTCTTAGTGGTACCAGAATCTCATTAATATGTTTGTATGAAACAAAGATGTAATGCTCACAACCAGGATAATAATTAATTCAGTATTGTTATAATGAGCTCAGAGTCAACTCGACATGTCAATAATTCATGATATATCACTCAGCACCACTAGAATAAATAGCCATGTAAGACATTAATAATATTATTTCAAAAATGTCTTTCTCAGGTATTGCTATCATGATAGAGGCAAATAATGCTTAAATGGTCCTGTAATATCTATTCAAGTCCCAAAACGGTCATCGTAACAATAATAATGGCATTTAACGTGCAAATAAGACCTACAAATATCAAATAAAGCCCTTACACAGGCATCACACCAAATATAATCTCTCAAGTCAACAACAATATAAATATAAGCCCCCACACCAGCAGCACGATAATATAATGACCTCAAAAATACAATTTCCTCATCTAATTTCATAATCTATAAAATGCTTTAGAAGAATGATTAACTACCCAGCCCATTCTGAAGAAAGTTAAGTCATAACCTACCTTGAGATGCCGAAATCCAAGCCTAGATCCTTCATCACAGAGCCTTTTCTTTATGAGCAGTCTCAGGATGAACTAAATTTATCAAAAATATCACCTACATATCAAAAGAAAACTAATGATACCCATATCGACTTTATTTAAATCAGGCCCAAAATTAGCTCAAAATGGGTTCAAAATCGAAAGGAATAAATCCGGAATTTTATTTTAGAAATGTGTTCCTCATATCAAGAGGAGTTTAAATTTGAAAATTCATGTAAAAATGAGGTCAAATCGATAAAAAACTAATTTAAAGTGTACCGAGTAGAAACCCAAAAATCTATTTTCAAATCAAGTTTGTAAAGCTTTTTAGAAGATTCGATCAATAGAAAAGTATGGAAATAGAAGTTTAGATATTACTCAAGCACGAATGATGAAGAAATCTCTTTGAAATTGCCTTTCCTGAAGCTCTCAAGTTCAAAAAGATGAAAAGTCGTGAAAATAAGGTATATATACTGTTCAGGTATATAATACCATCCAAGCACAAATAATGAAGAAACCTCTTTGAAATTGCCTTTCCTGAAGCTCTCAAGTTCAAAAAAAAATAAAAAGTCGTGAAAATAAGGTATATATATTGTTCAGGTGTATAGTACCTTATGATCGCGGTCCTTGCCTTGCGTTCGCGAGGGTCAGCATTGACTGACATTAAGTTGGTCATTGCAATCGCGAGAGGAGGGTCTTGCGATCTCATGGTCAAACCCGACTTGATCCATAAGGATTACCCATCGTGACTGTAGCACCCCCACCATGGATCGCGGTAAAGGAGTCGTTCAAGTCCCGTGATTACAACACGTGTCCATGTGATCGCGATGAGGGGATCTAATGCACCTAATTGCAGAAAACCATCAATTGCATAAGATTGAAATGTCTCCGAGCATACCTTGAAGATTTATTTGGGACTCCACAAAAATAAACTAGATATGCAACCAGGCTATTTTTGATGTTTTAGACTCAATAGGATCGTCGAACATTTGAAAAGAGGTCATTTACAGCAAATTAGACCTCGGGACCCCTTTAGGCTTATTTTAACTATTTTTATTAAAAGGATCAAAATAAAAATAAAGGCTCAAGACCCGAATTAACTACGCTTCTAATTCAAATTGACATTATGGATCTAATGAAATTGTCCTAATCACCATCCGACACTTGAAACATGAAATATTGACCAAAGTCAGACTCATGACTTCAAAAGCCTCTATAAGCCTCAAACACACCCAAATCACTCCCGAATGCATTGGGGGTCGTGCCAATCAACCCACAACCACAAATATCATATAGTAAGTGCGAGAAAGTGTAAAATAGTTAAAACTCATAAAAAGGTGAATTCACCACTACATTTGTTACATCATGGGTGAGAAAAACATGACCTACCTCTTAGGACTTTTCACCAACATCAATCCACTAGAAGAAGACAAATGATTTGATTGTGACTCTCGCATAATCTTATGGTTAACCTCATAACCCCTTACCCTTGAACTAAGGACAACACCGAGCCACCGCTATAGTATTCTTACTGTAGCCTACAGTCAACTACACCTAGTTGACACAACTTGAATAACACAATCCCGCAATGCTACTATATTGCAGCCTGTCAACTACCTCTAGCTAACAACCATCAGTCTAACTCTAACCCACTCTCTCAACTACTTATAGCTGATACGCTCTTACATGAAGAAGGGTACAAAATAATAACACCTACACAAGCTTCATGAATGAAGAGTAGGTTTATAATTTAGCATAAAATATAAAACTTAACAACAAGAGACTAAGAATATCTTCAATTTATACGAGCAGGTCCTTTGTTGTTGAGGTTTTGCCTTTAAAAATGGGGTGCGAGCTTTTGCAAAAGAGACTTAACAACAAAAGACTAAGAATATCTTCAATTTATACGAGCAGGTCTTTTGTTGTTGAGGTTTTGACTTTAAAAATAGGTGGGAGAGCTTGCAAGAAGAATAATCTTTTTAAGTGTGCAAAAAACTAGGTTTTGCCTCTTGTGACATTTGCTTACATAAGAGAGAGGGCAAACCCTAAATGTAGTGCTATTGGTTGAGTGGGAAAAGGACACTTGCAACTCTACTGCAACCTCCCCAACCAACTGCAAGTGTTGCCAACCAGTTGTACAGACGTCACACATTTTAGCTGTACAATTCATCACGTGCTTAAGCCTTTTAGATATCAGGTCCCTAGATGCAGTTTGTCCGTCATTAAGAACAGATATCTCACGTGCCAATTTAGTGCTTCCATGTCACATATCATTTAAAGTACATATATATGAATTGGTAAAAATCCCCTTAAAAATACTAGTTAATGAGGTTACAGGTATATCCATAATATGTACCTAATCCTGAAATGAATTTATTAAACATTAAAACCACAACTACAATAAAATTGTTGAATTTCAAAAACCTTTATTTTTCAACAAAAAAAGAAAATTACACACATAACTGAAATTTTAGTCTATTGCACTACAATTATGAACGACTGAAATTACATGCAGATTTTCGAATTCAATTGCGTATCATTCCAAAAACAGGTATACTTGCCAAAGAAATTAAAAAATGAACAGAATTTAAATAGCCACCCAAAAATGGGATTTGTTCATTCACTCTTTCCATTTTATCTTTTTAAGCAAAAAAAGAAACATGAAAATATTTCTTTTTTCTTCTCAAATTGGGTGGAAATGTTTCTAATTCATATTTATCTTTTTAAGCAAAAAAAGGAATATGAAAATGTTTCTTTTTTCTTCTCAAATTGGGTGGAAATGTTTCTAATTCATATTTTTGTTCTTTTCCATCATGAATAGCTAAATTTTTACGTCTTCAGCTCTGAGTAGTAAAATGAAACTGAGTAGTAATTTGGAGTAAAGCTTTTCCCCTTTTTATATTTTCTTTCCCTCTCCATTATTTCCTTTCTGTCTTTATTGCTATAAACCCCGACTCCGGCTCCGGCTCCGGCTCCGGCTCCGGCGAGATCCTACCCAACCGCTCCGCCGTCCGGTTCCGGTCAGACCCAAGCGACCGGCGACCCTCTGTAAGTATCTTTAAATCAATTTCAGAGAAGAAATAGCAAAAGCCCTAATCCCAATTCTGTTTTTTTGATTTTTATGTATTGATAATTTACTGTGATTTAAGGACTAAATTGTGAATAGATACTCCTGTTTAAATGAATACATGTTTCTTAAGGTTGTATAACTTATTAATTTTGGAGACCATGGAGAAAAGAGCTTATTTTATCCAGGTCATTGATATGGTATTCCTCTGCTAATTGGCTTTTACTGAATCAAGCACACAATGCATCATGTAAACAGATGAAATAATTTATTTTTTTTGTTAACCAAAAAGATTATATAAGAATGTTTCTTACTAAGTTTTTGCGTATGATGAAAAAGGGAATTTAAACCTTCATCTCATCATAGAAGCTGTTGCCTATGATGAACATGGTTGTTCTGGTCTTTAGCATTACTACTCCCTATGTCCCAATTTATGTGGCACAGTTTGAATTTGAGAGTTAAACAGTTTAATTTTGATTGTAATTTAGGCGTGCAATCTTTAAGTTTTTCTTTTAAATTAAATTTACATATTTGAAAACTACGTAAAAAGTATTATAAGTCACAAATATTGATAAGTCAAGATATTTAAAAGATATATGGAAATATAATGGTTAAAGAAAGACTTGTTTGCATCTTGGAATCTGACGTGTGCCACACAAATTCAGATGGAGGGTGTATTTTTTTTTTTATAATGGTGGTGTTTATTAGCTTTCTCATACGTCGACTATTCCATCGGTATCTGCTACCTTCTAGTAACTGATATTAGGTAACCCTACCAACACTTTTTTTTGTCTCTACTGGATTGTTCTAGTCTTTAGTAGCTAACAAGCACTAAATCCTGTGAGTTTCAGATAAAAATAAAGCAAAAGAATTGAATGTGGAATTAGTGTTTTACCAAATACTGTTGCTTTACTGATTGTATGTAAACATACCAGTTCTTTTTGTTTTTGTGGCCTTCATATTGTTAGGTGAACTACAAATTGATTTTGCTACCAAAAAAATAGAAGGATTAGTGAAGACCAAAGAGACAATATTTTTAAAAGTTGGTTATTGTTATTCGATAAGACTTTGGATTAATACGTATTTGTGCTCTTTCGCTTGTAGTCAAATCCAATTTACTTGTTTCAATTTCACGAGGAATTTTTCGCACACCAACCATTTTAGCAGGTGTTTTTAATAGACACTACTTTCATGCTTGACCACTTTTTTTGAACAAGTATATGTCTCACAAAATGAGTTTGTGACACGTTTTGTTAACTAAAAAACACTTGTAGAATGAATAAATGAATCCTCAAAAATCACCATCCATTTTGAGCCGTGAAACCCCACTCTTCACCTCTGGATGTATATCCCATAACACCCCAAAAAATCCTTTATTCACCCCCTCATAGATATTTCGCAAATATCTCCGAGACATCCTCAGTCCTTCGTTGATTCCTTCATTTTCAATCCATCATCAATTCCACCATTTTTCAGGCCCCTTATTGTTTGAGCTAAAGAATAGATTCTGTTTGCTGATTTAAGAGTTTGTACAGAAAGATGATCTAAGCTCTTCTGCTTTGTCCATAGAAGGTTGAAAATTCGTGTTTAGTTTGAATTTCGATTGGGTCCATTGCTTGTGCTACAAAACTTATTTAAAAATTGTTACTGTGGGTTAAGAATCGAAGTTGCAACTGATTCAAGATCTTGATTGGGTCCTTTAACATTCAAAATTGTGAATGATTCTTTTTTGGAACTGGTACTGTTTGTGTTGAGTTTGATTGCATTTACTGATTGGAAGCTTGAAAGCCAGATTGAAACATTGAATCAATACCTTGGTTTGAAAACTAGAAATGAACCGCCATTGAAGAAGGGTGGGAATTTGCTTGTCTTGGGGACAGAGATAATTTTATTTTTGGGGGTTAGAGAAGAAACTACAAGTGCTCCATACATTCGCCTTTTTCTGTGTGAAATATGCGCTTGTCACATAATTAAAGAGGTGTCTATTATCTTCCTTTGGGAAAAGTTTGGTTGGTGTTAAAAGGTTCCTTTGAAACTGGGATGGGTAAAACTTAAAAGGAATTTGCTACAAGTTGAGGGGGTAAACTATGTATTACCCCTAAGAATTTTGATAAGTAATGCATGTGTATCGTGAAGTTACATAGTAAAATCTTGTTTGATAATTCAGATTAGCTGTGTTCTGTTTGAGAACCTTGTCTAATTGGTGATTTGTAAACTTGATTTCTTGGTGATAGGAAGGGAGCAGATAAATGGGAATGTCGGCAGCAAGCTCTGTCAGTGAAGCTATGAAATTGTGCATATTTGATTTGAGAAGGGGACAACATGAAGGGCAGGAGTTGGACAAGATTTTATATTTCTTTCCTGCTGATTTACCTTTCCCCACCCAACTCTCTGTGATAGGGCTTAGTGAAGGACTCATAACATTCACCAGGTTTGTTGCATATGGCACTCACATATCTTCACTTGTATCTATTGATGAGTTGAAATTCATGCGATTCTTTGAAAAACTCTTGCTTAAAGATGGGATACCTATATTGGTTGCTCTGATTTTTATATTTTTATCTTAATTCGTTCATGCTGTCTCGATAACTGAACTGCAAATTGGAATGCGATTTTAAGTATGTGTTCCTGGATATAGCTTCAGTTCTTAGTTCTAGGGATAAATTTTCCTTTGTTCATCCCCTTATATACATAGTCATTATTATCCAAAGGATTCTTAAGCCATATCCTTAGGTAGAAAGATAGCTGCGCTCATATTTGTGTATTCTCATGTTAAAGACATTTAAAATGTTTTAAAAAAAGAGCTTGAAGATTGTTCCTGGATTGAAGTTGATTTGCTTAATGAAGAGCAATGGGATTCTGATGTGGATGTGTTATCTTTAGACCAAGAGTTCTTCATCTTATATTTATCTTCATTTTCTTGCTCTGAGAGGTAGATCTTCCTCAATTTGTGAACCGGGCCATCTGAATGCTGTTGTCAACTTCTTACATTTGTAAGCTAGATGGCTCTTTCCTGTGATATGATAATCTTTTTTATATATTTTCATTCTGTGCAGAATATTCTCTCCAGAGGATCCATGTGAGGTTATAGAAGCAGAGAAGCACTCCCATGTTTTCTACGAGGCAGAGCGTGATATCTGGATGGTGATGGTATGACCTCTTGCAGTTATATAATCTTTTTCCTTTATTCAATTAGTGAAATTTTCCGGACATTTCATGTTACCTCTCATGGTTAAATTTTAGAGAATTGTTTGGTGAACTGTATGAAGGATAATTCTGCCAATACTCGGTTTAAATATTTACATGTGGTGATCACTTATTATCTGGACCAATTTGGGAGATTATATGATGTTGTTTTGGCTTTCTACCTGCTACCAGTTGAAAGCATGATCTACATGGAGGCTGGCCCATACTGCTTCTTGGTTTTTTCCTTGACCATACTAGAATTGTTTTACTTATGAACTGTTCCAGCGGACAGCTACGTGCAGTGAACTGAAGTCTAGAAGGTTGAGAACTAGATTAGGGAGGATGAAAAGAGAAATGGTAACTTAAGACAAAATTTCTTTTTATGGTACTTCTGTTGAAGTATAAATAAACTGTCAAACATCATAGTTGCAAAAATTCCCTACCGACCATGGCAGATCCCTACTTCTTGGCATGCTCAGACATGTGGTTAACGGTCTAAGAATGGATTAAAGTTGATCTCGTGCTGAACATAGACATAGAATCCTTGAGAGACATCAGTGCTTTATGGAGTTGTATCCATATTTCCAATGCTTTCGATGAGTATAATATCTCTAATTCAGTAGGGTGCGTAATGCAATCTTATGATTTGCATATTTAGTTGTCTGTTAAATAGATTTCCCAAAAATTCTTTGAATAAGATTTGCCAGGAGAAGATGGAACGAATTAAACATGACTATCATTTGAAAAGATGAGTATGACTTACCTCTTTTTGATAAGGAAGCTGAGTATGACTTTCTTATGAAAACAAGAAAGTTCAGATACACACATTTTTTTGGACCAACTCAAACTTCCTCACGTTTTATTTCCATCGCAAAAGAAAATTCTTATGCTTTATAACTCTTCTGTTGTGCATTTGCTTTCCTGGTGGTATTAGGTGGTGGAAAAAAGTGATTCAGAAGCCATATGGCGGACTTCCGCTTTACGAAGTGTTCTTAAAGAAGTTCACTCTCTCTTTGTGATGTTTCATGGGTCCATAAGAGCATTACTTGATAGAGAACCGAGTGGAGGGCTTAGTCGGACGCATTTGTATTATTTCATTATGGATTATTTAAGTGGTGAGGCATCATTAGCTACCATTTCAACTCTTTTATAAGAAAATATTCCTGTTCAAATTATTTTATTGCAATCATGATTGTCAGCATTTGAAAAGCGGCCTTCATTGGAATTTTGCTGCTGGGGTAATACTGTAGCTTCTGTATCTAATAACTCATTTCAGTTTATGCAATTTGAACATTATACTACATTTTGAATGCTTCACCTATTAAATTTTTCCTGTGGTAGATTTTCTTTCTGGGAAGAAGCTTCACTTGCCAAATTTCCGTGACTCTTTGAAGGAGCGTGGAATGGTACAGATGTTGACTATTGGGAGGGAGGCAGCACTTGAAGTTCAGGTTTGTCGTTGTCAATTTATTGAATACATTGAAATTGTTAAATGCCTGCCCATACTGCGATTAAAAAATAAATTAGTGCATTTATTTGTTTTGCTGGAATTGTTCATTATATTGCTCAGCTCTGTGTGTGCTGTGCTCTTCTTGTTGGCAGAAATTGATCCGGTTTGCACAGTTACTTTGCTTTGCCCTAGTTAGGAGCAAGTCTTGACTTTTCTGGTTTAATCTTAAGCCGCCATAACTCACTCTTTTCACATGGTAGCTTCTGCCTAAAGATCATGGTATCTTGATGTCAAAGAAAATCCCAACTACTATCTTTTTAGAGATGGGCATGATGTAATTGCTTCGCTGTTTTAATTTTTGAATGATGTAACAAAGATCAAGTGTGTTACTGTGTAAGGCAGAATAAAAATTATTAACTCAAGCATATCTCTTTACTTAACATGTTTGTTCACTACATTTATGTTTTTTACCTGTCCTTACTTGGTTGCCATGAGATCTTCATGTAATGTGATTCACATTTGAGGAATGAAAGAAAATTTGATTATCACCATAGCCTTTTCCTTTAGCTGTTACACTGGCCTTCCAATCGGCTTTTTGCATGTAGTTGGAGGAATAGTTCCAAAAACTTTGAAGTCTCAGCATATCAAACATCTGGTGGGCTTGCTTTATGTTCCCCCTTTAGCGTGTACACTATATCCTCATTGACATTATTAGAAAAGACACTTTGTTTCTATTTGTTTGTCTTACTTTCCTTCTTAGTCCGCTTCAAAAAGAATGCCTATTTCCTTTTTTGTAACTCTGTAATTCTAACTTTCCACATGGTATGTTGAAGACCACAAGATTAAAGGACATTTTGGTACATTTTACATATCTTTAGCTTAAGACCATAAGATTCAAAAGTCTTCTTTAATTTCTTAAACTCCATGCCAATTCAAAACTAGACAAACAAATTGAAGCAGATGGAGTATGTGTTTAGAGCTACCGAGGTAAAACTCTAGCTATAATAACAGCTTAAACTTTAATGATGAACAACTGTAGTTTAATGTTCTCTCCATCTCCCTCCTTCCCTCTTTTGTAAAGATAACAGTGTTTTAATTTTAAACTCTCATCTTGAGCTGACTAAAAGATGTTGCCTAGAGCTACTATACTACATTACAGGAAAATAGATAATGAGGCTTAATTTGGTTAAATCTCAGATGGTAAATCTTTTGACATTGTTCTTGGTGTTTCCAATCTTCCTGTTTCTTGTTTCTTTCTCTTATTCATCTGAACTACATTTCTTTTCGGAATGTCTCAACTTCAAAGTGCACTTTGTACTATGAGGGCGCAACCCATTACTGCATTATCAACACAAACCTAGACAGAGTAATCTGCTACACAACTTTACTGTAGTTCTAGAATTCAAACATAGTGAATGATATAATCTCTCCCTATCAGATAAACTTTCAACGTCTAACTTTTTGTGGGTGGAGCGAAAAAGATATTTTTTCAAAAAACTTTTCAGCCACAATTTACTCCCTCTGTCCCAATTTATTACAACCATTTTGACTAAGCACTGAGATTAAGAGAAGAGTTGATTATATGAGTTTTAAAAGTCCTATTGGAAATGGTGGGATCATATATAAGTTCATGTTCTGAATAAATATAATAGAGGAAAAGATTAAAATGGGAAAAGTAAAAGTAGATGCTACAAACCTCCTTTTATGTGCATAAAGACTTGTTGAAGGAAAGTGGGGATGGCTTTAAAGAAGAGAAGCCAAACAGCCATCCTCAGACAGAAGTGTTAGAGTTTATTGTCTAATAAAATATTGAATTGAAATTAACGTTTAAAAAGATACATGATAGTGAAATTGATATCTTTATCTCTTTGCTTCTACAAACCATGTGAAATAACGTGGTATCTGGGAATGTGAAGCAATATCAAATCAAAGCTGGTATGGTAGGAGTGAAATTAGCTAATAAATTATTGTTTCATTAGTGTCTTCTTCTTCTTTTTTAAATCTAAATTCTAATAAATGAGTATCTACCAATAAGAACTAAACAAAAGGATGTTACCGAATATACGGCTTAACTGATGATTTGAACTCTGCTTTTTCTGTCCCCTCTTGATAGAGGTGTGTATGAAATCCAATGCCCGAATATAGTTTTTTGTTAACAAGGCTAATGTTATTGTGCAGATGCTATCATCTTTTGGTCTCTTGCCATTCTAACTTCCGTTTCTTGCATTTGGCATTCGCAGTCACTTGTAAGAGTGCTAAAATCATGTGCTGGCTGCACACAGAGCTACTCACTGATCATGTTCCAGGACTTGCTGGTGTCCACAACTCTTTCTCCTGTAGGACTCTCTCTCTCTCTCTCTCTCTCTCTCTCTCTCCCGCTCGCTCTCTCTCTCTCATTTTCACTTGAACCTTACCTCTTTACATTTTTGTTGGAACTGGCAATTTGATCAGCTTAGCCTAGGGAGGTTATTTGGGCCTGGGTAGTCCTGTCCTAAATACTTGGATTGGACCAGTTTCAGGACTTCTAGCCCATGAATTGGCTTGAAGGGGAGCCTACTTCCAAATTTGACCGTCCGACGGCCGTAATCAGCAGGGACAAACCAATACCAATCAAAAAAATAAAAACTAAAACTAGTGATTCCAGTTTATACCATTGCATCTGTACAGGGACAAATGATCTTACTCTCGGGGAATACACCTGAGGTTCTTGTTCATTTAGAAGGTTGGGTTGAAGCTGAACTGTAAGAAATGAGTGGTAAAAAATGATTCAAACACAAATGAATGAAAAATATCTCGACATGAATAAGTTATATCACTATATTAGATTGAGATTTCTTTTGTTAGCATTTTGTTTATGAAATGGATGTTTTTTTTTTTATTTGTACTTTGGTTAAATCTAATAGCTATTGTTACAATGACATACCCAGTGTATTCCCACAAAGTAGGGTCTGGGGAGGGTAAAGTGTACGCAGTCCAAACCACTACCTCAGATGAAGTAGAGAGGTTGTTTTCAATAGACCCTGGTTCATGACAGATAACAATAAAACAAACAAAAAACATAAAAACAAACAACAAAATGGAATAACACACCGCTAGATAATAAAAGAAGCAAGACACCCACAAGGTAATGTTATAAACTATCTATTCGAAATAATAGACATCACCAAAACACCACGAACAAGGGACTACAAGAAACTACAAGCACAGATACAAACAAAACATTCTTCCCTACTATTACGGACGTACTCCTACCCACTAACTCATGACCCCAATCCGCGTCCTCTACACCTTCCTATCAAGGGTCATGTCCTCTGTAAGCTATAATTGTTCGGTGTCATGCCTAATCACCTCCCTCCAATATTTCTTCAGCCTACCTCCACCCCCGCTTAAAACCATCCATAGCCAGCCTTTCACACCTCCGCACTTAAAGCATCCGTGCACCTCCTCATCACATGTCTGAACCATTGCAACCTCGTTTCTCGCATCTTCTCCTCCACCGAAGCCACTATCACCTTTTCTTGAATAGTTTCATTTCTAATCTTATCTCTCCTGGTAAAGTCCATACATCATCGCAAGATCCTCATCTCCGCACCTTCAACTTTTGGATGTGGGAGTTCTTAACTGGCCAACACTCGCTCCATACATCATAGCCAGTCAGACAGCCACTGCCACTGTTGGAAAATATGTTCCATGAACACATACAAAATATACGAAGAAGAACACTAAAATGAAGACTTTATAGTCTGAACAACGAACACAGAGTTAAAGGCTTGAAACACGTACTAAACGTTTTCCTAAAAATGATATTTTCTCCCTCTCATCTGCGAGATTGTATGCAAATAGTTTTAGCGGATATGACAAATCTATTGAATTCTGCACTAAGCAAATAGTGAAGAGATTCTTTTGGAAAGCAAGAAATCAAGAACTTGATCTCTTTGGAGAAGAAAAAAGGTTATTCTCAGGTGATAGAGAAGACAAAAAAGTTTTGTTAGAAAATAAGTGGTTGGGGTTTTGTTAGAAAATAAGTGGTTGGGGTTTAAATAGAAATTTTGGAACCAAATAGTGAAAGGAAACAACTTTTCATCTAAGAGGCACCTCTCCATCTAGAAGACACAACAACAACAACAACAAACCCAGTGTGTTCCCACAAAGTGGGGTCTAGGGAGGGTAAGGTGTACGCAGTCCATACCGCTACCTCCGAAGAAGTAGAGAGGTTGTTTTCAATAGACCCTCGGCTCAAGATCTATCTAGAAGATACATCTTATTAAAAAGACACCTCTTCATTAAAATAATTATATTTATTTATTTAATTTAAATAAAATTTCCAACGCACTCTGTAGAAATTACCTTTCATCTTATGAGGCACCTTCTTATCATACAAAACTCCCGAAGTGAGTCTCCATTTCAACCACATTGCACCAATACGGTGTGTGCATCCGCGTCAATCTCACCATTCCCATGAATCATAGACCCAAGATACTTGAAATTCTCCCTCTGCTGAATGGTCTGTGAATCCTGTTTCACTACTACATCAGCCTCATGCAATAAATCACTAAACTTACATTCCAAGTACTTCTTCTTGATCCTGCTCAACCTAAATCCTTTAGACTCAAGGGTCTGTCTCCAAACCTCCAACTTATCATTAACTCCTCCCAGAGTCTCGTCAATAGTACAACATCATCATCAAATAACATATACCAAGGCACCTCCTCTTGAATACACCTCGTCAAAACTTCCATCATCAAGGCACATAAAAACGGGCTAAGAGTCAATCCCTGGTGCAACCCTGTCAAAACAGAAAAGTGCTCTGAATGGAGTCCTACCGTCCTCGCACGAGTTTTCGTATCGTCATACATGTCCTGAATCGAGCTAGCGTACACCACAACCCCTCTAGCCTCCAAGCACCTCCGCAGAATCTCCCGGGGAAACTTTGTCATACGCCTAATAGCTATTGTTAATTTTACTTATTATTCCGCAAGTATTTCTTGTTTTAATTTACGAACTATTAAACAAATACAATGTTACAGTATTAATATTGTTTAATTTTGAAAGTTACATTTAAATTCTTCAAAGTGATTATTTCCAAATTCTGTTTAAATAGATCCAATGTTAAAAGTTCAAATAAATCCCGGCACTGCCCACCAAGAACCGGTACAACCTGTTAGTGGTCCTAGTCCAGGGCTTGCCCCAAACCTTGAGAATTCAGCCGGTCTAGTGCCAAATTGAAACCAACTTGGGGTGGTTCAAGCTTGGCTGGTCTCAACTTAACTAGGCGATCCTGATCAGGTTATGCCAGTTTCCAAATTTATCTTTAATAACTTTGTTATAGAAGCAGTTGCAATTCAAAACCAATAATATCTGCATTAACAAACTACATATCGGAGATCCTTTAAATGTCATGTTTTTCTAATCATTAATGGTAACTATTCACCTTTTCAGGATGACCTGATTAACCTATTCACATATACTGTCATGAGGTTGACCCCAAATGCTCTGTCTGCTGGAGCTAGCTCCTGGTCCTATTTACGCAAGGGAAGCACTACTTCTAATGCTTCTGGGTCTTTATTGACAAGCTCTAACTTGGTTTTGGACCCATACTACAGTTCACGGGATACTTCTCCAGTTGGAGTTCGTAGCTATCAGGTTGTTAGGCCCTTACAGCATGAGAAATGGTCCAAAGGGAAGGATGGTTTCCTTGTTACTGATATTTGGGGCACAGAAGTTGGCAGCTTGAGTCCTAGCAGTCCAACAATTTTGTTCAAGCAAACAGAGGAGAGAATGTATCTTTGTGCCTTTCAGCATAGGAGCCTCACCATAATACTTTTCATTCCTGTCACATCTGTACACAATGGGGAGCAAGGGTTGTCAGTGGTGAAGCAGCAAATTCTGGAGAATGTAAGTCGATTCAACAAATGGTCTTATTTTCTTGAAATAAATTGGTCCTTATTTAACTTGCTTGTTGTAGGTTGTTTCTTTTGACCTTCACTGACTTCCAATCAGGACCGCTTAGTTTGGGACATCATTCTGTAAATTGGAATTTATAGCAGTAGAGCTTGCAAAGGGTTTAAATTTATCTTTATATCTCAAAGCTTTTCTATGACCTCTTTTGAAACATTGAAAGAGAAAACTCAGTGAGTTAATTAATCTACAACAACATACCCACAAAGTGGGGTCTGGGGAGCGTAACTGTACACAGTCCATACCACTACCTCTGAGGTGAGATAGAGAGGTTGTTCCTATAGACCTCCAGTTAATTTAATCTTTTCGTCTTAATTTTACATTGGCTGTGGATAAGGGTTAAGAAGCTAAGTAATATCTGCCTGGTTCTTGTTGATTTTCTGCATTTGGTAAACATTAACAATGGTGGATGTGAAAAGTAAGTAATTGCATAAAGAAGTTACAACATAAGGTAGAGTGTATGCAGACCTTACTCTTACCTCGTGGAGGTAGAGAGGCTGTTTCCATAAACACGAAGAAACCAGTTTTCAAAAGAGAAAGTAATTGCATAAAGTCGCTATGGTGGACCAATTAGCAGCTTGGACCTTTTAATGCCTCACTCCTCCTATATAAGGAGGAAGCCAGGAACATATATTTATTTCCTCTTCTTCGGTGTTTTGGGAGTGGGGTGGGGTTGGGGGGGTGTATATATTCAAAGATAGATGTTTAGCAAGGGTGGAGGAGAGAGTATATTGGAGTAATTGCTGGCAGGGAAGTGGGCAATAAACCTAATTTGTTTGCAGCCGAATGGACAATCAAGGAAATAAAAGTTCATTGTATTGTAGCAGCTGGGAATGGGATGAACAAAGAAATGGGAAATGCCAATGTGCAGGAAAACCGGAACTCTTTTAGTTTATATTGGCAATAGATTAAACCTTCATGGTGATCTATAGCAACTCCCAGGCCTGTGTATCTCATGGATGTTTAAACTGTCATGGACAGTAAATTGTCCCACCAATTCTTCATTTTTATTTCGGTAGTGAGTTGGAGAGGCTGTTTCTAAAAGACCAAACCGAAGGAAATTTATAATATGCCCTTGTCAAAATTAGAAGTTACAAACTACTAAATCAGTCTGATGTGATTAAGATTGGTTATTAACTCAATTCCTTGGTGTACAGAAACTAGAGTCAGTCGGAGACATTCTGTATCTCATATTTTTCTCTAGTGAATTATTTTGACTAGGAAGGGAGAAAACTGTTTAAGCCTTGTGTATATTTATTTAGTTGACAAACTTTATAATAATATCAACTTAATTGTATTTGAAATGTGAACATTTCCTTACTAACCAGTAACAAGCTCACTGTATTGGGTCCTGGGTTTCCTTTCCTTGGTGTTGTTTACGCGCCTTATTTAGTTGACAAATACATATCCCATCTGTATATTGTTGCTCTAGATTTTACAGGACTTCTTAGAAGACTTAAACTCAACTAGCCAAGCTATAGTTTTGGTTTGTATCCCCATAAGTTGAGTGGGCACAAGTAGAAGACATAATCACTTGATGCTAGAAGATTTTGCAAATTTCCTTGAAAGGAAAACCAGAAAACAAGTATACGAGCTCAAGTGAAATTAACTGAAATGTCAGTCATCGTGCTTTTATCAAGATTATGTTTCTTTCTATTCTTGGTGGGTTTTCCCTTCCATTTTTATTTGCTGAAAGTATTCTCTGCTTTTGAGATTAATAGTACTTTGGCGAGCACAATTGTTATGATGGAATTATTATCTTGGTCAGTTCATGACATATCTAGTAATTTTAGGCTTCACCCAAGATATTCAAAGTTGAAGAGAAACTATCCCGAGGATGGGATGGCGAGAATGCATATCATGTGAGTGGTTACCGCTACTTACTTGTGGATGGTGATAGATGTATCTCTCGGGCATCCCCACCTGGAAAAGTAACAACTCTTGCAAAGGTTAGATCACTTCCTTTTTCCTTCTTTTGGTTGTCAAAGCTTTCATTTCAATTCAAGAGGCCACCTAAATAGTGCTT
Organism: Capsicum baccatum var. pendulum; assembly: GCA_030864225.1. Taxonomy (NCBI): domain Eukaryota; kingdom Viridiplantae; phylum Streptophyta; class Magnoliopsida; order Solanales; family Solanaceae; genus Capsicum; species Capsicum baccatum. The sequence continues at coordinate 73,876,619 of CM061551.1, forward strand.
TCTTTGGTTTTTTGACTATATCGGAAGTTCATATGTGTGTGCCTATTTAATAGGCATGTGAAAATAGTAGAGATGCTGAAGGTTATTTCTCTCTTATTCCGGCAGCTCTTGCTCCGTAACTCTGTTAACATTTTGTCACATTATATGGGTATTGCAAGACACTTGTTACTGGTAGATGCAACAGGACATTACAGAAGATGAAAGCTTTTAGAACCTCACTATTTTTTGAATTTTTGAAGATAAGATTTTATTGGAATTATAATTGTGTGGGTATAGCTGACTAAATTGCAGCTTTTTTGTGCTTGCTGTCAGAAAGCTTATACAAAATTAAGCATTGCTAAAGTAAATTTACTATAATTTTGGGGAATTTGTTTCTTTGGATACATTATATTCGGAGCACATGTAATTTGATATGTTGGAGACTTCTTGTTGGCTTCCTTTGTCTACCTTGCACTCTTAATGTGAGCTATCTGCCACAAGCGAGTAAAACTGAAAGTTTGTAACGAATAAATAGGCTACCACAAATGACTTAACAGTCCAATGTTCACCAATTATTTTGTGTCAGAGTAGACTTTTAACAGTTCTGGGTCTATGTGGCACACTGTTTCCATATATTTCGGTGGTTGATTGCTTCTTGTTTTGAAAATTCTCATCCACTTATTGACAGACATCTATTTGGTAGCGTTTTATAAAGATGTATTGAACCGAAGTCTGCTCCTAGAGTTCTTGTACTAGGTGACCTATTAAGCCCCAATTACATTTCAGTCAATGTGTTTGTCAAAGTGAGATGCACACCGTCTCGACATGTTTAATATAACTTCCTGACGTTTTTCCTTGCTGCGTGGAAGCCTGTTTTACTTTACTTTACCAGGTGACAAGTTTGTTGTGAAGTTCTCAAACATTTGTTTGATGAAAGTTAATCGTGAATTGCCAATGTTCTTTTCTCGCGGGATGATTTAGCCATTGTAATCAGGATTGTGTACTGTAAAATTAGATTTAGTGTTACTAAAAAAAAGAAACTGATAATGCATGCAGGATTCATTAGTTGCAATGAGTAAGCTCCGAGAAGAGGTTGACTTAGAAAAGAGCAGAGCTAAATGTGATGGCTCTGACTGCGAGAAAGACCAAGAAATATGCATTAGAGCAAAAAATGGTGCTTGGGTGATTTCTCGGTTGACACGAGGGAAGGAGCTTTACATGGTACTTGAGAAAGCTAATGAAACCCTTCTTTACGCCTCTGAGGCTGTTGAAAAGTTCAGTGACAGGTAAAATTTCCCTGGGAAGTTTCCAAGCCCAAATGATACTGAAACTTTTGTCTTCTAACCAAGTACTTTTGAAATCTTACGGATTTTTGAACCTACACGTGCCTCAACGAGTCCTCTTTGAATTCCTTGCTTTCTTACATTTCTTGCTAATTTCGTTGAAAATTCTGTTGCAATCTGCATAGAAGTTGAACAGTTTCCAGTAACCATATTGCAATGGGAAAGGTTTAACCCGTTCTATTGAATATTGTTGGTCTCACGTTAACTTTCTTAAATTGTACAGGTACTGCAGTGGAGTTTTTTCTTTGTAATAGGGAAGCCAATTTTTTATTTTGCCAAGAGAGCTATACACAGGAAAGCTATAGCTATTATTTTGCTGTTAGCCCAAATGTGTGTACTTTTTGTAAGTAAATAAACTTCACTTGTATAATGATGCATTTTTTCTCCTTTGTAATTTCAAGTACCAATTTGTAACCCAATCACCGTCGGAGAAATGTGAAGTAAAAAAGAAGAGAAGAGAGAACTAGTCCTAGTTGAGTTATTAAGAATTGTTCACTGCCAGAGCATACAATGATACAAAATAAACCACACGAGCAAGTGGGAGATGCTTCCGCTTTACATATGACTCGACTTAAAAGAAGAATGTTATCCCGATATTTCCTCATTTTCATTTTATATTGGTATTTGATTGGACCTCCTTGGGAAGGTAGGGTGAGATCTGTGTACACTTTATCCTTTCAAGACTCCACGTGCGGAATTATATTGAATATGTTATTGTTATTGTATTGGTATTTGATTGATTATGTAGTATTAAGCGGTGTTTAAAAGGTGTTGAAAGTGCACTTAAAAGGCACCAAGGCAGACGGGTAAACTACATAAATGATTTTATAGTGGGTGGCTTTGTTTTTTCGTCCCTCGTAAGAATAGTGTTATAAAATTAGTCTCCTTTCTTTTTTTGTTATAGCATAGTTATCTATTTGTAGGGGTGGGAGGTATTTGGTTCAGTATTTTCTAAGTTCGGATTCGGTAATTGATATTTGAACGTAGATACCACATACCGTACTTATAACATCGGTTCAGTAATTTGATAATTGGTAAATTAAAATTTAGTTTGGTATGGTATTTGGTAATACCATATTAAAGTTGGAGATTGCAAATGTAAGTTTAAACTTCAAAGAGTATATTTAATAGAAATTCTTTGTAGAATTTTTTTTATTGTTTTTGATGAATATATTATAAGGTCTAAGAGATTCTTTAGGATGATTAATATTATTGTCTATTAGATTGGTTATATATATATATATATATATATATAAAGAAATTTGATATTTGATAAATAAGTTGTTGAGTCACACTATGAAGATTTGGGAGAGGGTGGTTGAGTGGAGATTGAGAAGGGTTGTGTCCATTTCAGAGAATCAGTTTGGTTTTATGCCTGGTCGCTCGACAATAGAGGCAATTCACCTGGTGAGAAGATTGGGGGAGCAGTATAGGAAAAGAAAGAGGGATTTGCACATAGTGTTTATCGATCTGGGAAGGCGTATGACAGAGTCCCTAGGAAGGTTCTTTGGAGATGCTTGGAGGTGAGAGGAGTGCAGGTGGCGTACATCAAAGCTATTAAGGACATGCACGATGGAGAGAAGACTCGAGTGAGGACGGCGGGAGGATACTCAGGGCATTTTTCGGTAGAGACAGGTTTGCACCAGGGATCGACTTTCAGCCTTTTTCTTTTTGCGTTGGTGATGAATGTGTTGACGCGGAGTATTCAAGGTAAGGTGTCGTGGTGTATGTTATTTGCGGCTGATGTAGTGTTGATTGATGAGACGCGGGGGGTGTGAATGAGAAATTGGAGGTTTGGAGGTAAACCCTGAAATCTAAGGGGTTCAGGAGGACGGTGTGGTGGTTAGGTTGGACTCTCAGGATGTTTGTAAGAAGAATAGTTTTAAGTATCTTGGGTCTATGATTCAGGGGGGATGGCGAGATTGAGGAGGATGTCTCTAAGCGTATTGGAACAGGTTGGATAAAGTGGAGGCTCACCTCGGGAGTGTTATGTGATCAGAAGGTGCCCCTTAAGCATAAAGGCAAATTCTACAGAGTGACAGTCCGTCTGACCATGCTGCATGGAGCTGAATGTTGGCCAGTGAAGAACTCCCATATCCAAAGATTGAAGGTGGCGGAAATGAGGATGTTGTGTTGGATGTGTGGTCTCACTATAGGGGATAGAGTCAGGAATGAGATTATCCAAAATAAGGTGGGAGTGGCTTCGATGGAGAATAAGATGAGAGAAGGCTGGTTGAGATAGTTTGGGCATGTGATGAGGAGGAGCACGGATGTCCCTGTTCGGAGGTATGAGAGACTAACTTTGGATGGCTTCAGGAGGGGTAGAGGTAGGCCAAAGAAATACTGGAGGGAGATGATTAGGCATGACATTGAGCAACTGCAGCTTACTGAGGACATGACCCTAGACAGGAAGGTGTGGAGGTCGTGGATTAGGGTTGAAGGCTAGTGTGAGTGTGTGTGTTGTGGCTAGGTGTAAGAAGAATGTGGGGGTAGTAGTCCTCTTAGGTCTGTGAGTGTATTGTTTACTACTAGGAGAATATCCATTTTCCTATTTCTTATTTCGTATTGCTTGTACTTTACTTAATTTGTATTTCCTTGATATTTATTGTTATTATTTTATCGCTTATTTCTGTTGTGTTATACATCCTGTTTCGAGTTGCATTACGACCTTGCTATACTATTCTTTCTCTTGAGCCGGGGGTCTATCAAAAACAACATCTCTACTTTTTCGTAGGTAGCGGTATGGACTGCGTACATTTCATCCTCCCCATACCTCACTGTGTGGGAATATACTAGGTTGTTGTTGTTGTTGTTGATATTCGGTAAATACTAAATATCAAACAGTATTAATATCTTGTATTAACCCAATCCCGATTATCGAAATATTGAAATTTTACTTTCAAATACCATACCAAATGCTGAATTACCTAATACCAATTATCAAATTTTTCAATTCGGTTCGGTAATTCGATTTTCGGTATTTTATGCCCAACTTTATCTATTTGACCCTCAATATTTCAAATATTTTTAAACAACTATATACTTATTCATCTTTCAATTTTTATTTTTTCCTCTTTTTTATTCTACTTTAATTTTATTTTTCTTTTCTCTTTTTTTTTCTTAATCTTTACTTCTTATTTTGCCTTTTCTCCTCTTAACTTCTATTTTTAAAATTCTCTTCTTCTTTTTTTTTTTCCAGTTTTTCTCAATCCTTACTTTTTTTCTTTTCTCCTCTCAACTTCTATTTTTCTTAAAAAAGAAAAATCTCCTTTTTATTTTTTTTCTTTTTTTTCTTTTTTAATTTTTCTCAATCTTTATTTTTGTTTTGTCTCTTTTTTTGGTTTTTTCTCAACCTTTATTTTTTTCTTTTCTTCCCTCGACCTCTATATTTTTTTATTTTTTATTTTCTTTGGTTTTTATTTTTTTTAATATTTTTCTTTATTTTCTTCTTTTTTCACCTTTTTATTATTTTTTCTTCGATTTCTTCCAATCAAGTTACATCCCATGAGCAATAGTTGGCACTACCACATTGTAGAGGCAAATTTTATGACTTTCAAACAAGAAGTTATGTTTCATGGGTATGAGTTGACACTATCACATTATGTTTTGATTTATGAGATTCTATAACTCTTATCTTAAAGGTAAAACTTAGCTCAAGGACTTTCAAACAACAAATTATGCTCCACGGGCAAGAGTTGATTCTGTCACGCTATGTTTTTATTTATGAGATGTTCTACAACTCTTGCCTTAGAAGCAAGACTTAACTCAAGGACTTTCAAACAATAAATTATGCCCCACGTGCAAGAATTGATACTGCCACATTATGACTTCATTTATGAGATGTTATACAACTCTTGTCTTAGAGGCTAGACTTAGCTCAAGGACTTTCAAACAGCAAATTATGCCCCACGGGCAAGAGTTGATACTACCACGTTATGTTTTCATTTATGAGATATTCTACAACTCTTGCCTTAGAGGCTAGACTTAGCTCAAGGACTTTCAAACAACAAATTATGCCCCACGGACAAGAGTTGACACTACCACATTATGTCTTCACTTATGAGATTTTCTACAACTCTTGCCTTAGGGACACAACTTATCCCAAGAATTTTCAAACAAGTTACGTATATTGGACAAGAGTTAACACTAACATATTGTGTTTTTTACTTATGAAATGCTCTATAACTCTTGTCTTAGAGGTACGACTCAACCCAAAGACCATCAAACAACAAGTTATGCCCCATGAGCAAGAGTTGATGCCACCACACTATGTATTAATTTATAAGATGCTTTA